>CM064428.1:34424988-35667932 GCA_032690845.1 Eleusine coracana subsp. coracana | reverse complement strand
ACGCGGCACGACTCTATCCTCCGTCCCATGAACAGGACGTGGAAGGAGAAAACAAAAAAGCTGAAACAGTCTCTCGACCAGTCCGACTGTATCGAGCGGGGACGCGAGGGCCGGCATCGCCAAACGAGGCCTGACAGCGGGGTCACATCCATTATTCTTTGTTAATAAGACCTCTTAGGGTCGACCCTTACAAACTTTCTCTCCCTCTCCTTTCTTAGAAGGCGAGTGCCAATGACTCAAAAAGCAAAAAAAAAAAGGAAGGAACGAGAGTACCGGACGGAGGGGTCTCTTACACCTACCGACCGGGGGGGGGGGGGGTTCTTTTACAAAGAAGAAAGGCGGTACCCGCACCTCACGGGTACATACAAGGTTAAGCACCTGTGGTGCTTCATCGTCGAGAAAAGATGCCCTAATTTGGGGCTAGCCTTTTCCACCAATGAAGAAGGCGAGCGGCCTGGAGGCATAGTACAACAGCTGCTAGAACTGCCCATGAGGCTGCGAACCTCCATACAGGTGGGAAGCACGACAGGATGCCTCTTCTCCACCCCGCGCCTACTGACGTCACCAAGGACGAATGTGATGGGACCTAATAAGCCATGGAAATCTTCCATGCGAGGCACCCTTTATCTCCACCATGCTCCAACAAAAGGAGAACCTAACAGGAATCAAGTCGACATCCCCACAACCAACCGGGCTGCAACGCCAAGACAGCAGATCTTCCTCCTCGTCCTCATCGCCGAGAGCATCATCGGTCTCTGGGGCCATAAAGGCAGCCAGCCGACCCGCCAAGAGCCGCTCACGCTCCAAGTATCCAAGAGCTCTAGGTGTCTGTGCAAGGCATAGGGATGAGGTGGAACAGCGCCCCATGGCGTCCTTAAATAGCCGAACCAGGCCCGGGCCTTGGATACCCTGCATAGGCACCGAGCCCGACGCGAGTTCATGAGGGACCCCCACACGTTATGTGAAGACGAAAGACGGCCACGGCAGACGGACACGCGGCGCCCAGAGCCCGCAAAAGATTCCCCTACCCACCGCATGCCAGAAAAAGACAAGCAGCCCGCCGCTCAAGTACAAGCGTGTCATGCCTTTCTAGGTAAGCAGGGTGGGCCCTTGCAACGCCTTGTGTTGCCTGCCTGGCGCAGGCACGAGACGCGATGACTGTGGCACCACAGTATACCCGTGACTGCTCCTAACAAATGAAGCCAAAAAACGAGTCCACACGGACTCCTTTTCTGGCTCGCGGGCTACACCCGACGGGTGCGCTCGCGCGCACCGACGTCTAGCAACATAGCGACTTTCCCACGCCAAATCAAGCCGAGGCACAAGTTTCCTCGAAACTCACCCCACGACATGGGGGCTACACCCGTCGGGTGCGCTCGCGCGCACCTCGCCTGAGTGAACCCAGTGGTTCGCAAGCGACTCTGCCCTCTCTCGGTTGGCACCAGTGCTAAACACCCCGAACGACTCTTCGACTCGCTTGGGGGCTCGGGGGCTACTGTCGAGTGTAAAAACAGGGGACGCCACATGGCACTTCCTAATCAACTCGGCTACTCGGCCATAACAAAAGGCTCACCAGATCGCTGCCTAAGTACCGCCCATATGGGGTCCACTTAGCACACGTCCATACGGCGGACCCGCATCGGCCTAGAAGGCCTCGCACAATCCCGACTCGCTCGACCCCTCAAGGAGGTCAGAAGCTAGCCTGAGCCCACTCATCTCTTGGCGGGGGTCGAGAATCTGCCCTGGCTCACTTGACCCCTCCAAGGGGTCGGAAGCTAGCCGCAACCTGCACGACCCCCTGGCAGGGGTCGAGCGCGATCCGACCTACCCAGGTGGACCCAAGCGCATCTCGCTCCATCTAGGGGGACGGCTCGGCCTCCTCACCAAGCTTATCCACTCCGTAATAGGGACCAGGCCCTCGCTGACATCACGATCACTGTACTAGCACGGGTCTCCCCTCAATCATGGGGGGACAGTCACGCTCGCTGGCTCTCATCAAGTGGAGACAGAGGCCAGGCCAAGCGAGGTAGCCAGACACTAACAAATCCGGGAGTGGCAGAGCGGAGAAGCTCAATTACCCTGACAAAACAGGGTAGATCCCCGTCCAAACAAGCCCCAACAAACTAAGCTCATCAATGCGATTCCTGTGGAAGGGATCGAGCGAGGCGACGGAAAGTGGATTACCAACCACTCGGCCTCAATGTCGTGCCTGACATACAGGCACAGTATCCGGGGTCAAATCCCTCTGTACACCTACCCCAACCCTCGTGACCCACCTCTGCTGACGACTGCGGGGTAGCGTGCTTGATGACGTTGGCACCCGATGGCACCCCTATTGGCAATGATACAGGGTAGTCGATGGACAGCTCGGATAACGCCCGCACGGGCAACGTGACAGCACCCATGATGCAACCTGCCACACTTGACAGAGCATGCCGTCCACAGTAACAGGAGGAGCTCGCCTCGATGACGGAATATGGGGGCACGCTTGAGCACAGTGCCATCCCCTGACGCGACGACAAGGAAGGTGGGACCCATGATGACCGAGGACCACGCCATCAACCAGAGGCCCCGCCTTGTCCCAAACGCCTTCACCAACTGTGCACGGATAGATCACTCTCCCTCTCTCTCTCTCTCTGTGTGTGTGTGTGTGTGTGTGTGTGTGTGTGTGTGTAAACGGGCCCAACTCCTTGAAGTATAAAAGGGGAGGTCCTTCTTCCTCCAGGGGGGAGCGAACTCAAAAAATACAGCCGTAGCCGCAACCATGATGAACACCCACGATTAGCCATCCCCTCCCTCTCATACGAGACTTGGAGCACGCTCCTCTCTCACCACCATTGTACTCCCTAATGAAGCAAGTAACACGAGCAGGCTAGTGAACTGGACATAGGGGACTTCCCCTATCGAAGCTTGAGATCGGTAGTAAAATGTATAGGGCTACATCGAGACTAAGAACTACGATGGTAACACAAGACGCCGAGTTATACAGGTTCGGGCCCTCTCGATGAGAGTAAAAACCCTACGTCCTGTGTTCAGTGTATTGTATTGATGTTGTGGAAAAACTTCTCCCCCGATGAGGGATACCCTGCCGCCTTATGTATCCGGTCAGCAGGGGGGTACATGAAGAGTCCTAGTCGTAACCCCTTAGGATTTACATAGAAAGTCTATCTCTACATGCCTTGTGCTCCAAGTTGAGACGGTCGGTTTCCTTATTAATGAAGTACCTGGTCGGCTACCGACTTAGTCTTGTATGAGGATACCCGTAAGGCGAGTATCCCACAGCAGCCCCCGAGTGCTTCCTGATTTTGAGCTTCAACTCTCAAAATAATCTTCAATGTAGATCATAAATTAGGAAGACCTCTTTATCAAAGTACCTGATAGATCTGGTGCACCGGTTAGGTGCACCTGATCAGGTGTAGCCCCCAACTCTTGTATAATTTGGAGACTAACAAATAATGCAAGAGTCTAATTATAGTAGCTCTTATTATTTTGTATATATTTTACTCAAACCATCAAGCCTGAGTTTTACAGACCTCTGGTCATCAAACCAGTAAGTCAACTTGCAAAGCTTCAGCTTTGCTGATCGATTATCAAATAGGCCGAGTGACATACACTATGTCCGAGTGACTGGTCGGTCTGAATTTTATGATATCAATCATATTCAATTCATGTGAACCAATATGACATCAATCATATAATGGTACTAAGCTAAATGACATCAATCATAATATAGCCTTTCCCTAATAATTAGTCACTCTAATTATCCATAAGTCCAATTTTGACAATTTGGTTATTGACTTCAATCAATACCATAGCCTTTGAACTCATACCCATACGACCATCAAGTCCTTCGCTACATGATCATCAAATCACATAGATATGGTTAAATATTTTTCAAATGCTTCTCATCAAAAAAGCCCCCGAGCTTTATTTCTTAAGGTTTTAGACCCTAATCATATTATAAGGTCCTTAATTAATCTTTGCTTAAGCAAAAATATCGTCATCACTGTTCGGCCCACCCTAGCCCATGGGACCCTTAGGACAAAAAGCGGGAGTATAAAAGGCAGCGTCGAGTTGACTCTCAGTCCACGCCGCATTTGCGCATGAACTCTTCGTCTTCCTCGTGCCTCCTCTGTTCTCAGCGACTCCTCAACTTTCCAGCTAGGGTTAGCACCTTCGCTTTTGGCCACCGCAGATCTCGCCGCGCTTAGCCCCCAAGCCTCCGCTAGGGTTCAGCATTTGATCCGCCACGCCCAAAACAATCATCGCCATGGGTCGCAAGAAGGTTTCCACCTCTATCTCTGCCACTTCCACTGTCGCCGCCGCGTCCTCCTCATCGGTGATCGACATTCCGGAACAACTTCGGGAGTTCTCGAAGAGCAACCTCTCCCAGGCCGATATGAACCAGATGGTGGTCGACGGCATCCTTCCAGAGCAAGTGCGGATCGACTGGAAGGTACCTCGTGAATCTTGCCCCATCCCTATTCATAAACAGATAGTTGTGTTCCGCTCGTTCTTCGAGCATGGATTTGGAGTCCCCTGCTACAGCTTCTTGCGCGAGCTCCTTTTCTTTTATGGGATTGAGCTTGTCAACCTCAATCCCAACTCCATTCTTCACATCACCATCTTCATGCACATGTGCGAAGCATTTCTGGGCATCCTTCCCCACTTCAATTTATTCCGCCATATGTTTGTCCTCCGTCCGCTACTGACCAAGGACAATCAAGTAGCTATAGGCGGTGTTGGCTTCTAGTTGCGCAAGAAGGAGGCCTACATTAATGTGCCATTGATGACTGGGAACAAGAACTGGAAGGATGAGTGGTTCTACTGTGACAACCCTCCCTCTGTTCTTGCCGACTTCACCGGTGCCAAGGCGATTCCTCTGGCGCAATGGACGAAGAAGCCCGATCCGACCGACCCTCAGGTGGTCACTCTGCTGAAGAAGATAGCTGACTTGAAGGCTGAAGGTATTGACGGAATTACCGTCGCCAAAAGCTTCATAGTACGCAGAGTGCAGCCCCTGAAGCTGCAGAGTCACCTAGCATGGAACTATGTCAATAATGATGAAAGCAGGGAGGTGCCTGACCCGCGGAATGATGAACTCCGTAAGAAACGCTTGTCAAAAATGTTTGAAGGAGATATCCTTCAGGATGACTCGCTGATCAAGAAGGCGTATAACAAGGGCACTATGCGGGCCCGAGTAAGCCTCAGTCTGCTTTGAGCAATCCTTTATGTTCTTGTCTTGATGCCCTGCTTGATATTTTGATTCTTGTACAGGTTTTGGATACTTATATTTCTCATCCTCTGCTCCCTTCGACCGATTCAGAGGGACCAGATTATGTCAAGAAGACGCAGCAGACCGGCACTGGAGGCTCGATCTCTTCTACAGGCGCTTGTACTGACCCGGTCACCACCCTGCCTCCCCCAGTCGGCGAGTAAAGTAGGCCGTTGAGCGCTGACGGCAATATATAGGGGATCACGATGATGATGAAGAATTGCCATCTGCTGATGCTGGTCATCTCACCCCCACTCCCTCCGACCGACCTTCAAGCCAATCGGAGCCCCCGAGCCAAACTCAGAGTGATGCTGAGAGGGTACATCAGACCGACAAGGCAGGAAAATCTGCCCAGAAGACGAAGGAGACTGATTCTCTATCGACTTCTTCGAAGAAGATGTTGTGCCGAATCAAGCTCAAGAAGGCACCTAGGTTAATTCTTTAACCTTATGACTTTGTTTTGACAGTAGTCGGACGAGTGATTCTCAAAGTGCCCAAGAGTCCGAAGACACTCGGTCTGGACCTCCTCCTCATTCGACTGATCTGCCCAAGTCGGTCGGCAAGTCATCAAACACGCTAACCGAGGTAGATAAGCCAACTGACAAGGCAATTCCTGCCCTCATTCCGGCGCCTGTACCCCAACCTGCTCCTACCGTCGTTTCTTCACCTCTTGACAAAGGTAAGGCGACATTATCTGCAGATTTACTCGGTCGGCCCAAAATAGAGGACGTGGAAATTATGCACCAACATCGAGAAGCTAGCAAGGTACTTCAATACTCTGCTTTTGCTTTGTCTTAATGTTTCCTTTAAGCTTAACCCCTTTTTGTATACAGAAAATGTATGCTCTCATAGAGAGGAAACAGGCTGGGGTGGAATACCTTGAAGCCAAAACTTTCGGTATGTCCTAAACTCTTTGGTCTTCAAATCTTTAAGTACTTTGCTGGTGTTTTGCTAGTCACCGGTCAGCAGCTCGCCAAAGCACAAAAGGAGATTGAAAAGCTACAGACCGACCAAAGAGAGATGACCAAGGCCTTAAACCAAGGCCATGCAGATTTAGCTGGTAAGATCACTCATCATCTTGTTTAAATAACCAACCAATCACTCTAGCGCTAAAGATTCAAATGTTTGTCTTTAGCTCGTGACCAGAAGGTTGCTGACTTAGAGAAGTTGACTTCCAATCAGCAATGGTTTGTCAACACCTTAAATACTGAGAAGGAAAACGTCTCCAAGTTAATCGAGGACCAAAAGGCCAAGATCACTCGGTTGCTCGGTCAATGGCGAGAGGATCGGGCACAAGTAGGGGAGTTGGGGCCAGACAATCAGGATGCCGGGTGAAGTCAAGGGCGATCCACACTGTACATGTGGAGAGGCAAGAAGCACGGACGGTTTCGTGGTTGAGCCTCAAAACCGTGGTGGTGATGAAGATGGCGTGTTGACCAAGTCAAGGTGAATGGGATGCCGGTGCAAGTGACAAGAGGGCCCAATGGATAGGGACTGGGAGAGACTTGCCGGTGGTCAGGATTGCGGGACAAGGCAACACGCATCGACATCGAGAAGTCGCGCTTTGAGAAGCATGTAAGGCGGTTTCCCGGTTTGGGCCTCAAAACCGGTGGCGGTGGTTGGTGGTGCACGTGGTACCATCACGGAGCTTGCTTCGAGATGAAGCAAAGACGTGAAGCATTCGATGGCATTCGGGCGATGAGGTGAAAGATGGACGGTTATGCCCCCGGTGGTAGGTGGGTGTGTTATGTAGATCAAGGGTAGAGTGGGCATGTGGACAATAGACCCTGGGCCTATATAAGGAGAGGTGTGGCTAGTGGGAGAGGGGCCTCTCTCTTCCCATTAGCCTTGTGTTAGGACTCTATTCAAAGTGCTAGGAGAGGACTTCATGTTTTAGAGGAGAGTAGTGGGTGTGTGAGAGACATCTCTTGCTCTTCCAAATAGTGGGAGGAAGATGGTGACTTCCTAGCCTTGTACCTATGGATCTTGTAAGCACCTTTCTATGATATGAGAAGTATTTTCGTGCTCAAGATTTCCCTCTTCACTTGAATCCCGAAATTCCCTTTTTCTTATTTTCGGAGCTATTTTCGTGGTGTTTTTTGATCTCATTTTTGGACAAGTTTTTGGCTCGGATTTCTTGAGAAACTTATTGCTAGGATGAGCTAGAACAATCCTCTATGGATCCTTGACCGAATCAATAGCTCTAGCACCTTCGATTTGAAGGATTTCTCAAGTTTCCCCTTTTTGGTGTTCTTGGCACAAGATCTGAAATTCGTGATGATTCCTTGAGCCAATTGAGATGATTTTCTAGGATTAGGGTCGTGATGTGATGAGGATTCACTAGTTCAAAAATCGCATTATTTGGAGTTCGTTTGGTTAGGTTTTGCAGAAGATTTGTCAAATTTCTAAAAGTTCCTACTGTTCTATCGGGGTCGATCGGCACTGCCGACGACCAGGACCGACGCTACCGATGGGTCTCAGGACCCCGCACCAGCACTGCCGATGGGCCAGATCGGCACTACCGATGGGGCCAACCGGCACTGCCGATAGTCCTTATTGGCACTGCCGGTGGTGGTTCAGTAAGGTGCAGTTTGTGAGGTTTTTGACTATCTCGAGTCTCTATTGTTTCCTTTTTGTTTCCGCTGTGTTTCTTGCTATGGTTGATCACTCATAGGGCTAGTACACCACTAGTTGGTGTGTGTAGTCTTGGTGATCGGCTCGGAGGTTGGATTGGGTTGTTTTTGGTATATAGGCCAAGTTCTCTTGGAGAATTTTGATTGGCTCCCATTCACCCCCCCTTTGGTCGCCTTCTCGGTCCTTCAATTGGTATTAGAGCCAGTTTGATCACTAATTGACCTTCACCAGCTTTGTGATCCGAAGGCGACATAGAGAAGCGTGCTGTCAAGCTGTGGATGTTCGATGGAGAGGACTTTCCCTACTGGAAGTCACGGACCAAGGCGTATCTGCTGAGTCAAGGACGTGCAATTTGGGAGATTGTTGATCAGGAGTATGCTATACCACAAGACCTGAACACTGGTTCTGCAGATGAGTTAGTCAAGCATAAGAACAACTCCAAAGCTGTCAATATTCTGCTCTCTGCACTTGGTAGGAGTGAACATGATAGGGTTGCACACCTTGACACTGCTCATGCTATTTGGGTTAAGCTCTGCACTTACCATGTGGGTACCAACCAGGTCAAGACTATGCATAAGGATTCTTACAATAGACAGTACCAAAACTTTACACAAAAACCTAGCGAGTCACTAGATGACACCTTTTGTAGGTTTGAGGCAATTGTGTGCAACTTGCGAGTTTGTGGTACCCTTGTGTACAATGACAATGATAGAGCTAAGCAACTGTTGTACTCACTTGATGAAAATGTTTGGGGGGTTAAAATTGCTGCTCTAGAAGAAACTACTGACTTTAACGCCTTAAACTGTGAGCAACTGTATAGCAAGCTGAAATCTCATGAACTGCCTAGGAAATCTTGTCCTAATCTTGCTAATCCTGCTTCTAGCATGGCTTTTCTTTCTAGCTCTCAGAAGGTTAGTCACAGTGATGCTTCTTATGGAACTAACCCCTCACTTGACAAGTCTTCCTTAAAGTTTGCTTTATCTTCTCTTGTTGCAGCTTTCGATGAACAGATGGAGTGCATTCCTGATGAGGAGTTGTCCTTGCTCACAAGAAAGTTCAGGAAGTTCTACAACAACCACAAGGAGAGAAGAGGAGGTGGTTCAAGAACCTGCTTTGAGTGCGGTGACCCGGGACACTTCATCGTTGTTTGTCCCAAGAAGAAGAAGAAGGCCGGGTACCGAGACAACAACACTGAAGACTTCAAGCAGAAGAAGAACCGCTTCTACAAGAAGGGTAAGAACTCCAAGAAGTTCACCGAGGCCATTGCACGTGCCTGTGTTGCCGCCTTGAGCGATGTCGAACTCACATCAAGTGAAGGTCTTACAAGCTCAGAGGAGGAGGTTGAAAAGCCACGAGTCAAGAGGAAGGATGACTTCACCGGGCTGTGCTTCATGGCAAAGAACGACCACGACACCGACTCTGGATCCGACTCCGACACAAGCAAGGTACCTCCCACTCTTGATGAGCTCTCTTCTGAACTTGATCATTTGCACAATGTTCTGCTTTTGCAAGATGATAATCTTCGCAGTGCTGTTCGTGAAAACAAAGTCCTAGTTCAGGAAAATGACTATCTTGTTTCTAGGCTCCAGAGAACCCTAGTGAGTGAGGAAAAGATTGAGAGTGATTTGGCAAGAGTGAAGGAGAGTGCTTCTAGGTCAACCTATAACTTGGGCTTGGGATTTGAGAGGTGTGACAAGGAGAGTGAGAATGTGGGTAAGTTTGTTCCTAGCTCTAGCTACAAGGATAAGGAAAACACCATCAAACCCACTAACGCATACTATCCACCCAATCCAAAACCCTCTTTCAACCCAAAGCAAACAGAGAAGCCAAAACCCAAACCTGCAATGCAAACCAAGCCTAATCCTAAGGGTGTCTACATTTGCATGTTTTGTGGTCGCAAGGGCCACTTGGATGAATTCTGTTATAGGCGTAAGAGGATTGAGAGGAAGCAAGCTGAGTTGACTAGGGATGCTTTTTATGATGATTTTGTTGACTTTTAGCCTCGCTCTTTTTCTCGTGCCTATCGTGGATAGGGTCATTCTTCATATGGCTTTGATTCATGAAACAGAGGCTTTGCGCAGCATCGCTTTGGCGCCCCATATTTTCCCCATTGTGGTGAGCGTCATTCGTGTGTATTTGGCTTTCACATTGACGATTTCTATCCTCACAACTCAAGGTTTAAGTCGAGACATTTTGACAGGCCATGTTTTCCCCGTCGTGGTTCTCGTCCTATGCGTTCAAATGACAATGTGCAAAGAACTGTGATGACTACTACTGGTCGTATGGTTAAGTGCTGGATTCCCAAATCTCTTTTGACTAACCCCAACACTGAGCCATCGACTTTTCCTTCTCGTTCTTTGTAGGCAGCAGGTGGAGGCTTGGAGAACACATGGTTGATGGACTCCGGGTGTTCGCGCCACATGACCGGAGATGCAAAGTGGTTCTTCAGCCTCACTCCCCTGAAGCGGCGGGAGTATGTGACCTTTGGAGATGACAAGAGAGGGAGAGTGAAGGCAAGAGGCGCGGTAAAGGTAAATGAAAAATTCACTCTCAAGGATGTTGGTTTGGTTGAGTATCTCAAGTACAATCTCCTCTCTGTCTCTCAGCTTCTTGATGTTGGTTTGGCAGTGCGCTTTAAGTTGGATGCTTCTTGTGTTCTTGATTCGAGTGGTTCCTTAGTTTGTGGGATTTCTCGCATTGGCAGATTCTTTCAGGCTGATTTTGCTGGTTCTCCTAGTTCTCATAAGTGCTTGTTTGCTCAATCTTCTTCTGAGCTCTGGAAATGGAGACTGGGTCACATGACCTTTGACTTGTTATGTCGCTTGAGTGGCCTAGGTTTGATCCGAGGATTGCCTAAGCTCAAATTTGATAAGGATTTGGTTTGTGCTCCATGTCGCCATAGGAAAATGATTGCCGCTTTTCATCCACCAATCAATTTGGTGATGACTGAACGCCTTGGAGAGTTGCTTCATATAGACACTGTTGGTCCTTCTCGGGTTCGTTCGACAAGTGGGAAGTGGTATATTCTTGTGATTGTTGAAGACTATTCTCGCTACTCTTGGGTCTACTTTCTTGAGAGCAAGGATGAAGTGTTTCATCACTTTCGGAGCTTAGCTTTGAGGTTGTTCAAGGAACTCCCTGGTGCATTACGAGCAATTCACAGTGATAATGGCACCAAGTTCAAGAACTCCTCCTTTGATGCTTTCTGTCT
The DNA here is from genome assembly GCA_032690845.1 of Eleusine coracana subsp. coracana. Lineage (NCBI taxonomy): Eukaryota > Viridiplantae > Streptophyta > Magnoliopsida > Poales > Poaceae > Eleusine > Eleusine coracana. The sequence continues at coordinate 35,656,812 of CM064428.1, read as the reverse complement.
TGAGCATGGTATTGAGCATTAGTTTTCAGCACCTTGTGTTCCCCAGCAGAATAGTGTGGTTGAAAGAAAGAACAGAACCTTAGTGGAGATGGCCTAGACGATGCTCGATGAGCATAAGACTCCGAGGTGGTTCTTGGCTGAGGCCATTAGCACTGCTTGCTATGTTTCCAATCGGATTTTCTTGCGCTCAATTCTTAATATGACTTCTAATAGGCTGCGTTTTGGGAGACAGCCCTCGGTTTCTCATTTGCGTGCCTTTGGTTGCAAGTGCTTTATTCTCAAGCGTGGAAATCTTGATAAGTTTGATTCAAGGTCTTCTGATGGAATCTTTCTTGGTTACTCTCTTCATGGTCATTCCTATAGAGTTTTGAATTTGGAGACTAACACCATCGTAGAATCCTGCGATGTAACCTTTGATGAATCAAACTCTTGTGCAGGAGAATGTGATTGAGTCTGCAGGTGACAAGGAAATGAAGGAGAGCATCTTTGTAGAAGAGGACCTACAGGGATTTGATGATGATGATGATGATTCACTTCATTTCTCATCTGAGCTTGTTCCTACTGCTACCACTACTCCAGCAGAGGGTCTAGAAGCTTCTACATCGACTTCAGCGGCTGTTGAGAAAGCTCCAGCTATGGTTGAGGGGGAGGTACACTCTGAAAGAGAGGCTCCTCACCACATTCAGCGTCAACATCCACCCCAACAGATGATCGGTAATCTCTATGAGAGGACAACAAGGTCAAGGTCTGCACATCTTGCTTGCTTTACCAATTCTCTCTTTGTTGCAACCTTTGAACCCCGAGATGTTGGACACACACTATCTGATGAACATTGGGCTAATGCCATGCATGAGGAGTTGGAAAATTTTAAGAGAAACAAAGTCTGGACCCTTCTAGAGCCTCCCAAAAATGTCAATGTCATAGGAACCAAGTGGATGTTCAAAAACAATGTAACACCCATTTTAAGAAGCAAAACGGGTGCAGTCGTATGTGTGCCAAGGATCAAGTTACACACACATATGGTACATCATCAATGGTAAACAGAATAATTATCCATATCCTTTAATTATTACATCGTATCTTTATTACAAAAGGACCTATGGGTCTAGAAGAAAAGTACATCAATGCAGCGGAATTAAACTAGCGTAGATGTCCTAAACTCCACAGGCATCGACTGGTGGATCATCGCCTAGTACTCGCTTCCTTCATCTTCGTAGTGGCTCCAATCTTCTCCTTGGGCTGAATATCAACGTGCTATAGCAAGGGTGAGTACAGGTCGTACTCAGCAAGTAGGGGAAAAGATGACATGGGGCTATAGTCAAGAAAAGGCTTTATAGAGTGGGTTGCATGAGCTTTTAATTAACCTAAGCATCCTATTTACTACGTGGGGTCATCCCAACGATGATTCCACAAGGTGCTATACTAACCAAGTCTCAATCCATCCCACCTTTCCAACCATACCAACCCATTCCCAACTAATCTTGTGAGGATTTCAAGCCGCTCTTGACCGTGAGCACGGCTATCATGATAGTTTGATACTCTGCAGAGTTTGTACCACTTTACCCACAAGTCATGATTCCCTTGGTGCCCGTGGACGCGACCCACATTACACACTTCCTTTGGTGTGTGGCAGGGTTTTACTATGAGGCTTTTCCAAAGGGTCTCCCAGTACATGCTAGTCACTAAGGTTCCACTCCCGTCCATAAGTGATAGCCCTTCAACAAGCAGCTCATCACCCCAGGAGCCCCCTCTTGAGCCTTTCGGATACAAGGACAGTCCTCTCGACTTCCATTCCCCGCTCCACCAAATGCTGCACCGACACTGGGAGAACACCTAATTACTAGGCCAAGCCTTACCCATTTCGGTCTTGTGGTGGCACTATTTTCCTGGGTTGTCACTCCAAGAACCGGTTCCTAGGATCTACAACAAGCCTACCACCACAACCATGTGCCCACGGCACCACATCCTTTCCACCTGGTTTGCATAGATCCCTAAGCCATGTTGCTAAAAAAAATTTACCAAACATTTCCCACGTGACATTGTTCATTAATCAAAATTAATATCAACCCACATCCCATAAGCCATCTAAGCATTGTCTACCCACAATTCACCCATTGTTTCGAGGCGACAAGGAACAGGGTAAAACAATACTAGGAAAACCCTAACAATAGGTTCCCAATAAATTGACACAAGCATGCAATTCTATAGTAACATTTCAATAGGTGCAGTATGCATCAAGGACACTTGCCTTCGTCCTGCGCGGAAGGCTACTCTAACCCTTCAAATTTCTGCTCTTGAAAGTCCTCGTAGGGCGGTCCTTGTGTATGTTCGCCTTTATGTAACGAAATACCGACACAAGCAAAACATACAAAAAAAATCAATACACAATATGCAACAGAGGAAAAACAACATGTAGATGCAATAAATGCAAAGGTTATGCTCCTACGAGAATTTTGGCGCAAGAATCACCTAATTTGGAGTTACGAGTAAAACGTTATGCTAGTTTGAAGTTTTAGGGGCAAAAGGGTAAAAATAGGGGCTTTTAAGGACCTATTTGTAATTTTATAAAATTATAGGGACTAAAGTGTAAATTATTAGGACTGAAAAATAATTACTAAAAAGTATAAGGTTGTTTTTGCAAAATTTTAGAACAAACATAATTAATAATAAGTGTAGGTGGTTAAGTGTAAAAAGACAGGGCCAAATTATAATTAAAATTAAGTACAGGGATGTTTTTGTAAATTTTTAGGGCTAAAATAATATTTATACAAATAATAAGGATTAAAGTATAATTTAAAATAATTCTAGGGACTAAAACATAATTAAAATCAGTCTAGGGGTGTTTTTGTAAAATTACAAGGTCAAAATAATAATTCTAATAATGTAGGGGTGTTTCTGTTAAGTTAAAGTGCTAAAAATTAATTTTATAAAAATATTTGGGCTGAAATACAATTTTCTACAGTTCTAGACAAAAATAGGGGCATAAATGTAATTTATTCTAAATGTAGGGGCCTAATTGCAAAAACTACTAACAATATCCCGGGAATTATTGAATTAAATTTTAAACTAAAAATCCGTGGACCAGGTCCATGGCTCTGTGGACTGGCGTTGACCGAAGGGTCCACGAGTCCATGGTGGACCAGGGGGAGTCCTTCTAATCTGGGCCCTAGGTTTTAAAATGGACGGCATCGGGGGGGGGGGGGGGGGGGGTCAGGATGTGGGCGGCGGCTATGCGGCGGGGCTCACCGGAGATCGGCTGGAACGGCGCTCCGATCGGCCATTCCTCGTCGCGAGGGTTCCGGGAGAGAGAGGGGAGGGAGGCGATGCTCACCGACAGGTCGCGCGGGTGCGGGGGAGGCCGGGAGGCGGTCGGCGGTGGAGGGAGGCGTCGGCGGCGGTCGGCGTTCAGCGGGGAGGTGGCTCCGATGGTCGCGAACGAGCGGGGAGGAGTGGGGGAGAGGCGGCGGGAATGTGCGGTGCCGGAGGGGGGTTTTATAGGCGCTGAGGGGCCTCGGAGGCGAGCGGCCGAGCTCTATGGCCATTAATGGCCCGCGGCGGCCGTTTGAGCGCGGTACGCGTGCTAATGTGCGTTTAAAGCGCAGTGAGTGGGGAGAAGAAGGGGAGCGGGAGGGTGCGGCGTGCGCGGGGCGGTTTTCGGGAGTCGGGGAGGCCGGGGGAGGGAGATCGACGGGTCGGGCTCGGTGGCCGGCGGCGGGGGGAGAGAGAGGGAGGAGGAGGAAGACGGCCGGGTAGGGCTGGGCCGCGGGGAGCCGGGCCGGGATGGGGGAGGAGAAGGAAAGGAGGAGGAGGCGGCCTGGCCGGCTGGGCCGAAAGGAGGAGGTGGGGGAAAGTGAATTGGGCCTGCGGGAAAGAGCTGGCCCAAGAGCAGAAAAGAACCCCTTTATTCTTTTCTTTCTAAATCCTTTCCTTTCTAATTCCTATTCTATTATTCCTATTAATTAATTAATAAATAAACTAAATGTGTGACATCCCATGTCACAAAATAGAACTTAACAAAACCCAATGTTAATTAAGGGATAATTAAAAATATAAATAATCAAGGTGCCAAAGAATAAAGAAAGAAAATTAAGTAATTAAATCTAGAATATTCAAATAAGGGCCTTTCTCAAACATCACAATATTCCCTGGAAGTACCCCAATGTTTTTGCATATTCTGAATGGCCACATTAAAAGAGAATTTTGATAATTTGTCCAGAATTTTTGGTAACCATTTAACGCCCTCAAAAATTCCCCCAAAGTCAGAAAAGAGTATTTCTGTTTTGGAATTTTCATAATTCATCTAAGCCGATTCAGCTGATGCACCCAAAAGAAAAGTTGGAGCACATGTTTTTCTAGGCGTGCACAAAAATCTCTGTCAAATTTGGAGCAAGGTAACTTGGTGAATTTGGCCCAAACCCGAGTCAAGGTCCAAGTCAAGCCGGGTCAACCCCCCCCCCCCCCCCCCCCCCCTCTTCTCTGTCCTTTTCCCTCCGGCTAGTCTCCGCTCGACACCGACGCCACCGTATAAGCCGCCGTCAATCGCTGTAGCCCCATCACGGCCACTGCACTGCCGAATTGCACCTGTGCCACCGGCCGGCATTGAAACCCCGCCGGAGAGCCACTCCCTTGCCGACAGCTCGCCGTCTCTCTCTCTCTCGCTCTCCCGGTCGACCGGCGTTAAAAGCGGCCCGGTACTGCCCCTTTTCCTCGCCCTTCACTCGCACGTGCTCCGCTCTGCTCCCCAAACCGCTCCAGTGAAGCCAAGCACCCTGCTTTTCCTCCCTCCCTCCTCTCCAGCGAGCGCCGCCGGAATCCCCTGCTCTGAGCCACCTGATCGCCGCCGCGTCGAGCTCCGTCCAGGTAGTGTCCCCGTCGTTGGTTCTTTTGCAAATCGGTGCAAGTAGCTCCTCTCACTCCTCCCTGACGCGCTAATCTTGGGTTCCAGCCCCCTCGCCGGAATTGGAGGAGGACCGAGCCGCCGCCGTTCATCGCGCGAAGGAGGCTCACGGCGACGACCCCTCTCCCGGCCACCCCGACTCCAACCCACGCGTCGACGAGCACCACGGCACTAAGGTGATGCTCCTAGACCCTCTCCCTGGACGATTTCGTCTCTGCACGCGCCTACTACCGTCGGCCGCCATCGAGCGTCACCGCCGCTCGTCGCCGGCAGTGCTCCGGCCACCCCCACTCCAGCCACCACCACCGATCATTGTGAGTCACTGATCACGTAGAGCACCTCCGACCATTGTGAATCACTGATCACGTAGAGCAGCTCTGAGTCCCAAGTCCCACCGCCGATCGCCGCCGGCGAGCCGCCGCGCCGCCGCGCGCACGTGGGGGAAATTTGAATTGGCCAGTGGCAATTTTGTAAATAGGAGTGAACTTTGATTAAACTCGGAAATTCAATAACTCGAGAAATAAAAGGCCTAAAAATGTGAAACCAATTTTGTTCAACTCCTAAAATCCTCCTCTGCCAGAAAAATAGGTTGAGGTCCAAAGTTGCTCAGTAAATTAATTTATTTAATTCCCTAAAGTCACAACCTTAAATTGCTTAATAAATTCATAAGTCAATAAATATAAATGGTAAATTCATGAAACTTTATGAAAAAACACATTTTTATGTTTAGGCATAATTTTGGTATTATTGCATAAATCTTCATTTTCAGTAATTGAATTTATGTAAATTATTGGCTAGGAATTTAATTATGAAATTTGGTATTCCTGTCCCTTATGCACTTGTACACTCATGTAAAATTCCATGAAAAATTTGAAGCAACTTAAGTATGCTTTTGCTGTCGAAATTAATCAATTGTTAGTTAAAGTAAGAATTTTTCATATAAATCTTACTTTTTGTGTGCATTTAATAAAAGTAGGCATAAATTCACTTCTGGAATATTTATGAAGAATAATTACATCAACCTTACAGTAGAAATCCTTAACTCCAATTATATACTCTTGGTTCCTAATTAACTATATGAGCCTAGAACTAGTTATGCAATTAAATTGCCATAGTATGTATAGTGCTAGTTTTGCGTATGGCCACTTTAGCTAAGTTGCTCAAAATGAACTTTCTGGAAATTTGACCCTAGTACTGCATGGTCATATCATCATCAACATGTGATGTCATATAATCATCACCTAGGCCATGCTCATGTTAAAGTAGACATACCCTAAGTTGATGATTAAAAGTTCTTATAATTAGAAGTTTGTCCCCATCAAATTCAGTAGCTACCATGTCACACTTAGGTGTGCACATATTCATGAATAAAAGATTAATCATTAATCTTATTTTATGAGGAAGTGCCATGAATTGTCATGCCCTCCATTTCATCTTTAGTTAAGGAACTCCATGAAACCTTGCATATTCCTTCGCATTGATTCATGTCCATTCCATATAGGGATCGAGACCGCGGAGATCACACCGGATCAGCAAGGACCTGAAGTGAACTTTGGTGAATACACTAACTACGATCACTCCCAAGGCAAGCCCCGGTGCATAACCCATTAAATTTTCGAGTCCTTTTTCTTTATCACAAGTTAGGAATATTGTATTGTGCATTAAGTGTAGGACTTGGATGAAACACACTTGCATACTCCAGCAATGACCTATGATTAGTATGTTAGTAAGCTTTTCCGTTAGCAATGCTATGCTTAAACTAGGGGAGTCAACGGTAGGTTCTAGATTCAACTATGGTTCACTTGGATAATGAACTTGATAAAATGGAGCACCTATCGTTGCAACTCTACAGACAAATATTGAATAGTACCAAGTACATACCTTTAATATGGGGATTGGTAAACCTAGTAACTTGGCAGCCGTATTATTGGACGGCCATACTCATCGATCCAGAGGTGATGTGAACAGCACGGTGGTTGCACGGGTTTGAGGACCGCTGGAGAGCGCATGGGTTAAGCCTCAGATACGAAGTACTGTATCGCGGGGAGGACGTGTACTCGGGATCGATGGCCCCGGATCGACTTTATAGCAATCTTGTGAATGGTGGTCATACGTGTTCTTAAGTGATGTGTATGTCGTGTATTTGGGTTTTCCCTGCAGGATGTAAATCAATTCGAATTGCCATCCCTCGCGGTTATGAGTACCTCTTGTTCGAGAAGCGGCAATGATATGTTAAGTAGTAAAGTTGTGGTTATGTTTCTGAAATTTACTTATGTTATGGACACATATTGCTATGATGTATTGTTCTTTAGCTATGTTCGTGTCTTAGCAGCTAGCGAGATTCACCTTAGCTGTTTTCTGCAATAAACAAAGTAAAATCTTGACTAAGGAAATGAAAGTGCAGCATAGAACTAATAGGAGCTTTTGATGCAATTATCAAATAAACCCGGTCAGCCCCCTGCATTCTAGGAGTCGGTTTTAGTAAACCTTTTGACGGGTAAGTCTTGCAGAGTATGTTAGATACTCAGGCTTTGCGACTATGTTGTTTTCCAGGTTTTCCTCAAGCTACCTACTGTGATTGTTGTAACAAGGTCATGTGGGAAGGTGAGGAGCCTCAGAATTGGACCATTGAATGGGTCCCCAGCTCCCCTAACCGTGATGACTGAGCTATCACCAGAGGGCTGGCATGGTTCACGTAGGATTCGGCGTCGTGTTTTGTCGTTGTATCGCTTCCGCTAATTTATGTAACATGTACTAAGGATATATGTATTGTATCAGATTTGAACTTGTTTATATTCTACCTTGGAACTTGTAATATTATGCACCTAAGTGATGGAATATTATAAATGATGAATGTTCATGTGTGAATGCTGTGTATGGTTACTTCGTTAACCATCTCCCGAGGCGATCCTGTACGACATACTCTATTTCTCGGAGTAGGGTTGTCACAGCTGGTATCAGAGCCGTCTCGGGATAAGCTACACACCAATGAGCATTTTAAAAACGTAAACAAGCCATTTTTACGCGTTACGGTGAGGTACGAACTAGTAGTGCCCATATAAGAGTCTTGTAGGTGGCAAAGCTAACCCTGGGTTATGTTTGTTTAAATTGCTTGCAACTATAGATTCTTCAACGAAGGTATGTCTTTGTGCGCAGATCGGTTGCGCCGTAAATACCGAATGCCTTCCGGGTGGGCAAAGACCTGGGCTTTGATTGATGCGCGGACCAAATGCGCTTAAACATCGGCTGCCTTCCGGGTGGGCGAATACCTGGGCATAAACTATCATTGTTGTTTTGGCTTGTTTCTTTTGAATTTGATGTATTGTTTCTAAAATGGATCTCTTACAGGTACACTAACCATGTGTAGTTCACTTAGAAATGTGTGAGAGGTGTGTGTGTGCCACCGAAAGGATCGAGTTATATAATCGGTCGAGTTTTCTTTTTGTGAGGAGGTAGGAAATCGTCATATTGAGCATTTGGCATTCATGCATACCATATGCACTCACCTTCACTAAATCATGTGAAAAGGTCACTAATATTGCAAACATGTGAAATGACTCAGATTTGAGCTAATTTAAAACCCTATGGCATCTAAACTAAAAGTTTGAAGTCACTGTTAAGGAAATCAATTTCTGCCAGAAATGTCAGCTGCACTAAAACAAGCGTAACTTCCTCAATTTTAATTCAATGAAGGCAAATAAGTACTCGTTGGAAATATGAGGTTTTTCTCTACAAGTTTTGTTTAGGAAGTTTGTCTTAGAAAAATCTGGAACTAGGTCGAATTTTGCAAAAACAGTAGCCTTTTTTTGGAAGTCAGAAACTGCCTCATTTCTGTCCCCTGTCTTTGGATGATCATAACTCCCAGAGACTTTATTGGATGGAGATGTGTGAGTATCCGTTGGAAAGATGATGAAATTCTCCACAACAGTTGTAAAGCACAAAAATTTTAATGTTGTCCAGAAACTAAGTGTTTTTGCCCGTTTCTGCGGTTCACTCCGTCGACCACAGAAATTTGTCGTTACCGGTCGTTAAACGGATCGGGAACCTCATGTCTTTCTTTTATCAATCATTCCTTATGCTATTTTAAGCATGTGTGCTTAGTGGAATATTAAGTTTTGACTCACCTTGCAAAACTTTATTCCGGCAGATGGATGTTGGCATGCTCGTGAAGGACCCCGAGTACCTTGCCGCCCGCATTCTCGTGTTGGAACGAGAGCGCGAGGCGCTGCAGTCCACACTTGTGGCCCGTGATGCCCAGCTTGCGAAGTGTGACGCTAAGATTTCATATCTTGAGAACAAGCTGCACACTAGCGAGATGGAGCGGGCCGATCTTTTCGAGCAACTCCACGATGCACAGCTCATCATTGAGGGCGATGCAAGCGATCAGTTGCAGGAGCAACTGAACCAACGCAACGCCCAGCTCACCGCTGCCCAAGAGGAGATTTACTCTCTTCATGGTCAGGTTACCGCTCTGTTGGAGGAGCGAAGCGAGCTGCAGGCCCAACGTGAAGAAGCTCAAGATGAGCGTGATGTCATGGAAGGGAACCTCAACGACGCTCACGCGATCATCGCACAGCAAGAGCAGCTCATTGGACAGCTCCAAGCTGCGAATGGTCAGCTGAACGCCATCCTTAACGATGAGCCACCCATTCCACTTACGGTGATCCCCCCCCCCCCCCCCCCCGAGGACGCCGATCTGAGTGAGAACGGTGACTCCGGTGTCGACTTCGAAGCACCCCCTGGACCGGGTGATATGGACGTGGAGTCCGATGGTGACAGCCACGTCAGGTGATCGAGTAGCTCCATGTACGTAGGATGAAAAATCTCGTGAGACATCGTAGTCGTGTGTGCATAGTGTTAGTAATGTTAAGCTCAGTTGTAACCTAAGCTCTCTGAGATCGTGTGGTGTAGTGTTTTGAGTGATGTAACCAAAGACTTGCTATGTATCTAAAGTTGCATCACATGTATCTATGGTTTTTATCATGAGTATGCTACTTATGGTGTTGGAAACTATGGAATTTAAGTTATCTCTTATGTTCGCACCACTTTCTTGTCAAAAATTTTATTTATGAGCAATCTGAAATTCTATTTCGTCGCCATGTCGTAGCCTTATTATCATATTGTCTCATGTGATGATTGGGCTAACATGCTTTGTTCATATGTCAGATGGTGCAAACTCGCCGTGGCGGAGAAAACGTTGGTGATGCTCCCAGCGCTTCGAACGCCGGTGGAAATGGGCCGCTGCCCAACGTGCCGCCCATGACGGCCATGGAGCAGCTCATCCACAAACCAGAACGAGATGTTCTGCATGTTCATGGAGAACATGAACCATCATGGAGCTCCCGGACCACCACCACTGCAGCAGCGGGAATCCTCCTATGCCGACTTCTGGGCAACTCACCCGCCCACCTTCAGAGAAGCCTATGATCCTCTGGAAGCGGATAACTTTCTTCACACTCTAGAGTCGAAGTTCGCCCTCCTCCACTGCACCGAGCAGCAGAAGCCCCTCTTCGCTGCGCAGCAGCTCCGCGGTTCCGCAAGTGCTTGGTGGGCCAGTTTCACCGCCGCTCTCGCCGCTGGTCACCAAGTCACTTGGGCGGAATTCTGCACAGCTTTCCGTGCACACCACATCCCCGCTGGACTCATGAAGCGCAAGTTGCAGGAGTTCCTCTACTTGAAGCAAGGCTCTGGAACCGTGCAAGAGTATGCACGGAAGTTCAACTACCTGGCCCAGTACGCGTCATATCGCGCTAATACGGATGAAAAGAAGAAAGATTGCTTTCGTTCGGGTCTTACCCCGAAGCTGCAAGATCGCTTGGCTCAAGTCACCGCCGGCACATTCAATGACTTGATGAGTGCCGCCATTGTGCAAGAAGATGCCATTCATGCCAATCAAGAGGACAAGAAGAGGAAACATGCTATGGGAAGTTCATCCGGCTCTGCACCGCCCAATTACAAGCTAGCAATCACTTCCCCGACCGGACAAAAATTCCGGGCTGCGGTACCGTCGGGTGGTGGACCTCACCCGTCGTTCTCGCAGCAGCACTCACGATTCCATGGGGCAAACCAGCAGCAATCCTCTGGTTCTCGTCCACCGCAGCAAAGCAATCAAGTGGTAAAGACCAACTCATCACAGCCCTGTTACAACTGTGGCCGCACCGGTCACTTTGCTAAGGAATGTCGGTTCCCGAAGCGCAATCCGAGCAACAACAACAACTCCAATACTTCCGGGAACAACAACAACAATAGCAACAACAACAATAATGGCAGCAATGGGAGTCATCCTCAGTCGTCTACCCCCACACACAAGAATGGCTGAGTCAACTATACCACGGTCGAAGAGACCCAAGCTAGAGAACCCATTCTCGCGGGTACATTCTCGATCAACCAACATGCTGCCATGGTTCTTTTTGATTCAGGAGCAACACATGATTTCATTAGTCAAGCATGTGCAAATCATCTGAAAATTACCCCCACTACTATGGGAACACCGTACGTTATTACGTCTCCCGGTGGAAAAATAAGAGCTCATCTCGAGTTAATAAAAGTGCCACTTAAGCTAGCCAACAACATATACCCCACTTCCCTAATTATCTTAGATGGCCAAAGCATCGACATCTTTCTTGGTATGAAATGGATGACTAGCCACAAAGCCGTACTGCACATTAAGGACCGGGAAATCCATTTGAACTCACCCTTACATGGCCCCTCTATTCTCCGATTGTCGTATCCCAACTTGCCCACTTCTCAAGTGTGTCATGTGGAAGGAAAGGAGCTAGCAAACATTCCAGTGGTCTGTGATTTTCCTGACGTATTTCCAAATGATTTACCGGGAATGCCTCCGGACAGGGATGTCGAGTTTAAGATTGAACTCGTACCTGGTACAGCGCCTATATCTCGTAGGCCGTACAAGATGGCTCCTAACGAGTTGGCAGAGTTGAAAGAGCAGTTACAAGAGCTTATGGACAAGGGTTATATCCGACCAAGTTCATCTCCCTGGGGCTGTCCCGCTCTCTTTGTGAAGAAGAAAGACAAGACCCTACGCCCTTGTGTCGACTATAGGCCGTTAAATTCCGAGACCATCAAGAACAAGTACCCTCTACCTCGAATCGATATCCTCTTTGATCAACTAGTGGGTGCTAAAGTCTTCTCCAAGATTGATCTCTGATCCGGTTACTATCAAATAAAAATTCGAGCCGAAGATATTCCAAAAACAGCATTCTCCACCCGATATGGTCTTTTCGAGTATCTTGTCATGTCTTTTGGTCTCACCAATGCCCCAGCCCACTTCATGTATTTGATGAATTCCGTATTCATGCCCGAGTTGGATAAGTTCATAGTGGTATTCATCGATGATATTTTGATCTACTCTAAATCCAAAGAAGAACACGCCGAACACCTTCGCATTGTTCTACAACGACTCCGAGATCATCAACTTTATGCCAAATTTAGTAAATGCGAATTTTGGCTAAAGCAAGTTCCATTTTTGGGACACATCATATCAGCAGAAGGAGTAGTCGTGGACCCTAGCAAACTAGAGGATGTGCTGAATTGGAAAGCTCCGAAATCGGTCAGGCAAATTCGCAGTTTCCTTGGTCTTGCCGGTTATTATAGGAAATTCATTCCCAACTTCTCAAGCATTGCCAAGCCTATGACCAAGTTGCTAGAAAAGGATGCCAAGCTCAAGTGGAGTAGTGCATGTGACGAAGCTTTTCAGTCACTCAAGAAGCATTTAACAAGCGCTCCGGTTTTGGCTCAACCCGACATCACCAAACTGTTCGATGTCTACTGTGATGCCTTCGGCACCGGATTGGGTTGTGTGTTTATGCAAGAAGGCCGTGTCATTGCCTATGCATCACGACAACTCCGGAAGCATGAGCAAAATTATCCCACTCACGATTTGGAATTGGCCTCAGTCGTCCTAGCTTTGAAAACCTGGCGCCAATACTTGCTCGGTAATCTGGTTAACCTCTACACTGATCATAAGAGTCTCAAATATATCTTCACTCAACAAGAGCTGAACATGAGGCAGCGTAGATGGTTGGAATTAATCAAAGATTATGAATTGGAAATTCATTATCATCCCAGAAAAGCCAACGTGGTTGCCGACGCCTTGAGTCGAAGGGATCAATGCAATCACGCCATCGTTTGCTCGATGGAAGCTGGTATGATTTCAGATCCTAGCGAACCAAGTCTTCGTGTCATCCCATATGAATCCTTGTATAATTTGGTGCTCATTCCTACCCTTCGGGAAGAAATTGTGGAAGCCCAAAAGAAGGACAAGGGAATGGAATATATTCGCCAGAAAATAGGGAAGAAGGAAGCAACATGTTTCCGACAAGACGAAGATGGAGTACTATGGTTCAACAATCGCCTTGTGGTTCCGAAGAATGAGGAGCTAAGAAAGAAAATTTTGGATGAGGCTCACTTATCCAAATATTCCATATACCCCGGCAGCAACAAAATGTATCGCGGGTTAAGGGAAAAGTTTTGGTGGACACGCATGAAACGAGAGGTTGCTCAGTATGTCTTCGAATGCAATACTTGTCAACATGTGAAGGCCTATCACTTGAGAACAGCCGGTCTTTTGCACCCGTTAAAAATTCCCGCATGAGAAAGTTCCCATGTAGCTTCATCTTCAATATATTCAAATAAGGGCCTTTCTCAAACATCACAAACTTCCATGGAAGTACCCCAATGTTTTTGTATATTTTGAATGGCCCCATTAAAAGAGAATTTGGATAATTTTTCCAGAATTTTTGGTAACCATTTAATGCCCTTAAAAATTCCCCCGAAGTTAGAAAAGAGTATTTGTGTTTTGGAATTTTCATAATTCATCTAAGCCGATTCAGCTGATGCACCCAAAAGCAAAGTTGGAGAACATGTTTTTATGGGCGTGCACAAAAATCTGTGTCAAATTTGGAGCATGGGAACTTGGTGAATTTCTCCCAAACCAGAGTCAAGGTCCAAGTCAAGCCGGGTCAACCCCCCCCCCCCCCCCCCTTCTCTCTCCTTTTCCCTCCGGCCAGTCTCCGCTCAACACCGACGCCACCGTGCGAGCCACCATTGATCGCTGTAGCCCCATCACGGCCACTGCACTGCTGAATCGCGCCTGTGCCACTGGCCGGCATTGAAACCCCGCCGGAGAGCCACTCCCCTGCCAATAGCTCGCCATCTCTCTTTCTCTCTCTCGCTCTCCCGGTCGACCGGCGTTAAAAGCGGCCCGGTACTGCCCCTTTTCCTCGCCCTTCACTCGCACGCGCTCCGCTCTGCTCCCCAACTGCTCCAGCAAAGCCAAGCACCCTGCTTTTCCTCCCTCCCTCCTCTCCAGCGAGCGCCGCCGGAATCCCCTGCTCTGGGCCGCCTGATCGCCGCCGCGTCGAGCTCCGTCCAGGTAGTGTCCCCGTCGTTGGTTCTTTCGCAAATCGGCGTGCAAGTAGCTCCTCTCACTCCTCCCTGACACGCTAATCTTGGGTTCCAGCCCCCTCGCCGGAATTGGAGGAGGACCGAGCCGACGCCGTTCATCGTGCGAAGGAGGCTCACGGCGACGACCCCTCTCCCGGCCACCCCGACTCCAACCCGCGCGTCGATGAGCACCACGGCACTAAGGTGATGCTCCTAGACCCTCTCCCTGGACGATTTCATCTCTGCACACGCCTACCACTGTCGGCCGCCGTCGAGCGTCCCGCCGCTCGTCGCCGGCAGTGCTCCGGCAACCCCCACTCTGGCCACCACCACCCACGTGACCGTTGTGAGTCACTGATCATGTAGAGCAGCTCCGAGTCCCGAGTCTAGCCGCCGATCACCGCCAGCTCGAGCCGCATCGCCGCCGCGCGCGCGCGGGGGAAATTTGAATTGGCCAGTGGGAATTTTGTAAATAGGAGTGAACTTTGATTAAACTTGGAAATTCAATAACTCGAGAAATAAAAGGCCTAAAAATGTGAAACCAATTTTGTTCAACTCCTAAAATCCTCCTCTGCCAGAAAAACAGGTTGAGGTCCAATGTTGCTCAGTAAATTAATTTATTTAATTCCCTAAATTTACAACCCTAAATTGCTTAATAAATTCATAAGTAAATAAATATAAATGGTAAATTCATGAAACTTGCTCAGTGGTCATTTCATGGCATCCTTAAACTTTCTGCAAAAGCACATTTTTATGTTTAGGCATAATTTTAGTATTATTGCATAAATCTTCATTTTCAGTAATTGAATTTATGTAAATTATTGGCTAGGAATTTAAATATGAAATTTGCTATTCCTGTCCCTTATGCACTTGTACACTCATGTAACATTCCATGAAAATTTTGAAGCAACTTAAGTATGCTTTTGCTGTCGAAATTAATCAATTGTTAGTTAAAGTAAGAATTTTTCATATAAATCTTACTTTTTGTGTGCATTTAATAAAAGTAGGCATATATTCACTTCTGGAAGATTTATGAAGAATAATTACATCAACCTTACAGTAGAAATCCTTACCTCCAATTATATACTCTTAGTTCCTAATTAACTATATGAGCCTAGAACTATTTATGCAATTAAATTGCCATAGTATGTATAGTGCTAGTTTTGCATATGGCCACTTTAGCTAAGTCGCTCAAAAAATGAACTTTCTAGAAATTTGACCCTAGTACTGCATGGTCATATCATCATCAGCATGTGATGTCATATAATCATCACCTAGGCCATGCTCATGTTAAAGTTGTGATGATTAAAAGTTACATTCTTGTAATTAGAAGTTTGTCCCCTTCAAATTCAGTAGCTACCATGTCATACTTAGGTGTGCACACATTCATGAGTAAATGATTAGTCATTAATCTTATTTGCTGAGGAAGTGCCATGAATTGTCATGCCCCCAATTTCATCTTTAGTTAAGGAACTCCATGAAACCTTGCGTATTCCTTCGCATTTGTGCATGTCCATTCCATATAGGGATTGAGACCGCGGAGATCACACCGGATCAGCAAGGACCTGAAGTGAACTTTGGTGAAGACACTAACTACAATCACTCCCAAGGCAAGCCCCGGTGCATAACCCATTAAATTTTTGAGTCCTTTTTCTTTATCACAAGTTAGGAATATTGTATTGTGCGTCAAGTGTAGGACTTGGATGAAACACACTTGCATACTCCAGCAATGACCTATGATTAGTATGTTAGTAAGCTTTTCCGTTAGCAATGCTATGCTTAAACTAGTGGAGTCAACGGTAGGTTCTAGATTCAACTATGGTTCACTTGGATAATGAACTTGATAAAATGGAGCACCTATCGTTGCAACTCTGCGGACAAGTATTGAATAGTACCAAGTACATACCTTTAATATGGGGATTGGTAAACCTAGTAACTTGGGCGCCGTATTGTTGGACGGCCATACTCATCGATCTAGAGGTGATGTGAACAGCACGGTGGTTGCGCGGGTTTGAGGATCACTGGAGAGTGCATGGGTTAAGCCTCGGATACGAAGTACTGTATCATGGGGAGGACGTGTTGATGAGGACATCACCATGCTGGATACGCGCATATCATGGCCTTCCCCAAGTTACAAGTTGTCACCAACTCGGTCGCCGCGTTCGTCTCGGATTCAGCCGACACTCCTTCACGGTTTTGATGATATCTCCCACATCCAACGTCCAAACGAGGCGTTCTTTGATGCGTTGGAAAGGGAACGATAACGCCATCGTTTTGGTTCTGGTCCTAGCTCCAGAAGGGTCGTGAGTCATAATATGTAACCATGACATGGTGCTATGCCACCTATTTTGGGCCAACTTGGCCATGTATCATGTCGGGCCTTAAGCCCATGTTGTGGGCGCCCTCCTGGTCGCCCCCAACCCTAGGACGTCTTTGTTTCCTACATAAACTCAGTAGCCACCGTCTTTTAGTTTCGGGTTTTGTTTAGTTCAGTTTTCCAGAGAGAAACTTGATCGAATTATTGTAACTGTGGCGACAAGTCCTTTTACAGTAATCCAGGGCCCCTGTTCTTGTTCTACACCACTGTGGCGATTAGTCCTTTTGTGATCCGAGCTTGAACCTTTTCTTGTGATTTGCTTCATCCATATTTGCAATTTCAAATTGCGTGTTTATCCTCTCTTGCTTGTGTTCTCGATTTCGCTTGCAGGAACAATCAAGTTGTGCTTGATGTAACGGTTGTGGGGTTGGATCGTGTCTGATTCAAGCCGAGTCGTCGACGCTGAGTTCCCCAAATTCGAGTTTATCCCCTTACCTCTCGGAAGATCGGGCCATATCTACATCAAGTGGTATCAGATTCCTAGGTTTCCCGTGAGGTATTATCGTGTTCTTCCCTTTAGATTCGTTTGTGTTCATCACCTTTTTGTCCACGAAAAAGCCTACAAAAATAATTTCCCCACCATCCCCGACACTGTTTAGCCTTTGCATAATTTAATTTCAGAGTCCGTAGTGTTGAGTTTGTGTCCTAGTCTAGTTCAGTTGCTGGTTTGAATTTGTGTTTCGATTCGGTTTGTGTTTTGATCTCTGCTGCACACCACCATCACCATCGTGTTTTCCATTGGATTCACCATTGTGTCACCCACCCACCACACCCACAATCCGTTGCCAACCAAAAAACCCTACCCGATTCGGTTCCCCCCCCCCCCACCCCTCAAACCCTATCTTGACATACCTTCGGTAAAACAGGCATAACTTCTCGCTCGTTTCTCCGATTGGGCTGAAATTTTTACAGTAGATTCTTGACTCAAAGTTGAGGTGACCCACACTCGGCTCCGCCCTGTGTGCCCTCATCAAAAAATTCAAAAAAAATCAGGAAAAAATAGAAAAAAATTGTGAAGTCAAAAATAGCGCTTTCGGTGAAACTTTGAGATTTTGCCTACCCTTTGTTTTCCCTCTGTTTGAGTTGAAACTTCTTGTGGTTCCTTCCTTTGTGTTCCTCTATCACAGAAAAATAGTGGAAAAATCATACAAAGATTTTGATTTGCACCCCCCCCCCCCTCCCCCCGCCCTGAAAATTCTAAGTCTGTGAAGTCTGTTTTGATCCTTGCTGCCTTTGCCATTGTTCTTTGCCATTGTTCTTGTTGTCACAACTGTTTTTGAACATGATTCTTTTATCAGCAATTAGGACACTGCTTTGGACATTTCTTCAGTGCTACTATCTGTTATTGAATTGTGTTCCATTGACATACATATTAGCCTTCCAAGCTATACATATTGCAGCACAGGTTTCTTCCTTGCAACTGTTACACCCAAGATCAACTACAGATTGTGTCGACCTGTTTGACTTTAGTAAGGACACTTGCAAGATTGTGATACATTGCTTCTGATATTGTTTTCCACTTTCTACACCCTCTGCTGCCTGCTAGTTGATAGGGCTAATCTTTTTGTTTAGTGTTGTCTTTTGCTTTTAACCATGTCAGAGAAAGGGAAAGGGACACCTGGAGAGTTGGATTCCCCTACAGACTTCAATGATTGTGTCTCCAAGGCCGAGCTCACGAAGCTTCTTGCAGACTAGTGTACATTCATGGAAACGAAGTTTGCCGAGTTGATGGGTCACATCAACACTGTTGTCCACCGCATTGAGGATGTTGAACGACGAGCTCCACCTCAACGAGCTGCTGCTGATGATGATTTTGACCGTGATGCAGACCTTCTTCACCGTAATCGACACGATATGGGAGGTAATAACAATCGTGGTAATACTGATACTTTTGTTAAGCCCAAATTTAACATACCACCTTTTGCCGGTAGTGCTGATCCTGAAGCATACTTAGATTGGGAACTTGCTGTTGAACAGAAATTTAATTCTCTTTTAGTTCCTGCTGAGCATAGAGTTAGACTTGCTACTAGTGAGTTTACAGGTTTTGCTCTCTTTTGGTGGAATGATCTTTGCAATACTAATGCTGCTATACCTGCCACTTGGCCTGTTTTGAAACAACGCATGAAATCTCATTTTGTTCCTCCTTATTACCAACGTGATTTACATTTGAAATTACAATCTTTGACACAAGGTAGTAAAATAGTAGAGGAATATTATCAGGAATTGCTTATTGGTTTAGCACGTTGTGACATGCATGAAGATGATATTGAAACTAGTGCTAGATTTTTTGGTGGTTTGAACCGTGATATCCACAATATTGTTGACTATAAAGAGTGGAATAGGTTCAGCCAATTATATCATATTGCTCTTAAGGTTGAACGAGAAGTATAGGGACGCCTTCCACAACAATTTTGTAGGTCCAACACTGAGCAATCTCTCCAGCAACGCACTGGAGTAGAGAACTTGAAGAGTCAAGTTGCTAAACCACCAGCAACAATTCTTCCACTTGCGCCTACTTCTGAAGCGCAATCGTCTAGTGTGCAGCACCAACACCAGAAGAAGGTTACTACTTCCGGTACTAGGAGTGGCTCCTCCACCACCATTATTTGCCACCGCTGCAAGGGCATGGGACATGTCATGAAGGATTTCCCAAGTCGTCGTGCTTTCATCGCTACTGCTAATGGGTATGAAAGTTGTAGTGATGTTGAAGATGAATTTGCTCGTATGCCTAACCTTGTTGCAGATTCAACGGGGGAGCAGGAGACTACCGCCATTGATTCCATTGCTGCCACCGCGGGTTTTCCTTGTCTCATTGTACAGCGTGTGTTGACCACTCAGGTGGGACAAGAAGAAGAACAACAACGCAACAATTTATTCTACATGTACCTCATTGTCGCGGACCACTGTGTTCTCACCATCATTGATACTGGGAGCTGTAACAACTTGGTAAGTTCTGATTTGGTAAGCAAACTTGGCTTGACCACGCATGCACTACATCAGCCCTATCACATCAAATAGTTCAACAATAGTGGTACGGCACAGGTAACTCGATCAGCACGCATACACTTTTCAGTAGGTTCTTATCAAGACTTTGCTGATTTTCATGTTGTACCTATACAAGCATGTTCGCTTTTATTAGGCCGTCCATGGGAATATGATACGGATGCTGCCCATCATGGTAGAACAAATACATATACATTCGTGCATAAGGACAGGAATATTACTTTGCGTCCGTTATTGCCCGCTTGCTGAAAATACTAAGAATAAACATGATAACAAACAACTTTCTGATGTTAAACATAAGGCTATTCAGTTAAAGGGAGGTGCTTTTCTTGCTATGACATCTACTGTTACTGATCTTTGTGATAATCATGATGCACCTTGCTATACTATGCTTTATCATGATATATCTTCTATCGATGATCATGTATCTTGTACTTTGCATTCTGCTAGTACTAACCTTTTGCAGGAGATTGATGCTGAGATGGAGTCGAGGGCGACTCCAATTCAAGAAGGGGAGGATGATGAGGACATCACCATGCTGGATACGCGCATATCATGGCCTTCCCCAAGTTACAAGTCGTCACCAACTCGGTCGCCGCGTTCGTCTCGGATTCAGCCGACACCCCATCACAGTTTTGATGATATCTCCCACATCTGACGTCCAAACGAGGCATTCTTTGATGCGTTGGAAAGGGGACGATGACGCTGTCATTTTGGTTCTGGTCCTAGCTCCAGAAGGATCGTGAGTCATAATATGTGACCATGACAAGGTGCTGTGCCACCTATTTTGGGCCAACTTGGCCATCATGTATCGTGTCGGGTCTTAAGCCCATGTTGTGGGCGCCCCCCCCCCTGATCGCCCCCAACCCTAGGACGTCTTTGTTTCCTACATCAACTCAGTAGCTGTCATCTTTTAGTTTTGGGTTTTGTTTAGTTCAGTTTTCCAGAGAGAAACTTGATCGAATTATTGTAACTGTGGCGACAAGTCCTTTTATAGTAATCTAGGACCCATGTTCTTGTTCTACACCACTGTGGCGATTAGTACTTTGTTGATCCGAGCTTGAACCTTTTCTTGTGATTTGCTTCATCCATATTTGCAATTTCAAATTACGTGTTTATCCTATCTTGCTTGTGTTCTCGATTTCGCTTGCAGGAACAATCAAGTTGTGCTTGGTGTAATGGTTGCGGGGTTGGATCGTGTCTGATTCAAGCCGGGTCGTCGACGCCGAGTTCCCCAAATTCGAGTTTATCCCCTTACCTCTCGGAAGATCGGGCCATATCTACATCACGTGTACTCGGGATCGATGGCCCCGGATCGACTTTATAGCAATCTTGTGAACGGTGGCCATACGTGTTCTTAAGTGATGCATATGTCGTGTATTTGGGTTTTCCCTGCAGGATGTAAGTTAATTCGAATTGTCGTCCCTCGTGGTTATGAGTACATCTTGTTCGAGCAGCGGCAATGATATGTTAAGTAGTAAAGTTGTGGTTATGTTTCTGAAATTTACTTATGTTATGGACACATATTGCTATGATGTATTGTTCTTTAGCTATGTTCGTGTCTTAGCAGCTAGCGAGATTCACCGTAGCTGTTTTCTGCAATAAGCAAAGTAAAATCTTGACTAAGGAAATGAAAGTGCAGCATAGAACTAATAGGAGCTTTTGATGCAATTATCAAATAAACCCGGTCAACCCCCTGCATTCTAGGAGTCGGTTTTAGTAAACCTTTTGACGGGTAAGTCTTGCGGAGTATGTTAGATACTCAGGCTTTGCAACTATGTTGTTTTCTAGGTTTTCCTCAAGCTACCTACTGTGATTGTTGAAACAAGGTCGTGTGGGAAGGTGAGAAGCCTCAGAATTGGACCATTGAATGGGTCCCCAGCTCCCCTAACCGTGATGAGTGAGCCATCGCCATAGGGCTGGCATGATTCATGTAGGATTCGACGTCGTGTTTTGTCGTTGTATCGCTTCTGCTAATTTATATAACATGTACTAAGGATATATATATTGTATCAGATCTGAACTTGTTTATATTCTACCTCGGAACTTGTAATATTATGCACCTAAGTGATGTAATATTGTAAATGATGAATGTTCATGTGTGAATGTTGTGTATGGTTACTTCGTTAACCATCTCCCAAGGCGATCCTGTACGACATACTCTACTTCTCGGAGTAGGGTTGTCACAAAATGCATGATGCAATTAAAAATCTATATGAACATGTTATGCTATGCAAATGCAATAATTAATTTAATTTATTATAAAAACAATTTGTCCTAGGTTATTTAATTAAACTCCTAAATGCTAATAGTTGGCATTTTTAGAATTTACAAAAGTAGGGTGTTACAAACAAACATAGGGAGGATGGTGAGGTTGTGAGAAACAAGGCTAGGCTAGTTGCTTAAGGTTTTAGCCAAGTAGAGGGCTTAGATTATGGTGAAACCTTTGCTCCTGTTGCTCGCATAGAAGCTATTAGGATCTTGCTTGCATTTGAGCTCATATACATTGATACCAAGAAGCAACTAGCTGATATCCTCACCAAGCCCCTAGATGCTTCGAGACATGCTTTTCTTCAGGGGGAACTTGGTGTTTGTCATTCGTATGGCATCATTTGAGGGGGAGTTGGTGTTCACTTGTATATATGTATCTTACCATTTTTGCTTTTGCATGTCATGTGTAATATATGCATTGGTAGATGAGCTTTGAGTCTTATGCTTTCTTGCATTTCTCTTTGCTATGATTGAGCTTGAGCTAAGTTGTGTGGATATGATGGTAATCTCTCATGCTTAGATTTTCTAGATGGCCTGTTATAAACTCATGTGAGCAACTTGCTAATCTTAAAGGTAAACTGAGCTTCTTGTGAACCTTATGATCTAATCTTGCTAAAACTTGCTCACCATGTGTATAATTACTTTTATCCTTGTTGGAACTTGCATTGAGGCTAGTCTAGAGGATGTCTTGGCTTTGGCACCTTGTGTTTGCGAAATGGAAGGCTTTGCAAATGTTTAGCTCATGATGTAACATTGTGGGAACATGTGTTCCTTTTGCTGCAAAGGCATGCTCTTTTGTCTTGTGTATAATCCTGAAAAATCTGCTAAGTGCTTTGATCAAGAATTACTCAATAATGCTAAATCCAAAAATTGTGACTTGAAGCCTCGGGGTGTTTGCCGTACCCAGTCGTGCGACCCTGCGCATGGATAAGAGGACACATGAGGATAAATAATAATCACTTGATCAACTGAGTCTCTGTTGCATATGTGAGTGTTTGTTGAGCTTATTTTCTGTGAATGCTTGTTGCCCTAGTTGAGATTGAGACTGGCTAGTATCTTTTGATTCACTTGATGCTTATTTTGCCTTGGACGGGAATACTTACACATGTGGTGGCAGTTTTGCTCATGATAAGCAAATTTGATTCTATCTAAGCTAGTCAATCTTTCTGCTTAGCTTGTATAGCTCTTGGTGTTTATGCCTTGCTATCTATTTTTGATCTTTGTATGGTTGTGCGTCATTGCTTCTACACTTCATAGCTCTACGCTTATTATTAGCACAGTTAAATGCTTGTTTGCATAATTGTTGAAGTTTCTTAGGTTTGCATTTTCATGCATTGCATGTTTGCTTGTTCTTTTGTCTCTTTGATGTGTTCATTGCCAAAGGGGGAGAAAATTTTGGGGTCATGCACAAGTAATGCTAAGAAACTCATATGATCCATTTTGCACTAGATGAGACATACCACAACTTGAGGGGGAGCATATCATGATCTTGAGCGTTTTCTTGCGCTTTTCACACTCTTTGCGTCTCAAGTCGCTTTCTTTGCCAACTCTTGGTTTTGTGATCCCTACTTGCTAGATGGCTTGTTTTCACCTTTTCTTTGGGTTTGGCCATTTGGATGTGCTTATTTGGCTTTGCATTTCAATCTCTAATCTTTGTGCATTTGGTGTTGTCAATGTACTCATCAAGGGGAAGATTGAGAAACCATGTGGATATGTGCCATGGTTTGCTATATTTGTGATGAGTAATTGACTTGAGCGGATTTAGTGTTTGAGTTGAAATGCGGGAATCCAGGGATTGCATGGGTTTGCATATCATGGTTATGACTAACCGGAGTTGGTGGAGATATTTGTGATATTGCAGGAGATGGTAAATGTGTTTGCTTGTCTCATGATGTGTAGGTCACTGGAGTCGACTTGGCGGTCAACGGCGAGAGGATCGGGCACAAGTAGGGGACTTGGGGCCAAACAATTGGGATGCCGGGTGAAGTCAAGGGTGATCCACACCGTACACGTGGAGAGGCAAGAAGCACGGACGATTTCGCGGTTGAGCCTCAAAACCGTGGTGATGATGAAGACGGCGTGTTGACCAAGTCAAGGTGAATAGGATGCCGGTGCAAGTGACAAGGGGGCCCGATTGTCACACCCCAAAATTTCAAATTTTGGTTTGTGACCCAATTCTAGTAAATTTCAACATTTTTTTAATAGATTAAAATTTTATTATAAATTAATTTGATAACTGGAGAATCTCTACAATCTATTAATTGAGGTGAGGTCGTCTAGACCACTTTTTTCATGTCCAGATATATCCGTAACGTTGTCGTATTCAGTTTGTATCATATAATGATTCACCAATCAGTTTGAGTTATTTTTTAACTATTTTTTAATCCTTTGTTGAATTAGACTCCGATTTTAATTTGATATTTCATACTAATAACAATTAATCATCTATTGCTTTATGATTTACATCATATTTTGAATAGAAACTAATAATAATAATTCCAATAATAACTCACTCCAAAATTATTATAATGAATATTCAAAAGGTAAAGCAAATAAAAATAGAGCAAATGCTGAGGCCAAAAAAATTGATTAATGAAAAATCTTTTACAGTTACAAAAAATATTCTAATCATAATTTTTTTTAACAAAGACCCATGACAACGCATGGGTATTTTGCTAGTTAATATTTATTTTAGGCAAAAGAATTATTTTCTAAATTAAATAAATCAATTTAGGTTTTAATTATTTTATGTGTTGCATTCATGCTGGTTAGGTGCATTAGGTTTTTATTGTGTGAAAAAGTATTTAAAAATCTGATTTGAATCGAGTTTATTTGGATTTAGAAATTAGGAAGGAAATAGGAAGGAAAAAAGGAAAAAAAATATAAAACACCTCCCTCAACCTCTGGGCCGGAATTCTTTTCCCTCACCGAGGCCTAGGTCCTCTCCCCTCTCTTCCCCCTCTCCCTTACTCTAGGCCGAAATCCATCCCCGCGGCCCACTTCTCCCTCCTCCTCCTTTCTCCCTCAGTCTGTCGTGGCTTGGGCCGAAAGCCACCCTGGCCCAACCTCTCTCTCCTTTCCCCTCTCTCCCCTTTTCCCCACCTGGGCCACTCCTTCCCCCATGATCCGCCAGCAAGTTGCACGGCCCCGCCAGCCCAACACCCCCGTGCAGCCCGCCAGCCGCCCGCTCGGCCCAACCCACCCCACGCAGCCGCCCCAAAACCCTAGCACGCCTAGCCGCCGCTGCTGCCTGTCTTGGTAGGCATGCCCCGACATTCCTAGGTGTCCGCGCCCCTATAAAAGTGCAGCTTCATGCCCTGCGCCGCCCTTTGTTTCCACCCCCCCCCCTTTCTCCGCGCTAGCGCCGCCGCATCGCCGTTTCTTCGCCGTCGATAAGAGCTCTGCCCACCACCGCAATTTCCTCCACTCCAGCGCATATGAGCCCAATCGACGTGCCTCTCACCCTCGCAGGTGAACGCGAAGCCCTCCGGAGCAGTCCCTGGATGATGCCAACGCGGTACGAGGCCTCCCCGACATCGTCGGCGACCCCGACCTGCCAACCCTCCATGCAGACCCCTCCCCGGCCTCCTCCTCGCACGCGCGACCCCGATAGGTAAGCCGCCGTGTTCTCCCCTCGCTTCCCAGGCCCTTCGCATCGAGCTCCGGCCGCCGGAGTGCCATTCCGCCCAACTCCAGCGAGCTCCCGCTGCAGCGCCGCCACCTGGATGGCCACCGGCAACAACCTTCCCCCGCCCTTGTTCTCTGGTCGTTGGATATCAATCCAAGGGTCCAGATTACATACCCTTTCGGGTTATGTAACGGGCTCACCGTGGACCAATGGACCAATGGTCCACAGAATCATGAACATGGTCCACGGTATTTTTGATTTATTTTAATTCATTTAAATCCTGGTTAATGTGAGGGTTTTGCGCATAGGCCCCTGTGTCTCGTTTAAATTAGAATTTTGCCCATGTTTCTCCACAGAAGCTTTAGTAAACTATAATTAGGCCCCTGAATTTATTTTCAAAATTTTTTTAGCACTGTATTTTTATAGAAAATCCTATGTACCTTTCTGAATTAATATTTTAACCATGTAATTTTATAGAAACAACCCTAGACTTATTTTTCACTATTATTAAGTCCTATCTTTTTACACTTTAACCCTTGGAGTTCACCAAAATTACATTTTTGTCCCTAAACTTTCAAGAACTATATTTTCACCCTGTTAATTTACAATTAAGTCCTTGTACTTTTCTAAAATTACTTTTAGGTCTCTAAACCTATCTGTTTTTACTATTTTAGCCCTAAAACTTCAAACCTTCATAACTTTTCAACCGTAACCCGGATTTAAGTAATTCTTGCACCAACACGATCATAGTTATTAATATTATTTATTTATGTTGTCTCACAGTAATTTGCTAATTTTACTATTTTAACCCTACACCAAACCTTCGTAACTTTTTACTCGTAACTCCGATTTAGATAATTCTTGCGCTCACGCGATCGTAGCAACGAGTACTATCTTTTGAAATTGATTTTAATGTCTTTATTATTATTTGGTGTAATGTTTCTTAGTTTGTTTATATGATTGTGTGCATGTTGTGCCTGCGTGACGTTAATTAGGGAACGGGTTGTTCCTGGAATCGCAAGAGCACGACATGAAGACCTGAGCAGCAACATCCATTTCCAGGCAAGTGTCCTTGATTCATACTGCACCTATTGAAATGTTACTATAGAATTGCATGCTTGTGTCAATTTATTGGGAACCTATTGCTAGGGTTTTCCTAGTATTATTTTACCCTGTTCCTTGTCGCCTCGAAACAATGGGTGAATTGTGGGTAGAAAATGCTTACATGGCTTATGGGATGTCGGTTGATATTAATTTTGATTAATGAACAATGTCACGTGGGAAATGTTTGGTAATTTTTTAGCAACATGGCTTAGGGATCTATGCAAGCCAGGTGGAAAGGATGTGGTGCTGTGGGCACATGGTTGGTGGTGGTAGGCTTGTTGTAGATCCTAGGACCCGGTTCTTGGAGCGATGACCCAGGACAACAGTGCCATCACAAGGCTGCTATGGAATAGCTTGGCTGATTAATTAGGAGTTCTCCCAGTGTCGGTGCAGCATTTTGGTGGAGCGGGAAATGGAAGTCAAGAGGACTGTCCTTGTATCCGAATGGCTCAAGAGGGGCTCCTAGGGTGATGAGCTGCTTGTTGAGGGGCTATCACTTATGGATGGGAGCGGAACCTTAGTGGCTAGCATGTACTGGGAGACCCTTTATAAAAGCCTCGTAGTGATCTCCTGGCCGCACACCTAAGGAAGTGTGCTAGTGCTTGGCCAACATGGCAACATGGAGACTCTAGTCCACCTGGCAACAGGGGATGAAATCACGACTTATGGGTAAAGTGGTACAAACTCTGCAGAGTCTCAATCTATCATGATAGCCATGCTCACGGTCAAGAGCATCCTGGAATCCTCACAAGATTAGTTGGTTATGGGTTGTAGTTTGGAATGGTTGGGATGGTTGGATGGTTCGGACTTGGATTGCATAGTACCATGTGGGTTGAGGATTGGGATGACCCCACTTAGTAATTAGGATGCATAGGAAATTAAAAGCTCATGCAATAAACCCCCTTGCTGAGTACGACATGTACTCACCCTTGCTATATACCACATTACTGCTCAGCTGCAGGAGAATGAAGGTACAACTATGAAGACCATGGAGGAGTCTAGGCATGCGGTCTTCCGGTCGACTTCCTGTTGGAGCTGAAGGACGCCAACACTTTAGTTTATTCCACTGCAATGTAATTACTTTCTTTTTGACCTACGGGTCGCTCTTGTAACAATATTATCGATTTAATAAAGATATTGTTCTTTTATCGCAATAATTGTCCTGTGTGCGTGAAAACTTAATCCTGGGCACGCATACAGATGCATTTAGTTTCAATCATTGGAACCGGGTGTGACACCGATGGACAGGGACTGGGAGAGACTTGCCGGTGGTCAGGATCACGGGACAAGGCGACACGCGTTGACATCCAGTAGTCATGCTTTGAGAAGCGTGCAAGGCGGTTTCCTGGTTTGGGCCTCAAAACCGGTGGCAATGGTTGGTGGTGCACGTGGCACCATCACGGAGCTTGCTTCGAGATGAAGCAAAGACGAGAAGCGTCCAATGACATTTGGGCGATGAGGTGAAAGATGGACGGTTATGCCCCCAGTGGTAGGTTGGTGTGTTATGTAAATCAAGGGTAGAGTGGTTATGTGGACAATAGACCCTAGGCCTATATAAGGAGAGGTGTGGCTAGTGGGAGAGGGGCCTCTCTCTTCCCATTAGCCTTGTGTTAGGACTCTATTCAAAGTGCTAGGAGAGGACTTCATGTTTTAGAGGAGAGTAGTGGGTGTGTGAGAGACATCTCTTGCTCTTCCAAATAGTGGGAGGAACAGGGTGGCTTCCTAGCCTTGTACCTATGGATCTTGTAAGCACCTTTCTATGATATGAGAAGTATTTTCGTGCTCAAGATTTCCCTCTTCACTTGAATCCCAAAATTCCCTTTTTCTTATATTCAGAGCTATTTTTGTGGTGATTTTCGATCTCATTTTTAGACAAGTTTTTGGCTCGGATTTCTTGACAAAATTGTTGCTAGGATGAGCTAGAACAAACCTCTATGGATCCTTGACCGAATCAATAGCCCTAGCACCTTCGATTTGAAGGATTTCTAATGTTTCCCCTTTTTGGTGTTCTTGGCACAAGATCTAAAATTCGTGATGATTCCTTGAGCCAATTGAGATGATTTTCTAGGATTAGGGTTGTCATGTGATGAGGATTTACTGGTCCAAAAATCACATCATTTGGAGTTTGTTTGGTTAGGTTTTGGAGAAGATTTGTCAAATTCCCGAAAGTTCCTGCTGTTCTATCGGGGTCGATCGGCACTGCCGACGACCAGGACCGGCACTGTCGGTGGGTCTCAGGACCCCGCACCAGCACTGCCGATGGGGCCAACCGGCACTGCCGATGGTCCTGATCGGCACTGCCGGTGGTGGCTCAGTAAGGTGTAGTTTGTGAGGTTTTTGACTATCTCAAGTCTCTGTTGTTTCCTTTTTGTTTCCGTTGTGTTTCTTGCTGTGGTTACTCACTCCTAGGGCTAGTACACCACTAGTTGGTGTGTGTAGTCTTGGTGATTGGCTCGGAGGTTGGATTGGGTTGTTTTTAGGATATAGGTCAAGTTCTCTTGGAGAATTTTGATTGGCTCCCATTCACCCCCCCCCCCTCTGGTCGCCTTCTCGGTCCTTCACGGTTAGACTGATATGGGGCATTATTACTAGCCCCAGGCTCGATTGTTTAATAAAATAAATTAAGGAATCGAGACAATATAGAATGAAAATCATCAAAAAGTCTTTCATCAAAAAGACCGAAGTTTCATTCATGAATAATGTATAAGTATACAAAGGAATAATTAAGTATAGAAACGACGTAGCTGATTTATGTTCCAAGAATTTGGTATATCATCGCCGTCTTCATACATCAGTCGGTGAGCCCCCGGGCAAGTGACTTCCTTCATAATATATGGTCCTTCCCACTTTGGAGAAAGCTTATGCTGGTTCTTCGTTGACTGCACTCGGTGAAGCACTAAATCTCCAACTTGGAAGTGGCGATTTCGTACATTTTTATCATAATATCGACGCAAGCCTTGTTGGTAAAGTGCCAACCGAAACAAAGCACGATCACGCAATTCCTCTGCTGCAATCAAATCAATCTCCCGATTCTTCTCAGAAAGTTGTTCATCATACGCCTGAACCCGTGCCGAAACAAGGCTGACCTCGGTTGGCAGCATAACCTCTGAGCCGTAGACCAATGAGAAAGGTGACTGACCAGTTGCCCGACTGGTGTTTGTGCGAAGCCCCCAAAGAACTGAAGGCAATTCGTTGACCCACCGACCGGCATAAGGCTTAAGTCTGTCAAATATCCATGGTTTTAATCCTTGTAGAATCATACCATTGGCCCGTTCGACCTGCCCATTGCTTTGAGGATGAGCCACTGATGCAAAGTGGATTTTTATTCCCATCTCATCAGCAAAGTCACAGAATTCCACTGATGTGAATTGAGTGTCATTATCGGTGATGATATCATGAGGAACCCCGAACCGAGTGAAGACATCCGTGACAAACTCGATAGTCTTCTTCGATGTAATCTTGCCGACCGGCTTTGCCTCAATCCACTTGATGAATTTGTCAATAGCAACAAATAGATAAGTGAACCCGCCTGGCACCTTCTTGAAAGGACTGACAATATCGAGCCCCCAAACAGCAAAGGACCAAGTCAAAGGTATCATCTGAAGTTGTTGTGAAGGCACATGCATTTGTTGAGCGAATAATTGACAACCTTCACACATCCAAACGACCCGGTGTGCATCTTCAACCGCCGTGGGCCAATAAAACCCTTGCCGGAAAGCTTTGCCGACCAAAGTCTTGGAAGCTGCATGATTGTCACATATCCCGGAGTGAATTTCTTCTACCAACTTCTAGCCTTCTAGTATCGAGATGCATCTCATCAAGATATTTGAACCTCCTCTTTTATAGAGTTGGTCTCCCACCAACAAATATCCTCGGCATCGGGTCTCCAACCTCTGTTGCTCATTAGGATCCGAAGGCAGCATTCCCTTGTCCAAATATTGCATGAGCGGGTCGCGTCAATCGGTCTTCACATCTATTCAACAGCCATACGAGCACTCGGCAGTGACAGTTTTGTCATGGCCAACTACTTGCACATTTGCCTGGCCCCAGCGGCACGAACCTGGCTCACCAACCTGCTCGACAATTCCAGAAGTTCCTGGGCGGATCTCTGTCGGTAGTTCATCGCCAACTTTCAAGCCACCTTCGACAGGCCAGGGAACCACTAGGAGCTCAGCCGGATCAAGCAGCGGGACCAGGAGCCACTTCGAGAGTACATCCAACACTTTTGCCGAGTGAAAAATACCATCCCTAATATCTCGGATGCTCAGGTTGTCGCCGCCTTCCAAGGTGACCTTCGTGATGATGATCTGATAAAGAAGTTTGGGAGGTTAGACGCCGCCGATGGATTGTCAGCCAAAGAACTGTTCACCATGGCCGACAAATACGCTGTGGGCTATTTGGCTCTTCCAAGTTCGCCAGTACAAGGATGCGACCCCAAGGAACCTGTCGGGCCCACCCAATTATAGCAAAGACGGTGATAGAAAGCGCAAGCAAGACCGAACGGTGGACAACACCGAGCGCCCCACCAGGAGGAAACCGGTCACTCAAGACGACTTTGACAAAATGCTTGATGGCCCTTACCTGCTCCACGATGGAGCTCACAAAGCCAGAGAATGCTTTAAGTTGAAGAATTTCGCCCATCATGCCTTGAAGGTTTGCAAGGAACGCCCCTGGGTCCCCAAGGGCGGCAGGAAGGACTCGGATAAGGATAACCAAGACGAGGATAAGGAGGACTTCCAAGATCCCAAATGCGAGGTCAACTACATCTCTGGAAGGTCCACGGCAGACTCGAAGCGCCAGCAGAAGATCATCTACGGAGATCCACTCGGTCTCACCAGCGGTACCTTAATATCTACGATGGTCAGAGGTCCCAATTACTTTTGATCGGTCGGACCATCCAGATCACATCCCCAGGCCCGGGAAATATCCCTTAGTACTAATGTCGACTGTTAATCGAGTTCGGCTAAATCGGGTACTGGTAGACAGCGGTAGCAGTTTGGACATCCTCTTTGTGAAAACCTTCAAGGAGCTCGGCATACCTTTGACCAACCTCAAGCCAAGTCGATCACTGTTTCACGGTATGATCCCTGGCATGCAAACAGTCCCTCTAGGGCAAATTACTCTGCCTGTGAGTTTTGGCACTCTGGAGAACTACACGACAGAGCGCATTACCTTCGAGGTCGCCGACCTTGATTCTAGTTACAACGCCATTATAGGGCGGCCAGCCATCACCAAATTCATGGCCGTACCTCATTATCCATATATGATGATGAAGCTACCAGGACCAAACTGAGTCATCTCACTTCACTCGGATGTGCGAACATCATATGACTGCGACAACAGCAGTTGCGAGTTGACGGAGAAGATGGTGGCGGCATCAGAGTTGGCTAAGTTGAAGGTAGCGATCACAATGACTGAGGAGGCCATGCTTGACCCTACTCCCAAGAAGGCGTTGAAGGCCACGGTACAGGCGGACGCCATGGAGTCCAAGAAGATTAGCCAAGATGATAGTGATGTATCCAAGACCACCAATATCGGGGTCAATCTAGGTGACAAATAGGAAAGCGTGCTCATCCTTTTTCTTAGAAATAATAAAGACATATTTTCATGGAAACCTTCTAATATGCCAGGTGTCCCAAGGGAAAAGGCTGAGCACAAACTTCACGTTCGTGAAAACGCCAGGCTGGTAAGGCAGCGGCTTAGACGATTCTCACAGGACCGAAATGATGTAATTAGGAAAGAAATCGGCCGACTGCTGGCAGCCGGTTTTATTAAAGAAGTCTTCCACTTCGACTGGTTGGCCAACCCAGTCCTGGTGCGAAAGAAGAATAAGGAGTGGTGGATGCGCGTGGATTACACCGGCCTTAACCAAGCCTGTCCGAAAGATCCGTTCAGCCTCCCACGTATTGATCAAGTGGTCGATTCAATGGCTGGATGCGCTTTGTTGTGCTTCTTAGATGCCTATTCAGGGTACCATCAGATTCCCTTAAACCAATCCGAGCAGCTTAAAACCTTGTTCATCACACCATTCAAAGCATTCTGTTACACAACAATGCTCTTTGGTCTGAAAAACGCTGACGTCACCTACCAGCGGACTATGCAGTGATGCTTGGATAACCAGATAGGAAGGAATGTCGAGGCTTACGTAGATGACATGGTAGTCAAGACTCAGCTCTCCACCGACTTAATATCTGACCTAGATGAAACATTTGGCAACCTCCGGAAATACAATATGAATTTGAATCCAGAAAAATGCGTCTTTGGCATCCCATCAGGAAAATTACTCGGCTTTCTAGTATCACATAGAGGGATTGAAGATAATCCAGAAAAGGTAAATGCCATATTGCGGATGGGCCCTCCACATTCACAAAAGGACATTCAAAAGCTCACTGGTTGTATGGCAGCACTCAGTTGGTTTGTATCATGACTCGGTGTTCGAGGGCTACCTTTTTTCCGGCTACTCAAGAAGCAAGAATCATTCATCTGGAATGATGACGCACAGAAAGTCTTGGATGATTTCAAGGCTTACATTAGTGTTCCTCTGGTATTAACTCCCCTAGAACCGAAGGAACCTTTGTAGATGTACATTTCTGTAACCACACACGTTGTCAGTATTGTGCTGGTGGTGGAACGGGTAGAAGATGGCAAGGCTCAAAAGGTGCAATGACCAGTTTATTTCGTCAATGAGGTCTTATCAGAATCTATGGTACGATATTTCCAGCTTTAGAAGTTAATTTATGCATTACTAATGACATCTCGGAAGTTGAAGCAATACTTTGAGGATCATCCAATTGAGGTCCACACGTCGTTCGGCCTAGGCGAATTGCTGCACAACAGAGAGGCCCTCGGGAAAATTGCCAAATGGGCCGTCGAGCTCGGATCATATGATATCACCTTTAAGTCACGCGACTCGATTAAAGGTCAAGCTTTGTCGGACTTCGTCGCCGAGTGGATAGAATGCGAGTTACCGCCCAACCCGCAAAAATTAAGCTATAGGAAAATGGCGTTTGACGGTTCCTTACAACTGGAAGGTGCCGGAGCAGGGGTCATATTGACATCTCCTGATGGAGCCAAGTTGCGGTATGTTCTTTGAATGCACTTCCGCGTGTCTAACAATGCCGCAGAGTATGAGGCGCTATTACATGGACTTTAGACAGCTATCTCACTCGGTGTCCAAAGAATAAGCATTTCTAGCGACTCGACGCTAGTAATTAATCAAGTATCCAAGGAGTGGTGTTGTTCCCACAAAAGCATGACAGCCCACTGCACTGAAGTTCGGAAGCTCGAAGACAAGTTTGATGGCATCGAGTATAAACATGTCCTGCGCAAGTATAACGAAGAGGCGGACAAACTGGCCAAACTTGGGTCTAGTAGATCTAAAATACCTGACGGAGTATTCCTCGATGATCTACATAAGCCATCTATACTAACTCAACAAACTATGGAGCGGTCGACACTAAAGGAGGGAGCAGCACCGCAGGTAGCTGTCATTGAGGTAGATTGGCGCACTTCCTTCATTGAGTATTTGGATCGTGGCACACTACCGCACGACAAAGACGAAGCCCTCTGAATCATTCGCAAGTCTCGATCATATTGTATAGTCGATCATCTCTTGTACAAGCAAAGCCCACATGAGGCACTGATGAAATGCTTGTCACAAGATGAGGGCAGAGTTATATTAAGAAATATCCATGCTGGCATATGTGGGAATCATGCAGGCCCATCAACAATTGTGGCCAAAGCAATGAGGCAGGGGTTTTACTGGCCGACTACGGGTGTTGATGCCAAGGAAATCGTCCGAAAGTGTGAAGGCTGTCAGTTCTTTGCACGCCAAATGCACGTACCCGCCACAGAGCTTCAAAATATCCCAATAACTTGGCTGTTTTCAGTATGGGGTTTAGATATTGTTGGACCCTTCATGAAGGCTCAAGGGCGTTTTACTCACCTTTCCGTAGCAGTGGACATATTCTCTAAAAGGATTGAAGCAAAGCCAGTCAGTAAGATTTTGGCAAAAAAGGCCATCGAGTTCATGACCGAAATAGTCACTTGATTTGGTGCCCCATACAAGATCATCACTGACAACGGTACTCAATTCACTGCAGAGGAGATCAAAGAGTTTGCGGGCCGAGTCGGCTTTAAGATTGGCTATGCCTCGGCCGCCCATCCACAGAGCAATATCCAAGTTGAGAGGGCAAATGGCCTCCTACTTTCTGGAATTAAGCCTCGTATATTTGATCGGCTGGAAAAGTACGCTCGACGGTGGGTTCGAGAATTGCCATCTGTGTTGTGGGGTCTCAGAACTAACGTAAGTCGTGCCACCGGGCACTCCCCTTTCTCTTTGGTTTATGGCTCGGAAGCCATGTTACCAACCGAGATTCTGTTCGCCTCCCAACATGTGGTAGCGTATGAAGAAAAAACCTCCAATGACCATAGGTGTGACAACTTGTTATTGTTAGAGGAGCAGCGAGATGCCACTTTAATTCGGTCGGCAAAGTACCAGCAAAGCTTGCGATGTTATCACAACAAAAATGTTTGAACATGAGGTTTTCCGTCGGCGACTTGGTTTTGAAGCAAGTTCAGTCTACGGTCAGTAAGCACAAGCTGTCGGCTCCATGGGAAGGACCTTTTATTATAAAGGAAATCACTCAGCCAGGTGCCTATCGATTGATAAATGAGGACGGGTCGGACCTTCAAAGTTCCTGGAACATTTCACAGCTACGTCATTTTTATGCCTAGTATTTATAGTTTATTGTAACTCTATTTTATTTAATTACTGAACATATATACATTATGGTCATGATATCTGGTTTTGCAATTTATGATTTCTGTGAATAATTGTTGTTATTGTTTAAGTCATGGCTCAAATTTTGATACTTGGTATCACCCCAACTCGCGCATGTTGACCAAGCGGGTTACTTAGTCCCCAGGGTTCTTGCCGTCTGTTGGGGACCAAGGCAATTCTCCCAATTCGTATATGCTTGACCGAGTGAGTTCTTAGTCTCCATGGTTCATATCGGTTATTGGGAGCGTTGTTTAGAGGACTGATGTGAGTTGTATATTGGTTGTGAGTGTTTAACACGAGTTCATACAATACATATACGAAGCAGCGCGACCCAAGAATTCATTACAATACTGGTAATGAATCTAGACCTTAGCAGTCTATCGAACCTTAGTTATATTACAGCAACAGAGATGTAATACAGTATTTTAAGCTTTACAACTCCTTACACTTTGGGTAAGGGATCTAGCTCTATTTGGTTGGCTAATACATGCGCCATTCTTTGCGCCTCAGCCACAAGGGCTTCACATTGCTCGTCAGAGAGATCTTCGTGGAAACCTTCTGCAACCACATCTAGCTCTATGCTGGGGATGTGAGATTTTGCTATTGCTAGGACTTGTGTGCCAACTAGCTCTCCAACATGTCGAGCATGCTCTTTTAATCGGTCGGGTGCCCCTTGTAGCCTAGTCATCAGATCTCGGCACCGAGGTGGTTTTTCTTCAGGGTACACATACTGGGCAACCACCTCTGCATCTTTCTAAAGAGCTGCAAGAGACCATCGAAGGTTTTCATCACCCTCTATAAATTTCTTCTGCAAAAG
Organism: Eleusine coracana subsp. coracana; assembly: GCA_032690845.1. Lineage (NCBI taxonomy): Eukaryota > Viridiplantae > Streptophyta > Magnoliopsida > Poales > Poaceae > Eleusine > Eleusine coracana. Next base: position 35,620,528 of record CM064428.1, on the reverse strand, counting down.
CTCATAGGACCTTTTTGACCCTACAGAAGTACAATAATCACATATACCTAGGTACATATAAAGTTGGATATAAAGGTATTATGCGAACAACACTTACCTCTTAGGCGTTTCTCAGCATCTAATTTTTCAGCTTCGAGGGTGGCAACCTTTTCCTTGTATTCTTCCTTAAGCTTTTCAACTTCTTTGAAGGCTTTTTGGAATTGGTTTAGCTCATCTACAGCCTTTTTGAAGATCTTTTCGGCTTTGGATAGTTTAGTTTCCAGCTTTGTGTTTCTCTCCCTCTGGCTTTTTATTGTTCCTTCAGCATCTGTTAGTTATAAACATTTTAGTTTAGAGCTATATTTCCATATGCATAGGTATATTGATTTTTACCTCCAGCCCTTTTTTTCCAAGAATTTAGGGATTCTTGCATTGTCTTGAAGTCGTCTTTCAGCTTTTCAAAATTATTCTTGTTCTCTTCCGAGTCTTGGAGCTGCCTTTTTAATCCCTGATTTTCGGTTTTCAAATCTTCAATAGCTTGGGCAGACGACTCCAATTCTTTTATACGGCCTTGCAGACTTGCAATTTGAGTGGCCAACTGGGCATCTTGTTTTCGCTTTAGTTCCAGCGTTCGCGATACCTCTGTATGGAAGAGGTTAGATATTCATATTCCAGATATAGCATGTGAGGTATAGGGTTTGTGGATCTCGTACCTTGCAGCTTAAACTGAAGTTCATCTACTTGAGATGAACGGGCTTTTAGATCGACTGACAAGCGCCCGACTTCCAGTCTCTCTTTGGCAAGCCGATCTTCTAAATCTACGACTTTGGCACAATGCCTCTCGACAAGTTGCAGAAGCTTACTCTTGTTGGCCATATGAGTTTTTAGAGCCTGCAATGATGGCGAGTTATATGGTTGAAACTTCACAGCTAGGTTTGGTGATTACTATTATTGACATTATTTTTCAAGAAGGGAGGAATACCTGGAAGGAATGGTAGGCTTTTTCAGTACATTCTTCAAAAATTTTCAACTTCGCTTGTTCTATCGACTCATCAAATCCGGCGATGGTGAATGGGCCAATATGATATACTGACCTAGTCAGCGTGGGCTGTTCTGGAGCACCCTTATTTACCACTCGGTGAATGGGAGTAGGTGTGACATTTTCCTCCGGACTGATTGGATACTCATATGTTGGTTTCGGCATTGTTTCAAATACCACTGATGTCTCTTCGGGTTCGGTGGAGGCAGGAGTATTAGCAGCTGCTGCCATCTTAGACGTATTCAGGTCCGGGACATTAGGTGACTCAGCCTGGCTAGCTTCTGGCCGAGTGGATTCGGGCGTATTCTTTAAATCACTCGGTTTCTCTGCCGAGTGGCCTGGGACATCATCTCTGGATGTCCTGACAGACGGTGTATCCTGATTTTTTTTCAGGAACTGAACTTTGCGCCGAGACTTCCTCAAAGGACGTTCCCCCGGTCGACCTATCAAGATAATAGAGATTATACAATTGTTCATTTGAAAAGCTGCGCATCAAGCTACATTGTTTTGTTTACCTTGCGTAGCGCTTAAATTTTAAGCCTGACACCTTTGGCAGGGAGCTAGTTGGTCTTGCTTGACTCACTCGGACGAGCTTTCTCTTTTTCGCTTGCATTCATGGTCTGCCGAGTGGTGGAGGTCTTCTCTGAAGTCGTCTTCTTAGCTTCTCCTTGAAGTCTAGCTATTCTTTCAGCTAGAGATTCTTCTTCATCAGAGTCTTCAATGTGCGCCTTGCGGCGCTTGGAGGATGATGGTTGAGTGGGAGATTTCTTTCGCGGCATCGGCGGCAGTGGTGGATTGGACACATATACATCAAGGTTCTGCAACATATGTGATGTATAATTCGTTACTGAACATAATGAAAGAGGTGTTAATTTTTCAAGTAGGGAAGTGGATAACTTACTGCACTCCTATCAGTCTCGAAATGATGTCCAGTTTTTGCACTCCCTGGAGTCCAACTAAGAAGTGATCAAATATGTTCTCCAGACGCAATGTCAACTCCCTGTCTAACAATACTTCTGGCACTTCCATTGTGGGGTCTGAGCCTAATTGGAATTTCCATCCTAGAACATGGCGTTTCTTGATAGGCTACACGTGGCGATATATGAAGCTTGCGGCAACGTGTACGCCGGTATATCCTTTAGACTTGAGATAGGCAACATGCTTTAATATAGCACCAACCTGAGACTTCTTGTTTGGATGAGCCTTTGCTGACCACTCGGGTCATGGCTTGGGGGCATCGGCTGTAGTTTCTGACAAAGATGGAGCGTGGTTTCCAAGGTAAAACCAGTCTGCGTGCCACCCCTTGTTGGTTGATGGAAGTGGCACATCAATATACTTGGATTTATTCCTAAATTGGAATCCAGCATCTCCTATGACATTACTGTGGTTTGATTTCAACACAAACAGTTCTTTGAAGGTATCGAAATGGGGATAGATACCCAAGAACACTTCACACAGGTGAATAAATATGGCGATATGTAAGATGGAATTTGGATTTAGATTGACAAGGTTGATGCCATAAAAGAAAAGAAGTCCCCGAAAGAAGTCGCAACATAGGATCCCAAATCCACGATAGAAAAAGGAGGAGAAAACCGTGATTTGGTCAACGGGAGGTTGGGGAAATCTCTGACCTATGGCCTCGATCCATCCTCCGGTCTGTTGATCCTGCAGCACACCATCAATCACCAATCTGTTGATTTTTTCAGAATCCATGGCTGACGCGGGGAACTCCTTGATGCCGGTAGGGATGTCAAAGATTGTTTTAGACTTAGCGCTTTGATGGGTGCGCTTCGGGGCCATCGCTCTTGTTTTAGTAAAGTGGACAGCGGTTGTGTGGAGTTTCTGGATGGAAATGGAGGCCCGGGATCCAGGGTTTGTGGGCGCAAGATGGCGGCGGAGGTGAAATGGAGGCTCGAGATCTAGGGTTTGTGTGCGCAAGATGGCGGCGGTGATGAAATGAAGACAAAGGGATGTGACTGTTCGGCGGCACTTTTATAAGGGATAGATAACCTAGTGGGCCGAGGCTTCTCGTAACCCATTAAGTCCAGTTATGTTAATCGGTACATGCATTTATTATGCTATCAAGATTATTTTCAAGCAATAACCTTGGATGTTGCCAATCTTAATGTTAGTGATAAATCACTCGGACTGTTACTGTTTCAATCTTGGAAATTGTACTTTTCAAGATTTCGTGAATAATCACTCGGATTGTTGCAATTTTAACCTTGGAAATTGTACCTTTTGATATTTCGTGATAAGTCACTCGGATTATCTTGGCACCAATCTTGGGGGCTGTATTTTTGTATTATATTACTACAATTGATACATCACCAATCTTGGGGGCTATGTCAATTGAATTTCATGGTAAATCACTCGGATTAAGGATGTTTCGGCATTGTGGACGTAGTTATTAATTTGGTGATGCATCACTTGGTGAATGGGGGAAATTCAGCAAAATATGGAGCTTTTTGGTTTAATTTGACAAATCGGAAGATTCGGATGTTATTATGTCCTTTTGAGTTGAGGGACAAGATTAATTTTGATTATTGGATATTTTTCAATAACTCAGAAGTTGCTTCGGTACAGACTCAACAACCTTCTGAGTTGGGGGCTATATTCACAAGCTATGTCTTTTTCAGGCGTTTATGAGAGGAGTTACCAGAAGTAATAGAAAAAGCACTTCCCAATTTCATAAGATATCGAGGCGAATCAAGGCGACGATTCAAGATGGAAAGTGCTTGGGGGCTACTATAGGACATATATATCCAGGATACCTACCCACTCGGCTATATGACCGAGTGGGCCGGGGGCTCGGCTATGGTGTATTCGGCCTAGAAGATATTTACTTAGATACTTGTTTGAGTAAGCAGCAAGTTAGGTTAGCAGATATGTTGAATAGATAGGATCTGTTGTAACCGACTAAAAGACTACCATGTAAACCCTTGCCCTTCGGATATATAAGGGGGACAGGGGGCCTTCGGCAAGAGACAGACTCGTATTGGAACCCTAATTCTAGTGCGAACCCTAGCAATACAGAAACACCAAATAGGACATAGGGTTATTATCCTTCGGGAGGCCCGAACCTGTATAAACCCTGTGTCCATCAATCTTTCATACTCATACGCATATCTAGAACTACTATCGAGAATATCTCTCGACAAGAAACAACACTCATTAATACATCCGACCGAGGAGAAATCGTGGGGGAATCCAGAGTGTGTAAGAAAACACCTGGTGGAACCACAGACCGGGATGATCCCATCTTGGCCAATTCATCAGCCGCTTGGTTATTGTCTCGAAGAACATGCGTGAACTTCACTCCATCGAATTTGTCTTTGAGCTTCCTTACTTCTTGACAGTATGCACTCATATTATCATCCACACAGTTCCAATCCTTGGTGACTTGATAAATGACCAGAGCCGAGTCACCAAAGACATCAAGGCACTTGATGCCGATTGATGCAGCAATGCGCAGATCGTGTAGAAGGGCTTCATATTTCGCAGCGTTGTTGGACGCGCGAAACATCACCTGAAGGACATATCGAAGCTTCTCTCTAGTGGGTGAGATAAACACGACTCCCGCACCAGCTCCTTGTAATTGAAGAGACCCATCAAAGTACATTTTCCAATACTCGCTGTCTCTTGCAGTAGGTGGGTTTTGAATCTCTATCCACTCAGCGATGAAATCAGCTAGCGCTTGTCCCTTTATAGCCGTCAGAGGCACGAACGTGATGGTATATTAACCAAGTTCGACTGCCCACTTGGCGATTTTCTCTTCGGCTTCTCGGTTGTGCAGCATTGTGCCGAGTGTGAAGGAGGTCTGGACTTCGATTGGATGAGCTTGAAAATAATGCTTCAACTTCCTAGAGGTGACCAACAATGCATACAACAACTTCAAGATCTGTTGGTATTTTACCTTAGAGGCACCAAGGACCTCACTCACAAAATAGACCGGGTGTTGCACTTTTTGTATATGTCCCTATTCTTCTCGGTCGATCGTTAAAACAGTACTCACAACCTGAGTTGTGGTCGATATGTAAAGTTGAAGTTTTTCTCCTAGCTCCGGAGGCACCAATACTAGAATGCTGCTGAGGTAAACCATCAACTTGTCCAATGCCGACTACGCCTCTTTGGTCCAAACAAAGTCTTCCTGCTTTTTAAGCAGTCTGAAAAGTGGTAACCCTCTAACCCCCAGTCGAGAAATAAAGCGACTCAAGGACACCATGCATCCGGTCAACTTCTGTACATCCCTTTGAGAATGAGGTGGCCCCATACCAAGGATCGCCTTGATTTTATCCGGGTTAGCCTCTATACCACGTTTCGAAACGATGTAACCGAGTAGCTTTCCCGAAGGAACCCCAAAAACATACTTCTTAGAATTCATCTTTATTGAATAATGCCTCAGATTGTCAAAGGTTTTTGCCAGGTCAGAAATAAACCCTTCGACGTTCCGGGTATTGACGACAATGTCATCGACTTATGCTTCCGCGTTCCGACTGATCTGAGTAGTAAGGCAGTATTGAATACCTCGTTGGTCACGCCAGCGATCTTCAGACCAAAAGGCATTGTGATATAGCAATAGGCAGCGAAGGGTGTTATAAAGGAAGTTTTAATCTGATCTTCGACCTTCAGTGGGATCTGGTGATAGCCTGAATAGACATCCAGAAAGCTCAAGAGCTCACACTCGGCTGTCGAGTCTACAATCTGATCAATACGAGGAAGAGCAAAGGGGTCTTTAGGACAGACCTTGTTGAGATCAGTATAATCAACACACATCCTCCATTCTTTATTCTTCTTGGATACAAGGACTGGATTTGCTAACCAGTCGGGATGATACACCTCCTTTATAAACTTAGCATCTAACAGTCTAACTATCTCCTTCTTCATGGCAACCTTGTGATCTTGCGTGAATTTTCTAAGCCTCTGCCGAACGGGGGTAGCCTCAGGGGGTACTCTTAACTTGTTCTCAATCTTTTTCCTAGGAACTCCCGGCATGTCAGATGGTTTCCATGCAAAGATGTCCCTATGTTCCTGGAGGAAAAGAGTGAGCGCGAGTTCCTATTTCTCGTCGAGGTTGTCCCCAGCATAAGTTACCTTATCGGGGTCCTTAGGATCGAGCAGGATTTCCTTGGTCTGGATGTCATCGGTCTGAATCTTGTCTTTGGTAGGCTTCTTTGTCGGAACTGCCTCTCCAGTCTGCTCCTCCATGCCGACTGCCTGCTAGATCTCCTTCTGATCGGACAGCATCAACTATTTATTGGCCATCTCACAACTCTGTACATCACAATCCAAACAATTCCGAAGATCATAATGGTGGGAGATTATTCCGTTCGGGCCTGGCAGCTTGAGGGTGAGATATGGATAATACGGGATAGCCATGAATTTAGCCATAGTCGGTCAACCAATGATAGCATGATGTGGTGAGTCAAAATCCGCCACCTAGAAGAGGATGCGCTCGGTCCTGAAATTCTCACGGGTCCCGAAGGTGACCAGCAGACTGATCTGTCCAATAGGAACTGAAGTCTTGCCAGGTACAATCCCGTGGAAAGGTGAAGAACTCGGCTGAAGATCATTGGTTGACAGACCGTGCTCTTTTAGAGTCTTGGTGAAGATTAAGTCCAAACTACTTCCTCCATCAATGAGTACTTTGTTGATCTTTACCTCCTTCATTATAGCAGCAAGCACCAGCGGGTATCGACCCGGCTTCGGGATGTGCTTGGGGTGATCCGACCGTCAAAGGTGATTGGCATCTCAGACCACCTCATGAATTGAGGTGCAGCCGGTTCCACCGAGTTGATCTCCCAAAGTTCCAGCTTCTGCTTGCGCTTGGACACATAGGCATCCGGGCCACCGAAGATGAAGTTGACTTCCTTGCGGGGCTCCTAGAACTCTCCTGAGTCGTCCTTGTCGCCATCGTCATTGGTCTTGTCTTTGTTATTGCGCCTCGGGGGACCTTTAGCCACCTTGAGCGCAGCCGTTGCAAAACCCTTCAGTCGATAGTAATCCTCTGCTTTGTGGTTTCCCTTTGGGTGCCAAAGGCATGGGCCACTCAGCAGCTCGTCCGTGGATGGTTGGCTTGTTCGAGGGTTCTTCTGAAGTCAGTCCACCGTGTGAACAATGTTATCATGCTTCCTCTTCTTGTCATTTTTTGAGGACTCGGGCTTGTTCGACTGCTTCTCTTTGCCTTTTCCCCGGATGTTGTCCAATGCCGACTCACCAGACGTGAACTTGTCAGCGATCTCGAAGCACTCTTGAGCGGTCAACCTGAGGTCATGGTTCCTCCGACCGATCTCACGAACCAAATCATCGCTACGGATCCCTCCTTGGAAGGCAGCAATGATTTGTTGGTCCGGGACATTGGGGATCTCAGTCTTCTTAGCGCAAAATCGCTTGATGTAGTCATGAAGAGGTACGTCGGTCTTCTGCTTGATCCGAGTGAGGTCGAAGTGGTTGCCCGGTCAATTGCAGGTAGCTTTGAAACTTTCTATGAGCTTCCTGTTGAGGTCTCCCCAAGATGTGATTGACTCCTCTGGAAGAGACGTGAGCCATATCCGAAAAACTGGATCCAGGCAGACCGGGAGGTAATTAGCCATTACATAGGAATCACCACCAGCCGACCGAATTGCCGTGCTGTAAAGCTGCAGCTGCTCTGTATTTTTCAATGGGGACTGGCTTGAATCCTTTTGGCCATCGAGCTATGCGAAGCCTAGGGATGTAAGCTTTGATGCCATCGATCTCATTGTCGGTCGGCGTCATCGACTGCCTATGCCAGTCTGGGGACGGAGTTGCACGGCGGCCGTGTCGCGGACCAACATCGTCATCATGACAATGACAACAATGGTCGTTATCATCATTCTCGCGCCGATCCCGATCGTCACGTCGACATCGGTCGTCTTGGTTGTGCCTTGGAGGAGGATCTTGACGGTCCTCCCGTCGGTTGTCCCGTCGGTCGTCCGTTCTCCAATCACGACGTTCTTCCTCATAGTGTTGGTTATCTCGAGCGCATTCTTCATAGTGAGAGTTGATGGTATCTCGTCCATCACTGAGGCTGAGAGAATTTCTTAGATCTTCACACCTATGTTGACCTCGCGAAGATACGTGACTACAGCTTGTGACCGACTGAGATTTTGCGGCCTCTTGAGCTACAGCGGCCTTAAGCATAGCCACCGCCTTTCTGCATCATAGGGGTCTGATAATTCGTGTCGACCATTACGGTGTCGAGCAAGGTTTTGGCACCTATGATGTTATTCAGAGGAGTATGGTAGACCTTGACACCATCCACTTTGAGTTCTGGACCAAAATCCAGTCGGCGTGCGTTGCGTGAACCACACGACCCTCTTGGTCGACGGCGGTGTCCGACCGATAAGTCATCAGCTAGAGGGTCCTCCTCCTGTTGACCTCCTTTGGCTAGTTGATTCGGGTGGGCATCAACGGGGTTACCTTCAAGTTCACCGTCTTGGTCACCATCTTGGTCTCCATCCGCGGGATCTGCTGTATCCACCATGTTGACAGTATGGGGATACGGGTAAGCAAATCTGACCGAGTCCTCATCAAAAGACCGATCCGATTTTGAATCATTCCCGAAGGAAGGATCTTCTTCCTCGGATCCGAGTGGAACCAATGCGGGCATCATGCTAGACGAACTCGGTGATCACGCCATAGAAACGGCTACGGCCGAGTCGGATCTGTGGTTTTCCAGACCTAGGGCTCCGTTGTCGCCGACTGTGATGTTGAGTGATCCAAAGGAGATCTTGAAGTCCGGTGAGTACTGAATGATGGAAATTTCGGCTATCATAGTCGACGGAGAATCCCGGTGAGCCTTGTCCCCTTCTTGGCGCGCCAACTGTCGAAGCTTGAGATCGGCAGTAAAATATATAGGGCTACGTCGAGACTAAGAACTTCGATGGCAACACAAGACACCGAGTTATACAGGTTCGGGCCCTCTCGATGAGAGTAAAAACCCTACGTCCTGTGTTCTGTGTATTGTATTGATGTTGTGGAAAAACTTGTCCCTCGATGAGGGATACCCTACCGCCTTATATATCCGGTCGGCAGGGGGGTACATGAAGAGTCCTAGTCGTAACCCCTTAGGATTTACATAGAAAGTCTATCTCTACATGCCTTGTGCTCCAAGTTGCGTTGGTCGGTTTCCTTGTTAATGAAGTACCCGGTTGGCTACCGACTTAGTCTTGTATGAGGATACCCGTAAGGCGAGTATCCCACATCCCCGAACCAGTATAACCCCTCGTGTCCTCCTGCTTAGCCATTACCAAACTTGAAGCGCGCACCCCTAGAACAAATTCTACTGGTCGGTGACCGAAGCACCGATAGATACTGGCTTCAAGCTTGGTACACGGGTACAACATCGGGTAGAAATGGTGTAGGCATCTTGATCGATAGGAGCCTTAAGGATGGAGTCATAGAGGTTAGGAGGCACTGTGACCAGATTATCCTAGTTCGGCTGATAGTTGGAGATTCGGCTCTAAATGTGATAGGAGCCTTAAGGATGGAGTCTTAGTGAGAGCACCAAGAGTCAGTTTTGGGAAGATCTAGATAGCATGGTTAGTGCCATACCTATCAGTGTGAAGCTTTTCATAGGAGGAGACCTTAACGGCCGTGTGGGGACATCTAATGTAGGGTTCGAGCGGATCCATGGGGGGTTCGGGTATGGCAGTAGGAATCAGGAGGGGGAGGATATACTTAATTGGGCGTTAGCTTATGACTTGTTGGTAGCGAATACCCTCTTTAGGAAGAGGGAATCCCATCTAGTGACCTTTAGAAGTGCACAACACTCGAGCCAAATTGACTTTATCCTTGCAAGGAGGGAGGACAGACGTGCAAAGCGAGCAGTGAGTGTAGCAAAGGGTCAGGCATATGATAACCATTATCAGCGACTAGGCACAAAGGAAGGGGAGAAGGACATCTATCGGATGGCTAGGATCCATGAGTGGAAGACGAGGGACATCAACCAAATCAAATGAATCAAGGACAGGGTAGACCGACTCCTGGTGAGAGATGAGGAGATCAAGGACAGATGGCGAGAGTACTTTGATAAGTTGTTTAATTGTGAGGAGGAGGGTCCTATCCTTGAGTTGGATGACTCATTTGATGATAACAACAGACGCTTTGTGAGGAGAATTCAGGAGGCAGAGATAGAGCAAGCTTTGAAGAGGATGAAGAGTGGTAAAGCGATGGGCCCTGATGGTATCCCCATCAAAGTATGGAAATGCTTGGGTGCCAGAGCCATTGTATGGTTAACTAAGCTTTTTAACCTCATTTTTCGGTCAAACAAGATGCCGGAAGAATGGAAGAGGAGTATAGTAGTACCGATCTTCAAGAACAAGGGAGATGTTCAAAGTTGCACTAACTATCATGGGATTAAGTTGATGAGCCATACGATGAATCTCTAGGAGAGAGTTATCGAGCATCGCCTAAGAAGAGTGACAAGTGTGACGCAAAACCAGTTTGGGTTCATGCCTGGAAGATCGTCCATGGAGGCGATTTTCTTAATACGACAATTGATGGAGAGATATCGGGAGCAAAAGAAGGACTTACACATGGTCTTTATTGACCTCGAGAAGGCGTATGACAAAGTGCCAAGAAATGTCATGTGGTAGTTCTTGGAGAAGCACAAAGTCCTAACTAAGTACATTACCTTCATCAAGGACATGTACAGGGACGCGAGGACGTGTGTTCGGACATGTGATGGCGACACCAATGACTTTCCGATTAAAATAGGACTACACCAAGGATCAGCTTTGAGCCTTTATTTATTTGCTCTGGTGATGGACGAGGTCACACGAGAAATATAGAGTGATGTCCCTTGGTGTATGCTCTTTGCTGATGATGTGGTGTTAGTTGACGAGAGTATGGATGCGGTTAATAGGAAGTTGGAGCTGTGGAGGCACACATTAGAGTGCAAGGGATTCAGACTTAGTAGGGCCAAGACCGAGTATATGATGTGTCAGTTTAGCGCGACTAGACATGAGGTTGGAGACGTTAGCCTTGATGGACAATTGGTGGCCAAGAAGGATACATTTAGTTATTTAGGATCGATGTTGCAAAAGGACGGAGAAATCGATGAAGATGTTAGGCATAGAATTTCAGCCGCCTGGTTGAAATGGCGTCAAGCATCTGGCGTCTTATGCGACAAGAGGGCGCCACAAAAGCTAAAAGGTAAATTCTATAGGATGGAAATTCGTCCGGCGATGTTATACGGTGCTGAGTGCTGGCCTACGAAAAGACGACATGTTCAACAATTGAGTGTAGCAGAGATGCGTATGTTGTGTTGGTTTTGTGGGCATACAAGAAGAGACCGAATACGGAATGAAGATATCCGGTACAAGATAGGAGTGGCACCTATCGAGGATACATGTCCAACGGAGGCCTCCAGAGGTGCCGGTGCGTAGTGGGGTTCTAAAGAGAGATGCTAATGTTAAGAGAGGTAGAGGCCGACCTAACTTGACTTGGGACGAGTCGGTTAAGAGAGACCTGAAGGCGTGGGATATCCCTAAGGAGCTATCTATGGATAGGAGCGCTTGGAGACTAGCAATAGATGTGCCGGAACCGTGATCTTTTTTTCCTTCCTTCTTGCTTACTCGTTTATTCTTTCCTTTGGCTTTTGTTCCTTTTATTTCTGTCTCTTTTTTTCTCCTTTTCCTTCTCTTTCTTTTGGCTTTTGTTCATTTGTCTCTTCTTTTTTGGGTTCCCATGGGTTTCATCTCTAGCCTACCCCAACTTGCTTGGGAAAAAAAAGGCTTTGTTGTTGTTGTTGTTGTTGAAAAGTACCGATGAAGACCAAATAATGTTGAGCATTGAATAAAATTTTGAACTTACACTTAATGATCATTTGGCAAATATGTCTTATGTGGAGCAAATTTGAGTACCCATGTGCTTCATTTGTATTGTCCAATTTGTGATGATAACTTAGTACCAATTTTTTTATAAATAAATTTTCATATTATGAACTTTGGAATTTATTCTTTTCAAGATCCTTACCTACCAATGCCATACTTTGAGCAATTCTCATGAACCATTGATAAGTAGATGAACATTAAATTGATTGTTGAGTTCAGTTAGGATTTAATTCTTTTTGGTATGAACTTTACTAAGATGGCAGATCTTTGTGTATCTTTTTCTAGCCTTGAATTACTCATGCAAAAATTCAATTCCGCTATCCTACTATAAACCCAAAATATCTTGTTGAGTATCATTCCTTGACCACATCCTATATTTCTAGCTATATTTAATTGTTGAATAAATGTTGAAGCCAGATGAATCAAATACCAACAAATGTTGGTGAATTTGGGTTGAGAGCCGATCAGCGCACCCTGAACCGATCGGCGCAGCAGAGAGCAAAATAAAAAAAAGGAAGAAACAAAAAGTGATAAAAGGAAATAGAAGAAGAAAAAAAGGGAAAGCTCTGCTGTTTGCTAAGGGACTAGCAAAATTTTAAGTGTGGGGGGATGGTATATGACATGCTTATTCTCAAAATTCATTCTAATATAGTCATCAATCATTCCAACCATGTGCAATTTGATAATAGGAGTTCTTTTTCTTCCAAGATCAAATTTTTGCTATGCGCATGTCCACATATCCAAAGTGTGAGTCCTTGCTTAAATTTTTCTTTCTTAATGGCCATCTTGATAAGTTTCTATAATTCCAACGATGAATAATCTATTAGCTTTACAATATATTGTTGATATATGTTTGCAATCCTTGAATTACCTCACCTAGCTACTCATATAAGCCTCACACAAATATTATTTGATCATTACGATGTAGAATATAGGTTGAGTGATTTGGTAGATGAGTTGTTGCCTCGTATTATTTGGAAGATAGATTCTTTATGTTCACAATAATCTTTTAAGTGATTTACATGTGTAGAAAAGTTATAATTTGTGAGTTGGACATGATTTGTTGCTTTGGGGATAAACTTTAAGCTTTATGCCCATATTTTAACTATTTTGTTGAATACCAATATGAAATACACCACAATAGAACGATGCTCAACATTTGCTGATTTGAGATATCTTTTATGATAGAAAGAGTATGTTCTTTGATTTTTCTTTCTTTCACTTTACTCGGGACGAGCAAAGGTTTAAGTGTGGGGGAACTGTTGTCACTCCCCAAGTGCCCCTTTTATATCTGAATATTACCCTAATTAGAGCATAATTGATACTAATTTAGGCCATTTACCTATGATGTTGCCTATATATTTGTATATGCGTTGTTTGGAGCTCTATTGCAGAAACAGGTAAAATTGGTGATTAAAGTGATGCTGGAGAGGACAGGAATCCAGAACCGATGAAAAGCACTGAAGAAGCCCAGTGCGCCGATCGGCACAGTCTATGAGCCGGTCGGCACATGGGTATTTTGGCCCACAGAAGTGACCAAGGCCCATTCCACATGTTTATGGAAGTTTATCTGCGCAAGACACTTGAAGATATTTGCCTAGAAGATTTATGGAACTTCAAGATCTCGATGTGCAGTACAAGACTTTATCTCAAAGGAAAAGGCCCATATGGCAACTGTGGAAAGCAGAGGAACCAACTCGGAGAAGAAACCAGAGAAGACACGGCTTGCGTCGATCAGCACAACTGCCTTATTTGCTAGAAACTGAGTCCTCTATGAGTAGAACCTCTATAAATACTTGTAAACCCTGGTTGCGGCGGGAGAGGAAGCAGAGGCGACAGAGGGACAACAAATCCGTGAGTTAGAGCCACCGGAGCTTGCCCCGTTAGAATATATCTCTAATTGAGTTTCAAGAACCATTGGTGTTAAGAGTTAATCCATCAAGGTAGGCCACCTCGATGGGGATGAATCTTACTCTATGTATCTCAAGGATGATTGAATATGTTGATGATGGTTTTGGTGATTTGTCTATCTTGATTCTATAATCATGCATGTGCTTATTCCAATTGCTTAGTTCTAGGCTAAGTAAGTAGATATTATCTTGATCATGGTGATTAGGATAGTATTCGGACATTGTATTGGTTATGGTTGCTTGATGATGCTAGTAGTGTGTTTTAGCGGTGACAGCACTAAACCTGCGCAGCACTATTGGATAGTTGAGTAGGGTAAGATACTCGCACGATTAAGGGTTTCCTCTCGGCAGCGATAAATCGGGAGCTGCTCAGAAAGCGGGGTGGTCTTACTCACTATAGGTTTTCATTGATCCATGTAATTATCCATTATGATGCTATTTGATTAGACTTTCTGGTTATGATCTCACTAGTTGATACTTGGCTACTCACTTAACAGCATAAGCTTACAAGGTATCTGGCACACCTTGGCTTAGGTTCACCAGTGTGCCAATTGGCTCAACATCTACGCCGATTGGCGCGACGATAGATTCACCAGTGTACTGTCTGGCGCACCTTTACGCTGGCCAGTCTCCCCTCATGCAACCTGAATTCGACAATAGCTTTGATTAGATCTTTTACTGTTAACTTTGTTTAATTACCCCTAAGGTCCCTGTGGATTCGATAAACCTTGGAATACTCAATTCAAGGGAAAAAGTGCTACAATCGTACACCATCCTCTTGTGGTATATAAGTGGGTGCGTATTTACGACCAACAATTGGTTGTGAAGGCCGTCACACGTTTGTACATGATTTGAGCCCGCCAGTGAAAGGGGCATCAATAGTGACCACCCGTGTCAGCTTGGGGAGTCCGGCAAGTTCTCGAGGGAGACGAGCTTGTGCTTTGGTAGCAGCGGTGACGCACACCGTGTCTTCACTCGGGGAGTGATTGCGGTGGCGCCATCCTTCCGAGACCTCGGGAAAAAAATCATGAGCCATCTCTTACCCTACTCCTTACTTTGATGCATTACTTTTTGCATTTACATACCATGCTATTCATGCTTGTGTGCTTGTCTTATTATAGTTGATCACCTTGTAGAGTTGCATGAATAGGCTTCTTGCTTGCTAGTAGTGTTTGAGCTTCCGCATTTGATCACTAGCTTGCATAGGAGTTGTATTGTCTTTGTGTGATCCACTAGTATGCTTAGGTTGTTGTACCTTTCATAGGTTCATTATCTTGCTAGTGTGATCACCACTAAAATTGTGTATGAGTTATTTTGAGTGGTCGGTTTTAGGAATTGGTGAATTTTGTACATAGTGCGAGTTCCCGATTCACCCCCTCCCCCCTCTTGGTCACTCGGTTCTTTCAAGTGGTATCAGAGCCAAGTGCTCATTATAAGGCTTAACTGCCTTGAGTAGTGACCGTATTGAGTTGGGATGCCATCCCATCCGGGTTGGGTCATGGCTCATGAAAGAATTGCTTTAAAAGCTACCTAAATGCCATGATCCCGGATGAGTTGATGGATACTCTTGTGGACTTCGCTAATACCTTCACCGATAATCATGTGTATGATGATTGTGATGATGTGCCTAGTACTAGTGAGTGCCTAGATACTTCTAGTGTTGACTTTTAGGTTGCTCTACTAGTGTGCCTAATGTGAGGATTGATAATTATGTGTCTCTTGATCTTGCTTGCCCCACTAGCATGTCTAGGGTTGACGATGGTTGTGAGTCAGTTGTTGATCATGCTAGTAGTTCTCTTGTTGAGGAGTTCTTTGCATTTCGTGCTAATGACAATGAGGACTTACTTAACTCTATTATTCACTTGCGAGGTATGGTGGACAGAATTGTGAAAACTTCTTTCGAGTTTCCCAAGATGGTGATAGTCGAGAAAATCCTTGCTCCCGAGTAGCAAGCTATTCTACGTCACCCTTGACCTTCTCATGGAGAAGAGTCTCTCCATAGAGGATGTGATCAAGCTGCTCTTCAAGGATGAGGAGATCACCACAAATATGACCGGGAGGAAGACATCCAAGGCAAACAATGAAGCATCTTCAAGCAAAGGGAAAGAAGTAGCTTCAAGCTCAAACTTCTTTGATACTTCCACAAGATTTCCTTGCAACAGCTTCTACAACCCCTTTAGAGTGAGACCTTCTGATGAGTACATGGCTCATCAAAACGCTTCTGAAAATAATATGATACCTTGGTACATTCTGCTCGGTAAATTTCATCTTCATGTGAAGCACGTTGAGAAGTTAGAGGACCAATATCCAGCTGTCAGTAGTGTTGTTTCTTGCAAGTTGACTTTCAAAGGAATTAATCTATGTGTGGGATACTTGCTTTATGGGTATCCTCATACAAGGCTAAGTCGGTGGCCGACCGGGTACTTCATCAACAAGGAAACCGACCGACTCGGCTTGGAGTGCAAAACAAGAAATATTAGACTTGCCATATAGAATCCTTGTAGAGTACGACTAGGACTTTGCCTGAACCCCCCTGCCGACTGGACATATAAGGCGGCAGGGTACCCCCCATTGGGACGAACAGGAAAACAACATCTCGTGACAATCAATACAATACAGAACACAGGATGTAGGGTTTTTACTCTCATTGAGAGGGCCCAAACCTGTATAATTCAGCATCTTGTGTAACCATCGTAGTTCTTGGTCTTGATGTAGCCCTATATATTTACTACCGGTCTTGAGCATCGATAGTTGGCGCGCCAGGAAGGGGACAAGGCTCGCTGGGATTCTCTGTTGACTACGATGGCCGAACTTCCTATCATCCAATACTCGCCGGACTTCAAGATCTCCTTTGGATCGCTCGACTTCACGATCGGCGACAAAGGAGCCCTAGGTCTGAATGACTACAGATCAGACTCGACCGCAGCCAGCCCCATGGCGCGATCACCGAGTCCGTCTGACATTATCCCTGCATTGATCCCACTTGGATCCGAGCAGGAAGACTCTTCCTTCCGATATGACTCAACGTCAGATCGGTCTTTTGATGAGGACACGGTCGGATCGACCTACTCATCTCCCCATACAGTCAACATGGTGCATATAGTAGATCCTGCTACTGGAAACTAGGATGAGGATGCAGATGTCGAAGAAGAAGGGAATCCAGTCAGTGGTCACCAAAACCAGCCGATCGAAGGAGGCCGACAGGATGATAACCCGCCAGCTGATGAATTATCGGTTGGTCACCGCCATCGACCAAGAGGGTCGCGCGGATCTTGCAACGCATGCCGACTGGATCTCGGCCCTGGCCTTGAAGTGGATGGTGTTAAGGTCTATCACACCCCACAGAACAACATCACCGGGGCCAAGACATTGCTTGACACTTTAATGGTTGACACCCACTATCAGACTCCTGCTATGCAGAAGGCGGTGGCTATGCTCAAGGCTGCAGCAGCGCAAGATGCTGCAAAATCTCAGTCGGTCGCAAGTTCCAGCCATGCATCTCTTGAGGGTCAGCGTAGGCGTGAAGACCTGAGAAATTCTCTCAGCATCCGTGATGGACGAGACACCATCAACTCTCACTACGAGGAGCGCGCTCGGGACAACTAACGCTATAAGGAAGAACGCCGTGAACGAAGGATGGATGCCCGACGGGAAGACCGACGGGACGACCGACGAGAAGACCGACGAGACGATCGACGGGAGAATCACCAAGATCCCCCTTCCAGAGAAAACCGCCGGGAAGACCGATGGGACAACCAATGGGACGATCGTCAGAATCATCTTCCAAGAGACAACCGCGACGACCGACGTCGACAAGACGATCGGGATCGGCATGATAATGATGGCAATCGACGATGTCGTCATGATCAGGATGTCGGCCCACGCCATCGTCGTTGCCCAACTACGTCCCCAGACCGGCAAAGGCGATCACCAACGCCGACTGATGATGAGATCGATGGCATCAAGGCTTACGTCCCTCGGCTTCGCATTGCTCGATGGCCGAAAGGATTCAAGCCGGTTCCCATCAAAAAATATGATGGACAAACCAACCCCCGAGAGTGGCTACAACTCTATAGCATAGCGATCCGATCGGCTGGAGGTGATACCTACATAATGGCTAATTACCTTCCGATCTGCTTAGATCCTGCCGTTCGGATATGGCTCACATCTCTACCTGAGGAGTCAGTCACATCTTGGGGAGACCACAACAGGAAACTCATAGAAAGTTTCCAAGCAACTTGCAACTGACCGGGCAACCACTTCGACCTCACTCGGATCAACCAGAAGGGTGACGAGCCTCTTCATGACTATATCAAGCGGTTTTGCGCTAAGAAGACTGAGATCCCCAACGTCCCCGATCAGCAAATCATTACTGCCTTCTTGGGTGGAATTTGTAGTGACGATCTGGTCCGGGAAATTGGTTGGAGGAACCATGATCTCAAGCTCACCGCTCAAGAGTGCTTCAAGATTGCTGATAAGTATGCATCAGGAGAGTCTGCACTTGATGATGTCCGAGGAAAGGGCAAGGGGAAGCGGTCGGACAAGCCTGAGTCCTCCAAGAAGGACAAGAAGAGAAAACCTGACAATGCTGTCAACACAGTGGACCGGTTTTGGAAGAATCCTCGGACGAACCAGCCATCTACTGATGAGTTGCTGAGTGGCCTTTGCCCTTGGCACCCCAAGGGAAACCACAAAGCAAAGGATTGCTATTATCTGAAGGGTTTTGCAACGGGTGCGCTCAAGGTGGCCAAAGATCCCCCGAGGCGCAACAACAGCAACAAAGACAAGCCCAAGGATGGTGATGACAAGGATGATTCAGGAGAGTTCCAGGAGCCCCGTAAAGAAGGCGATCGAGTTTGTCAAATATATATTCACTCAGTTTGGAGTTCCTTATGATATCATTACCGATAATGGCACTCAATTCACTTCAGTGGAGTTCCGGGACTTTGCCGATGAGATGGGAATAAAGATCCACTTTGCATCAGTGGCTCATCCAAAAAGCAATGGGCAGGTCGAACGGGCCAATGCTATGATTCTTCAAGGATTAAAGCCGCGGATATTTGATAGACTCAAACCTTATGCCGGTTGGTGGGTCAAAGAATTGCCTTCAGTCCTTTAGGGGCTTCGAACAAACACCAGTCGGGCTACTGGACAGTCATCTTTTTCATTGGTCTATGGCTCAGAAGCTATGTTGCCGACTGAGGTCAGTCTTGTCTCGGCACGAGTTCAAGCGTATGATGAAAAGCTTTCTGAGGAGAACCGAGAGATTGATTTGATTGCAGAAGAGGAGTTGCGTGATCGTGCTCTATTTCGGTCGGCACTCTACCAATAAGGCTTGCATCGTTATTATGATAAGAATGTCCGCAGTCGCCACTTTCAAGTTGGAGACCTAGTGCTTTGCCGAGTGCAATCGATAAAGAATCAGCATAAGCTCTCTCCGAAGTGGGAAGGACCGTACGTAGTGAAGGAAGTCACTCGCCCGGGAGCTTACCGACTGATGTATGAAGACGGCGATGATATTCCAAACTCCTGGAACATAAATCAGCTACGTCGTTTCTATACTTAGCTATTATTTTGTGTGTTTATACATTATTTATGAATGAAACTTCAGTCTTTTTTAATAAAAGATTTCTGATGATTTTCATTCTATATTTGTCTTGATTCCCTAATTTATACTATTAAACAATCGAGCCAGGGGGCTAGCAATAATGTCCCGTCTTGGTCTAACCATATTTTGGCTTTGGCCTATTTTTTGACCGACTTATTATCATGAGATCTTGAGATCTTGAGTTTTGGTCTTTATTATTTTGGTCTTACGCTTATACATCATGGTTAAATACTTTGTGCTGCACATCAGACTACCACTACACTAAACCCAGAGCCAAAAGTGTGAGAGGTCATGTGTCGATTGGTCGATTCTGTTTGTTACGCGGTTACGGGTTACAACCTAATATGTTATGGTAGACCGATGCAATCTTTGTTTCTCTTGATAGAAACATGTCAATGATATCTTTGTCAAACTTCTAAAGCTATAAAAGCATAAGATTAGTTTATACACAAGTATCATTACAAAAATACTACTAATATTTTACAATATTACAGGATTATATCTCCTTTGAAGGAGAAGAAGAGTCAGCCCGAAGTTCGACCTCTGGAGTTGTTGGGGGAGTCGGCATGGTCGGATTGATTTCTATATTTTTGACCAAGGCCTGGGAAGTCTCTATCATGGAATCCAGGAGCAGCTGACATTGGTCGTCGGTCAGGTCGGGGTTAAATCCCTCTTTGATCTTGTCCAATGGCAGAGCAGGAGACCAGGATTGGCAAATCGCCAGCACTTGACTCCCGGTTTCGGTCGCCACTCGCCGAGTATTATAAGCAATGGCTTCCGAAGCATGCTCCAACAAGTAGTCCAGAGAGTGACCGGTCTGCTCTATTCGGTTAGCATGAACATAGTTCATTGCTTTTCGAGCGGCGTAAGATAGAGCTGCAAATAATAATTATTGGTTAGTATGATCAACAGAAGAATCAAGCAGAAGGAAGAAGTCGAAGGCTTACTGGCAAGTTTACATTTGAAAGATTTGGACACAGCCTTAGCCTCCTCTATCTTCACGTCAGACCCCTTTAGCTCCTCCTACAGCCGAGTGATCTCGGTCTTCTGGTCTTCAGCCAATTTGGAGAGGCTTTCCTTCTCAACCTTCAAGGCGTCAACGAAACTCTGTCGGTTGGAAGTCAACTTCTCCAGATCGGTGATTTTTTTATCGCGAGCTAAAAGTAAAGCTTTTAGCGTTAGAGTGGTCAGCAGATTGCTTAAATATAGATGGAAGGAAAACTTACTAGCCAGATCTGCACGAACTTGTTCTAAGACCTTGTTTATCTCTTGTCGGTCGGCCAACAGCTTCTTGTTTTCCTCTAGGGCCTTGGAGAGCTGCTGACCGGTGACTAGCAAGACAAATAAGAAGTTAGTCTAAAACATAAAGACAAGAAGATTAGGCGACCAAGGACATACCAAAAGTTTCGGCTTTAAGATATTCCACTCTAGCCTGCTTTCACTCCACAAGAGCATACACTTTCTGATATGCAGAAGATAAATGAGCTAAAAGATGAGAGCAAAGCAAGGTAAAAGCATAATGTTGAGTTACCTTGCTGGACTCTCGGTGTTGGTGCAAAATCTCCGCATCCTCTACCTCAGGCCGACCAAGCATATCTGCAGAAAGAGTTCTTTTACTTTTGTCAAGAGGTAAAGAGATATTAGTCGGAGTGGTCTGAGACAGAGGCTCGGGAGTGGAGGCCGGAACCATCTGTTCAAACAGTTTATCCACTTCGGTCGGCGTGTTTGAAGACTTGCCAACCGAATGGGACACACCAGTCGGACAAAGTGGGAGCGCAGACCGAGTATCTTCAGATCCCTAAGCACTCTGAGAATCACTTGTCTGACTGCCAAGAATAAATAAATAAATAAAAGAAAGAGATCAGGAGATGTTGAGATCAACAATAAGAGACAAGGAGTATAGGGTTTAAAGATTAAACCTGGGAGCCTTCTTGAGCTTGATCCGGCATAGCCTCTTCTTTGAAGAAGTTGACTGAAAATCAATCTCCTTCCTCTTTTGAGAGGGCTGGTCAGTCTTACCAGTCTGCACTACCTCTTCCATTGACCTCTGAGTTTGGCTCAGGGGCTCCGGTCAGTCTGAAGGTCGGCTGGAGGTTGCAGGAGCAGGTTGACCAGCATCTGCGGCAGTTATTTCTTCATTGTCGTCCTGGTCCCCCACATATTGGCAATGGCGCACAATAGTCCGCTTCTGGAGCTTGTCAGGGGAGGCCAGAGTAACGACGGGAGTGACGCTAACTGGCCGAGCGCCTGCGGAGGAACTTGAACCCCCAGCGCCGGTTAGCGGTGTCTTCTTGACATAATCAGGTCCCTCAGTATCAGTCTAAGGGAGCAGGGGATGAGATACATAAGTATCCAGCACCTCCATAAAGATGAAAACAATGAGTACAATCTCAAGATAGGATAACAAGGGCTAGCTAAAGGCAGACTGAGGCTTACTCGGGCTCGCATTGTGCCCTTGTTATACGCCTTTGAGACCAAAGAATAGTCCTAAAGGATTTCCCCTTCAAACATCTTCACCAAGCGTCTTCGGCGGAGTTCGCCATTTGGTGGATCCGGCACCTCCCTGGTCTCATCCTCATTAACATAGTCCCATGCCGGGTGACATTGAAGCTTCAGGGGCTGAACTCGTCGGATGATAAAGCTTTTGGCCACTGTGATGCCATCGACGCCTTCAGCCTTCAGATCAGCAATTTTCTTGAGCAGAGCGACCACTTGAGGATCGATCGAATCAGGCCTCTCTATCCAATGCGCTTGGGGAATAGCCTTCGCACCAGTGAAGTCGGCAAGAACAAGGGGAGGGTTGTCACAATAGAACCACTCATCCTTCCAATTCTTGTTTCTGGTCTTCAATGGGACATTGATGTAGGCCTCCTTTTTGCGTAACTGGACGCCGACTCCACCTATGGCCACTTGGTTATCCTTGGTTGGCAGCGATCGGAGGACAAACAGATGGCGGAAGAGATTGAAATGGGGGAGAGTGCCAAGAAAAGCTTTGCACAAATGTACGAAGATGGAAATATGAAGAATGGAGTTGGGATTGAGGTTGACAAGCTCAATCTCATAGAAAAAAAGGAGCCTGCGCAAAAAACTGCAGCAGAGAACTCCAAAGCCATGCTCAAAAAATGAGCGAAACACTACGATCTGCTGGTGAATGGGAATGGGGCAGGATTCGCGAGGTACCTTCCATTTGATCCGAGCCTGCTTTCGAAGGACGCCATCCACCACCATCTTGTTCATGTCAGCCTATGAAAGGCTGCTCTTCGAGAACTCCCGAAGTTGCCGGGATGTCGACCTCCGACGAGGACGACGCGGTGGCGGTGGCGGTGGAAGAAGCTGGGATTTAAATGGAAGTCCTCTTGCGACCCATCGCAAACAGGATTGGACACGGTGGAGGAGTTTGAGAAACTTCGCCAAAGCTCGGGGGCTAACGCGGCGGGATCTGCGGCGGTCGGAAGCGAGAAAGCTAACCCTAGCCAAAAGAACAGAGGAGTCGTGAGAGCAGAGAAGGCGCAAGGAAGACGAAGAGTTCACTAGCAAATGCAGCGTGGACTGAGGGTCAACCTGGTGCAGCCTTTTATACCTTTGCCTTTTTTGACCTAAGGGTCCCATGGGCCGGGGTGGGCCGTACTGTAGTGTGACCCTAATATTAACTTAAAGGTTAATTAAGGGCTTAAGCCCATTAGGGTTACAAACCCAGAAAAATAAGACTCGGGGGCTTCTTTGATGAGAAGTACTCGAGAATTATTTCACCATATCTATGTGATTTGATGATCATGTGGCAAAGGACTTGATGGTCATATGGTTACAAGTTCAAAGGTTATGGTACTGACTAAAGTCAAATAACCAGAATTACCAAATTTGGACTTAAACGGGTGATTGGAATTAGGAAAAAGCTATATTATGACTAAAGTCATTTAGCTTAATACTGAATATGACTAGAGTCATAAAATTCCGACCGACCCATCACTCGGAAATAATATGTGCCACTCGGCCGGTTTGATGATCGGTCGACAAAGTGGTCACTTAGCAAAAGGACCCAAGGGTTTGATGACCAAAGGTCTGAAAAATTCAAACTTGATGGTTTGAATATCTATAAACAAATTAATAGGAGCTAATACAATTAGACTCTTGCATTATTTGTTAGTCTCCAAATTATACAAGAGTCGGGGGCTACACCTGATCAGGTGCACCTGACCGGTGCACCAGATCTATCAGAAACTTCGATAACGAGGTCTTCCTGATTTATGATCTTTAGATCATTCGGAGAATTAAAGCTGAAAATCAGAAAGCACTCGGGGGCTGCTGTGGGATACTTGCTTTATGGGTATCCTCATACAAGGCTAAGTCGGTGACCGACCGGGTACTTCATCAACAAGGAAACCGACCGACTCGGCTTGGAGTGGAAGACAAGAAAGATTAGACTTGCCATATAGAATCCTTGTAGAGTACGTCTAGGACTTTGCCTGAACCCCCCTACCGACCGGATATATAAGGCGGCAGGGTACCCCCCATCGGGACGAACAGGAAAACAACATCTCGTGACAATCAATACAATACATAACACAGGACGTAGGGTTTCTACTCTCATTGAGAGGGCCCGAACCTGTATAATTTGGCGTCTTGTGTAACTATCGTAGTTCTTGGTCTCGACGTAGCCCTATATATTTACTGCCGGTCTTGAGCATCGATACTACGCAATCGAGTGAAGCACCAGTTTCTATAGGTTGGTTCCCTACTCTGTGAGATGAACACACACAGAACAAGTTTTGGTGCAGGATATGTCAATCCAGATTGATCATGGTTTGTGTGCATCTAGTAATGAAAGTCAAAAAGGCAGGGGAACTAGCACATGAACTGGAATAGTATAATATATATGGATGTGCATGGGATGTTTTTGAGTCACAGTCAATAGTACATAATTATGTCTCTGTGGCTGCAGGAACAACTGGAGTTAGACAAGGTTATTAGCAACATTGCCAGAGTATTTTATTATATATGCAGGTGTGTAGGTTGTATTTTTAAGCTGAGTCTGTTTAAGCCTTTGTATTAGGTTCGGTTTGCCTCTAGTTGAGTCGGACCCGGTCATTTGTGTATCGTGTCCATGTTATGGTGGCAGGACTGAGAGCCATATATGCCTAGGGTCAGCGACCATGTAAAGGGAGGGGAAGTTTTCATCGTTAGTTTTCAGCTGAGGTTTTCCTCCTGGATGTGCGATCGCGATCCCCATCTACTAGTAGCAGCTGAACGTGCTGGGGTTTGAGCGAAGGTGTGATCAGGCCATCTTGCTTGGGCACACTTGGATTTTCTGTCCTCCACTTCTGATCGAGGTCCTTGTTGGCTGCAGGTGGAAGTTCATTAGGGTTTGGATTGCTATTTTGTAAGACAAGCTCATCTATCTTTGCTACTGTTATGTTTTATTGATCCCTGGAACTATCCAACACTTCTAAGAATTAGCTGGGTTTATTAAAAGACTGATCGAGTTTTTGATAAATTATTGCTTTGAATTACTTATTATATTGGTTTGCTATTGAGCTGCATCCGTGGGCTGATTGGTTTGGTGATTCCTGCCTGATATATAATTTATCAAGTATTTTACTTGAGACTACTCTACTTAGAAATATTTGTCGGTGTTTCTGCTAGACAAATTTATTCTACTTGCGAGGCCAGTAGAGTAAAATTCAGAAAAAAGATTATTTGACCATCAGTACCGTGAAAGATTGGGACAATATTTTCTAGACACCGTCATCGTGTCTTTTTCACCTTCACCAAGATCATCATCAAGCGCTTCGTCAAGCTCTACCTCAAATGTCATTCCAAGTTCTACTCCAAGCACTTCGGGTGGACCAAGCATTGGCGTAGGGGGAGCAGCAACAACAATGCTTGCTCGATCATTTGAGTTGATCAATCTTCCGGCTTCGGCTTCGGTGCCTCCACCTCCTCCACCACAAGATCGACTTTGGCACATGCATCGAGCTCGACAACAGGAGTTTTTCTTTGAATTTGATGAAATTTTGAGGAACTCTAATGTTGATCTTTGCGAGACTTTCTTGAGGATTTATGATATTGTGTGCAGGATAAACTCCGTCAGAGGTCTTCGAAAGATAACATCAATTGAAGTAATTGTCAAGCTCCTCCAACTAATCATAGCTCCTGAGAGGGGCTTTCTACTTGAGGAGGTTGTCAATCGAAAGCATGAGCTCTCAATCGAGAGGGCAATGGAGATGGTACTCATGCTCCACTCATAAGTGGGACAGGTGCTTGAGCACATTACCGGCCTCTATGATCCTCCCCAGTACTACATCAACCTCGATGAGATACACATGGGGGATGGTCATGGACATTGCAGGTATTGTGCTCCTCACTATCCCATCAGGAGGAGACTTTAGTAAGGGATTGCAAGAATCCCTATCTATGAGGATGGTCTTATTATTCGACACAATGAGGTTGGTGCTAGTCAATCAAGTGATGCTTTGGATACTAACCCTTCTTCCTCTAGTGCATGTCTTATGGCTACCACCAGGGTCAACTACAAGAGTGGAGGTACTCATTGGATTCTTGATAGTGGATGCACTCAACACATGACCGGGAAGTCAACCATGTTCACCACCATTGATGAAGATGAAGATAGTGAGAAGGTGACTTTTGGGGACAACTCAAAGGGGAGAGTTAGAGGATCAGGCAAGGTGGCCATTACTGAGGATCTCCATCTCTCCAAGGTCTTTCTTATGGAAACCCTCAACTTCAACCTTCTGTCTATCGGTCAACTCTATGACATGGGTTTCAAGTGCACATTTGATGAGGATGGTGCAATGATAGAGAATTCAAACAAAGGGCTAGTATTTCATGGAGTGAGGCATGGGAACTTGTATGTCACGGACTTCAAATCAAGCAACATGCCACCAAGTACTTGTCTCTTCACTAAGGCAACTAAGGGATGGTTGTGGCATAGAACACTGGCACATGTTGGAATGAATCAACTCAAAAAAGTGGTCAAGATGAATCTAGTTGAAGGAATCAAGGATGTCACCTTTGAGAAGGACAGATTGTGTAGTGCTTGTCAACCTAGGAAGCAAGTTGCATCTTCACATCCCACCAAGTCATTCATGTTTACTTCTTGTCCTCTAGAGCTCTTGCACAAGGACTTGTTTGGGCCAACACATTACAAGAGTCTAGGAGGGAACCTATATTGCTTGGTGATTGTGGATGACTTCACAAGGTACACTTGGACCTTCTTTTTCATAGATAAGTCTCAAGCAAGTGATATCTTCAGAAAGTTTGCAAAAAGAGCAAAGAATGAATTCAAGGCTAGCATTGTGAAGATAAGGAGTGACAATGGGACTGAGTTCAAAAATACAACAGTAGAGGAGTACTGATGTGACAAGAAAGGGATCAAGCATGAATTCTCTGCTACATATACTCCCGAGCAGAATGGAGTTGTGGAGAGGAAGAACAAGAAGCTAATCACTCTAGCCCGTGCGATGCTAGATGAGTATGAGACTCATGAGAGGTTTTGGGTAGAGGCAATCAACACAGCTTGCTATACCTCCAATCGTGTATATCTCCACCGGTTGTTGAAAAAGACTCCATATGAGCTATTGGTGGGTCAGAAACCCAATGTTTCCTATTTTCGAGTTTTTGGCTGCAAGTGCTACATTCTCAAGAAGAGGAGAAAGCCAGGGAAGTTTGAGAGCAAAACTGATGAAGGCATTTTTGATGGGTATTCAGGGACATGTAAAGCATATCGAGTCTACAATTCAGCCACAGGATGTGTAGAAGAATCTTATGATGTGCAATTTGATGAGTCAAATGGTTCTAAGGAGGGAGATGAATTTCATGAAGTGAACATTGGAGATGAGCCTATGAGGGAAGCTTTGAGAAACATGCCTGTGGGCAAGGTTTTACCCCACGAGGCCAATGATGGAAACATTGATGAGCCCTCAACTCCACCACCTCAACTAACCTCCTCTTCTGAGGTGCAAGAACCAAACCAAGACACCATTTCCTCTCCCACTAACTCCTCCCAAGATTCATTGAGAGTGCAGCCATCTACCCATGAGGGAACTCAAAAGAGAAGTGAGCCCCAATCCTCTCCAAATACTATAGATCGAATCACCTCCCCAAGCTTCTCACAAAATAGTCCCATATCCTCACCAAGCTCTAGCTCCAAAACAACAAAGAATATGAGTGAATCTTCAACCTGACTAAGAATTCAAGATACTCATATCTCAAAAGAGCGAGCAATCCATGATGCACAAGATACTTCACCTAGAGCTCCTCCTACTCAAGAAAAATACCATCCTAGACCCAAGGCCATCAACAAGGATCATTCACATGACTTGATCATTGGGAGTCCATCTCAAGGAGTAAAGACAAGGAGAAATCAATATAAGCCCAACTATGTGAGTGAAGAAAATGATGATGAGGCCAATGTTGCAATTGAGAACTTCTCTTTCATCGCTATGATTGATCATCAGGAGTCCATCTCAAGGGTTATAGCCATGCAAGAAGAGTTGAACAACTTCAAGAGGTGCAAAGTATGGAAATTGGTTGAGAGGACCAAGAATCATAATGTGGTTGGCACAAAGTGGGTCTTCAAGAACAAGCAAGATGAGAAAAGGAGCAATTGTCAAGAACAAGGCTCCCCTAGTGGCTAAGGGATACTCTCAAGTGGCGGGAATTGACTTTGAAGAAACCTTTGCTCCCGTGGCTTATCTTGAAGCTATTCGGATCTTACTTGCCTATGCATGACACAATGGCTTCAAGCTCTTTCAAATAGATGTCAAAAGTTCTTTCTTGAATGGAGAGATCAATGAGAAAGTCTATCTGGAACAACCTCTGGGGTTTGAGGACCCAAAACATCCAAGACATGTATACAAATGAAAGAAAGCTCTCTATGGCCTCAAGCAAGCACCTAGGGCATGGTATGAGCACTTGAGGAACTTCCTTCTCAAGAATGGTTTCAAGATTGGAAGCATTGATAGCACATTGTTCACCAGGCATGTTGGGAAGGATATCTTTGTGTGCCAAATCTATGTAGGTGATATCATCAATGGGTCAACCAGTGAGAAGTTCAATGAAGAGTTTCGGGAAATAATGGCAAGGGAATTCCAAATGTCAATGATTGGAGAGTTGCATGTGCTCCTTGGTTTCCAAGTCAAACAATTGAGAGAAGGAAACTTCATCTATCAAGAAAAGTATACCAAGGATCTTCTCAAGAGATTCAACATGGAGAATTGCAAGCCTTTGCACACACCTATGGCAACAAGCAAACCCTTAGATGATGATGTGAAAGGGAAACCGGTGAACCCCAAGCTCTATAGATCCATGATTGGTTCTTTACTCTATCTCACTGCTTCGAGACCGGACATCATGTTTAGTGTGTGCTTGTGTGCACGCTACCAAGCAAATACAAATAAGTCACACTTGAAGGCCATGAAGAGGATAATGAGATACCTCAAGTACACACCTACCATGGGCTTATGGTATCCTGGAGGAACAAGCTTTTAGTTACTTGGGTATTTGGATTCGGACTTTGTGGGTTGCAAAGTGAATAGGAAGAGTACATCGGGACGTTGCCAATTTCTTGGAAGATCTCTAGTATCTTGGAGCTCAAAGAAGCAAAACTCGGTGGCTCTATCTACAGCCGAAGCGGAGTACATCGCAGCAGGAGCATGTTGTGCCCAACTTCTCTATGTGAGGCAAACGCTCTCGTATTATGGCCTCAATTACACTCAAATGCCATTATATTGTGATAGTGAGGCGGCAATCAAGATGGCTCTCAAAACTAGTGATCATGGTCATGCAAAGCACATTCAAGTGAGGCATCACTTCATAAGGGATCATGTTGAGAAGAAGGACATCGAGTTGGTGAGTTTGCAAACTCATGAACAATTGGCGGATATCTTCACCAAGCCACTCGATGAGAAGACCTACAACAAGCTAAGGGGAGAACACAATATTCTCGACCTCTCCAACTTCGCATGAGTAACCCTTGAGCTTGTCCTATGTAAATACGTATAGTGTTTGTTTGTTTTGTTGTTTGTGTCTTTGTTTTGTGCTTGTTTCTCTTTATTTGTAGGTTGACTTCGGACCCAACTTCACATGAGTTAAGCTTGGGAAGGTGGTGCATGGTGTACCCAAGGATTTGTAGAATGGTCCATTGTGAGCAAGCTTGAGAAGGGAACAACTCGATGTTGACACTTTGGTTTGTAGCGGTTCTCTCTCTTTTCTTTTGCATCGCATCATGAGAAACCATGTGGATATGTACCATGGTTTGCTATATTTGTGATGAGTAATTGACTTGAGCGGATTTGGTGTTTGAGTTGAAATGCAGGAATCTAGGGATTGCATGGGTTTGCATATCATGGTTATGACTAACCGGAGTTGGTGGAGATATTGGTGATATTGCAGGAGTGGAAAATGTGTTTGCTTGTCTCATGATGTGTAGGTCACTGGAGTCACTTGGCAGTCAACGGCGAGAGGATTGGGCACAAGTAGGGGACTTGGTGCCAGACGATCGGGATGTCGGGTGAAATACACGTGGAGAGGCAAGAAGCACGGACGGTTTTGCAGTTGAGCCTCAAAACCATGGTGGTGATGAAGACGGTGTGTTGACCAAGTCAAGGTGAACGGGATGCTGGTGCAAGTGACAAGGGGGCCCGATGGACAGGGACTGGGAGAGACTTGCTGATGGCCAGGATTGTGGGACAAGGTGACACGCGTCGTCATCGAGAAGTCACGCTTTGAGAAGCATGCAAGGCGGTTTC
This sequence comes from Eleusine coracana subsp. coracana, assembly GCA_032690845.1. Lineage (NCBI taxonomy): Eukaryota > Viridiplantae > Streptophyta > Magnoliopsida > Poales > Poaceae > Eleusine > Eleusine coracana. The sequence goes on along the minus strand of CM064428.1, from coordinate 35,590,370 downwards.
CCGGTTTGGGCCTCAAAACCGGTGGCGGTGGTTGGTGGTGCACGTGGCACCATCACGGAGCTTGCTTCAAGATGAAGCAAAGACGTGAAGCGTCCGATGGCATTCGGGCGATGAGGTGAAAGATGGACGATTATGCCCCTGGTGGTAGGTGGGTGTGTTATGTAGGTCAAGGGTAGAATGGTCATGTGGACAATAGACCTTAGGCCTATATGAGGAGAGGTGTGGCTAGTGGGAGAGGTGCCTCTCGTCCCACTAGCCTTGTGTTAGGACTCTATTCAAAGTGCTAGGAGAGGACTTCATGTTTTAGAGGAGAGGAAAGGGTGTGTGAGAGACATCTCTTGCTCTTCCAAATAGTGGGAGGAAGAGGGTGGCTTCCTAGCCTTGTATCTATGGATCTTGTAAGCACCTTTCTATGATATGAGAAGTATTTTCGTGCTCAAGATTTCCCTCTTCACTTGAATCCCAAAATTCCCTTTTTCTTATTTTCGAAGCTATTTTTGTGGTGATTTTCGATCTCATCTTGGGATGAGTTTTTTGGCTTGGATTCCTTGAGAAACTTGTTGCTAGGATGAGCTAGAACAATCCTCTATGGATCCTTGACTAAATCATTAGCTCTAGCACCTTCGATTTGAAGGATTTCTCAAGTTTCCCCTTTTCGATGTTCTTGGCACAAGATCTGAAATTCGTGATGATTCCTTGAGCCAATTCAGATGATTTTCTAGGATTAGGGTTATGAAGTGATGAGGATTCACTGGTCCAAAAATTGCATCATTTGGAGTTCATTTGGTTAGGTTTTGGAAAAGATTCGCTAAATTCCCGAAAGTTTGTGTTGTTCTGTCGAGGTCGATCGACACTGTCGATGACTAGGACCGGCACTGCCGGTGGGTCCTCGACTCCCGCACCAGCACTACCGATGGGCCAGATCGGCACTGCCGATGGTCCTGATCGGCACTGCTGGTGATGGTTCAGTAAAGTGTAGTTTGTGAGGTTTTTTTGACTATCTCGAGTCTTTGTTGTTTCCTTTTTGTTTTCGTTGTGCTCTGGTTGATCACTCCTAGGGCTAGTACACCACTAGTTGGTGTTTGTAGTCTTGGTAATTGGTTCGGAGGGTGGCTTGAGTTGTTTTTGGGATATAAGCCAAGTTCTCTTAGAGAATTTTAATTCGCTCCCATTCACACCTCCCCCCCCCCCCCTCTGGTCGCCTTCTCGGTCCTTCAATTGGTATCAAAGCAGGTTTGATCACTAGTTGACCTTCACCGGCTTTGTGATCCGAAGGCGACATGGAGAAGCGTGCTGTCAAGCTATGGATGTTTGATGGAGAGGACTTCCCCTACTGGAAGTCACGGACCAAGGCGTATCTGCTGAGTCAATGACGTGCAATTTAGGAGATTGTTGATCAGGAGTATGCTATACCACAAGACCTAAACACTGCTTCTGCAGGTGAGTTAGTCAGGCATGAGAACAACTCCAAAGCTGTCAATATTTTGCTCTCTGCTCTTGTATTTTGCTCTCTGCTCTTGGTAGGAGTGAACATGATAGGGTTGCACACCTTGACACTACTCATGCTATTTGGGTTAAGCTTTGCACTTACCATGAGGGTACCAACCAAGTCAAGTCTATGTGTAAGGATTCTTACAATAGATAGTACCAAACCTTTGCTCAAAAACCGGGCGAGTCACTAGATGACACTTTTCATAGGTTTGAGGCAATTGTCTGCAACTTGCGGGCTTGTGGTACCCTTGTGTATAATGACAATGATAGAGCTAAGCAATTGTTGTATTCACTTGATGAAAATGTTTGGGGGTTAAAATTGCTGCTCGAGAAGAAACTGCTTACTTCAACGCCTTAAACTGTGAGCAACTGTATAGCAAGCTAAAATCTCATGAACTGTCTAGGAAATCTTGTCCTAATCTTGCTATTCCTGCTTCTAGCATGGCTTTGCTTTCTAGCTCTCAGAAGGTTAGTCACAGTGATGCTTCTTATGGAACTAACCCCTCACTTGACAAGTCTTCCTTGGAGTTTGATTTATCTTCTCTTGTTGCAGCTTCCGATGAACAGATGGAGTGCATTCCTGATGAAGAGTTGTCCTTGCTCACAAGGAAGTTCAGTAAGTTCTACAACAACTGCAAGGAGAGAAAAGGAGGTGGTTCAAGAACCTGCTTCGAGTGTGGTGACCCGGGACACTTCATCGTTGATTGTCCCAAGAAGAAGAAGAAGGCCGGGTACCATGACAACAACACTGAAGACTTCAAGCAGAAGAAGAATCGCTTCTACAAGAAGGGCAAGAACTCCAAGAAGTTAGCCAAGGCCATTGCACGCGCCTGCATTGCCATCTTGAGCGATGTTAACCTCACATCAAGCAAAGGCTTTACAAGCTTGGAGGAGGATGTTGAGAAGCCACGAGTCAAGCGAAAGGATGACTTCACCGGGCTTTGCTTCATGGCAAAGAATGACCATGACACCGACTCTGGATCCGACTCCGACACAAGCGAGGTACCTCCCACTCTTGATGAGCTCTCCTCTAAACTTGATCATTTGCGCGATGTTCTGCTCATGCAAGATGATAAGCTTCACGGTGCTGTGCGTGAGAGTAGAGAGCTTAAGTCTAAGTTAGAGAGTGCTGATTTTGAGATTGCTTCGCTTAGGTCTAAGCTTGCTTGTGTTGATACTGCTGCTGAGTGTGAGTCTTGTCAAGTTGTGATGAGTGATCTTGCACAGAGGGAGAGTGTGCATGCTCAAGTTGCCAGTCAGCTTGAGAGTGCCCTCAAGGAGCTTGATGAGTTCAAAGCTAGACCAACTCTTTTGGGTGCATGTTAGAAGTGCCCCAAGCTCACAGATGAGTTGGGAGCTCAGTCCCTCAAAGTCAAAGAGCTTGAGTCCAAGCTTCTACATGAGACTCGCTCGAAAGTTCTCCCATATCCGTGTGAAGTGTGTGTCACCCTCAAGGATAAGTTAGTAATCACTAGGGAAGAAAACAAAGTCCTAGTTCAGGAAAATGATTGTCTTGTTACTAGGCTCCAGAGAACCCTAGTGAGTGAGGAAAAGATTGAGAGTGATTTGGCAAGAGTGAAGGAGAGTGCTTCTAGGTCAACCTATAACTTGGGCTTGGGATTTGAGAGGTGCGACAAGGAGAGTGAGAATGTGGGTAAGTTTGTACCTAGCTCTAGCTACAAGGATGAGGAAAACACCATCAAACCCACTGACACATACTATCCACCCAATCCCAAACCCTCCTTCAACCCAAAGCAAACAGAGAAGCCAAAACCCAAACCTACAATGCAAACCAAGCCTAATACTAAGGGTGTCTACATTTGCATGTTTTGTGGTCGCAAGGGCCACTTGGATGAATTCTGTTATAGGCGTAAGAGGATTGAGAGGAAGCAAGTTAAGTTGACTAAGGATGCTTTTTATGGTGATTTTGTTGACTTTCAGCCTCGATCTTTTTCTCGTGCCTATCGTGGACAGGGTCATTCCTTATATGGCTTTGATTCATGAAACAGAGGCTTTCCGCAGCAGCGCTTTGACACCCCACGTTTTCCCCATTGTGGTGAGTGTCACTCGTGTGGATTTGGCTTTCACATTGATGATTTCTATCCTCACAACTCAAGATTTGAGTCGAGACGCTTTGACAGGCCACGTTTTCCCCATCGTGGTTCTCATCCTATGTGTTTAAATGATAATGTGCAAAGAACTGTGATGACCACTACCGGTCGTATGGTTAAGTGCTAGATTCCCAAGTCTCTTTTGACTAACCCCAGTACTGAGCCATCGACTTTTCCTTCTTGTTCTTTGTAGGCAGCAGGTGGAGGCTTGGAGAAAAAATGGTTGATGGACTCTGGGTGTTCGCGCCACATGACCGGAGATGCAAAGTGGTTCTCCAGCCTCACTCCCCTGAGGCGGCGGGAGTATGTGACCTTTGAAGATGACAAGAGAGAGAGAGTTGTAAGGATCATGACCATTGAGATCAACCCAAGGTATGATGTGTTAATGATGCATGACAAACATGAAATGTGACTAATGTCTACACGAGTGTTGCCCATGTAGGAAATCTCTTCTACCTTATAATGATTGTTCACGGCTGCCTTGGTGATTGATGACGATGACCGCAAGCATGGAGGCTTGTGAACTTGATGGAGTCCAAGGGTTGACGGAGATGGATCAAAGCGGAGAACAAGCTATGGTGCAAGTGTTTGGTACACTTGAGTAGTTGTTAGGGATTTGAGTCCATAGGAAAAACCGGACTATCAAGGGGGTCTAGGTCATTCTCTTAGGTCATTTCTAGTCGGTGATGTGCAAGGTTGCTCGGTGAAATCACAGGCACTAGGTGACAGTGGGGAAGCCAAGGAGCTGTTCGGAGAAGCTGGGAAACCAAGTCAAGCGAGGACGACGAGTTTTAGCTTCTGGACATAGAGACCGGACAGATGGGTCAGTGGAGATCGAACTGTATGGTCACTATGTGGAGATTGTCCAGGACTTAGCACGAAGAAGCAGGAGTCTGTCAACAGGTAAGTCTGTACAGACCGGACGGTACGGTCTACTGACCGGACGGTCCGGTCAGTACAGGTGCAGGGACGGCAGAAGAGGTGCATTTCGCGGAGGCTCCTGGACTAGAGAGAGAAAGTGGACCGGACGGTCCGGTCCAGTGACCGGACAGTCCGGTCACTATAGGAGGAAGCAGCGGATAGAGAGCAACGGTTCTGGAGAAGCCGTCCGGTGGAGACCGGACTGTCTGGTCTAGACAGTGACCGGACTGTCCGGTCAGTACGTCCAGAGAGGCTGATTTGTGGAGCAACGACTAGTTTGAGGTTGGGAGCCTATATAACTTCGTTGCTAGGGTCTTTGTGACCCCTCTTGGCCAGTGGAATACCTGAGAGCATTTGGTAAGGTCCAAGAGGAAAAGAGGAGAGCACTAGGAGAGGATATTGGATATCTTGAGAGTGCTACTGAGAGTAACAAGGAGCTACCTTGCACATCTAAGGCTAGGGTTTCCTTGAGGGTGTGATCTAGGTTGTTACTCTAGGTCTATGGTGAGACCTAGACCAGTTAGGTGTCGGTGATCGAGCCTATCATCATTGGTTGTGAAGGCCGTCACAAGTTTGTACATGGTTTGAGCCCGCCGTTGGAAGGGGCATCAATAGTGAGCGCTCGTGCCGGCTCGGGGAGTACAGCAAGTTCTCGAGGGAGGCAAGCTTGTGCTTTGTGCAGCACTGACGCACACCGTGTCTTCACTTGAGGAGTGATTGCGGGCTCGTGGGCGAGAACTCCACTTGGTGGCGGGAGTGACCGGGACTCCGGCAGGAGTGGTCCAACAAGGATTAGGGGAAGGCGCCATCCTTCTGAGACCTTGGAAAAAAATCATGAGCCAACCCCTTCTCTACTCCTCACTATGATGCTTTACTTTCCGCATTTACATGTCGTGCTATTCATGCTAGTGTGTTCTTCTAGTTGATTATCTTGTAGACTTGCATGTTTAGGCTCCTTACTTGCTAGTAGTGTTTAAGCTACCGCATTTATAGACTGGCATGAGTAGGAGTTGCATTGATGTTATTGATCACTAGAATTGCATAGGTGTTGTAATGACTTATGTGATCCACTAGCATGCATAGGATGCTCTTATCTTTCATAGGACTATATTGCTAGTGTGATCTCCACTAGAATTGTGTAGGAGTTGATTGAGTGCTATCGATAAGTTGTATTCGGCAAAATTGGTACATAGTGGTAGTTCCCGATTCACCCCCCCCCCTCTCGGTCACTACGATCCTTTCAAGAGTGAAGGCAAGACGCGCGGTAAAGGTAAATGAAAAATTCACTCTCAAGAATGTTGGTTTGGTTGAGTATCTCAAGTACAATCTCATCTCTGTCTCTAAGCTTCTTGATATTGGTTTGGAAGTGCACTTTAAGTCGAATGCTTCTTGTGTTCTTGATTCGAGTGGTTCCTTGGTTTGTGGGATTTCTCATATTGGCGGAGTTTTTTAGGCTGATTTCGCTGGTTCTCCTGGTTCTCACAAGTGCTTGTTCTCTCAATCTTCTTCTAAGCTCTGGAAATGGCATAAGAGACTGGGTCACATGAGCTTTGACTTGCTATGTCGCTTGAGTGGCCTAGGTTTGATCCGAGGATTGCCTAAGCTCAAATTTGATAAGGATTTGGTTTGTGCTCCGTGGCATCAAGGGAAAATGATTGCCGCTTCTCATCCACCAATCAATTTGGTGATGATTGAACGCCCTGGAGAGTTGCTTCATATGGACACTGTTGGTCCTTCTCGGGTTCATTCGGCGGGTGGGAAGTGGTATGTTCTTGTGATTGTTGACGACTATTCTCGCTACTCTTGGGTCTACTTTCTTGAGAGCAAGGATGAAGTGTTTCATCACTTTCGGAGCTTAGCTTTGAGGTTGTTCAAGGAACTCTCTGGTGCATTACGAGCAATTCGCAGTGATAATGGCACCGAGTTCAAGAACTCCTCTTTTGATGCCTTCTGTCTTGAGCATGGTATTGAGCATCAATTTCCAGCACCTCGTGTTCCCCAGCAGAACGGTGTGGTTGAAAGAAAGAACAGAACCTTAGTGGAGATGGCCCGGACGATGCTCGATGAGCATAGGACTCCGAGGCGGTTCTGGGCTGAGGCCATTAGCACTGCTTGCTATGTTTCCAATCAGATTTTCTTGCGCTCAATTCTTAATGTGACTTCTTATGAGCTACGTTTTGGGAGAAAGTCCTCAGTTTCTCATTTGCCTGCATTTGGTTGCAAGTGCTTTATTCTCAAGCGTGGCAATCTTGATAAGTTTGAGTCAAGGTCTTCTGATGGAATCTTTCTTGGTTACTCTCTTCATGGTCATTCCTACAGAGTTTTGAATTTGGAAACTAACACCATCATAGAATCCTACAATGTAACCTTTGATGAATCAAACTCTTGTGCAAGGAATGTGATTGAGTCTGCTGGTGACAAGGAGATGAAGGAGAGCATCTTTGTAGAAGAGGACCTACAGGGCTTTGATGATGATGATGATGATGATGATTCACTTCATCTCTCATCTAAGCTTGTTCCTGCTGCTACCACTACTCCAGCAGAGGGTCCTGAAGCTTCTACATCGACTTCAGCGGCTGTTGAGCAAGCTCCAGCTGTGGTTGAGGGGGAGGTACACTCTGAAAGAGAGGCTCCTCACCACATTCAGCATCAATATCCACCCCAACAGATGATCGGTAATCTCTATGAGAGAACAACAAGGTCAAGGTCTACACATCTTGCTTGCTTTACTAATTCTCTCTTTGTTGCAACCTTTGAACTCCGAGATGTTGGACACGCACTATCTGATGAACATTGGGTTAATGCCATGCATGAGGAGTTGAAAAACTTTGAGAGAAACAAAGTCTGGACCCTTGTAGAGCTTCCCAAAAATGTCAATGTCATAGGAACCAAGTGGGTGTTCAAAAACAAACATGGGGAGGATGGTGAGGTTGTGAGAAACAAGGCTAGGCTAGTTGCTCAAGGTTTTAGCCAAGTGGAGGGCTTAGATTATGGTGAAACCTTGGCTCCTGTTGCTCGCATAGAAACCATTAGGATCTTGCTTGCATTTGCTGCCTCCAAGGGCATTAGACTTTATCAAATGGATGTCAAGAGTGCTTTCCTAAATGGTTTCATAGAGGAAGAAGTGTATGTGAGGCAACCCCCTGGCTTTGAGCACCACAAATACCCAAACCGTGTGTACAAGCTTCAGAAGGCTTTGTACGGGCTAAAGCAAGCACCTAGGGCATGGTTTGCTAGGCTTAAGACCTTCTTGCTAGAGCGTGTGTATGTCATGGGGTGTGTTGATAAAACCTTGTTCACTTTAAAGCATGGCAATGACTTTCTAATGGTTCAGATTTACGTGGATGATATCATCTTTGGTGGTTCCTCTCATGCTCTTGTGTCTAGATTTCAGGAAGCTATGGAAAGTGAATTTCAGATGTCGATGATGGGAGAGCTCACCTTCTTTCTTGGGCTTCAAATCAAGCAGTGCAAGCAAGGCACATTCATACATCAAGCCAAGTACACGAAGGATCTCCTGAAGAAGTTCGACATGGTCAATGTGAAGCCGTTGTCTACACCAATGTCCACTACAATAGCTCTTGACCCCGATGAAGACTGTGAAGCGGTGGATCAAAGAGAGTACAGGAGCATGATTGGCTCCCTCTTGTACCTGACAGCGACAAGACCCGACATACACTTTGTGGTGTGTCTTTGTGCTCGTTTTCAAGCTTCCCCAAGGGTGACTCATCGCAAGGTTGTCAAGCGCATCTTCAGGTATCTCAAATACACCCTTGAGTTCGGTCTTTGGTACTCTGCATTTTCATCTCTTGATCTCATTGGGTATTCAAATGTGGACTTTGTTGGGTGTAGAATTGATAGGAAGAGCACTTCTGGTACTTGCCATTCTTGGGTACTTCTTTGATCTGTTGGTCTTCTCGTAAGCAGTCGAGTGTTGCCCAATCCACCATAGAGGCTGAGTATGTAGCTGCTGCTAGCTGCTACTCACAAATCCTATGGATTATGTCTACCATGAGAGACTATGGGTTGACTTTTAAGGGTGTTCCACTCATGTGTGATAACTCAAGTGCCATATGCTTAGCCAAAAACCCAGTCCAACATGGTAAGGTCAAACACATCAATGTGCGATTCCACTTTCTAAGAGACAATGTTGAGAAGGGGGATGTTGAGCTCATATACATTGATACCAAAAACCAACTAGCTGATATCCTCACCAAGCCCCTAGATGCTTCGAGACATGCTTTTCTTGGGGGGAACTTGGTGTTTGTCATCCGTATGGCATCATTTGAGGGGGAGTTGGTGCTCACTTGTATATATGTATCTTACCATTTTTGCTTTGCATCTCATATGTAATATATGCATTGGTAAATGAGCTTTGAGTCTTATGCTTTCTTGCATTTCTCTTGATTGAGCTTGAGCTAAGTTGTGTGGATGTGATGGTAATCTCTCATGCTTAGATTTTCTAGATGGACTGATATAGACTCATGTGAGCAACTTGCTAATCTTAAAGGTAAACTGAGCTTCTTGTGAACCTTATGATCTAATCTTGTCAAAACTTGCTCACCATGTATATAATTGCTCTTATCTTTGTTGAAACTTGCGTTGAGGCTGGTCTAGAGGATGTCTTGGCTTTGGCACCTTGTATTTGCGAAATGGAAGGCTTTGCAAATGTTTAGCTCATGATGTAACATTGTGGGAACTTGTGTTCTTTTTGCCGCAAAGGCATGCTCTTTTGTATTGTGCATAATCTTGAAAAATCTGCTAAGTGCTTTGATTAAGAATTACTCATAATGCTAAATCCAAACATTATGACTTGAAGCCTCAGGGTGTTTGCCGTACCCAGTCGTGCGACCCTCCGCATGGATAAGAGGACACATGAGGATAAACAATAATCACTTGATCAACTGAGTCTCTGTTGCATATGTGAGCGTTTATAGAGCTCATTTTCTACGAATGCTTGTTGCCCTTGTTGAGATTGAAACTGGCTAGATTCTTATGATTCACTTGGTGCTTGTTTTGCCTTGGATGAGAGTACTTACACATGTGGTGGTAGTTTTGCTCATGATAAGCAACTTTGATTCTATCTAAGCTAGTCAATCTTTCTGCTTAGCTTGTATAGCTCATGGAGTTTATGCCTTGCTATCTATTTTTTATCTTTGCATGATTGGGAGCTATTGCTTTTACACTTCATGGCACTATGGTTATGGTTAGAAAAGTTAAATGCTTGTTTGCATAATTGTTGAAGCTCCTTAGGTTTGCATTTTCATGCATTGCATGTTTGCTTGTTCTTTTGCTTCTTTGATGAGTTCATTGCCAAAGGGGGAGAAAATTTTGGGGCCATACACAAATAATGCTGAGAAACTCATATGATCCATTTTGCACTACATGAGACCTACCACAACTTAAGGGGGAGCATATCATGATCTTGAGCATTTTCTTGCCCTTTTCACATTCTTCGTGTCTCAAGTCGCTTTCTTTGCCAACTCTTGGTTTTGTAATCCCTACTTTGCTAGATGGCTTGTTTTCACCTTTTCTTTGGGATTGGCCATTTGGATGTGCTTATTCGGCTTCGCATTTCAATCTCTAATCTTTGTGCATTTGGTGTTGTCAATGTACTCATCAAGGGGGAGATTGAGAAACCATGTGGATATGTACCATGGTTTGCTATACTTGTGATCAGTAATTGACTTGAGTGGATTTGGTGTTTTAGTTGAAATGCGAGAATTCAGGGATTGCAAGGGTTTACATATCATGGTTATGACTAACCGGAGTTGGTGGAGATATTGGTGATATTGCAGGAGTGGGAAATGTGTTTGCTTGTCTCATGATGTGTAGGTCACTGGAGTTGACTTGGCGGTCAACAACGAGAGGATCGGGCACAAGTAGGGGACTTGGGGCCAGACGATCGAGATGCCAGGTGAAGTCAAGGGTGATCCACACCGTACACGTGGAGAGGCAAGAAGCACGGACGGTTTCGCGGTTGAGCCTCAAAACTGTGGTGGTGATGAAGACAGCGTGTGGACCAAGTCAAGGCGAACGGGATGCCGATGCAAGTGACAAGGGGGCCCGATGGACAGGGACTGGGAGAGACTTGCCAGTGGTCAGGATCGCGGGACAAGGTGACACGCGTCAACATCGAGAAGTCACACTTTGAGAAGCATGCAAGGTGGTTTCCCGGTTTGGGCCTCAAAACCGGTGGCGATGGTTGGTGGTGCACGTGGCACCATCATGGAGCTTGCTTCAAGATGAAGCAAAGACGTGAAGCGTCCGATGGCATTTGGGCGATGAGGTGAAAGATAGATGATTATACCCCCGGTGGTAGGTGGGTGTGTTATGTAGGTCAAGGGTAGAATGGTCATGTGGACAATAGACCTTAGACCTATATGAGGAGAGGTGTGGCTAGTGGGAGAGGTGCCTTTCGTCCCACTAGCCTTGTGTTAGGACTCTATTCAAAGTGCTAGGAGAGGACTTCATGTTTTAGAGGAGAGGAAAGGGTGTGTGAGAGACATCTCTTGCTCTTCCAAATAGTGGGAGCAAGAGGGTGGCTTCCTAGCCTTGTATCTATGGATCTTTTAATCACCTTTCTATGATATAAGAAGTATTTTCATGCTCAAGATTTCCCTCTTCACTTGAATCCCGAAACTCCTTTTTTCTTATTTTCGGAGCTATTTTCGTGGTGATTTTTTATCTCATTTTGGGATGAGTTTTTTGGCTTGGATTCCTTGAGAAACTTGTTGCTAGGATGAGATAGAACAATCCTCTATGGATCCTTGACTGAATCATTAGCTCTAGCACCTTCGATTTGAAGGATTTCTCAAGTTTCCCCTTTCCGGTGTTCATTGCATAAGATCTGAAATTTGTGATGATTCCTTGAGCCAATTCAGATGATTTTCTAGGATTAGGGTTGTGAAGTGATCAGGATTCACTGGTCCAAAAATTGCATTATTTGGAGTTCGTTTGGTTAGGTTTTGGAGAAGATTTGCCAAATTCCCGAAAGTTTCTGTTGTTCTGTCGGGGTCGATCAGCACTGCCGACGACCAGGACCAGCACTGCCGGTGGGTCTCAGAATCCCGCACCGGCATTGCCGATGGGCCCGATCGGCACAGTCGATGGGGCCAACCGGCAGTGCCGATGGTCCTAATCGGCACTGCCGGTGGTGGTTCAGTAAAGTGCAGTTTGTGAGGTTTTTTTGACTATCTCGAGTTTTTTTTGTTTCCGCTATGCTATGGTTGATCACTCCTAGGGCTAGTACACCACTAGTTGGTGTGTGTAGTTTTGGTGATCGGTTCGGAGGGTGGCTTGAGTTGTTTTTGGGATATAGGCCAAGTTCTCTTGGAGAATTTTAATTGGCTCCCATTCACCCCCCCCCCCTTCTGGTCGCCTTCTCGGTCCTTCACAAAGAGATCCTTCCCAACATGCATTGTATACTTGTTGCATTTGCATTCTTTACATTCATGCATCTTTGCATTGTGATACCATACATGCTCCCAAGCATGTATCTAGGGGGAGTTGCTCAATTACAATGTGAGTACATGACCTCTAGATGATCAAATAGTGATATTTGTGCTTCTTGTCCATTGAGCCATGTTCAACCGAGCTCCAAGGTTAAATCTACTCACGCGGCTCAAAGACAAGTGGGTCATACATTCCCACCTCTCAAATGACTAACCCTTGCATATTTGCGAAAATACTTTGTTGAGTCATAAGTGTAGGGGGAGCTGCGGTGGAACACCATTGCGATCAAGGAGGAGCACCGCAAAAAAGGGGGAGTTATCCTAACTCTTGCCAACTATCTTTTGCCTCTTGGTTCCGTTATGTTTTGGTGTGGTTTTTGGTGATAGGTGACAAAGGAGGAGAAGAACATGAAGATCAAATGAAGATGACAAAGGGGGAGAAGAACATGAAGATACAAGCAAGCTACAAGGTGACAAAGAGGAGAACACGAAGCAAATGGTGCATGTTCACTTGAAGTACACATGAAGATCATATCAATATAAACATCTACACCAACATAGAGAAGAACAACGACAGTGCATGTCTACGTTGACAATGTACATCTACACCGACATGAACATCTATGTCCTTGGTGCGTGTTTACTTCAACAAGATCATCAACCACGACACCAAGACAGGCGCAAAATTCAACTCAAGATTGACATTCAAGTGCGCTAAATAAGTGGGTAGTTCTCCCTCAACACCTAGCACATTTCAAGGGGGAGACTACTTCCAAGGTAAGGACCAAGGTATAACTTCCAATCCCTTCTTTTCCTTTGGTTCCTTCTTGCTCATCCATTTTGGATCATCATAAGTAGTGGTTGCTATCCATCACTAAAAAGAGGGAGATTGTAAGGTTCTTGACCTTTGATGTCACCCCAAGGTATGATGTTTTGGTGATGAATGACAAACATGAAATGTGACTAATATCTACACGAGTGTTGTCCATGTAGCAAACCTTTTCTACGTTATGATGATTATCAACGGCAGCCTTGGCAATTGATGATAATGACCCCAAGCATGGAGGCTTGTGAGCTTGATAGAGTCCAAGGGTTGATGGAGATGGATCAAAACTGAGGACAAGCTATGGAGCAAGTGTTGGGAACACTTGTCTAATTGTTAGGGCTTTGAGTCCATAGAAAAAACTGGACTACCAAGGGCATCTAGGTCATTTCTCTTAGGTCATGTCTAGTCGGTGATGTGCAAGGTTGCTCATTGAAACCACAGGCACTAGTTGACAGTGGAGAAGCCAAGGAGTTGTTCGGAGAAGCCAGGAAACGAAGTCAAGCAAAGACGAGGAGTTTCAGCTTCTGGACGAAGTGATAGGACAGAGGAGTTAGTGGTGATCGGACTATACAGTCACTAAGCGGTTTTGTTCGGGGACTACAGTGAAGAAGCGAGGAGACTGCCAAAGTTGGGACCTGTAGAGACTGGACGGTCCGGTCTACAGACCGGATGGTCCGCTCTGTATAAATTACTCTAGGAAGCAAGGAAGCTATTGCACAAAATGTTTCGATCTACAGACCGGATGGTCCGGACTGGAGAGAGAAACAGACCGGACGGACCGGTCAGCTGACCGTACGGTCTGATCAGCAGGAGTCAGCAGAGGGGTCAATATTGCCATGACCGGACAGTCCGGTCAGGCAGTGTCCGGACAGTCCGGTCAGTAGGCCCCGAAAACTGATTTCGTGGAGCAACGACTAGTTTGAGGTTGGGAGCCTATATAACTTCATTGCTGGGGTCTTTGTGACTACTCTTGGCCAGTGGAATACCTGAGAGCATTTGGTAAGGTCCAAGAGGAAGAGAGGAGAGCATTAGGAGGAGATATTGCATATCTTGAGAGTGCTAGTGCAGAGTAAATTGAGCATCTTGCATACCTAAGGCTAGGGTGTCCTTGAGGGTGTGATCTAGTTTGTCACTCTTGGTCTATGGTGAGACATAGACTGGTTAGGTGTCGGTGATCGAGCCTATCATGATTGGTTGTGAAGGCCATCACACGTTTGTACACGGTTTGAGCCCGCTGTTGAAAGGGGCATCGCTAGTGAGCGCCCATGTCGGCTTGAGGAGTCCGGCAAGTTCTCGAGGGAGGCGAGCTTGTGCCATGATGGCAGTGGTGATATGCACCATGTCTTCACTCCGGGAGTGATTGTGGGCTCGTGGGCGAGAACTCCTCATCGGTGGCGGGAGGGACCGGGACTGAGTAGGGGAAGGCGCCATCCTTCTGAGACCTCAAGAAGAAAAATCATGATCCATCTCTTACTCTACTCCTTACTATGATGCTTTACTTTCCACATTTACATGTCGTGCTATTCATGCTTGTGTGCTTACCTTATTCTAGTTGACTACCTTGTAGACTTGCATGAATAAGCTTCTTTACTTGCTAGTAGTGCTTAGCCTTCATACTTGATCACTAGCTTGCGTAGGAGTTGTATTGCCTTGAGTGATCCACTAGTATGCTTAGGTTGTTGTTCCTTTTATAGGTTCATTATCTTGCTAGTGTGATCACCACTAAAATTGTGTAGGAGTTATTTTGAGTGGTCAGTTTCTAGGAATTGGTGAATTTGGTACATAGTACGAGTTCCTGATTCACCCCCCCCCCCCCCCCCGTCTCGATCACTCGGTCCTTTCAGCATATCATTTGGAGATGACAACAAAGGAAAGGTAATTGGTTGTGGTTGGATTGCCATCACCCATGACCTTTCAATTGGTAATGCTTATCTTATGAATGGTCTAGAATACAACTTGATGTCTATTTCACAACTTTGTGAAATGGGCTATGGTTGTCCCTTTGACGATGATGGCGTGACCATTTTTAGGAAGAAGGATTCTTCAATAGCTTTCAAAGGGTATTTAAAGGGCAGGATCTACCTTGTTGATTTCACCAATGAGGGATCTAACCTAAATGCTTGCTTGGTCACTAAAACCACCTTGGGTTGGCTATGGCATCGCCGGCTAGCTCATGTTGGGATGACAAACCTTTCCAAACTCCTAAAAGGAGGTCACGTCGTTGGACTAAAGGATGTTGCTTTTGAGAAGGAAAAAATATGTAGCGCATGTCAAGCCGGAAAGCAAGTTGGAACGGCACATCCATCCAAGACAATGATGACAACGACAAGACCGTTGGAGATTCTACATATGGACCTATTTGGATCGGTCACCTACATAAGCATTGGCGATAACAAATACAGTCTTGTAATTGTTGATGATTATTCATGTTTCACTTGGGTATTCTTTTTGAAGGACAAAAGTGAAACACAAGGTATCCTAAAAAGGTTTTTGAGGAGAGCACAAAATGAGTATGAAGTGAAGATCAAGAAGATAAGGAGTGACAATGAAACCGAATTCAAGAACACTCAAGTTGAAGAATATCTTGATGAAGAAGGCATCAAGCATGAATTCTTCGCCCCGTACACTCCACAACAAAATGGTGTAGCCGAAACAAAGAACCGCACACTCATAGAGATGGCAAGAACAATGCTTGATGAGTACAAGACGCCGGGCACCTTTTGGGCCAAAACCATCAACACCGCATGCCATGCAACAAATAGACTATATCTTCACAAGATTTTGAAGAAAACACCTTATGAGATTCTCACCAGTAACCTTCCTAATGTTTCATATTTTTGGGTGTTTGGGAGCAAATGCTTTATTCTTAACAAGAAACCAAAATCTTCTAAGTTTGCTCCCAAGACTCATGAAGGTTTCCTTCTTGGTTATGGAACTAATGTCTATGCATATCGTGTCTTTAACAAAGACACCAAAGTTGTTGACATAACGTAGTATGTGCAATTTGATGAATCTAATGGCTCTCAAGATGAGCAAGATAATCCAAGTGATATAGGTGATGAAGCTCCTTGTGATGTAATAAGGAACTTGGCTATTGGTGAAGTAAGGCCACAAGACCCAAGCTCAAGTCAAGATGAACCATCTTCCTCAAATCAGGATGAGTCTCCTTCACAAGATGAATAAGATCAAGGAAGTAGCCATGGTCATTGTGATGATCGTGTTCAAGACTACGACCAAGACCAAGTTCAAAATGGTGATGTGAATGATACTCAAGACATGAACAATCAAGAAGAGCAAGATACATCTAGGCGAATTCACCCACGAGTCTGACAAAGCATTCAAAAGGATCACCCCGTTGACAACATTCTTGGTGATATCCAAAAGGGGGTAACCATTAGATCCTAAATGGTTATGAACAATCAAGAAGAGCAAGATACATCTAGGTGAATTCACCCACGAGTCTGACAAAGCATTCAAAAGGATCACCCCGTTGACAACATTATTCATTTGTTTCCTCTTTGGAACCTCTTAGGGTGGAACAAGCACTTCAAGACTCGGATTGGGTGATGGCCATGCAAGACGAGTTGAACAACTTTGAAAGAAACAAGATGTGGTCATTGGTGGAAAGACCCAAGCAAATTGTTGTAGGTACAAAATGGGTGTTTCGTAACAAGCAAGATGAGTATGGTGTGGTGGTGAGAAACAAGGCAAGACTTGTTGCAAAAGGCTACTCACAAGTTGAAGGTTTGGACTTTGGTAAAACTTATGCACCCGTAGCTAGGCTTGAGCAAATTTGTATTTTACTTGCCTATGCTACTCACCATGGTTTTAAGCTTTTTCAAATGGACGTGAAAAGTGCATTTCTTAATGGCCCTATTCAAGAGGAGGTGTATGTAGAACAACCTCCGGGGTTTGAAGACCCAAAGAAGCCAAACCATATCTACAAGCTTCACAAAGCTCTCTACGGCCTCAAGCAAGCTCCAAGAGCTTGGTATGAACACCTCAAGGGATACTTGATCAAGAAAGGTTTCACAATTGGCAAGGCCGATCCCACTCTTTTCACAAGAAAAGTTGATGATGATTTATTTGTGTGCCAAATTTGTATCGATGATATAATATTTGGTTCTACTAATCAATCATTTTGTGATGAGTTCACCAAGATTATGACTAGAAAATTTGAGATGTCCATGATGGGGGAGTTGAAATTCTTTCTAGGTTTTCAAGTCAAGCAACTTGAAGAAGGAACATTCATAAGTCAAACCAAGTACACTCAAGATATACTCAAGAAGTTTGACATGGAGAATGCAAAGCCCAACAAGACTCCCATGAAGACAAATGGACATCTTGGACTAGATGTAAACGGTAAGCCCGTGGATCAAAAGGTATATCGATCCATGATTGGCTCTTTGCTTTATCTTTGTGCATCTAGGCGTGATATCATGCTTAGTATGTGTATGTGTGCAAGGTTTCAAAGTGCTCCAAAGGAAAGTCACTTGGTGGCTGTAAAAAGATTCTTGAGATATTTATTTCACACACCAAACCTAGGATTATGGTATCCGAAGGGTTCCATGTTCAAGTTAGTCGGTTATTCCGATGTCGACTACGCTGGATGTAAAGTGGATAGGAAAAGCACCTCCGAGACTTGCCAATTCTTTGGTAGGTCCCTTGTGTCATGGTCATCCAAGAAACAAAGTTATGTTGCCCTATCCACAGCCGAAGCGGAGTATGTTGTGGCCGGAAGTTATTGTGCTCAACTACTTTGGATGAGACAAACTCTAAAGGACTTTGGGTACACTATGACCAAAGTTCCCCTCCTATGTGACAATGAGAGTGCCATCCTAATTGCATATAATCCCATTGATCACAATAGTACTAAGCATATTGATATTGAGATTAGCTATGTGAGAACCGATAAACAATTAGCCGATATATTTACCAAACCCCTAGATGAGAAGCGATTTTGTGAGCTTAGAAGCAAGCTGAATATCTTGGATTCATCCAATGTGGAGTAGAACCTTGTGCATTGTTTGATGTGTTGCTGCTCATGCAAAAGAACTTGAAACCAAAATTCTTCAAAATTCATTTATGTCTTTATTTTTAAAATACCAAATGATGATTTTGATCAATAGATCATATTGTTGGAACTTGTGAATATAGATTTGAATGTTTGATTGTCACTATTCACAAGTTTGGAGCATGTATATCTCTTTATATATTTTCAACCTGTCCAACAGTTCACTGGCTTTAAGAGGGAGTTTTGTGATCCAAACAGAGAACCACGGAACTTCTGTCACCCAATGACGGAACTTCTATCATCCTTTGTCAAAGGAACCCAAGAGTCACAGAATTTCTATCGTAACTTTTGTGACATTCAACATCATTTTTGCTCAAGACATGAGAGCAGCGGAACTTCCGTTGCTCTCAGGTTAAGTGGCATGAACCCCTCCTTCTTCCTCATCCAACCAGCCATCGTTTCTTCTCTCTCTCTCTCTCTCTCTCTCTCTCTCTCTCTCTCTCTCTCTCTCTCTCTCTCTCTCTCTCTCTCTCTCTCTCTCTCTCTTTCTCTCTCTCTCTCTCTCTCTCTCTCCTCTCCTCAAACCCTAAGTGGTAATTTGCGGCGATTTGAAGATTCAACCGATGGTTTCCTTGGATTTGGTGGAGAATCAACACCTTCCCCATGGAAGATCCACGATCTCCGTCGAGTTTTTCCTCTCCTTGCCCTAGGTATGAGATTTGACCCCTAGATCTTGTTCTTTAGGGCAAATGTTCAAATGTCTTCAGTTCACTTGGATAGAATAGTTACCCTATGACTAGTCTATCACTTCTTAGAGGCATTTTGATTCTCGCGATCAGATTTAGGAGTTAGGTTGCATTTAGTGCAAATTGTAAGTGACAGAAGTTCCGTCAGAACTTCCGTCATGACGGAATTTTCGTGGCCTGTCACAGAACTTCTGTCACCTACAGTTCAGTGCATTGAATTTACTTGCTTCTCCATTCTTACTTGCGACTCATATCTAATCCCTTTGATCACTCTTTTTCCATCATAGGCTTGTAAAAATGGTCCGCGTCAAGTTTGCCTCCAATGCTCCAATCATTCAAGGAGAATCAAGTGAGGAGGAACAAAATGTGGAACAACATCAGTCCTCCTCCTCAAACGAAGAACTAGTGCCTATTGCCAAGAGGAGAAAGGCATTAGCTTCTAGAAGAAAGGGGCAAGGTAGTAGCCAGGATGCTAAGACTGTCATAGTGGATCAAGGAGGATCACTTCCTCCTAGAAGAGCTGTAGACAAGGGGAAGAGGCCAGTCAAGGAGAAGAACCCTCAACCTCGCAAGAGCAAACACAAGAGGAATGAGTCCTTGAACATTGTGAGGGACCTTCGAGTCCATGCTCCTGTGTATCCACCTCACCATGACTTCAAGGACTACAAAAAGGATGCAGAGGGACTTAGTGCAGCAAGGAATCAAAATCACTATCTTGTGGCAGACAAAGAAGCAAGTGACCCCCAGTTTCTTACATGGTTTTAACAGGACTACTACATGTCCATGCTCATTGATATAAATAGAAAGAACTAGTTGGCCACTCATCAGTGGATCGATTGGAAGTACATGGAGGAAAAGTATGACACCATCTTCAAGGAGATTGTTGCAGCTTGCAAAGCCAGAAACGTTTATGATCTTATAGGGTTCAGTTATGAATGGAATGAGGAGGTGATCCATGAGTTCTACTCCACCCTTTACATTGATGGGAGAGGGTACTTTCATTGGATGACACAAGGTGTGTAGTATGTTGTGTCCCCCTCTTACCTTGCCACCTTCTTCTTTCAGGATGCTGATGATGATGATAGGGACAAGCTCTCACATGAGCCAGTTTTGAAGGATTCAGAATTGACCTTCATGTATGAAGATTTCCATCCAACATATCGGAGTACCACACATGGGACGCACAACTTCTACTTCACACTCAACAGGATGCTCAGAGTGACCTTTGCTCCTAAGGCTGGGTATGCTACTTCTCTTGTTGAGCACTCAAGGAACATTCTTGCTAGATTCAGAGATGGAGCTGCCCCCTTCAGTGTGATGGACTTCATTGTCCAAGAGATTTACTCTTCATCTCTGGATACAAGGAAAGTTCTTCCTTTTGCACCCTATCTTATGAGGATGATTGAATCTGAGTCGGGATTGATATTTGAGAAAGAGTGTAAACATCAACCTTTGTGATCCTATGTGCTGAAGTTAACTCGTCCCCACCATGAGACAGTTTGGAGAGAGATAGCAGCAGAAAAAGGTAGCAGCAGCAAGGGCAGCAGCACCTCGTGCTTCATCTTCAGCTCCTCCATCTCAAGCAGCCCCTCACCGTCCTTCATCTCCCATTGCCTCCGCCCTTAGAAGCATCTTAAATGCTTGTTGTTTCAATGCTAAGGAAAACTGGGAGAACAAGAGGCGGATTAAGAAACAAGTGCGGCGCTACAAGCGAGACCAAAGGGCTCTAGGCCATGAGGTGTCTCTGGATGGCTCGGAGTGTGAGCCTGATAGTGAGCCACCAGCCTTTGAGGATCCACTTGCCGGCTACGATTGGGATGATGTTGCTCCTCAACCCGCTCCCCCTCCGGCCAATGATGAAGAAAACGAAGAAGAAGAGGAAGGAGAAGGCAGCGAGGAGAGCACCGACGACAATGAGTGATTCTATTCTTAGCTTCTCCTCCTTTCATTCTTATTGGTGCTTTGATGCCAAAGGGGGCGAGATGTGTGTGCTTTCTCTCGTTTGTAATAAGCTAGTAGTGAACCTATGGACAAGTTTATCTTTCTATTTGCTTTGCGTCTACAAAGCAAATTGTGAACCTTTATTGTAATAATCTTATTGCTTTATAGTATTGTGTGGTGCTTGGTTTATTGCCTTCTGCTCATGCTAAGTGTGTCTTTGATTCATTGCTATCACTATGTTGCCCACTTGTACACCTCTTTAGGCACCCCACTCATTGTAAAATATAGGGGGAGCTCCTTCACATGTTTTGTGACTCATGCATATCTTTAGGGGGAGTCCCACTATATTTTGTTGTTGTTTCTCTTGATTATATTTCTATATCCTTTTAATTTATTGTCATCAACCACCAAAAAGGGGGAGATTGAAGATGCATCTAGGTCCCCTAGTAGGTTTTGGTGATTAATGACATGAAATTAAAATTATGCTAACATGCTTATGAAGTAAATGTGCAGATTATCAAGAGAAAATTTAGTTGCCCACTCTTGTAAGAAAAGTTTATCCCTCAATGAAAGAGAAAAGGAAAGGGACTCCTGGTGCTTCAAGTTTAGCTTTTGCTTATTTATTTTGAGTCATAGGTATGCCGAACTATTAAGAGGGGTAAAACTTATCTTGCTTCTAAGGAAATTTATGGGCTCAAGCCAATAAATAAGTTTTGTGAAAGATTAGCCAAACAAAGACAAAGAACTAGCTTTTTCTAAGCCAAACAGAGAGTGATGGAAGTTCTGTGATCCTCTTGATGGAAGTTCCGTCAGCAACAGACTCTTTCTTTCAGCCAACCCGAGAGTGACGGAAGTTTCGTCATTCTCTGACGAAAGTTCCGTCACGGGAATTTCCATGGCTATCATGGAAGTTCTATGAGCCCTCATTATTTGTCTACCCGAGAGTGACGGAAGTTTCATCACTCCTAGATAGAAGTTCCGTCATGACATCTACCTTGTTTTCTGACTCACACAACGGCTATTTTTGAAATGGTGGAAGTTCTATGGGCTCTCATGAAAGTTTTGTCAGACTCAGAAAACACCCCAACGACTAGTTTTTGAGAGAGCTCTATAAATAGCCTATCCCTTCCCTCGTGGAAAGGGTTGGACACTTTGGCATTCCACTCTTTCTTCAACTAGAGCTCTCCCCTCTCACTCCTAAACTTGTTCATGAGATTCCAAGCAAAGTGAGAGAGATCCAACCACAAAAAGATTGATTCCATCAACTCAAAAGCTTGAGCACCTCTTTCCCTCCCCAAACAAGATTTGATTTGCTTGTTACTCTTGGATACTTGGTCTCCTAGACCGCTAGGCGTTGCCCTTGAGCTCCCAACTTGTTGTGGTGAGACGGGGACGTTTGTGAAGGTGTGATTCGCCTCCGTAGGAAAAGAATCAAGTGGAGAAAGAAATCCGAGCACGATCTTTGTGATTGCTTGGCAGAGAAACGGGTTGAGAGAGACCCGGCCACTTAGTGTGGCTCCTCAATGAGGACGTAGGAACTACTTAGTATGGTTGTGGAACCTCGGGTTAATTACTTGTGTCTCTCTTTACTTCCCGCATTTTATTGTGCTTGTGTATTCTTTTCATATTATTGTGTGTGATTCACTTGTTAATTTTGTTGCTTGCTATCTATTAAAGAACTCTAGGTGTGCATTGCTATAGCTTCACTACTATCAAGTATTGTATCTCTTTCTCTTAAGTTATCCTCATTTCAATTAATTTTAGAGAAAGAATTGGTGAAGTTCTGTCATTTGATAGAACTTCCGTGGTGACGGAAGTTCCATCATTTCTGATGGAAGTTCCATTGTTTCTGTTTTTATTAAAGCTTAGTGCTTTTTTAGGTTTTAGATTTAAACTACCTATTCACCCCCCCCCCCTCTAGGCAACTTTCACAACCCTGAAGAATCATACCGTTGGCTCGCTCGACCTGCTCGTTTCTTTGAGGATGAGCCATTGATGCAAAGTGGATTTTTATTCTTATCTCATCGTAAAATCATGGAACTCCTCAGATGTAAACTAAGTACCATTATCAGTGATGATATCATGAGGAACTCCAAACCGAGTGAAGACCTCCTTGACAAACTTGACTGCCTTCTTTGAAGTTATCTTGCTGACCTGCTTTGCTTCAATCCACTTAGTGAACTTGTTGTTGGTTACAAACAAATGAGAGAACCCGCCTGGCGCTTTCTTGAAAGGCCCAATAATATCGAGCCCCTAGACTGCAAACGACCAAGTCATGGGTATCATCTGAAGTTGTTGTGAAGTCACAAGCGTTTGCTAAGCAAAGAACTGACAATCTTGACACTTCCGAACAACTTTGTGTGCATCTTTCATCGCCGTGGGCCAATAAAACCCTTGCCAAAAAGCTTTGTCAACCAAAGTCTTGGAAGCCGCATGGTTACCACATACTCCTGCATGGATCTCTGCCATCAGCTCCTTGCCTTTAGGAATTGTGATGAAACGCATCAAAATATTGGATCCTCCCTTTCGATAAAGGAGGTCATCCACGATTAAATATCCTCGACATTTGGCTTTCAACCTTTGTTGCTCTTTGGAATTCGTAGGCAGCGTACCCTTAGTCGGGATTTGAACAATTGGGTCGCGCCACTTGCCTTCCGCACTTTGGTCCATTACTAGTTCGGCGACATCAGTTGTCAGCACGTTTGAGTGAGGAGAAGTAGTATGAGTATCAAGGGTGTGTAGAAAAACACCAGGAGGGACGACCGATCGTGACGATCCCATCTTTGCTAGCTCATCAATAACTTGATTATTGTCGTGAAGAACATACGTCAACTTAAGTCTATCAAACTTGTTCTCCAACTTCCTTACTTCTTGACAATAAGCAGCCATGTTATCATCCACATAATTCTGGTCTTTAGTGACTTGGTTGATTACTAGAGCCGAGTCACCAAAGATATCAAGGTGCTAGATGCCAAGTGACATGGCAATGCGCAGACCCTATAGAAGGGCTTCATATTCCGCAACATTGTTAGATGCGTGAAAATTAATTTGAAGGACATATCTAAGCTTCTGTCCCTGATGTGAAATGAGCAAAATTCCTGCCCCCACACCTTGTAATTGGAGTGACCCATCAAAATACATCATCCAATATTCGATGTCTTGTGGTGCCAATGGCATTTGAATTTCTGTCCATTCGGAGATGAAGTGTGCTAAGGCTTGTCCCTTAACCGCCGAGCGAGGAACGAACGTAATGGCGTATTGACCAAGTTCAACCGCCCACATGGCAATTTTGCCGACCACCTCACAATTATGAAGCACTTCTCCGATGGTGAAAGATGTATGAACTTCAATGGGATGAGCTTGAAAGTAATGCTTCAACTTCCTCGAGGTGATCAAGAGCGCATAAAGCAGCTTCAGGATCTGGTGGTAACATGCTTTAGAGACATTAAGGACCTCACTAACAAAATACACCGATGTTGCACTTTTTTTACATGATCCTTTTCCTCTTAGTCGACTGTTAAGACAGTACTTACAAATTGAGTTGTAGCCGAAACATAAAGTTGAAGCTTCTCTTGGGGCCCTGGAGGCACTAAGACTGGGATATTGCTGAGGTGAACCTTCAACTCATCTAAAGCCACCTGTGCCTCTTCTGTCCAGACGAAGTTATCTTGCTTCTTGAGAAACTTAAAGAAAGGTAAACCTCTGACCCCTAATCGGGAGATAAAGTGATTTAAAGATGCCATGCACTCTGTCAGCTTATGTACATCCCTTTGAGAGTTTGGCAGCCCCATATCAAGGATCACCTTGATTTTATCCGAGTTGCCTCCATACCTCATTTTGAAATGATGTAACGTAGCAACATTCCTAAAGGTACCCCAAAAATACACTTCTTGGGATTTAACTTCATTGAGTATCTTCTCAAGTTGTCAAACATCTCTGCCAGGTCAGAGATAAGTTCTCCAACGTTTTGATTCTTTACCACAATGTCATCAATGTATGCTTCTGCATTCCGACCTATCTGAGTTTTGAGGCAGCATTGAATACCATATTGGCAAGTCGCGTCAGCATTTTTTAGACCGAACAGCATAGTGATGTAGCAATCGGCACCAAAGGAGTTATGAAGGAAGTCTTAATTTGATCTTTGACTTTCAGTGGGATCTGGTGATAGCCTGAATAGGCATCCAGAAAGCTTAAAAGCTCACACTCGACTATTGAGTCTATGATTTAATTGATACATGGCAGAGCAAAGGGGTCCGTAGGACAGACCTTGTTCAAATCGATATAATCAATGCACATACATCATTCTTTATTCTTCTTAGGCACAAGGACTAGATTAGCCAGCCAATCTGGATGATATACTTATGAATTAGCATCTAAAAGCCAAGCCAACTCCTCCTTCATAGTGTCTTTACGGTCTTGAGTGAATCTTCTAAAATGTTGCTTGACGGGTGTAGCCCCAGGAGGCACCCTCAATTCATGCTCAATCTTTTCCCTAGGAACTCTCGGCATATCAGAGGGCTTCCATGCAAAGATGTCCCTATT
This sequence comes from Eleusine coracana subsp. coracana, assembly GCA_032690845.1. Lineage (NCBI taxonomy): Eukaryota > Viridiplantae > Streptophyta > Magnoliopsida > Poales > Poaceae > Eleusine > Eleusine coracana. The sequence continues at coordinate 35,565,324 of CM064428.1, read as the reverse complement.
TTCTTAGGAGGAAAAGAATGAGCGCGAGTTCCTATCTCTCCCCAAGATCGGCCAGCATAAGTAACCTTAGCAGGGCTCCTTGGTCTGGATGTCATCCGTCTGGAGTTTCTCCTTGTTAGACTTCTTCGTGGGGATCTCTGCGTCAGACTTCACCTCGTTGTCGACTGCCTTCTGGATAGCATCAACTGTCAGTTGGCTAACTCACAACTCTCTGCACATCGCAATCAAAAGAATTTCAAAGATCAAAGTGGAGGGAGATGATTCCCTTGGGGCCTAGCATCTTTAAGGTGAGGTATGGATAGTGTAGGACCACCATGAATTTTGCCATTGTCGGTCTGCCAACGATAGCATGGTAGGCAGACTCGAAGTCAGCTATTTGAAAGATCATGTGCTCGATCCTGTAGTTCTCTCGAGTACCGAATGTAACAGGCAAAGTGATTTGCCCTATCAGAACCGAGGTTTTGCCTGGCACAATCCCCTGGAAGGGAGAAGCACTAGGTTTGAGGTCATTGGCCGTCAAGCCTAACTCTTTGAGAGTCTTGGTGAAGTTCAAATCTAGGTTGCTTCCTCCGTTAATAAGTACTCAATTGTACTTGACCTCCTTCATCGTAGCAGCAAGCACGAGCGGGTAGCAACCTGGCTTGGGCAAGTGCTTGGGATGATGCGACCGATCAAAAGTAATCAGAATCTCAGACCACCTCATGTACTCAGGAGCAGCAGGTTCTACGGAGTTAATCTCTTGTAGTTCCAGCTTTTGCTTGCGTTTGGACATGTAGGAATCTGGTCCTCCAAAGATGAAGTTGACCTGCTTTTGGGGCTCCTGGAATACTCCTTCTTCGTCCTTATCATTGCTATCATTGACGTCCTTGATAACCACGTGCAGTAACATGGCTAGAGCTTGCTACCGACTGGGGTGGCTCTCTGACCGCATCTTGAACGGTAGCTGCTTTGAGCATGGCCACCGCCTTCTTCATCATGAGAGTCAGATATGCCTCATCAGCCATCAAGCTATCAAGTAACATTTTTTTCTTGGTGATGTTATTCTGTGGGGTGTCGTAGACCTTGATGCCATCCATCTCGATCTCTAGCCCCCCCCCCCCCCCGAGATCCAATTGTCGTGCAAGACGAGATCAGCATGATACTCTCGGTCGGTGATGATGATCGCCTGATGTGGTCTCTTCCTCACGGTTTTCTTCTCCATGGTTTCCTTCTCCATCGTTCACCGATGGGTTTTCCATGAGATCGACCATATTTATGGCCAATGGATACGGGAAAGAAGTTCCATCCGACTCCTGATCAAAGGAGCGGACTGACTATGAGTCGTACCCGGTGGGTAGGTCAGTTCCGCCACATTCGAGTGGTACTAGGGCTGGGATCAAATCTGATGTGCCCGGTGATCGCACCATAGAATTGGTTGCGGCCAAGTCATATCGATGTTTCTCCAGGCCTAACGCTCCGTCGGCATCCACGACGATGTCGATTGATCTGAAGGAGATCTTGAAATCCGGCGAGTACTAGATGTTGGGAATCTCTACCATCGAAGTCGACGATAAATCCCGGTGTGCCTTGTTCCCTTCTTGGCGCGCCAACTGTCGAGACTTGATCTCGGCAATATATTTATAGGGCTAAGTCCGGATTAAGAATTTGATGGTTACGACACAAGACGCCGAGTTATACAAGTTCGGGTCCTCTTGATGAGAGTAAAAACCCTATATCTTGTATTCTGTGGTTTGTATTGTAATATAATGTTGTGCGATTATTGTGTCGCGTGTCCCTTGATGGGAGGTTCCTGCCGCCTTATATATCTGGTTGGCAGGGAGCACATGAAGAGTCCTACTCGTAGTTTACAAGGATAAATATAGAAGGTCTATCTCTAATTGCCTTGCGCTCTAAGCCGACTCGGTCGGTTCCCTTTCCGGTCGTCCATCGACTTTAGCATAGCTATGGATACCTAAGATAAGTATTCCACAAAAATGATCCCAAAAGAGTGTTTTTAGGAGCAGCTCAAAAATTATTAGGAAGAAATTTTCTTATCTCCTCCAATAGTTCTTCCTAAAAGTAGATAAGGAAAATTTTTGATTGGGCCACATCAGAATTTGAGATCACAACAATATTAATTTCCTTCTAAATACAAGTATTAGGGTCCCTAATTTTCCCTTGTTTCTAACTACAAATGAGGAGAATTTAGAGAGAGAATAAATCTGTGAGTTATTTAGGGGAGCTATTGGAGATGGTTTTTTAGACTAAACCCCATTAATTTAATTTTGGAAGAGTTTTTGGGAAGCTTTTAGAGATGCTCTAAGTGAAGTGGTATAGGTCATAGATGGGATGAGATAAATGCCCAAGAAGGATAGGTAAGTTGTCATCAGCATGGTTAAAATTATATGTTTGGATATCTGATAAATAGTCTAATTGTGCACAAAGCTATTTAATCAATTACTATGAATATATTGATCACCAAGAATGTGAACTAGGATCTGAAGCGACAAGGGATTGAGCTCGACAGATCCTGTTGTAACTATTAGTGGTATATGGTGAACGATTCTTTTATTTGATTATATGATTTTTTCACTTGTTTGTAATTTATATGGTTGTGGTATATGGTGAATGATTGTTTTATTGTATTCTATGATTTTGTTGCAAAATCTAAATACATGCAATATATCTTTGAGAAATATGTAACTGATAAAGAACTCGAAGCAAGCATTCTGATCGAGGGTGTATCCTTTTTACTATAGAATGTTCAAAGAGAAAACAATCGAGTAAGTCTGAATAAAACAATACTAGCAAAGTGCCCATGCGTTGCTACGGGTTATTAAAAGATAAATTAATATCGATATCTATATTTTAATATCTAGATTATCATAAATATTTTTATTACATAGCAAAAGACAAAATTTTAAGATTACGTAAATAGCATTTTGACATGTGCATGATATGATTTATCGAGTAGCCATAGCCATTCTCCCAGCGCAAAAGCACCATTGATATTCAAAGGTGCTTGCACACATATGTTGTAGGCATAGATCTGAGTATTGTTTTTTTTTCCTTGTACAATGTAACACCAAATCGTATTTGTTTTTTCTTCTCCTCATGCAATTCTAAGTTCGAGCCTGATTGTATTTTGTTTCCTTGTACAACTTGATCCGTGCAACATTGTATTTGAGTAACAAAAGTCGGTCTATCATTTCACTAAAATCGTAATGTAGTAATAGATAGTGAAAGTGCCTTCACTTAAAAAAACATTTTTAAACAAGTTGAAGCCAGTAAAAACTATTGATCAATTCAGTTAGTAACTTCTCCATTGTGCATGATCTGTATGGACACAAGTCAAATAGTCTTTGTTATCTATCAACTCAGATAATCCTATAATCCATCCCCATTTATAAGTAGGCCAAGGTCTAAGAGCCCAATTATTTACATCCAATATACAATATGTGCACGTAGGTGACGATAGACATTCAGAGGTTCAGACCAATGTAACATATCGGAGCTCCTCCCTGCTACCATGGCAACTTGCTTTTGATTTCATATTCCTTGTGATTCATCAGAACCCATCGTAGAAGCCGCCGAATGATATGTTCGCCCTTGTTGAAGCGCCTCCTCCCATCACAGATGACATTGGCCTGGTTCGGCCTCGAGGTCTACTGCACAACCTGGTGAATCCTCTACAGATCAACACAGAAAAAACATCTTCTTCAGCAGAAATTCTCTTGGATAAGATAAATCAGGATCTAGAAGTTCTTTTGCATGATGCCAAATAGGCCGGCAAATCCTTCCAAGAATATCTTTCTTTTTCTAATAGGAAGACCGATGGTGGACCAGAATTAATCTAAAAACAGAAAAACACCAGCCATAACTGCCATTCAATTATTGTTTATTTTTCAGGACTGATGCTGATGTATAATTTACTTCTAATGAATTTGGCGAAAACTCTGCTTCCAGATGAACGAGTGTTAAAAAGATTATGGATTAGGTAGAAAGATAGCACTGAATGAATCGCCAAACCTTATCATCACCATAGAACTGAAGCTGGATCTTCTGCTGCTACTGCTGCCGGTGGTGGTGCTGCACCTTGCCACTGATCAGGAATCTGCAGACGGTGGCAGCCACGATGCTGAAGGAGCACAGCACCCTGATCCCGTTCACCTTCAGCTTCCCCACGCTGAACACCATGCAATCTGGTCTTGCCCCACCTTCATCCTTCTTGATGACATCTTCTTCTTCCTGTTCATCAAACTTTTCATCATGAGCCTTCTTAGTATCATCAGGGCTCTGAAACATCTTCTCTTCAACCTCTCCTTCAGAAGCTTCCTCTTCATCAAACTTTTCTTCCTGAATCATCTTAGTATCATCTGGGCTCTAGAACGTCTTCTCTTCCTCCATACATCCTTGCCTGCATCTGTGGAAACATCTCCTCTGTCCATGGCTAAGCTGATGGAACACCAAAAGCGGCAAGATTTAGAAGTATCACAATAATGAGTGCACCAGCAAAGAGTAGAAGTATCAAAGGCCTATTTATATAATGGTTGCTTTCCAAACATCAACTTGACAAATTCTTCCTTTCTATTCCTTCACTGCAGGGAAATAAAGTGGTGCTAACTGCTATTGGGAGGAAACTGGTATATGGCCATATGAGTGCACTCATCGGCAACACATGTCCTGGATGGAACACCTTGCAGCAAGGGAGACGGTAGAGAGAGGAGATTGTGTGTGGGCTTGGCCTTCCTTCTAGGTGACAACTGACAAGGGTGAAAGTAATGGTTTATGGGGCCTATCACTGAGGACTCCTCCGTCCCCACTCCAACTATCATTGGAAGATCATTCTAGCAACGCTGTAATGCATTATTCAGAGCAATCCGTACCAGGAAAAGTAAATCCTGCTGAGTATGAAAACTAAGGGCAAATATCTATGGCTTGCTTGTCACTCAAGCTGGTAAATCAGCTCGGGAAACAGTTGCATCCAGGTTGTGTTTGTGATAACAACTGTTCACTGCCTCTCATTATCCAAAAAAAAAAAAGAAAAAAATTGATGATTGATTCTCATTGGGTAATTCTTTATCCTACAATAAGCATCCAATTCACATCAAAATCATATTCAGTTCATCTAGACAGTAGGTCAGAAGAAATACAGCTTTTTAGAGTGTCTCAAAAAGCTCCCACATCTATCATTTATTAAGGGAACATGCCTATCCTTAACAGATAACTCGAGAAAAAATTCTGACTTAAAGTTCTCGAGGGAACTCATTCCTGGGTTAGACACTGAATTTCAAACAATAAACTTAATATGTGCCAATTTGATAGCAAACAGACTGTGCTTTACTGGTTCTCAACAGTAAAAGATTCATATTTTTACAATAGTAGGCAATCAGCAAAGGTTAAGATAAATACTTTTATATGAATTCATTCTGATCTTAACTGTCCGCAGGTCAGCCTTGAGTCCTTTTCCACACTTCAAGTCCTACCATAACCATGGGAAAAAAAATTCAAAACTTGTTAGGTAAAAATCTCGCAACTCACCTAGACAATGCATAGTAATAGGGAACAGAATCAAAAGGCCTGACTAACCAAATAGAAGGGTAAACCTAAGCACAAATTGTTGAGTATGAGTGCTTTCCTGCCAAATATAAATAAAAATCAAATGTAATATAGCATCAGAGATAGAAAGAGACCCGAAATAACATTCCAGTACAATCAATGTATTTGTTGTTTTTATTGTTAAATTTATGATTTCTTATACTAACAGTTAACATCCCATGTTAAGCACTACTCTTAAACATATTTGCACTATTATCCTTTTTACTACACCAAACCCGAGAAGAAAAATTGATTCTACAGGTTTATTCCTGTCCATATGATTGTCACCTATCTCACATTTGAGAGAACTCGTGCTGCCCCCACATAGAAAAAAAAAAGATCAACTTTGCATCCTCCGATTGTTGCTGCACTTGTAGGATATGCAAGGAATTGGGCCCTGCACCACCGGCACCGGCTGTGACTCTTGAAACTCCTCAGGATTGTATTGAATAGCGTGCACACCTACACGTCCAAGAGCCCTCAGGTTCAGCAGAATCGCAGAAACCCAAAGCTGTTTGAGGACCCACCAACTGACCTCCAATCTCCCAGCCAAACTAAAACCAATTACTGTATTTACTATTTTCTTGAGTATTTCTTTAAACCAAAAAGGTCAGAAATCACACCGTGGTTAATCTGACTGGACAAGAAGGATCTCTTACTGCTGGTGATGGTTGCGCGGATTTTGTAGTCTGTGAGCGTGGCGTCCCGATCGCCACCATCTTTTGTATTCACCCATCACCTTCTCACGGGAGTCAAGCGCGTCTGCACATGGTCCCACGGCGACGAACTCCTCCTAATCCTCGTCGCTGCCGCAACAGCACCGCGAGCGGGACACAGCAAGCGGGGACGGAAGCGAGTCGCCATCTGCGGAGAGACGCCACCGCTGCTGGGTCAGAACCCTGACCGCCTCTCTTTTTGTCTTGCGTCGGGGTTGGGCTCACCCCCCACCATCACCATATCCTTGCGCCGGCACGAGCGGACTCAGCGGAGTGGAGGCGGAGGCGGTGATTGCGAGTGAAGGGCGAGGCGCAGGATCTGAGGGAGGGCGGCGGCGATCTCCTTCTGGGACTCCGTCTTGGTGGGGGAGCTCGCGCCGTCACGACGAGGAGAGGAGTTGAGGGCGGCGGCGATCTCCTTCTTGGTCTCCGTCTTGGTGGGTGAGCTGGCGCCGTCACGGCGAGGGGAGGAGTTGAGGGCGACGGCATCTTGGGGGATGAGGCGCGGGCAGAGATAGGGGTGGGTGAGGCGCCCATATAGACGTCAGATCTCTCCTGGGTTTCTACGACAGTGAACAAGGGGCGGGGCAGGGGTCAGGATTTACGTGAAGAGACGACTGTACTGGAATTAATAGATAGTAGAGATAAATTAGAATCAAAATTTACTAAGACATTCCCTGTTCTTGCAAATTATATTTGACTTGTACTCGTGAATGTTAACAAAGTAGTACAAATGTTATTGAAACCATGTAAATAGGAATATATCACGGACCGACCTGTTTTCTAATAAACATTCTAACCCTTAATATTTATGTATCTTAATTAAAATTTAAGTATCATTTATTTGGTACTTTAATTGTGATCTATTAGATTTAAGACAATAGGTGACTCGCACTACTTGTAAACATAGTAGAAGATTCTTACTTCATCTGTCCAAAAATTTAAGCATTTTAAACTATTAGAGAGGGTGTCTAGATTTATAACATCTTCAATAAATTTAGACATACGTGTGTCCAGATTCATTGAAGATTATATAAATCTGGACTAAAGCTTCAAATACTTATATCTTAAAATGGAGGGAGTACTTTGCTAGTAAACAGTCCCCACTATTGATATTATCCTAACAATCTTCTTTCTTAAACTTTTTGCTCCGTAGATCCTTCTCAATCTCAGGATGTAGCCTCGATGATTGCACCAGGACATCACTTTAAGAGGATTAGAAGATGACTTGTCATGACGACACGGGATGGAAAGGCAAACTTTTTGCGGAAGACGAAAATGTTTGAAGTGCACATATTTATTTGACCTTTGTTTTAAAAAAGTCTTTGTTTCACAAAAGCTTAAATGATATGGGTTAATTGTAAAAATCACCCTATAAGTCTGTTAGAGTTTGAGATTCTCACCCATAAATTATTTTGTTATAAACACTCACTCATCTATTTAGTTTTGTTATAAAAACCACCCCAATTTACAAGTGTTTAATTTATTCAATATGTTTTTGTTTATTTAAAATAGCAAATGGTGTTCTTATAAAAATACAAAATTTTAGAAGTATAATCTTCATATTTTTTTTATAGTACGTAACAAAAATATCAATTAAAATTTAAATGGTATTTAACAATAAAGTTTAAAATTTGAATATATTTTTCATGAAAATAAGAAGAATTAAACACACTAAAAATCTCTAACAATATTAATTTAATTTAACTGAGTTTTATTTTAAATTTATATCGTTGGAATTATATGAAATCAATCGAACATGTGTCAACTAGAGTGATTTTTTTGCAACAAAATGCATTGGATGAATGTGGATTTGACAAAATTATGGACCAAAATCTCAAACTTTAAGTGATTTATAGGATGATTTTTACAATTAACCCATGATAAAAAAAAACTAGTTTCCAAAAACTTACGCCCCAAATCAATTTGTTCAAATCTTATATGCGAGTCTCAAGTACGCAATGCAACTTTTCAAGTAGTTGTAGTTGGATCACAAGTAGCATCCCAACTACGAGTTCCATCCAACCGGGACTCGTAGAATCCGGACTTTTAAATAGAACAATAAAACCTAGAACAGCCTATATATCCTTACATAGGAAGTGTCTAGATTTCAGTCGATTGAAAATGAGAATTTCTTTCAATCAATGTTTTTAACCCTTAGATCTAGATACAATGAATAAAAAATAAAATTTTCCTATAATCTATACATAACACTAACTAATACATATAACTGTATAAATAAATAAGAAACAAAAAGAACAAAAAACAAAAGCAACAACTGTAGTTTCATTTTCAGTCGATTGAACAATAGATTTCCGTATCCTACATCAGCGACAAGTACATCATGATGGAGTGTGTGCTCTGTTATGAGCGGTAGAGAAGACAAAACAGAGACGGATGGATCGATCAAGCAACTGAGGATGTAATTGGATTCCTGCAGATGGCGGAACCAGGCTCTGCAGATACAGCTAGCTCATGTTTGGATACCTAAAGACGCAATTGAGCCTGGTGCGTCCGGTGCAAGTGGTGGTACTCAGCCTGGCTCTCGAGATGTGAATATTTTCTTCGTTTCTCTAAAACCTGGCTTGTCACATGCACCTTGTTGCATTAGAACAGAGATAGAAGGTACAGACAATAGATCAACCAATCAATATCTTTGCACAACTTGCATCCGTAGCCTGGATGAGCAGAGTCTGGCTCTCGGGTGCGAGACAGGCTACGCTTATACGAGAACCAATCACACCCTGAGATTGCACAGGATAAATAAGATTGGCGCGGCAGAATTTTCAAGTCCCAGCCGTGTCACATTCTACACTCACTCATCGGCAACGGTACAATTTCCAGGACCACGCATGAATCACCGTACTCTATTTCTGCAAGTCCCAACCTGAAAACAAAAGCTAGCAGCAGCACACAGACACCGTTCTCCAAGTCTCTCCAGTATCCTGCCTGTTCCGCACGCAGCGACGAAGGAACCCCGGCTGATTAGTCCTGCTTCACGGCGGCGTCCTTGTTGGCCTCCTTGGCGGGGATCTCGTGCACCACCCGGACGGGCTTGAGCACGCCCTCCTCCTCCGGCTGCCCCGCCGACGACCGCACCTCCACCGTCTGCACCGTCTTCTTCACCGTCCCGGCGTCATGGTCCGCCTGCTTCTTGTCCGCGGCAGCAGTAGCGGCCGCGTCCTAAAAATAAAACCCGTAGGAATGACCGATTCGTCAAGGTCGACGAAAAGCAATCGACGACCGACTGAAACAGGATGACAGGAAGAAGACGTACTGTACCTTGATGGCGCTGGCGTCGTTGGTGTTGGTGGACGACATGCCGCCGACGACCGTCAAAGGGACCCGACTTGTTACAGAGGGGAGTAGATTCTTGTCTTTAGATGAAATCGGAACGTTGTTTTCAGAGTGCTATCTGATTCAGCGAAGAGTTGATTAGATGGCTCTCTTGCTTTTGTTGCCGACGCCGAAGCTACGCGAAGGTGGCGAGGTGGCGCATGGGCGGCGGACAAGTGCCCGCAGGCGACCGGACCACGCAACTGAGGGCCGTTCCGCCCAGACACATGTCCTGATGTCCATCCTTCCACTGTACTTTGACAGATTATTTTATCTTAACAAGAAGGAAGGTCGAATTAACCTCCATTTTTTTTCGGTGGCAACAGACAGTTAGGCGGCGCCCGTGCCCATGATCCATCGGTGCTCTCTGTTCTCTGTCGTAAGCCTGCTAAAACTGCTCTGTGTCGGCCTGGATGATTGCTTCTTCACAACGATTTTTCCTCCGTGCTAGGCTACCATGACTATGGAGTAGGGATAAGTGACGAGCACGAGTTGTATTAACAAGTAGTCAATCACGATATCTCTATTGCATGTTTGTGGATGTTGCCCAAATCTACAACGTAGTGGTCATCCTAACATCAACAAGTACATATGAAACAAATGATAGATTTGGTAACATAAGCATTTGAAGAGATTAGAAGATAGTCATGCATCAATCAAACAAAAATTAATGTAGGTAAATACTATAGTATTTATTAATTATGATTTGTATAGAATCTATTGACATATAACATATGTCTTTGTCAACTATACAGCCTTTATTTTACATGAAAGAGATAAAAAAAAACATCATCTCTCTGCATCTTTATTATCTTCCACTACAAAAGCAGCTCGGTAAGACCTAAGCATCTTCAATGCTATTCCAAGTAACATACAAAATTGTTCAAAAAACAAAAAAAACTGACACCACCAACGGAATGATAAAATTTCACATTAGCGACGATGTCAAGTCGGTAAGAAGAAATTCACTAACAAGTACATGTCCCATAATTATATATTGGAGAACGCATGCCAAATCATATACGGTGACAAGAAGAATCACCTGTGAACCTGAATTTGCCTCATAGCCATACGATTCGGGTAATCTACCATCAACCATAGTCGCACGCGTAGTAGAAAACACATTTTGTATGATTCTGGATACATAACATTTTTCAAAAAAATGATTCTGGATGCATATGCTGGTACACGCTGCAATAAAATAGATCGAAACAGAGCGCGATAGCACGAAGAGAAGAAAGCAACAAATAAAACTTTCAGCACATCAACGATTAAAAGCGGTGATACGACGGCTCACAACAAATGGAGTCCATATGTTTGAGATCACTGCGCTCATAGCTACCAGCTATCGTGGTTAACGAGGGTTGAATTTAGATACAACAGGAGAACATTAATGACAGAGTACGACATTTTTGCTTCAGACACGACTCATGCTGCTTTGTCACATGATAACCAATGAACGGTTGCAAGTATAGGCCCTCCACAAATCGAAATATCTGTTTTGATTATCTAGAATGAACTAGCCTTGGGAGATTAAAGAAAAAACATCAAGATTTCTCTCCTGATTTATTTCCAGCCATAACTGAGAATCAGTTTCAGTTACATAATTGCTTTCTTAATTCGTTTCTAGTCATTCGCCTAAAAAAGAAATCGTTTCTAGCCACAGAATCAATTTTACCATAGAATAATCATATTTTCTAGAATCACTTCTCATAGAAAATCATTTTAGACAGGAAACTTTGTTACTTTACTTTGCCACACCTTTATATGCAAAGGAAATTTCTCAGGAACAAGGACCTGCTGCTAGTCTTCTACATGACCCAGTAAACCAGAGCTGCAAAGCAGGCCCTTCTTCACTCTTCTAACTGGGACAAGCGGCGCCATCATGGCGAAGCAGCACGATCGAGAAGACAACGCGCAATCCAGGTGGAGGCGGCTGTGCTGCTCGATCCCCATCGGCTGGTGCCTGTTGGGTGGCATTTCAGAATGGAGTCCCTGTTCCTGGCATCATCTATGTGCTCTGTTCCTTCTAAACTGTAAATCTGTAGCGATTCAGCCATTCAGGTAAAACTTTTCAGATGTTGTCTCTCTATCTTAGAAGGTCGAATTCCCTAATATTTTAATTTGAAGAAGAAACACACGTTGATAGAACAGATTTTGCAGCCAATTGATCACTTCTTCTTTCACACACTTTTCAGAGCAATACCATCATGGCTCACCTCACTTCCGCTGATCACATGTCGTACTGTCCAGCTCAGTCTCTCATAACTAGTAGCATCGCATGATACTGCAACTTGTGGTTGGCAGAAAACAGAAAAATATAAATAATGGTTAGGAAGGGGTGATTGATTGTTTTATTTTCCTCCAAAAAGAAAGAGCTAAATCTTTACACCTTATTAAAATACATGACGTCGTCCACCCGTTATTCTGTCCGACACATCCGTTATTATGCCCAAAGTAAATCACGTAAACAACAAAACTGAGTCTGTTTCTTCCAAAAGAAAAAACAAATCGGTGTTCGATTCGTATTGGACACGATTCTCTTTTTCCCAGCTCAACGGAGGATCAGTAATCTCTACAATCTATTAATTGAGGTGTGATCATCTATTTCATATTCACAAAGTTAAAGATTGAATCTAAATCAGTTTCGTACCTTCTATATCAATTACCGAATTTTAAAAATCATAACTCACTCGTCTAGAGCTCAAACGAGTCAAACTCAGACTCTATCTTGTCGCCCTAAAAAAGTTCTACAATTTTAATATTCAATGAAAGTCAATCCTATCATTTTGGTTTCCAAATATGCGATGCAAGAATATTCATTCTGATTCAGACTCCTCTACACAGGTCTCTGTGCAGGGTCCATATCTTCTAGCTCTGAAGTCTAAATAATAGGATTCACATATATTTCGGAAAAACCTCGACGAGATCTACATTTTTCGTGTTTTAACTTTTCCTATTAGAGCAAGTATTCAAGTTCAAAATTACGTTGTAATATAGTGCTATTTCTAGACTGCATGAATTATATGTTGGGCTTTATGGAGATCCAAGGGTGTCTTGTAGGCGTCATAGGCTTGTGGGAAGCTCTCTTTGCATGACGAGTTAGGTTTCATATTGGTACTTCTCATATTTGGGTATTTTTTTTAATATCATTTCACTCAATTTTTCATCATAGTACTTAAACAACACTACATATAAAGATTGTTAATATTAGAGGTTACAAAACATATTTATAATAAAAATATGGTAAAAAATTAGTAAAAATTTGTTACTTTTTAACATATAAATTGGTATAACTAAAAAGTATCAACAGTAATATAAATATGATCTTTTATGTAAATAATATAAATAATATTATATATATTTAATAATTATATTATGTAAATAATTTATATTTAAATATATTTTATTTTTTTAACCTGTAGCAGCGCACAAACACTTTGCTAATTCATGTATAACACAATGTTTGGTAATTGTTGGTTCTTCTCAGATATAACATATTCCACTCTATCTAGCACCAACGAAGACTCAAGAATACGAGCCCCATGGTACAACTGATGCGGGTCGACATAGTGCATAGCCGGTGCTCTCCTGGTCATCCCTACTGTTACTGGTGCTCTCCCGTGCGCGTGTAGCCACAACAACAGGTTCTTCCACCTTGTGCTCCTTTCCTCTCTCGTGTCAATGCGGGACTCCTATCAGAAGGTGGGCTAGATGGTGTCGCTTCCGCTCGCCGAGTTCATGCTAGCACGCTTTGGGCTCAGGCGCCAGCGCTGCTGTAGGGGAGGGGAGGGGGAGGGTTCTTGGACATCGCTTGCATGGTACTACTGCATGATTTGCAGCCCCCACTCACCACCATGTATGACGGTTGGTGGAGCCGCGCCACCTCGCTGTGCCGCCTGCACATGCCTCCGCCACCCACCACACCCTATCGGTCGTTAAATTATCCAACACTTGACGCCCACCCATGGCTCCGGTGGTGCCCTCGCTGCTCCGCCGAGCTGCAAACCATCGCCGGTCCGACCGCCCACCCCCCGGCCTTCCTCTATGTCTAGAGCACTCCGATGAGCCCCTAACAACCTCAAACCCCTAACTTGAGCTTTGCTCACCGACAATAAACTATGGTGGTGGTGCTTCTTAGTAGTGAAGAGGACGGACGACGGGGTATTTAGGCCCAAACTGTTGCTGTTGAACGTAAACCATACCACGTGCGCGGTGTATAGTGATTTTGTATGCCTGGCTCATTGACGTGGGTCGCGTCCCACCTTAGCACTGCCATAAATGATGTGGCGTCCACTCGTCGATGATATTATGCACAACAGATTCGTAGTTGCATTGTGAGCTTCAGCATGTGCACGTGCAAGGCTGATGATGGTGAATTTGGGCCGCTGTCATTTGGTAGCTTTGTTTGTTTGTGAGCATTCGTTTGGTCGGAGAGGAAGTGACGATAGAGCGATGCAGAGTCAAAACTCGAAATGTACTCAAATTTTATCTTATTTTCTTATAATTTATATGGATCATCCATCGAAATGTTGAAGATAAGGAAGTTATATGTACGTGAGGGAACCTCTGTTGGGCTGGGTACAGAGAGGGAAACACGTTCAATAAGAATTCGTCATGGGTGGAACAACGAGGAGAAGACCGACAGCCTCGAACGAGTAAAATTGAGGTAATCAGGGACGCGCATTGATCATCGTCGTCGACCCAAGTGGCGCTAAGGTCAAGATGCTGAGCTAAAAAGATTAGCTTCAAGCTCGACTCATGAATAAAGTTAGTAATATAATAAAATTTTCAGTTAGATAGAAAAAAAGTTACAATAATACCACACAATACTACTCCCTCGGTTCCAAAATTGTTGCCGCTATTGACTTTTTTCATCAACTTTGACCATTCGCCTTATTTAAAAAAATTAAAAAATATCATATACTTTTTAGTAATTTATTTTATTATTAGATAAAATTTAAATGTAACTTATAACTTTTCATATTCGAACAAATATTTTAAATAAGATGAATGATCAAAAGTAACGAAAAAAGTCAATGGCGATAACAATTTTGAAACGGAGGGAGTAAATAAGATGCATATCTTTTAGAATTATATGGGCTTGGCCCATTAATATTCACAATAATTTCTAGAAAATCTCAAAGACCCATTCATGAGTGGTGGGAGTGCAAAGGTTTAGTCCCACATTGTTAGTGGAGGTGGAGAGAGTCCAACTTATAAGATTGGTTGCTCTAGCATCTCTTGCAAGTGTGTGGATGGGAGGAAGGAAGAACACACGCGCGCGCTCGCTCGCCTCGTCTCGCTGGGCCGGGCCGGGCGTGGCGTGGCGTGGCGTGGCGTGGCGTGGGCGATGGGCGATGGGCGCGGCCGCGCATCACCTGCGTGAATGGTCCGCCGAAATTCGGTCCCTTGCCTTGCGGGGGCGCGGCTTCCTTTTGCACTTTCTTTTTGCTGCGTATTCCATATATTTAATTATGGAAACCGACGTATTAATATGGTAACCGACTCGGTTGCGGGACGCCCAACCCTAGCGGTTCCTCCCTATAAATACATACGGGTACCGCCGCAAATCATATCACGCAATCACCTAGGGTTTTGCCTCTCGTTATTGTTGCGCCGCCAAGTCTTCTCCATCCCGGTAGTCGGCGTGCAACGGCGAACGGGAGAGCAGGTCTCCGGAACCGTCGTCCTCTGTGATCCTGCACCGGGAGAGGGCGAATAAGGTTTTTGGGAAGCGCTCTGCGCGACTGCTCGATCGCTTCCTCGTCTTCATCAAGTTCGTCGCCACGGCTCGTCTTCCTCGTCGTCAAGTCGGTCTCAGCCGCCGTCGCCAACAACGTGACGGTGCTGCACGTCGTCGTCGCCTTCTCTACCCAGTCCAGAAGGAAACGTACGTACTCTCATCCCAAACTATGTCTTCCATACTAGCTTTCGTAGTCTGGTTGTCTATGATGGATGTTGCTAGTATGGTAGATGCTGTGCTTTTGTCTGGCTTTATAGACCTGTCTAGATCTTGCGTAGACTTGTCTAGTTTATTATGCAATCTGTTAATCATACTTATAATTTATGACTGGATTAATATAAAACTAAAAGTGCTAATTTATCCAACAATCCAAAAACCTTATTGTAGGCACTTCAGTTTTATGGCTGGATTTGTCGATGCACTGAGGCCAGAGAAATTCACTGGCGTGCACTTCAAAAGATGGCAAGTGAAAGTCACTCTCTGGCTTACTGCCATGAATGTGTTCTGGGTGTCCACTGGCAAACCTGAAGGCGATCTCACTGCAGATCAGAAAAAGGCCTACAGTGAAGCCAACACAATATTCTTGGGCGCTGTTATTGGAGTTTTGGTAGATCGTCTTCAGGATGTCTACATCCATCATACAGTCGCTAAGGATATGTGGGACGCTTTGATCGCTGACTATGGTGGTTCAGATGCTGGCGCTGAACTGTATGTTATTGAGCAGTACCATGATTTTAAGATGGTAGATGGCAAATCTATCGTCGCGCAGGCTCATGAGATACAGTGCATAGTGAAGAAACTCGAATTGCTTAAGATCGTCATACCTGAGAAGTTTGTGGCTGGGGGCATTATTGCCAAATTGCCTCCAACTTGGAGGGATTTTGCCACTACTCTTAAACACAAGAGGACGAACATATCTGTCTCAGATTTGATCGCGTCTCTTGATGTTGAAGAGAAAGCTCGTGAGAAGGATGGACGTCCTAAAGTTAACGAGGGAAACACTATAGCCAATATGGTGCATCAACCACAACAGTCTCATGGCAGTGGTGGTAAGGGCAAGGGCAAGAACAATAAGCCTAAGCATACCACTACCTTCAAGAAGAAGAACAAGGAGAAGGGAGCATGCTTTGTTTGCGGTTCTAATGAGCATTGGGCAAAGAAGTGTCCAGAATGCAAAGGAAGGAAGCCTCCACAGCAAAAGTCTGTAAACATGGTGACCAGTGCTGGAGAAAATAGTGGGTATGGTAATTTATCATATGTTTTTTCTACATTTCAATCTACTTGTTGGTGGCTTGATACTGGTGCTAATGTTGTTCTGATGCTTCTTTGTTTACTTCTTACCAGGTTGCCCGGGATTCCTCCGTCCTAATGGGGAATGGGTCACATGCTTCTGTTCATGGTGTTGGCACGGTCGAGCTGAAGTTCACTTCGGGGAAGATTGTCCAATTGAAGAACGTACAGCATGTCCCTTCTATCAAGAAGAATCTCGTTAGTGGCTCCCTTTTGTGTAGGGATGGTTTTAAGGTAGTGCTAGAGTCGAATAAAGTTGTCATATCTAAGAGTGGACAATTTATTGGTAAAGGCTATGAGTGCAGAGGCTTGTTTCGCTTTTCCCTTTCAGATTATTGCAATAAGTCTGTGAACTATATTTGTGATGGTGTTAATGAGAGTGATGCTAGTGTTTGGCATTCACGTTTATGTTATCTAAATTTTGGTTCTATGTCTCGACTTTTCAGCTTGAATTTAATTCCGAATTTTTCCATTGTCAAAGGTTCTAAGTGCTCAAGTTGTGTGCAATCTAAGCAACCTCGAAAGCCTCACAAGGCTGCAGAGGAGAGACACTTAGCACCACTAGAACTTATACATTCAGATCTCTGTGAAATGAATGGTATATTGACTGAGGGTGGAAAAAGATATTTCATGACTTTGATTGATGATGCGACTAGATTTTGCTATGTTTATTTATTAAAAACTAAAGATGAGGCTCTAAACTACTTTAAAATTTATAAGGCTGAAGTTGAAACTCAACTAGAGAAAAAAATCAAAAGAATTAGGTCCGATTGTGGTGGCGAGTATTTCTCAAATGAGTTTGACTTATTCTGTGCGGAACATGGTTTGATACATGAAAGGACGCCTCCCTATTCGCCCCAATCAAACGGGATTGCCGAAAGAAAGAATCGCACCTTAACTAACTTGGTTAATTCCATGTTAGACACGGCTGGATTATCTAAGGCATGGTGGGGGGAGGCTTTATTGACATCATGTCATGTCCTAAATAGAGTTCCCATGAAGAATAAGGAGAAGACTCCATATGAGGAATGGATTGGTAGAAAGCCATCGCTCTCTTACTTACGCACATGGGGTTGTTTGGCCAAAGTTAACGTGCCAATTAACAAGAAGCGTAAGTTGGGACCTAAAACTGTGGATTGTATCTTTCTTAGATATGCTCATCATAGCATTGCCTATAGATTTTTAGTGTTTAAATCAGAGGTGCCTGATGTTCATGTTAATTCATTAATGGAGTCTCGTGATGTTACTTTCTTTGAGAACATATTTCCTATGAAAGATTTATATAGCATGTCTAGATTATCTTCTGATGTGATTGTTGAAACTACTCCTGAACCTAATGCATTTTCTGATCATGCTGAACAAACACTTGAACCAATCCATGAGGAAATTGATAGTGAAGCTCCTAGGAGGAGCAAGAGACAAAGGACTGCAAAGTCTTTTGGTGATGATTTCACTGTTTATCTTGTGGATGACACTCCTAGAACCATTTCAGAGGCATATGCATCTCCTGATGCAGATGATTGGAAAGAAGCTGTTCATAGTGAGATGGACTCTATTCTCTCTAATGGAACTTGGGAAGTTGTCGAAAGGCCATATGGTTGCAAACCTGTGGGTTGTAAATGGGTGTTCAAGAAAAAGCTTAAGCCTGATGGTACTATTGACAAGTATAAGGCTCGGCTTGTGGCTAAGGGTTATACTCAGAAAGAAGGCGAAGACTTCTTTGACACTTATTCACCTGTTGCTAGATTGACCACCATTCGTGTATTACTTGCTCTGGCTGCCTCACATGGTCTTATCGTTCATCAGATGGACGTTAAGACAGCTTTCCTTAATGGAGAGTTAGATGAGGAAATCTATATGGATCAGCCAGATGGATTTGTAATAAAGGGTCAAGAAGACAAGGTGTGTAAGTTGTTGAAGTCTTTGTATGGTCTGAAACAAGCTCCTAAGCAGTGGCATGAGAAATTTGATTCAACACTTCTATCAGCAGGCTTTTCAGTCAATGAGGCTGATAAATGTGTGTACTACCGCCATGGTGGGGGTCAGGGAGTTATACTATGCTTGTATATTGATGACATACTCATCTTTCGAACAAATCTTGACGTGATCAATGAGGTCAAGACTTTTCTGTGCCAAAGTTTTGATATGAAGGATCTGGGTGAGGCCGATGTTATCTTGAACATCAAGCTAATCAAAGGAGAGAATGGGATTACTCTTACGCAATCTCATTATGTTGAGAAGCTCTTGAACCGTTTCGGTTACAAGGATAGCAAGTCTTCTCCTACACCTTATGATCCCAGCTTGATTCTTTGAAAGAATAAGAGAATTGGCAGAGACCAATTAAGATATTCTCAGATAATTGGATCACTTATGTACTTAGCTAGTGCTACTAGGCCTGACATCTCGTTTGCTGTGAGCAAACTAAGCCGGTTTACTTCTTGTCCGGGAGATGATCATTGGCGTGCGCTTGAGCGGGTAATACACTATTTAGTTGGTACTATGGATTATGGAATTCATTATTCTGGATATCCAACAGTACTAGAGGGCTATAGTGATTCCAATTGGATATCTGATGCTGATGAGTTGTATGCCACGAGTGGATATGCATTTACTCTTGGTGGTGCTGCTGTTTCATGGAGATCATGCAAACAGACCATCTTAACGAGGTCTACCATGGAAGCAGAGCTTACCGCACTAGATACAGCTACCGTTGAGGCCGATTGGCTACGTGAGCTCTTGATGGACTTACCTATTGTTGAGAAACCTGTGCCGGCAATCCTCATGAATTGTGACAATCAAACTGTGATAGTCAAAATGAACAATTCTAAAGACAATATGAAGTCATCAAGACATATTAAGAGACGTCTGAAGTCTGTCAGGAAAATGAGAAACTCCGGAGTCATATCAGTAGAATATATTTCAACTGGTGAGAACCTGGCAGATCAATTCACTAAGGGGCTGTCACGTAATGTGATAGACAGTGCATCGAAGGAGATGGGTATGAGACCCATATGTGCTATTCCATAGTGGTAACCCAACCTATGTGATCGGAGATCCCGTGAAGTAGGACCTGGGAAGAACAAGCTATTGGTTAGCATGAGAGTAACCTTTTATGACCCACTCAAGAAGCTATGCATTACTCTCGATATCTGTATGGCAGGATGGTTGTTGCCTTAATGTATTCAGTTGGCTTTAAATAGCAAAGATGTTGTCCTACAGAACATTCTTGAATGAATACACCTATATAAGCCCGATTGTTGTAAGGTCACAATCTGTGAGATTTGGGTGATCTCTATTAAGCTCATGAAAGACCAAGGGAGTATGACCTATATGCTCCACCCGCGGAGAAGCCTACTGGAGGTCTAGTATCAGTTATGATAGTAAGTGAAACTTGTTTGCACAAAACTTGCAATTCAAGGCGTAGTCCATTGTTCAAGTTGTGAATGAGTATAGCTTATTGTTCTAGGTGGAAGTTCAACTTAACAGTCTCCACTGAAAACACTGGTATATTAAACAACAGTGGGGTGAGACAAAGTCTACTTGGGACTTTGAGATCTGGTGGGGGATTGTTAGAATTATATGGGCTTGGCCCATTAATATTCACAATAATTTCTAGAAAATCTCAAAGGCCCATTCATGAGTGGTGGGAGTGCAAAGGTTTAGTCCCATATTGCTAGTGGAGGTGGAGAGAGTCCAACTTATAAGATTGGTTGCTCTAGCATCTCTTGCAAGTGCGTGGATGGGAGGAAGGAAGAACACACGCGCGCGCTCGCTCGCCTCGCCTCGCCTCGCCGGGCCGGGCCGGGCCGGGCGGGGCGGGGCGTGGCGTGGGCGTGGGCGATGGGCGCGGCCGCGCATCACCTGCGTGAATGGTCCGCCGAAATTCGGTCCCTTGCCTTGCGGGGGCGCGGCTTCCTTTTGCACTTTCTTTTTGCTGCGTATTCCATATATTTAATTATGGAAACCGACGTATTAATATGGTAACCGACTCGGTTGCGGGACGCCCAACCCTAGCGGTTCCTCCCTATAAATACGTACGGGTACCGCCGCAAATCATATCACGCAATCACCTAGGGTTTTGCCTCTCGCTATTGTTGCGCCGCCAAGTCTTCTCCATCCCGGTAGTCGGCGTGCAACGGCGAACGGGAGAGCAGGTCTCCGGAACCGTCGTCCTCTGTGATCCTGCACCGGGAGAGGGCGAATAAGGTTTTTGGGAAGCGCTCTACGCGACTGCTCGATCGCTTCCTCGTCTTCATCAAGTTCGTCGCCATGGCTCGTCTTTCTCGTCGTCAAGTCGGTCTCAGCCGCCGTCGCCAACAACGTGACGGTGCTGCACGTCGTCGTCGCCTTCTCTACCCAGTCCAGAAGGAAACGTACGTACTCTTATCCCAAACTATGTCTTTCATACTAGCTTTCGTAGTCTGCTTGTCTATGATGGATATTGCTAGTATGGTAGATGTTGTGCTTTTGTCTGGCTTTATAGACCTGTCTAGATCTTACGTAGACTTGTCTAGTTTATTATGTAATCTGTTAATCATACTTATGATTTATGACTGGATTAATATAAAACTAAAAGTGCTAATTTATCCAACAATATCTTATAAAATACAAATAAAAAATATGTAATGATATTTTTTATTTTAAAAAATTGAAAAAAAATATAATCAGATAGTAGGTAAAAACTAATAGTTAGAGATTTAAAATGTTGAAGTCTGTGGCAACGTATAGGCACGTCGCTAGTGAGCTAGTGAGTAGATAAAGTACCTCTACCTTTTGTATAGTTAATTGTTTAATCACTCTTGACATACCCTTTTGATTAAAGATTAGCTTACATAATATTTCGCGATGGATTCAGTTTTGCTTTTTCCTTTGATCCTTACGAATTTGGATGGCTTCAGCCCCCAAGAGATTCAGTCCAGCCAAATAACAACCAAGGGTGAGAGTCATGGCAGAAATCGTGGTGAGCGCATCCAAGGGGGCGATCGATCGGCTTCTTGCGAAGCTCAACGAACTGGTTGCGAGCAATCCCATAGGCCTGTTCCACCTGGATATTGTGTTTCTCATAGATGAGCTCCGCTCCATGAACGCTCTCCTCAACAAGCTGGAGGAAGAAACGGATGAGCTTGATCCACAGATCAAGGATTGGAGAAACCAAGTGAGGGAAATCGCATACGATGTTGAGGACTGCCTTGACAGGTTCATGCACCGTGTCGGCTGCGCCGATGCGAAAGCTGGCTTCATCCACAAGGTTTCTCACTTCGTCAAAACTGAGGGCCCGTCTTGAGACTGCCAAGCAGATCAAGGATCTCAAAACACGTATGGAGGAGATAAACGATCGACGTAAGAGGTACAAGCACAAAGGACGTATGTCCAGTTCTAGCTCCGTGGATATCGATCCTCGAATATGTGCACTCTACAATGATGCGGCGAATCTTGTGGGTATGGAGGAAGAGCTTATCAAGTTATTGACAGAACCAGAACAACAACTTAAGGTGATATCGATTCTCGGATTTGGAGGTCTGGGTAAAACCACGCTTGCCAAGGAAGTGTATAATAGGATCGGAGGCCAGTTCAGCTGCAAGGCATTTGTGTCAGTCTCCCAGAGACCAGATATGAAAAAGGCTTCTTGATCGCATACAATCAAAATTTACAATTGCGGGGTGTTCCGTTGCTTGCGAGGTGCAAGACATTATCGACAACATTAGAAGACATCTAAAACAGAGGAGGTCAGTGTCGATTTTATGACAATAGGTTGGGGTAATTAAATTCGATCTTATTACTAAACATCGTATAAGTTCGAAATTACTATCTTGTTTCCTGATAATAACTTACTGTCTGTTGGGTTGTGTATAATTTATGCTTGTTGTTTATTAGGTATTGGATTTCCTTTGTTCCTTCAGAACAAAGGTATGCCAGTTTTCCTGAATTGAGTGGACCTTTTAGGTCAAATAAAATTATCGAAAATTATGTTGCTTTTTCACTATTCACAAAATAAGAAGAAACACAGTGTTGCTTCAAACTATATTTACAAATCCTACTGTATAGTATGTAACCTTTAAAAAAATAAACAGGTACTTGATGGTGGTTGATGACTTGTGGGATGCATCATCATGGGATATTATAAGCAGTACCTTTCCGCAGAATGGTAATGGCAGTAGAGTTATAGTAACTACACGAGTTGAGCGTGTGGCCAGTAATTGTAAATAACTGTAGAAGCGTTGAACCCCGGAGGGCCACGTAGCTCTGTTAATATAGGTGACAACAGCCATCGCCGTGGCATGTACAAAGTAGATAGAGTTTGTCGTGCATGGTCAGCTCTATCTTAACTATACAATCGTGATCCTAACAAACAACGACTGACCATACCTAACAAACTCTATTAGATTAACTCTATGAGATTACAACAGTAATACATATCTTAACACCTCCCCTCAATTTCAACTTCCCAAGTTGAGATTGTTTTTGAACATTTCTAAATTCTGAACTGATAGAGATTTGGTAAAACCATCTGCTACTTGATCTTCAGTTAGCACAAATTGAATAGACAATAGCTTCTGCGCTACTCTTTCTCTAACAAAGTGATAATCAACTTCTATATGTTTGGTTCTTCTATGAAAAACTGGATTTACTGATAGATAAGTAGCACCAATATTGTCACACCATAATTACGCCAACTTTGGAGTTGGAACACCTATTTCTTCAAGTAATCTTTGTATCCACATTACCTCAGCTGTAGCATTTGCAACAGCCTTCAACCTCTGTAGATGATCTAGAAACCGTGGCTTGTTTTCTTGCACTCTAAGAGATATGGATCCTACAAAAAATAGCAAAACCTCCAGTAGGTCTTCTGTCATCCAGACATCCAGTCCAATCTACATCTAAAAATGATGTAACAAGTGTAGACTGTGATCTATTAATCTTAAGCCCAATCTGCATTGGATGACTCAAATATCTCAATATTCTCTTCACTGTTGTAAAGTAATCAGTAGTTGGGGAGTGAAGATACTGACAAACTTTATTGACCGAAAAAGCAATATCAGGTCTAGTAAGAGTTGCATATTGTAGAGCTCCTACCAGACTTCTGTATTTTGTAGAATCATCAGGACCAAGTACACAGCATGTATACTTTGATAATTTCTCACTGGTTGTCATTGGTGTACTTACCGGCTTACAATTCTTCATGCCTGCTCTCTGCAAAATGTCACCAATATACTTCTCTTGTGACAATAATATGCCACTCTTTGTTTTCTTCACTTCGATACTTTGGAAATAGTGTAGGTCACCTAGATCTTTTAGTGCAAATTCACTCTTGAGATCTTTTAACAGTGCTTGAGTTGCCTGTACTGAAGAACTTGCCACAATAATATCATTAACATAGACAAGCAATAACATAGTAATATTGCCCCTTCTATAATAGAACAAAGAAATATCTGCCTTTGAGGAATGAAAACCAAGAGATTGCAACTTAGCACTTAGTCTTGAAAACCAAGCACGAGGACCCATACAAAGCTTTATTTAATTTACAGATATAGTTAGGCTTGAACTTATCCTCATAACCAGGTGGTTGCCTCATATACACTTCTTCCTCAAGAACACTATGTAAAAACACGTTATGCACATCTAATTGTCTAAGGCACCATCCATTTGATACTGCAAGTGACAAAATTAATCTAGTAGTAGCTACTTTGACCACTGGACTAAAAGTGTCTTCATAGTCTATTCCATACCGTTGTTTACAACCTTTTGCAACCAACCTAGCCTTGTAGCGGTCTATTGACCCATCAGCCTTTCTCTTAATTTTATACACCCATTTGCAATCAATAATATTTTTGCCAGCAGAAGAAGGAACTAAATGCCAAGTATTATTTTGAATTAATGCATCATATTCACAATCCATAGCTTGTTTCCAATTCGAATTAGCTAAAGCTTCACTCAGATTAGTTGGCTCACCGGTTGTAGTTAACATGCCGTACCTGACCGTGCCATTTGTGTATCCCATGTTGAGCACAAGTCACAGCACCACCAGGGAGTGATGTTGCGGGTAGTGCAGCCACATGTTCACCCACATTGGTCATAGCCACAGAGAGATCTGGTGTTCTCCCATCTAGACCTGTGGTAGGAGGGCACATGGGCGGTGATGTCCTATCGTGTGCACGCGACGCGAGTGCGAGCGAGGTTGGTGCAGGGGCGCGTCCGACCGCATGCGACATGGCCACTGCTGAATCGCCAGCCGATGCAGGTTGCGATCCCGAGGATGATTCACCGTGTTCGGCAACGATTGGAGCAGGAGGATCTGCTTCGATGTCCGTGCCTGGCTGTTCCTGCATATGATCATAGCTGCCACCATGTTCTACATCTCCATTTTCTTCCAAATTTTCTGCAAATTCCACAGGACTATTAGTAGCATCTATATGACCATTAATCACATGGTTAGGTACTGTGGCATCCCTAGTGAAATTTTGCAAATGAAGAGGGAGCAAGAGGATTTCAGACCTACGACATTGCCCAGCGAAAAATATTTTCATCGAATATGGCATCCTGTGAAATATATGTGTGACCGGTAGATATATCTAAGCATTTGTAGCCTTTGTGAAGGTTGCTGTAGCCAATAAAAACATAACGTTATGATCGAAATTCAAGTATTTATGTTGTAGGGACGCATGTGTGGCCAACACGCACAAGCAAACACTCGCAAGGAAGAGTAGTTTGGGGTTTCTTTAAACAAAACTTCAAGAGGCATACGATAGTCCAGGAGTTTGGTTGGGGTGTGATTGATGAGATAAACAGCGGAAAGAAAAGCCTCATCCCAGTACTTGAGTGGCATGCGAGCAGGCGCAAGAAGGGAAAGGCCAACTTCAACAATGTGGCAGTGTTTGTGTTCTGCCGCACCATTTTGTTGGTGAGCATGTGGGCAGAAGACAAGATGCATAATGCCAATTTTGTGGAAAAAAGAATGTAAGCATTCATACTCGCCACCCCAATCCGATTGGATAGAGATAATTTTACGATTAAAACACCTTTCAACTAGAGACTGAAATTCATGAAAGATCTGAAAACATCTGATTTTTGTTTAAGGAGATAGACCCATGTAAATTTGCTATAATCATCTATGAAACTCACATAATATTTCTTCCTTCCAACAGAATCAGGTGTTGGCCCCCATACATAAAAAAAATAAGTTGCAAAGGTTCTTTGGATCTACTATTAGAAACTAGATAAGGAAATTGATGACTCTTTGCTTGTTGACAAGCACCACAAATTGCATCAGCATTATTCTCACTAGTGGAACAAGGTAAATTATGGAAACTAATGACTCGATGAACAATGGGCAATGAGGGATGCCCTAATCTCCTATGCCATCTCAAGGAAGGTGATAGAGACCATATTTGATCTGCCACTAAGAAGTGTTCTCCTCGTTGCCAGGTCCTTTATGAAAAAACACCAAGGGTGAAATTCCAAGAATACTTTGTTGTCAAGTGCAAACCGATGAACAGACACTAGACTTTTGCAAGCATCAGGAACATGAAAGACATTATTGAGATGTAGATTATGATTCGGGGTAGGAACAGTAGCCTAACTACCTGATCCACTTGCAGTCTTGATCTGGTCATTGCCATGATAGTGGTCGTGAACCGCTAGCTTGTTGAGGTCCCCAGTGATGTGGTTGGTGGCACCCATGTCGGTGTACCAGTTGGAGTCAACACTGTAGTTGGTCATGGCAGCCGCAGCGCTATGCTTGTCGGAGATGTAGTCAGGATCAAAACGGTACCAGCAGATGTCGACAACATGACCTTTCTTTCCGCACACCTGACAGGTGGGTTTGTTGGATCGACCACCGGCAGTGTTGTGGCCACCGCGATTGCCGCTTGCACCACCGCTTCCACCACGGCCTGGGATCTGAGCACCGCGTCCACTGGTGTTCCCACCATGGTGCCCACCACGGCCTCAAGGGAAGCCACATCCAGATCCACCGGCGATAGGGTTAGTAGAGGATGACGCCATGGATTAGATGAGTTGAGGACAGGCTCTGATACCATATAAATAATTGTGGAAGCGTTAAACAATGGAGGGTCGCGTAGCTCTGTTAATATAGGCGACAACAGCCGTCGCCATGGCGTGTACAAAGTAGATAGAGTTTGTTGTGCACGGTTATCTCTATCTTAACTATACAATCATGATCCTAACAAACAACGACTGACCATACCTAACAAACTCTATCGGATTAACTCTATAAGATTACAACAGTAATACTTATCTTAACAGTAATGCATGTTGCAATCACGATGAATGCATTTTCAGAATGAGACCCCTCGATAGCAAAGACGCTTTGACACAGAAGATGGTTGTTCTTCCCATTTTAGAGGAGTTTCTGCTGAAACTCTAAAGAAGTGCGGAGGATTACCACTTGCAATTATTACAATAGCTAGCCTTTTAGCTAATCAACCAACAAGACTAAAGAAACAATGGGAGAGCATCCGGAATTCTCTAGGTGTGCAGTTTGGTGCAAGTCCCACCTTGGAAGGTATGAGGCAAATTCTACATCTTAGCTTCAAGAATCTTCCTTGTCATCTCAGGACATGCCTCCTATACCTAGTTATGTATCCAGAGGACCACATGATTATGAGAGATGATCTGATTATGCAGTGGGTGGCTGAAGGCTGTGTCAGTCATTCTCATGGCAAAGATTTAGAGCATGTTGCAAAGAGCTATTTTAATGAGCTCATAAACAGGAGCTTGATTCAACCTGAAAGCACCGATACTGAGGGGATAGTTTCCTGTAGAGTACATGATATGATGCTTGATTTGATCCTAAGCAAGTGTGCAGAAGATAACTTTGTTAGTGTGGCATACAATGCAGAAAACATTGGCAGACAAAATGACTACAAGGTCCGTCGACTATCTATGTACTTTAGAGCTGCTGGTGAAGAGAATGGAATGATATCATTAACAATTGCTAATAGCCTAACCCAAGTCAGATCACTTGCACTCTTTGCAAATTCTATGTGCATGCCTTCCTCTTTGCTGTTCTTTGAGTGCCTCCGAGTGATGGTAATTGAATCTCGAAGTAAAAAGATAAGAGTTGACCTGACTTCGATTGATCAATTATTTCAACTAAGGTATTTGAAGGTTGCAGGAGATGCATCCGCCGTAATAGAGCTCCCTACTGAAATTCATGGGCTTCAATATTTGGAGACACTAGAGGTACATAGCGTACGCATAAGAAACATGCCATCAGATGTTGTTCATTTGCCCCGCTTGACCCACCTTATCATTGTTCTATACTTTACCATGTTGCCTGATGGGATTAGTAATGTGAAGTCCCTACGCACTCTTAGAAACTTTGATATGTCAGATACAAAAAACATTAAGGCCCTCAGCATGTTGGCCAATCTGACAAGCCTGGGGCTCTACAGTGTTTTGATGCCAACAACTACAAGGATTGATGCATTGGTAACTTCACTTGGAAACTTTCTAATCTCAGATATTTGGATTTGCGTCTGTGTGGCCAAGTGTACAATGATATATCAAATCGTTTGGACTCATTATCCCATGCTCCTCTCCAGCTCGAAAGGCTTAAAGTGGCAGGATGGCAGTTGCCTAGAGTTCCAAGATGGATTTGTAAAGATCTTGGAAACCTGGGCCACTTGAACCTGCTCGTGAAGGTGACGTCAACAGATGACATCCATGTTCTTGCAGAGCTACCCTCTCTCACCATCCTCTACTTGAATGTGATTGATCGGCCTAAAGGAGAGACCACCATTATCTTTGGCATGGGATTTCCAGCTCTGGAGCAGCTTTACTTCTGTTGCGGTAGGGATGCTCCGTCATACCTGCACTTCCTGCCAGGGGTTTTGCCCAAGCTTCAGCACCTCGAGATATATTTCGATGAGTGGGAGTGGGGCGGGGCTCCACCGGATGGCATGGACCACCTCCTGGGCCTCCGATCTTTGGAAGTGTACATGTGTTTTCATTGTAGCGAAAGTGGACATTCTTTGTCGTACAGGAGAGCAACAGACAACCGTGCTGGGTGTGTATTTGCGGATGCCACACAATGACACAAGTGCGCCCGAACCGTCCTATATTTAGCATGTAGTGCATGCAAAATGTAGGACGGTTTAGTGTTACATATTGGTCGTGGTATTAGAACCACATATTATCTTTCTGCATAATTTCATCCTCCACACCCCAGAAATTATTGTTTTGGATGGAGTTTGTTACTATGCATGACATCTAAAAATATTGGAAACTCGGTATTATAAATCTTCTCATTAACAACAATATATATGAATTTGCTGGGAGCATCACTATTCACTACAGCTGTTTCTGTGTGGTAAGTGCACCTATAATTCATTCCAATTTAATGTATAGAAAGACAAGATGTACTAACAATCTATACACATCCATTGTGGTATTAATATTGCATCTTGTATTTCTTCTAATTTTGCCTTCCTTTTATTATGTATCATATTGGGCCTATGCCACTATAAGAAATGTGACTTTCAGTGATCAAAACATGAAAGCATCACTACAGACCTTCAATTTATGATGTTATTCAGTTAGGTAACATATTTGTGATATTTATCGAGTATACGGTCACAAAAGGCTCAGAGAAATCTTCACAAATACTACCTGCGTTTTTATGACGAAATATGAATGTTGTTTTGTGACAAAATAAAATGTCATTGACCACTATAGGCTATAATGACGAATTGTTGCATCATAAATGAAAATGCAATTTGTCATCCCCACTTTTGTACAGTGGGCTAGAAGATGACCTAGTAGATTGTATTATTTAGACCATAGTAGATGAGCCATACTATGCACGTCATATGTATTTGTGGGCTTTCTTACATAGGTTGAATATGGGCTGTAACTGGAGGCGTATGCTTGCAGTCTTGGTAAGCAATTTTGTGATCCATTGTAATCGGACCTTTGCATCCCCGACCACGATCGGAGCGCCATCCCGAGTAGCAGGAATTCTTGGAGCGTTCATTGTTACTTTCTGAAGATAGGAGACAAGTTTCACAACAACTCGTTGGACAATTCTCGATACGGGTCTCTCATCTCCGCTCCTTTGTTTTCTCTCCACTACCTCGTCTCCTCACTCGCGAGCATGTGCACAAGAATGGCAACATGTGGCCAAGCATCTCTGTTATCTTTCAGACGCCGTACATCGCCATTTCAAGCTCTCACGAATTGGTCTCGCGAATCCAGTACCACATACTACAACATAATTAATAAAAACTGCACATCAACTAGCTACAATGACAATCACACAAACATATTTTTCTAGAAAATAAATAAAAAACCTAGAATCAAACAAATAGACAAGTACATAGGGTCGTCAAGTACCAAATTCATACGACACTAAGAAAACACAAACATAGCGAGCAGGGGTGAAGCTAGGCTTGACCTCAAGGTGGTGCCAGATGTACAAATTATGGATCAAAACAACTGTCCAAAGGCTCAAAACATGTAGCTTCATCAGTGATAGGGAGTTAGTGGAACATACATACATTAGATCTACCACAACTCTACTCGTCATCGTCAGTGTCACTACTGCCGCCTACAGGGATCGGGGGACCATTATTATGGAATTACTATAGACAACTCAAGGGATCATCCATTGTAACAAAACATATGCTTTGTGCATGAGACGAACATAGTAAAACACTAGAATAACGCGGCGTGTACTCTGTTTCTATGCATTTGGATAGACTTTTT
Source organism: Eleusine coracana subsp. coracana (assembly GCA_032690845.1). Classification (NCBI taxonomy): domain Eukaryota; kingdom Viridiplantae; phylum Streptophyta; class Magnoliopsida; order Poales; family Poaceae; genus Eleusine; species Eleusine coracana. The sequence goes on along the minus strand of CM064428.1, from coordinate 35,534,934 downwards.
ATTTGTGTATATAAAAGTATAGGAAACAGCTTTATTTATTTATAATATTAAAAAACAAGTAACCTTGACGATTAATTTTATAAGTGAATATCAATTATAGATATTGGAGTTTGAATCAACTTTTGCCTAAAAATATGTGTAGTTCAAACATATGCAAGCCGTGTATTTGATACAATCAAAATCTAAGAATTCTTGGAAGCATAAAAATGAGTAAACATGATTTGTACCCTCACCTCATTAAATTTTGTAATATAAATATAATAATTTTTACTACTATTACAACTCTACTAACATAATATAATTATGTTATAAAATCATTAGATATTCTATATACTTAGAGCATAAGAATGAGTAAATTTAGGAATACAGATATTATAGTTTTTACTTCTATTACAACTCTACCAAAATAATATAATTGCATTGTACAATCACTTAATAATATTTTATATAACTATGTGGCACGAAAGAGTTGACACAATCTTAACATCGCACATTAGTTGTTTATTTACCTACAATATCACTACTATTGTTTGTAATATAATTAAGTACAAAAATTTATTTATTGAAACTCTTTTTCTGATTCAATTTGGAAGAGTTGTGATATATTTATGAAAAACAAAAGGTGTTCATCATTTCCTAGAGTTAATTCCGAGACTAATCATTAGTCAAACAGTAATAGTAGAACTAATCTATAAATGCAAAATTTAGGTATAAATTTGTAATAAAATTTTATTACATTTTTCCATTACTAATTCTTTTTTATTATAATTGCAAAAAAATACAATAATATATTTTTATAAATAATATATTTTGATGCAGTAGAAGAAAAAAATAATCAACATATTTACTACATTGCACTTTTGTTGTCTATGGTCCTTAAGAAAAATAATATTGTTTATTCATCAATTACCATTTTTGTCACAACTTATTTTTTTCATTTTCATTCGTTAAAAACAAAAAAATACCTTGAGTGTACATAGATTGGTGCATACTCCAAAATATTTAATTTAATTAAATTATAAAATCAACCAATTGGGACAATTTTACTTGACTAAAATCTAGATCATCAAAGCTGCTTGTGTTTTCATGGTTCTTGTGAGATTTAAATGTAAGATTGCAAGAATGGTGAAAGAGGCGAAACAATATTGTGATTTCTTAGGGATCCATGTGCAAGAGAGATGGTGGGAGGATGATAAAAAATAATTTGGTTTGTGAAGGTTCTATACGTAAGATTGCAGATGTATGGTGGGAGGACCAGAAAACAAATGTTGATTTATGAAGGTTCTAACTGTAAGATTGAGAGGAATGGTGGGAGGACCAGAAAACAAATGTTGATTTGCAAAGTTAAGAGATCAGACGGTATATAATGTCTAGGTCATGACTCTTTTAAAAGAAAATGCACGAGTTTTATAAGTATAAAGATTCCCTTATATTTGAAAAAATAAACCAAAAACAAATAAAAAAGAAAAATATTTTTTTTGAGCAAAAGAAAAAAACCGATAAATAAATAAAGCCCTTGTCCGCAATTGGGCTGTTCAGGCGTTCTGTACTGGCTAAACAGGCCCACTTTCCGGTCCAATGAACCTCCCTCCCCCGGCGGCTGGCTAGCAATCCAGTACAGCTGACCCCGTTCGCCAGCAGCGCCGCTGAAATCCTCAATTCCGCCCACCGGTTCCAAAACCCTCCCTTCCTCTCCCCGCCGCCACGATGTCGTCGGAGCCCCCACCCAGCGCCTCAGCCCCGACCGCCGCCGCCGCAGCTGTCGATGACATGTCGACGGACCTTGCTGCGACCACCCTGAGCAAGAAGCAGGCGAAGAAGGATGCCAGGAAGGCCGAGAAGGCCGAGAAGGCGGCGCAGCGCCAGCAGCAGCAGCAGCAGGCGGTCGACGCCGATGACCCCTTCGCCTCCCACTACGGCGACGTCCCCGTCGAGGAGATCCAGTCCAAGGCCGTCTCCAACCGCGTCTGGAGCCAGGTCGGCGACCTCGACGCCGCCGCGGCCGGGCGCACTGTGCTCATCCGCGGCTTCGCGCAGGCGATCCGCCCCGTCAGCAAGAAGATGGCCTTCGTCGTGCTCCGCCAGAGCATGAGCACCGTGCAGTGCGTGCTCGTCGCCAGCGCGAACGCCGGCGTCAGCACCCAGATGGTCAAATTCGCCACTGCGCTCAGCAAGGAGTCCATCGTGGACGTCGAGGGTGTCGTATCCCTGCCCAAGGAGCCGCTCAAGTCCACCACGCAGCAGGTTCTAAATCACCTCTTGCTCCTTTGTGCAATTCATTCATCATCGTTTCCTGTCATCAGCAGCGGTCATAGATCCCAATTCGCGTTACTGCAGTCTTCTGTAACTACATGTCAGCATTTTTATCATGAATAATTGTGTATACATGTTTTGTTATTGTTACCATACACCAATTAGGTTTACGCATGTGGCTTTGTTTAAATTAAACTATTCTGCAACTAGTGATCTGTTTTTGTCATCTGGTTGTTATAAATGAATGAATGTGGGTTGTTTCCTTGGTTGATATGGATGCTGTCTTTCAGGTGGAGATTCAAGTGAGAAAGATCTATTGCATCAATAGGGCAGTCCCAACCCTTCCCATCAACCTTGAGGATGCAGCACGGAGTGAGGCAGAGTTTGAAAAAGCTGAACAAGTAAGGGTGTGTTTGGCAGGGCTTATGCTGCTGCTTATTGAAAGTGCTTATGCTCTATAAGCAGTTTGAGTGCCAAACAGCAAAATAGCATAAGTGCTTATGGGGTATAAGCACCTATAAGCACTTTGCTATTTTGTACTACCATAAGCAGTTTGGGCAAAGCAGCAAAATGTAGCTTTTAGTGCTTATGGTGGTCCTCTCTCTCAGCATAAGCAGTTTGGACAAATAAGCATAAGCAGTTTTGCCAAACGGGTTGACTGCTTATGCTATAATAAGCGCTATAAGCACTATGAGTAGTTTTAACACAATAAGCACTTTTAACACTATAAGCACTTTGAGTATAAGCCCTGCCAAATACACCCTAAGTCATATACAAGTGGCGTGCTCTGTTTGCATTTTATTCTCCAGAAGTACAAAATTTTTGTGCACTAGTTTTTCCACCTATGATTTTTCTGAATCATACCATGTTAAAGGATGAATGATTGCTGCTGTGATTGCAGGGTGGAGAGAAGCTTGTTCGTGTTGGACAGGACACCCGCTTGAACTATAGGTCTATTGATCTGCGGACACCTGCAAATCAAGCAATATTCCGGATCCAGTGTCAAGTTGAAAACGTGAGTGTTTGTTATTGTTTTTACTGACTGACAACTAGCTATTGCCAAGTACTAATGAGTTGTGCTGGGTTAGATAGCATGTTATTGCTTCTATGGTCTAGCCAGTACCCTTTGCTTTTCCTTTTTACTGGCTGACAACTAGCTATTGCAAAGTACTAATGAGTTGTGCTGGGTCAGATAGCATGTTATGCTTCTATGTTCTAGCTAGTACTCTTTGCTTTATGATCTCTATGGTTGAGAAGAACCTTGTACTTTTGTAACAGAATAAAAGAATCTGCTGAATTTTCTTGCATACAGCATATGATCACTATCTTGATAAATGGTTCTTGCAACTTAGATTCCTTACATTACTTTTGCTATTAGCTGAACCTAAGTGCATATTCTTTATATGTGACCCTATTGACCATCTGACTGCACTATTGACAATTGAATGTTGAATGTTTGGCATGAATAATTTATTTTTCATGGCCACATGTTTTCATTCAAGTCTCAGTATCATGTAGGTCATTTATTGAATGCCAAGCTTGGGAATTTTTGTTGTGTCTTTCATTAGCATGTGTTATGTTTGCTCTGTTGGATTGTAATTGTTTTCTTTTTGCTGGGTTTTATGCAGAAATTCAGGGAATATTTGTTGTCAAAGGACTTTGTTGGAATCCATTCTCCAAAATTGATCGGTGGATCAAGTGAGGGTGGTGCAGCTGTATTCAAGCTGATGTACAATGGCCAGCCTGCTTGTTTAGCGCAGTCTCCTCAATTGTACAAGCAAATGGCTATTTGTGGTGGTTATGAACGGGTATTTGAGGTTGGTCCTGTGTTCAGAGCTGAAAATTCCAACACTCACAGACATCTTTGCGAGTTTGTCGGTCTTGATGCTGAAATGGAAATTAAGGAGCACTATTTTGAGGTAAGAATACTCAGAAGATACATACTTGTTTCATTTATTGATTTGGTTGTGATTACTTATTCATTTATTTATACAGGTTTGTGACATTATAGATGGTTTATTCGTGTCAATATTTAAACACTTGACTGAAAACTGCAAGAAGGAGCTTGAGACAATAAATAGGCAGTATCCATTTGAACCCCTGAAGGTAACATATTTGGTCTTCTTGCTTGTTTTATCATTCTCATTTTGTTATTATCTGGGTCCTTAGTTGAACCTGCTGACCAAGCGTGTGCTGATTATTCGTGCAGTATCTTGACAAAACCTTGAAGCTCACTTATGAGGAAGGAATCCAGATGTTGAAGGTAATACAGCTGTTTCACCTTGCTGATGTTCTCGAGTAGATTTTCCCTCTATTTTCCTTGTATGTACTATGAGTGAAGTTATGAATTTCGTTTATCAATTCCACTTGTGTATGCTTGGTGGCTGGAACTATCCTGGTTACTAAGTGCCTCGAGTTAAATGCTTGGCTACAGTGAGAAATCTATTGCCAGCAATGTCTTAAGTGTTTTTTGCTCTAAATAGAGTAGCGATTGTTGATATATTCGTGCACACACTTGTGACCTTTTATAGGTCTGATGTAGTTGATTGGAAAATAATTCTTTTTATCAATTATTATTTACAGCTTGGTGATTTTTTTAATTTATGAATTGTTTGATCATCAAAATTTTAAGCTTTTTATTGGCCTGAAAATTTCAGCCTATTTTTATGTTAGTATTCATTTGATTCTTTGTTTACCACAAAACTCAGTAGATAGGTATACTGATCGTATTGAGAGTCGCAATTTTTTTTTTCAAGAACCAAGCCAAGTATGTCTAATCTTTGGAAAATATATGTTTCTTCTGATTTGTGAACCTATACGGTTAGTCTACTGTGCTTTGGATGGAGATATTTTTGTAGATCTTATGAGAAACATGCTTTACTGTCAAAACTTTGTTTTATGTATTCTGTGTTTTTGTGAAGAAATCATGCAAAAATAGTTTGTTTGAGTTCAGGGAACAATCATTATTTTTAATACTGGTAAGGGATTTTTTTTTAAAAAAAAATGCAGGGGCTTTGCTGTAACTAGTTATTTTCATGCTGGATTTGATACTGCTTCTATATGTGTTGATATATTAAAAGTTGAGAAGCGTGTTGTATGTGTGATTATATTTGAACATGTATGCTAGATCAAGCTATCACATTTATGTTTTCAGTTATGTATCCTAGTAGAAATTGTAACTCAATAGATTGGAAATGATGTTTTCTTGCATGGCTGTATATGCTTCGCTTTGTGTAGCATGTAACAGATGTTGATAACATAAATGCAGTTCATGGTGTTAACTTTGTACACAATAGAAGGGCTTTGATGATTTATCTGATTTGTAGGAAGCTGGAACGGAAATTGAGCCCATGGGTGACCTCAACACGGAGGCTGAGAAAAAACTTGGTCGGCTGGTCAGGGAGAAGTACGTAAACGAGAATCACTGAAATTTTATATAGTTTGTATTTTTTTATGACACAATTGCCTGTTTCATTCATAGGTTTGGTACAGATTTTTTCATTCTGTATCGGTATCCTTTGGCTGTACGTCCATTCTACACCATGCCTTGTTATGACAACACAGCTTACAGCAATTCGTTTGATGTTTTCATTCGAGGTAAGCATTAATGTTGTGAATCTTATTACTGACAGTACACAGCAGGAATAAAAATATATACAAGTTGTACTTTTCTTTAGACTTGTTATGCCATAATATCTATCTCTATGCATACACAATTTAACTTCTGGTGTTTCAAATATTTGTTTGACCTCTGATATGTTGCTGTAGTGAAGCTTATATTATAATATTATTCTCCTAAGAAAAGTTATTTGGCTTTCTGATTACCTCACCAAGTTTAGGTGCTTTTTTATCATTTTTTGGTTAATCATTTTTTCTTTGAATTGCTTAAGTTTTTTAATTCTTTCTGATTAATGAAGAGTTCATACATTTACGGCCCTTTTTCTATTATATGTGCATTGTGTAGATCCTAGTCAATGGATAGGATCATGCATACATATCATGAGTTTTGCAAATATACAAGCTTGATGGAGATGTCTGCTTGATCTTTTCCTTATATCTTACTATTGGGTTTTAGAACCATAGGAAGAATGTTTCAGTGTGCTTCAACTCCTATTGATCTCCAGTTAATATGCATTACATGGGCTTGAAAAGAAAGAAAAGATACCTTTATTTGATTTCTTTGAAAAGATATATTCACTCAATATTCAAATGAAAAAGCTTCTGATTTGCAAATGTATATATGTAAATTTTCGAAGTCAAAGCAATACTAGTAATTTTTCTTAAAAAAATAGGGTATTCAAACCCCGGCCTTCATTGGAGGCATAAGAATACTAGTAGATTCACCATTAAAAACATTCTTTTCCTCATTCATTTTACTAGGTGGCTGTTCATCTGAGGTCCTTGCATATTATTCATTTTGTATTGTAAGCTGTTCATAGTGATGAGTTTCGGCTTCACGAATAGCTTGCTGTTTTGACACTTCATAGTACCTGCCCTTCATCTGAGCCTGTTTTTGGTGTACTTTATCTATTCTGTTCATGCTTGCCTCATGTTAAAGAGAGCTGGTATCCTTGATGGCCCACCTTCTTCTTTTTGAACTGTTTGGATATATTGTTCTTTTTGAAGCTGGGACAAACTTGTAAACTCTGAACTGAAAATATTTTACTCATTTGCAGGCGAGGAGATAATTTCTGGAGCACAAAGAGTGCATACACCTGAGTTGTTAACAAAACGTGCAACAGAGTGTGGAATTGATGTGAATACTATCTCATCATATATTGAATCATTCAGGTAATCATATTTCCCTTCCGTAGTCCTGTGGTGTCACAGTATATTGTGTCTGGTTCTGTTGTATCAGTTAAATTCTTATATCTGCTCACTTGATACTCATTTCAATATGTACCTGACCATTGTAGTTACGGCGCACCTCCACATGGTGGTTTTGGGGTGGGTTTGGAGAGAGTGGTGATGCTGTTCTGCGCCCTAAACAACATCAGGAAAACATCACTCTTCCCTCGTGACCCACAGAGGCTTACCCCATAGTTTCTTTTGTTCCAAGGTTGAGGCTGGTCTTGATGTGAAGCATAATCATACTATCATATTTGCCAATCTATGATCTCAGCTCATGAAACAGGAGGTTCAAAAACTGTTGGAAGCCTCAGAGCTTCTGTTATATGTGTGGAGCTACTTGTATCTTTTTTATTTTCTGAGAGCCATCGAGCAATAGTAATGGATAACCCCTGGATTGCTAATCAATTCTTGGTTTTGCTTGTGTTGCGGGCCATGCTCCCCGATGCAGTTCGTTTGGTTGATAATTCCTCTGGATGGGCTAGGTTGTTTAGGGAGCTCCAGTTTAAGGTGTTATCCCAGTGGTACTGCCATTGTTCAACTGTGAAGTTAAATATTTGGTTTCCTGGGTTGTTTTGGTCTCGTTTTCTCCGAGAAGCCGCGGTGGTTGTAGGGGATGACCAGTCCGTAGACGATGGTGTGCCGTCGTTGCAGTGGTGGAGGTTCTCAGCCTTGAGCAGCGCGCACGTGTAGGCCTTGGGGCTGTTGTTGCCTGGCAGAGCCGGTTATGGTGTTGCACATGCACAGGGTGAGACGCGGCCATTTGTTCCTCGGCGGACGCGACTACCTGGGCTAACGGATCGTGGCCCCGCCGTTGCCGCTGATGACAACCGTTACTCCTAAATCATTTATTCTTTTCCGCACTCTTCTATCCAAGCTTGTCCATGTCAACTCTGAGAATATTAATCCTGAACATTCACAATATAGAATTTGACTCTCACAACATTGTTGTTAAAATATTACAGAAACATTTCCATCAGTCCAATTAACAGAAAGCCCAAACACTTAAATCTTGAAGCTCTATTTCTATTACTTCATGTACAACGCCATTTAATTTGCCGTCTCTTAGTGTTGTTTTTTCACAAAGAAGCCCTCCCGCGCGGTGAGAGACGTGGGTGTCGTCTCTCTGTGGAGCATTGGCGAGTAGAGGAAAAACCCTCCCTCATTGAAGGCAATTCTAGCAGACCGGCCTGCTCGTTAGCAACCTGCAAGGGGGCGGAACGCACTGGCTCTTCGGATGCCGCGGGCGCGACTGGTGCCTGCTGGTCGACGGGGGGCTCCCCATCCCCAGGAGCCACTATAATTCCATCTCCTGCCGGCTGGACCATTGCAAATGCAAGTTCGGTACGCAAAAGCAGAGCAACTTGCTCTGAGTTGGAGACACATGTGACGAGCGCGTCTCTCTGTTGTACGGCATCGTCGGCTCCTACGAGATCCGATGCTCCATCGCACTCCCGCCCTCGCGCCCACGCGCCATCCCTCCCGCTCGGCTGCTCCTTCCCGCGCGCCAAATCCCGCTGGCTCGCCAGTTCCCGCGTGCCAAAGCTCTCGCTCTCTCATCTGCTGCCTGCGCCGCGCCGTCACGCCCCCTCCAAATCTCCTTCCTGCCCCCCCCCCCCCCCCCCCCCCCCCCCCCCCGGGCCAAATCTGCGCCTGTGTCACACCGCCAAGATCGAGTCGAGGATGACACACCGGTTGCCGGTGAGGATTTGAGGGGAGGAGTAGGAGGGCGCGCGGCTCACCGGCGCGTTCCCATCCCACGGACTCCTGTCGACGGCGTCAGTGTCCCATCCACCGGCTTCCCTCGAGCAGATTCCCCACCGACACTGCCATCCAGGAGTAGGAGGGCGCGCGGCTCACCGGCGCGTTCCCATCCCACGGACTCCTGTCGACGGCGTCAGTGTCCCATCCACCGGCTTCCCTCGAGCAGATTCCCCACCGACACTGCCATCCCGAGCTCTCCTACCGGCTTCAACTGGAACTTAGGGTGAGTTCCCTTGCGTTGGAGCAAATAGACATTAGCTTAAATATAAACTCATTCACTGTTCTTTATTGTCAGATCAAATAGTGCTATGTTGGATTCTCGTGTGGATCTCCTATCTAATGTCCAGTAGATCTGGTTAAACGAAAATATCATACTTTAAACAGGAACGCTTATCCTGCTGAAGGATCTATAATGCAATCAAATCAGTTTTTTTCTGCTGAATTTCTTAAACACATTAGTGCACCACCTGTGCATGACTGATCTGCACTAAACTATATTTTTTCTACATCTTTCATTTTTGGGACTCATGAGACCAGAGACTCTGGCCGCCAGACCAACAGATTAAAACGCTGCTGCTCGAGGTACAACAGACTGATTCGTGTGGAGTCATGATTAATCTGCACTGAAATAGTTTTCTCTTTTAACTGGAGTAGATTATGACTATAGTGTATTGAACTGTGGTGAATTAAATTGTGTACTAGTGTGGTACAACTGTTACTGTTTCTATAGTATAGTCTCTGAAAATGAAATGAATTGTACTGTCCACGTGAACTCTTAGTGCCAGAACTGACTGGATGTTCTAATTTTTTTTGTGACAGGAATGAAGGAGCAGAGGAACGTGAGATTTTATGAGCCTCTTTAATAACCCTTTCGTTCCCCATAGTGCATTCAGCTCACCTGTATCAACAAGTAACAAGTTTATTAATTTGGACAAAGATGGTACAAGTGATAGACTAGAACAGTAGAGAGACTACTGTGGAAACAAAATGAAGATGTTAGACTGGTATGTTATTTCCAAGAATCATATACTGTTTGTTTGAAATGACAAAAAATTTGATCTGACATGGCATTTCCTAATAATGCAGATGAGTGCTTGGTTGAAACATTCAGTAGATTCAAAGGATGGAAATACAAAAAAGGGGGACAAGTACTGGGGAGATGTAGCAAACGTATGACCTTAGTACTCCTCAAAATAGGAAGAGAAATGTTAAAAGGAGAGGTGACACAAGATTAACAAATGGACTAACTGGTTTAAGAAAGCGCAAGGAAAGATGTGGAGTTCGCTTTTGGTGTCCTGTAGTCTTGATTTAATATTGTTACTCGTCCAGCATGCATGTGGAAAAGACGCGACATGGTGAATATAATGCAAGTTTGTCTTATTCACAATATGATCATTGAAGACGAGAATGATCTAGCTAGAGTCCATTTGCACCTAAACGAGATTCCAGGATCCTCTATTGCTCTGCCGCCTGAAGTGAGCACTACAACAAAGCCATGCTTTGCACAAGTTATACAAAGAAATGTAGCTATTCGTGCCCGATCAACACATGTCGAGCTTAAGAAGTATTTAGTTGAGCACATATAGAACCGCTATGGCAGACACTAGTTATTATATTTATAAATATTTACTCATGTATAATTAAATATAAAATATTATCTACAGTCTATATATGTGGTGCCATATGTTAGTACATAAACTACAGTTTCACATTTGATCACCTAGAATATGGAATCTGCATTTATTACAAAACAGTGTCAAGAGACAATAAGCACTGCCACAAAAACGATCTTTAACAGCGGTACAAAAAAGCACGTAGCAGCGGACTAAAAGAAACCTGCCACTACAGTAAACAAATATTTTTTAGCGGTCTGCAGTTAAAAATTTTAGCTGCGGTTCACTTTGTCGACCATAGCTAAAATTAGTTCTGACCTACTCACTCTCTCCCCGTCTGCACTATAAAATATCTAACCCTAACCAGCACCCACCCCAATCCCTCACTCCTCAGCCACCACTGCGTCTCCCTCCCCCCTGACTCCGGCGGCGCGAGCCTCCCCTCCGGCATCGTAGGCCTCCCCAACGGCGGCGCGAGCCTCCCCTCCAACGGGTGGCCCTCCCCTTCAGCCGGTAGCCCTCCCCTTCGGCGGCGCGAGCCTCCCCAACGACGGCGCGAGCCTACCCCTTCGATGTGCGGGCCTCCCCACCGGCAGGCGGCTCTCCTCTCCGGCAGCGTCCTCTGAATCTCACGTCAACACCTCTCCTCTCCTCCGGATCCGACCCCGAGGAGGAGGGTGGCGGATCTGCATGCGGGAGGCATCAGCGCGTGACCGGGAGGCGTCGGCCGGTGGGCAGAGGCATCAACGCTCGACTGGGAGGCGTCGGCGGACAGGCAGAGGTGTCGGCACGCGAGCGGGGGTTGACGGTGGATCCGGCCTCGAGGAGGGTGGCGGATTTGGCCTTCCCTCTAGATTTGGGCTGGGCCATGAGCACGGGCTCTGGCGGGTCTGTGGGTTCTTTTTTTTTTTGGATTGATGCGTAGCGGCGGGTGGAGATGTTACCACCGCTACTAATATCCTTTTAGTGACGGTTGGATCCATTCTCAGATCATACGCCACTAGAACGTTTTATTTTTAGCTACGGTAACGTAGTGGTGGGCCGGCTAACCCGATGTCATAGTGGGTTTTGGCTCATCTCTACAAGGTGTTTTTGTTATAGTGAAGTGGTCTCTCTTTGTATGATCGATTGTGTTTTGTACCCAAGAGCCCACTGCTGTCTCACCGTTCTACATGCCCTTACGACATACTCTCCACGTTTGTTTCGCGCTCCTCCCACACGCTCGCAGTTTCCAGCGTGTTGCGGTTTTTTTTTTTTTTGAGAGAGGGAGAGAGAGGCAATACGTGGCTATTGCAGCACTGCATCCAACAAGAACGGCAGCCGGACGTCCAACCAGAACGGCGGCTAAGCTGTTTTGATCATCGCTAGTGGCGTCTAAGAGCATCTACAAGAATCTAGATATTATATTAGCTAAATAAATTCATAGGATCGTCGAACTTGGTTATGGTGTGTTTTGTGAGCTGTGAAGTCATTATCATAATTATTTTCTTCAATTATTTTTGTTGAATGATCTTTACCCGATCGGTATGTAAGAAATCATCTTCTTGAGGCATGCAAGATCCATCGAACAATGCAGTGCACTTACTGCCTCAATCTAAGACTAGCATGTTTTCTAATGATTTGTTGTGAAACAAGTACATCCAGGTTCAGCACTCGAGCTACGGGCATGCTTATTCTATCAATCAAGCCCATACACCTGCAGATTCAGATGTCAAGCAAGCTCTTGTTAGAAGTATGCGTGTTATTCTAATTCTAAATTTTAGTTTTAGGCAAATTTCATGATTGTTCAAATTCGTAATGCAAACTAACACATGTAGCAGGTAGAGCAACACAATAAAACATATGAGAGACATTGACTCACGTAGAGTTTGTCGGCACTTAATTTAGCGCAAAAAGTAGACGAAGTAGATAGTCGATATAGATGTCGTAGATCGTCGATGCAACAATCCTCTGTTGCAGTCGAACACTCGTTGAAGAGGCAGCGTAGATCGTTCTTGAACACTTGTTGAAGACGCAACGCGGATCGTAGTCGAACACCTTCGAGCGGTCGCGCAATTGCGCTGCCCAGAAACTTTATTGTCGCCCCTCGTGCGGGCTTCATGGCGGCAAAGACTCAGAGATTCCGCTCACTCTCTTCCTCGGTGCATGCCAAGGAAAAGAGCCGGCGAGATTAGAGCAACTCAACACCACAACACAGTTGTTTCTTAATGGAATATGGAGTATAGAAAGGAATGAATCATTGGTTCCAAAACATGGACGTCTCCATGGCCTTATATAGGCACGGCTGTACTCAAGGAGTCGTTTTCTCACTAATTGCACTTTATAATTAGTAGTTAATAACATGGCTGGTCTATTAACTCCAATTATGTTATTAACCATATATTAATCTTCTTAATTAGTACATAACAGTTCTGAATTGATGGAGGATGCTAATGGCTGAATAAACTTAATTTATTGCCATTAAATTGTTTTAGAATTTCTCTTAAATTGACCATTAAAATAGGTCAAATTCCAACAATCCCTCACCAATTTCAAAGCAAGGAATTAGAGGTCAATAGATCAATGTGCTGCAATATTGTTAATATACCATTCATTCGGTAAAAGTCCTATACGGGTTGAACTTATACCTAGAATATCAATATCCATCTTTCCACAGCTGAAGAATAGACTAAACCTTGAATTCTCAGCCTTGTGTGGGCAGACTTCAATTAAAGTCGGAACTGATACTAGGCTGCCAAAACAACCTCGCCTAACCAGAGCGTTAATGGTCTGCTCCCAAATCTGCTCATGAGCCTTTATGAGAATGCCTTATTCTCACGAACTGTGACCTACAGTTGAGCTCAAGTAGGTGTTTTTATTCAAGATATCCTGTAGGCTAATATCTTTCACAATAAAAAATATTAAGTCTTAATGCCAACCTTTTATACAGTCAAGAGTACTACGCTTTATCATTTGAACATGGGTATATTTTATTTATTTATAATGTACTATTTGGTTATACTAATCAACTTCTTCTTCCTGTTATCTTAGTCACGGGATCTCCGATCAAAAAGGACAGGTAACCATTATGGTGTAACTATTAGACGGGCCTCATACCCATGTTCTTCGACATCACGGTAATCACATTCCGTGATAATCCCTTTGTAAAAGGGTCTATCAGATTTTTTTTTCACTTTTCACATAGCTCGCAGCTATAACTCCGGAGGTTTTCATCTTTCTGATAGATTTCAGTCTACGCTTGATATGTTTATTGGACTTTGAGTTATCCTTTGTATTCATAACCCGAGCTAGCATTGATTGGTTATCACAATACATTAGGATAGGCGGTATCGACTTTTCTAGGAAAGGCAAGTCCATCAATAGCTCTCTTAGCCATTTAGTCGCAGTAGTAGTTGTTTCTAGTGCTACAAGTTCTGCTTCACACATGGATTTTGTTAACACGGTCTGTTTACAAGACCTCCACGAAATTGCAGCACCAGCAAGCGTAAACACATAGCCACTCGTGGCTTTGGTCTCATCCGCATTTGAGATCCAGTTGGAATCACTATATCCTTCCAATGCTGGTGGATATCCCGACTAGTGAATTCTGAGTGAGGTTGTGCCTATCAAATAGTGCAACACTTGCTCAAGTGCCTTTCAATGATTATCTCCAGGGTTTGATGTAAACCGACTCAGTTTGCTCATAGCATAGGAGATGCCAGGTCTCATGGCACCCGCAAGATACATGAGGGACCCAATTATTTGTGAATATCTCAGTTGATCTTTTCCCTTTTCTTCGAATTTTCGAAGCTTGATGCTCGCATCATAGGGAGTTGGAGAGATATTACAATCCTCTAAACCAAAACGGCTAAGTATCTTCTCTGCATAGTGGGATTGACTCAAGGTAACCCCATCTTTGCTTTTGATCAACTTCACATTTAGGATCACATCCGCTGGTCCCAAATCTTTCATGTCAAAACACCTTGACAAGAAAGTTTTGATCTCATCAATTGCTCTTGTGCTTGTTCCAAAAATTAATATGTCATCGACATATAAGCACAATATTACTCCCTCACCCCCACCATAACGATAGTACACACACTTATTTGCCTTGTTTACGCTAAATCTAGTAGATGTCAAAGTGGTGTCAAATTTTTCATGCCATTGTTTAGGTGCTTGTTTAAGTCCATATAGGGATTTTATTAATCTGCACACTTGTTCTCTTGCCTAGGAATTTTATAACCATCCGGTTGCTCCATATATATCTCTTCCTCTAACTCTCCATAGAGGAAAGTAGTTTTTACATCCATTTGATGGATATGCAAACCATAAGAAGCTGCAAGAGCAAGGATCACTCTAATGGTAGAAATTCGGGCAACAGGAGAGTATGTATCAAAGAAATCCTCTTCTTCTCTTTATGTGAATCCCTTAGTCACAAGCCTAGCCTTGTACTTTTCAATAGTACCATCAGACCTCAATTTCTTTTTAAAGATTCACTTACATCCAATTGGTTTACACCCACGTGGACACTCAGTGATCTCCTAAGTCCCATTTAAAATGATAGAGTCCATCTCATTACAGACTAGCTCTTTCCAATATTCTACATCTAAAGATGCATAAGCCTCTGAAAGAGTGTTGGGTACATCATCCACAAGATAAATAATATAGTCATCACCAAAAGATTTCGCAATCTTTTGTCTCTTGCTCCTACGAGGAGCTTAATTAACAATATTGTTACCTTCTTTAGATGGTATGTATAATTCATCGTTTATCTCACATGGTGATGTGCCATCTTCAGGAGCATTCACATGATTGGGATAATTCTCACTCTGAGAAGCGCTACCTGCTGCTCTCATAGGAAATATATCCTCAAAGAATGAAGCATCTCTCGACTCCATGATAGTATTCATATTTTGTTCAGGAGTATCAGATTTAACTACTAAGAATCTATAGGTCATACTGTTATGTGCATATCCCAAAAAATCCCAAAAATGCATAATCTACTATTTTGGGTCCAAGATTTTTTTTGTTCGACTCAGGTAAATTAACCTTCGCCAGACAGCCCCAAGTACTCAAGAAATTGACATTGGGTTTTCTCTCATTCCATCCTTCATAGGGAGTGACTTCTCTGTTTTTAGTCACTACCCTGTTTAGTACAAAATTAGCTGTCAAGATAGCTTCCCCCCACTATTCATAGGACATACTGGTACTCTCTAACATGGCATTCACCAAATCTATTAGAGTTCGGTTTCTCCTCTCAGCCATCCCATTCGTTTGAGCTGAATATGCTGGTGTCACTTCATGAATAATACCATGTTCAATATAGAATTGAAAGAAATCATTTGAGGTATACTCTCCTCCACGATCATCGCGTAATCGTTTGATTTTTCTCTCAAGTTGGTTCTCAACCTTGGCCTTACAAATTTTAAAGTATTGTAAAGCTTCATCTTTAGTTTTTAGCAAATAAATATAGTAAAAATAAGTAGTATCATCAATCAAAGTCATGAAATATCTCTTCCCTCCTCTTGTCAATATCCATTCATTTCACACAAATCAGAATGAATAAGATCTAATGGTGCCAAGTTTCTCTTTTCCCTAAACTCTTAAATGGTTTTCGAGGTTGTTTTGCTTACACACAAGATTGACACTTTGATCCTTTGACAATATTGAACTTTTTTTTCTTGAATACGCAGGAGAGTTGCGTATCTTTGTATTAAGAGAGGAAAAACGGCCCTGTACAAACACCACCGCCTCACTCCTAGCCAAGCTGTGAGGGGTTGAGAGTTACATTAGGTTGTACTTGATATGAAAACACCTAGAGGGTAAGGCCTGACCCCAAAAACACCCAACTAAAACCTAAACCAACTCCCCTACTTGTCCTGCATCGAGCCTACACAGCCCCCGAGCTCCGGCAAGGCACCACAAGTGATGTTCGTCCTTGAAACTTCTAAGACAGACTGCTATGTTCAGACTGACCCCTTCAAAAACCAATGAATTCCTGTGTTTCCACAAATTCCAAGTTGTCAGAATGATCAGTGTATTGATGCTCTTCCTCTTTTGTTTAGGCAATCGTTTCATTGTCTTCCTCCACCACTCAGCAAAGGTTTTGGTGCGCTGGGTTGGGGTACAGTCCTGTAATCCCAACGGGGTGAGAATCTTGTGCCAACACTCTCACACAAACATGCATGAGGTCAACAAATGCTGGACATCCTCCTGCTCCTGATCACAGAGTGGACACTTAGTTGGGTGAGGTAAACCTCTCTTGGCTAGACAATCCGCTGTCCAACATCGATTCTGTATAGCGAGCCATAGGAACATCTTACATTTAGGTGGTGCCCAGGACTTCCAAAGCCGCCGCCATGGCTCAAACACAATGGCTCTATAATGAAAAGCTCTATATGCAGATTTGGATGAGTAAACACCCGAGCTATCTAGTCGCCAAATATGCATATCATCCTCTTGGGTTAGAGCCACTTCATGCACCACCTCCCACAACTGAAAATACTCAAACAACCCAATCAGAGAAAGACCCCCTTGAATGTCGCGCGACCATGTATGGTCTAGTAGTGCTTGAGCCACTGCGCTGCTTTTGAAACTTGGTAGGGACCAATGCTAAAACCAGCGGTGCTAAATCTGAAATAGAACAACCCATAAGCCATTTATTGTCCAGAACTTAGTTATGTCCCCCCTGCCCACATGTGTTTCCATTGCAACATTAAACAGAGCCATTGCCTTTGGGTTGATATGAAAATCAAGTCCTTGCCAAGGTCGGTTTGGATCAGATTTTCGGAGCCATAACCATCTTATCTGTAAAGCCCAACTCATAACCTCCAAATTAAGAACCCCAAGGCAACCAAGATCAAGTGGTCGTGAACTATATCCCAAGCCACCCTACTGCTGCCACCATTAGCAATAAGCCTGCCCTTTCATATATAGCCATGTCTGATTTTATCCACTGCCCGGATAAACCATTTTGGCACATTGAGCGCTATTAGAAGATGGATGGGAATGGCCGAGAGAACAAACTTGACCCAAGCAGTACGGCCTGCCAAATTCATGAGGGCCGCCTGCCATCGTGGTAATTTATCCCCTACTTTCTCAATCCATGGCAATAAATCTGACTTGGTTAGCTTCCTATTGGATATAGGTAGTCCGAGATATGTACATGGGAAGGAAGCAGCCGTGTATGGGAAAATTGTGCTCACTGTCTCAACTTGTGGTTGTTCACACTGTATAGGAATGACGCAGCTTTTTTGTAGATTGGTGTGCAGACCAAAAGTTTCACCAAAACTGCCAAGTATGCTCATTCTCAATCCATTTCCATCTCCAAAGGCTTAATGAATAGGACAACATCATCAGCATATAAAGATATTCGCTGAATGGGGTTTCGGTGAGCTAAGGGCTGCAACAGTCCAAGCTCCCCCGCCTTGATGAAACAACTGTTAAGAACATCCATGACCAAGATAAATAACAATGGGGAGAGCGGGTCTCCTTGACGGAGTCCATGTTGCTGTCTTATGTTCTCACCCAGTTCTCCATTCACCAGGACTTGTGTTGATGATGTTCGGAGCAGATTAGGTATAAGATTGCGCCATCCATCTCCAAACCCCAAATGAGCAAGAATTTCAAGAAGAAAAGGCCAACAAACCGAGTCAAAAGCTTTTGAAATATCCAGCTTGAGAAAAAGACTCGGTACCTTGCGTCTGTGAAGCGATTTGATGGTCTGTTGCACAAGCATGTAATTATCATGTATGCAACGTCCTCTAGTAAAAGCACTTTGATTGGCAGCTACTAGAGAGTTGAGATATGGAGCAAGCCGATTAGCCAAGATTTTTGTGATCAACTTGGCAAAACTATGAATTAGGCTAATCGGTCGAAAGTCTTTTGGATGTGCTGCTTCCGGCTTCTTTGGTATCAAGGTGATGAAGGCCGAATTGAGAAGCCACAATTTTCTAGAGTCTCCCTGCTGCAGCATGATAATAGCAGCCATGAAATCATGCTTTATAACCGACCAACATGCCTTATAGAACCTCCCTGTATAGCCATCTGGGCCTGGAGCCCGATCTGCTGGTAGTGTTCTGATTGTAGCCCAAACCTCCTCTTCTGTAATTGGTGCCTCAAGCTCTGAGAGATCAATTCCATGCCTGTGAAAGGTTGCCAAGTCCAATGTGGTAGCCCGAGGCATTGCCGTCCCAAGCAAGCTATCAAAATAATCAAACATGATGTCCTGCTTATCATTCTGCGCTGTAGCGACCTGGTCCTCATGAATAAGCTTGGGGATGAAATTCTTACGTTTCCTAAAATCCGCTTGACTGTGAAACAGAGCCGTGTTGGCATCCCCGTCCTTCAAGAACCGAATACGGGATCTGAGACGTGCTATGGTTCTTGAGAGGACAGGACCAGACATAACTGTTTTAGTTGTTGCCGTAGCCAACACTCTCCCGCTGTCAATGCTCGCTGATCTTGCGCTATCTCAAGCCGATGGATGATTTCCCGTGCTACTGCATGTTGCGTGTTTATGTGACCGACCTTCTTCTGACTCCATGAGTGAAGGGCTCTTGTGAGGCGTTTCAACTTAAGAGAAATACGCTCAAGCGGATCAGGGCACTGTGTGAGAGGCTCATTCCAGGATGCTGCCACCGCATCCATGAAACCGTCCAATTTCGGCCAGTAGCTTTCGAAGTGAAACCTACGCTTGCCGTGGACACTTTCCTGCAGCCCGAGCAAAAGAGGACAATGGTCCAAAATCTCAGATGCTTGACTCTGTAAGATGCAGTCCGGATATAACTCCTCCCAATCTGAGATGCACAAGACTCTGTCAAGTTTAACTAGCGTGGGAGACTCACCCTGATTCGACCAAGTATAGCGCCGCCCCAAAAGCGGCAACTCCTTCAGCTCACAATCATTAATAAATCGTCGAAACCTTCCCATCATAGCCCTGTTAAGATTGGTATTGTTCTTATCCCCCGAGGAATAGATCATGTTGAAGTCACCGGCAATCATCCACGGTACGAGACAAAGATTCCGGTCTTCTCTAAGTTCCTCCAAAAAATCTACCTTTTTTTGAGTCTTGATGCGGTCCCTAAACTCCAGTGAACCACCATGCAGCATCTTCCCCTGCTGCAAGTTTAACTGACACCGAATAGCGCTTGATATGCCACTGATTTACTACTCCAAACACCCCTTCTTTCCAGGTAATCAGAATGCCTCCACGAGTACCTCTTGCAGGGAGATAAACAAGAGCAGTTTTACTATGCATACTAGTAGTAATGCACCTGTGGCACGCACGTTAAAATTTTATAGTGATGCAAATGTGACACGCATGTTAGAATTTTGAAGCAAAAATTAATATAAAAAACAATTAAAATTCTTTGGATAATCAAATAAATTATAAAATATCATGATCACTCATAGCATGAATCTAATGGAAAGTCAATCAAAAATACTTTGACAAATTCCAACACATATATCTTCAAAAAGAGAGGAATCACACATGCCTATCTCCTCTAATACTGTTTAACACTATCAATGAATTTTTTTACGTCATATGGTATGTTGTCATTGCATTTATTTTCTTCGAGCTTTAACATGTCTATTAAAAACATACACTCTTGCAATGTGTGGCTCTAAATTATTAAAACAAATAAAATGATGAGTGACAGAAAATCGATCAATGGATAAACAAGCATGAGAACAAAAACTTACTCTGAAGAATTTATCATATATGATCCTATCTCTAGTTCTCGGGCACATGAATTGAAGAACAAAAGGTCTGATTACTGCTAACCATAACCTTGTTAGAATGAAGTATGATATTGCATAACATAAGAAAAACAAAGTTATTAAGTCTCTCTAGGCTTATCATTGAAAAGGTGAATGATTGATGTAGGAGATTGTCTCTTCCATTACATAAGCATAACAGAGTTCAGTTAATTACAAGCATTCGTAAGTGGACAAGAGAATATGTAAAAATCATGCACCAAGTAGATAGATAGAGAGAGAGAAAGAAAGAGAGAGAGATAAATAGAGAGAGAAGTCAAACACGTGCCAACAAGGCAGTAACATTCTTTATCGCTATTAAAAATAGTTTCAGTGACCATCCTACTTTGGCAAATAACATTGAAATACAGAAGCACATCATTACAAGCTGCTGGCATCACGAATCTAACAATTTGCTATCATAGCTCGATCAAGATTCACCATCATAGGCTTGCGGTCGGCATTTACTGTCACTTGTTGAGTCCTCTTCCTCTATGAATGCTAAGATCTAGTATTAGCAAGGTCCCATAGCCAGCTTCAATATTTATTTTATTCGAAACAATTCTAAAAATTAGTCATATTGAATAACCAAATCTGCATGCTAATTAATTGTTAATGTGCTAAATTAGACACGCATCACACTCCACGATTATGTACAGAAGAGAAGAAATAAAATGTCACGTATGCTAACCTTGAAACTTGCAGAGCTGAATAGCTAAAGCTAAAGCTAATATAGGCTAATGACATGATATATGCAGCAGAACTGAATAGCTAAAACTAAATAATCAATACAGACTGATGACACAAAATTACCTGCTTCTCGACATTAGCGTCATCTATAACAGTCAAGAAATGGCACTTACTGTTAGCATAATAGTATATGGCCATATGGGCCTGGGTGTTTTGGCCGCAAGGGCTTGTTAGCCCTCTTGTGCGTCGGCCTCTTAGGTCTAGGATAGATGACTTGTGCGGCAAGGATCTCCTGGTGATGTTTCTATAAACCCTAGAGTTTTTTGCCTATATATGTACTCTGTACTTTGCACACATCAATCAATCTATTCTTCCCAGCCATATTGCTTTTATGGTATCACGAGTCCGGGTCCTTGCCCCGATTCTTTCTCTTCCACTGCCCTGATCTCGCGTGTGCCCTCCCTTCGCCGTGCCCCTCAATGGCTGGAACCCATCCTCCATCCCCTACAGCCTCTACTGCCGCCGCCACAGCCGAGAAGCAGCGCCTGGCCGCTGCTGAAGCCGAGCGCATCAAGCGCCAGGAGACGCACGACGCTGCCCTCATCGAGGCCGTCAACACCGCCAAGAAGCTCGATGCCATCGCCGCCCACCAGTGCGCGGCCTTGAAACATGCTGCGGAGGCATGCAAGACCTCCGCCACACATGAGGACGATGCACCTGCCTCCAACGTCGACTCCCTCTCCTCGGACCGTGATGTTGGCGATCTTCATCAGGCCATGCTTCAACACGAAGCTGCTGTTGTGATCAATCTGCACCCAGGCGGTGGGTGTCCAGAATATCCGCAGCCTCGTCCACTACGTCCTCGATCTCGCCACCGGCAATTACGCCCGCTGGCGTGATCAGCTCCTCCTCGTCATCGGCAAGTACTCCCTTGAGGGTCACATCCTTCTCGATGCGCCGGCTACGAACTTCCTCGATTGGATGCCCATCGACTGTGTTGTCAAGTCCTAGCTTGTCGACACCATCTCCACCGATCTGGTCGAGACCGTGCTGATCGAGATGCTACTGCACGCACCGTCTGGCTCGCCCTGGAAACCCAATTCTTGGGCAACCAGGAGACTCGCGCCCTCCACCTCGACACCCAGTTCTGAAACTTTGTCCAAGGGGACCTCTCCATCGCTGACTACTGCCGACAATTCAAGAAGATGGCAGAAGGCCTTGCTGCCCTTGGCGAGCCGGTCGCCGTGCGCACCTTGCGACTCAATGTCATCCGAGGCCTCAACGAGCGCTTCCGGGACATCGGCCGCCATCTTCGCCGCTCTCATCCCTTCCCGCCCTACAAAGACATTATCTCCAAGCTGTCTCTCGAGGAGATGACCATGGTCCCGCAGCCGTTGTCGCCTCCCACCGCCCTTGTCACTGCTCCGGGCAAGTCCTCTCCTTCCTCCACCGGCGGACGATCCTCTGACCAGCGTGGCGGCTCCGGGGGTGCGCCGACCAAGCCCAAGCAGCAGCAGCTCCAGAACAACAGGCGTAGCCCCAAGCCATCTGGCCCTGCCCCGACTAACACCGGCAGCCAAGGGTGGGCCGACTGCTCCCTGGCCCTCTCTTCACAATCCATGGGCCGGGTCCATTCAAATGTGGCCTGGTCCACGGCCTCCTCTGGCGCCGCTGCCCCTCCCGACCGGCATGCCGCAGCAGCAGGCGCTGCTGGCTCAGGCTCTGGCTCAAGCGCAGGCTCACTCCGTGCAGCAGCATGCCCAGCAGCAGGCGTAGCAACTCCAGGCACAACATCTCCAGGCACAAGCTCAACTCCAAGCGCAGGGACAACTCCAATGGGCGCCACCGGGGTTTTCGAACCCCTCTGTCGTCCCCTCCTCATGGGATCAACAGTCCTTGGCCTCCGCATATAGCACCATGAGTCTCCAACAGCCACTGACAAATGACTTCTATTTTGATTCAGGTGCCTCTTCCCACATGGCTTCTGACCCCAATTTACTCTCACACACTTTGCTCGCGTGGTACCCTACTCCTTCATCTATTGTTGTCGATAACGGTTGTCTTATGCCTGTCATAGCCATAGGTTCTATACAACTACCTAGTACTTTCTTTCTTAAAAATGTGCTTATTTCACCTTCGCTCATTAAGAACCTTATCTTTGTGCGCCGCCTTACCACTGACAATAAAGTTTCTGTCGAGTTTGACCCTTTTGGTTGTTTTGTGAAGGACTTGCGCACCCGAAGAGTTCTCGCCAGGTTCAATAGCTCAGGACTGCTCTACCCTATGAGCTGGCCGTCGACTACAGCCCTTCTCAGCGACATCGTCTCCTCCTTCACCCAGCTTTGGCATCGGCGTCTAGGGCATCCGGGTCAGGAGCCGTTATCCAAGCTTGCTTCTATCCTAAACTTATGTAATAAAGAACCTAGCAACTCGTTGTGTCATGCGTGTTAGTTAGGTCGACATGTTTGTCTACCCTTTCATACTTCATCCTCTCGTGCATCAAACAATTTTAATCTTATACACTGTGGGTTTCCTCTGCTGACAATCAGACTGGGGGGGGGCGTGTTAGCATAATAGTATACGGCCTGGCCACACGGGCCTGTTGGCCCTCTTGTGCGCCAGCCTCTTAGGTCTAGGATAGATGACTTGTGTGGCAAGGATCTCTTGGTGGTGTTTCTATAAACCCTAGAGTTCCTTGCCTATATATGTACTCTGTGCTTTGCACACATCAATCAATCTATTCTTCCTGGCCATATTGCTTTGACTTACAATGTTGATTTTATATGCTTGAATGTACAGTTCAAGTATCCAACCCAAAAAATAGCATGAAACATCCTTTCCTTGTCCTATCTATTCCACTTAAGTAAACAGATGGGAGAGCATCTTGCTCTCTACCGGTCGGCCTGCAGATGAAAGATTGTGTAGCAATGAGATAATTCCTTTTGATAGTGTGTAACCGAATATGATGTCATGTATAGAATTGAGTTGTGTAAACATGGTATCATGTATAGAATTGAGTGATGTAAACATCTGACCCAGGTTATTGAAGAAATAGGCGTACGTGGTGTTGTTGTTGTAGGCTGGTATGTCACTTGTATGCCACAATAATACACCCTGAATTTTATTACGAAAAATGTCTGCTAGTATTATTTACAGATCATATTTTTATTGCACTTTGTTTATACAGTTTATGCTTTCATATATTATACAGGTTTAAGATTGTTAACCTACTGCTTATTAAGACTCCATGGTCCCATTTTTTTTTTTTGTAATGATAACTATTATGGTTACGAGTACAAAACAAACACATAGTGTGGGAGCTGAGGGCTTGCCGCCACGCCGGCCAGCTAGGCCGAAGGGCCTCGGACAAGCTTTTGGTAAGGGTTAACAAGACTGAACAATAGCACAGAGCCGGAGGGCCTGGAGTTACGCCCTTCGGACAATGAACTTGTATTATATGGACTGTTCCGTACAAGAAGGCTCGGGAGGCAGAGAGATATCTTGTCCCGGTCAGAGTTGTAGGTGAGCATTTATAGATCCATGCTCACCTGCCCCCCGGGTGTATTTACATATTTGCCCCGAGCTTTACATTACACATCTTACTGATTGACCTAAGGGTATTCTAGTACTTCAATCTTCATCCGGTACATGCCCCCAACGGTCACTCTCTGAATCCTGTGCCTGGGGCCCGCTGCGCCATACGACCGACCTTCAAGCGCCTACTGGGTCGAAGGCCCTTTGGGTCATTGGTCCACCTGGGCCTTGTTGCTTATTGATGAGCTGCTTTCTAGCCTTGGGGAGACTAAGAGATGGGCTTTCCCCAACAATAATAATTGCAATCAACTGAGCTCCTAAATTGAATACACGCGTGTGGAACAAGATTTTAAGTGTAATAAGTGAATTGAATTAGGCGGAATTAAACTAGAACAAGGATTTAGTGACACAGCCGGATTCACTCAATCTAGGGCAGAAAAAATCTTCCGAAACATGTCCAGTTGTAATGGTTCACAATATTGCTTACCAAAATTGCAACCATACAATCCGTTCAAGATTATGGGCATCTTGTACACCTCAAGTTACAATCCATATAGAACCCACGTAGGAAAACACATAAATACGATGTGCATAGTACGACACATGTACTATAGCCAAAATAATACAACCCACCGGACATAATCTGCTCTACTATCTTCTGGCCCACTGTCCAAGAGCAGGAATGACAAACTGCATTTTAAGTTGTGACACAACAAGTTTGTCATCATAGCCTACAGCTGTCAATGACATTTAGTATCGTCACAAAACAACATTCCCGTTCCGTCGTAAAAACACAGGCATTATCTGTGACAATTTTATCTGAGCCTTTTATAACAGTACACATGGTAGGTGTCATAGATGTGCTACTCACCTAAATAATTTCATAAATTGAGGGTATGCAATGACAATTTCATAATTTGTCACCTCATATATGTCACTGAAACCCACATTTCATGTAGTGTAAGCACAGCTTCGCTTTCGATCACCTCCTTGACATGAGTTACATATCTCAAAGAACAATAAAACAAAGATTCAAGTTGGTAGCACCTGTCTAGACCATGGTCGTTATGTAACTTGGACAGAGTTATGTCAGAGAAAATATCTCTATTCCCACCCATAATTCCGAGTCCGAAAGTCATGTACATGCAGAAACTCCATGCTCCCAGGATTATCAACGAGTTGATGCCTTTTCTTGAGTCATTGCTTGTTCCATGAATTACCCGACATTACCACAGTGCAAAGGACTCATCCACTCTTTGAAGCTTGTTGTAGCATAATATCAATCACACCCATGACCGTTTACATACCTCACTGTCCTTAGAAGTTGACTTCAACAAATACATAGAATCTGATCTTAGTCACTTCCTTTGCTGACCCAAATAGAGCAGCTGGTCCAGGGTGCTAGAATTGATGGTGGATAAATCATGGATGCGAGCAATCTACACAGCGTATTTTAACAAAGAGAAAATAATCTTCCACACATTACTTCAAGAATGGAATATAGAAAAACACAAGTTTGCAGCACCATGCCTTGACTTATTAAAATGCCCCATATCAGGAAATATTACTCAAGAATCTGAAAGAGTAGCACTAAATAGATAATGCCATAAAAGCTTCAGAAATGGTTTTCTTCTAAAAGGAAGGACGAAAGAACATTAAACAAAAGGAAATATACATTTTCACGGTGCCAAGTTACCAGAATAGCATGTTATGAGCAATTACAGTCTCAAACCTGAATATAGGAAACATAGAAATTTCTGGCTAACCATAATACTGGAGGACAATTCCTCAATTTTTTTTACATTAATATGAAACAACACCAAAAGAAACTTTTATTATGCATAGTTGCATCTTGAACAACAAGGTTCAAACTATAGCTAACTCTGCTACCTGAGTTCATGAGTCAATGCTAAACCAGTATGCACTGTTGCTATGTTCTGTATTGAGTTTATGTTGGATTTATATAAAAAAAAACAACTCAGTTGATACGTCACACAGGGTCAGGCCTTATACCCATTACATAATGCAAAATGTAAGACACAACACCTCATGGCTCAACTCGGAGTGAGGTGGTGATGATTTGTAAGGTGCCGGTTTTTCTCTCTCTTAATACAATGATACATAGCTCTCATGTGTATTCGAGAAAAAAAAAAGTTGAGACGTCACACAAATATTCTTGTGTTCCTCAAATTATATCTTATAGATGAAAAATGACATTAGATAGTGGTACCTGAACGAGACCAAAGACAATTGCTTTTTTTGTGCTTCCCTTTTCAGTGCATCCAACTTGATAGTAAAGCAAACACTATCTGATAAAAGTGAATAACCTCTCTTTGAAGCATTGTAGATCGAGCTGCAACAGTCAATCTGCTTGGCGTAGCATAAAACCAGAGGCATAAGACACATGGACCGAGGCTACTTGCAGCCTGCAGAAGACACCCTGCTCAGTAGCCAGCGATGAAAAAAAATTATCGAACAGAACACTAAGGTCAACGTATCTAAGATTCCTATAATAAAAAGATGGGTGCAACATCAACATTAAATATAATTAAAAATTAGCAATACAGGGACTACAATGAAGTTCACAAGTTTAAATATGATACATTGGCTTAAACACCACCACCTCCAATGAGGCCATATAGAAGGGTAGTAATAAAATGGTAGTGTTGCTCCCTAATGCATACAATTCAATTCTTTTTCTAAAGAGTCAATGATCATGCAAAGAAGAAAAGCAGGATATTGTACGTACAAGCATTCATGTCTGTTACTCCAATATCATATCAGTGAAAGATAACAAAATAATCATAAAAAAGTTCTCACAGGTAACAAAATAAAGGAAATGATAAATAAATACCTTGTAAAAATACGCTGAAGGTAAGTTCAGATATGGATGTCAAGATGAGGGAAAATCAAATAAAAAGACACCATATTGCCAAGATATTTTCTTCTTGTATGAAATATGAAAGAGGCACACTCTGGTCCTTTTTCTAGTATCGTTAACGATGCCATGACACAGACTGTTTTTCTTTCAAACAAAAAATGATCTTTACCATTCCTAATCAACTCTGCATGTTAATATTAATATATTGTAAAGGCTTTCATGAGAGGAAGCATCATGGATTAGCAAACAAATTATAGAAATTACAATGAAATAAATTAAACCTTAGTTATTTAGATCCAAGATCATACCATGGACCTACTTGGCATCCTATGCCATATCAAAAACAAAACAATGATCAATCCAGAAAGGCCAAAATTGAACTCTGAAGAGAACCAATTCCGTTATGGTGTATTAGTTACAAGGGACCTAATAGCATCTGACTATCGATATGGTGTATGAGTCAATGACAGATATGGAGGATACACTACAAACACAGTGGGGCATACCTCTAGAATTTTTTAGGTGATTCTTCTTTTGACCATTTTATACTTAATGATTTCTTTCACTGGTTTCCCATCAATTTGGCATCTGCACAAGCCACAAATGCAGGGATCAGATTTAGAATAGAGCCTATGTGCATTCCAATAAGAATATATACACCGTTAATAAAATAAAATTCATGCAAGTGAGAAAAAGATCAAGTGTTGTTCATAATGTGCACATTATTTAAACATGAAGAAAAAAGGTCAAAGATGCTTAACTTGCAGAAAAGGCACATAAAACTTGTAATAAACATACTATGCTATTATACATATATCCACCACGTGATATTGAATGAAACAAAATCCAGAGTAAGCTAAATCAAAAGAATGAGTGTAAATTATTTGAAAGCTATTAGTACCAGAATAAGAAATAAAAGGCATGAAATATTATTTTATTTGCATAGAGCAAGCATGCCTACAATAATCATTAGAATCAATTTCATGAAGATATTGCCGTTGGAGGTAGGACCTGACAACAACTGCATAATCTCAAACCAAATCAATAATATGTATACAAGCCGTACTCACCAAATCAACAACCAAATCAACAACTGAATAATCTCAAACCAAATCAATTTTCAACGGCATTGAAACCAGGAGCATACGTGCCCTTCACCAAATAAATATTACAGTGTGTCCGATGCTCACATCTACGCTACCGACAGTTGCAGTAGTTACATTTGTATCTGGGAGAAAAAGAAATAATAAGCATTTGACATTAAATATTACTAATCAATTAACAAAATTATACTAATCAAACATTTTAATTGAGTTATCTTTCATATACCAGTGCATTAACTATGAAAACTTAAAATGATGGGGTCTTGCAACCAAGCTAGGTTTAGAATGGTTAAGACTTACTTCCCAGACATCAGCTCTTATACTATAGGCACTTTCAAGGAAAATATTTGAAGTATATTAAAACTCAACTTTGATTGGTCAGATGAAGCAGTTTTGAGGCTTCACTTTTTTTTTCTCGAAAACGCAGGAGAGCTGCGCTTCATTATATTAAGAAGAATAAATGGGGTAAGAACCCAAACAGTAACCAACACACACACCACACCCTTTTGTTTGTTACATTCGCGCCTGTTAGTAATTTGCGCCAGTTACACCTACGCCACCACCAGGCAAGGATGCCAGGCCTCGCGCACCTGCCATTTCCCAGAGCCGCCTCTCATCAGATGCACAAGAGGTGGCTCTGTTCAGATTAGGCACCAACCCTTCGAATACAATGCCATTCCGGTGTGTCCAGAGGGTCCAAGCACCAAGCACAATCAGCGAGTTCAGTCCATTCTTGTACAGTGGCGGCACTTCTATCTCTGCCTTTGCCCACAAAGTATCAAAAGTTGTGTCCTCCGGTTGGGGGGACACTGCCTGCAAACCAACCTGTGATAGCATTGTGAACCAAAACTGCCGGGCAAAGGGGCAACCAACAAGAAGGTGATTAATCGTCTCTTCTTCCTGATTGCACAGAACACACTTCTCCAGATGGTCCATTCCTCGGCAAGCGAGGCAATCAGCTGTCCAACATCTATCATGCGCTACCAACCATAAGAAGAACTTGCATTTGCCGGGCGCCCAAGTTTTCCAAGTGCGCTCCCAAGGACCGAACGCTGTCGCTCCGAGGTAGAGATGTTGGTAAGCAGATTTTGCTGAATATTTTCCGGACGAGCAGAGGCGCCAAGTGTGTTTGTCATCTACTCCTGGCTGTAGGTGAAATTCCCATAAGACATCCCATAACTCAAAGAATTCTCCAAGAGCGCCTACAGTAGAAGCTGCCCGAGCATCCTAGAGCCATAGGTGTTCGTTGAGGGCTTCTGAGACAGTCCTCTTTCTCCTATTTCCCTTGGCCACGACCGAATATAAGCAAGGCGCCATGTCTACTATTCTGTGCCCATGCAACCATCGATCTTCCCAAAACAATGTTTGAGAGCCATCACCAACCTCTGTTGACATAGCCACTGAAAATAAAGTTCGCACTTGATCCGGGACTTGTATTTGCAGCATGGTCCATGGCTGGTGTGGATCAGTCTTTTGCAGCCATAACCATCGAGCTCTCAAGGCCCACCCCAAGTTCCTCAAGTCTGAGATCCCCAAACCTCCGAGTTCCTATGGGCATGTTACTTTCCCCCATGCGACCAAACAATGTCCACCCTTTGCCTCTTTTCTGCCCCTCCATATGTAGCTACGCCTTATCTTGTCCACCTCTTTAATTGCCCACTGTAGCAGGTCAATGGCCATTATGAGATAGACCAGCATGGCCGTCATCACAAATTGCACATGGTCACAAACTGCACATGGACCGCGCGGCCTACCCTATTCATAAGCTCTGATTTCCATCCGGGTAGGAGATCAGCTAGCCGGTCAATGATCGGTTGGACTTGACTCTTGGTTAATTTCTTCAGAGACAATGGCAATCCAAGGTAGCGACAAGGGAAATCTGAGACTGCACAAGGTAGGTTACTTTGTATTAGCTCAATGTCCCCTTGCCCACACCGAATTGGGTAGGCGCTACTCTTGTGTACATTCGTGTTGAGGCCGGATGATTCTCCAAATAACTGAAGGATCTCCACCGTGAATTCAATATCATTTGCATCTGGCCTGAGGAACATCACTACATCATCGGCGTAGATAGATATCCTGTGTTGGAGTGCTCTAGAAGATAGAGGCTGTAGTAAGCCCTCAGCTGCCGCTTTGGATATCATGTGGCCAAGCACGTCCATTACAAGAATGAAAAGCATCGGAGAGAGGGGGTCCCCTTGCCTAAGGCCGCGCATATGCCGAATCACTTCACCGGGGGAGCCGTTGAGGAGCACTCTTGTAGATGATGACCTCAGCAGTCCACTAATTATGTCACGCCAAACTTGACCAAAGCCGAGATGTCTCATTACCTCAAGTAAAAAAGGCCAAGATATTGAGTCAAACGCCTTTGAGATGTCAAGCTTCAGGAGGAACCGTCGGTGCTTCACTTTATGAAAAACATAAACAAAAACTACCAATTCTTTGGTCAGCATTGCATACTTCATTTAAGCTTTGACTTTGTTATGCGTTGATATGAAATGTCGATAGTAACCAACTGTAAGCAAGAATCATATATAACTATTGCACATGACTTCATTACGCATTGATATAAAATTGCTGCCAGGCTGAGAAAAATAAACAAAGAAATGTCGCCACACATTTTCTATATGAAAAAATGAATGAACAAAAAAGTTCTGTAAAACAAAAGATGCAGAGTGACAGATCAGAAAAAATGGAGAGGGAAGCGTCTCAAATGAATTTCAGTGGTGATTAAGACTTCCACACCTGGATACTCATGCCCTTCTTCCACCAAGAAGTCTCTCATGGCTAGTGCACACCCTCCTCCTCCAGGCCACATTTACTCCATAGACATTTGCTCCAGCTCTTCATGATCAAGCATAAATAAGCTCACAAGATAAGAAAAAACAACACCATCGAGCATAAATAATGATTACAAGATAAGAAAAAACAAATGATTACACAAAATGAGTAAGCAGGATTTTTATACCACAATACTTACATATTGATAGTGACCAATCTCTACTCTAATGACATTATTACTTCTTGGAGCATTTGTGCTGCACAACCTCTATAGAAAACAGCACCATGAGACCAAATAATAAAACAATGTCGATATTTCACATGCAGGAAGGGGCTAGTAAAATGTGAACAATTTGCAATGAGCAACATCAATCAGATATATCAAAGACCAAATAAATAGATAAAAATGCAATATTATTCAAAAGCAAATCCAGCAAGTAGCAAAAGAAGAAAGTCCTCAAAATTTGAAACCTCGTGATTTATATGCGGCCCCTCCCGCATGTTTGAAAAAAAAATAGACGATGCTGCAGTTATACCCTTCACACTACAAACAACTGATAATGGTTTAGAGGAGGAGTATTCCTGTCCATTTTGATCTTATTTAGTTTTACTGTAGATCACTTTACAATTTCAGAAGTAATATGCACACCATTTTCAAACCATGCTGGAAGCCTGGAAATATAAATTGTAGATAGCAGCAGAGGAAAAATCTAATAAAGAAAGAAAAAAGCTTACCTTGATAGCATTCACGTGCTCAGGGCTAAAAGTATCATATTCAAATTTCTTAGGATGCCAAGTCATTTTGTCTTTTGGGTCTGATGATTGGTCCAATGACGTATAAGTCAACATTATTATTTTCGGTTCATCTTCAAGGCCTTTGATCTAACATATTAAAAAGACTGTGCCAACCAATGAATCTCAGAGATAATCGTGTCAGTTCTATCTTTGAGGCTTATCAAAACAAAAATAGGGCTTACAGAAAACAATGTCTGCACATAGTGTTCATTCGTAATACAATCATGCTCCTCTTGAGAAGCTTTCTTCTGCAAGGTTTAACACAAACTTCAATGAACACATGTTCTATGAGCAACAGCTGAGGGTTTCATTTTCTTGGATTGGTTGGATACGTGTAAATCTAAATCTACTAAATAATATGGTAGAGAATGAGGACAATGAAATTTTACCAGTATGCGGCCCCTCTGGAAATTGAACCCAAATCGTCTCTGCAAGGAAAAGGTGTTAATAAATACAAAGAACACTCAGACAAA
The DNA here is from genome assembly GCA_032690845.1 of Eleusine coracana subsp. coracana. Lineage (NCBI taxonomy): Eukaryota > Viridiplantae > Streptophyta > Magnoliopsida > Poales > Poaceae > Eleusine > Eleusine coracana. Next base: position 35,502,461 of record CM064428.1, on the reverse strand, counting down.
AAGAAATTCAACTTCAGGATCAATTATCGGATACTTGACAACTCATTACTGAACTGGGGGTGGAAAATGGATAGCCAATTACTTTGTTTGATGACCAGATGAAATAAAAAAAAAGACAGCATTTACCTTATATAAAACTTAGACATGACAAATCATTTACAGGATACCACATCGGCATTGTAAGATGAATCAGTTTGTAGATCCTTCATTGTAAGACGAAATGAATTCACATTATGAAGAATAGGACAATGGGGGCAGATCAACTATGTTTGTTACATTAGCAGAAAGATTTTTTTTCATATACTTTGTTTTCCAGTATACCAAAAATGACATTCTCCTGTATAGGATAACTATATTACGTTCAAAATTAAAATGAAAAGGAATTCAAATCAACAAAAGTAATTTTTCCTAGAAAAATTTGAAACACTGAATGCCAGCCATATTTGTAGACGAACTGTTTTACAAGTGCAATAGAAGTGTAAAAAGAATGTCTTGGTCACTACCATCTGCAGTAGTTAGAACTCAATAAATTGTTACTACCACAGGGAAGAGAATGTAAAGATAGAAGACCAAAACTTTTGAGTTAAATAAGCACATGAATGGTCGTTATAGTAGTACAGTATATCGTCAGTCTAGTCGAGTTGAGATACAAGTCATTATCACTCTATATGAGACACGAATAGGCGACCAAAATCTTGGTGCTAAATAAAATAGAAACTAATAAAGAGGCAAACAAGTGTAGTTTCAAACACAATGCACAAAAAAAAAATAGTTGAGGAACATAATTTTCTAATTCAAACATACGTAACAAATCTACATTGTATCGGTTCTTTGCATAGAAGGTTTTAAACCAAGCATGGAGTGAGATTTTTAGCACTTTTACAGGAGGACGCAATATGGTGATATCGTTATTAACTGGACCCCACATGGCCCTATTTTCGAAGTAGCAATATGGTGATTCAGCTTATATTAACCTAGAGTAGTACCAAGCATCAAACGCTCCAGCAATTATACGAACAATTAATAGAAACTGAATAGTAAAACAGCTGTATTCCAGTAAAATGATAGCTTTTCCTAAAGAAGGACAAGGACCAAATCAAGCTAAGAATATATCCCAGTGCTGATATGAGGATAGTACCTTGCAATGTCTTCTGAATACTTGTAATAATTTTATGTCGGCAACAACTACTTCAGCATGTTATCTAATTAATGTGACCCACTGAAATGAGAAGACAGATGACTAAGAATGTGTCACTCAAAAGTTATTGAAACACATGTCAGAACAAGAAAACCCCACACACAACAATTACATGAGAACCTTTCCTCCATTTGTCCTTTCGAATAGCAGGAGACATGTTTGGATTATAGCGCTTCTCGGTCTTGTGAATGAAACTGGGAGAATAAGTGACAAAAAATGAGATTAAATAATTGGAGTACTTCACATTATGAGAATAGTAAAGGATAAACAAGAAATTACATGGTTACACATTGTGTTCATTTATTTACCTGTCTACAAAACTTTTAGGTGAAGCCATCAGCTAAGTGTATATGCAGCTGAAATTGTAGAGAGGAACACAACTACAGCAGGATAAAAATGCAATATAATCAGAACTGATAATTTCAGTAACAAAATGCAAGATTTAAATTCACTCAAATAACAAATCAAGAACTGATAATGCCAACACCAAACAGCAAAACTGAGACACCCATACAATATAATCAGAAAACTTCACTTTAGAATCTCTTTCTGTTGTTGGAGAGGGGACTGTTATATCAGAAATTGGGAGCAAGAAAACAAGGACAGAAAACTTATTTTTAAACTGTCATCAGAGCATCTCCAAAAGCTCTCCAAAAAATTGATCCCAAAAGAGTGTTTTTAGTAGCAGCCTAAAAATTATTAGAGAGAAGTTTTGTTCAACAGTTCTCACTAAAAATAGATCACGAAATCTATTGATTGGGCCACGTTAACATCTGGGAGCATAACAACATTAATTCACTTGTAAATACAAGGATTGGGGCCCCCAGTTTTTCTCTCATTTCTAGATTAAAAAAAAACTCCGCCTATGTTGAGTCTCAATATAGCCAGTCCCAAGCCTGGGTAAAGGAGGAGGGTTGTGTTAGGTTTGGCAAACCAACGTCAAAAATCCAGCCACTCAAATGGATATGAAACCCATAAGAAATTCGTTGGGGCGTAACCCTCTTAGCGACACGCTACATCGGAACCCGGGTGTGGTGTCAAATGGGCAAGGGCCGGGTCGTCACAACCTTAGTGGCGCGTCGTATCGTGACCTGGGTACGATGAATAGTGAGGAAGGGTCGGGTCGTCGCAACCTTAGTGGCGCGCTACATCTACGCCCGGGTGTGGTGAAAAATGAGCAAGGGTCTTCGCACTTTCCTCGACAGGTGCGAAGGGTAAGAAAGTTAGCCGAGCCAACTAGGATTCGTCTAGAGAGTTGGAACGTAGGGTCCCTAACAGGCAAGTTACGAGAGCTAGTCGATGTGGTAACTAGGAGGCGTGTAAATATCCTATGCGTTCAAGAGACTAAATGGAAGGGCCAGAAGGCGAAGGAGGTGGAGAATACTAGCTACAAGCTTTGGTACACGGGTACAACATCGGGTAGAAATGATGTAGGCATCTTGATCGACAGGAGCCTTAAGGATGGAGTCGTAGATGTTAGGAGGCACGGGGACCGGATTATCCTTGTTCGGCTGATAGTTGGAGATTCGGCTTTAAATGTGATTAGTGCATATGCCCCTTAGGTAGGTCTTAGTGAGAGCATCAAGAGTCAGTTTTGGGAAGATCTAGATAGCATGGTTAGTGCCATACCTATCAGTGAGAAGCTTTTCATAGGAGGAGACATTAACGGCCATGTGGGGAGGTCTAATGTAGGGTTCGAGCGGGTCCATGGGGGATTCGGGTATGGTAGTAGGAATCAGGAGGGGGAGGATATACTTAATTGGGCGCTAGCTTATGACTTGTTGGTAGCGAATACCCTATTTAGGATGAGGGAATCCCATCTAGTGACCTTTAGAAGTGCACAACACTCGAGCCAAATCGACTTTATCCTTGCCAGGAGGGAGGACAGGCGTGCTTGCTTGGACTGTAGGGTGATACCTGGGGAGTGTGTCGTCACTCAACATAAGCTTGTGGTGGCGGATTTTCGTTTTCGGGTACGTGTCTACAGGGACAAACGTACCAAGACCGCGAGAACGAAGTGGTGAAAGTTTAGAGGGGAGCTAGCGCAAACTTTTAAGGAGAGGATGCTAGGAGAGGGCCCTGGGAGGAAGGAGAAGGACCAGATGACATGTGGCTAAAAATGGCAACATGTGTTCGGAAGGTAGCTTCAGAAGTGTTTGACGTGAGTAGAGGCAAACAAGAAGCAAAAGACACCTGGTGGTGGAATGATGAGGTGCAAAGGACTATCAAGGAGAAGAAGGAGTGTTTCAAGCGCCTACATCTTGACAAGAGTGCAACCAACATAGAAGGCTATAAAATAGCCAAGAGGGCTGCAAAGCGAGCAGTGAGTGTAGCAAAGGGTCAGGCATATGATAACCTTTATCAGCGACTAGGTACAAAGAAAGGGGAGAAGGACATCTATCGGATGGCTAGGATCCGTGAGCAGAAGACGAGGGACATCAACCAAATCAAATGTATCAATGATGGGGTAGACCGACTCCTGGTAAGAGATGAGGAAATCAAGGACAGATGGCGAGAGTACTTTGATAAGTTGTTTAACGGAGAGGAGGAAGGTCCTATACTTGAGTTGGATGACTCATTTGATGATAACAACAGACGTTTTGTGAGGAGAATTCAGGAGACAGAGATAGAGGAAGCTTTGAAGAGGATGAAGAGTGGTAAAGTGATGGGCCCTGATGGTATCCCCATCGAAGTATGGAGATGCTTAGGTGGCAGAGCCATAGTATGGTTAACTAAGCTTTTTAACCTCATCTTTCGGTCAAACAAGATGCCGGAAGAATGGAGGAGGAGTATAGTAGTACCGATCTTCAAGAACAAGGGAGATATTCAAAGTTGTACTAACTATCGTGGGATTAAGTTGATGAGCCATACGATGAAGCTCTGGGAGAGAGTCATCGAGTATCACCTAAGAAGAGTGACAAGTGTGACGCAAAACCAGTTTGGATTCATGCCTGGAAGATCGACCATGGAGGCAATTTTCTTAATGCGACAATTGATGGAGAGATATCGGGAGCAAAAGAAGGACTTACACATGGTCTTTATTGACCTCGAGAAGGTATATGACAAAGTGCCAAGAAGTGTCATGTGGTGGGCCTTGGAGAAGCACAAAGTCCCAACTAAGTACATTACCCTCATCAAGGATATGTACAGGGACACGAGGACGTGTGTTCGGATATGTGATGGCGATAACAATGACTTTCCGATTAAAATAGGACTACACCAAGGATCAGCATTGAGCCCTTATTTATTTGCTTTAGTGATGGATGAGGTCACACGAGAAATACAGAGTGATGTCCCTTGGTGTATGCTCTTTGCTGATGATGTGGTGCTAGTTGACGAGAGTAGGGATGGGGTTAATAGGAAGTTGGAGCTGTGGAGGCACACATTAGAGTGCAAGGGTTTCAGACTTAGTAGGGCCAAGACCGAGTATATGATGTGTGAGTTTAGCGCGACTAGACATGAGGATGGAGACGTTAGCCTTGATGGACAATTGGTGGCCAAGAAGGATACATTTGTTATTTAGGATCGATGTTGCAAAAGGACAGTGACATCGATGAAGATGTTAGACATAGAATTTCAGCCGGCTGGTTGAAATGGCGTCAAGCATCCGGCGTCTTATGCGACAAGAGGGTGCCACAAAAGCTAAAAGGTAAATTCTATAGGACGACAATTCGTCCGGCGATGTTATACGGTGCTGAGTGCTGGCCTACGAAAAGACGACATGTTCAACAACTAAGTGTAGCAGAGATGTGTATGTTGCGTTGGTTTTACGGGCATACAAGAAGAGACCGAATACGGAATGAAGATATCCGGGACAGGATAGGAGTGGCACCTATCGAGGAGAAATTGGTTCAACATCGGTTGAGATGGTTCGGACATGTCCAATGGAGACTTTCGGAGGCGCCGGTACGTAGTGGGGTTCTAAAGAGAGATGCTAATGTTAAGAGAGGTAGAGGCCGACCTAACTTGACTTGGGACGAGTCGGTTAAGAGAGACCTGAAGGCGTGGGATATCCCTAAGGAGCTAGCTATGGATAGGAGCGCTTGGAGACTAGCAATAGACGTGCCGGAACCGTGATCTTTTTTCCTTTCTTCTTGCTTACTCGTTTTTGGCTTTTGTTCTTTTTGTTTTTGTCCTTTTTTTCTCTCTCTTTCTTTTGGCTTTTGTTTCTTTGTCTCTTCTTTTTTGGGTTCCCATGAGTTTCATCTCTAGCCTACCCCAACTTGCTTGGGATAAAAAGGCTTTGTTGTTGCTGTTCTAGATTAAAAAAAGAGAGAATTTAGGGAGAGAATAAATTTGTAAGTTATTTTGGGGAGCTGTTGGAGATGGTTTTTTAGATTATACTCCATTAATTAGATTTACGGAAAGTTTATGGAGCTCTCTTGGAGATGCTCTCACTTATATAATCCTGTAACAGAAAGCAGTAGCACTCTCACAACAGAAAATTGGAACCTAAATCGATCACTGAATAAGCTGGTTCTAGAAAAACAATGGTTAGCGGTTTGTCTTCTTTTACTGCTCATTAAACACTAAATTTGATTTCATTTGGTAGTATAACATCACCAACATCTGTCTACTAAACTGACCACAAGTCAGGAATGCACCACTTGAAAAAAGTTGAAACTATATTATGGTCCAAAAAGATCAGTACGCACACACGTGGGATTGGGGAAAGTATGGCACCTATCAGAGAGCAGAACAAAGCGTTGGTTTGTTGGATCCTGAAGCACGGCGGCAAACAACATCCTCTCTGCCTCGACCATAGTCGCCTCGCCCCAAGACACCTGCACAGGAAATAATCGTATTTCCACGACTCAAAGAGCTTAAAACGATGTGGGCAGGCACGACTCGAACAGGGTCCAACCATATCAGCATCAAGGACCAACCTTGACGCTCCGTGCGAGTTGCTGGCTTGCCGCCCGTGGAAGTACGACAATCCCGTGGTGGTGCTGCCGAGTTGGAACCCGGGCGTCAAGTGCACGTACACCGAGAACTTCTCCTCTTCGCCATTCTGCCAGAACACGAATGCGACCACGGATTCAGAGGAGCGTCAATCGAACAGGCAGTTTGAACGCGGCAGACGAACAATCAAAATGAGAGGAGGCGCTTACGCGGAATAAGGTGTCCCAGAGGAAGTCGAGCGGCACCCCCGCGCCGATGACGAATAGGAAGGCGGCCTTGACAGGCCCCTCGAAGGATGGCGGCGGAATAATCACGAAATCGCGGGATTCTCTAAAATGACCACGAAATGATAAACTCTTCGCTAAAATGATCGTGAGCTAATTTTTAGACAAAAATACCCCCATCCTTCTTCTTCCTCTCTCTCTTCTCTCTCCTCTTCTCTGGAACTGGAGCATCGCAGCCGCCGGCCCTCGCTACACCCCGCCAGCCTGCCACGCGCTGTCAGGTCAAACGTCGAGGTCTATCGCCGCCTGGTCCTCTGCCGAGCCATCGGGGTTGCCCGGATCGCCGGGATCTTGAAGTGCCGCTGCCTGCTCTGGCTCAAGCGCCGAGGTCCGCCGCCGTCGCCTAGCCGCCTCTTGCCGCTGGATCGAGCACCGACGGGCCGAACTGAGAGAGGAGAAGGCATAGACAGGATCACGTCAGGATGGTGCGTCACCGGGTTGAGCCGCGCCGCCGGTGAACCGAGAGAGGAGGGTGGGCCGGGTTGCGTCGAGGAGTGAGGGACGTGCGCTCAGATGCACCGCTGGCGGCTGTTCGGGAGAGAGAGGAGAGAAGAGAGAGGGAGAGAGAGAGGAGGAGGAAGAAGGGTGAGGGTATTTTTGTCCAAAAAATAGCACATGGTTATTTTAGCGGAGAGCTCACCATTTCATGGTCATTTTAGAGAAACCCACGGTTTCGTGGTTATTTTGGTGAAGCCCACCTTTTTCGTGGTTAAAATAGCAAAAATCTCGAAGAAAAGGGCATATGCGGCGTTTGATGGGGCCGTCGACTTGAGAAGACCCTATTTTGGAAGGAGAAAATCAAGGAAGGGTAGGTGGACACCGTATTTTGGAAAGATGAGATTGTTACGGAGATGTTGGAAGGAAGATATAAAAGCATGTGGGTATGTGTGTATAGTTGGGTAGGATGGTGAGAAAAAATAGGGTGTGGGGAGAGGGATGAGTGATTTTTATGAAGGAATAAGTGAGACAATGTTTACACGTGGTAGGACCATATAAATCCTATGGTTAGATGTAAGTGGTCCATGCTAAACGGAGGGCTCAGATTATTGGGTGGATGGCTGTCTATGGTGATAAACTTTATTGGTTTAGATTATGGAAGTCACAACCACAGAGCGACATGACATCAAAACTTGTGATCCTTTCTAATTTGGTTTCGTGGAGACACACTAGACTAGGTTTGCTAGCATCCACTGCCTTCTGAACCGTGTCACAACGAGCCCGATCATTCAATCCCCCGACGTTCCAAAGCAAACAATTGGAGCAATCCATTGGCACACAAAAGAGAGAAACGACCCAGCTTAAGAGAGAAAATTACACCACTACGGTGGCCTCTTCTCTACCGAGCTCACTCTCAGCAGGAACCTCTTTGCCAAAATAGGTAGCTAATGCACACACATTGCTCCTACTGAGGGGATTTTCAAATAGCTTCTTGTATTTAGCCTCGGTGCCTGTTGACAGGCGCCTATCACTGCTTGTGAAGCCTAATTGCCTGCACACTGTGGCAGCCGCTTGCAATGTATATTCCGGGGGCAATTTGGCCACTCGCCGACTGCACCTTGGCGCATGAGTGGATGCGGTCTGAATCCTCCATGTTAGGTTGATCTCTCCACCAGTGGGTCCAATGGCCCATTGGGCCCTTGACCACACCTTGATCGGAGGAGTCCAGCCCAAGACCAGGCTGGTGCCCCCCTGTCGTGCAGTCCTATAAGAGGAGGTGGGGACCACATCACAAGACACGAGGTTTGTCGTCTACACTGTTCACCCTACCTCTGAACCCTAGTCCGATCTAAAGGGTAGCGCTGCCAGCGATGGGAAGTGCCACCAGCCGTCGTCCACGAAGACGCATCGTCGCCATTGGACACCAGCACCAGCACCATGGCTGGCATCGGGATCTATAGAAAGGTATGTCTACAGACCTCTCCCCCTCTCTCAAGATCTACCTGATATCACTCACAGAAACAAAGAATCCCTCTCGATCTGCCCCTAGTGATCCCCAGAATATCACATTGGTATCAGAACTAGGTCTAGTGAGTGGATCGGAGTTGGGACAGATCGATTCATCAGCGAATTGAAAGAAAATGAAAAGTTTTGATCTCAGATCAAAGATAGAAAAGAATGAATCAATTTCAATCGATTGAAAGAAACATGCCACCACCACTCTGTTTCTCACCCGGATTCAGAGAAAGGAAAAGAGGAATTCGATCTCGAATCAAACAGACTAAGAAATAGAACCCTAACCCTAGGGCAAGTTTTGGAGCCGTGGGTTCCAAGGACGCCGCCACCTCTGTGGCACCGTCATCTCCTCCAAACGCCATGGGCGAAAGAAGGGGAAGATCAAAATCCTAACCCTAGAGAAAGGAAAAGGACAGGGCCCAGGGAGTGTACCTGGTTTACCTCCACCGCACCGTCACCGCTGTTGCGCAGGAAGATGAGTCCGAGCCGCCGGATTTGAGGCCGTGCCGCCACGCGGTCTCCGCATCGGGTTTGGGGCTAAAGGGCACCGTCACAGTTCCGTTCGACGGCGGCGCGCTCACCCTCGGGTGGACGCGCACGTTGACGAAAGGGGCTCCAGCGGCGCCGACACTTCTTTTTCCTCCGTCTGCCATGGACGCGGCCACCATCTCTGGACCTCGCTCGAGCGGGCTAAAGAAGAGAAGGAGGAGAGGGGGTGATGGCCGCGGCCCTTGCACCGGCGGCGCCTCTCTCCACGACCCCGACGGCCACCGCCGCCGCGGGTAAGATTTCCCCCGCCGCTGCCGCTGTGGCACGAGAGAAGCAGCGAGGACGAGGAAGAGAGGAAAAGAACAAGTGACCTAGGATTTTGGGGGGAGAAGTGGCGGATCCGCGTTTTGTTCCTCCGAGATCGAAGCCTGCCCGTCGGATCCCGATCCGCCGAGATGAACGGCCAGCGGCGGCCAGCAGTGCGGGGCCGAGTTTCAGCCCAGGCGGGGCACGGCGCTAGGCCGATTCCGTGGCCCAGCCGTCGGCTGCCAGGCCATGAGCCCAGACGCGCACCGCAAGAGCAGGTCAAGCCGCGCTGAGTCATGCTGGGCTGCATACGCGCGCTTGTGCGCGAAGAGGGCCATGGGCCACGTTCGTGGTCTAGGCCAAAACTTTTAATTCATACGCCAAAAGTGAAAAGAAAATGAATAGTAGCATTTTATTATTACGTTTTGACTGTTTTGATGGTCATTTGAACAAAAATGAATGAATTTTACCTCTGTAATTTTTTGAATCAACGAGATAAATTTTACAGAGAGTAAAATACAAGAATTTTGCTACTGTTCACACATGATTTATGACATGTTTCCGCTACAATTTTGTTTAAACTTTGATTAAATTGGAGGATTTAATTGAAGGCCAGAAAAATGAGTTATGACAATGAACTTTGCCAAAAATATTAAAGAGTAGAATTTCCTTACAATTTTGAACCGACGAGATAAATTGTTTGGAGATGAAATAAATACATAGAAACTGTTTTAAAATCTCTGTGCATAAAAGATTAGAAGTTTGATTGCTTCTAAAAGAAAGAAAAGTTTCCGCTGCAAAGAAAGATTTTTATCCTCTAATTCAATTGGAGAAAATTTTATTAGAGGACGAAGATATGTATTTAAAAGATAATTGTAGTATTGTTATTTTCTGAACGACGTTGATGATAACAATATTATAATTTTATGAGTTTTATGATTTATGATTAAAAGTTTATAAATCTTTGTTAAATTTTGTATCATAGTGATTAATTCTCAGAGAACAGATAAAAGATCAAGAAATGCTCTTTAACTAGAGAAAGTTTTTCATACTTCTGTTGCGATAAAGTTGATGATAATGTTGCTTTCATAGCAAAATTATTTAATAGATATGTCATCACTTTATTTTTGAGTTATATGCATTTATTCTTTTTCTGTCCAACGGTGATTTAGAATTTATGTATAAAGATGATGTTTATTCTATTTCTGCCCAACGGTGAGAATACAAGATAATATTTTTTTTGAAAGTTTAATATGCTTATCATTAATCAGACCAACGTAGGGTTAATTTTATGCTCATTATTGTTGATTATGTCTAATTTTCTCAGACTAAGAGGTTTTGATGCTTTCACTCGTGAAAGCAAAAGTTTGGGTACTTATGACCCGAAAGGTGACCATGAAAAAGGTCATAGAGTGAGGGAGTATTTTCCCTCTATAGAATGGCTTCAGAAGAAAGAATTCTTGGATATTAATTCAAGAAACAGATGTATCATTGAGAGTTCTGAGAATTTATTTTTCATGTACTCTCTATGAATAAGATTTTATTATCATTTTTTAATAATTATGATATGATAAGGCATATACATGTTTAATTTGACCAACGTTGGATTAAGCATGTATGTGTCACAAAATATTCAGATTTATTTCTGAATTTGATGTTTAAATATAAGCCAATACAAGTATTCATGTCCCTTCAAGGGAATTACCCGCATGACAGGAAAGAAATGATTATGGTTATACCTGTATGACGGGCAAAGTCTGGGAAAATACCCGCATGGCGGGTTAAAGATGGCATAATGTTTGTGTCAAGAAAATCCCGTATAGCGGGAGAAGTTTGAGGAAAGATTTATCCTGTTTGGTGGGAGAAAGATATATTGACTCATGTGCTTTTAATGTATCTCACTCTCAGAGAAAAGTATGGAGTAGTTCTTATGCTTTTCAAATATTGATCGTGCATTTTATGTGTGATAGTCATTAAGCACTTAATGAGTCAAGAGAGAAGACGAACCAAAAGATAAGAATGATATGCAAGTACGACTTGCAGAAGTATTAATGATAAAAGAACTTTGTTGAGTTTTTGAAATGGAATGGGGAAAATGTACTCCCATAAGAGTTCACTGATAACTTTACTTCACATGATGTAAGCAGGTGAGTGAAGTAGACAATCAAAGTTTCCTCAATTCACAAGAGTTTTGAAAGTTTTCAAAATTGTGGCAGAAAGATTCTTACCACATTTCGAGGGGGAGGAAGAATTATGAAACTCCCTATAAAGATGATAATGTGATGCATATTGTGCATCTAAAGTGATCTACCAAAGAAAAATATGATCGTCTGGGGGAGTATAGCGGTCATATTCATGATACCCCTAAAGTAAAGAAATAGATGTATTCCTGTTTTTTTAACAAAAGAATATTAAGATGGTGCTTAAAGTGCCATAAAGAAGAAAAGTAATAACAAAGAAAACCTGTATAGATTAAAGAGTTCAGAGATACGTCATCTTTGAAGGAGATAGATAATCTGGGGGAGTAAGACTTGAAGAGAAGTATCCACTTCAATGATTCAAGAACAGTAAATTTCTGTTTACACAGAGATTATAGAATTAATTGCCTGTAGGCAATAAAAGAGAACCCGATATGAAAGAAGTGCCCATAGCAAAGAATAAGACGGGTGATCTCACCCGAATTAATAAGACCATGATGAGCATTCACATGTTTGAATGGAAAAGATGAAATGTAATTGATTAATCCTGACGATGTTTACGATTTAGAATGGAGTCAAAATAGTAGACTATCGTGGGTCTACAATATCAAATGTGACTCCAAAGAAAACACAGATCCTAATTGAGTCAAAACAGTAGGTCGTTATGGGTCTATAAGATTAAATGTGACTCTGGAAGGAATATATGATAAAAGGCTTTACGCAAAGAGAAGAAATAATGTTACTATGAGAGTTTTTCGGATGTCTCATGTAATATTTTCTTCAGAGTTATAATGGCATTAGCGGCACATCATGATCTTGAGCTATATCAGATAAATGCAAAGATGATTCTTCTTAGTGAGGATCCAAGGAAAATGTATTTACATGGCACAACCAAAAGTTTTGCTATGAAGAGAAAAGGAACTTTAGGCATCATTGACAGAAAATCCAATTATGGATTAAAGACATTTTCCTAAAAGGAGATGTTTAAAGTTTTTTGTTAGATTAATAAGATTTTGGGTTTTCTTAAAGAGTGAGAGGACAGTTGCATTTATGCAAAAGATATATAATGGGAAACTCATTTCCTAATCATGTGGATGACGTCCTACTTGCTAGTGGTGATGTTGATCCAATGCAACAGGAGAAAAAGTGTCCTTAAAGTTCAAAAGAATGTTCTCGGTTGAATGTCTCTTGTTGTATGAGACGAGATTCACCGAGATAAAGAGAAGGGATATTAGAAATATCGCATATGCATGATGCGAAGTCTCTAAAATATGCATACAAGAAAACATATGCCTGTTCTTATAGTCAAGGGTAATGATTTTGGGAACTTTAGTGTTCCAAAAGACAATATGAAAAGGATCAAATGAATATGGTACCATATGCTTCAGCTGTTAGAAGCTTGATATTACCCTAACGCAGTTTTATGTATCCGAGTTGCTTTGGCAATATCCAATCGAGATATAGATCACTGGAATGGAGTTAAAGATATTAGTCTCATGCTAAAAGAAACACGTACTCTCAAAAGGTTGTGAGTACAAAGATAGATATGTACAAGTGCTCTCAAAATGTTGTGAGTGCAAGATACAACGCGTGAAATGTGTAGCGAAATTCACAATTGTCGCTAACTTTCACACTTGGAGTTTTTGTGTGGAAAAACTTCAAAGAATTATCATCATTATGATGAGAAGATACGAATTAGCAAAGAATTATCATCAATGTGATGAAAGTATATGACTTAGCATGATATGAGGCTGAGGGACAGGCAAAATGATCAAGAAAACCTGTACCTGAAATTGATAATGGTTAATAACAGCAATGCCCATTAAGTATTTCACTCCTGTGACAACGAGTCAAGTGTGGTGCCAAACACATTGACACAAGTAATACGTTGTTGAGGAGAAAGTCCGGAATAATGTTAGAATGCTTGGAGCATAAATGGAATCAACAAGTGTTAGCAGATCTGCTCATTAAAGGCTTACCGCTCAGTGTGTTCGGAGAACACACAGTCGACATGGGTTTAATGGTATAGTCTATGTTTTTCAGACAATAAGAGGCCTAAGGTTAAATGATCTGTTTCAGAACAGAGGACTGTGTTGTACCTATTGATTCTATCGGTGATTAACCGTGACAACAAAACATGCTCTGCATACAAGTCTGGGATGAAACTAGTACTTTGAAAAGAGTCATTTCAAAGTATAAAGTTAAAGTGTAGAGAAGAGATCAAGGTGGAGAATGTTAGGTTGATCTCTCCACCAGTGGGTCCAACGGCCCATTGGGCCCTTGACCACGCCTTGATCGGAGGCGTCCAGCCCAAGACCAGGCTGGTGGGCCCCTGTCGCACAGCCCTATAAGAGGAGGTGGGGACCACGTCACAGGACACGAGGTTTGTCGCCTACACTGTTCACCCACCTCTGAACCCTAGTCCGATCTAAAGGGCGGTGCTGCCAGCGACGGGAAGTGCCACCAGCCGCCGTCCACAAAGATGCGTCGTCACCACTGGACACCAGCACCAGCACATGGCCAGCATCGGGATCTATAGAAAGGTATGCCTACAGACCTCTCCCCCTCTCTCAAGATCTACCCGATATCACTCACAGAAACAAAAAATCCCTCTCGATCTGCCCCTAGTGATCCCCAGAATATCACACTCCAGTCTTCTCGGATTCTTCGGTGTGTCAAGTGCCACCTGTACTTGCTTCGTGATGCTGGAGATAAACCCTTCTACTGGTTGTACTTGAGAACTCGGCGCTGGTTGGAGATCATGTGCTGATTGAGGATCTTGTGCTGGCTGGCTTGCATAAGAAACAGGAGGTGTTGCCGCTATCCTTCTTGGTCATCGGGTGTACATTAGCAGAAGTTGTTCACAAGATGGTGGTTCTTCGGCCTCCAACTGTACTGGTAGGACGTCTTCTGCTAGGCGCCAAGTTATGGGTGATGTTGGTTCTAACACATGTGGGATCTCAACGCCCGCAGACATACTGACGTCTCCCATGCACATCTCCTCAGGCTCTTCTATCCTTGGGCCCTGAATCGGGTCTGGAGATAGCCCAATCTGGCCCACACGATCCGCCAGTTGGAGCTTATCCAGCAGTGCTTGTGAAGGGGTGGCCGTGATAGCAAAGCATGCTAAAGTAGGCGAGTCAACTGAGGGGGTTTCTTCGATCGCAACATCCGAGGAGACTAGAGCTTGATCAACTTCCTTACAGAATGTTGCTGCTTCGGTTCCAGGCTGCCATCAAGAGTCTCATCAATGCTTTGTGAAACGTGTGGCGAGTCAAGGAACAGTGGGTCACAGTTCTCGACGGCGGCTGCCCTTTCGGTCTGTGTGCCAGAGGTAACTGGTCCCAACGTGCCCCGAGACGACTCATAGGAAACGCTCCATCGCCATGGTAGTGCCCCTACGTGGTGCCGGCGAGCTCTCACTGAGACGCCGCCGACGAGGGGCTCCTCTGTCATAATCACTGCTTTCACTCATAGCTCCAGTCCCAGCCTGAACTTGCTGTACTACACTGACCTTGGACGTCACCGGATACACCAAGGCCCTCTTGACCGGCGGCCCCTAGGTGATGTCAACCGGCTCAACGACGATGAGGTCCCTGTTGGTCGGAATGTCGCTTAGGTTGAAGCACCATGCTGAGAACTTGAATGCCGAGTAATCGAGCCGATTGCGAGTCTCGGGATGAATCTGTTTTAGCCATCCAAAAGGGTTGAAGAGATTTTCTGTAGTTGACCCCTCCCAGACATGAGCAGGAATGCCCTGCAGCTCCACCTCAGTAAGACATGGCAGAACCGCACCAGAAGCATGAGCTTGCCTAGACCATCTCTGATAGTGGATGCGAAACGGGCATGAGACAGATGTGGGGCCATTATTTGAAGCAAGACGTGCTGCCACGGCATCATCAGGTGCAAAAATGATGAACTCCATAGCCCCCGAACGGAGAACTCTGAGAGTGGTCGCATCCACCTCGAACTTGAAAACGATGGCCTCCAGAACTGCCTCAGGCGTGATGGAAACTGAGGCTCCAATCATAGTAACTAGAACAGCTTGACGAAGGTCCACTTCAGTCCGATCGATCTGCTCGGACCAATCGATTACGCAGGGAGGGACATGAGCCGGGAGGGTGCCATCATCATGAATACTAGGATCCGGAGAGGCTACTCTGCCGTTGTTCATGTCCGAGTTGGCCGCAGGCTGTGGAACATCGAGTGGCCGGCATTGGCGTCTGCAAGGGCGGCGCCTGCGACACCCCCTCCGTTCGCCTTCCTGCCCTCCAGCTTTTTTTTTTTTGAGGAAATTGGGGATTACTCTCCTACAGGTTATAATATATTAATATTAAAAACAAAAGAGGTTTATAGTACATAATGAAAAGGAAGGAAAATAAAGACAAGAACAAAAAATCTAGATTCTTGAGTATAGTCATTCTTGCAATTGATCTTTATGCCTTGGTCTAGCCCGATGGATAACCATGGACAATTCATGGAAAAACTTTTGTCTGCAATGATGTACTATTGGATCTATCTCATTAAACAACCAATCATTCCTTGTAGTCCAAATGCACCAGCACATGAGTATGATCACATCCATGTAGAAGGGTACCGCCAATCTCCTTTTGAGTGATTTTACTATCTGACAAATTTATAGTTGCTGAGGTACTATAAGGCCAATGGATGCCCAACAGGCTTTAGCAAAATTGCACTTTATGAATAGATACTTAAGTGTTTCTTCTCTCTGTAAGATGCACATTTCACATGTATAAGAATCAATGACCATATTCTTCCTTCTCAACAACCCTCTCGTATTGAGCCTATCTTTCAAAAATAACCAGAAAAACACTTTGTGTTTGAGCTAGCATGATGATCTCCACAACCATCTAAAGGTAGGATGAACTGGCTGGTGCCCTATTAAATGTTTGTAGATTTTTGAGGATGAGAAAAAGCCATTATCCCATATGTAAAACCAAGTATCAGCTCCATCTTGTAGTTGGAGGCCCTGTATCAGATTTTCTAGTTGTTGTAATTGCCCATAGGCTTCCACTGATAGGGGCAGATTAAACAAGGTGTATAGCTCTTCTGCGTTCATTGCTTCTTCCATGGTGATATTCTGTTTTTTGGCAAAAGAAAATAGCTGAGGGTATTCCACTTTTGGGATACATGATGCCCATCCATCGTCCCATAATAAAATGCTTTTCCTATCTCCAACTTTTAGGGTAGCTAATCCTTTGTATTGATCTATTAACTTGACAATTGCACGCCACCAGAAGGATCCCTTTTTCTGCATACCAGGTAATTTCCCATTGCTATAGTAATTATCCCAGAGAAGCTTCACCCATGGCAAATCCATTCTATTATAGAATTTATGCAGATTCTTGAGAAGTAGTGTATCATTTCGTATTGTCAATTTCTGAACTTCAAGACCACCTTCACTTTTAGGTCTTGTCACCATCTTCCATGCAGCAAGAGGAGGTTTCTTAGCATTAATATCTGACCCTCTCCATAACAAGTGTCTTCGATATTGATCTATGAGCTTGACAATTGTTGCTGGAATTTTCATTAAGCACATACAGAATGAGGCCATGGCAGTCATCACAGTGTTCACCATTTCTAGCTTACCACCCATTGTTAAGAAATTCGCACAACAAACCAATCTTCTTTCTATTCTTTATGCAATTAGCAAGAAATCTTGTACTGATGGTTTGGTGATCCCCATGGGCAGCCCCAAATAAGTGAAACACATCTTTCCTTCCTGGCAATTGAAGGTTGCTGCTAGGATATCCATTTTTTCCTAACTGACATTAATTGGTATCATCATAGATTTATTATAATTGACTTTGAGTCCTGTTGATGATGCAAAGGTATTCAGTAGGTGATGAGGACATCACCATGCTGGATACGCGCATATCATGGCCTTCCCCAAGTTACAAGTCGTCACCAACTCGGTCGCCGCGTTCGTCTCGGATTCAGTCGACACCCCTTCACGGTTTTGATGATATCTCCCACATCCGACGTCCAAACGAGGCGTTCTTTGATGCGTTGGAAAGGGGATGATGACGCCGTCGTTTTGGTTCTGGTCCTAGCTCCAGAAGGGTCGTGAGTCATAATATGTGACCATGACAAGGTGTTGTGCCACCTATTTTGGGCCAACTTGGCCATCATGTATCGTGTCGGGCCTTAAGCCCATGTTGTGGGCGCCCCCCTGGTCGCCCCCAACCCTAGAACGTCTTTGTTTCCTATATAAACTCAGTAGCTGCCGTCTTTTAGTTGCGGGTTTTGTTTAGTTCAGTTTTCCAGAGAGAAACTTGATCGAATTATTGTAACTGTGGCGACAAGTCCTTTTACAGTAATCCAGGGCCCCTGTTCTTGTTCTACACCACTGTGGCGATTAGTCCTTTTATGATCAGAGCTTCAACCTTTTCTTGTGATTCACTTCATCCATATTTGCAATTTCAGATTGCGTGTTTATCCTCTCTTGCTTGTGTTCTCGATTTCACTTGCAGGAACAATCAAGTTGTGCTTGGTGTAACGGTTGCGGGGTTGGATCGTGTCTGATTCACGCCGGGTCGTTGACACCGAGTTCCCCAAATTTGAGTTTATCCCCTTACCTCTCGGAAGATCGGGCCATATCTACATCAAGTGGTATCAGATTCCTAGGTTCCCCGTGAGGTATTATCGTGTTCATCCCTTTAGATTCATTTGTGTTCATCACCTTTTGTCCATGAAAAAGCCTACAAAAAAATATTTCCCCACCATCCCAGACATTGTTTAGCCTTTGCATAATTTAATTTTAGAGTCCGTAGTGTTGAGTTTGTGTCCTAGTCGAGTTCAGTTGCTGGTTTGAATTTGTGTTTCGATTCGGTTTGTGTTTTGATCTCCACTGCACACCACCATCACCATCGTGTTTTTCATTGGATTCACCATCGTGTCACCCACCCACCACACCCACAATCTGTTGCCAACAAAAAAACCCTACCCGATTCGGTTCCCACCCCCCCCCCTCACCCTTCACACCCTATCTAGACATACCTTCGGTAAAACAGGCATAACTTTTCACTCGTTGCTCCGATTGGGCTGAAATTTTTACAGCAGATTCTTGACTCAAAGTTGAGGTGACCCACACTGGGCTCTGCCCTCTGTGCCCTCATCAAAAAATTCAAAAAAAATCGGGAAAAAATAGAAAAAAAATTGTGAAGTCAAAAATAGCGCTTTCGATGAAACTTTGAGATTTTACCTACCCTTTGTTTTCCCTCTGTTTGAGTTGAAACTTCTTGTGGTTCCTTCCTTTGTGTTCCTCTATCACAGAAAAATAGTGGAAAAATCATACAAAAAAAATCAAGATTTTGATTTGCACCCCCCCCCCCCCCCTCGCCCTGAAAATTCTAAGTCTGTGAAGTCTGTTTTGATCCTTGCTGCCTTTGCCATTGTTCTTGCTATCACAACTGTTTTTGAACACGATTCTTTTACCAGCAATTAGGACACTGCTTTGGACATTTATTCAGTGCTACTATCTATTATTGAATTGTGTTCCAGTGACATACATATTAGCCTTCCAAGCTATACATTTTGCAGCACAGGTTTCTTCCTTGCAACTATTACACCCAAGCTCAACTACAGATTGTGTCGACCTGTTTGGCTTTGGTAAGAACACTTGCAAGATTGTGATACATTGCTTCTGATATTGTTTTCCACTTTCTACACCCTCTGCTGCCTGCTAGTTGATAGGGCTAATCTTTTTGTTTAGTGTTATCTTTTACTTTTAACCATGTCAGAGAAAGGGAAAGGGACACCTGGAGAGTTGGAGTCCCCTACAGACTTCAATGATTGCGTCTCCAAGGCCGAGTTCACGAAACTTCTTGCGGACCAGCGTACATTCATGGAAACGAAGTTTGCCAAGTTGATGGGTCACATCAACACTGTTGTCCACCGCATTGAGGATATTGAATAACGATCTCCACCTCAACGAGCTGCTGCTGATGATGATTTTGACCGTGATGCAGACCGTCTTCACCGTAATCGACACAGTATGAGAGGTAATAACAATCGTGGTAATACTGATACTTTTGTTAAACCTAAATTTAACATACCACCTTTTGCCGGTAGTGCTGACCCTGAAGCATACTTAGATTGGGAACTTGCTGTTGAACAGAAATTTAATTCTCATTTAGTTCTTGCTGAGCATAGAGTTAGACTTGCTACTAGTGAGTTTACAGGTTTTGCTCTCTTTTGGTGGAATGATCTTTGCAATACTAATGCTGCTATACCTGCCACTTGGCCTGTTTTGAAACAACGCATGAAATCTCGTTTTGTTCCTCCTTATTACCAACGTGATTTACGTTTGAAATTACAATCTTTAACACAAGGTAGTAAAACAGTAGAGGAATATTATCAGGAATTGCTTATTGGTTTAGCACGTTGTGATATACATGAAGATGATCTTGAAACTAGTGCTAGATTTTTTGGTGGTTTGAACCGTGATATCCAGAATATTGTTGACTATAAAGAGTGAAATAGGTTCAGCCAATTGTATCATATTACTCTTAAGGCTGAACGAGAAGTACAGGGACGCCTTCCACAACAATCTTGTAGGTCCAACACTGAGCAATATCTCCAGCAACGTACTGGAGTAGAGAACTTGAAGAGTCATGTTGCTAAGACACCAGCAACAACTTTTCCACTTGCGCCTACTTCTGCAGCGCAATCGTCTAGTGTGCAGCACCAACACCAGAAGAAGGTTACTACTTCCAGTACTAGGAGTGGCTCCTCCACCACCATTATTTGTCACCGCTGCAAGGGCATGGGACATGTCATGAAGGATTGCCCTAGTCGTCGTGCTTTCATCGCTACCGCTGATGAGTATGAAAGTTCTAGTGATGTTGAAGATGAATTTGCTCGTATGCCTAACCTTGTTACAGATTCGATGGAGGAGCAGGAGACTACCGCCATTGATTCCATTGCTGCCACCGCGGGTTTTCCTAGTCTCATTGTACAGCGTGTGTTGACCACTCAGGTATGACAAGAAGAAGAACAACAACGCAACAATTTATTCTACATGTACCTCATTGTCGTGGACCGTCGTGTTCTCACCATCATTGATACTGGGAGCTGTAACAACTTGGTAAGTTCTGATTTGGTAAGCAAACTTGGCTTGACCACACATGCACTACATCAGCCCTACCACATCAAATGGTTCAACAATAGTGGTACGACACAGGTAACTCGATCAACACGCATACACTTTTCAGTAGGTTCTTATCAAGACTTTGCTGATTTTCATGTTGTACCTATGCAAGCATGTTTGCTTTTATTAGGCCGTCCATAGGAATATGATACGGATGCTGCCCATTATGGTAGAATAAATACATATACATTCGTGCATAAGGACAGGAATATTACTTTGCGTCCGTTATTGCCCGCTTGATGAAAATACTAAGAATAAACATGATAACAAACAACTTTCTGATGTTAAACATAAGGCTATTCAGTTAAAGGAAGGTGCTTTTCTTGCTATGACATCTACTGTTACTGGTCTTTGTGATAATCATGATGCACCTTGCTATACTATGCTTTGTCATGATATATCTTCTATCGATGATCATGTATCTTGTACTTTGCATTCTGCTAGTACTAACCTTTTGCAGGAGATTGATGCTGAGATGGAATCGAGGGCGACTCCAATTCAAGAAGGGGAGGATGATGAGGACATCACCATGCTGGATACGCGCATATCATGGCCTTCCCCAAGTTACAAGTCGTCACCAACTCGGTCGCCGCGTTCGTCTCGGATTCAGCCGACACCCCTTCACGGTTTTGATGATATCTCCCACATCGGACGTCCAAACGAGGCGTTCTTTGATGCGTTGGAAAGGGGACGACGACACCATTGTTTTGGTTCTGGTCCTAGCTCCAGAAGGGCCATGAGTCATAATATGTGACCATGACAAGGTGTTGTGCCACCTATTTTAGGCCAACTTGGCCATCATGTATCGTGTCGGGTCTTAAGCCCATGTTGTGGGCGCCCCCCCTTGGTCGCCCCCAACCCTAGGACGTCTTTGTTTCCTACATAAACTCAGTAGCCGCCATCTTTTAGTTGCGGGTTTTGTTTAGTTCAGTTTTTCAGAGAGAAACTTGATCTGAATTATTGTAACTATGGCGACAAGTCCTTTTACAGTAATCCAGGACCCCTGTTCTTGTTCTACACCACTGTGGCGATTAGTCCTTTTGTGATCAGAG
Source organism: Eleusine coracana subsp. coracana (assembly GCA_032690845.1). NCBI lineage: Eukaryota > Viridiplantae > Streptophyta > Magnoliopsida > Poales > Poaceae > Eleusine > Eleusine coracana. The sequence continues at coordinate 35,480,907 of CM064428.1, read as the reverse complement.
CTTGAACCTTTTCTTGTGATTCACTTCATCCATATTTGCAATTTCAGATTGCGTGTTTATCCTCTCTTGCTTGTGTTCTCAATTTCGCTTGCAGGAACAATCAAGTTGTGCTTGGTGTAACGGTTGAGGGGTTGGATCGTGTCTGATTCACGCCGGGTCGTCGACACCGAGTTCCCCAAATTCGAGTTTATCCCCTTACCTCTCGAAAGATCGGGCCATATCTACATCAGTAGGGCCTTTAGCCCAACCAGCTGCCTAGGACAAGCTTCCATCACTAGGATCATCCGCATATTGTACTATTGGGAGAGGTAGGAGACCAAGGTCCTTTACTCTGTTTAGTATTGATTGCAGTAGGTCAGCAGCAAGCACAAATAGGAGTGGTGATAAAGGGTCTCCTTGACGAACTCCTCTTTTATAATGAAATGTCTTCCCAGGAACGCCATTGAGTAATATACTTGATGTGCCAGAACACATAATACTAGATACCCATCTTATCCATCTATCATCAAACCCTTTGAAATGCAGAATGTCAAGAATCACCTGATGCTCCACTTTATCAAATGCTTTCTCAAAATCTAATTTGAGTAAGATGAGTTCTCTCTTTGATTTATGGCAGATATGCAAATACTCAAAAGACCATGCTAGGCAATCTTGGATGGATTTTTATTTAATGAAGCCATACTGATTTTGATGTACAATTTTTATAATCACCGCTTGTAGTCTGTTTGCCATGAGCTTAGTGATGAGTTTGATAGAGGAATTCAAAAGAGATATAGGCCTATAATCATTCACTGTACTTGGGTTGTCCTTCTTGGGTATCAGAGTTATGTATGAGCCATTAATACTCTTTAGACAGATCTCACCATCATAGAAAGCATCACATAAGTCATAAAATTCTTGAGCAATAATTGGCCAACATTTCTTGAGAAAATCACCATTGAAACCATCTGGGCCTAAGCTTTTGTTTGTTGGTAGGTCAGCGATCACTCTGTCAATCTCTTCCTTGGTGAAAGGATTGCCTAACCATTCCAATCCCTCAGTTGCTTGCAGGAGATCACTCAAGTCAAAGTGCATTTTATCAAATTCTAATGTCCCTAGTCTTTCTTTGTAGGCATCCCATAGAAGATTTTCTTTTTCTTTATGGTCAAAATGTTCCTGCCCAGCAGAATCTGTGAGAGATGTAATTGCATTAATTCTGTGGTTTATAGTAGCCCGAGCATGAAAGAATTCTGTAGTTGCATCCCCAAATTTGACCCACTTGATCGTAGCCCTCTGCATCCAGTAGATCTTTTATTTGTGAAGTGTTGTTTTCAAATGTTTTTGAAGGATATCTCTAAAATTCCATTCTTCTAGAGAGAGATCTCTAATTTCTTCCATGGTGTCCAGAAATAGAATCAGTAGCCTTGTGTTTGCAATGACAGTGGATAGATTGGAAATTTGCTTCTGCCAAGCTCTTAGGACTCTTCTTAAGTTTTTGAATTTTGCCACTATTCTTCTTGGTTTGTCTTGCACTAACACTGGAATATTCCAAGCATGTTGAACTATATTCATAAAGTCATCATGTTCCATCCAGTAGTTCTCAAACCTAAACACTTTTGATCTTGGGATACTTGAAATTATGTTAATGAGATAAGGGACATGGTCAGAAGTGTCTCTAGATAATGATGTGACTGATGTACCCGGGTAAGTGTTTGTCCAAGATGTAGAGGTGAAAAAACGATCCAATCTCTCCAGTAGAGGGTTTTCTAGCCTGTTTGACCATGTGAAACATCTTCCTTGCAAAGGCAGCTCAATTAGGCTTTGGCTGCTGATAGCTTCATTAAATTATATCATTTCATTAATATCTCCTCCTGGCTTATTTCTATCCTCAGGTGATCTTAGAAGGTTGAAATCTCCCACTAGCAACCAGTCCAATTGTTCAGGCATGTCGACTCCTTTGAGCCATTCTAAGAAATCCAATTTCCCTTCATGTGTGCATGGCGCATATATGTTTGATAGAATCCATCGTTCGCCAAATAGTCTAGAAGTAAAATCCACTGATAGTCCATATTCATTACTGAATGCCAAAGATCCATCAAACTTGCTATTCTTCCAAATGGTAATGCAATCCCTAGATGCACCAGCAGATGGTAAGAATTGAAAACTATCAAATTGAGGTGGGCAAAAATTCTTGATAAATTGCATGTCAAACTGCTCTTTCTTTGTTTCTTGAAGACAAATAATATCACATTTGGACTTCATTATTTTCCCCCTGACAAAATCCCATTTCTTCTTTGAATTAATGCCCCTTATGTTCCAACACAAAATTCTCCAGTCACGAAATGTATTTCTATTTGTATTCATTAGGGAAACAGTTTATAATAGGCAAAATCGCTTCTATGCACAACATGAAGCAAAATAGGACTGCAGACCAGATTTTAACTATCATAGTAATCATCTGAAGTCATATGACTATAGGAATTTTAACCAATATATGTGACCAGAGACTGCCCATTATATATAACCAGCATAAATACTTGAGGATGCATTCAAAATAAACCATGATATAATAAGCAACACAACATATGTTTCTCGCATAGATAACCGGGTTAACCTTAAAAATTGTTTGTCTGATATTGCTGGAATGTAAAGAAAGGAATAAAAATAAAGAATAAAAGGCCAATAAATGATTATTTCTTTGGCTTCTTTGACCCATTGACACCACTTGGATTTGCTTTCTTCCCTGCTACAGCCTTGGACTTGTTCTCTTTTTGATCTTCCGTGTTGGAACTTGTACTGTCCTCTTTATCATGTCTGCCAATGGCTGCTTTTGATTTTCTTTTCCTCTGCAGGGCTTGCTCATTGAGCCCCTTAGGAGCAACTTGAGCAAAGGATGTACCCAGATCCTTAATGAGACTTGAAGATAGCACTTGTGGTTCATTTGTGCATGCAACACAATTCCAGTGGGAGCAAGAATTAGCTTTAAATCCTTCATTTCTCTTCTTGAGCCCGTCGCTTTGCCTAACATCTGTCTCCACAATGGCCACTTTGCATGTGGGTTTCTTTCTTACAATTGGAACTGTATTAGAATGGTTGAGGGCACTTGATGTTGCTAAGGTTTTGAGAGGTGTTATGTTGGTGTCCTGACAGGTTCCTAAAACTGTAGCACTGGTAGTAGAAGCTTCAGCCTGCTCACTGTTTAGGTTACTAGTAGCATCATCAATTTTAGCTATACATGGCACTGGTACATCCTTGGGACATATTGATGGTAGACTGAATTTCAAACCACTGTTAGTATCTATTCTGCTATTGAAAATGTCCCATGCTTTGGAGGAAAGAAAATTTTTTGCCCAACTAAAATGAGTAGGAGATAGTAACATAGTTGTGAAAAATGAGAGCCAGCCAGCTGGGATTTCCACTACTGCATTTGAGGAACCAGTCGGAGAAAAATATCTGGCCCATAGTCGATAGATATCTGCATTAATTCTTTTCTGACTACTTTGCATTGTCGGGCTCACAAAAGATTCAAAAACCGGATCCATTGTAGCTTCATCAGCAAATTCCATAAAACCAATGTGTAAGTGCTGATTGTTACGTTGCTTTTGCAGTGGACTCTGCTTCTTCTGGTTCATCATTTAGCAGATTATCAAAATTGATTGGAGGAATTGTGGCTGGATATCACCATGGGCAGGTACTTGCTGGTCTATTAAATTTCTTTCACCTTCCTACAGATTATCATTCTCTTGGATGTTGATATTTAACTGCAAGTTTTGGACTACAGTTGGCACTGGTGCCTCTTCTTCTATCTCCATATGGGCTGCAATAGGTTCTTCAGGAGCTGGGTCATTCAGATCAAAATTCAGAACTGGGTTGACGGCCTCATGTTAAGCAGGCATCTCTAACTGCATTTGTGGTATCTGCAACTGTGGTAGGACAGGAGCAAGCTGCAACTGAGGTTGCACTGCATCTATCACCATATCATTGTACTCAACAGGTAAATTAATGTTAGGTATACTGACTTGTTGTACTTGCTGAATAGAAAAATTATTGGCCGAGCTTCTAGAGTTTGAAGCATTGCTAACTGACAGGGATAGACTCACTTGAGGTTCACGTTCATTCAACTGCTCAGGCACATCTGGGTCTTCTACTATTATTTCCTCTATGCCGTTATCCTCCTCCTCCTCAACAATGATGTTTAATGCATCTGGCATGTCATTGATATTTAGAACATTGCCTAACTGATCCTCTGCTTCGGCTAGTGCTCCCCAGTTATTAGCAGGCGGACCATTGTGATGTGCGTTAGGGATGACAGGCTCTGGAGCATGACCATGCGCTATCTGACCAAAACAAAAAAAATCAAATGGCATATCATCTCCAACATCATCAGTGTCCGGAACTGGTTCTTCAATGGGTAGAGGCGGTGCAAAAGGTGTTTCATGTATTATCTCGCACTGGACGGTCCATGATTCACATTCAAAGCCATCACCTTCTATAATCACAATCCAACGTGGTATAGATTCAAGGTCGAGAACTTTAGCTCACACAACTATTCTAGAAAGATGTGTATTGTCCTGTTCCCATACTTGTACCTTCCCAAAAGTAGAGATAGCAGATTCGACATAGTGTAGATGCCAATAATCGAGAGGGAAACCAATTAACATTAACCAGACCTCTCTTTCAAAAGTGACTCTACATCTATTAGCAGCCTCATTATGCCTAATCACCCTGATATGAACATCATCAAACTCAATATATCCAGCATCTGCTAGTCTATCACGATCCATTATTGTATCAAACTTCACATATGCTTGACCAAAAGGGCAAGGTTGAATGTCACGAATCCGAACTCTTAAGTGCAACCGGAAGAAATCGTCAAGCACAGCATGAATATTTGCAAATGGTACCTAATGATCGGGCATGGGGTCGATGATTGCAATACCAATGTCTTCATTGCGTGGTGGTGCTCTGTCTCCAATCATTCTTGCCATCACGGCACGACCAGGGACTTTGACTCTATGAAAGTTTCGGGGCAAGAACGGGGTTGGGTCAATATGGTTATACGCCATGTTGCCGCTCTGAACTTGTGCAACAGGTGATTCGGATGAAGTCGACGCTTGACGGCGAGGGCTTGGCAAAGGCGGCAGATGTGTGTTGTGATTTTCCAAGCGAAGCTCGAGATCAATATCTTGGCGGGGAGAGGCACGAGCTGTTCCGTTTTGATCACGTATTGGTTTCTGATTTTGCAATGGCTGCTGATTTTGTGGGCCAATATCATCCAAGCCCACCTGTTTCTTCTTGGGTCTGTATTCCAGTCGGGTACGCTTCAGATGAGCATCTTGAGTCCTCTTATGATTCAATTGAACTGCCTTCTGATTCTGCTTGGAGCTTCTGCAGTTATTCGCAATATGTCCCCAAAGTCCACAGTTGTGGCACTTGATGCTGCTTCTACAGGCCTCTCTGATATGATTTGTTCGAAGGCACCGTACACATAGGAGCCCATGGGCTGCTGTAGCGGGCCACTAACTTGGATTTCGAGTGCAGTCTTTGTTCTTCACTGCTTGACCCTTCTGGAAATTCAAGTCTATTGAACACTGTCTTTCTTGGCCACGTAATACGATCAAATACTGAAGCTGCACCTGCTTTCTGCAAATCTGAATTAATTCTATTGAAAACTGAACTGACAGGTACTTGATTGTTGTTTCTCTGAATTTGTTGTCTTGATTGGAACTGTGTTGGCTCCTGTGAGATTTGCTCTTTGCTGTTTCTGGTGATTCATAATAGAAGGACGAGACTGTTCGTGATGTAAGGTTGGAGCTGATTTGATTGCATCGGCATACGAATGTTTACCTCTAATCTTTTTGTATGTGACTGTCGTCCATTCAGCATCTTGCTCTGATTCTCACCTGCTAGCTTCTTGCTATGATTGCGGTCCTCCATGTCCCCAGAGATGGAACAACACCTTGAACGTATCACACTCATAGGATTTAAGGTTATAGATGTAGAAGCCTACCTTCTTAGATGTAACCGAAAATTTGAAAACCCGATCTCCAAGCTGGGAGACCTTGAAGAATTCAGCATTTCTCCCAAGAATTGCTTGGAGGATCCTTGCGATCAGATCTCCGGTGAGACGAAATTTGCATCGTCCCACCGATAACACTAGAAAGAATTCCGAAAGCCCACAACCAGGTGAGAAATTAACAGGAGAACCAAAACGGCGCAGAATCTCTGCCTGCTGACCCAGGCCTGAGCTGAAGTCTAGCGCCTGGAGGTCCATCGACGAAGAGATCGGGAGGAGAGGGCTTCATTGACGGTGATGGAGGCGGTGGTGCTGGTGGCGGCGGCAGCTCTCCATCTTATACTCTTAAAAGTTATGTAACAAACTAACATAAAAGACACCTTATTTGAAGACTCTGATTTAAAACGAATCTGTAATAATATATCAAAGACTCTTCTTAACCAAACAAGTCTCTAATAAAATTAACCCTATATAAAAATGTATATCTATATTTGCATTATCGGAGACACATCCCCATAAATCGAGTCACCTAGGGAAGAGACCGATCACCGCAGACTCGTTTTAGGCTATCAGAAAATTCGAGTCTGCAACGAGAAGACCGGACCCGAAATTTTAATGAACCGGCGTTTGCCACTCCCTCGCGTCCGAACATCACGGCAGCCCGTGAGGCCGTGACCGGTGACCCCATCCCCTTCCCTCCCAGTTCTTCCCCGGCGCATCCTCCCCTCTTGTTCCCTTCCCCCAGATCTCACCTCACCACACCGCCTCATTGCCACTGGAGACAGGTGCCCCTCAGTCCTCAGCAGAGCATCCATGCCTCCACCTCGCTGTTCAGTGCCATCGCGCGGTCGGCCGTGAAGGCCCTAGGGTTAGGTCAAGCCGAGCGCTGGTAGCAGGAAGATGGCGGTGACAGCGTCGATAGTTGCCTAAAGCTAAATCATTCGACGAGAGCTGCCCCTGATGCGCGGCAGCGGCGGCGCGGGCGGGCAGCCGATGTCACGCGGGGCCCGCATCCTCGCAGCGGTCGTCGTGGGCGTCACGCTCGGGTGCGTGTGCGCCTTCCTCTACCCCGACGGCCTCATCCCCCGCTCCCCCGACTCCGCCCTCCATTGGCCTCGCCGGGTACGTTCGCATCCTCATCTTGTCATTTGTTCAGTTCGTGAGAGTTGAGCGTGTGAGATCTCTACGATTTAGCTGCGCTGGTAGCAGTTTGCCTTGAGGTTGCTACATTTGTTGTGCTGATGGATGTTACCTGACACTATCTATTTTTATCCATATGTCATTCCGTTTGGACGAATGCAACAGTAGGGAAAAAATGATGAGATCATATATATATTCTTAGTAAATCAACTTGTTGACTTCTGGATGGTATGTTCCTCCGTTGGTTCAGTCCAGAACAAACTATGAAGAGTCCTATAAATATGCACTATGCTGTAGTCGGAGGTAATAGCCTATCTGAAAAAGTCAAGAGTTAGGAGATACCAAATGATTTAGCTGTAGGTAACACATCCAAAAATAGATCATTCTTGTGAAGAGATCATATGGTTTGGCAGCTGCACTTAGATTAGCATTTCCTTTCGGTAGTTTGTTGAATCCGTAGCCTGCTCACTGAGTGCCATGCCTTATCTTTGCCGTGAAGGAACAATGAAGGCATGAAACTAGGTAGCCTTTGTAATTTGTACTGGTTCATCTCTTTTATTGTTTTATTTATCCTAAAATAATTACAACTCCAAAAATGATGAAACTAATTTTGGTAACTCCTTGATAAGAATATTGGTCTGTGTGAACACCTCAAAAAATTGCTTTAATGTTTATGGGATATGAAAGAGAAAGATTCAAGGTCTATTATTAGCTTTTTATTGTTGACAGCTAATGTCCTTTCAATAAACTCTGACACTGATTCCTTGTAAAGTATGGTGTTTATGATTGAGAAATATGTGGTTATGTGATAGGAATAATCATATCGGCTCTTATCAGTATTAGTCCCATCATTTTGACAGTTAACATTTTTATTCATTAAACACTTTTTTTCAGTTACTTGCCACTTGAACAGTGTAGTTAGTCAATAGCTATACACCTATTCAGTCACTTGTGAGGTCAAATTTGTCAGGTGCTAATTATAGTTTAACTCGATGTACTAATATCTGAATTATTTGCTTCTGTTAGTTGCTCACTCAAGTATCATTGTGAACTTCAGTTATTGGCAATGCTCTTGAACTATATTAACTGAATGAAAAAATTAGTCATAATTAGCCAATCTCGTGTTGGCTGAAAGCTTTCTGCTCTATATCTGCATAAACAGAAACTAATGCTCTGTTTAAACTTATTTGTTGGTACTTCTCTGAAATTGAACCTATCTGTTTAAACTCATGCTCTGCATTTTTCTGTTGAACTGAACATTAGTTGTCCCAAACTGTGGATTGCAGTCAGAAATGAATTGTTATGCAGTTAGTTTGTGTGGTCAGAAACTCATGCTCGCAAGTAAGAAATATTTTACTGTGCATGGTTGACTCCAATAACAATAGTAACAGGCTAGTCTCGGTTATGCATGGTTGACTTGAATCAATGAACTCTTGCTACTTATTCATCATACAGTTCTATTCTGATAGTTGCCCACAAGTATCTTTGAAATTCAGTTTATGGATACATGACCAAAGGTAGGTCTGGACTAGTATGTTTAATTACTGGACACATGATCAACAAGAAAAGACCATTATCTGTTGTTGTACACTATTTGAAACTTGTTACCAGTACATCACTTTGCTTTATCGTTTTGCAGAACAAGCAGGCATAGAACCATAGTTACCATTCCATTTGCGATAATGGAGCACAAGAACCTTCATGCTGCAAATGAACATTCAACAAGTTAGTAGAAGTTCACATCTCTGTTTAACTCCTTAATCATTGTGCTATTTAATATTTGTTTAACTATCTCTTGCCTGATAAATTTTTTGAATGCTAATAGCCTGATTGATACAAAACTTCCCACCTTTAGCTCCTGTGATAGATGTTTCTGTACCACGCTATAGCAAGCTCTTCAATATCGGCTGGCTTAGACCATTGATTGACCTGCATTTTTCTGTTCTTGATTAATGTCTAGACCTTCTCGGTTCTTTCTTTTCTATTGTTATATGCTAGGAGCTTGCAAATTTATTCAAGTTGATTAAGGTGTATCAGGAGGTCCTTGTGTATGCCTGATTTAGAGGAACACATGAGAGAATATGTCAAACTGAAGTTAGTGGTCATTTTACAGGTTAGATGTGCTTCTGATGGAAATAGGGTCTGTTGATGGTGCCTTTTACTTGTTTTGTGTAAAATTCCTTGCTACTTACAAAACAAACTATAAGATGTGATCCATACACATTGTGTTCGTGATGGTTGCAATCAGTTGTAGTCTACTTTTTGTGTGAGGCTAAATATGGGATATAGGTTTGCAATCCGTTGTAGTCTACTTTTGTGTGTGTGAGGCTAAATATTGGATGTAGGTTATATCATTTACTCTCTGCTAGACATGAAACTGGTTTGAGCAGCTAGTGGATGTATATCTGTTAATTGTAAAAGCAATACTTGTAATGTCTATCGATTGGAAATTGATGTATATATAATGGAGAAAAGCATGCCTATATTTGTATATAATGGATGTGTGTATTTTTTATTTTTTTTGTTTTGTAAAATGATCATTGGAGACTCGTTTTGTCAAATAGAGTCTCCGACAAAACGAGTCTCCAATGTGTGTCATTACAGACGTCTCTGATATGGGAGTCGTTGTAGACTCGAAAATCCGAGTCTCTAATATCTTGACATCACAGACACAAATTTAGAGATGCAAAAAAATAGTCTCTCTAATGTAGCTTGAGTAGAGTCTGTGAATACGTTTTCTTACATAGTGCTTCTTCTATGGAAACCTCCTCTGCTGCACGGACAGACTCCTCCTGAGCGTGTATAGCCGGAGTGATTCTTCACCAAACAGGGACACGACAACCAGCACCTGCTTCTGTGTCGGCCGCCCATAACGCCGCTTGAACCGGCTCCACAGGCTTCTGGGCGGAAGGTGCTATCCTCTTCCAGATGGGGACGCGGACCCGCCCTTCCACGACCTCACCCAGTGCCTGCTCCTGGCATCGTCCATCTAGGATCAACTGTGGACAGGCCGTCTCCTTATGGCTGGAACAAGAGTCAACTGTGGACAGGCCGTCTCCTTATGGCTGGAACAAGAGTCGCCATTGCCATGAGGAAAGCAGCCGTAACTACGGTGCCCAAGAGAACGATACCGAAAACATCGGGGGAGGGACTTGCAGAAGGCTGGCGGTGATTGGCGGAGAAGCAATTGAAACAGCGGCCACGGAGGTCCACTGGAACCGGCGGGCGAGCCACCTGCACAAGGGCTGCTCTTCTCCTCCTTCGTGATGTGCGCGACTCAACACGCTGCCAACCGTCTGGGTTCAGATTAACAATGTCGGAAGGTGCCATGGCTCTCGACCGCAGAACGATTCTTGGCGGCGGTTTTACTGGTGCCGCGTCAATCACCGACGGCATAGCCATCGAATTTGCCGTGGCAAGCACCACGTCTCTGAACAATCGAGTCGCCACCGCCGAATCCTCACGACCTCGTGAGTCACCAGAATCCGGGCTGTCCTCTACCCATTGATCTTCCTTGGAACAGCCTGTCGGCCAGAAAGGGCGGGCGAAAGGAGACAAGGGGGGTGAGGGAATAGGCGCCTTTGGGGAGGGGGAGGCTGCGGCGGTGGCGGGGAGGGTGGTCGTCGGACTCGGGGTGAGTTTCGGCGAGCGGCCAAGGGGAGGTGGGGAGGCACCCGAGGGAGGGGGAGGGGAGACGACGCGAGTCATCTCGATGGAGCAGAGCTGCTTTCTCTGACAATATTGGACTTAGGAATAAGTTTTAATCTGGACATTCTAGCAATAGTGTCAATCCAAATATGACAAAAACGTGAGTGCCATACATCAGCCTCACAAATATTTTTATTAATCATGGATGCAACATTTTGATTATGGAAATAATCATAAGTATTCAAGTGGAACAAGCCTCCGCTTAAATAGCCTTTGTCAATAAAGTTTTCAAACTTGGACATTATAACTTTATTTGACTCAAACACTAACTTATAATCATCTCGACACAATAAGAAAACACTAATCAGATTCCTCTTTATTGTGGGAGCATGTTGCACGTTCTTCAAAAGGACAGTCTTTCCTAAAGTGAGTTTTAGTTCGACTGTACTAACACCAAGAACAGTAGCAGCTAATCCGTTTCCTATCAGGATGGAAGAGGACCATATCCGCTGGTAAGAAGAGAACATAGACAAGTTAGAACACACATGAACATTGGCACCCGTATCAACCCACCAATCCAAAGATTGAATGGCTGAAAAAACAAATAGTAAATTTCCATACCCGGATGCATCAGTCTCATCATCGTTGTTTTTGCCAATGGTCATATTGACAGCCTTCTTTTCCTGTCTATCAGAATTGTCTTTACGGTGGCGGTAATCTTTCACAAGATGTCCTAGTTTTCTACACACATAACATGTTCTGTTGTCCTTTTTTGCATTGTTCTTCTTGAAGTTAGTGGTTTTCTTAGCCTTTCCACTGGACTGCATCTTACCCTTGTTCTTGTTGTAGTAATTTTTCTTTTCAACTACAACATTTGCACTAGCACCATTCTCTACAGCGGCAGAAATGCTTGGAGCGTCTTTAGCCCTTGCCTTTTCTTCCACATCGAGGGCTATAATCAGATTCTCAGTTGAGATACCTTCCCTCTTGTGTTTTAGGCTCGTGGAAAAATCTCTCCACGTGGTAGGGAGTTTGGTAATAATGCCTGCTGTCACAACTCGATCAGGCAGAGGACATCCCAAACTTGCAATCTCTCCGGCCAGAAGCTTAACTCGTGAGCTTGAGATATTATCGACTTTGCAGCGTCAATGCTGAAGTCAAAGAGTTGCTCATATGTGTACAACAAATGACCGGCTTCAGAGATGGCATATTTACATTCCAGTGCATCCCACAACTTAGTGAGATCAGTATAATTCATATACACATCATACAAATTATCCGCTAAAAGGGTCAAGATGCAGCCAAGCGCCAAATTACGCGCTGTGGGAAAAACAGTGGTCTGCTCAACCGTGAATGGCATCACTGGGTGGATCACCCACCACAGTCCCATTGACATAAGCCAGAATCTGACTTTAGTCTGGCAACGATGGAAATTTTCACCACCGCCAAACCTCTCAGGTTTCATTGTATCCAAAGCACTAGCCATTGTTAGAATAATAGATTAAACACAACGTTAAGGTTTCTGGATTGTTGGAAGTATGCGTGTTATTCTAATTCCATATTTAGTTTTAGGCAAATTTCATGATTGTTCAAACTCATGATGCAAACTAACACATGTAGCAGTCAGAGCAACATAATAAAAAGTATGGAAGACATTGACTCACGTAGAGTTTGTCGGTACTTAATTTAGCACAAAAAGTTGATGAAGCAGACAATCGATGTAGACGTCATAGATCGTCGATGCAACAACCTCCTATTGCAGTCGAACACTCATCGAAGACGCAGCGCAGATCATCCTTGAACACTTGTTGAAGACACAGCGTGGATCGTAGTCAAACACATTCCGGTCGCGTAAATGCGTTGCCCAGAGACCTTATTGCCGCTCCTCGTGCAGGCTTCACGGTGGCAAAGGCTTGGAGATTACGCTCACTCTCTTCCTTGGTGCACGCCAAGGAAAAGAGCCGGCGAGATTAGAGCAGCTCTAACACCACAATACAGTTATTTCTTAATGGAATATGGAGTGTAGAAAGGAATGAATCATTGGTTTCAAAACATGGATGTCTCCAAGGCTTTATATAGGCTTGGCTGTACTCAAAGAGCCATTTTCTCGCACTCTCTAATTAGTAGTTAATAGCATGGCTGGTCTATTAACTCCAATTATGGCATTAACAGTATATTAATCTTCTTGATTAGTACATAATGATTCAAAATTGATGGAGGATACTAATGGCTGAATAAACTCAATTTATTACCATTAAATTGCTTTAGAATTTCTCTTAAATTGACCACTAAAATAGGTCAAATTTCAATAGCTCTTGTTCAACAGATTTTTTTATAACATTTGTTCAACAGATTGAGAAGTTACTATGCAACAAAAGGGATTTAGAGACTACTCAATTCTTATTGGAGACTCTGAATTTTTGAGTTTGTAAAATTGCGTCTGTAAAGATGGGTCATTACAGACGTGGATTTTTACGTCTACAATGAGTCACTTATCGCAGACTTGTTTTGGGAACCAAAGTCTCTTATAAGAGTCATTGATACTCTGGTTGGTGAAACGAGTCTATAATGAATGGTCATCGGACATTCGTTTTGGCAACCTCCGTCTTCGATGATGATTCATTGCAAACTCTAGATTGTCAACTAGAATCTCCAATGATATATTAAAAAAAAAGATATACATTTTTATTCATATTATACTATACAAAGTTTAGTACGCATTGCTTTATCCACTATATGGGACAAATACATCATCAATTGACATGCTTCACTAGACATACAATTCAGATTCACTTCAATTGATATACATTGTGTTAACCGTAGCTTCAATTCATTGGACTGTTATCTCTAAAACCACCACTACTAAACATCCTCCTTACTAGACTGCAACTAGTTTATTTATCATACAACAATACCTGAAGAAGTAAAAGAAAAAAAGGATCATTGTCAGAGTAAACTTGTGCGTTAGTTTTATTCCAGTTTGTTTTTGGTTATTACTTGTATAATAATCAAGGTGTAGTTAGTCAGTTAGCTTCGCCTGAGTCTTCAGCCTGACACTTGCTGCGTTCGAGTGGGGCTGGTGTGAGTTGTGCACGTGGTGCAGAGCGCGGCGTGGCGCGTCATGGCGCGACATGCTCGGATCGTGAGCATGCCGCGCATAGAGATCGCGGCCACTAAGGCCAAGTCATGTCTTTTATATACTAGCAATCAAAACCGAAAACGCTGCCGCTTTGCAGCACAATTACCTTGTCTAATCTCCATCATCGTATTTTGCATTGCGTCCAGTTTACGTGAGCTCGCCGATAACGTCCATCATCGTTTACTCCGGCGTTCTCCGACAAGTGGCATCAGAGCTGTGTTCGGTTCCGGGGAGCCACGTCTTGGAGTTCTGCACCTGGCCGTCAATAGCTGGACGGTCAGCTGACGCCTCCACACAGGAATCGTCGTTCATTGCCATCGCCACCACCGCGCTGCCCGAGCCAATGCTAAGGCGGGTGTGATGTAGTCATCGAGCGGGTGGTGGAGAAGTCGACGGCTGACATCGTCTTCCCAGTGCTCACTCGGACAAACTACACCGAGTGGTCCTTGGTGATGCAGGTGAACCTGTAGGCGGCAGGCCTCTGGGACGCCATCGAATTCGGCGCTGACGATTACCGTGAAGACAGGAGCGCGCTGGCCGCGCTGCTCCGTGCTGTGCCGCAGGACATGCAGGCAGGGTTGGCACGGAAGGCCTCCGCAGCAGAGGCCTGGGAGGTGATCCGCATTGTACGGGTCGGCGTCGAACACGTCAAGGAGGCGAACACTGAGAAATTGTGTCGTGACTTTGGCGAGCTGTAGTTCAAGGGTAGGGAGTGTGTCGAGGACTTCGCTCTCCGTGTCATGACGCTCGCAAATCAACTGCGGGTGCTCGGGGACCAGATCACAGACAAGGAGGTTGTCAAGAAAATCCTCCAGTTCGTCCCGGACCACCTGGAGCAGGTGGCCATCTCCATTGAGACACTACTTGACCTCAATTCAATCTCGGTTGAAGAAGCAACAGGCCAACTGCGGCTGTCGAGGAGAGGAAGAAGTCAGCATCGACCCAATCCAAAGACGATTGACTCCTGTTGACTGAGGAGGAATGGATGGCGCGCCTCAAGATCCGTGAAGGAGGCCAGAGCAGCGGCGGCCGTGGCCTGAAAAACCAAGGTCGTGGCAAAGGCAGGGGTCGTGGCAGTGGCAATGCTGGTGTCGCTGCAGCGCGGGACTCGCGCGATGAGGGTCCACGCCGGCCTGGGCCGGGCGAACCCTGCCATAACTGCGGCAAAACCGGCCATTGGGCCAAGGAGTGCAGGTCCAAGAAAAAAACGGGCCAGGCCCATGTGGCAGAAGAAGAAGAAGCCAGAAGAAGAAGAAGCCGACCTGCTACTTGCAGAGGTATGCGAGGCTCATTCGTCCTCAACCCTGTTGGCCGCAGCACCACCGCCGCCACCGTCACCATCCCTCGCGCCGCTACACCATGCCCCAGCCTCACCTGCTGCATCAGCTCCCCTACGTCAAGCCATCCACCTCGTGGAGGAAAAGGTATTTGCCCACATCGGTGAGGAGGAGGATGAACCCTGAGATCCAGATGGGTTGTCAACACGGGGGCGACCAACCACATGACCGGGGTGCGCGGCGTCTTCACCGAGCTGGCCTCCGGCGTCTATGGGACCGTCAGGTTCGGTGACGGCTCGGTGGTCTGAATCGAGGGATGCGGCACCGTCATCTTTAGCTGCAAGAACGGGGAACATCGCTCCTTCACAGGAGTCTACTTCATCCCCAAATTGAAGACAAATATCATCAGCGCCGGCCAGTTGGATGAGATCAGCTACGAGGTTCGCATCAAATCTGATGTGATGCGAATCAGTGATGAAGAAGGGCGGCCTCTCGCGAAGATTGTGCGCGCCCCCAATCGACTCTACGTGCTCACCGCCAACATCGCCCAGCCGGTCTACCTACTGGCGCGAGGCGGAGAGGAAGCCTGGAGGTGGCACACACGCCTAGGTCACCTCAACTTCCCGGCGCTCAACTCTGCGACAGCTGCCTGACGGTCAAGCACAGGCGAACACCGTTCCCGGAGCAGGCGGAGTACCGATCCAAGCGCGTTCTCGAGCTGGTCCATGGAGACCTCTGCAGCCCGATCACGCCG
The DNA here is from genome assembly GCA_032690845.1 of Eleusine coracana subsp. coracana. Lineage (NCBI taxonomy): Eukaryota > Viridiplantae > Streptophyta > Magnoliopsida > Poales > Poaceae > Eleusine > Eleusine coracana. The sequence goes on along the minus strand of CM064428.1, from coordinate 35,464,954 downwards.
CCAACACCGAGCGGAAAGAAGTATTTCCTCCTCGTCAACGACTTCAGTCGGTACATGTGGATCACGCTACTTCCCTCCAAGGACTGCGCGGCAGACGCCATCAAGAACATCCGAGCAGAAGCTTAAGCGACCTCCGGCAAGAAGCTGAACTGCCTCCGTACTGATTGGAGGCGGGGAGTTCAACTCCAACGACTTCGACAAGCACTGCGCCGAGACTGGCGTACGATGACAGCTCACGGCGCCATACTCGCCACAACAGAATGGTGTTGTGGAACGCCGGAACCAGTCGGTTGTGGCGGCAGCTCGTAGCATGTTGAAAGCCAAAGGTTTGCCGGGTACTTCTGGGGTGAAGCTGTCACTATGGCCGTATATCTGATTAACAGGTCACCAACCAAGCGCACGTTCGGGTGCATCGCTCATGTGAAGAACACCAAGCCTCACTTGAAGAAGCTGGATGATCGAAGCACGAAGATGATCTTCATTGGATACGAGGCGGGAACCAAGGCGTATCGCGCATACGACCCGTGGACTGGGCGCGTGCACATCATGCGCGATGTTGTGTTCGATGAAGACGCCCAGTGGAGCGGGGCGGCTGAAGACGGTGGCGTTCAGGGCGACGCCGAGCAATTTGACGTCGAGTTCTTCACCACCACCGAGTATCACGACGTGGCGGAGCAAGAGGATGGACCTGCGTCGCCTGCGTCTCCTATGGCCGGGGGGCGCACGCGGACACCACCACCAGCAGCAGCGCCCGTTGAGTTCGCCTCTCCCCCAAGCGGCGCACCGGACCTCGACGAAGACCACGACGACGACGTGCCGCTCCAGTTCTGCAGGATCGACAACGTCCTGGGTCCGATAGTTGTACCAGGCCTTGCCGAGCGGGAGCTCCAGGAGGAACTGCACATCGTGAGTGCAGAGGAACCAGCATCCCTGGAAGATGCTGCGCGTGAATCAAGCTGGTGTGCAGCCATGGTGGAGGAGCTGCAGTCGATCGAAGACAACGATACTTGGCAGCTAGCAGACCTGCCAACTGGTCACCGTGCCATAGTCCTCAAATGGGTCTTCAAGGTGAAGAAAGATGAGCGTGGGCACGTCGTCAAGCACAAGGCCCGGCTTGTCACGAAGGGCTATGTCCAGAAGCAAGGGGTGGACTTTGAAGAGGTGTTTGCACCTGTGGCCAGGATGGAGACGGTGAGAAACATTCTAGCAGTGGCGGCGCATGAAGGCTGGCGGGTCCATCACATGGACATTTAAGTCCGCTTTCTTGAATGGGGATCTGCAGGAGGAAGTGTATGTTCGGCAGCCGCCGGGCTTTAATATCGGTGGGGCAGAACAGGTGCTGAAGTTGAAGAAGGCTCTGTACGGCTTGCGCGGCAGGCACCGCGGGCCTGATATTCGAAGCTGCACACATCCCTCAATGCCCTCGGCTTCACGCGCAGCGACTACGAGCACGCCGTCTACACTAGGCGCACAGCAAGCAGGCCCCTGGTGGTCGGAGTCTACGTCGATGATCTCCTGATCACCGGGCCTGTAGACGGCGACATCGACCAGTTCAAGGAGGAGATGCGCGAGCGTTTCAAGATGAGTGATCTGGGCCTCCTCACGTACTACTTGGGTATCGAGGTACGCCAGACAGATGCCGGCATCTCTCTCTCTCAATCTGCTTATGCTCAGAGACTGCTGGAGAAAGCGGGTATGGCGGATTGCAATCCGGATTATATGCCGATGGAAGCAAGGCTTCAACTCACCAAGGAAAGCACAAAGGAGCTGGTGGATCCCAGAGTACCACAGTGTCGTCCGGCGCTCTGAGGTACCTGGTTCACACCAGGCCAGACTTGGCATTCTCTGTCAGCTATGTGAGCCGGTTCATGGCGGAACCACATAAGGATCATCAGGCTGCAGTGAAGCGTATCCTTCGATACATCACGGGGACACGTGATCAAGGTGTCCATTACAGCCGAGGAGGAGCTAACGGTCTACTGTTGCAAGGATATAGCGACAGTGACCTCGCTGGTGACATTGCAGACAGCAGAAGCACAAGTGGAATTCTGTTCTACTGGGAGGAGTCCGATCACTTGGCAGTCACAGAAGCAGAAATCTGTAGCCCTCTCCTCTTGTACATGGCGTCCTCTACAACAGCTTGTCAGGGCCGGTCCTGTATATTTTGGGGTTCGGAGACGAAGCTACAAGCTGAGGCCCTATATATATATATATATATATATATATATATATATATATATATATATATATATATATATATATATATATATATATATATATATATATATATATATATATATATATATATATATATATATATGCACTTAAATTTTGTCAATATAATAAAAACATTATTACTAATTAAAATAAAGTTAAATTTATAAAAAATGATTGTATATTATCTTAAAAATTCCTATATTATCTTAAAAATTTCTGCGAATATTTTTAGCGGCAAAGTTACTACTCGTCCAACAATTTTTTCTCCATGTATATAGTGACAAAATTATTTAATCTTTCATGAGACATTATAGATCTTAAATAGTTCTTCAATAATTTCAACTTTGAAAAGCTTCTTTTAGCTGATGCTACATTAACGAATATAGTAAATAAGATTCGATGTGTAAAAAAAATATTGGGATATTTTCTAGTTGACTTGATTTGTCAATGGCTCCTTCATCATATTTGAAGAACTCATCTTTTTTTTTCTTATTTCTTCTTTTCTCATGTCCAAATGAATATTTTCTAGTTGACATGACCTTAAAAAAATTATAAAAATAATTAGTCAAATAACCTTCTTGTTTGATTATAAATTTTAAACCAATTATACAAGAAATCAATTGAACTCGAATCTAGTTCTAATGACTGCTCTTCTTGAACTTAAAATATGGGCCAAATTTGCTTGTACATGTATATGCATATGCTATGGGTCGGGGCCCCTCGGTTTTAGAGGCCCAGGACGACCGCCCCCTTTGCCCCCCTCTAGGACCGGCCTTGCAGCTTGTCAAGCTGTTTGGCTCGCTGGACTGCTGACAGAAATCATGGGAGTACCAGCCAATCCACCATTGATATTGGTGGACAACAAGGTCAGCCATTGACCTGACCTAAGAACCCAGTTCATCACGGCCGAAGCAAGCACATCCGCATTCGCTACCACTTTGTTCGTGAGTGTGCTGCTGAGGGAAGAATCGAGATTCAGTTTGTGGGAACAAACAATCAACTGGCCGATATCCTGACGAAGCCACTGTTGCGCGTCAAGTTCCAGGAGATGAAGGGGAGAATCGGTGTCACCATGGTAAAATAAGCAGCACAAGGTTTAGGCGGAGATTTGTCAGAGTAAACTTGTGCGTTAGTTTTATTCCAGTTTGTTTTTGGTTATTACTTGTATAATAATCAAGGTGTAGTTAGTCAGTTAGCTTCGCCCGAGTCTTCAGCCTGACACTTGCTGCGTTCGAGTGGGGCTGGTGTGAGTTGTGCGCATCGTGCGGAGCGCGGCGTGGCGCGTCATGGCGTGACATGCTTGGATCGTGAGCATGCCGCGCGTAGAGATCGCGGCCACTAAGGCCAAGTCGTGTCTTTTATATACTAGCAATTAAAACCAAAAACGCTGCCACTTTGCAGCACAATTACCTTGTCTAATCTCCATCATCGTATTTTGCATTGCGTCCAGTTTATGTGAGCTCGCCGATGACGTCCACCGTCATTTACTCCAGCGTTCTCCGACAATCATAACACCTTCTATCCAATGCTTTGACTTCTCATACTTATAACTCTCACTATGTGAAACCAGAAGTTTGCCGTGTGCTGGACCCTTTATCGTGTGTCTTATATCGAGCGCATGACAAAGAACCTTTGTGTCATGTGCCACAGGAAAGAAACATGACAAAGATAATGCTCACAGCAACTACGCGCTTTGCCGTGTGCTAATTAGCGGACACATGACAAAATATAGATTTGCCATGTGCGACAGCCCAACTATGACTAATGGGCGTTAGCTCTTTGTCATGTGCTCGATATTTTGCCGTGTGCCTCGGCCTGACACACGAGAAAAAAATTCTTTCCCTTTTGCATACCAATTTTTTTGTAGTTCATATCGTTAACAAGGTACTTGCATAATGATATGTGATGAAATTTTTAGTTGTGTTTGCTATATTTATTAAACTTATTTTATTATTTCAATTATTTTGTGAAAATTCGGATTCGAATAATACAATTTAGTGGATGCAAATTTGATATTTCATGCTAATGATTCCCATTTGAGTCTATATTCATGAATGAACAAGAAAAATCATGCATATTATGCATGAAATATAACAACCACCATGTGGTTCAATTGAAATTTAATTTTGTAAAAAACAAACAGAGTTTGAAAATTTTTATGAGTTATCCTGACATCATTATATTATACATAGAAGATGTGGTGAAAAGTATAAAATGTTTCGCACAAGCTATCATATATGTTCTCAACAAATCAGAGAATCTCCGTAAAAGAATTAGGTACTTGAATAGAAACCTTTCAGATTTTAAATCAAAATGACAGTAGAAAGTAGTTTTGACTTCACCCAAATTTTTATAGGCTACAGAAAATATGAGTTGTATGATGACCAAATTTGATAATTTTTTGAGTGTCCAAGTATTTTTTTAATTTTTTTAAGAAAAGGCATCTAAATGTTTGTCGTGTGCGTGGTTGGGGGGTACACACGGAGTTAGCTCTTTGCCATGTGTCCGAAGGAAGGCACACGACAAAGAGTACTTTTGCCGTGTGCCACGTGTTTGCCGTGTGCCCCCCACCAGGCAGGGGCACACGACAAACCATATGGATAAGCCCCTGATTGGATCGGGGACTTGGCCATTTTGGGCGAAATCCCACTCGCGCCGTTGGCTCCTGCTCAAGCTGGCGCCGCCAGCTCGTGCCTCGCTCCTCTATCATTGTCTCCCTAGCTGTCCACCACATCATCACCCCTGGCCAGCCTCCTCGACGCCCCTGACCGTCCGCCACATCGACACCCCCGACCATCCACCGCCACCGTCGCCCCCGGCTTGCCGCCTCGACGCCCCTGCCCATGCCCCGGAGCCGCTACGGGTCCTGGCCCAACCTCGGCCCCTTCCCCTGCCCCTGAGCCACCGTGAGCCTCGGCCCGACCCGGCCCTCACCCCTGCCCCTGCCCCCAACGGACCGAGAGCATCCTCTTCTCCTCATCGCCTGACACCCGTGAGTTTTTCCTCCAATCTTCCTATTTAGCATAGTCAAATTACTAGAAAGTGAATATTTTAATTACTAGAAAACAAATAAAAAATTTATGTCTATGAGCATCCGGCATTTCCTATATGTGCGTTTGTTAGTCAAATACAAATGAGAACATGGAGCTTGTTCCCTTGCTAACACGATGCATGTTACCCGCACCGTCAAGGTATAGGTTAAAGCAGTTCTTTTGTCGGTTGGATTGAAGGGCAGAACATCGAAATAACCAATTAATGCTACATGCCTATTAGAAACAAAATTTACGACATTATTTTTTCCCTGAATTTGGTGAATTTTAGAGGGTTGTTGTTGGCCCTCGTGTTGTGTGGGTGTGTGGTTACCGGCCATCGCGCCGTGTGTATTTTGAAGGTTTTGGAAACCTCTTCGAGCAGGGAGGTGCTGCCGAACATTTCAGTTGACATTATTTTATTGATTCTTGTGTAGGAGAGAGGCAGTTACAGCGGCCTCGATGCTACGCCCTTCATCACTGCATCGTCGATCCCTAGGTGAGCACATCAGAAACAACCCTCTGTATGTTTCCTATTCGTAGGTCATATAACCTAGTTAGGTGTCTCCCATTTGAAAGAAATACGGCTGGAGATATGCATATACGGTTGCATATCTTTGACTGTATTTGTTTTGAATTGTCCATATTTTTTGGACAGCCCGAGGATTTATAGTTGGGGTTAGTTTTCATGGTCTACTCCAATCTGAGATAGAGTTTCGGCACCACTTCCCCGTTGTTCTCTGGATACACAATTTCCTTTGCAGGACGTGTATTTGGAGAACAGCGGGAAGGTGCTGTAAAAATTCTATCTCGAAGAGGAGTAGACCGTGGAAAGTAACCTCAACTATAGATCCTCGGATGGGATTAGGACCTATCTTCACCTATTAGATTGTATAAGCATCATGTAGATGAAAATATTTTTAATTTTACTCGTTGATATGTTAGAGGATACCGAACCGTGAGTGGATGTATGTGGGTTGAGCAAAGAACAGAAAGTATACCAGTGAATGGATTCAGAAGACCAACAATTCCTTGGAACAATCATTTGCCAAGGTTAAAGAAACAAGTGTCACTTGGTGTCCGTGGGACAATTGTAGAAACACGCATTGACACAATAAAGAGCTCACAGGCAATTTCCTTTGCAAGAATGGATTTATGCCAGACTATACCCAGTGGACCCTTCATGGTGAAGGCAAGCGTCCAAGGCACGAGGTAGTGAGATAGCGCTTGGAGGATTATGATGCAGATGCCAGTGTAGGAGACATGTTAAATAACTATCATGAAGCACACAGGGATAAAGTACCCAGGAAGAAGGAGGAGCCAAAGCCAAGTGCAAAGGCGTATTACCAAATGATGGAGGCGGCACAACAACCCCTCCACGGGCATACCAAGGTGTGTCAACTAAATGCCATTGCGCACCTAATGGCCTTGAAGTCCCAGTTTAGCCTGAGTCGAGGCGCCTTCGATGCTATGTTGACAGTCATTGGCAGCCTACTTCCGGAAGGTTGCATTCTGCCAAAGAGCATGTATGAGTCACAGAAATTGCTTAGTGCGCTTAAGATGCCATATGAGCAAATACATGCTTGTCCTAACATATGCGTCTTATTTAGAAAACAACATGTGGAAGCAATGCACTGTCCAAAGTGTAAGTCCTCTAGGTTCCTGGAGGTAGACACACACGATGGTGGTAAGAAGCAGCTCATGATTCCGGTGAAAATCATATGATACCTTCCATTCATATCGAGGCTTCAACATCTTTACATGACCAAGGAGACCGTAAAATAGATGACATGGCACAAACACGGACATAGATACAATCGTGAGAAGCTTGTACATCCAACTGATGGTGAATCCTGGAAACATTTTGATAGGATTCATGCGCGCGAAGCCGGAGAGGCTCGTAATGTATGATTGTCACTGGCAACAGATGGGTACAATCCTTATCGTATGAGGGCTGCCCCATATACTTGTTAGCCCATGTTCGTTATACCCCTCAATCTCTCTCCAGGTGTACTGTTTCAATGACAATACATATTCTTGTCGTCGATAGTTCCTGAGCATCCGGGGAATAATACGAGTGTATACATGGAGCCTCTGTGGGATGATTTGGAACATGCTTGGGATGATGGGGTATTGACACATGATCGAGCTACAAGGAGCAACTTCACAATGCATGTTTCATTCCAGTACTCTATGCATGACTTCTTGGCATATGGTACATTTCTTGGCTGGGGTGTTCACTCTAAGATCACATGCCTAGTATGTAAGGGAGTTGTGGATTTTACTTATTTGTCGAAGGGTTACAAGTTTTCTTTGTTCGACCATCACCAACAATTCCACCCTCTTGACCATCCATTTAGAAAGGACAAGAAGAACTTCACGAATGGTCGAGAAGTTAACAACCCTCCACCGCCCTGATGGCAGGTGCCATGGTTCATGCCGAGCCAGAAGCCCTCAAGTTTGATAAAGAAAAAAATTGTTTCGCGGGATATGGTGTGCAACATGCCTGGACTAAAAATCTAGGATTGTATCATCTTGGATATATGGATGACGTTATTCTTCCACATTGCATTGATGCAGTACACACTAAAAAGAATATCGGTGATGTGGGTTTTCACACAATCATGGGCATTCCTGATAAGACAAGGGATAACGTTAAAGCCAGAATGGATCAAGAACTCTTATGTGATAGACCAAAGCTAAATATAGTGCCTCCTAAAGCCGGTACGAAGTCATGGAAGAAGCCTAAGACCGACTTCGTCTTGATGGCGGCTGAAAAGAAGGAAGTACTACAATGGTTGCAAACATTAATGCCCCCTGATGGTTTTGCAGTGAATTGGAAGAGGGGGGGGGGGGATTTGCTATTATGCGAGTCAGCGGGCTCAGGAGTCATGACTACCACTTGTGGCTTGAGATTTTTCCTTCGGTGATGGTTCGAGGCTATGTCCCTGAGCATGTGTGGCAAGTGCTGGCAGAGTTGAGTTGTTTCTTTCGTCAGCTTTGTGCTAAGGAGGTTTCTCGGGCCGTGATTGCATACATGGAAAAATGACACCTATGTTGCTGTGTAAGATGGAGAAGATCTTTCCGCCGGGCTTCTTCATTTCGATGCCACATATGATTTGCACCTACCGTTTGAGGTACAAATGGGTGGGCCTATGCAGTTCCATTGGTGCTATCCAATTGAGAGATGTCGAAAGGTTCTTCGAACTAAATATGGAAATAAATGCAAAATAGAAGCTTCTATGACAGAGGTATACATTCTCGAGGAGGTGTCAAACTTCACAACAGAATACTATGCTGACAATCTCCCAAGTGTGCATAATCCACTCCCTCGTTACAATGTTGGGGAAGAGGAATCGAACCTTAACCTTTTCCGAGGGTAGCTCGGAAGTTCATTTGGTGCGAGCCATAAGAAGTTGACACATGCTGAGTAGTGCAAGATCATGCTATATGTGTTGACTAACTTTTCTGAAGTTGAGCCATACATGCAGTAAGTTCTTAACAATTCTTTTCTCAAGTAGTCACTCTTCTGCATCCATCCTCTTTGTTTTCTTGTTGGTACATGGAATTTCTACAACAATTGTGGTGTCTAACACAGGGAACCTAACCCACACGAATTTGATACCCTACTGAAACAGGGTGCGGGGAATGGAATGCCAGATTTCATTTTCTGGTTCAAACAGAAGGTACTGTCCAATTTATCTCGTACTTAGTTTGACTTTAGAAGTAGCAAATAATTAATTAACTTTCCTGCTCTGACTTGCAGGAACAAATTGATACATCCATGAGTGCCAAGTTGAGACAAGTTGCTGCTAGCTTTAGCTATAGGGTCAAGTGCTTTAACGGTTATGACGTTAATGGATATCGCTTTCGCACAAGAAGCTATGAGGAGTCTCGTCCCAATCGATGAACCACAAGTATTGGAGTTTGTACGCCAGGCCTTGATGGGGTCGAGTTTTATGGAATACTTGAAGAGATATACCAACTCTTGCTTCATGGTTCCAAACCTCTTATTTCAGTCATTTTCAAATGCCATTGGTTTGACCCACAAGTTGTGAGACGGATGCCTCAAGTTAGGATTGTTGAAATTCAACAATCCTCTGTCTTATTCGGAGATGATGTCTATATCGTGGCTCAATAGGCCACACAAGTTTATTATGTCTCGTACCCGTGCCAGAAGGATAATCTCAAAGATTGGGATGTTGTGTACAAGGTAAGGCCACATGCTAAACTACCTCTCCCATACGATGCTGATTACACCATAAACCCAAACACATATCACGAAGATGAGTTCTTTCAAGATGATGGGCTAGAAGGAACTTTTGACATAGACTTAACCAAAATGTTTGAAATAGAAGTAGACAATGAGGATGTTGCAGATGAGGTTGATAATGCGGATGACTTACGTGAACTTGAGCGATTATATTTTGGCATTGATGACAACCATACTCCTGCTAATCCCGATGTTGATATTGACATGGGGATAAGTGACGATGAGGATTATTATCCAGCCGTTCTCGATGATGATGATTATTTCTAGATGAACATGTATGTATTTTATTTGCTAATTGTTATTTATAGATAAACATTAATAATACTTTAATATTTTGAATTCTATTTTATGTACTCTTTTATCGTATGCTGATTGTTTTTCTTATTTTTTATTGCAGGTGAGTGGACAAATATGGTGGGTGGCGGCGCCCTGGTGAAGTCAATGGCATCATTGTACAAGAAGGTTGTGCCAAGGAATAGAGGGAGAGGCCCAGTGCAGCTAAGGACTCTGGGAGCGGTCGAGGGAGAGGTAAAGGTAGAGGCAGTCAAGGGAAAGGGAAGGGTGGAGGAGGAGGCCGAGGGAGAGCGAGAATGATGGAGCCCTCGCCTGTAGTTGAGCAGTCCTCATCCTTGTCAGTGGAGGAGGAGGAGGAGCAGCAGGAGGAGGAGCAGGAGGGGGGGGGGGGGGAGCAGGAGACAGGGGGTTCCACTTCCTCTGTGTCGTTAGAGGTGTGGTTGAGAGCTCCTTCGGAGCTCCCAAAGCGACCAATTCTTTATGTCAGGCGGCCGTTGATTTGACCTGATCTGCCTAAGTTAGTATTTTACATGCTATGACAACCTATTCATTTGATTCATAGAGAAGCATAATAGAAATTACTAATTTTTCAGAATCACTTGTACAGGAGTTGGGCGGTGCTCGCTATAGGAGATCATGATAGCCATGCCAATGACATCCTGGGTCTTTTGGTAAAGACACACTTTTTGGGCATAGTTCGTTATGTCGGGGAGCGCGTGCTGGCCTATGGGTGGAAACACTACTTTGCTGCTAAGGATGATTATGATCGGGATGGCAGGATCTTCGACAACAAGGCAAAACATGTGCTCAGCGAGTTGTGGGTAAGTCTTCCTCGCACTGTATTGCTCAATACATCGCATTCACAGGATACTTTTGAAATTATGATGTTACTCATCGAATCTATTTGCAGGATTTCTACAGATGCGAGACAAGATACGAGGATGGAGTAAACATCGTGGCTCACCGTGCATGTCCTAAGATTGTGAGGGACATGTTTTACAAGGCACGTATCCAGGCTGTGATTGTGTACCATGCCCAACACCTTAAAGTTAAGGTCACCAAATATCAAGCGAGAAACATGAAGCTTACCAGAGATGAATACATGCAGATAAATATAGAATATTAATATTAATATTTTCTGACATTAAGTAAGTATGATTATATTTTTCTTCTTAATTATGTGCCAAGTACTTGATGACGTGTAGGTGCCTACGTGGTGGTGTGCTAGCAATGCGCCTGCCTGGGAAGCTGTTGTCGACAACTTGTGTGTAGAGGGCTGGGAGGAGACACATAATGCTTGTCGGGAGCATCGTTTGCTGATGCCAGATCCAACACACCATCAAGGGAATCTTTCCCTCAAGCAATACACAGCGAGATGGGTATACAATTTTTTTTATTTGTTCTAAGTCTTAATAGTGTATAATTTCTAATCTTCCTTCTATTTTGTTTCGCAGTCGGCGTCACATGATGGCCGCCTTGCACCTAGTTCGATGCATGTGCTATGGCTCGCCAGGGCAAGGCCACAACGCTCGACGTCAACCCGGAGGCCCCACCCTTGGCGTACAACAATTCTTCCATCCACACCCGCCTCATTGAGTACACATCGATGGCAATGGAGATCCATGGGCCTTAGTGGGATCCTACCGCCCATGATCTTGATAGGGAAGTCGTGACGAGGGTGGAGGAGGTAGGAAGCATGGGAGGTGCTGGATTGGAGAAGGCACACTTGACATGGCGACTACGCCCACTCTCTTCGCGATACGAGCGAGGAGCACGAGCTCAAGCCTGGCTATACGCCCTCGACCGAACACTACACAATCCCCGTGGATGCACTTCAGGTAATTTCAGTTGTTGGTTCACTGGTTTTACACATGACTTTTTTGCATTTTAATAATGAGATCAAATGTTGCAGGCCTAGCTCAACGCAGAGAGGATGGCAAGGGAGGACCTAGAGCAGAACATGCAACTGAAGATCCAACAGGAGTTTGATAGGCAACACTTGGCCAGAGTTTAGGTAGAGCCCTGCCATTGATGTCGTCCTTTGCTCTACCTCCTAAGCCACCTACTCCGGCTAGTACTCCTGTTAGTATGAATGTTTTAGTTTCTGTTTTGTCCATACTAGAGCATTCATTACAATAATCAAACTTAATACAAGAGACTTACTTAGGATATTAGAGCATTCACGAATTGAAAGACTAATCAATAACCAACATCTCTTATTTGTGCAGAATCAATCGGCGGGATCGAATGCATGGAGTCAATGACCTGAGGGGATTCAAGATCAGGACTTGTCGCCAGCTGGTGGGCAATGCTCTTGGTCCCGACGATGATTCTAGTGTTAGTAAACTTTCTATTGTAACATTTGACTTTCTTGTGTTTTTAAACTGCCTGGGATGAACTATGGATGATAGTTATGTTTTTGACCTACTAAGTGTGTTTGTGAACTTCCTATGATGATAATGTGGAATTTTTGTTTTGTCCATGTTCGGATATGACATTTGAATGCTTGTGATGATATTCAAATAATGCATGTGATGATATTTCTGATGTATATGCAAATTGGTGTTTTTTTGGTCTGGGGACAACTAATTTACATGATTTGCAGGCAGATTATTATGGCTTTGCCGTGTGCCTTGGTCATGGCACACGATAAAGAGGAGGAATCAGGCATTCTGGCATTTGTTCTTCATTGTGTGCCATGACCAGGGCACACGACAAAGAGGGGGAGGTTTGCCGTGTGTCACGACTAGGACACAAAGCAAAGAGGGGAGGTTTTGCCGTGTGCCATGAGCAGGGCACATGGTAAAGAAGGGAGGTTTTGCCGTGTGTCAGCCGTCGAGCACACAACAAAGTGTGCCATCACCGTTCTAGCAGGTGACAGTGCCCTTTTTTTGCCGTGCATCAGTTGGGGCACACGGCAACGCCTTTGCCATGATCCTGATATAAAGCACACGGCAAAGTCGTCTTTGCCAACAGGTTCTTTGCCATGGGGGAGATGTCGTGTGCACTCCACGACAAAGATTTTGCCGTGGGTATTTTCGGCTTTGCCGTGTGCCCTGGGCACACGACAAACTTCCTATTTCCCGTAGTGTCTTTTGCATCTCTGTGAAGAAAATAGAATAAATATCAGGTTTAACATGTCCATTAAATTTTCTACATAAACAAGAACATCAATCGAATGTAAATAACAAAGACAAGAACACTCCAGTTAAACAGTTTCAACAAGCAAAGAAATAATTGTGCAAAGTTTGATAGCTCAGGTAAGATGAACATGAAGCTACGGAGTAACAAACAACAAAGTTTAATGACTTAGTATTTAACCTTCAGTTGGTTACTTATGTATTTAAGAATTCACCTAACTGAATTTTACAAAGTTGTTCAGAACTTAAGTACTTACAGTTCTAGTTATGAAGCTAAATTGAAATTTTAAAGCAACTAACATGCATAGGCTAGTGAATTGTGGTTACCTGAAACAGTGCAACCCAAAGTTGACGCATCTATGTCATAAGATTGAAGCCTTCAAGTGAGCCCGCGTTCAAGCAAATGGCACCTACAAAAGCAAGATGAATCACAAGGTTACATTACTTAAACACGCAACAACCTTAATTAATTATTTAAGAACAAATATAGGTCCAGCTCTAACGTTGAAAGAACAAAAGTACTGGTAATGAGGCAAGCAGCTCTCAACATTGGATAAGAAAAGCACACTTTGATCTCTCTTTATGTAGTAATATTTGCAGACTCTTCTCATCTAAAAGAATCTAAAAAATATCAATCCAGACATGTTTTTAAAACAAATCTATAATGATGGTCACTTATTTAATTTCTTTTTACATAGTGAGAGTGTAAGTTGTTGATGATACATGTGGCTTTCATGTCAATTCATTTGCTCAGTATATGACGAGGCCATACGGGGCGGACCCGCCCAACTTGTGATGCGGGGGCTTGCCCGATCTTCTTGTCGTAGGATCTAGTGATAACTGACCCGTGAAGCCTGATAAAATGAGTTTGCCCAACAACACGCTTTGGCTAATAAATGACCCGTGAAACCTGACGAATCATGGTACCAACAGCTGCTAGAACAGCCACCCGTGACAATGATTTCGCCCAACAACATGCTTTGGTCGATGCCTAACCTAAACCATATAAAGGAGAGACGATGCTCTTGCGAATCACAAGGAAACACAAGAACAAGTGATTGAGAAATCTCCCAATCCTTAAGGGGGCACTTATGGCACAAACCCTAAGGATAAGAGCAATATGCTTCTCTATTTTTCTGAGTTCAGTTCGTGGTTAAGGTTTTCACAAGGTGTACAAGGGTTATTTATACTAGGAACAACCCTCCTAGCTGGGCCAAACTGAAGTTACATGGGCCTGTTGCAAAACAGGCAAATAAAAGTAACACTCATTCAGATCAGACAAGTCTGAACTAGAAAAAGGAACACCCGCTAAGAAAAAGTAACACGTCCGGTGAAAAAGTAACATCCGTTCAGATCGGACAAGTTCGAACTGAAAAGGAACACTCCCGAAGAAAAGTAACACGCCCCAAGAAAAAGTAACAACCATTTAGTTCGGCAAAGTCTGAACTGGAAAACGGAACACTTCCGGTGTAAAAGTAACATAGCTTGAGCAAAAGCAACATGCTCAAAAGTTTGGAGCAGTCTTCACTAAAACAGACATAACTCTCTCTGTAGATATCCAATGGATGTGTCGTTTATTGCATGTGAAAGTAGACTTCAAGATCTTTCCATCCATGTATGAGACTTAGGGTGGTACCTCTTAGGATGATACAGAATTCATCATGAAGTTGAAGTACAAAATCTGAACATCGGCACATCGACTTCAACTTGCTCTCTTGGGCATCAAGTGGCCACCATGTCTTGAACCTGTGCTCCAAACCTGAGGACAAGTAATGCACCTCCATTAGGTAGTACATGACTCTTATGAGATGCATGTTCATAATCGTTAAGGAAAAGATTCACCTTATGTTGCAATTGCTTTGCTTGGGTTCGGGTTATTGATCTTTCATAGGTATATTCATGAGAGATGTCCTCATCATCCTCCCCTTCTTCAAAAAGAGTCGACCTCAACTCTGATTCTTCATGACCATGGAATGGAGACAAATCAGCAACATTGAAAGTGTTGCTAGATGCATATTCATCTCCCGGAAGCTCAATCTTGAAGGCATTGTCATTTATTCTTGCAAGGACCTTGAATGGGCCATCACCTCGCGGCAGCAACTTGGACTTTCATTTCTCTGGAAATCTGTCCTTCCTAAAGGTGAACCCAAACTAAGTCACCGGGCTCAAGGATCAACTTCTTACGGTTCTTGTTGGCCTTTGCAACATAGTACTCTGATTTCTTCTCAATCTCTTGCTTTGTGTTCATATGGATTTTCTTCACATAGTCAGCCCTTGTGGAGGCCTCCATGTTTGCACGTTCTTGAAGTGGAAGTGGCAGCAAGTCGAGTGGTGTAATGGGTTTGATACCATACACAACTTTAAATGGACACAACTGCGTTGTGGAGTGGACTACCCTGTTATATGCAAACTCAACATGTGGCAGGCAATCCTCCCACTCCTTTAGGTTCTTCTTGATCATGGTTTGCAGCAGCATGGAGAGTGTATGGTTAACCACCTCCATTTGCCCATCAGTTTGTGGGTGACAAGTTGTTGAAAACAACAACTTTGTGCCAAGCTTGCCCCACAATGTCTTCCAAAAGTAGCTCATGAACTTCACGTCTTGGTCTGAAACAATGGTCTTGGGCACACCATGTAATCTCACAATTTCCCTGAAAAACAAGTCAGCTATATGCGACGCATCATCGCTCTTATGACAGGGAATAAAATGTGCCATTTTATAGAACCTATCCACAACAATAAAAAAACTAAATCCCTCCCCTTCTTAGTTCTTGGTAATCCTAAAACAAAGTCCATGCTTTTGTCTTCCCAAGGAGCATTTGGGGTGGGGAGTGGAGTATACAAACCGTGGGGGTTCAGTTTTGATTTAGCCTTGTGGCAAGTTGTACACCGCTGCACAAACCTCTCCACATCACATCTCATCTTTGGCCAATAGAAATGATCACTTAGCAGCAAGTAGGTATTTTCTCTCCCAAAGTGGCCCATCAAACCACCCATGTGTGATTCCTGCAATAAAAGCAAACGAATAGACGAATCTAGAACACATAATTTGTTAGCTCGGAACAAGAATCCATCATGCAAATGGTACTTGTCCCAACCTTTTCCTTCTTGACATTTCAAGTATGGTTCTGCAAAAACAAGGTCAGCAACATACAATTCCTTTATGTTTTCTAATCCTGGGACCTTGACCTCCAATTGATTAAGCAAAACACTTTTTTCGTGATAAAGCATCAGCAACAACATTTTCTTTCTCCTTCTTATACTTAACAATATAGGGAAATGACTCAATGAACTCAACCCATTTGGCATGCCTACGGTTCAGTTTTGCTTGGCCCTTCAAATATTTTAAAGCCTCATGATCAGAATGAATGATAAATTCTTTAGGACAAAGATAATGTTGCCAAGTTTCAAGAACACGAACAAGAGCATATAATTCTGTCGAGAGATATTCTCGATAGTAGATTCAGGTATGCGTATGAGTAAGTAAGATCGATGGACACAGGACACGGAGTTTATACAGGTTCGGGCCTCCCGAGGGATAACAACCCTACGTCCTATTTGGTGTTATTGTATTGCTAAGGTTCACACTGGAGTTAGGGCTCCAATATGAGTCTGCCTCTCGACGAAGGCCGCCTGCCCTCCTTATATATCCAAAGGGCAGGGGTTCACAAGGTAACATCTGAGTCGGTTACAATAGATTCTATCTAACTAACATATCTGTAAACCTAACTTGCGGCTTACTCAAACAAATATCTACATAAATATCTCTAAGCCGAATATATCTAAAACTAAACCCCTGGCCCACTCGGCCATATGACCGAGTGGTTAGGTATCCCGGGTACATATATCCCACAAATTCTTTGTCATAAACTGGATAATTCAGTTGAGCACCACCAAGTTTCTCACTAAAATATGCTATGGGTTTGCCTTCTTACATTAAGACACCTCCTATGCCTATCCCACTAGCATCATATTCTATCTCAAAGGATTTATTAAAATCAGGTAAAGAAAGCAATGGGGCTGAAGTTAAACAATTCTTTCACTCTTGAAAAGCAGTTTCTTGCGACTTACCCCATACAAATTCAACATCCTTCTTAGTTAGCTCGTTCAATGGGGCTGCAATTGTGCTGAAATTCTTCACAAAGCGCGGGTAGAAGCCGGCAAGACCATGGAAACTTCTCACTTGGCTCACATTGACAGGAGTTGGCCAATTCTTGATAGCTTCAACCTTGGATTCATCCACCTCAACCCCCTGTTCTGAAACAACAAAGCCCAAGAACACAACCTTGTCAGTGCAAAAGGTGCACTTTTCTAGGTTAGCATACAATATTTCAGTTCTAAGTACCTCCTACACCATTTTGATGTGTTCAACATGTTCTTCTCGGGTGCGGCTATATATCCATATGTCATCAAAATAAACCACCACAAATTTTCCAATGAAAGCCCTCAAAACATGATTCATTAAACGCATAAAAGTGCTAGGTGCATTAGTTAAACCAAAAGGCATCACTAGCCACTCATACAACCCAAATTTTATTTTAAAGGTTGTCTTCCATTCATCTCCTTCCTTCATTCTAATCTGATGGTATCCACTACACAGGTCAATTTAGAGAAAATAATAGCACCACTAAGTTCATCAAGCCTAGGAATAGGATGACGATATCGGATAGTGATATTGTTAATAGCTCTACAATCAACACACATTCTCCAAGTACCATCTTTCTTTGGAACAAGAATAACAGGGACAACACAAGTACTAAGGCTCTCACGTACATACCCTTTGTCAAGTAGTTCTTGCACTTGCCGCTGAATTTCCTTTGTTTCTTCTGGGTTGGTGCGGTACGGTGGCCGGTTTGGAAGAGAAGCTCCAAGAATAAGATCAATTTGATGCTCAATCCCACGAAGTGGGGGTAGGCCAGCAGGTACCTCCTCCGAAAAAATATCATTAAATGCCTGCAACACATTAGAAATAACACTAGGAAGATAGGTCATGTCGTTAGTAGAAAGAATTGCATCTTTGTACAAGAGTACAAAATGCGTTATAGGGTTTTCTCTCATTTCTTTCATCTCAGATTTTGTGGCTATAGCAACCATACTTTTTCTCTCATGATCTCTTTTTCCACTCATGTTTGGCTTGTGGCGCTCACTCACCGATTTATGGACAACACTAGTGTTTTTCTTTTCTCTCACTCTCACTCATTTTCTTTTGCATGTTGGCTGCTATGATTTGAGTGGGAGTCATGGGCAGCAGCTTGACACCCTTTCCTTGCCATTTGAAAGAAAATATATTGTCACGGCCATCATGTAAAGCATGCCTATCAAATTGCCATGGCCTTCCCAAGAGCAAGTGACAAACCATCATGGGCACAACATCACACTCAACGATGTCGGTGTAATCATGTATGCTAAAAGTGACCCTCACCATATAGTGCACTTTGACATCTCCACAATCACTGAACCACATGATAAGGATGAGGATGTTTTATCATGGTCAGCCCCAATTTATCACACATTTCTTTGCTAGCAAGGTTGTGGCAGCTACCACCATCAATGATCAATTTTACCAACTTGTTGTTTACCTTGGCTTGGGTCTGAAATAAATTAAACTTCTATTCTTGATCTTCATCTTTGAGTTGAACACTTAATGATTTGGTGACCATGATGGTGTTACCAGCTTCAAAAGTATAGTTCTTGTAGTCATCTTCTTTAGATTCTTGTACATCATCAGACTTGTTATTTTCAGCAGCAGTTTCACACTCATCTTCACTAGCTGAATCATATTCTCCACCTTCTGTAACAATCACAACACGATTGTTTGGACAGTCCTTGATGACATGGCCTCGACCCAAGCACTTGAAACATTGAATTCCACTACTCTTAGAGCTGGAACCCACTGAACTATTGACCTTTAATGAGGTTGGCCTAGCAGATTTCTCCACATTTGGAGATGCATTAGATTTTTTAGCAGCATTGGAACGAGAGTGGTTGTTGGAGTTTGATCCGGATGAAAACACGCCTCACCCCAAATCAAACCTTGCTATTTTTGGAGCATTTGATGATGACCTTGAGCTGAAGGTTGAAGTCTTACTTGGCTTTGCATCATCATTCAATTGTCTCTCAGCCTTTTGTGCAATATGGACTAGCTCCACTACATTGTTGTAGGTCTGAAATTCCACAACACGTTTGATTGGCTTGTTCAAACCGGAAAGAAAACGTGCCATGGACTGCTCTTCATCCTCATGCACACGAGCTCTAATCATTGCCTGCTCCATCTCCTTGTAGTATTCCTCTATAGACTTGCCTCCTTGCCTCAAATTCTGTAGCTTGTCAAAGAGATCACGTTTATAATGTTTTGGAACAAAACGTGTTCTTATTTCTCTCTTCATTTTAGCCCATGTGGCCACTGGAAGTGCACCACTCTTCTCTCTTTGGTTCTGAATTTGTTCCCACCAAATGAGAGCATATCCATCAAAGTCATGTGCAGCCATATGCACCTTCTTTTTCTCCGAATAATTATGCACACGGAATATTTTATCAACCTTTAACTCCCATGTGAGATATGCATCGGGATCATATGTGCCTTCAAATTTTGGCATGCTGAATTTGAGCTTTCCAAACTTCTCTTCATTGGGCTGTTCATTGTTGACATTGCGATGACGATGAAAATTGTCATTGTGATGTAATCTGAATGTATCTTGAGTTGTTTCAGCTGCACCATCATCACCACGCCCACGGCCTCTTCCTCGACCGATAACATCACCACCTCTTCCTCCACCATGACCGCGCCCATGGGCATTCTTCCTTGCTTGCTCTTCCCGCTGCAACCAGGCTGCATATTCCTCATCGGTCTCATCTAGCTCTTCTTCATAAGCACCTGTAGAACCTTGCATGTTCAGTGCCTTCACAACTTCAGCAACCATATTTGTTTGGATAGTAGTCATGTTCTGATTGAGTTGTGCAGCTTCTGTAGTTGCTCTTGTGTGACATAGCTCGGTTGCTCTCCTTCTTCACTTGCCATGGTTAGTGGGAAAACAAGCTAATTCAAGTTATGTGGCTGTATGGAAATCACTCAACCTCACCTTCTCTTACCATCGAAGTTCGTATGAGTCCTTGCTGAAATTGCGAGCTGCAAACAAACCTTGGTGGTAGTCGGCACAACAAAGGTGATATATCAAGCGAAATCAAAGTCACAGTGCATTCTAAATCGAAGTTTATTTGTGGAGCTTGGAGGGTTATTTATGTGGTATGCAAACTGAAACTTCAAGCTATTGTCAAGTTAAGTAACAATCCAACCAAGATAACAAAGTCGAGTTGCTGAACTGAAAACAAATGGAAAGTCAAATGTGTTTAGCAACTCACACACAACAATGGTGGAACTTGTTGCAGCCAAGGAAATGAGCTAAACTGAAAAATTCAACTCAAGAACAATGCTCAATGCTACACAAGTTGTGGAGAGACACTAACTGATTGCTTACATAAATGAGAGGGCTACAAGATTTGCACAAATGCTGAATATATGGTAAACTGAAACAATAACAAGCAATTCAATCAATGTGGTGATCTCAGCACTCAATCTTTTTTTTAACTCTTTTCTTGCACTCTTCTTTGTTCTCTTTTTTTTCTTTTTTCTTTTTTTTTTGCTACTGAAATCAGCACATCAGACTGTATATAACAATGAAGTATTGATATTCAAACCAATGTTTAGTTTCAGCAAAGTGCAAAGCCCTTAAGCAATAGCCTACAACTAGTCTCAATAGGTTCAAAGTGTTCACAAAGGATGGCCTGGTGTACCACTAATATGTATTACACTTGGTGTACACAAAGAATGAGTCGACACACAAGATTTTAGTTTCAGCACAATCTGAAATTTCAATAGTAGTAACTGAAACTTTTCATGCTCAAATAAATATTTCACTTTATGATTCACAACTTGAGCACCTAATATTATGATAGTACTTCAAATAAGATTTTCAACGAGCTCAAGAATAGTAAAAACAGATTTTGGATGCAAAAGTTATGCTCGTTTTGGTGTATGGTGTTCAAATTTTAGATCTGAGCGTGAAAATATTTCGGAATGAAACTTGAGCTGAACAAGAACACTAGAACAAAGGGGAAAACACAAATCTTGATGGGGAACTATTGGGGAATGCAAATCAGAGGTAGAAAATGGAGGGAAACACACAGATTCAACAACCAAACTCAATCTATTGGATTGAAACTTAACAAAACTCACTTTCAAATCGGGTTTTGGGTAGTAGAAATTTTTGGTATTTTCAGTTTTGGATGGTGAACAACAGGGGAAACAAAGGGAATACAAAGGGGTAAAGATCCTACCGAGAAAACTATAGCTCTAAATACCAAGATGATGCGGGGGCTTGCCCGATCTTCTCGTCGTAGGATCTAGGGATAACTGACCCATGAAGCCAGACGAAATGAGTTCACCCAACAACACGCTTTGGATGATAAATGACCCGTGAAACCTGACGAATTGTGGCACCAACAGCTGCTAGAACAGCCACCTGTGACAATGATTTCGCCCAACAACACGCTTTGTTTGATGCCTAACCTAAACCATGTAAAGGAGAGGCGATGCTCTTGCAAATCACAAGAAAACAGAAGAACAAGTGGTAGAGAAATCTTCCAATCCTTAAGGGGGCACTTATGACACAAACCCTAAGGATAAGAGCAATATGTTTCTCTATTTTTCTGAGTTCAGTTCGTGGTTAGGGTTTTCACAAGGTGTACAAGGGTTATTTATACTAGGAACAACCCTCCTAGCTGGGCCAAACTGAAGTTACATGGGTCTGTTGTGAAATAGGCAAATAAAAGTAACACCCATTCAGATCAGACAAGTCTGAACTAGAAAAAGGAACACCCGCTAAAAAAAAGTAACACGTCCAGTGAAAAAGTAACATCCCTTCAGATCGGACAAGTCCGAACTGAAAAGGAACACTCCCAAAGAAACGTAACACGCCCCAAGAAAAGTAATAGTCATTCAGTTTGGACAAGTCCGAACTGGAAAAGGGAACACTTCCGGTGTAAAAGTAACATACCTTGAGCAAAAGCAACACGCTCGAAAGTCTAGAGCAGTCTTCACTAAAACAGGCATAACTCTCTCTGTATATATCCGATGGATGCGCCGTTTGTTGCATGTGAAAGTAGACTTCAAGACCTTTCCATCCATGTATGATACTTAGGGTGGTACCTCTTAGGATGATACAGAATTCATCATAAAGTTGAAGTACAAAATCTGAACATCGGCACATCGACTTCAACTTGCTCTCTTGGGCATCAAGTGGCCACCATGTCTTGAACCTGTGCTTCAAACCTGAGGACAAGTAATGCACCTCCATTAGGTAGTACATTACTCTTGTGAGATGCATGTTATAATCGTTAAGGAAAAGATTCACCTTATGTTGCAATTGGTTTGCTTGGGCTCGAGTTATTGGTCTCTCATAGGTGTATTCACGAGGGATGTCCTCATCAACTTGTTTGCTGCCCATCCAGAATAGGGAACACCATCGGTGCCATGGGACGGTTGCATGTGTGTTGGTGTATGCCACCGATTGCAGCAATTCCGCTTCCCGCCACCCACGCACGATCTCGCACTTGAGCCCATCCCTCACATCTACCATGGCCAGGACGAACGAGCTCACTGAGCGCCATTATCCCACTTGCAACGCGCTACTCGTGGGCGTCACCGGCTGTAGAGCCTAGCTACGCCGCCTCGTCGTCGAGCAACACACATTATTCAGCGGCCTCGGTTGCCGCTTGGCAAAGAGGATCGCACCATATTGAGTTGCTGACCAAGCAAAGAACTCATATTAGCCTGGAGGCAGACTAGCATACAGTCATGCTAGGTGAAGATGGGCTCATCGAGGTGAACAAGAAGTCGAAACCGAAGCACCAGCAGCCCTTCCAAACAGACCATAAGTCTGCCAACCTGTGTGCCCTCCTTGTTCTGACAATCAGATACAACTGGTGTTACCATTCAGTGATCTTGGAACTGATGGGCGACGACACTACCTTGACAAGCCCATGAACATGACCACTATTGGGTATCACCTTCTCCAAGGCACCTTCACTATGGTAATTAACGTGTAACCTTCACCACTCTATGTCGGACACACTTTTTGGATGTAGCTGGAAGTGGATGTAACACTCTTGCACCATGGAAAAACACCTATCTGCCGAGTGCATCGAGGTTTGCCTAGTGCAAATTATCAGCCACTCGGCAAAAAGCTCTTTGCCGAGTGCCAAAAACAAAAACACTTGGCATAAATTGTGTTTGCCTGGTGTTTTTTTTTGCAGTCATCAAACAAGATTTCGCACAGGTTGTCACGTACGTTGGTTATAAAATAGAGAATCTCTGAAGAATAATCTTAGAGTTGAGAATAAGTCATTTAGATTTGGAGTCAGATTGATAGTCAAATTTGAATTTGACTTCAAATCATTTTGTATAGATCATAGATTACATAAATTATATCATTTTAAAATTTGATTATTTTTAAAATTTGTTTGATAATTTTTTTAAAAAAAATAAAATACATAGGAAAATTTATTTACCTAGTGTCTAATTTAGCACACGGCAAAGAATCTTGAAGGACTGAGAATGCAACAAGAGGGGGTGGGGGTGAATGGGAGCCAATAAAAATTCATCACACGAACTTGGACTATATCCCAATTTCAACCGAACCCAATCCTAAAGCAAGTCACCAAGGTTACACACAACAACTTGTGATATGCTAACCCTAGGAATGACTAGAAGCAGCAAAAGTAGATAGGAGAAGCACAAGAAAACTACTGGGACAAAAGACTACCAAAGAAACGCACACAAAAAGGCTCATTGGACTACCCATGGCAGTGACGATTACTTGCATCGGCAGTGCCGATTGGTTTCATCGTCTGTGCCGGTCATGTCCATCGGTAGTGCCGATTCGGGGTTCGGACCCAAGCCACCGACAGTGCTAGTCATGGCGTCGACAGTGTTGATCTTGGTTCTGACCCACAGGCAGTGCCGGTATAGGCGATCAACAGTGTCGATCGACCCCCAACAGAATAGAAAACTGTCACGAATCTTCACAAATCTCACCCAAAACTCAACCAAATGATCTCCAAATCGTGTGATTTTTGGATAAGGGAATCCTCAGGTGATTGTGACCATCCTCCAACAAGATCCACTCAATTGCCTCAAGGAATCATCACAAATTTCAGATCTTGTGCCAAGAACACCAAAAAAGGGAAACTTGAGAAATCATTGAAATCGAAGGTGCTAGAGCTCTTGATTCAGTCAAGAACCCATATAGGAATGTTCTACCTCATCATAGCACCAGGATCCTCAAAAAATATGACCCAAAAACTAACAAAAATGAGATAAAAAATTCCTACAAAAATAGCTCCAAAAATAGATAAAAAGGAAAAAAATGAGATTTAGAGAGAAGAGAAGATCTTGAGCATGAAATTGAATCTCATATCATTGATCCTTGCATACAAGATTAAGGGATACAAGGCTAGGAAGCCACCCTCTTCCTTCCACTATTTGGAAGAACAAGTGATGTCTCACACACACCTACTACTCTCCATTAAAACATGAAGATCTCTCCTAGCACTTTGAAATGAAGACCTAGCAAGGCTAAGAGAAAGAGAGGATCCACTTCCACCAGCCCTACCTCTTCTTATATAGGTCTAGGGTCACATCGCCCCATGATCCTCCTTATCGTCAAGTCTCTCCCGCTTTCGGTCCATTGGAAGCCTCTACTTGCACCGACATCCGAACACCTTTAACTTGGTCAACCCCACCATGTTGATCAACACCCACGATCTGTGCGCCTTGCCTCTCCACGTGTACAGAGTGGATCACCCTTGATTTCACCCGGCCTCCCGATCGTCCAGCCCCAAGACTCCTACTTGTGCTCGATCCTCTCATCGTTGACTGCCAAGTTGACTCCAGTAACCTACACATCATGAGATAAGCAAACACATTTCATATCTCCTGCAACTTCTCCAACTCAATCACCAACTCGGGTTAGTCAAAACTATAACCATGCACACGCTCATGCAATCCCCAGATTCCCGCATTTCAACTCAAACACTGAATCAACCAAAGTCAATTACTCATCACATATTGCAAACCATGGCACATATCAACATGGTTTCTCAAATCTCATTGACGAGTATTTCTCACTCACACTCGGCAAATATCAGTCTTTGCCGAGTGTTTCTCGCTCACACTTGATAAAGACAATGAGCCGAATGAAGATAATATGCTCTTGTGCGTGTGAGCGGCTGGCTTCGGGCCTTTCTCTATCATGGGACGAATGTAGTGTTGGTGGCCAGTTTAGGGAGGCAGCAGCGGTGTGCTCCCCTGTAGCCACCTTTAGTCCCACCTCGATATCCCAGGGTGAGTGTTGATATTTCTTAACATCGCACCAGAAATATTACTATCCCCGGCAACGGTGATAGAAATGCTTGTTGATGTTTGCTAAGTTACATCGATATAATCATCCCTGACAATGGTGCCAAAAATAATTATAAAGATGCACCTTAGTGTTAATAGAGTAAGATCTACAAACGCACGGATAGTACTGTTGTAGCATTTCACTATTGGATTGCTCTGATAGCTTGTCATTTATAGTTCTACCAAAGGAATGATATAACATAAATATATGATTGTTAATAATAACATAGTCATATAGATTGGTATCAGTATTCAGAGTTTATACATGGGTAAGTATAATAATAGATAGGGGTAGTGTGATACACAGAGCAATCACTTCTAAAATAAATAAATGTCCTAAGTCACTAGGAAGTTTAAGTTAGGGAAGCAAAGTTGTATCTCTAATGTTAGTCTACCTATATAGTCATATAGTCAAACAATTACAAGCAAGGTTATACTAGTCATAGTCTAATGCATTCAACACATCGATTCATGCCCATACACAAGGCAACTCCGTCTTGGACACACGTCATAACTGAACGTGGAGGAGTACAATGGACAGATGGGACTATCACCACCTACTACCTACCTCTACAAACCATGGATTACAAGGTGATTATTGTTACCTAGCCATCTAAGCACCACGCTTACACATTTAAGTAGAATTCTAACATTGATCAAACACTAGAATCACCGATTGGATTAACAAATACTAAAGTACACATAACTCTAACCCTACGGAATAACAAGTCATGAGCTAAGCAATTGTAATCCTAATTGGATATCAAATCCATGTTGAAGCACAATGTTGATAGTCCCTAAATACCAAAATTGACCGTGAATTACCTGCATGAAAGAGCTAAAATAATAAACCAACATAGTGGTAGGGATTTATTACTAATGAATTCCACAAGTGTTGGTGAACATTTGACTACAGGTGACCATGAATTATGGGCCATTCCATGTCATCATTCCAAGAAAATACCGATCCGACCAATTAGGAGCCAGCATAAGGATTGCATATGTGGATGGATGAGATTCCCTCGCACAACTCAAGAGAACACCGACCTTAAACAGGAGTGAACCTACCTACCATTGACCCAACAAAAGCACAAGGCCAACGGGCCTAGAGCCAGGTCGGCCGACCAAGCCCCTTGGTTGGCCGACCTAGTCGTGTGGCCGTTTCGCCCATGCTTCCATGTGTCGCTTCCTCGTTCATGTCCTGAAGGCAATGCACATGATTTCCGTGGTGGTTACTCCTGGAAACATACTTATGCGCCCTATATAAAGAGAGGAGGGGCTTCTCTCTCACACACACATCCAAGAGAAGAGAGCCACACTCCAAAGGTGCTAGTACTACCTAGTTTAGTACTTAGAATAGGTGGAGAGTGAGAAGAAGTGTACGAGTGGAGCCTTGTCTATGGGCCCTCTACTCTAGTCTTGTACCTTGACGGAGCCTTGCCTTATTAAGTAAATCTTCGAGTTTATTTATGTTCTTTAGTCTTCTTATTTAAGTAACTTGAGTGCTTATTTACTACTAGGTTCAAAGTCTTATATCCTATATAGGTTGTTTAGTCTAAGCAATGGCTTAGCTAAATAGTGAATAATAACTTAGACGTGGTGCTTAGGTTAGAATCATCTTTGATCACCTTGTATCAGTAGGTGGTGATAGCCTAATCTGTCCATTGTACTCCTCCATGTTCGGTTGCGACGTGTGTCCAAGACCAAGTTGCCTTGTGTATGTCGGACATGAATCCGTACATGAAGTAGTAATTAAAGCCTCAACATTATTTATTTAGGAGATTACCCATAGATAAACCTCTCTATCCTACACCAACATTTATCTCTTGTGTCCTTGGACTGACTAGAACTTTAGGATTTATCATACTATTCCTTGGATTGATAACCCTTGGAATACTCTGTGGGGGAAGTGCTCCAACGCGCTTGCGGATTAGTCTATGAACATTAAAAATACTAATAAGCATTTATGGCTCCGTTGCCGGGGATCGGTTGTCAATTTATCCTACAACCCTAGTCATCCTCATATCTATTTTTCTTTTATTTTATTTCTTTCCTTTATACCATGGATGGACCTTCTATATCCAGTCTATCCACCCCCAAGGGCGAGTTCAATGAACCTCCTTTGTCAGGAAAGGCGATCCTGACAAATTATTTTGAGCTCATCCATGGTTCGGGAACGACCCTTCTCCGGGCTAATTAGTGAACGTCCGTATTTACACTTGCACGAATTTTAGCTATTGTGCACATGCCTGAAACTCAGGGGTATTTCACAGGAAACTATTAATAGGAAATTGTTTCCTTTTTCCCTCAAGGATAGAGTGAAAAAATGTACACACATACCGTGAGTAGAGTGAACGGTGATTGGGAGACACTGTGAGATAGATTCTGTCATGCATTCTTCCCATTATCACATATCACCGCTCTACGTTTGGAAGTCCTTAGCTTCCAGCAGAGAGAGAGAGAGAAGGAGTCTATAGGTGCAACATGAGCAAGATTTACGCTGTTAATCCGCTCTGGCCTAGACTTGTCCATTCCCGATCACGTACTTTTACAACATTTTAGTATGGGTCTGGACAAGGAACCTGCCCTATATCACGTACTTTTAGAACATTTTAGTATGAGTCTGGACAAATACTAAAGCACACATAACTCTAACCCTATGGATTAACAAGTCATGAGCTAAGCAATTGTAATCCTAATTGGATATCAAACCCATGTTGAAGCACAACAACTAGACTAAAGTACAACTAACATTATAACATTTAGACTATAGTCAAGGTATATGACAATCATGACAATAAGGTAGCAAGTCTATATCATCATGAAATCATAAAGTCCTATGACATGAATATCATATATAACCAAACAAGGAACACATATCATAAGCACAACTATATGGAAGAACTATATTAATTGAACAGATCAAAAGTCATAATAAAATGGAGTAAAGGAAAAGGTACAAGAGCCATACAAATACTCGTATGACTTAGAGACTTGAGCAAGGCTCCTCCTACACTAAACTCCACTAGGACTAGAAAACTACTAAGTGAAAGAGGGAAATGAATAGCTATTAAGTGTGTGTGTATTGGAGTGCGGCTCTCCCCATCTATTTATAGGGGCCATAGGTCGGTACTGAGGAGTAACTGCCACGGAACTGCAATGCACCAACGTCAGGCTGAGAAAGCACCATGTGGAAGCCCGCCCAAAAAGGGCTCAGGACCAGGTCGACCGACCAAGCCCCTTGGTCGGCCGACCTGCAGGTGGGCCTCCTTGGGGTGTGCTTCCTCGAGGTGGCTAGTAGGTGGGTCCTCTTCTTAATTAAGGCGGTGTTCCCTGGAGGAATCTCATATAGCCATGTATGCAATCCGAAGGAAGTCCAGTTGGCACCGTCTCATTAGCTGGAATGGTGTTTCCTTGGATTATGCTCTATTTATCCACTTATATTGTATCAAATCCCTGTATGCACATGAATCTCCAAGGACAAGTGGAATCTTATTATTCCTAACTAACATGTAAATATGAAATGCTAAGTCTTCCCACTTTTATAGGTATATTGATGATCCAAATTGGTATTTAACGAAAATCAACATTAAGTTCCACCTACTTAAAAGTGAAGCCGCAAGCGTTATTGCAAAATCAAGAGCATACTCTCTCTGTCTCTCTCTCTCTCTCTCTCTCTCTCTCTCTCTCTCTCTCTCTCTGATCTTTGTGTCCTCTCCGCACTGCTGCTGGGCCGCTTGGTTCTTTGTATTCAAAAATGGGCTGCTTATGAAAGCTTGGGTGATCCCTATCGGCCCTTGTCGTAGGTCGAAACTCCGTGTCCTAGTAGTGGTGGCTTGCAAGTAGAGTGTCGAGGCCCAGGGGCTTGGGCCCACAGCCAGCCCCCCCCCCCCCTATTTTTTTCTTTTTCTAGGTGGCTATTTGCTGACTGTCATTGGCTAGCACTCGACAAAACTTTGAGACTTTGTCGAGTGCCTCTTGGTAGCACTCGGTAAACCATTTTTTTCGCCAAGAGTCGGCGCGACACTTGACAAATTCTTTATCCAGTGGAGGAAAAATACTCGACAAAGAGCGTTTGCCGACACTTTTTTCTCCATGTGCTCTTTGTCGAGTGTTACACTCGGCAACGTGTTAGTCGAGTGTATTTAGATCTTAGTCGAGTGTCATCCTTGACATTCGGCAAACAACTGGATTCTGGTAGTGTTGGTGTCTCAACTTTTGATTTAAATCCTTTGAGCCTTGATGTCTTGAATGGTTAAGCCCAATTCATATTTGCACATCAATTCAAATTTATTTGAAAGTATTTTAAACTCTGGTTAGCCTAGCTTGTGAAGAAACTTCAAAATTCTAATGCAACATACCGAAAATAAGAATTTATATGGAAGAGCATTACGATATATAACTCTATAAAAAACTCAGAATGTTTACCCAAGTGGAAATACTTCACAAAAAATAACATCTACCTATTTTCAAAACTTATTTAGAACGTTATTGGCCACCTCCTTCACCATTGGCTTCAAACATCTGACTTTATTTTGCTTGTGCAAGAGAGAAGGAAGTCAAATTAGTAGTGGGACCCACGCACATTCCCTCTCCCTTCCTCTCGCACACCGACCGCAGACGCCATGCATGGTGCTACACATCCTGGCCACGTGTCCATACATAGAAAGACGCGGGGAATGATCAAAACCCCGCGTGTCCTGGCCATGATCGCACTCCCTCTCAAGTCCCCGCCACCCTCGGTTCTCCCTCTCTAGCCTACGCACGCCACTGTCATCGGTCAAGCTCAAGCTCATCGCCTAAACGCTACAATAATCACTACTACAATCGTGCTTTGTAGTAGCGGATCAAAAAGGGTCTCAGTGACAGACAACAAAATTGTCACTAGACCTTTGTCACTACTTACTTACAAACTTAGTAGTGGTCCAGAAGCCGTTACTGTCCTAGGTAGTACTTAAGTTACTCTTATACTACAAAATAAAAGGGCGGGTCCCAGCTAGTGCTAGGACCTGCCCTAGACGAGCCGCCGCTGATGCCCACATGCCACCGCCCTAGACCCGCCCATCAGTCCATCCGCTTGTCTTCGTCCAACCATCCGCCGCACCGCGTCACGCCATGGCCACCATCGAAGCAGGCAGAGGAGGGGGGGGGGCAGCCAGAGCCCACGCAGGAGGTCACCTCCCGTCCACCACCGCCAACATGCCCCACGCGGTTCCCACCACCGCAGCCAACATGCCACTGTCATCGCCTCGGGGGTCGATCTGGCGACAAGCATTGCCAGATCCACCCGTCTCATGGAGCGATGGTAGCGGTGCATGACGGCGGTTGGGGGACAGAGGAGGAGGAGGAGGAAGAGGGGGGGGTGATGCAGCGGTGTCGTGTTCACCAGGACGACGATGCGCCGGCACCAGGTATGGCAGACGCTCCGTGCACGCCCCCAATGACGCTGGTGCTTCATCATCTTCGGCATCTCAGGAGGAAGAGGAGGTGGAGGCCGGAGGTAGAGGAGATGTCGGCAGTACACGGGGAACCCTAACCCTAATCCTAGGTGGCAGTGCGGCACGTGAGGAAATGACACTGCCGTGCCGCACCGCCCCCTTTTTGAAAAATGTTGCGGTCGGTAGTAACGGGCCTGTTTGTTAGGCCTGTAGCTAAATGTCCTTTAGGCCTTAGTTGTAGGCCTGATAGAAACCGCAACTGCGTTGTGTAGTTTAGTAGTGGACTCTTTGGTATGTAGTTTTGGGCTTGTTATGCCCGTAACTATGTTCGAAATTGTAGTTGTGGTCCGGTTACTGTTCTGCATTTAGTTGTGGGCTCTTCAATGGCCCACTATTAAGGCAAAAATTTCTTCCGCTACTACAGAGCGTGATTATAGTAGTAAATGGAAACATCTTGATCTTCTCTAGCTTCCCAGCCACCACTCCTCAAAATACCTTCTTGCTCACAAATAATCAATTGAATTTCCCCAAGGACTTCAGTGTCGGCACCTTTGTTGTCGACGAGAGAAACTCATTGTTTCCTAACAGGCTCGTCATCAACCAACTCACACTAATATAAACTCCATTTTCAGCAACAAGTGTTGGGTATCAAAATATCTGCTACTCAAATAGGCTCAAGGTGGGGTGTCCGTTACTAAGTGTTGTAACTATAGATGTTTTTAAAAAGTGGCGAACATGTCTTGCCTGCCACTAAGCTGAGCGGGACAGATTAGTGACGGGCCGTAAATATGGTCCACCATTAAGAAAGGGTGTGGGGGGAGCGTAACCCTATCCGCTCCCATTCCGCCTCTTCTTTTCCTCCATCATCCGCTCCCATCGTCCACTTCCACTCACACCATTCGTCCCTTCCGCTCCCATGGCCGTCGTGCGCCACCTTGTCACCATTGTTGATCGGCTACTCCATATCTAGGTACAACATTGTCACCACCTCTGTCAGGTTGTGGCTCGCTCCACGTCGTCGAGGAGGTCCACACAAAGAACTAGAAGGCGAGGTTGTGGCCTATTGATGGTCGTTATACACCGATTTTGATTGTCAAGACACTCACAAAAATAGGAAGACAAGACATTTCATACACGTAGTTTAGCTAGGAATAATAGAATTTCATTTGTCCTTGGAGAAACATGTACATGCAGAAATTTATATACATATGGAGTGGAGAAATGCCCCATGATCCACGAAATACCATTCTAACCAATGGGAGAGTACCAACTGGATAACCCACGGATCAATGATATGGCTACATAAGATTACGCGGGAGGAAGCCGACTTAATAACATAGCGGACCCACCTGAGGGTCACCCCGAGGAAGCACACCCCGAGATGGCCCAACTGCAGGTCGACCGATCTACCCCCCTAGTCGGTCGAACTCGGATGGAGCCCTATCCGGGGGAGCTTCCACGTGGTGGCAGTTGCTACCTCCCAGAAGTCGGTGGAGGCCATTTTGTCTGAAATAACGACATGCTATTGCCTCAGAACTGCCTTCGAAGTCCTATATAAAGAGTAGTCTATTCCACTCACAAAACACACACTCAAGGAGTATTTATCCCCTCTCACATTTAGTCTTTCCAAGTCTTAGTGGTGTTTAGTGTAGTCATTAGGATATTGGTATAACTCTTGTATCATTTTCTTTATTCTATTTATGCATGACTTTGATCTATTCAAGTAATATAGTTCTAGAATATAGTTGTACTTATGATATATGTTCCTTGTTTGGTTATATATCATTTTCATGTCTTAGTACTTTATTATGTTATCATAATTATATAGGTTTGCTACCTTATTGTTATGATTGGCATATACCTAGACCATAGTCCAATTGAATAATGCTAGTTTATACTTAGCTCTAGTTGATATGCCTCAACATGGGTTTAATATCCAATTAGGTGTAGGGAAATTCTAGGGTATGATCAATTCACGTGCATAGTGCTTAGATGGATATGTATTATTAATTACCTCGTAATCTACAGTCTGCAGAGGTAAGTAGTAGGTGGTGACAGTCCTATCTGTCCATAGTATTCCTTCATGTTCGGTTACGATGTATGTTCAAAACGGAATTACCTTGTGTATGTCGACTATGAATCCGTACATAAAGTGTTGAGCCCATTAGAATAGTAGAACTAGTATAATACTGCTTGTATACGATTAACTATGCAACTATATAACTAGAATACATTAGAGACAACTTTACCGAAACTTGCAACATACGACATTCTTATAGTCAAGATAAAAATTAAAACATTGATGTGTCTCCAATCTTGAGTGCATTTTTGAATTTCAACAAAGGACTAATGACCATCTTCTTTTTCTTTTCTTTTTTCAATGTATTTCATTCATTATTTTGAGATATTCATCTACATACATTTTCATTGAAAACGTTAGTTGATTGTATTAATGTCAATCACCCAAAACAAAATCAGTGGCCTAGATGCATTTTCAGCGTTGTTTCTCCCTTTATTGATTAGCTTGTAAACCTAGCCATCCTTTATCACGTAACGGTGATAGTTACTCCTCTCTCTTAGGCAACCCTTGTGAATACTTGGTTTTCACAAGGATCCATGAAAACCGATTTGACTGATTTTGCTAGCCGATACGGGCTACTGATTATAACGATTCGACACAAGGTTGTGTTCATGTTTAACAACACTTTTATATGTTAACAATTTCTTATTTTCTAATCTAAATGTTATATACAGCATCTGTGATAATAAATTTAGTTCCAATTGAACTAAGTGAAATGTCCATAATTCCATATATTTAGAACCAAGCTAGTAACATAAGCCACTATTCATTTGATTCTGTAAATGAAATGTCAAATAATTATAGGGGCAATTGCAAAACAAGTCCTGTTTTAGACTCTAAATTTGAAAATGGTTCTGTTTTCGGTTCCGTTGCAAAACCGGTCTAATTTTTTTTATCAAAACCGGTCCGATTTTGCTACAAAACAAGACCGGTTTTGCAACGAAACAGGACCAATTTTACAACAAAATCGAAAGCAGAACCATTTTCAGAATTAGAGTCAGAAATATGACTTGTTTATCCAATAATTATAAACTATCTAGCCAAATATTATTGAGTCGTAACAATTATATGTAGGGGTAAATACTGGATGATCTTTAGTCTTTAGGTAGTTTCAATTAGATTGCCCAAAAGTGCCGCCTATTTGAGTTTGAAGGTTCAACAGTGCCCACCCATAATGGTAAATTTTGTAGCCTCGACAAATTGAAATAGTACTAGCTAGTACTGTACGAGAAACTGCATTCTAGAGAGTAGAGAGTGATGACGTGCAAGCTTCAAATGCCATAACATATCGGTGGCCATCAGAATTAATTTTGCAGCAATGATAAACATGTTCAATGATAGCACACGCAAGTTCTTTAATCCGAAAACAAAGCGTCATCCTTAAATGCTGTTGATCTATGACTTACTAACTACCCGATCTGTACTATAAAGGAAGTTGCATTATTGTATCAGTAAAGCACCCGGAAGCATTGTTGTAGCCGGCTTATATAATAGAAATAACATAGAGTACCGTATAATAGGGTGTATTGTATTGGAAGAATGGATGTGCACGACAGTAGCCACGATGCGTCCCCGCCGGCGCCGGCACCGCCACCGCAGATATCGCTGCTTTCTATAGACACTACTTGTAGGGCTGAATTGAGCTTTGAAACGGACGACGAGCCTCTGAGTCCTGTGGCTCGCTTGTTTCAGGATATCCACATTCTAATCGTGATAGGCCTCGAGGCTCCCTTCGATATTTCCAACTTCCGCGCTGGCCTTGAGGCCACCCTCGTGCAACACCCCCGTTTCTGCAGTATCCGGGTATGTGTCAGAACCGATATGTTTACTGTTTTGTTAGATTGTTGTCATTTCAAATCACCTTAAA
Source organism: Eleusine coracana subsp. coracana (assembly GCA_032690845.1). Taxonomy (NCBI): domain Eukaryota; kingdom Viridiplantae; phylum Streptophyta; class Magnoliopsida; order Poales; family Poaceae; genus Eleusine; species Eleusine coracana. Next base: position 35,430,159 of record CM064428.1, on the reverse strand, counting down.
ATCAAGCCATACAAAGGTAGGGGTGGTAACGGACCTAAAATTTTATACAAAATTTCTTAAATTCATTGGAACCCGCGGGCTGATAATTCTTAAGACCCGTGGGCCACAATTAATTACCACCCCTATACAGAGGAGAACCAAAACGGAATAAGTTCATTGGAACCGAGGGTTGCCACCATCTGTCTCTACATTTCTCTCCTAGTAACAAAGGAAACTCGCATATAACGGTTAATTTCACCGGACCTTATATTGTTTTTTTCTCATTTTGTCAGCCACTATATCTTTTCAACTGTTTTCCTATAGAATTTCTTTTAATCTTTGTGAAAACATTTCGAAGAAAGGTTTCTTGAAAACTTTTCTAGAAAAGTTTAACCTAATACAATTGTTGATAGATATTTAATTTAGAGAAGTTTGGTCAATAAATGTTTTAGTTATATTTTGAAGAAAGTTTAATTTTCTATAAAATTTTAATTTATTCATTTTTGGGAAAAAAAATTCGAGAAGATAGCATACACAAATTTTGGGTTATCTCGCTTAAATTATTTGTGCCAGACAAAACCTGAAGGTAAAAGTTACTGAATTTTCAAGTTTTATAAGAGCATTTGAATGGAAATTACCTTTGGGCAACTAATAATTTTCATACATACGTACATCAGTGGTATAATTAAAAGTTGACCTATCTATCTTGCTCTCCTTCAGTGACGACGCATGCTCGTGTCATGACCTGCAGGTAATGACTCCTAATCGACGATGGGTCCGGACGGTGGTGAATCTGGACGACCATGTCATTATTGATGTGGACAAGGGTTCCCGATCTTCCAAAAGGTTCTGGATACGTTGATTTGATCGGAGACGACACACAAATCGATCCGGCTTCAGAACAGCACGTTTTAAACCCCGCAATCGCAGCACGACGTCTCCTCTGATTATCAATCGCCCTAAAATAATTGACCTCACCGAGAAGGCTAATCTCTGTCTGCGAATCAAGAACACAAGAAAGAACAAAGAAGAATGTAACACAATTACAGATGTATTATGAATCTCACGAAGTTGGGGTCTCACAAACCGTGATGACGACGAAACTGTTATGAACAGAATAATCTAAGCAAAACCCGAACCCTAATGGTGCGGTGGCGGCTGTATATGAAGATCCTAGGATCATGCAAGACCCTCTGGATGCGTCCCTAATTGGGCTCAACTAGATACAAAGCCCAAAGGCCAAAAACAGGCGACACAACACCAAAACAGATTCTGGACCCTCTCTTGTTTTGATGATTTCTAATGACTCTGAATGAATTTTGACATAAGACTGGCAGCATTGAAAAGGTCTTCTTCTTATCTTTCTGTGCATATATAGAACGTCCAAATCCGAGTCCGTATGCGTCCTGGGCACCCGTTTTAGTGCAGACTGGTCCTGAGCCCTGAAACAGACTCGAAGTCGGTTTTGGTTGGGCCTCCACCTTGGCTTCCACATCTTTGCTGGTCCTCCATATCTTCAAGTCCTTCTCCCATCATCTCCTGATTCTCTCCATGGTTCCTAATTACAATATAATCATTAGTTAACAAATCATTCTCAAAAGTGACATATAATGAAGAACGTAGGAACGAGCTCACCTCTAAATTTAGTTGTCATGCACGAGCTCTAGTCATTGGACCTTGCAAGTCCAGAATTGGAGTAGTGTTGCATGTATCCTTAGGAGTGATGTCCTCATCATCCTCCCCCTCTTGAAATGGAGTCGCCCTCGACTCAAGCTCATCCTCTTCTCCCAAGTATGGTTTCAAATCTGAAATGTTAAAAGTAGCACTAACCTCAAACTCGGGAAGCAATTCAAGTTTGTATGCATTATCATTAATCTTCTCAATTATTTTGAAAGGACCATCAGCTCTAGGCATTAATTTAGACTTTTTCAAATCTGGAAATCTATCCTTTCTCAAGTGTAACCATACTAAATCTCCTACATCAAGTTTTACTTCTTTTCTACCTTTACTACCAACAATTTTATACTTGTCATTCATCTTTTTAATGCTAAGTCTAGTGGTCTCATGTATTTGCAAAATAAATTCAGCACGCTCCTTAGCATCAACATGAACTCTCTTATAAATAGGTAGAGGAAGTATATCAAGTGGAGTATGGGGATCAAAAGCATACACTACCTTGAAAGAACTTACCTTGGTAGTAGAATGTGTTGCCTGATTATATGAAAACTTAACATGAGGCAAACATTCTTCCCATTGCTTCAAATTTTTCATCAAAATAGCTCTCAACATAGTACCCAAAGTGCGGTTCACCACCTCAGTTTGTCCATCAGTTTGTGGGTGACAAGTTGAAGAAATCAACAACTTTGTACCCAACTTATTCTAAAGCGTGCGCCAAAATTGACTCAAGAATTTTGCATCACAATCTGAAACAATAGTAGAAGGCATACCATGCAAATGTACAATTTCTTTGAAAAAGAGATCAGCAATATAACTAGCATCATCAGTCACTAACCTTTTGCAGGCTCTGATACTATTTAATGTGGACAAGGGTTCCCGATCTTTCGAAAGGTTTTGGATACGTTGATTTGGTCGGAGGCGACACACAAATCAATCCGGCTTCAGAACAGTACGTTCTAAACCCCGCAATCATAGCACGACGTCTTCTCTAGTTATCAACCGTCCTAAAACGATTGACCTCATCGAGAAGGCTAATTCCTACCTGTGAATCAAGAACATAAGCAAGAACAAAGAAGAATACAACATAATTGCAGATGTATTATGAATCTCACGAAGTTGGGGTCTCACAAATCGTGATGACGGTGAAACTGTTATGAACAAAATAATCTAAGCAAAACTCGAACCCTAATGGTGCGGTGGCAGCTGTATATGAAGACCCTAGTATCGTGCAAGACTTTCTGGACACGCTCCTAATTGGGCTCAACTAGATACAAACTCCAAAAGCTAAAAACAGGCGACACAGCACCGAAATAGATTATGTACCCTCTCTTATTTCGATGATTACCGATGACTCCAGATGAATTTTGACATGAGATCGGCGGCATTGGAAAGGTCTTCTTCTTATCTTTCCGTGCATATATATAACGTCCAAATCCAAGTCCGTATGCGTCCTGGGCATCCGTTTTAGTGCAGACTGGTCCTGAGCCCCGAAACAGACTCAAAGTCGGTTTTGGTTGGGCCTCCACCTTGGCTTCCACGTCCTTGCTGGTCCTCCACGTCTCCAAGTCCTTCTCCCATCATCTCCTAGTCCTCTCTATGGTTCCTAATTACAATATAATCATTAGGTAGCAAACCATTCTCAAAAGTGACATATGATAAAGAACGTAGGAACGAGCTCACCTCTAAATTTAGTCATCGTGCACGAGCTCTAGTCATTGGATCTTGTAAGTACAGAATTGGAGGAGTATTGCATGTATCCTTAGCAGTGATGTCCTTATCAATTGTATCGGACCTCAACCCCACCATTGCGTCTGTGAACTCGGACGAGCTACTTGAAGACTATTTGGCGTCCCTGTCCACACTCCCAATGGACAATTCGAGACCGCTCTGGGAAGTTCATGTCCTAGATTTCCCAACCTCCGAGGCGGCGGCTTCTCTGGTGTTCCACATCCACCATGCCATTGGCGATGGAATGTCACTAACCTCTCTCTTCGTTGCTTGCGCACAGAGCGCATCCGACCTGAAGCCCAAGATCTTGCTGTCAGCCCACACGCCGAAAGCGCCCTATCGGCAATCTTTTACCGAGACTTGCGAGAACAGTTTTACTATACATATTATCTCTAGCAATTATTGGAGGTAATGTCTAGAGTAATAATGTAATTTAATCATATATTTATTTAATTACCCATATTGTCATTAGGGGTATAGGGGTAATTTCTTAGCATCTTCACTCTATCCGCGTAGTATATTCCTGTTCATCTGCTCGCGGGCCCACTGGCGCCGCCACCGCCGCCACACATAGGCCCCATTGAAGTCGCCGATATTTTTATCTTTCCGGTAATACCTCCGTAAAATTATTACCCATTCCAATTATTGACAGTAATAGTAATGGAATAAATAGTAATCTTAACCGTTGGATTACAATTACTACCAGTAATTACTGTATTACCTCCAGTAATTAGTAGAGATAATATACATAGTAAAACTGCTCAAGAAGGTACCGTGGCATTCATCACTTGGGTGCTGTCATGTGCCCTGTTCACCTGGAACTCAGTGGTGGACTTTGGGCGCTTCTTAGCAATGCTGCTTCTTAGCGACCCGCACACAGTATTTATAGGCGTGCAGGGCGTGGAATTCAGACGCAAACGATTTGTCAGCCGCGGTCTCAGCATCATCGATGTCAAGCATGTCAAGAATGCACTCGACTGTGTAAGTGATTAGTATTAACTACTCACGATTCCAAATTTGACGTATTAAAGCATATATTACTTGTTGCGTCAATATAATTAGTATTAACTACTCACGAACTCTGGGATTCGTTAGGAGTCCTGGGAACATATATAGTATCTTTTTATTTGCGTCGAACTGTCAATACATATATATTCGGCGATATCATGTTGGCAGAATTTCAACATATATGCACTGATGCAGGCAATAAATGACGTACTGCTCGGAGTGGCATCTGCTGCCCTATCACGGTATTACTTCCGAAAACTTGGTGAGTCTCATCTGGTGCATCTTATTGCTGATCCATACTTTTTTTTTAAAGAACTAGTAGTAGTGAAGGACATATCTCAGTCCCACGAGAGAAGGCAATGGACACCGCGATCTAAAGATCAAGCTAGCACAACTCAATCTACTTTTCCATACGTTATTAGCATAAATAATGTGCACCCGTGCTTGATTAACAAAATGTACTTTGTTGAGATTTTGACCATGCTAGCAAGTAGCAAGACTGATTAATTACTGATTAATTTTGGTGACATTCCACTCAGGCGGCGATGCCGCCAAGAAAGGCTGCGTGTGCGTAAGGTAAGGTTGGCAGTTGTAGTTAGTATGAGGCCAACTCCTGGCATACAAGTAAGCCCCTACAATTAGAGTTTATTTCTTTTTTACCTTTTTGTTTTAATTTTTGAAGTACCATGTATTGGCTAGTGACAAGTAAAATTCTGTGAGCAGAAACTTGATAATTTTGATGGACCCTCGTACACATAATGATGCAAAAATGGGGGAATCGAATTGGCTATATAATACTACCGTTCCACATTTTTTCACATGAAGACCCTCTTGAATACGTTCGCGAAGCAAAGAAGAGTGCAGATAAAAAAAAGTACTCATTAGAAGCAATCTTCACTCAAAAGCTTGCAGAAATGGCCACCAAAATGTTTGGAGCCAAGATACACACATTCTCTCATCATCATCATCAATGTAAAATGGATTAACTTGCAACAAAACACTATGTAAAAAAGGCTTAAATATGACACATTAATTAGTGACGTTTCTGATGAGACACATCACCATACATATGATAGTGATACATGAAAACTGAATGCATCACTAAACCAAGTCTCCTAGTTCACACGTGTCACCAATAACTACATAATAGTGATGTTTTTACTTTTGACGCCATTAGTGACGCTTTTCTTTGTAGACGCGTCACCTTTGCTGAGAGCCGGACCCGAAAATTTTATTCACTCGCGTTCATGGCTCTATCACGTCCGCACCCCCCCCCCCCCCCCCCCCCCCCCCGCTTCCTCACTGCTTCAAGAAAAAAATCTCAGCGCTCCCTCCCTCTCCCCGTCTCCCGGTGTCCTCTCCCTCTCCCGATCTCCTCTCTCACTTGCGTCCTCCTCGTCGGACAGAGCCGTCGCTCCCTCGTCGAAGCAGATGCGCCTCTAGCTCACCCGTCCTCGTCGACCCGTGCGACGTCCCCCCTCGATGGAGGCAGCGTCTGCGCCGAAGGCCCTAGGGTTAGGGTTTGGTACGGGCTGTGCTGGCAGGTGGACGGCGGTGTGATGTAGAGTGCCATGGCTTTCCGGCCGTGCTTCACCCGCCCGCTTCGCAGTCTCCTCTTCCTCCTTCCCGTCCGCGGCCGTGTCCGCCGGATGCGACGCCGTGGGCACGCATGACCTTGGGCTCAGCCTGCTGCGGCGTTGCGGCCAACGCGAGGCCGTCCCCGGCTCGTCCCCTCGCTCGCCCCCGGCGGCAACGCGAGGCCGGCACCAATTCCCTCTGGCGCGAGAGGCTGGGCAGATCCATTGGCGCGGATCCGTTGGTGCGGCGAGCGGGCACGGGATGGGCAGATCCGTCGGTGCGGCTTTGGTACGGCATCCGGCGAGTGCTAAAATGAGCACCAGATGCAGGCGCATGGCGAGCGGGCATGGGATGGTGATTGTGATTTGGCTGCTCTCTTCCTCTCGCATACTCTGCTCCCGATCCAGCCATCGGTCAGTTCTCTATCTCTGCATCTCCCTCTCTTCTTCCACTGTATACTTTGTAGATTCGCCTTCCACTGTCATCCTGATCTGATTATCTGAACGGCAAGGCCAAGTCCTCTGCCATGGACCCTGCGAGAGCTGTCGATGGGCGTTCAATTGCGTGCGCGCATGGCTGAACAACAGGAGACAACAGAGTAGCTAGCTAGTTGCGCCACTAGCCAATCTGTTTTTTCATAATTATCTAAAGTTGTTGGTAGCTCCTAAAAAATGTAAAACTAATTTTGTTGAATTTCATGACATGCATTGCTGTTGTTTTTTCCCTCTTGTTGCCTGTACCGTTGTTAGTGTCAAACAGATTTTGTCCTGAATTGGATATTTCTGAAATGTTTTAGTGTCCTACAAATATATATTGCTTATCATTGAACTTATTTTTTGCATTTAAATGGACTTAGAATCTGCTGTGAATTTGCATGTTAAGTATCCTACTGAATCTAAATGCTTTCTTCATAATGCATTTGTTTCTTCTCAGGACACAATATAAATGTAGGAGGTTTGCTAAATGTACACTTAATATGTCAGATCTAGGAAAATGCTAAAAAACTCAAAAATGTTTCCTGACTAGAGCTTATTGTGCTTGAAGGTTTGGCTGAGCAGCAGTACAGTACGTATTCATCCTTCCCTTGGTAAGGCTCCTCCAGTACAATGTCTTATGAACAAAGTCAATACATTCCTACTGCCAATGAGATGTACTGCTGAGATAACAGCTATGCTAGTTCCCAAATGATACCTTTTATTCACTAGAGCATGCTGAACTGAATTCTTTTGTTGAACTGAAAAAATATTTTCTCTCGAGGTAACCATTGAAAGACATAAGCAGCTGTCTTTCAAGGTATACAAACTGTCCAGGAGCTGTATGCTAGTTCTTGAGTTCTGCTGGAAGCACACTGGTAGCAGTAAGGTAGGTCTATGGCGGCCCTTAACCTCCAAGTAGAACACCTAGTCGAGCTGTCCCTGCCCAAATTATAGTTGTACGCTACCACCTGATTCATGCATGCTCTGCTCAAACAAAGTAAGCATCCAACCAAATCGAGCTCCCTTTCCTTAACCAAAAAGTACCTCAGGTAACTAAATATGTCAACCGATCTTAGCAGATAATTTTAGATCCTTCTCTACATGTTGTTCTAAACAAGTGTTGCTTTGTGTGCTGAGTCAATGAGAGTAGAGCTCCATAGCAATTGTTGCTCTAAACAAGTGTTGCTTTGTGTGCTGAGCCAATCAGAGTAGAGCTCCATAACAATTGTTAATTTTCTAGCACTTGTACATCTATCAAGATACTCTGAGCCAATCAGAGTAGGCCAAACACTAATGCTCTGTGATGATTCCAATCTAGGGAAAGCACTATAGTTATAAATACTTGATTTGGTGCATTTACTGTGTAGGTCAGAGCATAGTTAGCTGTTGCCACTAATCTGCTCTGCTTGGAAGGAAATGATGGAGGAAAGCATATGTTCAGGTCAGTCACTTCTCTGAGCACTATAATGTTAGCCTTGGCTTGGGTCATGGATGCATTCTCCTGTATTGTTTTTTTTTTTACAACATCATTGCAACTCAATTCATCACTAAATAAGAAATATTTGTCATTATTATATCTAAAGAAAGATTTTTGAATCCACTTTTTTAAATTTCTTAAAAATAAATTTTGGTGTCTGTGTTATATAACACAAGTGGATCATGACCTTACAGCAGTTTGCAGCATAGTGAGAATGTGAAATGTTGATTCAATAAGACTTCCTAATTTCAACAGTTGAAATGTTGTTGGCTGCTTTGACCTGGACATGTTCTTTTTTTTTTTTGTTACTGAACTACATCCTTCCAATCGTCTTTTAGAGTGTTTGAGTTCACAGCAATCCACCTGCTAAATCGTACGACTAACCTGCATTTCAATAGCAGATGTGATGTACTGTTTTAGTTCGTCTGCATGTTTTACTTGCTTACATTCTTCTGTCTATATAATCTGTTAATCATTTTTTTCTTTCCAGTGTCCAGAAAGAAACTACTTGTTCATGGGAGATTATGTTTCCTCCACTCCAGCTTGTTGCAGCGAGAAGGTTGAGATCTGAAGATAAGCAGTGCCACAACCAACTCCAACGCAAGAAATTCAACAGATCTGAGCATCTCTCTGCTTCAGATACAATGGAAGGCAATTGTTTTCTTTTCTCTTGGGTCAGCTGCTTGATCTTTTGCTACATCAATGAAGCCATTGTTTTTATATTGCAGTTAACTTTTGCTCTTGTGCACAAGCAGTTTCAGTTCAGTTTTGCAGCCAATTTTCTCTGTTTGCTGTGTAGTTGTAGATTGTTGTGCAGTTCAATCAGCACTAAGCTACGCGTGTATGCATGTGATAGTATTATGTTTGAGTGTTTAGTAGAACGAAGGTTTATTTAATCATTTGACTTTGCCACCTTGTTGTAGTGTGCTAACCTTAACCAGAACATGTGTATTTGTGGTGCATATGAGATATATGCATATCCTTATTCATATTTTTTTACCTTTAATTTTATCATTAGTGACGCGTCTTGAGAAAAATTAATGACTCACACATTGGTGACGCGTCCTAACAAATATGCGTCACCAATGACCCTCATATTAGTGACGCGCCTGGATCAAATCGCGTCACTAATGTTAGTGTCATTTAGTGACGCGTAAATACCGTGTCACTTCACATTAGTGATGTGTTATTAGTGACGCGTTAAAAACGCGTCACTAATGACCTTTATGAAGTGTCACTAAAAGTCTGTTTTTACCAAGACCTGCGAGATCAGAAGGTACCTTGGCGTTCATCACTTGGGTGCTGTCATGTGCCCTGTTCACCTGGAACTCAGTGGTGGACTTCACATTAGTGATGCGATAAATACCGTGTCACTTCACATTAGTGATGTGATATTAGTGACGCGTTAAAAACGCGTCACAAATGACCTTTATGAAGTGTCACTAAAAGTCTGTTTTTACCAAGACCTGCGAGATCAGAAGGTACCTTGGCGTTCATCACTTGGGTGCTGTCATGTGCCCTGTTCACCTGGAACTCAGTGGTGGACTTTGGGCGCTTCTTAGCAATGCTGCTTCTTGGCGACCCGCCCACAGTATTTACGGGCGTGGAATTCAGACACAGTCTTAGGGTGTGTTTGGCAGGACTTATACAACAAATTGCTTATGCTCTAGCTTATCTATCAAAAGTGCTTATTCAACTTATTTGGCTTATGTAGCATAAATAGTCAAACCGTTTAGCAAAAGTGCTTATTCAAACGGCTTATCTAGAGAGTAAGCACCAAAAAGCTAGTATTTGGTGCTTATACAAAATTGTTTATGCTAGTACAAATTCCAAAACTGCTTATAGCTGTTTATGTCAATAAGCATTTATGGGTTCAACCCGTTTGATAGGGCTTATGGCTTATTGCTACATAAGCAGTTCCATAAGCCCTACCAAACACACCCTTAGCATCGTCGATGTCAAGCATGTCAAGAATGCACTAAGTGATTAGTATTAACTACTCATGATTCAAAATTTGACGTATTAAAGCATATATTACTTGTCGTGTCAATATAATTAGTATTAAGTATTAACTACTCACGAACTCCTGGATTCGTTAGGAGTCCTGGGAACATATATAGTATCTTTTTATTTGCATCGAACTGTCAATACATATATATTTGGCGATATCATGTTGGCAGAATTTCAACATATATGCACTGATGCAGACAATAAATGACGTACTGCTCGGAGTGGCATCTGCTGCCCTATCACGGTATTACTTCCGAAAACTTGGTGAGTCTCATCTGGTGCATCTTATTGCTGATCTATACTTTTTTTTAAAGAACTAGTAGTAGTGAAGGACATATCTCAGTCTCACGAGAGAAGGCAATGGACACCGCGATCTAAAGATCAAGCTAGCACAACTCAATCTACTTTTCCATACGTTATTAGCATAAATAATGTGCACCCGTGCTTGATTAACAAAATATACTTTGTTGAGATTTTGACCATGCTAGCAAGTAGCAAGACTGATTAATTATGGTGACATTCCACTCAGGCGGCGTGTGCGTAAGGTTGGCAGTTGTAGTTAGTATGAGGCCAACTCCTGGCATACAAGTAAGCCCCTACAAGTAGAGTTTATTTCTTTTTTACGTTTTTGTTTTAATTTTTGAAGTACCATGTATTGGCTAGTGACAAGTAAAATTCTGTGAGCAGAAACTTGATAATTTGATGGACCCTCGTACACATAATGATGCAAAATGGGGGAATCGAATTGGCTATATAATACTACCGTTCAACATTATTTCACATGAAGACCCTCTTGAATACGTTCGCCAAGCAAAGAAGAGTGCAGATAGAAAAAGGTACTCGTTAAAAGCAATCTTCACTCAAAAGCTTGCAGAAATGGCCACCAAAATGTTTGGAGCCAAGGTACACACATTCTCTCATCATCATCATCAATGTAAAATGGATTAACTTGCAACAAAAATGGGGTGATATGAGCGTCTGCTTCAGGTATCAGGTGCTCTCTTCAATCGCATGGTATCAAGTACCACCGCTGCAAGCTCTAACGTGACTCGTCCAGTAGAACAGCTAGAGTTGTTCGGGAACAAAGTTGTCTATATTGCACGTACTATCTATGGACATCCATCGGTGAGTTTCGAAAGTAATGTCCCATTTGTTATTTAGTATGATTATTGATTGTGTTTTCACTCAAACATCTAGGCACTCACTATTCATTGGCAAAGTTATATGGATATTATAAGGGTTGTCCTTGCGGTGGATGATGAACAATTTCCAGATTCTCATCAGCTTCTAGATGACTTTGTTGAAGCCCCGAACAATTTCCAGATTCTCGTCAGCTTCTAGATGAGTCAAAAGCGACTATGCTTGATTCTAAAATTGATGGCATTAGAAAAATAACTTATATCACTTGTATGACGTCATCAGTTTGAGATTTGAAGGAGGATATGATCATCATATATGTAATGTCTAAAAAATGAAGACATTAATTATATATACTATTGTTGTTCTTTAAGATTGAATGTGCATGTTGCTGTGATGACCCATTCCAGAAGCTGCAAATTTAAAACTAGTGAACAGTACAAATGCTCCTTGCTACTTTTACCACTCGGAGTCTAAATCAAGGGCGCGATTGGTTTCCTGCATGGATGCCAGCCTGGCTCGCCGCATGTAGGGAAAGACTGATTGGTTGCCTGCACAGGCACCCAGGCCTGGCTGTGCGCATGCAAAAGCGCCGGCTCAGCCAGGCTCCGCGGAAACGTGAATCAAATCCGTTTCAGCGGGCTTGGCTCATCGCATGCAGCGAGGATATTTATTAATGATAGTATTAACCTATAATTAGTATAATCCAAATAATATTATCACATTTAAAAGTAGATTAAGAATTGACATGTTATTCCCAATATTGCAGTATGGTTTTGAATCACACTTGCTACATATATATGTTCTAGCACTATTACAAAATGTATGGGAAAACGTATGAATATGACTCATAAAAGTGGTCGCATATGTATCAAGAACAAAGAGCAGTCAACTTCCGCGAGCTCAGATTGGACTTTTAGAGGCAGGTAGAATCCTATCACACTGTTTGTCTGTGACATGGGTTCATCTATGACGGGTTTGGCCCTCTCCATAATGTTTGCTGAGAATTGGAGAATCACCAATACACTAAACATATGGTAAAATGGAACAATATATAGGAAAGGTGCACTACCGCAAATAGGGCCTGTAGCGACGACAGGCAAACCGTCGTAGCGGCGCGAGCTAAAGTCGACCGCCACTACAGAGCCAATGGGGACTGCCCTAACTAAAACCGCCGCTACAGGACACCTAATAGCGGCGGTTGACATTGTCAACCACCACTATAAATGATCCAACCGCCGCTATAAAGTGCCCAGGCTATAAAAGCCACGCTCCGACAGCTCCCCTGTTCACTCGAACAGTGGCGGCCTAAAATTTTGGGCAAATCACAAAAATCACAAAAATCAAGGGGGAGGGTTTTGAGTTCGTTTTTTTATAGAAATTTGATCTTTGAGGTAAGGAGAACTCATCCCTTGGTTTTTTTGTGCTCTCATTTTGAAATCAAGTAGAATTTTGGGTTTTAAGTTTGTTAGGTTTTCATCAAATTTTAGCTAAATTTGTTTGATTTGTATGGTTCTATTTGGTTATAGTTAAAGTTTATGAAGGCGTACATCATCTTTTTTCATCACTACACAAAAAAAATTATTATATCTAGTTTATTTTATGTCAATGGGAATCTAGATCTAGTTTGGTTTGTAGAAGAGAGAAGGTAGTATTAGAGCAAAAGGGATGTTAATTATTTTATTATATCTTGATAAAAATTAAATAATATATAAAATAATTTGATGTTTGTTTTATTTTACCTTGCATAATATTTCTCACTTCATGTATATTATATTTCAATGTTTATATATTTAGTGAATATTTAAATTTTTACACATAATTAATTATTTAATTTCTAATATTTTTTTGGATAGATGATAATAAAAGTTAAATAATATATAAAATAATTTGATGTTTGTTACATTTTATCTTGCATAATATTTTTAATTTAATGTAATATATCTTGTCACACATATATTTTTGTCCGTTCAAGGTCGTTCGTGATAGATAGATCTTGGATGCACGAGGCACCAAGACTAGGTCTAATATTTTTATGAAAAGTTTCAAAATTCATCGAAGCGGCCGCACAACATGCTCGACGTGAACGGACGCCTGATATATATTGTTCGTGTTTTGATTGCAAGAATCAGAAGCTGTGGAATAATATAGAAGTAATAAAGTCACACTTGGTGCGAAGGGGTTTTGTTAAGGGGTACACGAGATGGAAAAAATATGGTGAGAACAGTGTGGTCGATATGGAATTTGATGAGAATATTGAAGTTGAGGTCGAGGTTGTCAATTTGTCTGGTGCAGATGCGATGGATTCGCCTGGTGAAGCTGATTTTGATGTTGAGGAGTTATTGTGTCACATTGAGTCACAGGTGTTGATCAATGCCGGTACAACTAAAGGGCTTGATAATTTTCATAGAATAGAGAAGACATCAAATGATCCATTATATGATGAATCTAAGGGATGTGGTGAAGAGTTCACCGTGTTGCGTACTGTACTTGAGATGATGAAGCTAAAGTCCATGCATGGCTGGTCGGACGCTAGTTTCATGGATTTGTTGAAACTTATTTTCGATGCGCTGCCGAAGCCAACTTGTTGCCAAGGACAACATACCTTGCAAAGAAGCTGATTTCCCCACTTTCGTTGGGCGTGCAAAACATGAGACAAAATGTCCCCTTCTTGTATATTACATTGTATATTACAGAAGAGTATTTTTATGGTACCTTATACTCCGGTTGGGGGTAGAAGTATAAATCAAATCTAATCGTACATTCCATAGGGGTATCGTTCTCATTTTATATCTTAACAATAAATATTGATCTGTATAATTATAATTAATTTGGACAGTTTGCCTAATGCTGATCTAGAAGCCGCCGTTGCGCGCAAACAATTCCTGCATCGCCGCTCCGCTCGAGAACCAGCCCATTGATGATCGAAGTATCTAATGAGATCTTTGATGAGTACATCACTCCTATGGATACACACAACACTCCTCCAATTCTGGACTTTCAAGATCCAATGACTAGAGCTCATGCATGATGACTAAATTTAGAGGTCAGCTCATTTCTACGTTCTTCATTATATGTCATTTTTTTAGAATGGTTTGCTATCTAATGATTATATTGTAATTAGGAACCATGGAGAGGATCAGGAGATGATGGAAGAAAGACTTGGAGACGTGGAGGACCAGCAAAGACGTGGAAGCCAAGGTGGAGGCCCAACCAAAACCGACTTTGAGTCTGTTTTGGGACCGAGGACCAGTATGCACTAAAATGGACGCCCAGGACGCATACGGACTCGGATTTGGAAGTTCTACATATGCACGGAAATTCGTTCTCATGTCAAAATTCCTCCGGCCTCATGTCAAAATTCGTTCGGAGTCCTCAGGAATCAACAAAATAAGATAGGGTCCAGAATCTGTGTCGGTGCTGCATTGCCCATTTTTGGCCTTTGGGCTTTGTATCCTGTTGAGCCCAATTAGGGGCGCATCCAGAGGGTCTTGCATGATCCTAGAGTCTTTATATACAGTCACCACCGCACCATTAGGGTTCAGGTTTTGCTTAGATTATTCTATTCATAACAGTTTCGCCTTTATAACGGTTTGTGAGACCCCAACTTCGTGAGATTCATAATACATCTGCAATTGTGTTGCATTCTTCTTGGTTCTTGCTTGTGTTCTTTATTCGTAGGTAGGGATTAGCTTTCTCAGTGAGGTCAATTGTTTTAGGATGGTTGATAACCAGAGAAGACATCGTGCTGTAATTACGGGGTTTAGAACATGCTGTTCTGAAGCCGGATCGATTTGTGTATCGCCTCTGACCAAATCAACTTATCCAGAACCTTTCGAAAGATCGGGAACCCTTGTTCACATCAAGTGATAATCAGAGCTTCAGGTGCACCGTCAAGTTCGCACTACCTTAGTTAATTTCGTTTTGTGTTCATCCTACCGTCCACAGAAAAGCCAAAAAAAATTCCCCTGCCTATAACCATGTGTTTAGCCTTTGCATATTTCAATTTTAGAGTCCGTAGTGTTGAGTTTGTGCCCTAGTTCTTGTTTAGTCACTGGTTTAGTTTGTGTTTTTGTCGTTAGTAGTATTTCCCTTGCAACCCTAGCCGTCATCCCCTTCACCATCCTCTATTTTGTTGGCTTTGTGTACTAGGGTTGATTGATCGATACACCCAGCCTAATCCCACCCTAAACCCACCATCAACACCTCATACCAATCCCCAAAAATTTCACTTTATGCTGCATCCACGCCGCCAAAAGAAATCCTACCCGACTCCAAATCCGACCCCAAACCCGACCCCTAACCCGACTCGGGTTTCGCCTTGGGTTTCTTGAGAACCGATTCCGACACCCCTTCGGTAAAATGGGCATAAATTTTCGCTCGGGTGTCCATTTTGGCTGAAATTTTTACAGGAGATTCTTGACAAAAATTTGAGCATACCCACACTCGGTTACGCCCTGTGTGCCCTCGTCAAAAAATTCAAAAAAATGGGAAAGATAAAGAAAAAATCATTCAAGTTTAAACCCGACATTTTCTGAATAGGCCACATCCTAGCTCTGTTTGAGCTGAAATTTTCTGTGGATTGTCCCCCATTGTTAGTGAGTTGGAGAAAAATATCAAAAAAATAAAATCAAAAAAGAAATTTGGGATTTCTACTAGTGCTACATCTAGCCATATGGAATTTCTGGATTTGGCTATTTTACACTTAACCCCTTGTTATCGGCTGTGTGCCTTTGTCTCATTTCTACTCTGCTATCACTACTGTTCTAGGACATACTTAGAACAACAACTAGGGACAAGTTACTTGGGCACTTATTCAGCTTTACTCTCTGTTTTTGATTTGTGTGCCACTTACATATATATATTTGGCCTTCCTAGCTCTACATATTTCTTCTGGACGTCATACAGGTTATTTTGTAACCCTTGCAATCATGGAACACACCTCCCTGGTATCTTTTGCTTTTCAGAACTTTGTAAGAGCTTTGTAAGGAGCTTCCTTTTGCCTGTGTTGAGAGACACCACTGCTTAGTAGTTTTGTAGTGATAACCTTCACTGATTGTTTCCTGTTTTTGTGTTTGTGATGTCAGGAAGCGATGGAGAGGAGGCGTCGCCCTCAAAATTTGATGAGTGCATGAGCCAGGGGAAGCTACAGAAGGCTTTGCAGGCTGCTCAGAGTGATTTGGTAGAGACAATCACTAGAGCCGTTAGTGATGCGGTCAGCAAGCTTCACATTAGAGAAAGCATCGAGCGGTTAGAGAAGCGGGTCTCTAAGCTCACCGATCATGTTGTTGAGTTGGAGACCGCTCACAAGACCAACGACACAAACACCACCACCAACAACAACAACGTTGAAGATGACCATAATGAAGACACGGTGTATAAGGCTGATGGCACCGTGGATAGGTCAGCTACAAGGACCGCAAGATTACGAGATCATTTGTAATGTAATACTCAAGGTATGGGTGGTTTCCACAACTACAATCGTCGTCCACATGGTAACCATGCTCCAGATGACCCGTATGCTAAAATTAAGTTTTCAATTCCTTCGTTTTCGGGTCAGTATGATGGTGATGTTTATCTTGATTAGGAGATGACTGTAGAACAAAAATTTCATGCCCACCTTGTTCCTGAACAACATAGAGTTAGACAAGCCACTAGTGAGTTTAAGGACTTTGCTATTGTTTGGTGGAGTGGTCTAGCTGCTGAAACTGATTTGCCTACTACTTGGGAAGAACTTAAGGTAGCAATGCGTGATCATTTTGTTCCCCCTTCTTTTTATATAGAGATTCAGAATAATCTGCAGCCTTTAGAACAAGGAGATAAAACTGTTCAGGAATACTTTAGTGAGCTTCAGAAGGGTTTGATTCGTTATGCTGTAGTTGAAAAAGTAGAGGACCAGATTTGCCGTTTTTATTCTGGTTTGAGAAAAGAAATTCAGGACATCCATGATTATAAAGAACATTATACCCTCAACCAATGTTTCAATATACTATGCTTGCAGAGAAAGAATCACAGGGACTTTTACAGGAGTACAGCAAGTCCAGGAACTTCTACCCTCCACGACCGACAGGGAATCGGGGCTGCCCAAGCCATCTTTCCGGCCGCCCCCACCAGCAGCTACCAAGGGAACCAGTGTTGTTTCCGCAGCATCAAGATCAGCCCCTGCACCTTCTATACGCTCAGGTAAAAATTCTGTGCAGGTACCAGCTAGTAGTGCCTCCTCTGTTGCTTCGATGGGATGCACTACAGGGATTTAGTGCCACCACTACCATGGACTTGGTCATGTGTAGAAAGATTGCCCAAGTAAGCGGGCATATGTGGCAACAGACGATGGTGGTTACATGAGCACCTCCGATGTGGAGGATGAAGAGGAGGATGTCGCTGCCACCAGCGGTGACCTCGTCCTTGGAGGCGGAGATACCATGGGAGGCGGAGATACCATGGGATACATGAACATTATTGTTCAACGTGTCCTTAGCACACAAGTTCAGCAGCCCAAGACGATGCAGCACCATAACTTGTTCCAGATTTTCTTTGTCATCAAGAACCGCCGAGCACGTATCATCATTGATGGAGGGAGCTGCAATAACTTGGTAAGTTCTGATGTGGTCAACAAGCTTGCTTTGACTAGGGATGGCAATTCAGGGTCGGGTACCCGAAACCCGGCGGGAACCCAACTCGATGGGTCTGGGCATGGGTCACATTTTTTACCCATGGGTCACACCTGTGCCCGACCCGACACAAGGCGGGTTTGGAGCAGGTTTTTTTCTTAACCCGTGGGTCACCCGTCGGGTATCCGAATCTAGCCTATTCCTACATTCGGTCCAACCCACACTCGACTAACCCTAACCTTATCCCCATCCCACTCCCACCCAGCTGAGAGCTGATAGCCCCAGCACCCCACCCCACCCGCCCCGCGCGCCGCCCGCCGCCCCCGACGCCCCGCTCCTGGCCGAGGCCCCCCGACGCGCCGCTCCCGGCCGCCACACGCCGGATCCGTGCCCAACCAAGCCCCCCCCCCCCCCCCCCCCGCCGCCCCGGTCGAGGCCGCCTGACGCCCCGCTCTTGGCCGCCACACATTGGATCCGTGCTCGGCCAAGGCCCCCCGATGACCCCGCTCCCGGCCACCGCCTGTGGCACCCCGACGCCCTGCCCCCGGCCGTCGGCACCTGCCCCCCGACGACCATACCCCCAGCAACCGGCACCCGGCCCCCTGACGACCCCGCCCCCGGCCGTCAACACCCAGGCCTCTGATGCTGTGGCCCACAAGAGCCACCACCGCCGCTTGCTGAGTCCCCCATCGCTGCCATCCGAGCTCCCAATGCCACCGCCCGGAGCCCTCGACGCCTCCCCGAGCCCCCGTCGCCGCCGCACCAAGCCCCCAATCACCGCTGCGATGTTGACCTTGCCGATGTGTGTTCTACCCATGGGTTACCCGAAACCCGCCCCGATACCCGACGGGCATAGGCACGGGCAAGGATTTTGACCCATGGGTACGGGGTCGGGTCGGGATTTCGACCCGACACCTATGTCGGGGCGGGTATGGGATTGCTCGACCTGCCCCGAACCCGACCCATTGCCATCCCTAGCTTTGATCATATGCCCACATTCACATCCATACTATATTCAGTGGTTAAATGACTCTGAAAAAGCTAAGGTAACACAAACTTGCAGAGTTCCTTTTTCCATTGGTTCTTATGTGGATTCTGTTGATTGTGATGTCGTACCTATGCAAGCATGTTCACTTTTATTGGGTAGACCTTGGAAATTTGATAATGATGTTGTACACCATGATAAAAGTAATAAGTACACTTTTATGCATAAAGGAACTAAAATTACTTTGTTACCAATGACCCCTGCTGAAATTATACAAGCTGATTTAGAAAGAGCTGTGAGTTTAAAAAATAAAGGTCTTGAAATTCAGCAACCTATTAATTCTGATTCTACACCTAGTAATGTTAATGATTCTTCAAGTTCTAAGGGTGTTGGAATTAAATTACAAGGTCGTTTATGTCTTGTAATAAAATCTGTGCTTGCTGAAATTTCTGCTGATGATGATATTTGTTATGCTTTGATATGCAAAGAAGCTTTGTTTTCGCTTGATGATATTACCTCTAGTGTTTTGCCTCCTGCTGTCACTAATATTTTGCAGGAGTATGAAGATATTTTCCCAGCTGAGATACCCCCGGGATTGCCACCTTTGAGAGGGATTGAGCATCAAATTGATTTAATTCCGGGTGCTACTTTACCAAACCATGCTGCTTATAGGACCAACTTTGAGGAAACTAAGGAGATACAACAACATGTCCAAGACATTTTGGATCGTGGGTATGTTAATCAATCACTTAGTCCTTGTGTTGTTCCTATACTTTTGGTTCCTAAGAAAGATGTTACTTGGCGTATGTGTGTAGATTATAGAGTCATTAACAATATTACTATTAGGTATCGTCATCCTATTCCTAGGCTAGACGACATGCTTGATGAGTTATGTGCTGCTATAATGTTTACTAAAATTAATTTGTGTAGTGGCTACCATCAAATTAGAATGAAACTTAGAGATGAATGGAAAACAGTTTCAAAACCAAATTCGGTTATATGAGTGGTTAGTAATGCCTTTCGGTTTAACTAATGCACCTAGTACTTTCATGTGCTTGAATGAGGTTTTAAGAGCTTTCATTGACAAATTTGTGGTAGTTTACTTTGATGATATCTTGATTTATAGCAAATCCATAGATGAACATATGAATCATTTGCGTGTGTTTTTGATGCTTTGCGAGATGCACGTTTATTTGGTAACTTGAGAAGTGCACCTTTTGCACGGATCGAGTCTCTTTTCTTGGCTATGTTGTGACTCCACAGGGAATTGAGGTGGATGAGGCGAAGATTGAAGCCAGCTGGCTAGTACCAAAAACTATCACACAGGTGAGGAGTTTTCTTGGTCTTGCAGGTTTTTACCGCCGCTTTGTCAAAGATTTCAGCATCATTGCTGCACCTTTGCATGAGTTGACAAAGAAGGACGTTGATTTCCATTGGGGTAAGGTACATCATGAGTCTTTTGATCCTTTGAAGGACAAACTTACACATGCACCATTGCTGCAATTACCTAATTTTGATAAGACTTTTGAGCTTGAATGTGATGCTACTGGTACAGGCATTGGTGGTGTTTTGATGCAAGATGGTTGACCTGTTGCATACTTTAGTGAGAAAATTACTGGGCCTATTTTGAATTATACTACATATGATAAGGAATTATATGCACTTGTACGTTCCTTAGAGATGTGGCATCATTATTTGTTGCCCAAAGAATTTGTTATTCATTCTGATCATGAATCACTTAAGTATATTCGTTCTCACTGCAATTTGAACCGTAGACATGCTAAATGGATTGAGTTTATTGAGTCTTTCCCTTATATTATTAAACATAAGAAAGAGAAGGATAATGTGATTGCAGGTGCTTTATCTAGGCGACATACTTTGTTGTCTCAACTTGATTGTAGAATTTTTGGACTTGAGGCAATTAAAGAACAATATGTTGCTGATGTTGATTTTAAAGATGTATTGCTGCACTGTAAAGAAGGTCATGCTTGGAACAAATTTGTGTTGAATGATGGTTTCTTGTTTAGAGCTAACCGCCTATGTATTCTAGTTGGTTCCGTTCGTCTTTTGATGTTGCAGGAGACGCATGGAGGTGGATTGATGGGTCATTTTGGTGCTAAGAAGACGGAGGATATTTTGACCACACACATCTTTTGGCCAAGGATGAGGAAAGATGTTGAGCGTTTTGTTGCTCGCTACACTACATGTCAAAAAGCTAAGTCTCGCTTGAATCCACTTGGGTTGTATATGCCACTTCCTATTCCTTCTATTCCTTAGGCGGATATTTCTATGGACTTTGTTTAAGGACTGCCTAGGACTAAGAGGGGGAGTGATAGCATTTTTGTTGTTATTGATCGTTTTTTTAAAGATGGCACACTTTATACCATGTCATAAAACTAATGATGCTAGTTATATTGCTGACCTCTTTTTCAAAGAAATTGTATGTTTGCATGGTATTCCTTCTACTATTGGTTTAAATCATGATGCAAAATTCTTGAGTCACTTTTGGCGCATGCTTTAGAATAAGGTGGGTATAAAGTTGCTATTTTCTACAACTTGTCACCCACAAACTGATGGATAAACTGAAGTTGTGAACCGCACTTTGGGCACTATGTTGAGAGCTATTTTGAAGAAAAATTAGAAGTAATGGGAAGAATGTTTACCTTATGCTGAGTTTGGTTATAATCGGGCAACACATTCTACTACCAAGGTAAGTCCCTTCAAGGTAGTGTATGGTTTTGATCCCCGTACTCCACTTGATATACTTCCTCTACCTATTAATGAGAGAGTTCATATTAATGCTAAGGAGCATGCTGAATTTATTTTACAAATACATGAGACCACTAGACTTAGCATTGAAAAGATGAATGAAAAGTATAAAATTGCTGGTAGTAAAGGTAGAAAGGAAGTAAAGCTTGATGTAGGAGATTTAGTGTGGTTATACTTGAGGAAGGATAGATTTTTAGAATTAAGAAAGTCTAAATTAATGCCTAGAGTTGATCGTCCATTCAAAATAATTGAGAAGATTCATGATAATGCATACAAACTTGAGTTGCCTCTCGAGTTCGGGGTTAGTCCTACTTTTAACATTTTAGATTTGAAACCAAACTTGGGAGAAGAGAATGAGCTTGAGTTGAGGACGACTCCACTTCAAGAGGAGGAGGATGATGAGGACATTACTCACATGGATACACACAACACTCCTCCAATTTTGGACTTCCAAGGTCCAATGACTAGAGCTTGTGCACGACGGCTAAATTTAGAGGTGAGCTCGTTCCTACGTTATTTATTATATGTCACTTTTGAGAATGGTTTGCTACCTAATGATTATATTATAATTAAGAACCATAGAGAGGACCAGGAGATGATGGTAGAAAGACTTGGAGATGAGGAGGACCGGCAAGGATATGGAAGCTAAGGTGGAGGCCCAACCAAAACCGACTTTGAGTCTGTTTCGGGGTCCAGGACCAGTCTGCACTAAAATGGACGCCCAGGACCATACGGACTCGGATTTGGATGTTCTACATATGAACGGAAATATAAGAAGAAGACATTCCCAATGCCACTGGCCTCATGTCAAAATTCATCCAGAGTCATCGGGAATCGATGAAACAAGAGAGGGTCCAGAATTCGTGTCAGTGCTACGTCGCCCGTTTTTAGCCTTTGGGCTTAGTATCCAATTGAGCCCAATTAGAGACGCGTCCAGAGGTTCTTGAATGACCCTAGAGTCTTTATATATAGCTGCCACCGCACCATTAGGGTTCAAGTTTTGCTTAGATTATTCTGTTCATAACAGTTTTGCTATCATAACGGTTTGTGAGACCCCAACTTCGTGAGATTCATAATACATCTGTAATTATGTTGCATTCTCCTTGATTCTTGCTTGTGTTCTTGATTCGTAGGCAGGGGTTAGCCTTCTCGGCGAGATCAATCATTTTAGGACGGTTGATAACCAGAGGAGATGTCGTGTTGTGGTTGCGGGGTTTAGAAAGTGCCGTTCTAAAGCCGAATCGATTTGTGTGTCGTCTCTGACCAAATCAACTTATCCAAAACCTTTCAGTAGATCGGGAACCCTTGTTCACATCACTCTTTCCCTTCATGCTCCTGGTCGGTCCTTTTTGCATCAAGGAAATCATGTTGTTGACTAGCAGGTTGCAAGGTAGAACATACCTAACTGCTCCTTTGACTTCAACGTTCCTCCTCATACATACTTACTGGCAAGATGGAGAAAAGCAGCACAGGACATAGCATGATGTGATATGCAAGAACGGCCAGGACATGGAATTTTGTTGCTTCCTTGGCCAAGGTTTGGCGACTCAAAGGTTGATTGGGAGCGTTGGAAACAAAGAAGCATCTAATGGCGAGAAACCAACAGATCGAGGCAGGGAGAGGAACAAGCGTCGTTGAAGTGGGGACAGGTTGTGACTCTGCGGCAGGATGATGAAGAGGTTGTGCGGCCGCTGCCTCTAGATAGATCGTTGTGTCAATTGACCGAAGTTACAAGTTTGCCCTCAGCAGAAAATTACTACTTGGAGTCTGCCCGCATTGTATCCAGGAGTAGAAAAGGTTCTCAGCCGTTAGATCAAGAAAAATAAACGGCTCATATTTATTGAAAGGTACTGTAAAAGAGCTCATTACAAAAAACCCCTTTACAGTGAGTCATGTCTTAGTCTAAACTAATAAAGAAGGAGTTCCTACAATCTATATATCACCAACGAAATGCTGATACCCACTAATCTGGATCCTTGGATCTAAATGGGATCGAGTAATGTAGCCCTTGGATTAAACCTGGTCCCACTAGACTTAACATGTAACACTTGTTACACCTAATTTGTACTACAAAATCACTCAAGGGATACTTGATTTTGAGATTATTTACACCAAAGATCTGACCCACACACACATTTGTGAATAGCACATTAATTCCCCTAACCCCTTAATCTACGCATGTTACATTCCATATTGACATAAACCTTCCATACCATCCCGAAATTCAAATTTATTCCCCATAATTTCTAATAAATCCCTTAATCTATGCATGTTACATTCCATATTGACATAAACTGCCCATACCATCCCTATAATTTCCAATAAACTCGCCCTTTTGAAATTGCACCTTCCATCTTTACTATTATTTCCAATCACAGCTTGTGTTTCAAATTGCACCTTCCATGCAATGGGCACTTTCCTTCAACCGCTACCTATCCTTGTTCTTGGGCTGCACTGTGGTCTAACCCGCCATTATCGAGCTTAAGTTTTCTTGTGCATGAGCGCATAGTGCGACCTATCCTCGTCGCGCCCGTGCTATCCACCGGTCTCCATTGTCTGCCCAGGCGTGAGTATATAGTCCATTGGTAATTTTACTCATGGTGCCACCTGTGTTGCATCACTATTAATCTTTTGTCTATCGTCACTGTTTTTGTACAGGGAGTCTGCCATGGGAGATCACAAATGAGAAGGTGATCTTAGCGGAAGGCCATTCACTTGATTGACCAGCCTGCTGAGTGACATTGGAAATTTGGAAGACAATGGTAACCTCCAAACACATTTAAATGTATCATGACGATTGCACTGCAGGTCTTTGGTTCCTAAATTGGATGGGCCTATGAAATTGCAGGTGCATCCCCTGTCCTTGTTGCACCATGCAAATATCAAGTTGATGATTGTGTTGGCAAAGAAAACATAGACCCCACAGTATGCTTTGAACCATGCAGATCCTTTGTTTCCTTGGCTGGAAATTGTTCCAAATAATATCCCTAATTCTAAGTATTATTTTGTGGTTATCTTTGTCTTCCATATTTGTCCCAATACTTACCATGTGACAGTCATGCAATTTCTTGGGTAACCAGGAAATATTACACTTTATCCCAACTGGAAGAGATCCCTTCATTGACCCCTTCTCCCAACATCAACTCTCACCAAAGATCACATGTTCTGAAGTGGGCGAGTATTGACCACGTCGTGTCACGTGATAGAGGTTGTTGTGCGCCTAGGCTGCTTCAGGTTTTCATTCTCGCCACCTCGTCGGGTGCGTGGTGCACTGGTGCTGTTGTCTCATGGTCACATCGTGGCCATTCCTCAATGGCGCCCTTCATGCAGGTGATTCCTTCTTGACTTTTTTGTTCGATAACTGTGCAAACTGATGTGGCCCATACATCCTATAATACATTATATTAGAGTTGAGTCATGTGCTTTCAAATCCTTTAATACATTTTTTTTTTCTCTTAGAGTTGGGTCATGTGCTTTCAAATTTTGTTAGTTTAAGATCTACTTCTTTCATTAGAGCAACTCCAAGAGTCTCTGAAAACCTTGTTTTTCTCTAAATTTAGCTGAAATTTTCAAAAGAGTGCGTCCAACAAAATATCTATACCAATTTGCAAATTAGATTCTCCTCTATGCCGAGTGTGATCTGCTCGCCATCGCGGCTCCGCCCGTGCTTCCCATGCTGTATTTGCGCTCTCTCATCTTGCAAATCACTATAGCCCCTCCGGCCATGCTGCAAGCTCTGACGGAGTAGCCTGTCGAATGCGCCTGGTCATTGTGCTGCTCCAGTTATTTAGGAGGTATTTCTATTTTAGAGAATGGCTAAAATCTGGAACATTAGGATTATTTTTAGCTAGGCTCATTGTGCTGCTCTTAGATGGTCCTGTACACAACTGATTGAAACTGGAGTGTTTGAATTTATATTTTCATCTTACGCATGCACTAAATTAGTTTTAATTGTTATTTTCTTTGCACCAGGATGGAATGGTGCTGCCAGAGGTGGTCCAAACACCGACCCATAGAGATGAGCTAGAGCCGAAGATAATAATTGATTTGTGCTTATGATTTAATAATTTTGCTACAGAGGTGCTCATGGTAGTTTTTCAAAATTTTTGATACTACATTTCTGTCTATATATTCAAACCAAGGTTACCTTTTGTTCTAACAAATTCTCAACCGACAATAGCATTTTTTAAAATAACACATTGGATGTGCATATATCATTCAAGTAGCTTGGTTTGCTTGCGCCCGGTTGAATTCATCCTTGATAGGGCAGTTGTTCATATGTTTACACGACCTTAACTTACTTAGGGTCATGAGTGAAATCTGGGCATGTGTGTGTTGCCTTTCGGATGAAATTAGAGAATATTGAGATGGATGATAAATTTTAAAATAAATAGTTTTGCTATTCCTTATGCACTTGCATTTACCATTGCAGTATGATACATTTCCATGCTGTTCAGATGGAATACATGGCCAATAGATGGAATATCACTGCCAAGGTTTTCTTTAAAGGAATCGTACGTGGCCACAAATTATATACAGTTTATTTTGATTGACGACTTGCAACAGCCACACTTTTATTTATGGAATCTCAGTAGGCACTAAATTAGTGTGTGTTTATTCTCGGTCAAGTGTATTATGTATATTAAATTATTTGTAGGAGAGCAGAATGGAGGCTCTAGCATTTGGCCGGACATGCTTTCATCTGGATCGCACCATGTTCAAGGACAGACACATGATTTCAATGAGGTGTTTTTTGGAGACAGATTTGATAGATATTTATACAACCTATTTGTTGTAGACGCAAACTTCTATGTGAGCATATACTCTGAAAGTAGGGTTTCTCTGAACAAAGGATGACCTTTCCTTTGTTTCCACAATTCTTCATGGGATTTCAGCAAGTGCGATTTTGCCCACAACAAACGTTCACGGGTATATGTCATTTTATAAAATAGGGACCATTGTGTAACATATATTACTAGCAATGTGTCATCTTATCAGCTTATTAATATATAATACTTGATCCATTTAACAGATGTTATTGGCGTGGTTGTCTACATATCTGATGTTCATGACAGAGAATGCTCTTAGAGGCGATCGAGCAGATACATTGCCACAATGAACATTATGGTAAGTAGTGTTATAGATGTTTATTACATGTTCAACTAAAATTGACATTCTGTTATATAATTGTGTCTCTATATTTTTACTTAATACAACAAAATGTAGATTCTCGTAATCAATGTGCGCAATCCACATGTTTCACGTCATGCCGGGGAATGACAACAAGCACAACAAGGTTTTTGCACTATTGCAGCCATCCATGTCAAAGTTTTCAGGAGAAGAGGTGTAATTTAGTATATTGTTACACAAAATATACAATAAAGTTTTTCCTGCATGACTGCAAAGTTGGTTGCAGATATGAATATCATTTAAATCCACGCCTCTTTTCTATTGACTTTCACATAGGTCGCTTCTTTCTGTTGACCACTCCCTATAGCAGCATTGTATTCTCGTCTCAGAGGCAAGAAGTTGGTGGCATGGAAGGTAATACTCTTTCAGTTTATCCCCTCATATCAGTTTCTTAGTCATTTATTTGCACGTTATATAATATATTATTGCAGACTTCCGCTACCATCTACTGCATGCACCACGTCAAGCATGACAAATTGCCCATGATCACATGTTGGATATGAATGTGCTCTAAGTAACCCTGCGGTGCAGGCCAAAATGCGTTTCAAACTACTTTTTGCTTGTTGTAGCTCTATTAACTTGGTCGGAGTGAGATCAAGTACGAACTCGAGGATTACATAAAGCATCATCAATTAGAGCATGTCAGCCAATGCTGTGTGTTTTTTAATAAACAATATTTTGATCTATATGTGCACTGCTTTTGTGCGAACATTACATGATATTTTAGTTATGCGATGGCAAATGCACTTCCTTTCTTCTTGTACAAAGAACAGTACGCTGTCACATTTTTCTAACACCGCATCAAGCATGACAACACGCCTGTGATCACATGTTGGATATGAATGTTCTCTAAGTCACCCTGCAGTGCAGGCCAAAATGCATTTCAAACTACTACTCCGTTCCATTTTTTTGTTGTCCGTTCAGACCAAACCTTTTTGCTTGTTGCAGTTCTATTCACTTGGTCGGAGTGAGATCAAGTATGAACCGGAGGATTATATAAAGTGATATCAATTAGAGCATGTCATTCAGGGATGTGTGGTTTTTAATAAACAATATTTTGATCTATAAGTGCACTGCTTCTATATGAACGTTTCTTTCCACATGATATTTTAGTTATGTGATAGCAACTGCACGTCGTTTCTTCTTGTACAAAGAACAGTACTCTGTCACATTTTTCTAACAATATAAAATTTTTCTAACAAAGAACAGTACTTCTTTAGAAAAACATTAAAAGTAAAAAAGGAAGGAGATAATAATAGAATATTTTCACAGGGACATTGCCTCAAAGAAGTCTATCTCTCTCCACACTCACACTGATTAAAACCTTGCCAGGAGACAAGCATTGAGGATTTCAAGCTTCAGATATCACTGTTGTGCCATGTGGATCGTTAATTTCCTTTGTTAATGATACCCCTAATTAATACTCCTATTCTTTCTAATTTTATTATATACCTCATTATAATCTTGTCATGTGGGCAGTTTGTACAAACAAGGATGGTGCTTCTAGCTAATCAAGGCAAATATCACTCGGCACAAAAATTTTGTTACCATATAATGATCTACAATTTCGGACCCGATGTCTCTGCACTTAATCAGTCCACGGTAGAAAAGAGAGGGAGGGGCTCTTCTCGTGCTGTCATCGTCATCTCTTCTGAGCGGCACCTACCTATAGGTTGCTCCTCCTTCTCCACTTATGTTGGTTTCTAAAATTGCGAGTCAAGTTCATTAATTTTCATCTCTTGTTCTGGTTGCAGATCGTGGGTTCGTCTCGGACCGACATGGCTGACCCTTCAATTGATGCCGTAGCCCAGACCATGAAGGGTTCGGCAATCGATGGGGAGTAGACTGTGCCAAGGGGCTGTGAAAGCGCTGGAAACTTTGTCGTCAGGAATCATGGGTATGTCTTCATTCTCTCTATAAAGCAAATTGCGTTCATTCATGTAGTTGTGCAATACTATATGTTAAGATTATATTGACATGTTCATGGTACCGAGTACACGCAGCATGTATCTTTGTAACAAGCCGAAGAGAGCAGACTGTATCCAAGTGATCCCTGAAAGTACACAATTGTTGTATTACAAACTTTGTTAGTACTGCGGTTATAATGCAATGTATTCTGTTCATCTCATACATTCTCTTCATTTTCTAACTTCCAGACTACATCTACACTCCAAAGGAATATGAATTGATTAAAGAGTACATGTCTATCTTGTACAAGCCTGAAACAGCACTGGTAGAAATATATGGTGCTTTAGTTATAAAAGTAAACTTTGAATGTCTTTTTCGGCCTCATGCTTTCATATGGGGAGATGCAAGTACCTAAATTTTTGTAGTTTATTTTTTAATATTTTTATTTTTAATAATTAAATATTTTATTCATTCTTTTTCATCAATAGAAGTAGATATAAAGATATTATAATGTTATGCCTCAAGCGACTCCTTAATGCTTGACATTTTCTTAATTGCGTTCAAGTATTGAGTCTGTATATAGAACTGTTAAGGATGCATGAACATTTGCTCATCAGGGATGGTGCAAAGGTGTATCTAGAAGATACATTTGTCACCAGTATTATAAAAAAGAATGAGAGATATCTCTTGATGTTGTGCTTCAGAGTGATGGTCGGTTCATAAGAAGAATGATTAAGGAATACCTTGAGCATGATCTGGTAATAAAGGCAATTGATTTACACGTTTAGGTAATTATAGCTTTTTTTTTTCTTAAACACTGGTATTTCTGGAGGTATTTCTTCCTATTAACAAGACCGATGCACATTGGTACCTGGCTATTAGAAATGCATGAAAAGGCATCGTTCAGGTATTAGACTCCATTGGTCAAACCCTCAGTAGAAATAACCTAGAATGCATGGGTAAAACCCTTTGTCACAAAACAATATAGTCTGCCAATTTTAATTTAGATTTCCATCATAATTGGCAATTTTTATTTGTTGTGACAGTTAACTGGACTCCAAAGGCAAATAGACATAGCTAGGGACAATGGAGGCCTAGAACCGAATAGGTGGCCGAACGTAGAGGTCTATGGCTGGCAGAGAATAGAAGACAAATTCCCTGTAGTCATGCAAACTGACGGGTAAGATTTAGAATTTTGGATATCAACTTGATAGTTATCTACTGATGAGGTAAATGTTTTGTAGCGCATCATGCGGGCTTTTCATGGTTTCATTCATGGAGTTTTGGAATGGAGAAACTATCTCTGAAATTTTCATGCGGGTGGAATGAGAAAATATATTCTATTAATTTACCCATTTTCTTATATTCATGGCAATGTGGTGAAGTTTCTGTGTACAACAGTTGATCTATTCTCTTGGACAATCAACCTAATTATATAGTATGAATATTTGTTATGTAACTGATTTATCCATACTCATTTTAACCATACAAGCTCCCATGCAGGTCGACATGTCCAACTTTCGTCTCAAATTGGCTGCTATTCTACTCGGCCATGAGCAAAATACCATACAATGGAGACATCCTAAACTAACAGAAATCCTAGGTTCGTGTCGGTCTTCTGACATTGATCAAGGTTCTTCTTGTTTAGAGGTATTGGTGCCACCCCTAAAGAAGATGAAACAAATTGAACAGTTGGGTAATGATTGCATGACCATTGCGAGTTCCCTGGTTTCCCTATCAATTATAAATACTTCGAAGACTCCGGATGATCGCATCCTCACTCTGTGCAAGGGGATTCTAGCTGTTGATGATGCCAAAGCTTTGCAGTATGTCCTCTATACTTATTAGAATATAACATTTGATTGTGTTTTTATAAGGATCTCAGATTACTTTACCAAGACGGAATTGGTGCGTAGTTCTTCTCCTTATGCCATTACATTAACCCTTGGAAAGCTTCAAGATGCATTGATGATTAATAAAAACCTCCATATTGATTGTTTCAACATAGGAGTTCGAGAAATAACATGTCATGTATCTCAGATTTTTGTAGAATATCCAGATCATTTTATGGATTTACAATTTTTGGTACGCATACTATTATCTTAAACCTACTTGCACACTCATTTGTTTATTTTTGTTTTGTAATCTTCATTTATATCTTTGCAGCTCTTATCCCAATTCTACACACATCCTGATTTCCATAAGAAGCTTGATGTTGTAGAATTATCAAAGACCCTTAACCACTGGCCCATTATGGAGTACAATATCTCTAATGTCGAACAGGTAAACGCACATAACTTGAAAACTTACTACCGTTCTTTGTTGTTTTGGTATGTAACTAAAGTTTCATATTTTTCACTCTTTTATTTTATAGATCTTGTTGCCTCATATAACAAGTGGGCCTCAGTATATGTTGTTATGTATCAACATGAAAAAAAAACTATACATGTACTGGACTCACTTCCTGTTTCATCATACTATACATATCCAATGCATTTGAACGACAAGCGCAAGCAAAACTTGATAAGTGAGAAATTTGCTCTAGGTATGGAAATTGCAGTACCGGGGTCTAATATTGATATTTCATCATGACCTCTTAGTCTGCCTTATGGTCATTCGCAAAGCCATAGTAGGTATGTAGAATATAAGAATTTCAAATTTATTTGACATGCAATAACCTACTTCATTATAACATAGTTGTGATTTGTAGAAAAGCATCCATACTTTTAGTTCTTCAATTCATGCGCATCTGGACTGTATATAGGATTATATACGACACGTTCTAGGGTAAGTTATTTTTATGAGTCTTGTTTCTCTCTTGGCTAAGTTTTACCACTCATAATTTATATGTTTTAATTTCAGGAGCCACACATTGCAAGGGCTCACTTTTTTATAGACATGTTAAAGCTATAAGGAAATGAGTGTGAAGGCAACATACCAGAAGATGCCAAAAACATCGTTGATGGAGTTCAACAGTATTGGAGATAGCCGTTTGGGAATTGTCAAAGTGTGTTTAGTTTAGATTCATGATTATGAGTTGTTTTTCAAGGTATTTGTTTTTCTTCATATGCAATTATCAAAGTCTTTGTTTTTTGGGATATATATACATTTCAAATCCTCTTTGATCTAGATCCATGTTTATTATCCATCATGGATCTTATCTTCCTGAACATGATATCGTGTTGCGACGTATACGCGCGTGCGTGCGGCACGAGCATTGTAACTAGTACTTTTAAGGAACCAGGATTCCCTTTGGACTACACCAGTATATCGTTATTTACCTACTATACATTCTAGTTCTAGAAAAAAAGAACATAATGGTCTTTGTACAAGTAAGCGTGTCGTAAGCAAGAACCTAATCAACCTAGACATGTATGGGGTTACTGTTTGGCAGTTGAGCACTATAACAAAAGGTCGTGGTCATCACTCCCACTCTTAGGGTGTGTTTGGTTTGGCTGTGGCTGTGAAAAAAGTTGTTATGGGTTATTAGCTGTGAAAAAAGCTACTATGAGATATGAGCTGTAAAAAAGTTGAAAACCGTTTGGTGAAAACGACTGTGAAAAAGTGACTGTGAGTTGATAACTATAAAATAATATGCTATTCATTCAAATTTACATGCAATTTAAAAGCTCAATCTTAATTTGTTTCAAATTTTCATTCTACTACATATTTTCTAAACTTAAAAAGTTTATTAAAATTTTAAAGTTTTTTAAAAATTAAAAAAGTTTTTTGAAAAGTTAAAAATTCTCTTTAAAAGTTATTTAAACTTTCAAAATGTTTTTACAAATTCAAGAAGATTTTAACTGAATAACAATTAAAATCATTTTTAATATATATATATATAATATTAATATATGAATATTATAAATAATACATATATATATATTATAATGCATATATATATTTGTATATATATATATATATATATATATATGTGTGTGTGTGTGTGTGTGTGTGTGTGAATATATATTTTACATGTATATGTAATTTTGTGTGTATGTTTATATGTATAAGGGTAATTTTTTAAAACATATGAAAGCCAAAGCCATAAAAAGCACCTCCTAACCTGCTTTTAGTAATGAACTAGCCAAAAGTTGCTTTTGGCTTTGGATTTTTCTGACAGCCAACCCCTTTTATTGGCTTTTTTACTTTTCTGAAAACCCAAAGTCAGAAAAAGTCCAACCAAACACACCCTTAGTCTCTCTTCTTCTTTTTTTCTTTCTTCTTCCACTTTCCAACCTCGACCCCGACCACCCCTCGGTGCGCCTAAACCTCGTCGCCCGCCACCACCACTCTCCGACATGTTTCCACCGGCGCTGGTCCATGCGCCGCCGCATCCGCCTCTCCACGCCCCCACACCTGGACCATCGCCCTAGCGCGGTGCCGGCAGCACCGCACGCTGCTCATCGTGCCTGCGGCGCCGCTCCCACATGCCACCTTGACCCCACGCGCCTCCACGTCACATTACCCCTCGCCGTTGTGGCCACGTCGGGTCCAAACGCCGCCACCTACCTCCACCCATTAGAGCCATGCCGCTTGCCTTCCACGGCCCGTTGTCGGAGCCCTAATCCTAATCCTAACTCTAAATCTAAAATTTGACACAACATTTTCAAATACTGGGTAAAAAGGAAAAAATGTTGGAAACATTTAGTCAGCAAACAGATTCGGGAACAAGCGCTTGCTGATCATGATTCGGGACTAGACCTTCGTCAGGTACGGTTGACTCGGCTTGTTCATAGAAATGGAATCCTAAGCGAGGTTTTAAAGTTGTTTCATTCTCTCGTTGAACTTAAGGATCGTCGTGTCTGCCAAGACGAATAATAGGCGGGCATGTGGCATGAAAATTTTGGCCCGGTCAGGACACGACATGGCCAAATGTGGTGGGTTGTGCTTAGGCTAAATGTGTGGCATGATAGACGGAATGGGCAAGCATCATGTCACATTAAACAAAAAAAGTCCTTTCAACCTTCTTTAACTATTGTTTAATTCAGTCTTTCCTCAATTAGAAACTAATTATTCATGCTCCTTGAACATACAAAATCATTTGTTTTTTCTTCTATAGCTGTTTTGGATGGTGTGATTGAATTCATGTGCACACATGTAACAGTGCACATACATAAATCCAATAATATAGTTCTAAAAATCACTACTAAAATAAGGACTTCGGTGTCATCTGGGCGCTTTAAGCAGTGTCAGACTTATATTTTGACCGACATTGCAGGCCTGATGGGTATAGTTCTAAAATAAGGACTCCAGAGCTATGGTCCGACACTGTGGTTATACCAGGCCAACGGAGCACGGCTCGAGCCCATGACGGGCCGGGCCATTTCTTTGACGGGCCAGCACGACCCTTCTAATTAACGGGTCATGCCATACCGACCTGATGGGCCTGCATCAAAACCCAAGCATGGCACAACTTGTCTTACACGGCCCGGGCTAGCTCGGAGCGCATTTAAATTTTATATATTGATTTTTCTTAAAAATTGATATTTTTATATATAAAATATTTTTTATCAACAAATTTAAACTAAGAAAATATAATTTTTAATATAAATATTGAAATATTAATTATTTTATTTGATGGACCGTGCTTCACGAGCTAAACGGACCACCTCACGGGCTAAGTGGGCCACGTTAAATGGACTGTGCTCGAGCCGGCATGGCGGGCCTATGGCTAAGCCCAGGCATGGTCCATCTAGCTTCGAGTCGTGCCATGCTTGGATAGGGCCAAAATAGGTCGGCCTCGTGCTGGCCCATTTAGCCCGACCCACTTGGCCATGTATAACTGTAGTATGCGATTACCACTGTTGAGAAAAGATGACGTCAGTGCCACCAACAGTGGCTGTCATTATATCTTACTATTGAGTTTTAGAGCCATACCAACAATGTTCAGTGTGCTCCAAACCCTATTGACTTCTAGTTAATTTGTATTACTTAGGCTTAAAGAGAAAGAAAAAAAATACAGTTATTTGAATTGTTTGAAAAGATGTATTCCCACATTATTCAAAGATGTGTTGTTAAGCTTCTGATTTGCAAATTTATATATATTTTTTTCCTACTCAAAGAAGTTCACCGTTAAAAATTTGAGAAATGCTCAGCAGAGCTTTTTGAAAAAGTGGCACGGCTCTTAAAGCATTCTTTTTTTATTTAGCAATATGAATAATTGTTTTAAGAGTAAAGTTCATTAGCGGTCCTTTAACTTGCGCTACTGTGTCAAGTCGGTCCCTAAAGTCACAAAACAGGCGTTTAAGTGCCTAATCACTGTTTGGGTTTCAATGCAGTCCTATCGGGTGCTGACGCGTGCCCAGATTATGCAAATCACCCCCTATGGTATGCAAATCAACCCCTGCAATATTTCCTGTATCACGAAAGCCCTCGATGTTTCACCTCTGCCTCATCTCCCCCAAACACATCCACGAGTGTTCTGTTGGTGGTCGGCAGAGGCGATTCCGAGGCTCGGGACGGCGGAGGTGATCGGCGGCGTTTGTTGGTGGTCGGAGGTCAGAGCAGCGGTGCGCGGCTCGAAGCCACGCACGCTGGAGATGGCCGCATCGTCTTCTTGGAAGGATGGCGCCGCGATTGCGAGGGAAATCGGAACCGCCGTCGTCATACGGTGATTTCACTATTGCAATCAATGTCTAGGGTTATTGAGATCCATCATTAATTTATTGATTTGTTAGGGTTTTTAGATGGATTGGTTCAGTGTATTGCCAATTTGGTTTGTTTAGTTAGGAATTTCCATCGATTGGTGTAGTCTGCTGATCTCTGGAAGTAACATAGGTCCTGAAGATGGCGATTCGTTCACAATTGAGTTACATCATGGGGGATTCTTTGTTAGGTTTGGTAATCTTCGATCTTATGTTGATGAGAAGGTGGACTAGTTCGACTGGATTGAATCAGATACATTGTCTGCATTATGGTTTAAGGATTTCTTTGATGAACTTGGTTATAAGAGTGTGGCAAACATCAAGTTTTATTGGCTCGTACCAGGCTTGGATTTCCCTAATGGCCTTCGGGTGATTGCATTAGACAACGACACTAATGCAATGGTCAGTGCTGCTCAGAAGGTTAAAAACTTGGTTGTCTATGTTGATCATACAGATGATATGAACATTGTGGACTGGGATGATGTTGTTGCCAATCCTATGAATGACCTACCAAAGGTATTGAGTCCACGAAAAGTTGTGTATGTTGATAGTAACCCAGCAGAGAAGCTACCTGTGTTCTACACTGATTTGAAGAAAGGCAGAGTAGACCAAGCTGGATCGAGCAAAGAAAATGATGGACCTATTGAATACGAAGAGCAAGATTTTTTTGACAATGACTATGAAATCAGTGATGGGGATGAAGATTTGTTGGAGGATGCTGTTGATATGGCTGTGCCAACTGTTAAGGGGAAGAATAAGAAGGCCAAGGGCAGCCAACTCAAGGCACTTGAGATCAGAGTACCTGCTGCAGTAGATGATGATGCAGACACAGAGGATGATGGCCTAGATCTTCTAGAGTCTGATGGTGAAGGAGAAGAGAGATTGAGATTTAATTCTTGGAACCAAGAGGACATGAACAACCCGGCTTTCTCTGTAGGACTTGTCTTCCCTTCAGTTCAGAGTGTGAGACAAGCAATTACAGAGTACTCAGTTAGCAACAGAGTGGAAATCAAACTTCCTAGGAATGATAAGAAAAGAGTAAGGGCTCATTGTGCAGATGGTTGCCCCTGGACTCTAAAATGAATGAACAAATGGAAGAAGAGGTGTTAAACCAACCACTAAACCAGCTGAACAAAAAACCTATGTGTTGTCTTCCAAAATTTTGATGACTAAATACCACTTTAACAATCTATCTGTTGTCTTGTGCAGGTCTTTGGGCAAGATGACATAGAGGTCCCAAACACACAAGGCAGCACAGTCACCTTGCTAGATCAGATGTTGACACAGGTAATGGACACTGGATAATATATTGATACTACAAAACTTACTCAATTGTTGATATGACTTGTACTCATTGTCATTGCTTATGTAGGAAACCACACCTACACTGCAGTCACAAGTCTTTGGGCCTTTGCCTGACAACCAGTTCATAATGAACAACCAACCAGTAGAGAGGCCACAAATATTGACCACATGTACCAAGGCTAGCAGGAAGGCAGCAGCAGGTACAAAGAGGAAGGTACCAAGTACAAAAACTGATGCTGGAGGAGCTAAGAAGAAATCCAGGGCTACAAGAAAATCTGGAAACCAAGAACAGAAAGGAGCTCAGGAAGGCACCAGCAATTCAAATGCTCAGTAGATGTAGTTATTGTTGTTAAGATACACCTATACTTTTGTCCTTAGCTAGTGCACATCAAACTGTTAAGATGCAACTATAGTTATGTAGGCACTTAGTAACATGCTTGAATATTGTCGTGATTGTTCTGTCAAATGGGATGATGATGTAGTCAGCTTGCACCTGGAATGAATTTTGTTTGAGAAATGCATTCCGTAGTCATGGTGCTTGCTTATGTTGGAAATAATTTCATCGCAGACATGCATGATGTTCTGTCAACTTTTCCCTGTACTTCTCTCTATCTAAATGTGGGGTTATTAAGTGGATGCAACAGGATTATTTGTCTAAGATGTGCAATTTTAGATCCTTCCACAAGCATAAACACATGACATTGACTAATTTGCATAAGATGCGAGTCACCAGTGGCAAATCAATCCCTAGGCGCAAGTTAACAACCTCCAGGATGTCTAAACATGCGGCAGGGGGTCATTTGCATAAGCTAATGATGGGTCAGCGCCCGATAGGACTGCACTGAAACCCAAAAAGTGATTAGGCACTTAAACGTCTATTTTGTGACTTTAGGGACCGGCTTGACACATTAGCGTAAGTTAAAGGAAGTTAAAGGACCGCTAGTGGACTTTACTCTTGTTTTAATGTCGGATACTTTTCTAGACTCTGAACCGTGCCGGCCAGCCCACCCTAGTCCGGTGTCCAGCCCATCCGATCGACACCATGTAATTACTCATGCAAGGAACGACGACAGCGGCGCCGGCCGATCCCAAAAACGCTGGCGTTTTCCACCCAAATGCCACCAATTGTCATGCGAATGTCGCCGTTAAAGATGGCTCCCACAAAACCTCGTCAGTGAAAGGAGAAGCCAGCCGGCATTAGATGCCCTAAAGAAAATATGAGCATATTATCTTTAAAAAAAGGAAAATATGAGCATCGAATCGGCATCGCGGATCAGACTTCGCCGGAATCCGTCTTTGTTTTCTGGCTGCAGATTGTGGGAATTCTCTCTCTTTTTTTAGAATCTAGTAGGAATTCAGTTGGACGGGTTGGGTTGGACTTGACCGGCTGGGCTGGGCCCTTGGTACAATATAATGATTAAAATTATTATTAATGGCGTGCTTTAGTTATTAAGTGATTTGAGATTTGTGCAGTTCATCTGCGCATCTCCGGTGCAGTTTGGTTGGGGAATGGGGCTAGGTTGTTCGTGGGAAAAAATAGTACAGGGAAAATTTTGTTCCATAGCAAATATATACCAACTGATGAGACATCTTAATAATGAACGCGTGTTATAGTAATTTGCACAAACTTTTTTTTTCTTCATTTCAAAGTGTCCGTAGAAGCGGCAGCGAGTCCATGTCATATCCATACATCATGTCCACCGAGAGGTGGTCGCCGGCGGCGCTTCTCATCTCCTTCACCTGCACGGTACGAAGGTCCAGCGTGTACCAGCGCTCCACGCCGCTCTGCTTGGCCGTGAAGAACACGGTGGGTCTCTTGTCGCTGAAGCTCCGCAGCGTCACCGACTCGGCAGACGATAGTTCCAGAACGTTGTTCTGCGCTAGGTCGATGGTCACCGCGGGCCACCAGTGTCCCTTGACAGTGCCGTCGCGAATGCAGAACATGTCTCTGATCTGAGGTGGCTCCGGTACCTGATCCGTATCGTGTGATGTGCGCCGACTACCTCGACACAACCACTACCACAAATAGCCTGTGTAGTGGCGGCAGCCCAAAGCCCATAGCAGCATGGTCCAAAGTGAACCGCCGCTAGAGAGTCTAGGAGGCCTGTCACGGTTTGAACCGTCGCTATAAATGGTCCAAGTTTATAGTGACGGTTGACAATGCCAACCGCCGCTATTTACGGCATACTAGCGGTGGTTGACAATATCAACCGCCGTTATAAAGTGTGCAGCCTATAAATACCGCGTTCCGACAGCTTCCCTGTTTCACTTGAACAGTGAAGGTCCGAAAATTTGGGTAAATCACAAAAATCATGGGAAGGTTTTGAGTTTTTTTTTTAGAAATTTGATCTTTGAGGTAAGAGGAACTCATCCCATTGGTTTTTTTTTGTTCTCATTTTGAAATCAAGTAGAATTTTAGGGTTTAAGTTTGTTAGATTTTTATCAAATTTTAGTTAAATTCGTTTGATTTGGATGGTTCTATTTGGATATAGTTGAAGTTTATGAAGGCATACATCATCTCTTTTCATCACTGCACAAAAAAATTATTATATCTAGCTTGTTTTATATCAATGTGAATCTACATCTAGTTTGGTTTTTAGAAGAGAGAGAAGGTAGTATTAAAGTAAGAGGGATGTTAATTATTTTATTATTTCTTGATAAAAGTGAGATAATATATAAAATAATTTGATATTTGTTTTATTTTATCTTGCATAATATTTCTTACTTAATGTATATTATATTTTAATGTTTAAATATTTAATGAATATTTTATTTTTTTGTTATGTATAATTAATTAATTAATTTCTAATATTTTGGATAGATTGTGATAATAGTTAAATAATATATAAAATAATTTGATGCTTTTTTTATTTTACCTTACATAATATTTTTCACTTCATGTATATTATATTTCAATGTTTGTATATTTAGTGAATATTTAAATTTTGTGTTATTAATTAATTTTTGGATTTTTGTTCAAGGACGTTCGCGATGGATAGATCTTGGATGTACGAGGCACCTAGACCGGGTCCAATATTTTTACGATAAGTTTCTAAAAATTCATCGAAGCGACCGCAGAACATGGTCGACGTGAACAGACGACTGATATATATTATCCGTATTTTGATTGCAAGAATCAGAAGCTATGGAATGATATAGAAGTAATAAAGTCACACTTGGTGCAGAGGGGTTTGGTTGAGGGGTATACGAGATGGACAAAACATGGTGAGAACAGTGTGGTCGATATGGAATTTAATGAGCATATTAAAGTTGAAGTCGAGGCTGTCAATTTGCCTCATGCAGATGCGATGGATTCGCCTGGTGAAGCTGATTTTGATGTTAAGGAGTTGTTGTATCACATTGAGCCGCAGGTGTTGATCAATGCCGGTACAACTAAAGGGCTTGATAATTTTCATAGAATGGAGAAGGCATCAAAGGATCCATTATATGATGAATCTAAGGGATGTGTTAAAGAGTTCATCGTGTTGTGTACTGTACTTGAGCGGATGAAACTGAAGGCCATGCATGGCTGGTCGAACGCTAGTTTTACGGATTTGTTGGAACTTATTTCCGATGCGCTGCCGAAGCCCAACTTGTTGTCAAGGATAACATACCTTGCTAAGAAGCTGATTTCCCCACTTTTGTTGGGCGTTCAAAAAATTCACGCGTGTCCAAATCATTGTATATTGTATCGAAAGAAACATTCGGACGCTGTGAGATGCCCAAGGTGCAAACATAATCGTTACATGAGGAACAATGATTGTGACGCTGATGGAGGAGTGAAGAATACAACTAAGGGGAGAAAGAAAAAAAAAAGGAGTTGTATCATCGATGATAGTGATGATAGTAAGGTTTCTGCCTTAGTCATGTGGTACTTAACCGTGGTTGATCGCATCAGACGCTTGTTCATCAACTCTAGGGATGCGGCAATGATGACATGGCATGCACGCGAGGGAGACAGTAAGGTCAGGCATCCCGCAGATGGAACACAGTGGAAAAAATTCAATGAGGATCATCGAGACTTCTCTAATGAGAAAAGGAACCTACGGTTTGCATTGAGTACTGACGGGATGAACCCATTCGGTCAAATGAGGAATCCGCATAGCACTTGGCCAGTGATACTAGCAATGTACAACATTCCACCATAGTTATGCCATAAGTGCAAGTACCTACTACTGACCACTCTTATATCTGGGCCCAAAGAACCTGGTAACGATATAGACGTGTTCTTATTACCATTGTTTGAAAACCTGTGGAAACTATGGTTGGAGGGGGTCCGTATATGGGATGAGTATCCGAGAGAGCATTTCACGCTCAGAGCAATTATTTTTTGTACGGTAAGTGTTTCCTCGGCACTAAGGGCATTATCGGGACAGGTCAAAGGAAAGGCGGCATGTTTCATATGCGTTGATGTTACATCCCACGTATACCTTCCAGCATCCCAGAAGCTAGTGTATATGCGAAGCTCCTGATTCTTACCAGCAAAACACAGGTATCGCGCGACGGCTAGACACTTTGATGGCAAAGTTGAGAATGACATAGAACCTCGCCATTGTACTGGCAGGGTCGTGTTTGACCTTGTTAAAAACATCAGTGTTGTTTTTGGAAAGCCGGTGAAGGGAGTCAAAAAGGCAAAAGGTCTCATGCTGTTTAAGAAGAAATTCATTTTCTTCGAATATTTCAATTATCGGAAAGAACTGGAAGTGAATCATGCATTTGACTGGATGCATATTGGGAAGGGTGTATTTGACAGTAGTAGCGGACTTATACTCGACCAACCCGGTAAGACAAAGGATGGACTTAGTGCATGTAGAGATCTTGTAGTGATGGGAATAAGACCAGAGCTCCATCCGTAAGAAAGAGCAAATACAAAGTACTTTCTCCCCTCGACAGCCTACACATTTACGATTGAGGAGAAAAAAGCATTCTGCAAGTGCCTTAGTGGGATTAAAGTACCAATGGGTTTCTCATCGAATGTCAAGAATCTTGTAAACATGGAAGAGTTAAAGATAAGTGGGTACAACACTCACGATTGCCACATAATGCTTTTGGTGTTTCTCCCTATTGCTATCGGAGCTGTTAAATCACCATGGTTGAAGTTGGATGTAACTTGCCTTTGCTACTTCTTTAACACGGTATCAAAGAAGGTGATAACTGAAGATGAGTTAAATGACCTTCGGACCCACATGAAAGAAACAATGTGCATACTTGAGATGGTATTCCCTCCATCCTTTTTTGATACGATGGAACAATTCATGATTTATATTGTTGACCAAATCTCTGCATTGGGCCCCGTCTACCTACATCAAATGTTTCCATTTGAGAGGTTCATGTATGTATTGAAACGCTATGTACGTACTCGTTCACATCCAGAGGGTTCTATGATAGAGGGCTACACACTTGAGGAGATCATCAAATGTTGCTCAGATTACATTAATGATGGTAGTAGATCAATTGGTGTCCCCGTGTCTCATCATGAGGGTAGATTATCTGGAAAAGGTACAAAAGGACGTAGATCATTCATTGACCGTGACTTCAAACGAGTGGACCAAGCACATTTCAGTGTATTGCAACAAACATAGATTGTGGGATCGTACTTTGAAAAACATCTGTTAGAGCTCCGCCAGAACAACAAGGATGCGACGAATAAATGGATTATAAATGAGCACAAGGTCCCTAAACCTTCCAAGTGGCGAGTGTGTGGAAGAGAAAATGTTGAGAAAGTTAGCTAACTGCGCAAGAAGAACCTTGGTTACCTTTCAGGCATACGACATCAATAGTTTTACCTTCTACACCCAACAGAAGGGTAAGAAGAGCAAGTGTCAAAATAGCGGTGTACGAGTAGAAGCCATTGGCGAAGAGGACCAGGCAACCTCGTATTACGAGTACATTGAGGAAATATGGGAACTAGACTACGGGGCAAATTTACAGGTTCCGATATTTAAATGCAAATGGGTGAAGCATCCTAATGGCGTCGAGTTGGATGAATATGGTTTCACAATTATTGATCTTAACAATGTTGGTCACAAAGATGACCCTTGGATACTTGCCAAGATCGTGAAACATGTGTTTTATGTACTTGATCCAAAGGACAAAAAGAAATACATTGTTGTTCCAGGTAAACAAAGAATCATTGGAGTGGAGAATGTGGAGGATCGAGATGACTACAATCAATGTGACGAGGTGCCATGTTTCATAGATCCGAAAAATTTTAAAGTCTTGGAAGCAAGACTCTCCTTTGCTGGCGGAATGCCCTACATGCGCACTGATCACTGCCAAGGAAAAATCGTTCAAGGCTAACTCAAGCATCATGTAATTTTGTTTTGTTAAGTACCATTTATTATTTGAACCTTGTATTATGTTCTATGTAATTTATCCTTATTTGAATACAAAGATTGTGTAACTTATTTTGTTAAGCATCATGTAGTTTGAAGTTTTAGGGGCTAAAAGGTAAATATAAAAGAGTTTAGGGACCAATTTATAAAATGATAAGAATTAAAGTGTAAAAATATTAGGATTAACTATAATTAATAAAAAGTATAGGGTTGTTTCTACAAAATTTTGGGACCTAACATTAATTTTTATTAAGTAGAGGGGCCTAACTATAAAAAGATAGGACTAAAATATAGTTAACAATGAACTCAGGGGTTTCTCTGCAAAAAAACAAGTCTGTTGTAATTTTTGAAAACAAATAATACAAATTCAATACAATTTTAGAGCATGAATAATACAATATAAAAAAGCACCGCGGCTTTTTAGCGGCGGCTCACAAAGCCAACCGCCGCTATTCCTTTTTAGCGGGGGTTGACTTTGTGAGCCGTTGCTAAAGAGAGAAACGCTATAAAACACGGGGCACGGCGGGGCCCAAACCCTAACCGCGGGGAGAAGAGATGACGCCGTTAGGCTGCCCAAGTCCCGAGCACCGCCGCCTCCCCTCTCTGCATACCCGACCACCGTTGCGCCCCTCATCGACGTCCGCCTCGCCCCCTCCTCGACGGCCGCAGGCATGGGCCCCCTCCTCCCCGAGCTTCGACGCTGCAGGCACGAGCCCCCTTCTCCCCGAGCATCGCGCGGGCCTCCCTCCTGCTTCCCCAAGCGCCGCCGCGTCGAAGGGTGCCCTCCTCCCCGAGATTCGCTGCCGTAGGCACGACCCCCATCCTCCCCGAGCTTCGCCGCTGCTGGCACGGGCCCCCTCCTCCCCGATCTCCGCGCGTGCTCCCTCCTCCTTCTATGAGCACCGCCTCATCGACGGCTGCCCTCCTCCCCAAGCTTCTCCGCCGCAGGCACGGGGCCCCTCCTCCCCAAGCTTCGCCGCCACTGGCATGGCCCCCTCCTCCCCGAGCTCCGCGCGTGC
Source organism: Eleusine coracana subsp. coracana (assembly GCA_032690845.1). NCBI lineage: Eukaryota > Viridiplantae > Streptophyta > Magnoliopsida > Poales > Poaceae > Eleusine > Eleusine coracana. The sequence goes on along the minus strand of CM064428.1, from coordinate 35,386,320 downwards.
CTCCCTCCTCCTTCTCTGAGCGCCGCCGTGTCGACGGCTGCCCTCCTCCCCGAGCTTCGCCGCCACAGGCACGGGCCCCCTCCTCCCCGAGCTTCGATGCCACAGGCACAGGCCCCCTCCTCCTCGAGCATCGTGTGGGCCTCCCTCCTGCTTCCCCAAGCGCCGCCGCGTTGACGGCTGCCCTCCTCCCCGAAATTCGCTGCCGCAGGCACAGGTCCCCTCCTCCCCGAGCTTTGACGTTGCTCTTCGGATCGCTGGAGGCAGCGAGTGCCAAGCGTCGCCCCGCCGAATCCTCTGGGGGATTGGGCAGGATCGCCATCCACGGTAAGGACTTGTAGACTTGCTTCTTTCTCTGGATTGTAGACCCTATTTTCTGTTCTTCAATCGCAGCGTTCTTGTAGACTTGCTTCTTTCTCTGGATTGTAGCACCCAAGTTGATTTATTTCACCTGACCACGAACGTCTGTTTAGCTGTTACTAAACCTCTCTCGAATATGTCCTGTTTCGTTAGGTTGAACAGGTGAGATCAAGTTGTCTGCTACGACTCTATCTTTCATTCATTTTTTATTCCATTTGGTTACTATATGTGTACTCTGATATAGAGATAAACTGCATTACTGCTGTTGCTTACCGTAGCACAGGTTGTTCTAAGATTCATTAAAATGGCTTGCTGGCTCATTTCTTCATTCATTGATAAGTGGGGCTCATGGCTTCATTTTCTGTGGATATGACGGCCATTGGTTTAGTGGCGAATCGATGACACAATCTGATAATTTAGTGGGTCAGAGGGCGGAAATGATTTAGGTAGCTTTCTTTTTGTTTTGTAGGGTCAGCGAATTATCTTTTGTTAGCCGGTATCTAATGTGATTAGGCACAATGGAAGGTGCTACTTTTTTCAATTATCTGCATCGGTTAGTTTATTTCCAAGAACTAGAATGAATACCGTTGAGTCGACTTGTAGGTTTGATATATGCTATGCCATAATATAAGATAATTAGATATGACATGTATTTGTTAATCTTTACTACATTTTCGATTCTAAATTCTGCTAATATACTTCTATTAATGCAATTCTTGTGCCACTGCATAGGATGTACTGTTGTAGAATGAGTGATTTGAATCCTGCTATCTATACCATCTTTTATATTCTTGATCCCTCTCAGCTGGAGCAGTTTCTCAGTTTCATCTGATGATAGCTTTGCTGATACTCACTAAACTTCATCCTGAAGTATGGAATTAGAGTTGATATCCATGTTGATTCTCACTAAACTTCATCCTAAATTGACCTTAAGAAGTTGAGAAGGAAAAATAAAATTCAAGGTCAAATCACCTTATATCTACCATTTTTCATGTTGATATCCATGTTGTCGATCTTTTGCTTGCTTACACTTCATGTTGATATTCATATACTTGTTGCCGTACTATAGATTTCTTATATGTTATTTCTGCCATCTAATTATTTTGCTGCCATATGCTTGCTGTCTGTATATATTTATATATTTATTCTAATAAAATGCAAATAGTGAGACTAACTGTCCTATATGCTTGTAGTACATAGTTGCTTGCTGTTGGATATGGTTGCTGCCATATAATTATTTTTCTGCCATCTAATTATTTTTCTACCTTGATGATCGTGTGGTCACTGCTTGTTGCCATACATGTGTTTCATGCTTGTGTGCTATACTTACTACCATTTCTGGCTATACTATCTAACAAGGGAAGTGTAGAGAGAATGCTTGTGTGCACCTGGTGCACACAAGCATTCTCTCTAGGCTTTTTATTTAATAAATTACATATAAAAAGTCTGGAGAGAGTGCTTGTGTGTACTGGGTGCTATAGTCTCTCTGTACTTATTATTTACGTATGACTATATATATGCTATATTACTTACTGCCCTATAGTCTCTCTGTACTTATTATTTACTTCTATTCTTCTCCTAGTCTCTCTGTGCTACTTATCTATTCTACGTAGGTGATCGATGCTCAATGATGAAAGCGGGCTAAGTGAGGCTAGTGTAGCAACATGGACCATATCCTAGGATATTGGATACATGCTGCTGTACAGGTCAAGGATCTTAGAGCGTTGGAAGGCCGCTGATTCGGCAACCCGCACTGAGAGCAAATTTTGATTTTTCTATTCTTCTCCTTGTCTCTCTGTACTACTTATCTATTCTATGTAGGCAATCGACCCATGCTCAATGATAAAAGCGGGCTAAGTGAGGCTAGTCCAGCGACATGGACCATATGCTAGGATATCGGATATATGTTGTTGTATGAGTCAAGGATTTTAGAGCGTTGGAAGGCCGTTGATTCGGCAACCCGCACTGAGAGCAAATTTTGATTTTTCTAATTATTTTCTTTTGTTTTCTTTGTCTCTATGCTCAATGATACTCCTTGTTTTCTAAACTAGTCATCATATCTAACATTAGCTGTCAAAGTCTTCTCGTCATGGTGGACAATATGCCCTCTCAAGAGGAAGACGCCCTCAAGGCGCACTCACAAGCGAGGTCATCTTCAGACGATGAAGGATCAAGCGAACACTAGGAAGAACCAGAAGATCCGCATCCTCCACTACCAAAGGAATGTCGATTGGGGAGCCCGGATCCTGATTTTGTGCCTCAAGATGAGGTATCTTGTCAAAGATAATTCTCTCATTTGTTCAATTAATTTGTAAACTAAAATCTACTACATATATCCTAGGGCCCCCGACGAAGTGTCCGTTAGCTATTTGCAGCTGAGGCTGTGACAGATGAGGCCCTCGAGCAGCAACTGGAAGAGGTGTCTGCTCAAGTTGCCACACACAAATGCAAGCGTGGTCAGCGCTCCGCGAACAAGGCAGAGGGCATCTACGAGGTTACTGCACTAAACCCCAAAGATGGAGAACTGATTGAACCTGCTGGTGCCAATGCCAAATGGCAGAACCGTTGCGGCAAAATGGTGAGGGACCATTGCAAAATCACATGGCAAGATTGGCGCCAAGTCCTGAATGGCAGAAAAGATGATATGTGGGCTGATGTCATGGCAACCATCCGGTTCCAGCCAGCAGATCTCGAGAGAGCCAAGAAGGCCATAATGTCCACTCTCAATCACATCTTTCGACATTACAAGTCCAAGCTCAACTGCCAATACGTCAAGAAAAATCGAACCCCATTCGACAAGCATGGAAATATTAGTCAGCAGGAATGGGATGAGTTTGTTGAGTAGAAGACGAGTAGTGCTTCGAAGGAGTTCAGTGAAAAGATGGTTGAGCTGAACAAGCAGAACAAGTACAAGCCGCGGTTAGGTCCAGGCGGATACAAAAAGAAGATTCTGATTTGGAGAGAGCAAGAAGCCAAGCTCCGCGCGGAAGGAAAATCTGATCCTTTGCCAAGTACCAATGAGCATACCGGGAACTGGGTGTATGGTTGCTCTGACTTAACCGAAGAAGGAGAGATCATTGTGAAGGATCCCGCGACAAGTGAAGTCGTGCAAGCCTTGAAAGGACCCATCACAACGTAGACGGAGGCTGGTCTGTTTACACCGGAGTATCACAAGGATGAGCTAGCGAAGGCTATTGGGACCAAAGAACATGGTGGTCGGGTACGAGGAGTGTCATCATCGGCCACATGGAAAGAAGGTTTCTCCGAGACATCCTCTCACCTCTACAAGAAGCATACATTGCACAATAAAGAGCAAGAATATAAAGCCAAGGAGGATTGGAGGCGACAACTTCTTATATTCGCTATCGACAAAGAAAGCGGTCGTTTGGATCCCAACTTGCAGGCTGTGGTGGATGCCTTCTTACGTGGTTCATCCACATCCACGCAGCCATCCGTCTCCAGGCAACCATCAGTCTCCGATCAACCATCAGTCTCCATGCAATCAGAAACAGATGACATCACTAAGGATACTCCTTGCGAGTTGCATGTGCCATTTGTTTACAAGGGGAAGACGATGAAGGTTGCATCAGGCACAACATTTCCAGGAGATACACTCCATAACAGGGATATCCCCCCAGGCTACGTGCGTGTCACCGTGTCAGAAATAGTACCTGGAGATGAGGACAATGAGATCGAATGCCCGATACCTGAGGCGGGTATAGAAACTCTCCAAGATGCCTTCGGCTCTTTAATTATTTGGAAACACCGTGAAGTTGTTCTCTCACCACGAATTTCTCCACCCCCATTTCCTATGTCTGCGGCAGACTCGGGAAACAGGCCTCAATCTCCTCATACGGAAGCCGACTCAAATCATAGTTGTAAAGACTGAAGGCCAACCGAGAGGGGGGGGGGGGGGTGAATCGGTGAGCCAACCACAAATCCAAATACTTCAATTTCACGCTTTTAAAACCTAACGAGTCGTTGCAACCTAAACAATTCTAGTAGGCCAAGACCCTACACATGCTAGTGTTTATAATGCAAAGCAAAGCGCGGAAGCTAAACACACTAGCCTATGCAAGCCACAAGTCACCCTATCACTAGAGCACACAATTGCAAAATAGTAATGAGAGGGTCAAGGAATGCTCATGATTTTTCCCGAGGTCTCGAAAGGATAGCGCCTTCCTCTACTCCTCATTGGGCCACTCCCGCCCGGAGTCCCGGTCCCTCCCGCCACCAAGTAGAGTTCTCGCCCACGAGCCTGCAATCACTCCTCGAGTGAAGACACGGTGTGCATCACCGCTGCACAAAGCACAAGCTCGCCTCCCTCGAGAACTTGTCGGACTCACCGAGCCGACACGGGCGCTCACTATTGATGCCCCTTCCAACGACGGGCTCAAACCGTGTACAAACTTGTGACGGCCTTCACAACCAATCATGATAGGGCTCAATCACTGACACCTAACCGGTCTAGGTCTCACCATAGACCAAGCGTAACAACCTAGATCACACCCTCAAGAACACCCTAGCCTTAGATGTGCAAGGTAGCTCCTTGTTACTCTCACTAGCACTCTCAAGATATCCAATATCCTCTCCTAGTGCTCTCCTCTTTTCCTCTTGGACCTTACCAAATGCTCTCAGGTATTCCACTGGCCAAGAGAGGTCTCCAAGACCCCAGCAATGAAGTAATATAGGCTCCCAACCTCAAACTAGCCGTTGCTCCATGAAATCAGCATTCTGGGCCTCCAGACCGGACTATCCGGTCACTGCCTGACCGGACTGTCCGATCAATGCAAACCGAGCACCAACGGCTCTCTGCCCTGAGCTAACACCTGCACTGACCGGACCGTCTGGTCTGTCCAATCGTCTTGTCGGACTCCAGAACCTTGGCTTCCTCTCTGCCCTATGCTTCACCCACGCAGACCAGACTGTCCGGTCTGTAGACCGGACCGTCTGGTCTCTATGGTCCCTCGCACAGACAGAAACCTTGCTCCTCACTGGAAGTCCCAGACAACTCCACATAGTGACCGGACCATCCGGTCTCCACTGACCCCTCTGTCTGGTCTCTACGTCCCGAAGCTGAAACTCATCATCCTCGCTTGACTTGGTTTCCTGACTTCTCCGAACAGCTCCTTGGCTTCTCCACTGTCACCTAGTGCCTGTGATTTCATCGAGCAACCTTGCACATCACCGACTAGATATGACCTAAGAGAATGACCTAGACCCTCTTGATAGTCTGGTTTTTCCTATGGACTCAAAGCCCTAACAACTATTCAAGTGTTCCAAACACTTGCACCATAGCTTGTCCTCCGCTTTGATCCATCTCCATCAACCCTTGGACTCCATCAAGTTCACAAGCCTCCATGCTTGCGGTCATTGTCATCAATCGCCAAGGACACCATCATCCATATGATTTGTAATAGAGTTAAGAGATGATTCCTACATAGACAACACTCGTGTAGATGTTAGCCCATAGTTTCATAGTTGTCATCTATCACCAAAACATCCATACCACGGGGATCCAATCATCAATGGTCATGAAGCTTACAATCTCCCCCTTTTTGGTGATTGATGACAACAACTACTTAATTAAAAAAACTTCAATGAATAACCGGACTAAACAAGCTACATAAAGATCGAGAGAAACCATAACAACATAAGAGAGAAAACACATAAGATTCTGCTCAATCAAGTAACATCTAGAGACATAAGGAAAAGAGAGAAGATCATACTCTAGATGAAAATGCATGCATGTCATGGCAATATATTGAATGAAAGCATAAGGACATGCAATGCAAGGCATAAATGATGAGATGCAACAAGATAGCATGGCAATGCATAAGATTTAACAACAAGCATTCATCATCATGATATCATACATAGGCATGCAAGATAATCAATAAATACAAGCACTGCATATGAAAGAAAATAAACCAAGTGAGATCAAAATGAGTCAAACACAAACAAATGAAAACCATGACTCATCATAATCCATGAACAATGAATAACTCCTCAAAATAAGAACCAAATGGTCTATCTCTCAAAACCTCATATCTCCCCCTAGATACAAGCTACTCTCGATCGTAACAAGATCACACTCCCACTCCCCCTAGACCTAGTATCTTCTCCCCCTTTTGCAACAAGCACCAAAAAGCCAACAAGGCGGGAAAAGATGAACATCTAAGCGCTCGTGGTCGAACGAAGTGGTGCATCGTTGTCCTCTGTGGGCTCTGCTCCTGGCTGCTCCTGAGGTGGATCCTGCTGTGCTCCCTGAGCATGTGCCGCCTGAGCATCCAGCTCCTCGAAGAAACCAAGGTCTACAGGCGACTCAGACCCGCTGTCCTGTGCTGCTGTAGTGACTGTGGCAGTCTTCTGAACTGAAGTCTGAAGAAGTATGAGGTCTGCCACGTCCTGCTAAGTGAAACCTCCATGGACAAGATCCTCTATTGCCTGAGTAGTAAGAGTGGAAACAGTGGCAGTAAGAGGTGGAGCTGAAACTGTAGCTGTCTTTGGGGCGGTCTTGGAGTCTGCATGAGTAGTGTGCATAATGTCTGAGAACAGACTCCTGACCGGTACATGCTGTGAACTAGAAGGTCCTGCCATCTGGAGCTAGAAGAGTGTGAGGGTGAGACAAACAACGCAGACACAGAGAAGGCTGACACGGGAGAGAGTTGTGCTAAAGAGAAAGTCTGTCCTGCTCTCCCTGTCGGTAAGACCTCTGAGAGAGACAGTCCACTAGACTGTGCTGTCATCAGTGCAGTGAAGGGTCCTGGCTGAGTCTGCAGCTGCTGAAACTGGGGAATCACTAAAGGTCCTGGCTGCTGACCGGCCTGCCTCTGAGTAAGCTCCATCATCTGACTCACTAGAGCAGAGACAAGGGCCATCTGCTGACGCTGAAGCTCTGCCTGTCCTCTGATCAGCTCCATCATCTGACGTCTGTCCTTTAACACACTCTATATAAACTCACCCAACCATCCTACAAGTGTTGTCACTGTGACAGTGCCCTCAGACTGCAAACCTGTCGGCTGGGGAGGCGCTCCTGTACTGGCTGACTCAGGAATCACCGTCTCTGTCTGAGCTGCCTGCTCGTGTAGTACCGGTGACTCCTGCTCCTTCTCTCCTGTGTGCTGGCTAGAGGTAGACAGGGATCCCCTAGGACTCTAGGTGAGTAGCTGGTGATCACCTCAGGGAAAGCGTCGTACTGCTCCTCTGTCACTAGGCCCATCCTCCTCAAGAGATAGCAAATGTAGGGCCCGTAGACCAAGTGACATCCTCCAACCCTCTCAAAGATCACCTCCTCCATCTCTCCAATCAGAAGGTCTGCCAAGTCAAACGGCTGCCTCCTCAGAATAGCTGCTACAACCCACTGATGGAGAAGTGTGAACTCCTCTTTGTACCCTGACCTAGGGATGATAGTCCTGGTGACTATCGCTCCCACCACCTTAGCCTCTGCAGTGAGTCTTGCAGGCCCTCTGTCAAACCCTAGTGTGTGCGGTGGTGGAAAGGCAATCGACACCATCTCATCTGTAGGCATCTTCCCTCCCTGAGGTCTGCGGGGTGATGTTAGTGTACCATTGGCACTCCTATAAAGTAGGAAGTCTGAAGATAGGAGTCCTAGGTTATGGATCAAATCCTGTCGAGTCACACGTTGTGGCTGCCCTCTGAATAAGAACCAGAACTCTGAGCGATCTCTGGCAACCCACAGTGTGGCGTAGAACTCTAGCACCACATCCTCTCTGTATCTGTGTGGAGCAGTAACCAGCTCTGCTAGTCCTGGCAAGTGCGTGAAGTACTGCTCCATGTCTGTGCCGGTGGCCCTCCTCATGGCCTCGTACGTCATGTACTGTTGCGGCACAAAGAGTCTGTCCTTGCCTCTCAGGCCAAGGTAGCATCTCAGACCCTCACCGATACTTCTCTGGAGGCCTGTCCAGTACCTCTCTCCAGCAACAGGGTCTCTAAGGACTGCAACCCACTGCTTGAAGGGAACCAAGCAAAGTGCCTTAAGGTCCTTTGCAGGAACCCTAAGAATGTCTGGCTCTCCAGTTGCCTGTACCTGTCTCTGCAGCCTCCTCGTGCACACCTCACAGGTGCACCTCGGGTCTCCTACCCGGTGAGCTGTCCTCTGGGGAACAGTCTGCTCTGCCTCCTCCTCTGACTCCTCCTCCTCAACCAGCTCCCCAGACTCTGACTCTGAGGTCTCCTCTCCAGTCTCCTCCTCCTCGGACTCCTCCTCCTGCTGCCTGGAGGATCCCTGATCCGTAGTTCTTGACGATCTCCCTTGACGGGAAACCGGTGTACACTACGGCCTCGGCGGTGGCACAACTACAACTGCTAGAGGTGCAGTCCTCTGACTGGTGCTCCTCCTCAAGCCCTAGTCCTCAGCTGGCTGGCTGATCCTCAAACGGGAGCTAGGTGTCTTGCGTGACTGCTCCATGGCATCCAAGTGCTGAGCCAACCTCCGGGCTCTCTCTGACTCTAGGTCCAGTCTCGGTCTCTTCTTGCTCTTAGGCTTCTCAGGCATCTTCCCTTTAGCCTTATCCTGTCCTGACCCTGCCATGTTTGCCTGCTGACTGTACTGCTATCACTGCACGCACATAGGTGTAGATGGGATAAGCATAGAGTCCTAATACATCTATAAGCAAAGCACCGCTAGAAAAGAATGCGCAATAGAAACCCTAGCACTGAATGAAGGACATGATCACTAGGCAAATATGCAAAGTAACAACAGTGATCATCGACTATATATGGCAGGTGCGAGTCATCTAGTGTGCAATCAAATAATAGGCAATTAATCTAACTGTAGACTAAACAGGAGACAAACCCTAGACAAGCAATTAATAGATATGTAGAATTAATTACAGACTAGGTTGAGCCAACTAATTAATTAATGCAACTAATGATGAGAATTAGTGCTAATTGCATCAATTAACTAATTACTCAAAAACTAGGGCATAAGACGATGAAAGGAGAATAGTAACAATATCCTAGGAGGAAGTTGACACACTGAGACCGACGGACACCACTGAAAGCGCTCCGATCATCGAAAAGGTTGGAGCTTTGTGGTCATCGGCAATGGAGGGGAAAAGCTCGGCTCTGGTCGTGCACGTGCGCAAGGTGGAGAGGCGACGGCACTGGCGGCGGCTCTGTGTGCGGGCGACAGCGTTGGTGGTGGAGCTTGGGGGCACGCACGGCGGCAGAGGCGGGTGCGCACGCGGGGAGGAGCTACGGCGCGTGGGGCAAGGCGGCGGCGCACGGCGGCGGCGGCTCGCAGCTGCACGACGGTGAGCGGGGGTAGGGCGCGCGGTGGGGCTGGTGGCTGAGGCGGCATGGTGGCTCTCCCTGGTCAGTGTGGTGGCGGTGAGGGCGGAGGCGACGACGGCGAGAGCGGCAAGGTCAGCGGCAGAGTCCTGGACGTGTTCTCGGCGTCGGAAGAACGAACGGGGATGAAGCCAAATCAGTTCTGACCGATTTTGACCTAGGTCAAATCCCGAATGGACGGCTGAGATCCATCAAGAAAAGATCAATGGCTCAGATCGGAAAGCATACCACTCAATCAACCCAAGTGACTGAACGGTACGGTCCCTGGACCGGACTATCCGGTCTGCTCTAGGTCTGCTGGCGAACTATATAGACCGGACGGTCCGGTCACTAGGACCGTACTATCCGGTCTCTATGACCAGACTCTTTAGAACACTGTGCCCGAGGGCACTGACCAGACTGTACGGTCCGAAGATCGGACTATACGATCACTACCAATTTTTCGCTGAATCAAGGAATTTCTCCATTTTCCAAGTGCCCTCGCTAAGCATACAAAGGAACACCGCACTTGGAATATAGAGGGAACTCTCAAACACTCTTTTTCAAATAGTGGCACTCTATGGTCTCATAGTTTCGCAAATGCCAAATGAAAGATTGAGCAAATAAGAACCAAGGCAATAAAGAACCAAATGGGTATGTATGAGCCTTAGTCCATGAACTGCACGAGTAGATTTAACCTCGGAGTTCATAAGAGCTTGCTCAATGGGCATGAAGCATAATCCTTTCCTTTGGTCACACTTACGGAGATGTAATCTCATATAGAGCATGAGGCACAAATATCTCCAAATGTGACAAGCCTCCTTTGTGTTTCTTATATGATGCATGCAACAAGCATTTTACATGTGCAATGAAGGTAAACATGCCATGTGAATGCAAGCAATATTAATCAAGACACAAAGGAAACCTAACAATGTCAAGTTTGAACCCCTCTCAAGCTTACTCACTATAAGCCATACCCTTGCCTTGAGAGAAGCCAAACCACCATCTCAAGCACTCCCCCTTGCTTATTGCTATCTTGAGTGGGTTAGACATTGACTAATTTTTATGTATTTTTCTTTTAGTTATTTACACTTGCATGGATGCAAAGCATACTAGTCACAAAGGAGTCCTAATTACCATGCAATGCAAGAGAAAGAAAAACACACTACAGCTACCAAAAACAAAATGAACACGGTTACCCCCTCATGAGTAGATAGGTCGTTGAGGTCCATGTCACTTGTGGTGGACTTCACATGATCTTCATGAAAGCACTCGGTCCACCACCACCAACAACTAGGTCTTGTTCTTGGGCACCCACTTGTATGTAGCCGATCTCTCAAGATCAACAATGCACTTAGGCACCCATATGCTCTTGACCTTTCACTTCTTATTTGGTGGTCCCAAAGCCTTGGCTTTCACCTTGTCATACTTGTTCCTAAAAAGCTTGAAATGGGTGTTCTCATGGAACAAGTTAGTATTAGGTAAAGCAATGGAACTTCTCACCCTTGGACAATCCTTGGTGGCGTGGCCATCCTTGCAATACCTCTCGCAATAGTAGTCGTCGGCGAGTAGGGGCTTGATCCATTCGAAATAGAGTCACTCGTCCTGATGATACCGACGGTGGCGGGATATGAGCCAAGTCCCCGGTGGGAGAAGTTGTTCACAAGATTCCTTCCAAGAATCTCCTTGTGTATGGCTCTACCATGTGTAAGCCTCTCGAAGCCATCCATCACCAACTTCCTCTCTTTCTTGAGCTTGTGATATTCCTTCAAAACAAGTGGCTCAAGAGAAGAAACCTCAACCGAGGTGGTTAGTTCATCACACATAGTAGAAGCATCGCTCTTTGATGAACAAGAGGAGGGAGAGGCAAGGTTCTCAACATTGATGGCCTCAAAAGTAATCTCAAGGGCCTTGTACTTCTTATGAAGCTCTACATGATCACCCTTGAGTTTGTCATAACTCTTATTTAGGGCATCATGAGATGTGACAAGGTACTTGAGCTCACTCTCAAGCTCACCAACACGGTCCTTAGCCAACTTACACTCTCTTCTTACCACATCCAACATTTTGGATTTCATGACGGCGATGTCGTGGGCTTGCTCAAGCATACTCTACAATTCGACACAAGTGTGCTCCTCGTCATCGCTGTCATCACTACTCTCATCCTCACTCTCCCCAAGTTGGCTTGAAGCCATGAGGTACGTGGGAGGAGGAAGGAGAGCACGTGGTGATGTGGTCTTGATCATGGCTAGGCTGGCCACTTCTTCATCACTTGATGAGGTGGACTCGTCACTTGAGTTGTCGCTTGTCCACTCCCCCACAAGTGCCTTGTGAGAGAACTTCTTCTTGTAGTCTTGGGGCTTGCCTTTGCCCTTGGACTTGTCTTTGTTGAAGACTCTCTTCATCTTTTGCTTGGCTTTGGGGTCTTCTTCTTCTTCTTTACTTGAATCTTGTGACTTGAATGCTTCTCTCTTGGGCTTTGGGCACTCACAAAAAAAGTGATTCTTCGAGCCACAATTGAAGCACTTGCCCCGGGACTTGGAAGTGAACTTGTTCTTGAAGGTCTTTATTTTCTTCATGAGAAGAGCCAAATCCTCGGTCAAGTCACCCTCATCATCATCTTCATCTTCATCATCGGTGTCCACCTTCTTCTTGCCTTTCTTGCACTTGCTTGATTCTTGCTTGTCAGCTTGTAGAGCAAGGTTAGATGGTTGAGGATCATCCATCCCTAGCTGATAGCTCTCGAAGGCGGTGATCTTGCCAAGTACATCCTTCATGGTCTTGGTCTTGAGGTCACTATGTAAGATGTATATGATGATGGACTCATACTTGGGGTCTTTGAAAAACCTCAAGAATCTTCTGATGACCTCCACGGGCTTGAGCTTGAAATCATCCCCAAGTGCATTGATCTCCTCCACTAGCACATGAAAATGAGAATACACAACATTAGCTCTCTCATGTGGCAATCTAGCAAAGTTATTGTGGGATATATGTACCCGGGATACCTAACCACTCGGCTATATGACCGAGTGGGCCAGGGGTTTAATTTTAAATATATTCAGCTTAGAGATATTTATATAGATATTTGTTTGAGTAAGCCGCAAGTTAGGTTTACAGATATGTTAGTTAGATAGAATCTATTGTAACCGACTCGGATGATACCTTGTAAACCCCTGCCCCTCGGATATATAAGGAGGGCAGGGGGCCTTTGTTGATAGGTAGACTCGTATTGGAACCCTAATTCCAGTGCGAACCTTAGCAATACAACAACACCAAACAGGACGTAGGGTTGTTATCCTCCGGGAGGCCCGAACCTGTATAAACTCCGCGTCCTGTGTCCATCGATCTTAACTACTCATACGCATACCTGAATCTACTATCAAGAATATCTCTCGACAGTCGGCGCGCCAGGAAGGGGCTGCGTTGAGCATAGCATCGTCGAAATCGATGGCTTTTGTCGACATCAAGTTTCGCCCGAGAGACAAGATCTGCTTCGGAACCGTCAGCCTCATCGCCGATCCGCACGGGGACCTTGTTGAGGAGGAACGTGCGGCCAATCAACAAAATCTAGTCAGCCGACTCCCGCTTGGGTTCAATAACTCGACGGCAAATTTCCAGGCAGAAACCCTCTCGGGTGACAACTCAACGTTGCCCATAATGCCCCGATCCACAACCTTGGTTGATTCGGACTTCACTGCGATTGATCTCCTAGCTCGTCAGTCGGACGCAGATCTCGAACTTTTCGACGAATTGAGGTTTATTGCAACAATCGGTCTCGGAAGCGAGTCACTCCTGGACTTGATTGAAGAGCCGAGTGATTCAGAAAGCTGCTCCTCGGACTTCCACGAGGTGTTCATGGTGGCACCCGCCGCGCACACTAGAGTCGACGGAGAAACATCTGCCGCGGCAGCCGCACGCGGCACCGCGCCACGTGTAGACGGACAAGAGACAGATCCTAGAGACGGTGATCCAGATGCGGTCACCCCTCCACTCCGCAGACCAGATGCCCAGCACAGATCTGGCATCGTCCGAAACTTAGACATGGGCGACTGGACCTTAAAACTTGATGGTGAGGATGTCTATACAACCCTAGAGCATAATATCATGGCCGCAGTAGCCCTCCTGAAAACCATAGAACCCTTGCTCCAAGTCTCCCCAGCGCTGACACCTCAGGTCAACCAACTAAAAGCACACATCAGGGCCACGGCCGTACTGGAGATGAATGCGGCAAGACCAGCATCGAGTCGGTCAGCTTCTGGGGCCGCTAGTTCAATACCCAGGGAGGAAAGAAGAGATCGACAGTGCTCCAGCCGGGAGGCAACACCGCCTACTGCCCCCAGACGCAAGCCCATCGCAGAGTTCCAAGATCGACATCCAAACATCGACTTGCGCAATGGCATACCACCACGTGACGCGCGGGTCTGACTAGACAGCAGGTAACAAGAGCGCAATGACACGACCCACCAAGCACATGAAGATGAACGACGCCGGCGTGGAGATGTTATCTATGAGCGTGATGACAGGCGGCCGGTATATCGTGACGAGTATTACCATGATCGACGAGACGAGGGCCACCGCGATGATAGGCCCCGCCGAGATACTGGTCATGAGCAAGAACGAACCCTGATCATAGATGATTATGATGAGGAGGCTGGCATTTGAGCCTTCACTCGAGAGCTTCGAACCGTCAGCTGGCCGGTTGGTTTCAAACCAGTCGGCATTGAGAAGTACGACAGCAAAACGGATCCACGTGACTGGCTCCACGTCTACTCGACAGCCATACGGGCACTCGACGGCGACAGTTTTGTCATGGCCAACTACCTACACGTTTACCTAGCCCCAGTCGCAAGAACTTGGCTCACCAATCTGCCCGACAACTCCGTCAGTTCCTGGGCAGGTCTCTGTCGGCAGTTTGTTGACAACTTTCAAGCAACCTTCGACAGGCCAGGAAATCACTGGGAACTAAGCCGCATCAAGCAGCGAGACAGGGAACCGCTTTGAGATTACATCCAACGCTTCTACCGAGTGAAGAATACCATCCCCAACATCTCGGATGCCCAAGTCATCGCCGCCTTCCAAGCTGGACTTCGTGACGATGATTTGATCAAAAAGATTGGAAGGTTAGATGCGGCCGGCGGACTGACAGCTAAAGATCTGTTCATCATGGCTGACAAATATGCCGCCGGCAATTCGGCTTTATTCCAAGTCCGACACTATAAGGAGACCACCCCGAGGATCCAGTCGGGTCCGACCGATTACAGCAAGGATGGTGACCGGAAACGCAAGCACGCCCGCACGGTAGCCAACACTGAGCGATCATCCAAGAGGAAACCAGTCACTCAGGATGATTTCGACAAGATGCTTGATGGTCCTTGTCTGCTTCACGACTGCGCTCATAAAGCAAGGGAATGCTTTAAGTTGAAGAACTTTGCCCATCATGCCCTGAAGGTCTGTAAGGAGTGCCCCTGGATCCCCAAAGGCGCTAAGAAAGATTCGGACAAGGATAAGCAAGATGAGGATAAAGAAGACTACCAGGACCCCGAGAGCGAGGTTAATTATATCTGCGGCCGCTCCACAGCAGATTCCAAGCGCCAGCAGAAGATTCTTTATAGAGAGGTTCACTCGGTCTCACCGGCAGTACCTCGGTATTTGTGATGGTCAGAGGTCTCGATTACCTTTGATCGCTCGGATCACCCAAACCACGTCCCTAGGCCCGGGAAATACCCTTTAGTACTCACGCCAACTGTTAACCGAGTCCGGCTAAACAGGGTACTAGTAGATGGAGGCAGCAGTCTCGACATCCTCTTCGTCAAGACCTTCAAGGAGCTCGGCATACCCTTGACTAACCTCAAGCCAAGCCGATCGCCGTTCCACGGCGTGATACCAGGCATGCAATCCTTCCCTCTTGGGCAAATCACTCTGCCTGTCACTTTCGGCACTCGGGAGAACTTCAGGACGGAGCGTATCACATTCGAGGTCGCTGACCTCGACTCTGTTTATCACGCCATTTTAAGGCGGCCAGCCATCGCTAAGTTCATGGCGATACCTCACTATCCTTACATGACGATGAAGTTGCCAGGACCAAACAGAGTCATTTTACTTCACTCGGATATGAGGACATCATACGACTGCGACAATAGCAGCTGCGAGTTGACAGAGAAGATAGAGGCGGCGTCAGAATTAGCTGAGTTGAAGGAGGCGATCGCAACAGCTGAGGAGGGCATGCTAGACCCTGCTCCCAAGAAGGCGCCAAAGACCGCGGTTCATGCGGACATCGTGGATACCAAGAAGATTAGCCTAGATGATAATAATGTAAGAAAGACCACTAATATTGGGGTCAATTTAGGTGATAAATAGGAAAGCACGCTCATCCTTTTTCTTCGAAATAATAAAGATATATTTGCATGGAAACCTTCTGACATGCCAAGGGTTCCCAGGGAAAAGGCTGAGCACAAACTTCACGTCCGCGAGAATGCCAGGCCTATAAGTCAACGGCTTAGACGATTCTCGCAAGATCGAAAGGATGCAATAAGGAAAGAAATTGGCCGACTACTGGCAGCCGGTTTCATTAAAGAAGTTTTTCACCCCGACTGGCTGGCTAATTCGGTTCTGGTATGAAAGAAAAATAAGGAGTGGCGAATGTGCGTGGATTGCACTGGCCTCAACCAAGCTTGTCCAAAAGATTCATTCACCCTTCCACGCATTGATCAAGTGATCGATTCGACGGCTGGATGCGCATTATTGTGTTTCTTAGACGCCTATTCAGGGTACCACCAGATTCTCCTAAATGAATCCGACCAGCTTAAAACCTCGTTTATCACGCTGTTCGGTGCGTTTTGTTATATAACTATGCCCTTTGGGCTAAAGAACGCCGGCGCCACTTATCAGCAGACCATGCAACAATGCTTAGATAGCCAGATCGGAAGAAACGTCTAAGCCTATGTGGATGATGTGGTAGTCAAGACTCGGCTTTCCACCAACTTAATATCCGACCTAGAGGAAACATTCGGGAATCTTCAAAAATACAATATGAAGTTGAATCCGGACAAATGTACCTTTGGGGTCCCGTCTAGAAAATTACTCGATTTTTTAGTATCACATAGAGGGATTGAAGCTAATCCAAAAAAGGCTAATGCCATATTGCGGATGGGACCTCCACATTCGCAGAAAGACATCCAAAAGCTTACTGGTTGCATGGCTGCACTCAGCCGGTTCGTCTCACGATTGAGCATTCGAGGTTTGCCCTTTAACCGTTTACTCAAGAAGCAAGAATCATTCACCTGGGATGATGACGCTCAGAAAGCTTTGGATGATTTTAAGGCCTATAGTGTGTCCTATGGTGTTAACCCCTCCAAGGCCAAAGGAAACCTTGCAGCTGTACATCTCCGCAACCACACACGTTGTCAGCACCGCGCTGGCGGTAGAACGGGAAGAAGATGGCAAAGCTCAAAAGGTGCAGCGGCCCGTCTATTTCGTCAGTGAGGTCTTATCTGAGTCCAAGGTATGATATTTTCAGCTTCAGAAGCTAATTTATGCCTTATTAATGACATCTCAGAAGTTGAAGCATTATTTTGAGGATCACCCGATCGAGGTTCACACGTCGTTTGGCCTGGGCGAATTGCTATATAATAGAGAGGCCACTGGGAAAATTGCTAAATGGGCCGTGGAATTAGGATCGTATGATATCACCTTCAAGTCCCGTGATTCGGTCAAATGTCAGGCCTTGTCAGACTTTGTTGCCGAGTGGTCAGAATGCGAGTTACCGCCTAGCCCGCATGAATCAAGCTATTGGCAAATGATGTTTGACGGTTCCTTACAACTAGAAGGTGTCGGGGCAAGCGTTGTATTAACATCTCCTGAAGGGGCCAAGCTGTGATATGTTCTTCGTATGCACTTTCGAGCGTCTAACAATGTTGCGGAATACGAGGCACTACTACATGGGCTTAGAATGGCTATTTCACTCGGAGTTCAAAGATTGAGCGTCTCTGGTGACTCGGCGCTAGTGATTAATCAAGTAACAAAGGAGTGGTGTTGTTCCCACGAAAGCATGACAACCTACTGCACTGAAGTTCGGAAGCTAGAAGACAAGTTTGATGGTATTGAGTATAAACATGTCCTTCGTAAGTATAACGAAGAGGCGGACGAACTGGCCAAACTTGGGTCTAGTAGGTCTAAAATACTGAATGGAGTTTTCTTTGATGATCTCCATAAACCATCTGTACTAACCCAGCAAACTATTGAGCAGTTGACACCGAAGGCAGGATCAACATCACATGTTGCTATCATTACAGTAGATTGGTGAACTCCTTTCATCGAGTACCTGGACGGTGGTACATTACCGACTGATAAAAACGAAGCCCTAAGGATTATTCGCAAGTCTCGGTCATATTGCATTATCAACCATGGACTGTACAAACAGAGCCCACATGGGATGCTGATGAAGTGCCTATCTCAAGACGAAGGAAGAGTCATGTTAGGGGACATCCATGCTGGCATTTGCGGGAATCATGCAGGCCCATCCACAATTGCATCCAAAGCAATGAGACAAGGTTTCTATTGGCCGACTACTGGTACCGATGCCAAGGAAATTGTCCGAAAGTGTGAGGGTTGCCAGTTCTTTGCCCGCCAGATGCACGTGCCTGCCATAGAGCTTTAAAATATCCCAATAACATGGCCATTTTCAGTATGGGGTCTAGATATTGTCGGGCCTTTCATGAAGGCTCAGGGGGGTTTCACTCACCTTTTCGTGGCAGTAGACAAGTTTTCTAAGTGGATTGAGGCAAAGCCAGTCAGAAAGATTTCAGCAAAGAAGGTCGTCGAATTCATGACTGAAATAGTCACTCGGTTCGGTGCCCCCCATAAGATCATCACCGATAACGGCACACAGTTTGCAGCGGAAGAGTTCAAAGAATTCACAAGCCGGGTGGGTTTTAAGATTAGCTACGCCTCGGCAACCCACCCGGAGAGCAATGGCCAAGTTGAACGTGCAAATGGCCTCTTGTTATCTGGGATTAAGCCACGTATATTTGACCGGCTGGAACAATATGCTCGACGTTGGGTTCGAGAACTACCAGCAGTATTATGGGGGCTTCGAACGAATGTAAGCCGCGCCACAGGGCATTCTCCTTTTTCCTTGGTATACGGGTCAGAAGCCATGTTACCAACTGAGATTTTGTTTACCTCCCCTCACGTGGCTTCGTATGAAGAAAAATCTTCCAATGAGCACAGACGTGACGACCTGTTGTTACTAGAGGAGAAGCGTGATGCCACGTTATTGCGATCGGCAAAGTACCAACAAAGCTTGCGACGTTATCACGACAAAAATGTCAGAGCGCGTGGTTTTTCAGTCGGAGACTTGGTCCTGAAGCAGGCCCAATCCACGGTAGGCAAGCACAAACTCTCGGCCCCTTGGGAAGGACCTTTTATTGTAAAGGAAATCACTCGGCCGGGTGCGTACCGTTTAATGCGCGAGGATGGGTCGGACCTTCAAAGTTCCTAGAATATATCACAACTACGTCATTTTTATGCTTAGTATTTATAATTTTTTGTAATTACCTTTATTTGACTTTATATAAATTATGGTCATGACGACTGGTTTGGCAATTTTCGAATTTTTATGGATAATTGTTGCTGTCATTTAAGTCATGATTTAAATTCGGATACTTGGTACCACCTCAACTCGTGCATGTTAACCAAGCGGGTTACTTAGTCCCCAGGGTTCTTGCCGTCTGTTAGGGACAAAGAAAATTCTCACAGTTCGCATATGTCTGTCCGAGTGAGTTCTTAGTCTCCATGGTTCATATCGGCTATTGGGAGTGTTGTTTAGAGCGCTGACATGAGTTATGTAGTGGTTGTGAGTGTTTAACACGAGTTCATACACTACATATATGAAGCAGCGCGACCCAAGTATTTGTTACAATCCTGATGACAAATCTAAACTTTCATAGTCTATTGCACAGATGTTACATTATCACAACAGAGGTGTAACATGGTCTTTTAAGACTTTACAATACTTATATTTTTGGTAATGGATCTAGTTCTATTTGGTCAGTTAAAACATGAGTTGTTTTTTGTGCTTCAGTTACGAGGGTTTCACATTGTTCGTCAGAGAAATCTTCGTGGAAACCCTCGGCTACTACATCCAAATTTATGTCAGGAATGTGAGACTTTGCTATAGCTAAAACTTGTGCCCCAGCTAGTTCTACAACACGCCGAGCATGTTCTTTCACTCGGTCGGGTGCCTCTTGTAGTCTTGTCATTAAGTCTCGACACCTGGGTGGCTTCTCTTCTGGAAGTATATATTGGGCGACTACCTCTGCATCTTTCTGGAGAGCTGCAAGAGACCATCGGAGGTTTTCGTCACCCTCTATGAATTTCTTTTGCAAAAGCTCATATGACCTTTTTGATCCTACAAGAGTACAATATTTATAATTATCTAGAACAATGACTTTGGTATAACGGTAATAAATAAATAACTCTATACCTTTTAGGTGTTTCTTAGCTTCTGCCTTTTCAGCTTCGAGAGTGATAACCTTTTCCTTGTATTCTTCTTTAAGTTTTTCAACTTCTTTGTATGCTTTTTGGAATTGGTTTAATTCATCTACAGCTTTCTTGAAAATCCTTTCAGCCTTGGACAGTTCTGCCTCTAGTGTTGTGTTCCTATCCCTTTGGCTTTTTATTGTTCCCTCGGCGTGTGTCAGTCATAAATATGTTAGATCACATAAATGTATTTATTTTTGAGCACATTGGTATAATAATAATTACCTTCGGCTCTTTTTCTCCATAGCGATTGGGATACTTGCATTGTTTTAAAATCTTCGTTCAGCTTTTCAAAATTTTTCTTGATATCCACCGAGTCCTGGAGTTGTTTCTTTAGACTTTTATTCTCGGACTTCAGTGTTTCTACAGATTGTGTCGCTGACTCCAGTTCATTGATACGGCTTTGCATATTTGCAATTTGAGCAGCTGATTGAGACTCTTGATTGTGCTTTAGTTCCAGCACCCATGACATTTCTGAGTGCAAGAGTTCAAAATATTTTAAGATCTGGAAATAATATGCCAAGGATTGTGTTTATGTTTTTACCTTGTAGCTTGCATTGGAGTTCATCAACTTGAGATGAACGGGCCTTCAAATCTATTGATAATTGCCCAACTTCTATTCTTTCTTTGGCCAGTAGGTCTTCTAAGTCGATTGCTCTCGCACAATGCCTTTCAGCAAGTTGCAGGAGTTTACTCTTATTGGCCATCTGAGTTTTTAGAATCTGCACAAGGGATAAGTTGTATAGAAGTCATTACATAATATTGTTGTTATTGGAGCCAGTTTTTAAGAAGGTAAGGGTACCTAGAAGGAATGAAAGGCCTTTTCAGTAAGATCTTCAAACTTCTTCAATTCGGCTTGCTCTGCCGACTCATCGTACCCGGCAATGGCAAAGGGGCCACTATGATACACCATTCTGGTCGGTGCAGGTTGTTCTGTGACACCTTCTTTTATTACTCGATGTATTGGCGTGGGAGCTACATACACTTCTGGACCAATGGGATAATCATATATTGGCTCCGGCACCGTTTCAAATATCAACGATGGTTCTTCTTGTGCAGCCGGGATAGTAGTGTCTTCAGTTACCGTCGACTCGGGCATGTCCAAATCTGGGACATTGATTGACTCGGCTTGTCTAGTTTTTGGCCGAGAAGGTCTTGGTGCATCCCTTACATCACTCGGTTTTTCGGCCGAGTGACTGGGGATATCATCTTCGGATGTCCCCATAAATGGTGCATCTTGATCTTTTTCAGGAGCCGTATTTTTTGCTGGGATATCTTCATATGATGCTTCACCGGTTGACCTATCCAGAGAATGAAGATTATACAGCTGTTCTTCGAAAGTTGTGCATTATTATATATCGTTTTACTTACTTTGTTCGGTGTTTGAATTTTAAGCCTGCCACCTTTGATGGGGGGCTAGTTGGTCTTGAGTCACTTGTCGCGTCGGGTGTTTTCTTCTCAGGAATTGTCTTATCTGACTCCTTCGGATGCGCCTTCTCCTGAGTGTTAGTCTCCAGTGGCTGCCGAGTGGTGGTTTTATCGGCAGCCTTCTTCTTTGCTTCGCCTTGTAGTCTAGATATTCTGTCAGTCAGCAACTCTTCTTCATCGGAGTCTTCAATGTGAGCTTTACGACGTTTTGATGATGGCTGAGGTGGGGATTTCTTTTGCGGCGTCGGTGGCAGTGGAGGATTGGATATATATACGTCAAGGTTCTGTGACATATGTGCGGCATCAGTTGTTGTTAACTAATAAGGAAAGCAGTATTAATTTTCTATAGAGGATCAGTGGTTAACTTACAGCACTTCTTCCAGTTTTGGAATGATGGCCAGATTCCTGCGCTCCCTGGAGTCCAATCTAGTAGCGATGAAAATATGCTTTCCAGTCGCAATGTCAGTTCCCTTTCTGAGAGTATTTCTGATACTTCCATAGTGGGGTCTGATCCTAGTTGGAATTTCCAGCCAGGGACGTGGCGGTTCTTTATGGGCTGCACACGGCGATATATGAAGCTGGCGGCAACATGAACGCCGGTATAGCCTTTGGACTTCAGATAATCCACATGTTTCAAAATCTCATTAACATGTGCTTTCTTGCTTGGATGAGCCTTCGCGGACCATTCGGGGCGTGGCTTGGGGGCTTCAGCTGTCATTTCTGACAAAGGCGGGGTATGGTTGCCGTGATAAAACCAGTCTGCGTGCCACCCTTTGTTGGTTGATGGGAGTGGTACTTCGATGTACTTGGATTATTTCTCAATTGGAATCCAGCACCTCCTATGACATTATTGCTGTTTGATTTCAACACAAACAGTTCCTTGAAGGTGTCGAAATGAGGAGGATTCCCAAAAACACTTCGCAAAAATGAATAAAAATAGCGATGTGTAGAATGGAATTTGGGTTCAGATTGACCAGATTAATGCCATAGAAGAATAGAAGACCTCTAAAGAAGTCGCAGCACGGAAGGCCAAATCCGCGATAGAAAAAGGAGGCAAAAACTGTAATTTGGTCGACGGGGGGTTGAGGAAATTTCTGACCTATGGCTTCAATCCACCCACCCGTCTGTTGATCTTGTAGCACACCATCTATCACCAATCTGTTGATTTATTCTGCGTCCATGGTTGATGCTAGGAACTCCTTAATGCCAGCGGGAATATCAAAAATCAATTCTTCGCTTTCACCTCTTTTAGGAGAGGCCCCTTTTTCAGATTGAGCCCTCGTGCTTTGGTGGGTGCGCTTTGGGGCCATCGAAACCGATATGGGAGGCTTCTGGGAGATGGAGATCAAGATCCGAACCTCTATCTTCGGGCTTGCGCATGTGAAATGGCGGCGGAACAGTGCCACGGTGGTAGCGGACAAATGGAAGTTCCAAACCTAGGGTTTGCGCATGCGGAATGATGGCGGCGGAGAAGTGGAAGCTTTGGATCTAGATTTTGAGAAGGGCAGACTCCAGCGGCGTTATGAAGGTGAAGGGTTGCAACTGTTTGCGGGTACCTTTTATACACGTCTAATGACCTATTGGGTCGTTACTTGGATCAGTATAGTTATATTACACCGGTAAGCGGATTTATTATGTTTTAGATATTCTTTTCCAGTGCTAACATTGAGTGCTGTGGATTTAACAATGATTGATAAATCACTCGGATTAATGTGTTTTCAATCCTGGAAAATGCAAATTCCGAGATGCAATGACTAATCAGTTAGTCATTCGGATTAACGTGTTTTTGATCTTGGAAAATGTTAATTCTGGAAAATAATGACCAATCACTCGGACTAATGCAGTTCGGTCTTGGGAAATTGTATCTCTCGGTTATTTGTGATATAGTAATTTTTTTTTCAGCACCAATCTTGGGGGCTGTCTTTTGTATGAATACTAGTGATACACCACCAATCTTGGGGGCTACGGCAGTTGACGTTCGTAGCATATCAATTGGGTTATATGCATTTTTTTTTGGATATCAATATTAATTTGGTGATGCGTCACTCGGTGATCAGGGAAATTCAATTATTAATGAGTTTTGGTTTAAGTGAAAGCCTTGGATATTTTAACTCAGATGTTGTTTCGGTATAAAATCAACAAATGTTTTGAGTTGGGGGCTATACTTGTAAGCCATGCCTTTTTACTCAAGAGGTTAAATAGAAGATTTATTAGAGCCAATATGAAAAGCACTTCCCAAATTTCATAAGATGTCGAGGAAATTCAAGGCGACGATTCAAGATGGAAAGTTCTTGGGGGCTACTGTGGGATATATGTACCCGGGATACCTAACCACTCAGCTATATGACCGAGTGGGCCAGGGGTTTAGTTTTAAATATATTCAGCTTAGAGATATTATGTAGATATTTGTTTGAGTAAGACGCAAGTTAGGTTTACAGATATGTTAGTTAGATAGAATCTATTGTAACCGACTCGGATGATACCTTGTAAACCCCTGCCCCTCGGATATATAAGGAGGGCATGGGGCCTTTGTTGATAGGTAGACTCGTATTGGAACCCTAATTCCAGTGCGAACCTTAGCAATACAACAAGACCGAACAGGACGTAGGGTTGTTATCCTCCGGGAGGCCCGAACCTGTATAAACTCCGTGTCCTGTGTCCATCGATCTTAACTACTCATACGCATATCTGAATCTACTATCGAGAATATCTCTCGACAGTTATCATACTTGTTCTTTAGCACATAGTATCTTTCCTCTTTGACATCACTAGTACCCTCATGGATACTCTGAATCTCAGTCCAGATACCATGTGCTGTCGAACTAGCATCCAATCTAGCAAACACATCCTTGGAGATGCATGAGAACAAAGCATTCTTGGCCTTAGCGTTGTTCTTAACAAAGTCAGGCTGTAGAAGGTTAGCATCCGTATCAGACTCATGGGTCACCGTCCATATCTCTGGATCAAGGACTCAAGGTAGGCTTGCATACGAGCCTTCCAATACCCAAAGTCCTCCCCATCGAATATGAAAACACTCCCCACCTTTCTCGGCATCCTTACTCAAGGCGGTGAAGCCTCAAATTGAGCACTTGGCTCTGATACCACATGTAAAGACTGAAGGCCTACCGAGACGGAGCGGGGTGAATCGGTGGGCCGACCACGAATCCAAATACTTCAGTTTCATGCTTCTAAAACCTAACGAGTCTTTCAACCTAAACAATTCTAGTAGGCCAAGACCCTACACATGCTAGTGTTTATAATTCAAAGCAAAGCACGGAAGCTAAACACACTAGCCTATGCAAGCGACAAGTCACCCTATCACTAGAGCACACAATTGCGAAATAGTAATGAGAGGGTCAAGGAATGCTCATGATTTTTCCCGAGGTCTCGAAAGGATGGCGCCTTCCCCTACTCCTCGTTGGACCACTCCCGTCGGAGTCCCGGTCCCTCCCGCCACCAAGTGGAGTTCTCGCCCATGAGCCCGCAATCACTCCTCGAGTAAAGACACGATGTACGTCACCGCTGCACAAAGTACAAGCTCGCCTCCCTCGAGAACTTATCAGACTCCCCGAGCCGACACAGGCGCTCACTATTGATGCCCCTTCCAACGACGGGCTCAAACCATGTATAAACTTGTGACGGCCTTCACAACCAATCACGATAGGCTCGATCACCAACACCTAACCGATCTAAGTCTCACCATAGACCAAGAGTAACAACCTAGATCACACCCTCAAGGACACCCTAGCCTTAGATGTGCAAGGTAGCTCTTTGTTACTCTCACTAGCACTCTCAAGATATCCAATATCCTCTCCTAGTGCTCTCCTCTTTTCCTCTTGGACCTTACCAAATGCTCTTAGGTATTCCACTGGCCAAGAGAGGTCTCTAAGATCCCAGCAATGAAGTTATATAGGCTCCCAACCTCAAACTAGCCATTGCTCCATGAAATCAGCATTCTGGGCCTCCAGACCGGACCGTCCGGTCACTGCCTGACCAGACTGTCCGGTCATTGCAAACCGAGCACCAACGACTCTCTGCCCTGAGCTGACTCCTGCACTGATCGGACCATCTTGTTAGTAGACCGGACCGTGCGGTCTGTCCAATCGTCTCATCGGACTCCAGAACCTTGGCTTCCTCTCTGCCCTATGCTTCACCCACGCAGATCGGACTGTCCGGTCTGTAGATCGGACCGTCCAGTCTCTATGGTCCCTCGCACAGACAGAAACCTTGCTCCTTGCTGGAAGTCCCAGACAACTCTAAATAGTGACCGGACCATCCGGTCTCCACTGACCTCTCTGTCTGATCTCTACATCTCGAAGCTGAAACTCATCATCCTCGCTTGACTTGGTTTCCCGGCTTCTCCGAACAGCTCCTTGGCTTCTCCACTGTCATCTAGTGCCTATGATTTCACCGAGCAACCTTGCATATCACCGACTAGACATGACCTAAGAGAATGACCTAGACCCTTTTGATAGTCCGGTTTTTCCTATGGACTCAAAGCCGTAACAACTACTCAAGTGTTCCAAACACTTGCACCATAGCTTGTCCTCCGCTTTGATCCATCTCCATCAACCCTTGGACGCCATCAAGTTCACAAGCCTCCATGCTTGCGGTCATTGACATCAATCGCCAAGGACACCATCATCCATATGATTTGTAATAGAGTTAAGAGATGATTCCTACATAGACAACACTCGTGTAGATATTAGCCCACAATTTTATAGTTGTCATCTATCACCAAAACATCCATACCACAGGGATCCAATCATCAATGGTCATGAAGCTTACAATAGTCCTATAATCTATAGTGACAACGAGCCTCTTCCGCAGAGTGTTCAGCCTCGGGAACCAATTCAAGTCGAGCCTCCGTCAACAGCTGCTGCGGCGGTTCAAGTTCAGGCTCCGGTAATCCAAGTCCAGCCTGCGCGAGTTGTTGTAAAGGCTTCGGTAATTCCAAAGACGATTACCAGTTTTGACAAAGAGCCAAAGGACCCAAAAGCAAAAAATGATGTTGATAAGTACTTGGCTGGATTGAAAAAAACGTCTAGCAAGCACCAATAAGCTCGTCCTCCAAGAACAAGATCCTCAGGATAAAGTGTCGTACGACGATCACATTTTGGACAATCCTGCGGACAATGTGGACTACCCGATATTCAAATTCGGTAAGCCCCTTATATCAAACAACATGTACAAGAACCTGCCATGGGAGATGCGGAAGTTGCATGACTGGTACATAATGGCGTCGAAGGAAGGGGTCACCACAATCACTTGTAGGATTCCAAGTGAGGTGTTCAATGAAGAGGACGACGAACAAACCTTAGGCCTTTTTTGGGAGGATGTCCACTTAATGTTTCGCCTAGGCAGGATGGATGTCACCTTCATCACCTTGTGGTGCATGTAAGTTTCACATTCGATCTACTTCGAATTTGAAGCACAATTCAATATATTACCTTATATCTTTTTTTTGTAGCATGAACTCTTTTTATCAAAGAAAGAGGGTTGATAGAAAAGATTGGAATGTGGCCCACGTCAACCCGAACCGCATCAATCAAAGCAGTATAAACCCAACGTTAAATCCCGATCACTATCCAGATAAGACACCGGCAGAGATAGGTGAAATGAAGGCGGTCCTGAGAAATGAAGCAAGGACTCGGGTTATAAATTATTTATGTGAGTACTTCCTGAAGTGGCAAGATAGACAATGCATCTTAGCCCCCTACAACTTCAAGTAAGTTGGAGCACTACTACTTTCGTCATCTATCATATGTTGAAGTTAAATCCAATTGTAAGTAACTTGTTGTCAACATTCTTGTAGCGATCATTGGATCTATTTTATGATAATTCCCAAAAATGGTACCTTCTCGTGCTGGATAATCTCGACTATGACAAGAAGTTGTACAGCAACATGGTGGAAGTCACAGATAGGTAACAAATTAGTCTATGTGTATATGAATTGATAATGTTAATATCATCTAATGATGCTTTGTCGACCATTTAGTTCTTACGAGAAATATGTCATAGCGGAAGGGAAATGTCATCCAAAACGGAAAAAGAAGATGTACTTCCGTCATAATTTTTGGGTAAGATTTATATGCATCACATACATGTCTTTATCGTAGTATCCATCATATAAAGTGTAACTAACTTGTGTTCTCTACTACATAGTACTTTAAGCAACAAAAAGGTAGTGTGCATTGCGGCTACTACACGTGTGTGTTCGCGTCTAGCTCTTCATCTTACCTAGCTCATATCATGGAGGAGTCTAATGAAGAGGTAAGTTGGTTTTGTTTATGTCCATTTTACTTTACTTGAACAGTGAAGTTTTTAAGATCTCATATTAACATACTCTACTCATGTGACATAGAGGGCCATAAGGGAAAAGGCACAATGGACTGCAAAGATGAAGAGGAACGACAAGATCAGAAACGGTATGATTTCTAAAGAACATGTTCATTTGACTACAAATAACATGTATTGCATTGTAGCTACTCTTTGTTGTTTTCTTTTGAGAGAGGTAATTAGTCCAGAAGGGAAGTATTTTGATTCAAATGGTGATCTAGCAACAAACCATAGGGCTCTTTGTGAGTGGGCTGGTTCAAGAGCACCATATGAACCCAATGTGTCAAAGAAAAATGATGATTATGCATTAGGGTTCATATAAGACATTTTATAATCTTCATTGAATATTTTGATGACAATGTTGTATATATTCTGTGATAAGATATAAATATATGTGATGAGATGTTGTAAATTTCTGTGTATGTAGAATATGTGATTTATGTATATTTGCTAAATTTTATTATTATTTTTTTGGAAAATAACAAGTAGCGGCGGTTGATGTTGTCAACCGCCGCTACTAATGGCAGAAATAGCGGCAGTTGGTGTTTTCAACCGCCATTACTAATGGCAGACAATAGCGGCGGTTGACATCTTCAACCACCGCTAATAATGTCTCTGTAGCGGTGGTTTATTTGGGCGTCAGACTACCCGCTGCTACAAATGCTTATTTATAGCTGCGTCTGCGTAGCGGCGGGGTGGCCTGCCCGCCGCTACAGAGCTTTTCTAACCGCCGCTACAGGTTTCTTTTGTTGTTGTGAATAGAGCCTGCCTAGGAACAACCCTAGCAGGCTTGTCTCCCGGCCGTAGAGGCCAGGGGTGGCCATGCCTTGCACGACATTGTCTTCGCTTGCCGTCGGCAAAGAGAGCGGCAACACGAGATGGAGACGCGCGCGGCCAGAAGACGGACCCAGCTGCCCGTGTCGGAGGAAAAGCACCGTGCCGCCGTGAAGCCATGGCGGTTGTACACAATGACCAGGCCGTAAGACGACGGTGGTGGCGTATTGTCGCTGTCATCATCGTCCTCAGCCCCGAGCAGCGCGCACGCGTAGGCGCCGATGGGGCTCTCGTCTTCGTCTCCTCGCAGTCGTAAGTGATGATAGGTGTTGCAGACGCACAGGGTGAGCACACGACCGCTCCTCCCATGTCGAATGTCGATGACGAGGCGGTTGTCCCGGGACGACGTGACCATCCGAGCGGATACGTTGTTGAAAACCCAGTGCCCGGTGTCGTCAATGAGACCGAGGAGCGATGCTTGACCCGCTGCTCGAAGGAACCATGGCACCCTCCTCATCCTCGAGTTGTCGATCTTTGTCGATGCTCAAGATCGGCAGTAAATATATAGGGCTACGTCGAGAACAAGAACTACGATGGTTACACAAGATGCCGAATTATACAGATTCGGGCCCTCTCAATGAGAGTAAAAACCCTACATCATGTGTTCTGTATTGTATTGATTGTCACAAGATGTTGTGTCTCTCTCCCCGATGGGGGGTACCCTGCCGCCTTATATATCCAGTCGACAGGGGGTTCAGGCAGAGTCCTAGTCGTACTCTACAAGGATTCTATATGGCAAGTCTAATCTTTCTTGTCTTGCACTCCAAGCCGAGTTGGTTGGCTTCCTTGTTGATGAAGTACACGGTCGGCCACCGACTTAGCCTTGTATGAGGATACCCGTAAAGCAAGTATCCCAGAGCAGCCCCTGAGTGCTTTCTAATTTTGAGCTTTAATTCTCCGAATGATCTAAAGATCATAAATTAGGAAGACCTCGTTATCAAAGTTTCTGATAGATCTGGTGCACTGGTCAGGTGCACCTGATCAGGTGTAGCCCCAGACTCTTGTATAATTTGGAGATAACAAATAATGCAAGAGTCTAATTGTATTAGCTCTTATTAATTTGTTTATAGATATTCAAACCATCAAGTTTGAATCTTTTAGACCTTTGGTCATCAAACCCTTGGGTCCTATTGCTAAGTGACCACTTTGCCGACTGATCATCAAACCGACCGAGTGGCACATATTATTTCCGAGTGATGGGTCGGTCGAAATTTTATGACTCTAGTCATATTCAGTATTAAGCTAAATGACTTTAGTCATAATATAGCTTTTCCCTAATTCTAATCACCCGTTTAAGTCCAAATTTGATAATTCTGGTTATTTGACTTTAGTCAGTACCATAACCTTTGAACTTGTAACCATATGACCATCAAGTCCTTTGCCACATGATCATCAAATCACATAGATATGGTGAAATAATTCTTGGGTACTTCTCATCAAAGAAGCCCCCGAGTCTCATTTTTCTGGGTTTGTAACCCTAATGGGCTTAAGCCCTTAATTAACCTTTAAGTTAATATTAGGGTCGCACTACAGTACAGCCCAACCCGGCCCATGGGACCCTTAGGTCAAAAAAGGCAAGGGTATAAAAGGCTGCACTAGGTTGACCCTCAGTCCACGCCGCATTTGCACGCGAACTCTTCGTCTTTCTTGCGCCTTCTCTGCTCTCATGACTCCTCTGTTTTTCCGGCTAGGGTTAGCTTTCTCGCTTCCGGCCGCCACAGATCCCACCGCGTTTAGCCCCCGAGCTTTAGCGAAGTTTCTTAAACTCCTCCACCGCGTCCAATCCTATTTGCAATGGGTCGCAAGAGGACTTCCATTCCAATCCTAGCTTCTTCCGCCGCCGCCGCCGTCGTGTCGTCCTCGTCGGAGGTCGACATCCCGGAGCAACTTCGGGAGTTCTCGAAGAGCAGCCTTTCACAGGCTGACATGAACAAGAAGGTGGTGGATGGCGTCCTTTCAGAGAAGGCTCGGATCAACTGGAAGGTACCTCGCGAATCCTGCCCCATCCCCATTCACCAGCAGATCGTAGTGTTTTGCTCATTCTTTGAGCATGGCTTTGGAGTTCCCTGCTGCAGTTTTTTGCGCGGGCTCCTTTTTTCCTATGGGATTGAGCTTGTCAACCTCAATCCCAACTCCATTCTTCATATTGCCATCTTCGTACATTTGTGCGAAGCTTTTCTTGGCACTCTCCCTCATTTCAATCTCTTCCGCCATCTGTTTGTCTCTCCGACCGCTGCCAACCAAGGATAACCAAGTGGCCATACGCGGAGTCAGCGTCCAGTTACGTAAGAAGGAGGCCTACATCAATGTCCCATTGAAGACCGGAAACAACAATTGGAAGGATGAGTGGTTCTATTGTGACAACCCTCCCCCTGTTCTTGCCGACTTTACTGGTGCGAAGGCTATTCCCCAAGCGCAATGGACAGAGAGGCCCGATTCGACCGATCCTCAAGCGGTCGCTCTGCTTAAGAAAATTGCAGGTCTGAAGGCTGAAGGCGTTGATGGCATCACTGTCGCCAAAAGTTTTATCATCCGATGAGTTCAGCCACTAAAGCTTCAATGTCACCCGGCATGGGACTATGTTGATGAGGATGAGACCAGGGAGGTGCTGGACCCACCGAATGGTGAACTCCGCCGAAGACGCTTGTTGAAGATGTTTGAAGGGGATATCCTTCAGGACCATTCTTTGGTCAAAAAGGCGTATAACAAGGGCACAATGCGAGCCCAAGTAAGCCTCAGTCTGCCTTTAGCTATCCCTTGTTATCCTATCTTGATGTTGTACTCAATGTTTTGATCTTCATGCAGGTGCTGGATACTTATGTATCTCATCCCTCGCTCCCTTAGACCGATACTGAGGGACCAGATTATGTCAAAAGGACACCGCTGACCAGCACTGGGTTTTAAGTTCCTCCACAAGCGCTCGGCCAGTCAGTGTCACTACCGTCGTTACTCTGGCCTCCCCTGACAAGCTCCAGAAGAGGACTATCAGGCGTCGACGCCAATATGTGGGTACCAGGACGACGATGAAGAAATAACTACCGCAGATGCTGGTCAACCTGCTCCTGCAACCTCCAACCGACCTTCAGACCGACCGGAGCCCCCGAGCCCAACTCAGAGGTCAACGAAAGAGTTGGTGTAGACTGGCAGGTTTAATCTTTCAGTCGACTTATTTTCAAAAGAGGATAGAGACTGATTTTCAGTCGACTTCTTCAAAGAAGAGGCTATGCCGGATCAAGCTCAAGAAGGCTCTCAGGTTTAATCTTTAAACCCTATACTCCTTGTCTCTTATTGCTGATCTCAACATTTCCTGATCTCTTCCTTCTACGTTTTTTCTTGGCAGTCGGACAAGTGATTCTCAGAGTTCTCAGGGATCTGAGGATACTCGGTCTGAGCTCCCACCTCATCCGACTGGTGTGGCCCATTTGGTTGGCAAGTCTTCAAACACGTCGACCGAAGTGGATAAACCATTTGAAAAGACGGTTCCTACATCCACTCCTGAGCCTCTGCCTCAGACCACTCCAACTAATGTCTCTTTGCCTCTTGACAAAGGTAAAAGGACTCTTCCTGTAGATATGCTTGGTCGGCCTGAGGTGGAGGATGTGGAGATTTTGCACCAACACCGGGAGTCCAGCAAGGTAACTCAACTTTATGCTTTTATCTTGCTTCACTCTCATCTTTTAGCTCATTTATCTTCTGCATATTTGAAAGTATATACTCTTGTGGAGCGAAAGCAGGCTAGAGTGGAATATCTTGAAGCCGAAACTTTCGGTATGTCCTTGGTCACCTAATCTTCTTGTCTTTATGTTTTAGACTAACTTCTTATTCATTGTCTTGCTAGTCACCGGTCAGCAACTCTCCAAGGCCCTAGAGGAAAACAAGAAGTTGTTGGTCAACCGACAAGAGATAAACAAGGTCTTAGACCAAGTTCGTGCAGATCTAGCTGGTAAGTTTTCCTACCATCCATATTTAGGCAATCTGCTGACCATTCTAACGCTAAAAGTTTTACTTTTAGCTCGCGATCAAAAAATCACCGATCTGGAGAAGTTGACTTCCAACCAGTAGAGGTTCGTGGACGCCTTGAAGGTTGAGAAGAAAAGCCTCTCCAAATTGGTTGAAGACCAGAAGACCGAGATCACACGGCTGCAGGAGGAGCTGAAGGGGACTAAAGCGAAGATAGAGGAGGCTAAGACTGTCTCCAAATCCTTCAAATGTAAACTTGCCAGTAAGCCTTCGACTTCTTCCTTCTGCTTGATTCTTCTGTTGATCATACTAACCAATAATTATTATTTGCAGCTCTATCTTACGCTGCTCGGAAAGCAATGAACTATGTTCATGCTAACCGAGTAGAGTAGACCGGTCACTCTCTGGACTACTTGTTGGTGCATGCATCAGAAGCCATTGCTTATAACACTCGGTGAGTGGCGATCGAAGCCGGGAGTCAAGTGCTGGCGATTTGCCAATCCTGGTCTCCTGCTCTGCTATTGGACAAGATCAAAGAGGGCTTTAACCCCGACCTGACCGACAACCAATGTCAGTTGCTCCTGGATTCCATGCAAGAGACTTCCCAGGCCTTGGTCGAAAATATAGAAATCAATCCGACCGTGTCGACTCCCCCAGCAACTCCAGAGGTCGAACTTCGGGCTAACTCTTCCTCTCCTTCAAAGGAGATATAATCCTATAATAGTGTAAAACATTAGTAGTGTTTTAGTAATGATACTTGTATATAAACTAATCTTATGCTATTATAGCTTTAGAAGTTTGACAAAGATATCATTGACATGTTTCTATCAAGAGAAACAAAGATTGCATCGGTCTGCCATAACATATTAGGTTGTAACCCGTAACCGCGTAACAAACAGAATCGACCAATCGACACATGACCTCTCACACTTTTGGCTCTGGGTTTAGTATAGTGGAAGTCTGATGTGCAGCACAAAGTATTTAACCATGATGTATAAGCGTAAGACCAAAATAATAAAGACCAAAACTCAAGATCTCAAGATCTCATGATAATAAGTCGGTCAAAAAATAGGCCAAAACCAAAATATGGTTAGACCGAGATGGGACATTATTGCTAGCCCCCTGGCTCGATTGTTTAATAGTATAAATTAAGGAATCGAGACAAATACAGAATGAAAATCATCAGAAAATCTTTCATTAAAAAATACCGAAGCTTCATTCATAAATAATGTATAAATACACAAAATAATAGCTAAGTATAGAAACGATGTACCTGATTTATGTTCCAAGAGTTTGGAATATCATCGCCGTCTTCATATGTCAATCGGTAAGCCCCCGGGCGAGTGACTTCCTTCACTATGTACGGTCCTTCCCACCTTGGAGAGAGCTTATACTGATTCTTTGTCGATTGCACTCGGCGAAGCACTAGGTCTCCAACTTGAATGTGGCAACTACGGACGTTCTTATCATAATAATGATGCAAAATTTGTTGGTAGAGTGCCGACCAAAACAGAGCACGATCACGCAACTCCTCTGCCGCAATCAAATCAATCTCTCGGTTCTCCTCAGAAAGCTTTTCATCGTATGCTTGAACTCGTGCCAAGACAAGACTGACCTCAGTCGGCAACATAGCTTCTGAGCCATAGACCAATGAAAAAGGTGACTGTCCAGTAGCCCGACTGGTGTTTGTTCGAAGCCCCCAAAGGACTGAAGGCAACTCTTTGACCCACCGACCGGCATAAGGTTTGAGTCTATCAAATATCCATGGCTTTAATCCTTGAAGAATCATACCATTGACCCGTTCGACCTGCCCATTGCTTTTCGGGTGAGCCACTGATGCAAAGTGGATCTTTATTCCCATCTCATCGGCAAAGTCCCGGAACTTCACTGAAGTGAATTGAGTGCCATTATCGATAATGATATCATGAGGAACTCCAAACCGAGTGAATATATCTTTGACAAACTCGATTGCCTTCTTGGATGTAATCTTGCCGACCGGCTTCGCTGCAATCCACTTGGTGAATTTGTCGATAGCAACAAACAAATGAGTAAACCCGCCTGGCGCTTTCTTGAAAGGACTGACAATATCAAGCCCCCAAACACCAAAAGGCGAAGTCACTGGTATCATGTGAAGTTGTTGTGAAGGTACATGTGTTTGTTGAGCGAAGAATTGACAACCCTCACACTTTCGAACAACTTGGTGTGCATCTTCGACCGTCGTGGGCCAATAAAACCCTTGCCAAAAAGCTTTGCTGACCAAAGTCCTGGAAGCTGCATGATTGCCGCATATTCCCGAATGAATCTCTTCTACCAACTTCCGGCCTTCAGGAATTGAGATGCATCGCATCAAAATGTTGGAACCACCCCTTTCATAAAGTTGGTCCCCCACCAATAAGTATCCTCGAGATCGGATCTTCAATCTTTGTTGCTCATCAGGATCCGAGGGCAGCATTCCCTTATCCAAATACTGGATGAGTGGGTCATGCTAGTCGGTCTTGGAGACGTCATCGCCAACAAGATCAGCAATAATACTCATCAACACGTCCGACCGGGGAGAAATTGTTGGGGAATCCAGAACATGTAGGAAAACACCTGGTGGTCCTGCAGACCAAGATGATCCTATCTTGGCTAACTCATCAGCCGCTTGGTTATTATCTCGGAGAACATGTGTGAACTTCAATCCATCAAACTTGTCTTCGAGTTTTCGCACTTCTTGGCAATAAGCACTCATGTTATCATCTACACAATTCCAATCCTTGGTGACCTGATTAATGACCAAGGCCGAATCACCAAATATGTCGATGCGCTTAATGCCGAGTGACACAGCAATGCGCAGACCGTGTAGGAGAGCTTCATATTCCGCAGCATTATTAGACGCGCGAAACATGATTTGAAGGACGTATCGAAGCCTTTCTCCAGTAGGCGAGATAAATACAACTCCCGCATATGCCCCTTGTAATTGAAGGGAACCATCAAAGTACATTTTCCAGTACTCGATATCTTGGGCAGTAGGAGGATTTTGAATCTCTGTCCACTCGGCAACAAATTCAGCTAATGCTTGTCCCTTTATAGGCGACCGAGGCGCAAACATAATAGTATACTGACCAAGTTCGACTACCCACCTGGCTATTTTTCCTTCAGCTTCTTGGTTATGTAACACCGTCCCGAGTGCAAAAGAAGTTTGAACTTCAATTGGATGAGCTTGGAAATAGTGCTTCAACTTCCTCGAGGTGCATATAACAACTTCAAGATCTGCTGGTACCTTGTCTTAGAGACGCTGAGAACCTCACTCACAAAGTAGGCCGGATGCTGTACTTTTTGCACGTGTCCCTCTTCTTCTCGATCGACTGTCAAAATAGTACTCACAACCTGGGTTGTGGCCGAGATGTAAAGCTGAAGTTTTTCTCCTGGCTCTGGAGGCACCAACACTTGAATATTGCTGAGATAAATCTTTAATTCGTCCAGTGCCGACTGTGCCTCCTCAGTCCAAACAAAGTCGTCCTGCTTTTTAAGCAATCAGAAGAGTGGTAACCCCCTAACCCCCAATCGGGAAATAAAGCACTCAAGGATGCCATGCATCCAGTCATCTTCTGAACGTCCCTTTGAGAATTAGGCGGCTTCATATCAAGGATTGCCTTGATTTTATCTGGGTTAGCCTCTATGCCTCGTTTCGAAATGATGTAACTGAGTAACTTTCCCGATAAAACCCAAAAAACATACTTTTTAGGATTTAGCTTCATTGAATAATGTCTCAGATTGTCAAAGGTTTCTGCCAGGTCAGAAAGAAGTTCTTCGACTTTCCGAGTCTTAACAACGATGTCGTCAACATACGCTTCAGCGTTCCAACCGATCTGAGTGGCAAGGCAGCGTTGAATACCTTATTGGTAAGTCGCGCCAGCATTTCTCAGACCGAACGACATCGTGATATAGCAATAGGCGCTGAAGGGTGTTATAAAGGAAGTCTTGATCTAACCTTCAACTCTCAGTGGGATCTGGTGATAGCCTGAATAGGCATCCAGAAAAGAGTGAGCCTACAATCTGATCAATACGAGGAAGAACAAAGGGGTCTTTTTGGGCAGACCTTGTTGAGATCGGTATAATCAACACACATCCTTCACTCTTTATTCTTTTTAGGTACAAGGACTGAATTTGCTAACCAGTTGGGATGATACACCTCCTTTATAAACTTAGCTTCTACCAATCTAACTATCTCCTTCTTCATAGCGTCCTTGCGGTCTTGCGCAAATCTTCTTAGCCTTTGGCGAACGGGGGTAGCCCCTAGAGGTACCCTTAACACGTGCTCAATCTTTTCCCTAGGAACTCCCGGCATGTCAGATGGTTTCCATGCAAAGATATCCCTATTTTCCTGGAGGAAAAGAGTGAGCGCGAGTTCCTATTTTTCATCAAGGTTGACCCTAGCATAAGTCACCTTATCGGGGTCCTCAGGATCGAGCGAAATCTCCTTGGTTTGGATGTCATCGGTCTAGATGTTGTCCTTGGCAGGTTTCTTCGTCGAAACCTCTGCTTCAGTCTGCTCCTCTATACCGACTGCCTTCTGGATCTCCTTTTGGTCTGATAGCATCAACTGTTTGGTAGCCATCTCACAACTCTGCACATCGCAATCAAAAGAATTCCGAAGATCAGAGTGGAGGGAGATTATTCCGTTCGGGCCTGGCATCTTGAGGGTGAGATACGGATAATGCAGAACAGCCATAAACCTAGCCATCACCGATCGATCGATGATAGCATGGTATGCTGACTCGAAGTCTACCACCTTCAAGAGGATACGCTCTGTCCTAAAATTATCGCGGGTGCCAAAGGTGACTGGCAGACTGATTTGTCCAATTGGGACTGAAGTCTTTGTTGGGGGAATGCCCACCCCATAGTCTCCCCAAGCCCAGAAGACAGCCTAGCAATAATAAGCAAGGTCCAGCTGAACTGGCGGCCCAGAAGGCTTCGGCCTAGCAGGCGTTCGAAGGCTTCGGCCCAGCAGGTGTCTGAAGGCCGGTACGGCCGAAGGCCGTATGGCGTGGCTGGCCCCGGGCACAGATGCTAGAGGATGTCAGCTGGGGGGCATGTACCAGAGGAGGATTGAAGTACTAGAATACCCTTAGGTCAAGTAGTAAGATATGTAATGTAAAGTCCGGGGCAAATCTGTAAACATGCCCGGAGGGTAGGAGCGCAACAGGAAGCAGCAAGAGGATGCACTACGGCAGGAGGAGAACCTAAGGTTGATGGAACAGGAAGTTGAAAGGGAGAAAAGGGTAGCTGAAGAACAGATGCTGCAGGCACAGGCTCTGCAAAATCTAGCGCAGCAGGAGGCTGGTTACAACCAGAGAATTCAAGCGGCCAAGAGGCGGCAGGAGCAGCTGAGCAGACAGTTGGAGATCCTTCGGATAGGCAGGATCCCTACGGAGCAGGCTTCAGGGTATAAGGAATTTCGTGAAGAAGGGGTGAGGGCACATTCCACTGGAAGCCTTCATCCGACGCAGCCAGAGGATCTCAATTCTCCCTTGGCAGCCGAATTACAGGCGGTGCAGTGGCCCGCGAGATTGGCTTCGGTCAAGCTTCCAACGTTTGCAGGGACTTCAGATACTAAAGAGTTTTTCATGAGGTATGAGACGGCTGTGGAGTCAGCCGGAGGGAATGATGCAGTAAAGGCAAAGACTTTCCCGTTAGCATTGGAAGGAATAGCAGGTACCTGGTATGCTAAGCTATCGTCGGGGAGCATTCGGTCAAGGGCGCAGCTTAAAGAGGGAGTCTCGATGCACTTCAGGGGAAATCACGCCAAGCCTGTGGGAGCTCGGGATCTGGCTGCTTGTGTGCAGAGAGATGGTGAAATGCTGGCCAATTATACTCGGAGGTTCATACACTTGAAATGTCAGGTATCCGACATACATGACGCCACAGTGATCGAGTCTGTTGCAAAGGGGCTCCGGATGGGAGCAGTCAGAAGCGCTATCCGGGTAAAGCAACCCCAAACTCTGGATCAGTTGCTGAGCATCTTGGAAGGGCAGGTACGGGTAGAGGAGGACAAAGGGGAAGAGCATCGCAAGGTGCGCTCGGGTGCGATGATGGGGTGGGGGCAAAATCTGAATACCGGAGGGTGGCGTCCGAGTCAAGGTGGAGTAGGCCGCAACTTTACACGGTGTGAGGTCCTCAATGTCTTGCAAGGGGGGCTTCAGAGTCAGCACCCAGATGCCCTCGGTCGCCGCCGCCGCATCCGGGACCGAGGCAGCCCCGACCGGGTCAACTTTTTTACTACGCATTTCATGGCCCAGGGTGCACCCATAGCTCCAATTACTGCCCCGATATCAAAGCACTGTCCGATGCTAGAGTGCGGTGAGAGACTGAGCAAACTAAGCCGGTGATGCACACTCAATACACACATGCGGCTGCCTTCTATCCCCTTCCCCCGCATTTTCACTAGGCACCATTTCCACAGTACCACCATCCCGCCCCACCGCCGCAAGTAGTTGCGTTACCACCCCCTCCGCCCCATCTCACGCTTCTGGCTCCTTCGACAGAGCAATTACCGCTTCCACCACAGCTGAAGCCGGACGACCATCCCGAAAGAGTGCCACCCATACAGCACATTCAGAATCCGGGGGCATCTCAGGGCACGATCCTTGCTATCACTGGTGGCTCGGGGCATGAGTTCCCCTCTAAGAGGCAGCGCCGGGAGTACTTGCGGCAAGTGAATCATGTGGCTGCATACCCTCCGGTCAGGGTTACACGTTGGATGGACACACTGATTTCTTTTTCAACGGCTGATTTGAGGCCGATGATATTTCCACATGACGATGCCTTCGTAATGGCGGTCAATATCAATGGTTTCAATGTACGCAAAGTCTTGCTTGATGGAGGGAGTTCGGCCGATGTCATTCTCTGGAGTACTCTTGAAAAAATGGGGTATGGCAGGTCCGACCTACAGGCTTCTTCAGTTCCGCTACAAGGGTTTGGGGGAGAACCCATTTATGCAATAGGCAGTATTGTGCTGAAAGTGTCGTTCTTCGGCTTAGGGGGACACCGGATGGAGGACATTCGGTTTGACGTGGTGGAGATGAACTATCCTTATAATGCTCTGTTAGGCCGGAGGGTTATCAATAAATTCCTGGCAGTGCTTCACCATGGATACCTATGTATGAAGATGCTCGGACCAGAGGGTGTCATCGCGGTGTATGGGGATCAAGTTGAGGCCAGGAGGCTGGAGTTTGGGTCATCACCGGGACAACATCACATTCATGTTATAGCCGAAGAGTGTCAGGACAAGAGTCTTGCAGTGGAACCACCGGTAGCACCCAAGTGGGTACCCAAGGTCACTCCGGTCGAAGGCACCAAAGAAGTCGTGCTGTGTGCCGATCGACCGGATGAAACGGTTCTGATCGGCAGGGAGTTATCACAGGATGTGGAGGCACAGCTGATGCAGTTCTTAAGAAACAATATAGATGTCTTCGCATGGTCGCCTAAAGATCTCCCTGGTATCGACAGGTCAATTGCTGACCACCGGTTGGACATCGACCCGAAGGTGCGTCCGGTCAAGCAGCAAATCAGAGTTTGGACAGAGGAGAAGGCCAGCATCTTGAAGGCCGAGGTGCAGAAATTGCTGGATTCAAATGTCGTTCGACCCATTGACAGAACTACCTAGCTTGCGAACCCTGTGTTGGTCAAGAAACCAAATGGCCAGTGGCGCATGTGCATTGACTTCACAACGTTGAACAAACATTGCCCGAAGGATGACTTCCCGCTAGCTCGCATAGACCAGTTGGTGGATGAAATGGCAGGTTGTGCGTTGATGAGTTTTCTGGATGGTTACTCGGGGTTTCATCAAGTCTGGTTGGCTATAGAGGATCAACCTTTGACAGCATTTCAGATACCAGGGGGGACTTATTGTTACAACCGAATGCCCTTCGGGCTGAAGAATGTCGGGGCTACTTTCTCGCGTACTGTTAAAGCTACGTTAGGGACACAGATGGGCCGCAATGCGGTAGCTTATATTGACGATATTGTTGTCAAGAGCGTCGAAGAGGCGGATCATGTGAAAGACCTGGCAGAGACATTTGCCAACTTGCGGAGGGTAGGGATGCGACTAAACCCGGCGAAGTGCATGTTTGGGGTCCGTTTCGGAAAGTTACTGGAGTATCTGGTGTCGAAGGAGGGAATTAATCCGAACCCGGTCAAAATCAAGGAAATCATGGATATGCAGCCTCCGGCATCTATTCGGGAGTTGTAGAAATTCACCGATCGCGTTGTGGCGTTGAGCAGGTTTATCTCTCGATTGGCTGAAAAGAGCTTACCTTTTTTTGAAGTGCTTCGCGGTCCCAGGCATTCACATGGGGCGAGGAGCAACAGTTGGCATTCGAGGCGCTCAAAAAGTACCTTGTTGAACTCACCACTCTCAAACCACCCCCGACAAAGGCTCCTCTGTTGGTATATATTGTTGCGGCGCCGAAGGCAGTAAGTGCGGTTTTGGTCTACGAAGCACCGAAAGGCAATGATACTTTTCAGCAGTTGCCAGTGTATTATGTGTCAGAAACGCTAACGGCATCACGATGTAATTACACTGTGGTGGACAAGATGTTGTATGCTGTGTTCATGGCTTCACTTAAGTTGTGGCAGTACTTCGATGATCACCCTATCACCATACCTACCAGATATCCGCTGCGGGATGTGTTGGCAAATAGCAAGGCCTCTAGCGCTGTGTTGAAATGGGCAGCTGAGTTGGCTCAATATAACATCGCCTTCGTTGCTTGTAAGGCCATCAAATATGGAGTGCTGGCGGAATTTGTGGCCGAATGGACCCCTCACGGTGAACCTGAAGATCTAGCTCAGGATATGCCGGAGGATCCAGTTTGGACAGTTCACACTGATGGTGCTTGGGGGGCCTCCGGAGCAGGGTGTGCCGCAGTCATAACATCTCCCGGGGGGCAAACCATGCGGTTCTCGGCCACGTTGGCTTTCCAAACAACAAACAATGCCACGGAGTATGAAGGCATATTGTTGGGCCTTCGGCAAGCTCGAGCCTTGGGGGCTAGGAGGTTGGTCATCTACTACGATTCTCAATTGGCCTCAGCCCAGCTGGCAAAAGGGTACCAGACTAGGGATCCGGAGATGGATCGATACATCAGTAAAGTAAGAGAGATGGATAAGTACTTCTTGGGCTTTGAGGTTCGCAATATCCGCCGCACTGAAAATGGAGAAGCAGATGCATTGGCCAAGGCTGCGGCCGGACAGCGTACGATGGCTGGTGATGTGCTTCATGAGGTTATGAATGAATCAGCAACTGCGCCGGAGGTAAAAGGTTGAAGGGTGTTGGCCATCACTGCCGAAGATTGGAGGGCTCCCATTCGCGCATGTCTTGAAGGACAATATATTACGGATGATAAGGAGGAGCGGCAGAGAATATTGCATCGGTGTCGGGGATACACTATTGTTAAAAACATTCTGTACAAGGGGGGTGTTTGCGCTCCTCTGCTGCGTTGTCTGAGCCGGCCGGAGGGACAGAAGTTGTTACGGGAAATTCACGAGGGGTTGTGTTCCTCACATCTGGCTCCGAGGGCCTTGGTGGCTAAAGCATTTCGCCAGGGGTTCTATTGGCCTACAGCTGTTCGTGATGCCGAAGACCTAGTTCGGGTGTGTGCGGGGTGTCAATGGATGGGCCGACAATCTCACCTACCGGCCACAGCCCTGCAACCAATTCCTCTGATTTGGCCCCTCGCCCGTTGGGGGATCGATGTTGTTGGACCATTACCTACAGCTCTCGGGGGCTATCGGTTGGCTATGGTAGCTATAGATTATTTTTCCAAATGGGTGGAGGCCGAGCCACTGTTTCAGATAACAGCTGGAAACGTCAGGAAATTTTTCTGGAAGAATGTGGTCTGTGGCTTTGGGGTTCCGTTGGAGCTCACTGTGGACAATGGTAAGCAGTTTGAGGGGCTCGAGTTCAAATAATACTGCCTTAGCCTGGGGGTCAAGAAGTGTGAAGTTTCTGTCATTAATCCGAGGGCCAATGGAGCAATGGAACGAATGAATGGTAACTTGTTCTCTGGGATTTCTCGTTCTCTGACTGGCTTGCCGAAGGGAAAATGGGTCAAAGTGATGCCGAATGTTCTCTGGTCCATCAGAACAACTGT
Organism: Eleusine coracana subsp. coracana; assembly: GCA_032690845.1. Lineage (NCBI taxonomy): Eukaryota > Viridiplantae > Streptophyta > Magnoliopsida > Poales > Poaceae > Eleusine > Eleusine coracana. The sequence goes on along the minus strand of CM064428.1, from coordinate 35,343,436 downwards.
TACAAGGTCCACTGGTTTCTCTCCCTTTCGGCTGTTGTATGGTGCAGAAGCGGTCACGTCGGAGGAGATTCGGGCTGGATCACTACGCACAATCAGGCCTCATGCTAATGAAGATGATGTGGCAAAGGACATGTTGGAAGAAGTACACATGCAAGCAGTCGCCAACCGTCACAAATACAACGCATCCTTCGAGAAGACATACAATCACAAGGTTCACGCGAGGGAGTTTGCACCAGGTGATCTAGTCCTTCGGCGCAATCCCAACCCAATCAGCATCGGCAAGCTATGCAGCAAGTGGCTGGGTCCCTTCATTGTAGACCGATCAAACAGGTCGGGGGCCTATCATCTGTTGGAATTGGACGGCTCCCCAATGCAACACACCTACAATGCTGATGCTTTGAAGTGTTTCTACGTGTAAGGAGCAGCTGGTCGTTACTATAGTTGTCATGACTGTTTTGGTGTATCTAAAGCTGGAATAGAGCATATATGTTCCCAGTGTCATGCGTCACCTAGCTAGGGTGTTTCGGGATAAGTCCCGAGGAGCCGTTCGGGCTGCGTCTTAAAAGATCATTCCGGGATATGTCCAGAGGAGCCATTCGGGTTGTGTCTTAAAAGGTCATTCCAGGATATGTCCCGAGGAGCCATTCGGGCTACGTCTTAAAAGATCATTCCGGGATATGTCCAGATGAGCCATGCGGGCTGTGTCTTAAAAAAGTCGTGACGGGTTACGTCCCGTGGGGTTCATTGGGCTGCGTCCCGATTCCTCTTCTATGCGTCCGCAGCTGCCGGTGGGGGCGTGCAGTTCGGTTCAATGTTCGATAGGTCAGTAGAGCAAGCATATGAAAATATTACGTGCTCAATGAGGTAAGATGATGCTACTTTAGTTAATTCCTGTCATTTTTTAAAACGGCAACTACGGCCACTAACCGAACAACTACGGTTCGATGCCGGACAACTACGGTCCGATGCTCCGGAAAGACAAGTCCGGAAAGCCGGGTGCTACACAGGCCCGATGCCGAACAACTACGGTTCGAAGTTTGCCAAGGCCTGATGAGGCCTTCGGCACGTAGAATAGTAATTACTGTATAATTTGCCATGGTTGTACATTTTTGCGTAAGTTTGAATATCAACTAGTATACCATTTTATTTAATACAACACAAGCCCGAGGGCAGGAGGATACAGGATCTGCCCGAAGGCGTGAGGTTTTACTAGAGCCCGAGGGCATTAGAGATACAACGGCCCAAAGGCCCAACACGCTAAGGGGCTCAAGGTCCCTGAGCTAGATACATCTCTTCAAGGCAACCGCCTCAGTTCGTTGAGCATTTTTGATAGCTCATGGTGCTGCTCGGCCAAATCACTAAGTGTGGTGCTTGATTCTTCTATCCGGCGATGGCCTTACGCTATGCTCCGTCGGCACCGTTCCAAGTCGGCAATAATTTGCAAGCGGCCGAAGGGTGTCTGCACCGCTTGCCGGAGAGCCTCCAGGTCCAGGTCAGATGAACTGCTAGATGAAGCATCGCCATGAGACGAACTAGAGCTGCTAGTGGAAATCTCGATTGGCTCTGCCTTCGGTGCTGGCAACAAAATAAGGGGCTCGGCCGCATGCGCCGACGAACTACCACTTCTGGGGAAATGCGCAGGCAGGCCGCTTTAATGCGCTCATTCTCTTCACCGATGGAAGATAGAAATTCTGTAAAATTCCCTTCAGGGTGCTCACGCTTCCAACGCCGCCAGTGCACACCACGAATCAGGTAATCGCCAGGGGCTTCCCCAACCCCCGGCACTTTGATAGAACCTGGAGCTATGTCCAGTATCGTGGTGTTCGACGGAACCGTGAAGGCATCCTTGGGAGCTGTGTTCTAGAGAAAAGTAACAAACACAATCTTAAGGAAAGTGCTATGGGCAATTTAGGTGAATAATGAACCAAGTTTTATTCTGAAAGATGCCTAAGTTACAAGGAGAGAGCCATCCGAGCGCTAGACGCTTATGATTGCCGTACAAAAATCACAACCCATGAAGCGCTAGCTAACCTAGATGGTGCGGTGGCCTTAGATAAGGACGAACTCACACCTGGGTCTCCGGAGCGGCTGTGGAAGGTGCCTTGGGATCGAGGGGCTCTTCGGTGCTGGAGCTCGGAACAGCAGAGGTGGCGACAGCAACGGGTGAACTACCGCCATGGCCTGGAGCACCAGGGGCTGTGTTGGTGCTGTCGTCCGCACCACCAGTAAACGGGCCGATTTTCCTTCGTCCACCGGAAACCGGGGTATTACCGGTGGAGGCGGATGTAGCCAGGCGAGCAGCTGCCTCGCAAGCAAGGCCTTCGGCAAGGTCATTGCCGAGGGGCTGCCAAAACTCCCGCCCCAAGATGTTACCAAGGGGGCTGAGTCGTTCCTGCAGTTGGCTGTACACGGCACGGTCACCCCGGCACTGGGATAGCAGTTGGCGCATAGACTCGCGAATCTCCGAGCGTCAAGGCGCGGTCAATGATTCCACGGTAGAGTAAGCCGTTGTCCAGCCTATCCGGGCGCAGATGGTGCGGTATGATCGAAGACCATCTCTTGCACGTTCAAGGCCCTTGCTCAGCCAGGTGATGCTTTTCATACCCTCCCCTTCGGCATGCCCTAGATCCCGAGAGGCGAGTCCCATTCCAGCGAAGAAGAGGCGCAGCTGTGAGATTAAGCCGAACAGGCCTCGGCTCATTCGCTCAGATTCTTCGATATACACGGAAGCCTGTTCTAGAGCTCTGGATAGCCTTTGATTGTCATTATGCAGATCCACATTCTCAGCTCCTAGTGCCTGGTTGTCTTTCTGCAGAACCTCCAGCCGCTTCCCTAGGTCCTCGGCACTCTTCTTCGCCTCCTCGGTGACCTGCTGCACTTTCCTTTCAGCCTCCATAAGTGCGTCTTGGGCTTCCTTCAGGTCGCCGGCAGCTAGCTGGGATTGTGTTTGGCTTTCGGTCAGTTGTTTCTTCAGCTCCGCAAGGGTGGCCTCCGGGGACAGTTTCGTCTCGAGGTGACGAGACAGCAACGTAGTCTACGCCAATACACGAAGAGTTACAAACCGATAATAGTATTTTTGACCGAACGCGTTAAAACTTAGAATGTTGCATACCTACGCAGTTAAGCGAGACAAGTAGCTGATAGCAGTCGTCGTGTCGATGTCCTCGAGCGCCTTTCCGCTGTCGCAGAGGTCCAGCATCTGCGACACGTACCCCAATGTTGTGACGGCTTCGGCGCGGCCGCTGAAATCGCTTGCCCAAAGAGACGTCCCAACGTCACCCGACTGCACACCCGAAGGAAGGACGCCCATGAAACCTTTGCTGCGTCTGGTTCTCCGGGTGTGCATCAGGGCTCGCTCCTCTTCTTCTTCCTCTTCCTCTCTACGGATGTCTTCTACGTGCTGCTCCTCCCCTTCCACCTCGTCCTTCTCCCCAAAGGCCTTGCTACCTTCGATCGACCTGCTGCCAGAACTAGCCGATCTAGAGCTCTTGCCACCGGATTCAGAGCTAGAGCGCGCGCTGACCCTCGCTTCTACGGTCTGGCGAGAGCCGGCGGCGTCCTTGGCGCCACCATCCTGTTGCTCTGTAGAAGATAACAAAGCGGGTTATTAGAACGTTAGATCATAGTGCTTAAAAAGTCAACGAATAATTTAGCAGCCTCGGATACCTATACAGGCCGAAGGGCTGTCGGCGCTGAAATCCAGAGACGGCATCAGAATACCGGGGGACCGGGGCAGAGGTGATGTAAAGCCTTCAGAACCCCCCTCTGGCCGCTCCCCGGATCTATCGGGAACGACGTCTACCAACACGTTCAGTAGATTGTCGGACTCCGTCGTTCTTGGGGGCGGCAACACCGGTGGTGTTGGGTTCAGAGAGGTGGCCACCACGTCCTCATCGGCCGCCGTTTCACTCGGGGTCGCCGGTCTCGTGACGGTTCCCCCGTATTTTTTACGGAGGCGGCGGCGCTTGGGTGGCTGCGGGGCGGGCGAGGATGCGCCTTCGGTGGCCCCAGAACGCTTCTTAGTCTGCCCCTCTCGGCCGGAGGTATCCTTGCCGAGCCGAAGGCTGCCCCTCATACCCCTGGGGCGTTGCGTCGCGGAGCGGAGGTCGCGCCTTCAGCGTCACCCTTCTGGGTTGCAGGGCGCTTGAAAACCACCTTTACTTGCCTTTGCGGCGCAGCAGGGGCGGCTTCCTCCTCTCCTTCCTCCTCTGTCTCTTCTTCTTCCTCCTCGTCATCGGGGCCCTTAGCCGCCTTGCCTCTGGTTTGCCGAGCTTTGGCCCGGTGTGGCTCCTGGGGGGGGCAGAACGGCTTCCGCATTTTATAGCTGCACAATATGGTTGGTCCGCCCACGGTGTCCCATCTCCCCAAGCAGCTCCCATTCCTTCTGAATCAGAGGGTCGAGGTAGTGGATGGCTCGCTGCTCTATCTCGGCAAAATTGATCTTCGGGAGCCGCTCGCGGTTAAACTGCAAGGCCCCACTTATGGGGTCCTGGGTGATGAATTGCATGTGCCAGTCGGCCCGGAGGGGGTCGATGCCAGCGGCGCAGAATTTCTCCACCAAATCCTGCATGCTCACTCGCTTGGCCATGGGGGATAATAGCCGGATGTGGCTGCTGAGAAGGCTATCCTCCGAAACCTCGGGCTTCGGTGTGTAAATGATCTCGGCATTCTGACTGTGAAGATTGCTGTCGGGGCCCATGTCATAGTAGAACCAGTCGGAGGCGATCTGCTTCCCCCAGTGCTACCTTGACCCCTTCGCGGGCACGTCGCGTTCACGGCGCCGCCGAAGGGTGATGGTTAGGTAGTTAGACAACAGCGTAGGGTCTCCGGGGCACGGGTGCTCTCGCTGAGACGCCAGGTGCGTTGCAGCAGAGGCACCGGTGTGCGGCTTGGAGCCCTCCATTCGGAAAGCCCATTCAAAGCAGGCCAGCCAGGCAATGGTGTTCGGCAACACCTGCTGGATTTCAAGCCCGTAGAAGGCCATAACGTCGCCGACAAACGGGGAGCAGGGGAACCGGAGCCCAGCCTCGAAGAACCGCTCAAAGACCACTATTGTGCCCGGGCGAGGCTGGGGTACGGTTTCGCCATCCTTCGGCGCCGATGCACGGGACCTCTCAAACCATCATTTTGGTTCGGTAGCCCATGTGTCCAGTAGCACTTCGGTGACGGTACTTGGTCCCAGGTAAGGACTCCCGGCCTTCTTATTGTTAACCCGCTTCGGCTCAGATCTGAGCGGGGGCTTAGCTTTCCGAGGGCCCATCGCTCGTCGAAGGGTGTAGTTGGCTGGTCTGAAGAAAGAAGAATAAGCGGCCTCTGGTGTGAGCATGCTTATAATAGGTATGACACAGCGAAGGGTTACTCGCAAAGCACTCGGTTTTCACGGAGCGGCCAAAAAATTAGAGTGAAAGTGACAAGAGAGGGGGTGAGGGACTGGCTTATATAGCCAGCGGGGCACACGACGCGCGATGATTGCCCACGTTTGATCGTGCACTCGCCAATCCGATGGCCGACGCGTGGTGCAGGGGCCGAATTTATGACAGCGCGCTCGCCCGGGAACTGCGCTGAGTAACCGTGTTGGGCGCATTTATAAGCAAAGTGACGTATGGACTGCATTTATGACAACGTGTTTGTTGCATCTTCAGGAATGTTACACAGTCCGGTGGCTAAGGGCCAGGAGCCCGAAGGCAGTTCGGGTTCGGGACAAAATAACATGTTGCCTCCGGTAGCATGCTTCGCCTTTGACAACTCACTAACTTTTTCGAATACGATTGCATGTGCCAACTGCAGGTAACCGAAGGAAAGGATGGCCTCTAAACAGGCCCGAAAAGGGGGGAGCGACTAGGGGTGGTCATTTCGCATGATCACGGTTTCGGTCCTGCCGAAGGCGGATCTCACCCATGAGGGGCTACTATTGGGGGAATGCCCACCCCATAGTCTCCCCAAGCCCAGAAGACAGCCCAGCAATAATAAGCAAGGTCCAACTGGACTGGCGGCCCAGAAGGCTTCGGCCCAGCAGGCGTCCGAAGGCCCGGCCCAGAAGGGTTCGGCCCAGTAGGTGTCCGAAGGCCGTACAGCGTGGCGGGCCCCAGGCGCAGACGCTAGAGGATGTCAGCCGGGGGGCGTGTACTAGAGGAAGATTGAAGTACTAGAATACCCTTAGGTCAAGTAGTAAGATGTGTAATGTAAGGTCCGGGGCAAATCTGTAAACATGCCCGGAGGGTAGGTGAGCATAGATCTATAAATGCTCACCTGCATCTCTGAGCGAGACGAGACGTGCCTTTGCCACCAGAACCTTCCTGTACGATTCTGACCAGATAAATACAAAGTTCATTAGCCGAAGGGCACCAGTATGAGCCCTTCGGCACTAGCGTCGTAGCATGGCTTTGTTCCTTCCCGGCTTAGCTTGTCCGAGGGACCTTCGGTCAATCCAGCCCTCGGCTAGCCTATTAATTGTTTGTTCTGGACTTGTAACCACAATAGTCTTGCCAGGCATAATCCCATAGAAGGGTGAAGAACTCGGTTGGAGGTCATTGGTTGACAGACCGAGCTCTTAAAGAGTCCTGGTGAAGATTAGGTCTAAACTGCTTCCTCCATCGATGAGTACTCTATTGAACTTCACCTCCTTCATAGTCGCAGCAAGCACCAATGGATAGCGACCTGGTTTTGGTAGATGTTTTGGATGGTCCGATCGATCAAAGGTGATTGGCATCTCAGACCACCTCATGTACTGAGGCATAGCTGGCTCCACCGAGTTAATCTCTCGAAGCTCTAACTTTTGCTTGCGCTTGGACGTATAGGCATCCGGGCCTCTGAAGATGAAGTTTACTTCTTTACGGGGCTCGTGGAACTCTCCTGAATCATCCTTGTTATCATCATCCTTGGGCTTATCTTTGTTGCTATTGTTGCGCCTCGGGGGATCTTTGGCCACCTTGAGCGCAGCTGTTGCAAAACCCTTCAGATAATAGCAATCCTTTGATTTGTGGTTTCCCTTGGGGTGCCAAGGGCAAAGGCCACTCAGCAACTCATCAGTAGACGACTGGTTCGTCCGAGGATTCTTCCAAAACCGGTCCACTGTGTTGACAGCATTGTTAGGTTTTCTCTTCTTGTCCTTCTTGGAGGACTCGGGCTTGTCCGACCGCTTCTCTTTGCCCTTTCCTCGGATATCATCAAGTGCAGACTCTCCTGATGCATACTTATCAGCAATCTTGAAGCACTCTTGAGCGATGAGTTTGAGATCATGGTTCCTCCGACCGATTTCCCGGACCAGATCGTCACTGCGAATTCCACCCAGGAAGGCAGTAATGATTTGCTGATCGGGGACGTTGGGGATCTCAGTCTTCTTAGCGCAAAACCGCTTGATGTAGTCACGAAGAGGCTCGTCACCCTTCTACTTGATCCGAGTGAGGTCGAAGTGGTTGCCCGGTCAATTGCAAGTTGCTTGGAAACTTTCTATGTTGAGGTCTCCCCAAGATGTGACTGACTCCTCAGGTAGAGATGTAAGCCATATCCGAACGGCAGGATCTAAGCAGACCGGAAGGTAATTAGCCATTACGTAGGAATCACCTCCAGCCGACCGGATCGCCATGCTATAGAGTTGTAGCCACTCTTGGGGGTTGGTTTGTCCATCATATTTTTCGATGAGAACCGGCTTGAATCCTTTCGGCCATCGAGCAATGCGAAGACAAGGGACGTAACCCTTGATGCCATCGATCTCATCATCAGTCGGCATTGGTGACCGCCTTTGCCGGTCTGGAGACGTAGTTAGGCAATGAAGGTGGCGTGGGCCGACATCCTCATCATGACGGTGTCGTTGATTGCCATTATTATCACGCCGATCCTGATCATCATGTCGATGTTGGTCATCGCGGTTGTCTCTTGGAGGAGGATTCTGACGATCGTCCCGTTGGTAGTCCCATCGGTCTTTTCGTCGGTCGTCCCGTCGGTCTTCCTGTCGGGCATCCATCCTTCGTTCACGACATTCTTCCTCATAGCGTTGGTTGTCCCGAGCGCGCTCCTCGTGATGTGAGTTGATGGTGTCTCATCCATCATGGATGCTGAGAGAATTTCTCATGTCTTCATGCCTACGCCGACCCTGAGGAGATGCATGGCTGGAACTTGCGACCGACTAAGACTTTACAGCATCTTGCGCTGTTGTAGCCTTGAGCATAGCCACCGCCTTCTACATAGCAGGAGTCTGATAGCGGGCGTCAACCATTAAAGTGTCAAGCAATGTCTTGGCCCCGGTGATGTTGTTCTGTGGGGTGTGGTAGACCTTAACACCATCCACTTCAAGATCAGGACCGAGATACAGTCGACATGTGTTGTGCAATCCGCACGACCCTCTTGGTCGACGGCGGTGACCGACCGATAATTCATCAGCTGGCGGGTTATCATCCTGTCGGCCTCATTCGACCGGCTGGTTTTGGCGACCACCGGCTGGATTCCCTTCTTCTTCGGCATCTGGATCCTCATCCTGGTTTCCAGCAGCAGGATCTACTATCTCCACCATGTTGACTATATGGGGATATGAATAGGTCGTTCCGACCGTGTCCTCATCAAAAGATCGATCTGACGTCGAGTCATATCCGAAGAAAGAGTCTTCCTGCTCGGATCCGAGTGGGATCAATGCAGGGATAATGTCAGATGGACTCGGTGATCGCGCCATGGGACTGGCTGCGGTCGAGTCTGATCTGTAGTCGTTCAGACCTAGGGCTCCATTGTCGCCGACCGTGAAGTCGAGTGATCCAAAGGAGATCTTGAAGTCCGGCGAGTATTGGATGATGGGAAGTTCGGCCATCGTAGTCGACGGAGAATCCCGACGAATCTTGTCCCCTTCCTAGCGCGCCAACTATCGATGCTCAAGACCGGCAGTAAATATATAGGGCTATGTCGAGACCAAGAACTATGATGGTTACACAAGATGCCGAATTATACAGGTTCGGGCCCTCTCAATGAGATAAAAACCATATGTCCTGTATTCTATATTGTATTGATTGTCATAAGATGTTGTGTCTCTCTCCCCGATGGGGGGTATCCTGCCGCCTTATATATCCGGTCAGCAGGGGGGTTCAGACAGAGTCCTAGTCGTACTCTATAAGAATTCTATATGGCAAGTCTAATCTTTCTTGTCTTGCACTCCAAGCTGAGTCGGTCGGCTTCCTTGTTGATGAAGTACCCGGTCGGCCACCGACTTAGCCTTGTATGAGGATACCCATAAAGCAAGTATCCCACAATCTTGCTGGGCTGAAAGAAACGGACGAGCTTGTTTGGGTGATGTGGGCCGCAAATGAAGGCGACGTCTTGGGAGAGAAGGCGTCGCCACCGCCTACAGGTGGCGTGTCGGCACCACCCAAGCCCAACACGCACACCTGATCCGCTCCTGGTGGCTTGCGCTTCACGGGATTATTATGCAGGCCGCTGCTGGTGGGGCGTGCACTCCACCGGTGACGAGGAACGGGCTCCATGGTCGCCAATCTTCATGCGGCTACGATGATACAAGATTGGGATAGGACTTGGTAGCAGATTTAAGTTTCCTATTAACCTTTGCCAGATATGTAGCAACTAGTGTTGTCTAAATGGGCTGCTCGGCACGGCACGGCCCAAGCACAAAATGGCCCGGCCCATTTAATTTCAGACCGACACGGCACGTAATTCATTTCGGGCCGTGTCGTGCTAGCCCACGTGCCGAGGCATCGGCCCACGGCATGGCACGAAAAAGGATAGTCGTGCTGGGCCGGCCCACCAGGCTCGTGAGCACGAATGCCCATCGAGGCCCGCGTGGACGAATGGCTCGGCAACAAGCCTCAGCGAGGGAGAAGGCAGAGAAGCCGGGCTGGCGGCAGCGGGAGACCATCGCGGGCTCGAGCGCGCGGGGGAGGGGGGGGAGAGAAAACAGAGGAAGTCGCGCCCTTGGTGACAAAGACCTTGCCCTCGACGCGACGCTGCGGCGGAGGGGAACTCGCCCTCAACGAGGTGCCGCGACGGCGGAAGACCTGAAGTTACTCGGGCGCGTGGCGCAGCGGCGAGGTGCGGCGCTCCTCGGCTGAAGACGGCAGGGGCGGAGGGCACCTAGCCATCGGGCGCGCATGGAAGCACGGGGCAGGGTTGGGGCTAGGGGGTGGCCGGTGGCGGCGCAGGTGGACAAGCAGGACTAGGATTTGGTTGGGGCCTTCGGGGTGGGAAAAATGAATGAGGTGATGGGCTGATTTTAGAATTATTGGGCTACGAGGTTGCTAAACAAACCATGTCATCATGGGCCAATTTCGTTCTTTAGCGGGCTGATTCCTAATCGGGTCGTGCCCGTGCCGCCCGTTGGGCCGTCCCCTCGGCCCAAGCACAATACGCAACCTCGGGTAGTGCTAGCCCGGCATGAAACTAAACGGGTCGTGCCGTGCTTGAGCTAAGCCCAAAAATCCGTGCTTCGGGCTGGCCCGTTTGACACAGCTCATTTGGACAGCACTAGTAGCAACCCACCATAATCCTATCAAATTCTTGGTTGGTTTCATTTCATTCCCTCGTCGCACGTCGCACACTCGAGGATCGTCGCGTGCTCCTATGGGCCGGACCAACCAGGCGGGCACGAGACATGAAAATTTTGGTCCGAGCAGCACATGGCATGGCTCGATGTTGTTTGGGCCAAATGTCGGCATCAAAGGCCTTGCGCACGGTTTTTTTATTTTCTTCCAAACATAACATTATTTGAGATTCGTGCACAGGGCAGCAACTGCTATGATTTCCCAGGCGTGGCACGTGTCGACATCAATATCTGTGACTAGGTGGAGGTGGGAAGTTTGGAATTCATTAAAATGCTTTTTTCTCTTAAATTATAAGTCAATTTTGTTTTAAATCCATTTGAACGACCATATTGTGTAGAAAATTTAATATGAACGGACAGATCGTTTACGAGCGTAGCTAAATTCGGCTAGTTAAGATAACCAGTTAAACCTTGCAAAAAAAAAAAAGATAACCAGTTAAAAATGGTGTTTGGCTCAGTTCGTTGACGGCACCCGAGCTTGCCACCTCATGTCACGGCCCCGGCGTGCAGTAGCTTAGACTGACTCTAACAATGAGAGTAAATTCATTTTTATCTTTTCATTTACATTGTGTCTCTCAAAAACGGTTTTTAATAAAAGAGGTAAACGAAAAGTCATTCTATATTATAAGGAAAAAGGTGAGCTAAAAATTGATTCCTTCTCTCTTCGAATATATTTAGCAAGCGACAACGCGGTTACAACAACTTGAGAGCGCGGCTTGAGTGGTGACGTGATTATAATAATTTGAGTGAACAGTTACAATAACTAGTTATAATAACTAATTACAACAATTTTAATAGACTAGTTATAATTACATAAATGAATCAATTACAATAACTGATAAGTACGCGACACATGTTCGATTTGCCTTCCCAAACTAGCTGTTTTGTTGGAGTACTGGATGTCTCTTTTGTTACGGTACACGTAAGCCATCCCTACATTTGCCTTTGTTGGAGTCAGGACGAGTGACCGCAGTCCAGTTCTATAAAGCGGCGATGGCACTCAGCTCTTGCTTGCTTGCCGGCGTAAGGCCGGCGTCGCCGTGCCTCCCTTCCAGCGCATCCCTGATCCGGCGCCAGCACCACCGCTCTCTGGCCGTTTCCGCGGGTCTGTACCCGCCTTCCAAGTGGTGGCGCCGGGGCCCCCGCTTCTGCCGCGCCTCGTCTTCCTCGCCTCCGCCGCCGGCGCCACCCGAGGATTCCAGCGACTACGAGGTAGGTTTCGTATCCTCCTTCTCCGCTTCCTCTCTGCTAATAATTCCGTCATGAGCGACCTCAGCGGATTGCTGTGCTTAGCTGCTGCACTGGGAGAAAGAAAACCTGGCCCAATCCGTACATCGCTGGATTGCCACAAATACAACCGTGATGCTGCTTACCTCAGTTTCCACTTTCTCTTGGAATCTCAATTCCTACTTTACTTTCGATTTGAATTGTTTGAATGAGGCATTTCTGTTGCATTAGAGCGATCAGAAAACTTTGAAAGTGGTAGTTTCATTTTTGTGTCAAATAACAAGACGGTGATTTCAAAAGCTTGCAATCAGACTTTCGTCAGTAGTATTTAGAAAATCGTTGTTAGACAATTTCATATGCTTGGAAGGCCACATATGAATGATGACCGGTAAATAGGAATGCAAGTACGAGTTCGAGCTTAAACCTAGAAATGTGCCATCGTTATGGAATTTATTTTATTTCAAGACATACTCCGCTTCATATGAGTGCTTACCACACATTGGAGCCATCGACCAAAAAGTGCATTATTGTCAAATTTCGATGGAAGGTCAAGACCAAAATAAGTACCATGGCAGTACATTCTAGACACACTTATGGCATTGGAAGTGCATTCATTCCTTACATTTCAATGATTTCCTTTTTCCAACTTTGTTTTCTAGGTGGATGGGAGTTGCTTGATTGAATTTATATAGAAATGTTGATTGCATGAGTAGTGACAATCTTGTGAAATAAAATACATGAGCCTGATTACATGAACTGTTGAATGCAACACATATAAGTTTTTATTCCTTCCACGACCAAGCTTACGTTGAAAATTCTACATGACATGGTTGATCTCGTAAAGAATATTTGCTACTTTGTTTTCTAGAAATGTCGAAATCCTCCTATGCTAGCTTGAATCGTCAGTTTTATGATACTCAGCTTGTTTGGGAACGCCTCCGGGTTGGAAACAAACTTTAACAAGAGCAGCATCATACCAATTCGATGTGAGAATGTCCCTACTGCCGCAATCAGTGATACTTTGCCTTGCCAATTGGCAGAATTTCCTTGCACTTACTTAGGACTGCCGCTTTCAAACAAGAAACTTTTGAAGAGAGATCTCATGCCTTGGGTGGAGAGGTTGGCCGATAAATTACCAGGGTGGAAAGCAGCGCTAATAAATAGAGCAGGACGCGCCGCTTTGGTACGTTTTGTTCTATCTGCTATGCCAATCTATCTCATGATTGCAATTGGGGTGCCGAAATGGTTTGTGAAGGCCATAGACAAGATCAGAAGGGGGTTTCTTTGGGAGGGAAAGGAAAAGGCCAATGGGGGCTGCTGTTTGGTGGCATGGGAAAAAGTAACCCGGCCTCTGGACCTCAGTGGACTGGGCATTCCTAACTTGGAAGTCACAGCCTGGGCTTTACAAATGAGATGGTTGTGGTTTAGGAAAACAAGGCTAGACAGGCCCTGAACTGATCTTGAGTTGCTGGCACACCCTAATTCTGTTGCACTTTTTGCTATTGCGGTAACCACTGACATTGGAAATGGCAACAACACGATGTTCTGGAAGGATCGCTGGATTCATGGTTGTTCAGTTCAGAACTTGGCGCCATCGGTATTCATGGCCGTACCAACAAGGATACGTAATAACCGGGCAGTAGCTGAGGCCCTGGAGGATGATCAATGGATCTTGGATATACAGGGTGGTTTGTCATGGATTGGCATCAGGGAGCTTTTGAGATTATGCGACTGTTTGGAGAATTTTGTGCTGACTGATCAGGAGGACTGACATGTGTGGAACTTGGATGCTTCTTGCCACTATTCATCGAGATCAGCATACAAAGCATATTTCAATGGTTCCGTCAGTTTTGAGCCATGGAAGCGACTGTGGAAAACATGGGCACCTGCTAAGTGTAAGCTCTTTCTTTGGTTGGCCATCAGGAACAAGTGCTGGACGGCCGACAGACTCGCTAATAGGGGACTTGATCACCCAGAAAAGTGTCCTCTTTGTGATCAAGAAGAGGAAACGATTCAGCATCTGCTCACGACATGTGTGGTAGCACGGGAGGTCTGGTATAAATTGTTACAGCCTCTCGGCCTAGCATCCTCGGCTCCTAGGCGTCAGGAGCTTAGCTTTGGAGACTGGTGGCGCAAGACAATGAAGAAGGTCAAGAAGGAAGACAGGAAAGGTGTGAACTCCCTAATCATTTTAGGAGCCTGGATCATGTGGAAGCACCGGAATGCTTGTGTATTTGAGGGCGCTGCTCCTTCAGTGCATACTATCTTGAGGGAGGTCAAGGATGAACAGAGCCTTTGGTGCATGGCTGGCGCAAAGAAGCTGCTGGCGTTGGGCCTTGGAGGGGGCACCTTGGGTTAGTTGGTAGCTCTGTGTTTGGTCAGGTTCTTGTGTGGGTGTTTTTCTTTAGTACAAGTGCTATGTCTACACCTCTCATATTTGGCTCCCGTATGAGATTAAGGTGTTGTGAGGAGCCTTTCTTTTTCTCTCTAATACAAAGAAGCGCAGCTCTCCTGCGTTTTCAAAAAAAAAAATGATAGTTTTTCTGCAACTAGTAAGTTGATAAGGCAAGAATATCATTTTATGGATCAAAATATACTTGAATTTTGTTAGAATTGTTCATTCGATGATCCATACAAGTTAGCTTATTACATACTTCTTGGTGAATAAGATCATTGACTGGCAAGACACAAATACTTTATTCTTTAACACTTAGAAACTGCCATTCATTTTGCATCAAGCACTGCAAGTATCTTCAAGTGCATTGTTGACATACAATTAACTTCTTAATTTAGTTTACATAATAGAGGTTACACTTTTGAGTGACAACTTCTGCTGTACCAATTTATTCGCATTTGTCAGTAGGATATTTCTTGTTGACACAGATCTCTATGTCGTGGTACATGAGTTCTAAGTGCAGTATTTGTGACCTTGCCTCTGTATATCTACATTCTACTATTGGTGCTCCTATGGTGTTAATAATGTTTTTTCATTTCACTGAAATTTCAGCTATTGGACACGACAGGGAATTGTGATCCATTATGCTCCATTGATGAAGTTAGCTCACAGTACTATGAGGCTACCTACAAACCAAAAGATGATCTTCAGAAAGCTTTAACTATCTTTGCAGCGGCTTTGGCTGGGGCAGCTGCGATAAACCATTCCTGGGTTGCTGCTAATCAGGTTAGCTACTTCCTCACAGCTTGTTGAAACATTGTCCTCCTTTATCACTTCAACTGTATAGTTTACCTCTTTGTTTTGTTATGGAGATGACAGTGATGATTGTTGCTAACATAGCTGAAGTATTTTTTTTTATAGGATGTTGCAATGGTGTTGGTATTCGTTATTGGCTATGCAGGCATCATTTTTGAGGAATCACTAGCATTTAACAAAAGTGGTGTTGGATTATTGATGGCTGTGTGCCTATGGGTTATCAGAAGCATCGGAGTAAGTTAATGCCATCATCAGCTCGTTTTGAGGTTCAAACAGCTATTAACAACAAGTTCTAAAGAACAGTTGTATTGTTTATTATTATCAGCTGAGGGCTGATACTTGAGATGCCTTAGTACACAATATAAAAATGTTATTTTCTGTACAAATCACATATTTATCATCTAACCAGTTATAGATGATTTTATCTGACTGGTATTTACCGTTTACCTTATTTTATGATGGATATAGGCTCCCTCAACTGATGTAGCTGTTCAAGAGTTGAGTAACACAACCGTTGAAGTCAGTGAAATAGTGTTTTTCTTGCTTGGAGCAATGACTATTGTGGAAATTGTTGATGCACATCAAGGTTTTAAGCTGGTGACCGATAATATATCTACTCGAAACTCTAAAACGCTTCTGTGGGTGGTGAGTTTTTAATGGCATACTCTTTGATCGTTGAACTGTGTGTTCCAACGAACAATATATATACTCAATTTTAGTATCTCCAAATAATTAACAATTGGAACTCTTTTGCCGATTGTTGTATACAGAAACATTTTACCTTACTCTTTGGGATTAAGAATTGAAGTTAGCTATCTATTCCAGATAAAATATTTTTGATTTCAGAGAGACCTAGATAGGACTTTTCATGATCTTTAGCTACTGTTTAGTTAGCTTTAGTGTTTATCAGCTTCTTCTTGAGATCACACCATTCTTCTAAACAAAAGCATAGACTGATCACTAAAAAAATTATGTGACTCAAATGAGAAATCCAACAAAATCTCAAGCTTAATTGTAATTTGTGTGAGATATATGCACAGGCAAGTTTGAGTTCGCTGTATAAAATATTTTGTCATCCCATACTAAAGAAGGCTGCTAATCTGATTATGGTTTCATGTTACTATAATTCTGATTTTCGATGCATATCCAGACTCCCCAATTTTTGGTAAAAATGCTGTCTTGAGGCCTGTAGCGTCACGCGTTACCATTTGCAAATGGGCCTGATGCACTGTTTCTGAAGTACTTGAATTATATAGACCGACTAAGTCTAAATTTCAATACTAGCAATATACAAAGTGCAATATGGGAGCATGAAATGGTGCACTATTTCTTTGTTTTAGGAATGCTGAGTTTAGCATTCACATTGCAATATGACCTGACTCTGATACTACATGTTGCCTCCCTTTCGATATACATGTTACTTTTGGATGAATATTTCTAAAATATTCAGAATACCTTTTTTTTTCTGATTTTACTCTTATGACATAGTACTCATTTATTTCTGAACCACATACTTAAGCATTAAATGTGGATTCACAAGAGAAGAATTAGCTTGACCCATCTCTAGAAATTTTAGCTGTAGCAGTTATTTCTGTCATAATTCACCTCACCGAAAGATCGCCTGAATATGCACATTTGATATTGCCAAATTTAATATTGTTGTTATGTGCAAGCCTAGGACTGGAGGTGGCGGTGGCTGCTATGGTGGCGCAGGGAGAGGGCGGCGCAGGGAGAGAGGCGGCGGTGCTAGAGAGAAAGAGAGCTGAGAGATAAAAGGGATTAAACCCTAATTCCTTTCTTGTCTTCATCTGATTACAATCCCCCCATTATATGGAGGGGGCTAACTTGGCTGCTAAGAAACCTATTACAATTTATGGGAAATATCTAAATTACTTAATGGAAAAGGAACCTAGGCGGGGCGGATGCTATAGTAACCGCGTGTCACTGTTCACATACGTGAACAGTGCCCCTGTAGGCTCCCTTTGTGCTCTCTAGCCGGCCCATTTGATAGCTTGCCGGTCTAGGCCCTTTGGCCCATAACACCTCCACCCGCCTCGAGAACCAGCACATCCTTGTGCTGGGGAATCTCCCACCCATGGCCGAAGATGGGAAGGGAAACTGAGGGTGGTTGATGTAGCTTGACGGTTACGCTCCAGTCGAAGATGAAGATGACGACGAAGCTCTGGTAGGTGCCGTTGATGTCAAAGGACATTACATAGCTAAGGTTGCCAACGTCACTGGTAGTGGCAAAGTGGTGGGAGGTCGGCGTTGGTGAAGAGCCATAGACTGCCGGTGTGCCAGGAGCATCAATGAACCTGCTCGAGATATTGTAGTCGAAGCAGAGGTGAAGCTCGCTGTGAGGTGGTCCAGTGAAGAAGGGCCTCCTGCCCTGCTCTGACGGTAGCAGAAATCCCTCGAAAGTCACAATGATGGTGTTGCGGGGTCGAGGATGAGCTATTGTCACGTCGACGAAGTGGCCGAAGAGGATCCTAAAGTCAGCAGCCAAGAGTGGAGCCACAACCCTGTCAGGAACAGTGAAAGCCACCTGCCTAACGTGGAAGAGGTTGTTGCCTGCAAGGTCGAGAAGCGAACATCCACAGCATCAATGCTAGTATTGGGCATCTCCTGCAAAAAGAGAATTCCCTGTGGAAGAAATGGCTCATGCTGAGGAAGACCACGGAAACCCACCGCGACTTGACGGAGTAGAGCCTCCTCGTTATGCTTGAGGAGGACGATCAGGAGACGATGTAGGCGAGCTGAAGAAGCCGTGATGTAGAGACGCCCGTCGAAGAAGATGAGACCGTCGCGGAGACTCCACGACGGAGCTGTGTCGCCGGAGGAGATGTGCGCCGTGAGGAAGGACAGCTCAACGTTGATGATAACGTCGTCATGCAGAATGTCGTAGAGGCCCTCGTCATCGTGAAGGATGGAGAAGATGTCGGTGACGTGGCGCCTCCCATAATGGCCACTGTCACCTCCACAGGTGCGGATGGGGGCTCCTCCCATGGAGACGGAAGGGAAGGTGCTGGCTGTGGGTGGAGCACCAAGCCGTCTCCCACTAAGAGCACGTGATGGCCGTCGACGAAGAAGGACATGCTGAGTGTGGTGAAGTCCATCATGAACGGTCCCAAAGAGGCCAGCCAAGGCGTCCCACGGATGAGCTCGACACCGTCAGGTAGGTCTGCGGTGTGGACATTGATAACGAAGGTGTCGCTGCTGATGACGACCGGTAGCTGACGATAGACGTTGCGGCTCGTCACCCGATCTCCTGAAGCGAGGGTGAGAGCGAGTAAGGCGCGACGAAGGACAAGCTGCATGTCGTTGGCGACGGTGACGTCGATGAAGCCGTGCGTGACGCCAGAGTTGAGGACATCATCGATGTGGAGGGCGTCGTCCATGATAGCCGCGGAGTCATGCTCATCATGTGGGGCTTGCCATGGTGTGTCCACCCAGGGCTCATAGGATGTGACTAATGCGCCCCTTGTGACAAGAATGGCCAACCGGGCCGTGAAGGGCAGTGCGCCTTCGTCCATGTTGTGGAGCACCTCGATCAAAGGGTGGCTAATGTTGTTGGGGGTGGTGTCCAAGAACACAATGGCGCCCTTATTGATGTCATTGGCCCAGACTACCTCCTCCATAGCAACAAGAGTTGTCGTGGTAGCTACTACCTCCATGTTAGGGTTGTTGTCGACAAAGGCCAGGATGATCTCCACGGCGATCGAGGCATCCACCTTGGGGAAGATGATCATGGCGGACTCCTCCATGGCGTCCAGAACTCCTGACGCAAAGACCTCGATTGACGGAGCCGGGGTGACATCCTCCACAGTAGAGATGGCACCATCACGATTGTCGGAGTTGATGACCTGTGTGGTCGATGGGGCGGAAGCTGCTAAAGTCGCAAGGGCGTGGATGATCTCGAGAGTGATAGGGGCGTGTTCCGTTGTGGCTGGATCAGCCTCGACGACCAGATCTGCCGCTTGAACAGTAGCACCCTCGTAGTCGTCGGGCTTGATGATCGGAGAGGTTGCCGACACAGGTTCTGTTGCGTGAACACTAACGGGGGTACTATTCACAACATGAACAGTACCGTGAACAGTAACGGGGGTACTGTTTACAACAACATGGTTAGGGCTGATGTCGGTGATGGATGTCTCCTCCTTGGCGCTGCTGATATGCTGGACATTAGAGAAGGTCCGTTCCAGTTGGAGGAACCATTCTCGCAACTCGTTGTGGTACTCGTCACAGGAAGCTATGGACGGTGGTGGAAGGATCGAACAAGGTCTTTGAATACCAGGTGTTATGTGCAAGCCTAGGGCTGGAGGTGGCGGCGGCTGCTATGGTGGCGCAGGGAGAGGGCGGCGCAGGGAGAGAGGCGGCGGTGCTAGAGAGAAAGAGAGCTGAGAGATAAAAGGGATTAAACTCTAATTCCTTTCTTGTCTTCATCTGATTATTACAATCCCCCCATTATATGGAGGGGGCTAACTTGGCTGCTAAGAAACCTATTACAATTTAAGGGAAATATCTAAATTACTTAATGGAAAAGGAACCTAGGCGGGGCGGGGCTACAGTAACCGCGTGGCACTGTTCACACGCGTGAACAGTGCCCCCGTGGGCCCCCTTTGTGCTCTCTAGCCGGCCCATTTGATAGCTTGCCGGTCTGGGCCCTTTGGCCCATAACAGTTGTGAACGGAGCGGATTATTTACAACCATTTAAAAAAAGAAAAAAATTGAAAATCAGAATATAACGAACTACAATGAAACCATGATTTGTTTTTGCATGGGATAATTTTGTTTGTAGAACTTTTCAATGTCTTGCTCTATCTTTTATGCCTGATTGTTTTCCTTTATTTCAGATCGGTATTGTGACTTTCTTCCTGAGTTCAGTCCTCGACAACTTGACTTCCACTATTGTGATGGTGTCATTGATACGAAAACTTGTACCTCCATCTGAATACAGAAAGTATGAAATTTATTAAATAATCTATTATGTCACAAATGATACAATAATTTTGTCAACAATGTCATGACATTTACTATGACTCATGATGATCACCCTTGCACCTCTATTCATGTGTATATTTATTTTTGTGTTCTATATATGGCTGGAATAATTCCCATGATCAATGTAATGTCGACCATATTTTGAAGTTTATTGGTTATATACTATATTGCGAAACAGAATAGAAAAGGAATGGAACATTTGTAACAGAATTTCTAATCAACACGCAAAAAAAATGGTGTGTGGTTTCATCATGATTGCTTTTGAAAGCTACTGTTTATATTGGGCATCACTACTTCTCAATATTTCTTCCATGCCTAATAATTTTAGAGCTTTTGTTTAGCAATGGGACAGCGGATATTCGTATCCAACTGTCCTTTGGGCACTACTCTGCTCCTGCATCCATCCCTGAGCAGCGAGTCTGTTCACCATTTTTCTGACCCCACGGGTTCCATGGTTACACGGGGATGTAAAAATGATAATTGCTTATAATTATCAAGAATACTTCAGTAGTTCAGTTGATATACCACAGTAGGGGCTTTCCCCACTGTTTTCCCCTAAAAAAATAATTCAGTTGTTATATCAAAAGATTTAAACACATGTTACTCTATATATAGTTGCACAACCAACACCTCCCGCTCTCATCAACCATGGGATATTTGTTTGTCCATGTCTGCACCCTGTGATGTCTTTGCCGCCCATCCATTTTGCCACCATATAAAAAATTTCAGGAGAAACAAAAAATGTGTTTTTGAATTTGTGGATTGGGTAAATTCTATGGCAAATGCTAACACATGTGATTTGTCTACTTGCATTAAACTGACTGTTAGCACTAGCTTTTTTTGTATAAAAAAATAAATATTAGTATCATGGCAATAGAGATAGATACAATTATACATTGTGGCAATAAATGATTTGGAGGAAATGTTTTACATAACCACAGGTAGGTCAAAAGACCATTTTTTTTGTTCATCAAATCTGTCAATAAATAATTTGGAGAGGATATTATTCAGCATCTTGCATGAGTAAAACATTCCTTTTTGGGACAGATTGTTGGGTGGTGTTGTTGTAATAGCAGCAAATGCTGGTGGCGCATGGACACCAATTGGTGATGTGACAACTACTATGCTGTGGATTCATGGTCAGATTACAACATTGAAAATAATGCAGGTCAGCTTTACACAACTGTTCTTGTGTTACATGATGGCCTTATACATATATTTCCTTGCATTGGTGCTCTCTGCATTAGTATATTGTCAGACTTCTGCTTTGCTGCCTTGAAAAACAAAATGCTATTACCTATACTTATGCTAACAGATAGAAAAAGCATGTTTGTTCAAGATCGCAAGGATGTTTGCACTTAGCATGTGATTCTGATATCCTTTCCTTGATTTTTGATGAAACATTTATTGAAAGAAGAAAATAAGAGGTTTTTTAGTGGTGGTTTTAT
Source organism: Eleusine coracana subsp. coracana (assembly GCA_032690845.1). Lineage (NCBI taxonomy): Eukaryota > Viridiplantae > Streptophyta > Magnoliopsida > Poales > Poaceae > Eleusine > Eleusine coracana. Next base: position 35,322,015 of record CM064428.1, on the reverse strand, counting down.
TTGTTCGGTCAGTTTTATTGGATTGACCCAGTAAAGGAATTGGGCTGGACAAACAACCTGCATTTTACTTATAATCTGCACTATGCATACATTATTTTAACAGAGGCCTTGATTTGCCTGTTTAGTTTCATACTGGTGAGTCTATGGGTGCTAAACAGTCAATTATGGGAGGCATATCTTTAGATTTGCATTTCATATGCAACTATGTGCCATTCATCCTTTGGTGGATCATAATGGTGGGCACTTGTGGATTAATAACCATGTAATTGCTCTAATCTTTTTAGGGAAATATTCTCCATTTATTGTTTTATTTTACCAGGTGTCTTGGGATGGAGCATCAAAAGACTTTGTTGAGTTGTTGTGTTGTTTTTTCTTTTGCTGCATGCCACTTCAGCAATATGGTACTTCATTTTATCATGAAATTGCTGTTTGGCTTATGACAGGGCTTGTTTATCCCATCGGTTGTGTCACTGGCAGTTCCACTGGCTCTGATGTCCCTCACCAGGTTGTTAACTAGCGACAACTCATGATATATGGAATAAAACATATTGACAGTGCTTTAGTTAACAAATTGTTATATGTTATAAACAGTGAAGCAAATGGATCATCCCAGAAATCGTCCAGCTTCCTGTCATCAGAGAAGATGGCTCCTCGAGGAAAGCTTGTACTAGCTGTTGGAGTTGGCGCCTTAGTATTTGTTCCAGCCTTTAAAGCTCTCACCGGATTGCCACCTTACATGGGCATGCTTCTTGGCCTGGGGATTCTCTGGATCCTGACAGATGCTATACATTATGGCGAACCGGAAAGGCAGACACTGAAAGTTCCACAAGCGCTATCACGGATTGATACACAAGGAATTTTGTTCTTCTTAGGTATTCTTTTATCAGTTGGCAGGTAATCCTTCTTTCCCTCTCTTATTACTATAATTATTTGTGAAACACACACAGCTTTGAAACTTTTATATGTTTGGCACATGGTTTTGATAATATTTTGTATTCCACAACTAAAATTTCAGGTTGGGTTTATGCAAAAAAAACATTAAGTTGTGATATTTTTCTCCTTTATTCATTTAATACTAATTAAATGCCGAAAAATTTCTCAGTTTGCAACATATTTCCTTCATTCATTTAGTAAGAAACGTAAAATATGTGTGATAGCTTTAAATTGTTGCGAAGCATAATCTTTATATACTACGGTGTAGATTTCCATCTGGTTCATGGTCACTGTAGTCTGCAATGTGCTGCAGTTACTATGCTACACGCACCATCATACTGCTAGTCGTAGTTGGTTCAACTAAAAGCATGGCTTGAAATGAGATGAATCATTTTCAAATAAATCATTGTATTCAAACTCTTAGATAAAGCAAGTAGAGCCAAAACTGAAGAGGTCCATTGTCTGTCTTGTCTCAATCAAAACTAAAGTAGAATTAGCTGTCTCTCATCTCTCTATAGATGTATTAATAGTTTTTCTCCATTGCCACTAGCTTGGAATCTGCAGGGATTTTGAGACAGTTAGCGAACTATCTTGATGCCAATATACCAAATGCTGACCTTATTGCTAGTGCAATTGGTGTGGTATCAGCTGTTGTAGACAATGTTCCACTTGTTGCTGCAGCCATGGGGATGTATGACCTGACTTCATACCCTCAAGATTCGGACTTCTGGCAGCTTGTTGCATTCTGTGCTGGTACTGGTGGTTCAATGCTTATCATTGGTTCTGCAGCGGGAGTGGCTTTTATGGGAATGGAAAAGGTGGATTTCTTTTGGTACATTCGAAAGGTAAACTTCCCATTTTTCAAAATACGATTAGTCGAGGCAACCTAATACTAATACCATATATTACTAAAAATCAAACTTCTTTATTTCAGTATGAGCCATGTGCATTGAATTAGATTTTTCTATGTGTACAACAATTCGTTTAATCTTATTTGTACTCGATGATAGTCTCATTTATATGCTAATAAGTGTTGGGAATAGTACTATGGTTTTAGACTGCACCTTACTGCATGAGTTGATTATTGCAGATCTTTCTATAGGCACTATTTTCTTTGCATTCTTTTTCCCCAGCCACTCTTTACTATGCAGCATATACTTATGTTTTGCTCACATTTTTTATACATACACAAGAAATGATATTGGGAGTGTATATTGCATTGTACCAAGCATAAGATCACTTTCTCAGTTTAGATAAGGCTTTTAGCAATCTATGTTCTGTTCTTCTACAGTTCTACAATTAAATAATTACATTAATACTCCCTCCGTTCCAAATTATATGACACTTTAGGTTCCTCAAGTTTTCTCAAATTGTAAGACACCTTCACATCCCAATGCACCTTTCCCTCTTCCCTATACATCCTTATCTCTATCTCTCTCCTTCTCGTTTTCAGTGTAACTACCTTTTTCGCCTCTCCTTAATTCGCGTGCCTGAAACTAAAACGTCATATAATTTGGAACAGAGGGAGTAGTAACTATGTGGATATATTTATTATTGCTGCATATTTCCAATTGAGGGTACACCAGACCTCCATAATTATTCATGCATTCATATTGCTAGAATGCATCAGTCAGTTGAAATATTTTGCCAATTGGTTGAACCTATTCTAGTAATTTATCCGAGATTTTTTAGCCTAGAATTCCAAATGGATGTCCTTCGGTACCCTGCGCCTTTCCACATGTGAAGTTGTTTATTATATGGTAATTGGAAGTTTACAGTTTCAGTCTCACAGAACATCTTAGGATGCTAAATCCCGAATAGCATATCCTTATATATATATATATATATATATATAGGGTCCTACTATTTAACGCGCAGCGCGTTAAATAGTTATTCAGCACAACAGGCTTTGACCATAAATGTTTGGTTCATAACCATAAAACTATTGCCTTGTGACCATAAGAATATGAAATCTCACACCCGCAACCATAAAATATCTTACACCGTGACCATAATTTTTTTTTGAGTTGTCTCCCACAACCATAAATATTCCAAGCCTAACCATAAAACTTTTGGAGGTGCTAAATAAAACATTTTATCTGTTGTGCCAAATAGGAGTTCTGTATATATATATATATATATATATATATATATATATATATATAGCTAGGCCTGCAATAGCATCAGTAGGCAGCCCATAAAGCTAGGCCTGCAATATCACACATACATCCTAGTCAAATGATGTGCGTACACATTAATTTTGTAGCGTTTATTGTGTTTGCAGGTGAGCGGTTTTGCCTTTGCAGGTTATGCAGCTGGTATAGCCTGCTATCTAGCTACTCAAAATCTTGATCTATCCCTTCCCACTTCATTGGCTGCGATCCCATTTATTTCGGGTTCATAAAAGGTTGGTATTTATAGTTGTGTAAGGCAGACCTCTAGATATACAGATGTATCAAAACCATTGCCCTGCCACATCGTATGTAAGCTCTAATATGTTGGCAAAGGTATTTCTAGGATGATGGTGAAAAATGGGACTGAACAAAATGGAGACGTAAATTAGTACCCTGAGCTCCAAGGCGACAGTTCAGATTCAGGCAAGCTCTTTCTGTCTAGAGTGCTAGTGAAGCTTGTTAGGTAGAGCAGGATGATTTTGCGAGAGACTGTCTTTTTTTATCAGGACTATCTTTTTAATAAAGGACAGGGTGGTCTATGGATGTGTGGGTATTTACTCCAAAAAAAAAAAATAGGAGCAGCATACACATGCGCGGTTATGACAATGAACAAGTTTCTTTCACTGTTGTTAGTAGGCTGAGATGTTACTTCTGTATGGTAAGAAGATCCTATAAGATTTAGGAATCTGATGCGCCGTTGACTTTTTTGAAGTTATCTTTGATCATTTGTCTTATTTAATTTTTTTTATAAATTATCATATATTTTCTCATATTTTATTTTATAACTAGAGAATTGAAACATGATTAATAATTTTGCATATTTCAACTAATATTTTGAATAAGATAAAAGTCAAACTGTCAGTGTCGTCTGTGCTGCGCTTGTTCAAAACACATCTGACCCATCGAGTGCCTAGTATATTTTTCGTTCCAACAGGATATTTGTGATTTTCAATTTTTTTCCCCCGAAGAAATGGTATGGCAATACCTTTCCATGTAGATCAAGCTCAATATCGTCGAGGATGAGAGTTGTCACGTGTGTCGTGTCTGACAAAATGACCTTACCGTGCTTCTTGATACAGCTGACGCTACAACTAAAGGAAATTTCACGGTTACCACTATATGCGGCGTATTGTAGTATGCAGCGTCCTTAGTGTCTACTTGTCGCTGCCTGCATGACTGAGAGTGTTACGGCAGCATAGGACAATATGCATATGTGCAATAATAATGGGGAGCAGAATTTGTTCCATAGCAACAAATGGAAGAACAATCTTTCTTCCAGACATAACCCCTTCCAGTGGCGGAGCTACATATAGAGTTGTGGGTGCGGATGCACCCACACTTTTAGAGAAAATCAGTGCTATTAGCTCTATATTTATCACATATGCACCCCCCTTAACTCATGATCATGCACCCACAAGGCCAAAATTACAAGACAAAGCAGCTAAAATTACAGTGTTGCACCCGCTCCGATGAGCTCTAGCTCCGCCACTGACCCCTTATACGCATGCAGTATATAGTTTGTTCAAGCTTTCATCATAACCAAGAAGAGAAATAGCAAGAAAACTTTGGTCTCACTTTTTGCTATTCAAATCGTGCGTAGAAACGGCACAAGTCCATCTCATATCCATACAGCATCATGTCCCCCGAGAGGTCACAGCAGCCATCGTCAGTGCTCACCACGTCCTTGACCTTCTCGGTGCCAAGGTCCAGCGTATCTTAGGGTGTGTTTGGCAGGGCTTATGCTTATATAACAAATTGTTTATGTTCTAGCTTATCTATCAAAAGTGCTTATTCAATTTATTTGGCTTATGTAGCATAAATAGTCAAACCATTTGGTAAAAGTGCTTATTCAAACGGCTTATCTAGAGAGTAAGCACCAAAAAGCTAGTATTTGGTGCTTATACAAAACTGCTTATGTTAGGGTGTGTTTGACAGGGCTTATGAAACTGCTTATGCAGCAATAAGCCATAAGCCCTGCCAAACGGGTTGAACCTATAAGTGCTTATTAACATAAGCAGCTATAAGCAGTTTTGGAATTTGTACTAGCATAAGCAATTTTGTATAAGCACCAAATACTAGCTTTTTGGTGCTTACTCTCTAGATAAGCCGTTTGAATAAGCACTTTTATCAAATGGTTTGACTATTTATGCTACATAAGCCAATAAGCTGAATAAGCACTTTTGATAGATAAGGTAGAGCATAAGTAATTTGTTGAATAAGCATAAGCCCTGCCAAACACACCCCTAACACAAATTCCAAAACTGCTTATAGCTGCTTATATCAATAAGCACTTATGAGTTCAAGCCGTTTGACAGGGCTTATGACTTATTGCTGCATAAACAATTCAATAAGTAATTCTATAACCTCTGTAAAACACAGCCTTAGTTGCCGTCGTCCACTACCTCGACCCAACAGAGCCTGCCGGTCCGGGAGCACAGCCCTCGTCTCCCGGCCGTAATGCAGCGCCCGGGACCACGACCCGCGCCTCGCGTCCCCAGATGCCCGTGTCAGAGGAGAAGCGCCGCTCTCCCCGCGGCGTATGCGTTGTTGAAGGCCCAGTGCCCGGTGCCGTCTACGAGCCCGGGGAGCGAGGCCAGATCAACGCGAAGGAACCGTGGCACCCTCGAGGCCATCGTGGTGTCGATCTTGCTGGGTTGGAAGAAACGGATCGGCTTGTTGTCGTTGGAGCGGCAGATGATCGAAGGCGGTGTCGTCGGAGAGTTGTCGATCTTGCAGGTAGCGGCGCAGTTGACGACGTCTCGGCGGTGTCGCCCGCGTATAACATGATCAGGAGCAGGGCCTCGCTCGTCGGATATAGAGCCAACCCGTCGTCGTCCTCCTCGGGCACGCGCAGCGCAGCTGATCTGCTCCTGCTGCCACGCGCTTCATGGGCTTACGCAGCGCCTTCAGCCGATCGCTGGGGCGTGGACTCCGCCGTCCAGGACAGGAGGAGGAACGGGCACCATTTTCTTGACGCGCTCGATCTCGTCCTACTTGTTGTCGCCGGCTCTAGGACAGGTTGTTTCCTTGTCGCTATTGCACGTGACGTGTGAGAGAGTCGCCGCAAGTATTTATCATCTGGTGCGGCGGTGCGCCGCTTCCTCTCGGGATTCTTCGTCGTCCCTTGAGCGACACCGCCATGCCTCCGCCCCCTTCCCCTCCCCCTCCACGTTCTGCTCGAAATGGAAGCTTTTTTTTTTCCAGGCTCCATTTCCTTTATGAACGCGTGCAAGGCAACCGCCGTTGGACACCAGGCGGCGGCGCACCGGACGAGGTCATCGGCGGTGTTGTGAGAGTACGATGAGGAGAAGGGCCTTCGTCGCATAGAGCCAACCCGTCGTCGTCCACTCGCCAGCGCGCTGCCCTGCTGCACGTTTCAGAGGTCGACGCGGCACGGCGGGCAGTTGGACACTGCCGTATGTGGGTCCTCTCCGCCGGCGAGAAGGCTCGGGCGATCCAGGATTACTACGGAAAACGCTTATTTGCCGATTGCCGAGTGTACCGGACACTCGATAAAAGACGTTTTTTGTTGAGTGCTACATAACAAACACTCGACAAATATTGAGTCATTCGATAAAAAAAATACTTTGTTGAGTGCCATAATAAATATAATTGGCAAATAAATCTTTTCTGAGTGTTATAATAAATACACTCGACAAAGACTATTTTTTACCGAGTGTTTTATTTGGCACTCGGCAAAGATAAGAGTTTGTCGAGTATTATTTTTTGACACTTGACAAAAAATCAATTTTTTTCTCTTCTACTCTCAAAACTTTTTGTGCTCTACACATACAACATATGTTACTCCATGTTTCAATTTAGTATTTTTTTATATTTATTTACTATATTTAATTAATCAATTACATTTGAAGCAATTTATTAAATAAAGTCAAACTACAAGTGAGTCAAATAATAAAAAAAAAAAGTAAATAAAAAAATTATATTCATGTCAATGAGTCCAATGTAAGGCCTTATTTAGGAAATAAAAGAAAATTTCACGTATCTTGTTTATAAAAATGTCACAATTGTATGTTCGAATTATATTTAAATTTTATGGAAATCAAACGAACTTAGAAATTTATGAGAATGGTTAGAAGATCATAGATCCTATGTGGAGATTGAGGAAAAAGCTAGAGATGTTTTCGCATAATTTATTACATAAAATGCTTAGATAATGGAGAATCTCGAAAAAGTTTCATATAGTTGAGAAAGAGTTTCTAAATGTTTGAGTCAAATTGACATCCAAATTTGAAATTGACTTTAAATATTTTTATATCATGTTTCCTAGCTTTCAGTTAATTGAAAGGTTTTAATCAATGGTTTGTTCCTTTGAGTTTTGATTTTTTCTTTTGTAGGATTATTTGTATAATAATTATAAACCATTGATTCTAGATCTAATGGCTTAAAGGGATGACTGTCAGCTGAAAATTAGCAACTCCGTTTTTATATAGGTATTAGATTATATAAATTGCCTCTTTGTCAAAAGTTAATTAATTTTTGAATTTATTAGAAATTTTTAAATAAAATTTTTACATTACAAAGAATTTTTTTTTTGTTGAGTGCTCGGCAAAATAAACATTTGCTGAGTATTATTGAGTGGCACTCAGCAAACTGGTGCTTTGCCGAGTGTCCTACCCGACACTCGGCAAATAGATCGACCTGTTAGCCATTTCTTCGTTCTCTCCCCCGCGCAAGAGCTCTTTCTCCCATCTGCTCGCTGCTCTCTCTCCCCGCCGCCATCTCCTCTCGCCACTGGCCCCCGCCCCTGCTCGCCGCCTCCCCCGACCCTGCTCGTCGCTCGCCGCCTCTCTGCCGCCGCTCACCGTCTCCCCCGCCCCCGTGAGCCTCCCGCGTGTGCGCCTGCCGACCTCCGGGGTCGTCCCTGGGTTTTTGGAGACCCAGGGCGAGCCAAAGCACAGAGGCCCCTTTATATAATATAATTTTTTATATACAGATTTTCAATACAAAAATAAAAGACACTAAAAACTACTATTAATAAGTAAATCAATAGTATATTAAAGAAAGAATATTTTAATAAAAGTGTTTGACATATTATCTTAAAAGTTTCTTGGAACATTTTTTGATGCGAAGTCCGTAACAATACTATTGATATCAACCTCATCTAATAATTTCTTCTCAATGCATAAAGTGGCCAAACCAATTAATTATTCTTGAGACATTGTAGACCTTAAATAATTCTTCAACAATTTAAGTTTTGAAAAAATTCAGCAAAACACTTTGTCAATATGCTTTGAATAAGCCAGCCACTTCCTATCACATAACTCTCCATTTTTCAACTTTCTGAAATAATATGTGTATAAAAAATGTCTTTTGTTGTGATCCATAGGAAATACAAGATTTTTTTTTCTTACGGGTCCCTTCTCCACTAATATATTTCTAGCCTTGACTATCCCAATTTCATGGATCATAAATATCCGTTGTAAAAAAAATGTTCTTCATCATCAATACTAGCAGATTTTGTGGCAGAGGAATTAAATATATTCTCATTCTCACTTACATTACCATCATCCGGATTGATGTCAACATTGTCTTGTGATTCCTTGAACTCTTACTCTACAACAACTATCGTCCATTGATCAGGATTCCTTGAACTGCTTGTATTACCCTTAACAAATTTGTCCATGGCCCCTTTTTGTGATCGTATGAACTCATCTTCCTTTTTCTTCTTTGTTCTTTTTTGGCTGCCTGATGGATATTTCCATAATGACTGATGCTGCTGCAAATTGTATAAAAAAACAACACAGCAAATTAATCTGATTGTGTATCACGTGTAAACAATAGTTAGAGTAATCAGTTGTTCTTGTTTTTACCGAGGTGTCAGAGGAATCACGAATCACCGTGCTGTGCCCAGGCGTAGGAAGGAGAAGAATCAAGAAAGCAATGACCAGCAGGCAGCAGCCAACACCGAGCAGCAACAATTTGTCAATTGTTTGAGTTCCAGCGGCGGCTGGTGAGAGTTCTGGCGGCGGCCGACGAGAGTCAACAACTCGATCGAGCCTTACGAGCTATGGCGGCAGCAAGATTTCTGGCTCACGATGAGGAAGGTGAAGGAACAATTTTTTCCTTTACGTGAATACCTATGTGATTCTGTGTTGGACTTGGTCACTTGAATCAGGTCTGCGAGTTGGACTACAGTGAAGCCAAGAAAAGAGAAAAAAGGCTTCTGCCTTGGCCTGCCTGCTAGAATTGCCCAAGGCAACGGGCTTTGACATGCGAAGGGGTGGGGCCCCCAAATTCAGGGGCCCTGGGCGGTCGCCTGGCAGCCCTCCCCCCGGGCCGGGCCTGCCGACCTCGCCCCTATCCCGGCCGTAGGCCCCGCCCCTGCCCCGGCTACCTCCACGCGCCTGCGCCCGCCGGCCTCTCCCCTGTCCTGGCCGTCGAGGCCCGTCCCCGTCTGGCCGTGACCAGCGCCGCACCTGCTCGGCGCCGCCGCAGCCACTGCTCTGTCCTCTCTCTGCAGTCTCTCTCTTTCCTCCCCTCCCTCCCCGATCTCCCCCAATCCGACCAGACCAGCAACCCTCGACTAGAGCCAAGCCACGGGAGATGGCGCTGCGACGGGCGCTCTTCAGATCGGCCGAGATCTCCCCTGACCGCAAGGTTCGATGCCTCCTTCCCCTTGTGCTATCTGTTACCCATTTCGATTGGATCCCATGTTGATAGGATGTGAAATCCGGTGGGAGGTTTGGAGTTGGCAGTGACGTGTCAGGTGTAGTCGGAGAGAGTGGTGGGTTTCAGCCGTGGAGGGTGGACTTGGCGGCCAGGAATCTCTGGTAGCACCATGGTAGTCAGTAGTGACTGAAAATGCAGAGGTAGAGACTGTTTTTTGCCCTTGTAATTTAGCGCTTGTCATTTGACAAACTGAAGGGAAGAATAGTATTTCTATGTTGCATTTCATTCAATTTTGAGGACCATTTTAGTGGTTGAAAATAAGTTCCATTTTTTTGCTTCTAATAACACTTGCTGCAGTAAACCATATCTTTTTTCTAGCATCATAGAAGTATTGCATTCTCCTCATTTTCATATTCCTTTTTCATGCTGTGATTGATATATGTCAGTCCCATGTTCAATCTTAACAAATAGTCATAATAACAGATTGAATTGTTAATAAGGCATATGCAAAGTTTATTGCACTAAGGTTCTGAATGTGATGCCCATGCTTTTCTATTGCAACAAGCCTTTGCACTAAAATTTTGATGTTCTCAAGCATAATTTTATTATCTAAGATGGTGCATTTACATGCTTGATCATTTCTGCTTGATCTTCAAACAATTTCAATTTTCTCTCTTGCCTTGCAGGTTGGTTCGTCGCTGGTTGGACTGACCTTTTGCTTCAACTTTGTCATTACCTGATGTTTTGTTGTTTGCCTTCACGATGGTAGGCTTTGAGTGAGGTGAGTTCGTGGCCTGCTGCAATGTCATGCAATGTGTTAGTCTTTTGATAGACTGGACAGATCAGGTTATTATGTGGCAATTGCAGCCTAAAGAATGTGCATAGTATTACTTCAATCATTGCCATGCTAATTCGTATATTCCTTTTAGTCTTGCAATCACTTCTTGTTTATTTAACAAAATGACAATATGGAGGTCCCTATGAACTTGCAGTGAAACTTAAATTAGATGTGTTTAAGCATTTATCTCTACATTGCATCGGTGTTTAAAGGAAAATTGCCTTAACTTCAGAATTAATGGTTTAAAGGGCTCTCTAGTCTCTATCAGGAAATAGCAACATAGTTTCAAGGTTCAAACTGAAATTGATTGACTTATTCAAATGGTGAAATATCATCTCTTAGCACATACTCTTCTGAAGCTGAATGCTGAAAATTAAGCTAAAATTATCTCTTTTTTTAATATAAAAAAAGCCTTTGCCCATTGCAATTGACAAGACACTCGGCAAAGAATTCCATATTTGCCTGAGTGTCTTGATTCCAGCACTCGGCAAAATGTTTCATCTTTGCCGAGTGTCTTTATTCTATCACTCGGCAAAGATGGAATACTTTGCTGAGTGTCTTGTTTCTAACACTCGGCAAATGCTTTGCCAAGTGCCCGAAAAAAAAACACTCGGCAAAGAGCAATTTACGAGGACCTTTTTGGTCGAGTGGTCTTTGCCGAGTGTTGGCACTCGGCAAAGCCTTTACCGAGTGTTTTTTTGCCTTTGCCGAGTGCTTCGGGCACATGGCAAAGCGCTGATTTCCCGTAGTGGATTGGGAGAATCACCGACCAGCTGTTGGGTACATTTGGCGATCCAGGACGGCAAACTTAACTTTCCTTGTTGCTCGAGGATTCCTTTGACAACGCGTATATATACAACAACAACAACAAAGCCTTTTTATCCCAAGCAAGTTGGGGTAGGCTAGAGATGAAACCTATGGGAGCCTAAAAAAGAAGAGACAAAGGAACAAAAGCCAAAAGTAAGAGAAGAAAAAGGGGGAAAAATAGAAAAAAAAAATAAAAGAGAGACAAAAACAGAAGGAACAAAAGCCAAAAGAAAAGAAAAAAAAAACGATCATGGTTCCGGCACATCTATTGCTAGTCTCCAAGCGCTCCTATCCATAGCTAGCTCCTTAGAGATATCCCACACCTTCAGGTCTCTCTTAATCGACTCGTCCCAAGTCAAGTTAGGTCGGTCTTTACCTCTCTTAACATTAGCATCTCTCTTTAGAACCCCACTACACACCGACGCCTCCGTTGAACATGTCCGAACCATCTCAACCGATATTGAACCAATTTCTCCTCGATAGGTGCCACTCCTATCCTGTCCCGGATATCTTCATTCCGTACCCGGTCTCTTCTTGTATGTCCGCAAAACCAACGCAACATACGCATCTCTGCTACAATCAATTGTTGAACATGTCGTCTTTTTGTAGGCCAGCACTCAGTACCATATAACATCGCCGGACGAATTGCCGTCCTATAAAATTTACCTTTTACCGTGTGTTTGGTTGGAGGAATGGAGCCAACCTGGTTGGAGCCGACCCATTTTTAGCATGTTTGGATGAGGAGCGGTGGGAGCGAAGCGGCTCCAGAAAGGAATATTCGTATTAGATCCGGGTTCGCTCCGTCCGTCAAAATTTGAGGGACGGAGCCAACCTGTCCGGGTTGCATCCGCATGAGAGTTTGACAGGTGGGACCATTTATCCCAGATTTTTAATTCCTTCATCCAAACAGAAGTTGGAACGAACTCATCCCTAACCTAGAAAAATAACCAAACATAAAAAGGGTTGGAGCCGTCCCCAAAACGAGGGTTGGAGCCACTCCAACCCACCCATCCCGTAACCAAACACACAGTTAGCTTTTGTGGCACCCTCTTGTCGCATAAGACGTCGGAAGCTTGACGCCATTTCAACCAGTCGGCTGAAATTCTATGCCTAACATCTTCATCGATGTCACCGTCCTTTTGTACATCGATCCTAAATAACGAAACATATCCTTCTTGGTCACCAATTGTCCATCAAGGCTAATGTCTCCATCCTTATATCTAGTCGCGCTAAACTCGCACATCATATACTCGGTCTTGGCCCTACTAAGTCTAAATCCCTTGCACTCTAATGTGTGCCTCCACAACTCTAACTTCCTATTAACCCTAGCCCTACTCTCGTCAACTAACACCACATCATTTCTCGTGTGACCTCGTCCATCACCAGAGCAAATAAATAAGGGCTCAATACTGATCCTTGGTGTAGTCCTATTATAATCGGAAAGTCATTGGTGTCGCCATCACATGTCCGAACACACGTCCTCACGTCCCTGTACATGTCCTTGATGAGGGTAATATACTTAGTTGGGACTTTGTGCTTCTCCAAGGCCCACTACATGATATTTTTTGGCACTTTGTCATACGCCTTCTCGAGGTCAATAAAGACCATGTGTAAGTCCTTCTTTTGCTCTTAATATCTCTCCATCAATTGTCGCATTAAGAAAATCGCCTCCATGGTCGATCTTCTAGGCATGGACCCAAACTGGTTTTGCGTCACACTTGTCACTCTTCTTAGGCGATGCTCGATAACTCTCTCCCAGAGCTTCATTGTATGGCTCATCAATTTAATCCCACGATAGTTAGTACTACTTTGAACATCTCCCTTGTTCTTGAAGATCGGTACTACTATACTCCTCCATTCTTCCGGTATCTTGTTTGACCGAAAAATAAGGTTAGAAAGCTTAGTTAACCATACTATGGCTCTGGCACCCAAGCATCTCCACACTTCGATGGGGATACCATTAGGGCCCATCGCTTTACCATTCTTTATCCTCTTCAAAGCTTCCTCTATCTCTGCCTCCTGAATTCTCCTCACAAAACGTCTGTTGTTATCATCAAATGAGCCATCCCACTCAAGTATAGGACCCTCCTCCTCTCCGTTAAATAACTTATCGAAGTACTCTCGCCATCTGTCCTTGATCTCCTCATCTCTCACCAGGAGTCGGTCTACCCCGTCCTTGATACATTTGATTTGGTTGATGTCCCTCGTCTTCCGCTCACGGATCCTAGCCATCTGATAGATGTCCTTCTCCCCTTCCTTCGTGCCTAGTCGCTGATAAAGGTTATTATATGCCTGACCCTTTACTATACTCATTGCTCGCTTTGCAGCCCTCTTGGCTATTTTATAGCCTTCTATGTTGGCTGCACTCTTGTTAAGATGTAGGCGCTTGAAACACTTCTTCCCCTCCTTGATAGCCCTTTGCACCTCATCATTCTACCACTAGGTGTCTTTTGCTTCTTGTTTGCCTCTCCTAGTCACGCCAAACACTTCTGAAACTACCTTTCGAACACATGTTGCCATCTTTAGTCACATGTCATCTGGTCCTTCTTCCTCCCAGGGTTCCTCTCCTAGCATCCTCTCCTTAAAGGTTTGCGCCAGCTCCCCTCTAAACTTCCACCACTTTGTTCTCGCGGTCTTGGTACGTTTGTCCCTGTATACACGTACCCAAAAGCGAAAATCTACTACCACAAGCTTATGTTGAGTGACGACACACTTCCCAGGTATCACCCTATAGTCCAAGCAAGCACGTCTGTCCTCCCTCCTTGCAAGGATAAAGTCAATTTGGCTCGAGTGTTGTGCACTTCTAAAGGTCACTAGATGGGATTTCCTCTTCCTAAAGAGGGTATTCGCTACCAACAAGTCATAAGCTAACGCCCAATTAAGTATATCCTCCCCCTCCTGATTCCTACTACCATACTCGAACCCCCCATGGACCCGCTCGAATCCTACATTAGACGCCCTCACATGGTCGTTAAGGTCTCCTCCTATGAAAAGCTTCTTAATGGCACTAACCATGCTATCTAGATCTTCCCAAAACTGACTCTTGGTGCTCTCACTAAGACCTCCCTGAGGAGCAACGCGTATATATAGGACAAAAATATAAGAACCCACCAGAAACCTCACAAATTCTTGTTTCGTTTCATTCTCGTTGCAACAGCCAAATTTTTCAATTTATAATGGAATAAGGTTAATCACAAAATTAAATTACCCCAAAAGTCATTTTGTGTATAACATTTCCACCAATAAGTTGTTTTATTGTAAATTCTTAGGCCTCAGAGCCTCCGCCTACTATATTTGATTGTAAAAACCACCTTTGGTTGCACACATACTTAACCCATTTCATATGTTTTCGTCCATATAAATTTTAAAAAAACTAAGTTAACTAAGTCTGACATTACTTAAATTTTTTAATGAGCATTATTTATCTTCTTTTCATAAAAATTATTTCTTGATCGCAAACATTAGAGACACCGTTTAACTTATAATTGGTATTTTTGTGTGTATATTCTTTAAAATGTATGAAGATTATACTAAAGAAGTTTTAATTAATAATACAGACACCATCAACTATTCCAAATGAATGAAAGCAAAATTAATCAATTAAACATGTGTACATTGGTGGTTTATACAACAAAATAATCCAATATGTGGATGGTTATTTGTAACAAAATAGGTTACTGGGAGTCTCAAACTACAAGTGACATATGGAGAAGAACAAATACCGAGTCACATGTGACATGGCACAATCTCAACGCTCCATGATCCGATGGCTCATGATTGGCCAGGTCATAGGGTGGGCTTGGGTCCGTGGGCTCAAGATCGTCTCTCTTCAATTTATTTGTTTCTCGAAAGTACTTCTGTTTCAAGTTTCATTTCTATGAATTTTCAAGTTCCATCTACATGTATTACACATCATCACAAAAACAAACATACACACACAGACGGGGCTTTGGGAGGAATAGAAGAATTGACTAAGCTCAAAGACATTTTGGATGGATGGCAGCTTTGTCCTTATCTTTCTTATTTTTTCTTGACCAAGTATTCATACCCATGCAACTTTTTTCATCTCTAGGCTGGTACGTAGTTTCTCTTATCCACACGTGCGTCTCCACCAACATAGCAAGAAAACAGGACCAGGTCTTGCATTGCCTCTGCGTAAACTGAGACGTGGTAGAACTATTGCTCATGTAAATACTTCGAGCATGACAGTAGTGGAGCATGAGGAGTCCGAGAGATAAGTGTAGTAGTGATTAGGGGCACCAGTCTGTTTTGTTGTTGAGCAGTTCTTTCATTTGTTCTTATCATGTTCATACCCCTACATACTACAACAAAGAAATATAGCTTAACATTACACTAGTGAACATGGATACCCGAGCAGTAGCTATTCTTAGTAAGGAGGTTGTGTGGTTGCTGCTGTCAGTTTCTATGGTTCAAAGGGATAAATAAAACATTTTCAATACACTGAAAACACACTACAGATTTTATTATTATTCTGACATATATGCATGCATTTTAGTCATAGTTAAATCCAATACATCACCAGATGCTCTTCAATTATGTAATAGACACCAAGAGCTCACATATATGTTTTTTTTTTTATGAGAGCATTACTTTCAGTTTACATATGACCATGTTATCACTCATTAAAGGTGGTAGAGGTTCCATGATCACTTATATGCATAAATAGCCATCCTGCTTACTGTGGCCAGATTAACCCTTGCTTAAAAAAGAGTATCTTACTCCCTCTGCCCACAAAAGAGTACGATTTATTACCAATTCTGTGTGGCTTGCTGCAAATTCACCCTTGCTTAAAGTTTATACCAAAATATGAAAACTGAAAACGGGTGATCAGTTCAAGAGGCTGTAGGTGATAAGAGGATAAAGAGCACGATGAAGATTATAGGATTTAGGTGATCCTTCATTCAAACAGGTGTACTCTCTCCGTTGTTTTATTTGATGATGTTCTGACAACAGAAGCTACCTTTCTTTTTCAGGACAAGATTTGAGGAACAGAGGGATTATGCAATATTGATTTGACGTGCCAGTGCTGTATGAAATGTTTAGCATGCAACTTTTTTTTCCTAGAGCCTTATTACTTAGATCAAAGATTGTAACTGATGTGGATGAAACATTTATGTCCAGCGGTGCATTACAGTTACAGCATTACAGCATTTATGTGTACAAAGAGAACACATTTGTTCATTAAGAAAGGAAAAAATGTGTGGATTTCATACTTTACGGTTAATACATATTTTCATTAATATGAGATCTTCTTTAGACTTCACTAAAAAAGGAGACCCAACCTATGAGGACTAGGTGTTTTTTTATTAAGGAGAAGAAAACGATCAGAAAATAGACATTCAAATTCGAGATACCTAGGTGGATAGGGATTTATTGGCTGGCCGGATATATTCCCACACCTCCCCCCCCCCCCCCCCCCCCCCCAGCCTGTTAGAGATATAATACCTATAAGTGTAGAACCTTTCTCAATGTGTAACCGGATAGAACTCTTCTATATTGTTTGTGATAGTCTTAATTCTTCTCTGTATTGTATCTATAACCTGTATATATACATTGGTCATGCTCCTCCAGGAGCATCACCTTACGCTGATACAATTATCGTTACATGGTAACCAGAGCACCTCTTCTTTTTTCATGATCTAGCCAATGGCGTGTTCCTCTTCTTCCCTGTTGATGCCACCGTCGCTGTTGATCCTGGTCATGGAGAAACTGATCCGCGACAATTTCTGTCTCTGGCGCGTGCAAGTTCTGTTGGCGATTCAATCGGCCCAGCTTGAAGATTACATTGATGGTTTGACGTCGGCTCTGGCCAAGACTGTCCCGGCCGAGAAAGATCCCACGCAATTGGTATCCACTCCCGATTACATCGCCTGGCGTGTTCGTGATCAGCATGTGCTGACTTATCTCGTCAACTCTCTCTCTTGAGAAGTTCTGACGGGTGTTGCTCATCACACCAGGGCGACCTGCTCATCACACCAAGGCGGTCGCCCTGTGGGGTGCAATCTCCAAGTCCTATGCCTTGCAATCACGATCTCTGAGTGCTGCATCTTCGCAACCAGCTTGCGGCAACCAGGAAGGATGACAAGTCTATAGCTGTCTACTACTCCACTCTTCGCGGGTTGGCTGATGAGATGGCGACAGCTGGGAAGACTCTTGATGATGATGATTTTGTGTCGATTGTCCTCAATGGACGCGATGCGGACTATAATCCATTGATCAAGCAAATCAATGGCATGGCGGACTCCATTGATCTGGATGATTTGTACTCTCGTCTACTTGACACTGAGGCTCGGTTAGCCTCGCAGAAGTCTCAAAAGGAACAGAAGGAGCAGTTTCAAATTTTAGCGAATTATATGGCTCGTGGTCATGATGGTTTTTCCCGTGGCGGCCGTGGGCATGGTGATAGGCGTCGCGGCGCTTCGACTCCTGCTTCTCGTGGTGGCTCTTCGTCTGGTCATGGTCAGACATCTGGTGGTCGTGGGGGTAATCTCAATAACCCTTATCGCAATCATCAATGTCAAGTATGTCTAAAATATGACCACACTGCCCTGTGTTGCTGGAGCCAGTTCGATAAAGACAGCCATGGTTTGGAGAAGGAGGCCGTTGTCGCGACAACCTCCTACACTCTTGATCTAGCATGGTATGCAGACAGTGCAGCCACTATCATATCACGGGGAGCCTCGACAAGCTGATGACCAAGGAGCCTTATGGTGGTCATGATCAAGTGCATGTTGCCAACGGTGCATGTATGACTATAGAACATATTGGTTCTTCCACTGTTTATACCCCTACTTGAAGTATTCATCTTAATCATGTCCTTCATGTGCCTCAAGCTAAGCGTAATTTAGCCTCGGTTCATCGTCTTACTTCGGATAATGATGTTTTTCTTGAGTTTCACCCTGATTTTTTCTTGTTAAGGATCGTCACACGAGGCACACGCTCCTGCACAACCATTATAGGAACGACCTCTACCCTATTCATTCCTTGGCTCCTCGATCTTGCAAAGCTGCGTTCAATACCACCAAACCATCTACTGATCGTTGGCATGCTCGTCTTGGACACCCATCGTTTAATGTCGTTCGTCGTGTTTTAAACATTCAGGATTTACCTTTTGTGTTAGATAAGTCTGCTGGTCATGTTTGTGATGCATGTCAGCAGGGTAAGAGTCGTCAGCTTGCGTTTCCTAAATCTGTCAGCGTCTCTACGATGCCCTTAGAATTGATTTTCTCAGATGTATGGGGTCCTGCTCCTAATTCTATAGGCAGTTATAATTACTATGTCAATTTTATTGATGATTTCAATAAATTTACTTGGGTCTATTTGCTTAAGCACAAATCTGAGATGTTCCAAAAATTTCATGATTTTCAAGCTCGTGTTGAGCGTCTGTTTGATCGCAAAATTCTAGCTATGCAAACCGATTGGGGCGATGAATATCATAAGTTAAGTTCCTTTTCTGAAAGAGTTGGCATTACTCACCTTGTCTCGTGTCCACATACACATAAAAAAAATGGCTCGGCTGAGCGCAAACATCGACATATCGTTGAGGTTGGCCTTACTATCCTTGCTCATGCTTCTATGTCTCTTAAGTTTTAGGATGAGGCCTTTCTCACCGCTGTTTTTCTCATCAATCGTTTACCTTCGCCTGTCATTGATAATCTTTCTCCTGACAAGTTGTTTACTACTAACCCTGCCTACTCGTTTCTTCGTACTTTTGGGTGTGCATGTTGGCCCAACCTTCGTCCTTACAATACTCATAAACTTTCTTTTCACTCCAAATAATGTACTTTCCTTGGTTATAGCAGTCATCACAAGGGATATAAATGTCTTGATATTTCTACAGGGCGTGTTTATATATATCTCGGAATGTTGTTTTTAATGAGACGATTTTTCCCTTTGCTAAATTACATCCCAATGCTGGTGCTCGGCTCGGGGCAGAAATTTCCCTTCTCTCTCCTACGTTGATTTCATCCACTTTGTTTGGGGATACTAACATGGATCCCGATAATGTTTCTATGTCTATTAATCCATTGCAACAGGTTCCTGATGACTCACCTTCAGTCGTGGATCATTCAATCTTGGCACCTGGTAGCCCTTATTTTTTGCTATAGGAACCATCGGCTATTGATCCGGGGTTGCCAGCACTTCCAGTCGACCAAGTGACGACTCAGCCTGCACCAGCATCTACACCGGGTCTCTCGCCTGTGCCTTCAGGTGGTTCGCCCGCACTTTTGCTGGGTCGCATCTCGGCATCTGCACCGGGGCTGTTCGTGCCTCTCCCTACCGGGGCTGTTGCAGTGGACCGTTCTGCGGGGCCTCCAGGTTCTTCTGTACTAGTGGGGACTATTGAGCCTCCTTCGTCAGATGTATTTACACCTACGGTTGTCTCGCCTGCCTTGGATGCCGCAATTGATCCTGCATCTGCTGCTGCATCTAGTGCCTCTGCTAGCTCTCCTCTACTGCAACATGCGATGACGCGCCTACAGAACAACATTATTCAACCGAAGAAACTTTTTCAAGGGATAATTCGATATGGAATTTTTTGTGCCACTAGGGAGCCGGATAATCTCTAAGAGGCTTTGTCCTGATGGAAACAGGCCATGGATGATGAGTACGCTGCTCCCATGAAAAATGGTACGTGGCATCTTGTTCCGGCTGCTGAAGCTACTAATCTTATTGATTGTAAGTGGGTCTATAAGGTCAAGCGTAAAGCAGATGGCTCTATTGATTGATACAAGGCACGATTGGTGGCAAAAGGGTTTCGGCAACGGTATGGCATTGATTACGAAGATACATTCAATCTTGTAGTTAAATCTGCTACTATTCGTCTTGTTCTCTCTCTTGCTGTTGCTCATAATTGGTGTCTTCGCCAACTAGATGTTCAAAATACGTTTCTTCATGGCGTTCTAGAAGAGGAGGTTTATTTGAAACAACCACTTGGGTATCAAAGTGCTTCTCATCCTACGCATGTTTGCAAACTTGACAAGGCTCTTTATGGGTTGAAACAAGCTCCACGAGCATGGTATTCTCGGTTGAGTTCCAAGCTTCTTCAACTTGGTTTTGTGGCGTCCAAAGCTGATACTTCCTAAGCTTCTTCAACTTGGTTTTGTGGCGTCCAAAGCTGATACTTCCCTATTTATCTATAACGGTATTCTCGGCTGAGTTCCAAGCTTCTTCAGCTTGGTTTTGTGGTGTCCAAAGCTGATACTTCCCTATTTATCTATAACAAACGGTCGGTCACTATATACTTGCTGCTTTACGTTGATGATATTATTATGGCCAGCTCTTCCAACGATGCAGTTCAAGCTTTACTTGATGATCTTCGTTCTGATTTTGCTTTGAAAGACCTTGGCACCTTGAGTTATTTTTTGGGTATCAAAGTGAGATCGTCTCCTGATGGTCTTCTTCTCAAGCAAGAGAAGTACACTACCGATATTATTGATGGTATTGGCATGCACAATTGTAAGCCTATGAGTACTCCGATGGCGTCTGATGAGAAGTTTTCTCTTCACGGTGATCCACTCAGTGCTGAGGATGCACATGAGAAGTTTTCTCTTCACAGTGATCCACTCAGTGCTGAGGATGCACTTCATATCGAAGCATTGTTGGCGCTCTTCAATATTTGACGTTGACTCGTCCTGATATTTCCTTCTCAGTCAACAAAGTATGCCAATTTCTTCATGCACCCACTACACATCATTGGTCTGCCGTCAAGAGAATCATCATATATCTACAAGGAACTATTGGTCTTGGTGTTTTGCTTTGTCGCTCTTCTTCATTATTACTTAGCGCTTTCTCTGATGCGGATTGGGCTGGTGATCCGGATGATCTATGCTCCATGGGTGGTTTTGCTATCTTTGTTGGTCCTAATTTGATTACGTGGAGTGCTCGTAAACAATCTACTATTTCCTGGTCAAGCATGAAAGCTGAATATAAGGCGCTTGCAAATGCGACTACTGAGGTGATATGGTTGCAAAGTATTCTTCGCAAGCTCGGCGTTGTTCTTCCAAGACCTCCAGTTTTATGGTGTGACAATCTCGGTGCTATTTATATGACAGTTAATCCACGGTTTCATGGTCGCACTAAACATACTGAGGTAGATTTTCATTTTATGTGTGAACGCGTGGCTTGCAAACAATTAGACGTTCAATTTATCTCATCCAATGATCAAGTTGCTGATGGTTTTACGAAGCCAATTCCGGTGAAGCAGTTAGGATTGTTTCGGTCCAATCTCAACTTGTGCCAGTTGTGGTTGAGGGAGAATGTTAGAAGTATAATAGCTATACGTGTAGAACCTTCCTCCTCAATATGTAACCGGATAGGACTCTTCTATATTATTTGTGATAGAGTCCTAATCCTTCTCTGTATTGTATCTATAACCTGTATATATATACATCGGTCGTGCTCTTCCAGGAGCATCACCTTACGCTGATACAATTATCGTTACACAGCCAACTGGGATAAACCCAGTTTCTCTTTAGACTGAAGTAGGCAAATGTAAAAAAAGAAGTATGTACACAAGTCAGTAAGCAGGACATCTTCGCAATCAAAATCGTGCAAGTATGTGGATTTCAGCTTTTACGTTGGGCCTGCCATCAGTTAGGAGGACTGCAGGAGATGAGAAAGAACGGTCAAAGAGCTATTAGGCACTTTAGACTCAGCTGCAGATTATGTTAGCATATTGAGGATGTGTACCATCAGGTATTACAAATAAGGAAGTTTTTTTTCTAATCTTATGTTTTTTAGTTGTTTTCAATTTGTAATAAAATTATTAGATTTGTTAGTTTTTAGTTCACTGAAATTTTATATTTGGTTCAGTCATATTTTGTAATAATGAAAACATATTACTAAAACAATAAAAATATACTGTTAAAACAATGGAATAGACTGTTGGCACTCTTAGTCACTATAAGAAATATTTTTTTATATAATATTTTTTAACAAGTGAATGAAAAATATGGGTGGTTGGATCAATATCTAATGACTAAAAAAAGTCTATGACTTTGTCTGATAAAAAAATCATGTTGTTATGAACAACATAAAAATAAAAATGAACTAGCAAAGGATATCGAAACAACAGTAATAAAAGAAAATGGAGGAATAGTGTCTCATTACAATCTGGAACGAGTATTTATTTATATTCTTTAGTTTTACACCACACTGTCAGATTTGCCACATGTTATTACAATATGACTCTCTTCATTAGTTTTACACCACACTGTCCATCACGAGGTGTTCTCAGATTTGCCACATGTTATTACAATGCTATTTCTAGAAAAACAGACCCCTCAAACTGATTAAATTCCATACCACAAGTTCACAACGAAAAACAGTGCCCGCAGAAAAAAATAAATAGAAAGAACAGCCATGGCCAGCCGATGATATACATCGAGTGATCTAAAATCGTTTTGCCGCGCCGGAGGACACGCTGCAACGTGCCAATCCATAGCTCTCAAGGTGATCGCAGCCACAATCTCACATAGAAGCGGCCACGGTTGCCACCCAAGTCACCGCATTGGCCTGCAGTCGAGCGACTGCAGTCCAACACGCGCCTCGTCCATCCGTTGGAGCTAAGGAACAACGGCAAGCCGACAACAATGGCGCCCAGCTCCTGCTTGCTCGCCGTCGCAAGGGCGGCGTCGCCGTCCCTCTCCTCCAGGGCGTCCCTCTTACGGAGACAGCATTACCGCCCTCCGGCTGTTTCAGCGGGCCCGTGCTTGCCTTCGAAGCGGAGGCGCCGGGGCCTCCACTTCCGCTGCGCCTCGTCCCCGTCTTCTTCCTCGACTCCGCCGCCGGTGCAGCAGGAGGATACTGCCGACTACGACGTAAGATGCTCCTGCTTGGCTTCCTTAACGCCTCTAAGCGACCTCGGCAGATTGCTGTGCTAAGCTGAATCGGTGCAATTGGTGAATTATAACTGAAACAACAGCTAAGCGGCTTATTCCGGTTTCCATTTTCTCTTGGAATCGAGATTCCACGCTTAACTCGAATAGTTTGATTAAGGCATTTCCATTGCATCACGGCATTGGAAGTGCATTCATTCCCTACATTTCAATCATATATTTTCACTTGGGTTCCTTGATTCAATTTATGTAGAAATATTGATATTGATTGCATGAGTATCGGCAATCTTGTGAAATAAAATATGTGAACATGCTTGCATCAACCCTTAAACACACCGACACGACTTTTCATTATTACCTCCTCAACCAAGAACTAGAGTAGGTTGTAGATTTTACGTGCCATAGCAGATGTTGTAAAGAATATTTGCGGCTTTGATTTCTAGAAACATCAACTTCAAGCTACACTAGCTTGAATCGTCAATTTTATGATCATTTTTTACTGTAACTAGTAGTTGATAAGGCAAAAGTATCAATTCATGGATCATCAAGTATACTTTGAATTTTGTTAGAATAATTCATTTGATGGTCCACACAAGGTGTGCAGATGAAACTTCTTAGATAATTCTTGGTGAGCACGATCATTGATTGGAAAAGATACATATTGTTGTATTGTTTAACACTCAAACTTGCCGTGCATTTCCCATCAAGCACTACAACTACCTTGAAGTGCATGGTGGTGTGGTGAACATGAACTTTTTGAATTAGTTTGCATGACAGAGGTTTCATTGAGTGACATAGAACTTTTGCTGTGCCAATTTATTCCCACTTGCTGGATACTTCTTGTTGATACAGATCTCTATGTCGTTCCATATGAGATCTAAGTGCAGTATTTGTGGCTTGCCTCCATATGCGTACTATATGGTGGTTTCTAGTTCCTATGGTAACGATAATGCCTTTTTGTTTCACTAAAATTTCAGCTACTGGAAACGACCACAAATTGTGATCCGATATGCTCAATTGATGAAGTTAGCTCACAGTACGTTGATGCTAACTACAAACCAAAAGATGATGTTCTCAAAGCTTTAACTATCTTTGCAATGGCTTTGGCTGGCGCAGCCGCAATAAACCATTCCTGGGTTGAAGCTAATCAGGTCAGATACTTCCTCCCACCTTGTGCAAACATTGCCTCCCTTTTTTTTTGTTTTTTTTTGATACAAACATTGCCCTCTTTTATCTGTTTGACTATATAGTATACCTCTTCCTTTTGTTATGGGTACGACTATGATAATTCTTGCAAACATAGTTGAAATATGTTTTTTTTTGTAGGACATTGCTATGGTATTGGTATTTGCTCTTGGCTATGCAGGTATCATTTTTGAGGAAACACTAGCATTTAACAAAAGTGGTGTTGGATTGTTGATGGCTGTGTGCCTATGGGTTATCAGAAGCATTGGGGTAAGTCAATGCCATTAGCAGCTCTTTTTGAGGTTCAACCAGCATTAATAAATTTTTTTTAAAAAACAGCTGTATTGCTTTGTTATTATCAGTTGAGATGTCCCAGTAGACAATAGAGTGACGTTGAGATTCCATTTCTGTACAAATCTCATAGTTATCATCGAACCAGTTATAAATGATTTTATCTGATGGTATTTATTGTTTATCTTATTTTATGATGGATGTAGGCTCCCACAACTGATGTAGCTCTTCAAGAGTTGAGCCACACAACTGGTGAAGTCAGTGAAATAGTGTTTTTCCTGCTTGGTGCAATGACCATTGTGGAAATTGTTGATGCACATCAAGGTTTTAAGCTGGTGACCGATAATATATCTACTCGAAACTCTAAAACTCTTCTGTGGGTGGTGAGTTATTAATGGCATACTCTTTGATCATTTCGTTGTATGTTGTGATGAACAATATGTATACTCAGTTTTAGTATCTCCAAATGGTTGACAATTTGGAATAGTTTTGCCAGTAGTGTCCAGAAACATTCTAGCGTTACTCTTTGAGATTTAGAATCAAAGTTAGCTGTCTAATCCAGATAAAACCTTTTCACATTTAGAAGAGACCCAAGTATAATTTTTCATGATCTTTAGCTACCGTTTAGTGACCTTTTAAATGTTGACCAGCTTCTGCTTGAATGTGCAGTCGAGATCATAACATTCTTTTTAACAAAGCATGCAAGACCTGATAAGAAATGAACACCCACCCACTTCACATATATTTGTTTTGACATTAAATTGAATTCAGAGGAATCCCTCTACCAAAAAGGAAAATATTCCTTGCATTTTCCTTCTTTCCTGCAGTTCTCATTATAACTGTTTGTGTCCAGTGGTAGATGTCACATAATTTTTTTTACTCGAATTTTAGTGATTGATATATTCTTCTATTGAGACCATCTTTTCTCTCCATTATACTGCTGTCCTAGGCGCTGGAGGAGGGAGGCGGCAGCATGGTGCTGCCGCGGCGGCGCTAGGAGGCGGCGGTGGCTGAGAGAGAAGAGAGAGATTAGGGTTTAACCCCTTAATCTTGCTTGTACTTTATTAATAAACTACCTCTCTTTATATAGAGAGGACATAACTTGACCCCTAAGTAACCTATTACAATATGGAAGGTGTTAGATCCAATATTATCTAACTTAATGGGCAATGATCTATATGTGGGCCCGCTGCTACAGTAATGGCAGTACTGTTTACACGCATAAACAATAACCGCCTTTGGTACTGGGCCTGCCCTTTGGGCCTTTGGGCAGCACAGCGGACCATGGGTCGCATATTGCCCACAACATCTCTCCCCCCATTGACTTGCAGCTCGTCCTCGAGCTGCTAGGTAGGGGATCCTAAAGCTGTTAGGCGGCGGCCATGGTTGAAGTCCAAGTAAGCCCCATGTAGATGCACGTGTGAAGCTCCTGCGCTGTTGATGTTGTTGGTGACGAGGTGTTTGATGAAGAAGTCGATGTGCCATGTGGTGTCGACAATGATGTACCCAACCATGAACTTGATGATGTCGATGAAAAGCATGTGGAGGTTAGTGTAGTCTCTGTTGCTGACATAGAATTGCATGAGCTCCTTTTGAAAGTAACCATGGCGGGACTGGTTTGAGTAATTTCCATGCTGCAATAGCAGAAATACCACCATTCTGAGAAAGGCCATGATAGCTCATAAACTCTTCACTAAGATCAGCAAGTAATAGCCATGGTGGTTCCTGTGGAAGAATACGCCATGTTATGCCACTAATGGGTCCATGAAATCCACCTGCAATGGTTTGCAAACATTTAATAGAATCTTGGGCGAACTTCATGCCGTAGTATGCATTTCCTCCTTGATGAAACTGACATATGTGAGGGATTGCCATTGACTGTGCCATGAGGATGAATAGCAGACTGAGGAAGAATACGACAAGGCTGCCAAAAGCATGTTGAGGTTGGAGCTTATAGCCACAAGCCTCATTAACGATGGTGTTGCCACAGTCTAACTTTCGGCGTTGCCCCTGAACATGGTAATTTGCTGGAAATGTGCCAGAGCCTCTCGTTCGAGAGACAACGTCGAAATTGTCACTAGGTTCCCTCTTGTCCATGATGGAAGGGTTGAAACGCATAGTTGGAGATGCCAATAAACCTCCACTTGCAAGGAGACCATACTCCGGAGGGTGTGTTATTGCGGCTAGAAGCTTGGTGTAGATGTTCAAGTGTCGAATGTTGGAGAAGCTATTGATCGATATATGCATGGAACCGTAATAGAGAGATGTCATACCATAATTAACATTAGACGCTATAGGGTCTTTTCTCTGACAGGTGATGGCCTGGATCAATGACTCTACGGTGTTCGGCTCCTGGTGCACTCTGAAGTCCATCGATGAAGATAATGCACTGAAGGCATCCTCTGGTGCCGTAGCATCTCCTTCCTCAAGCATGGTATCCACATCACCAGTTAATAATAGTGCACATCCTTTGTTGGAGTCCTCTTTGAAGTTGTTCGCAGCCATAGTAGAGGAGGTAATGCAAGAGTATGACTCATGGGGCTGCTACTGACATGAAATTGGTGGGGCGCCAAGGATTGATCCTGGAACTTGTGGTGGAAGAGGACGTCTTGAACCACTGATGCAGGACGCCAAAGATAGAGGACTTTGAATTTGTTGAGTTGCAAGCATGTCTGATGTAGAAGCTAAAGAATGCATACTCACAGAGTTGTTGGTGATTGGCGGTGGTCCAAGAATGTCGAAATCAAATAATCCACCAGGGTCAATCATCTTATCTAGCTCACGACCACCAATGCAAGAGGGAGCACATATGGTCGAAGTATTCTTCCCTCGCCGATGAGGAATAACATACGGTAATTGAAGTTTCAACGAAGTATTGTTTAGTACCGTTGTTGGAGTTGAAAATGGTGTCCGAGAAGAGTCATCAAGCAACAAGTTGATAGCATGCTCAATGTTGTCCTGAAGGTCTATAGTATCATCCATGGATGACTGGGCAGGGGACACCTCTATCAAAGGAATTGATTGGCCAATGAGTAGATCATCCTTCAATAGTGGAGAATCAATTGCAACAACAGTGGCAGGCGATCTGATGTTGTTGGAGTCGTCCCTTGTTGATGCTGAGGCTGTTGATGTCAGAATGCCTGTGGACGGGGCTGAGATGGCATCCTCGACAGCAGAGGCATCGCTATTGTTGGCGTTGCCGATGCGGAAGTAGTCATTTCCATCAAAGAAGAGCTCGCCGGTAATGCTCATGTACCAAAGTTGAAACAGAAGACGAAATGATGACACATCTGCTAAATTGGAGTCGTATTGGCGTCGGATGTAATCTGAAATCGCCATCTCATCCACACCCTTCCTGTTGTTCAGCACGTCGATTGCCTCCAAAATTATCTCTGGGTAGGACTTAATCTGCATAGCATGTGCCTTTGACAAACTAATGGAGGGGGTCCAAACCTTTACCGATGTTTGTTGCAGAGTTGTTGAAGATGTTGGAGGGACTGCTGTGTAGACCAAGTGTCTCCTTCTGACGCGTTCGAAGTCCACTTATAGATTGCAGCCGTGCTGCAGTGCCATAAACACTATTCATGGGAGGAACAGTGTCTCTAGTACTACTCACGGGGTGATCAATGCAGCCGGTACCGTTGACACCATAAACAGTACCGAACCGAAGAGTAGGATCACAATGGACGTTCCAATATGGCCGTCCCATGTTACTAATGGTACAAAAAAAATAGAGGTGGTGGAGTGATCGAAACCGCTTGCGAGCTATATGTCAGCGAGTCAACAGATTGGCTCTGATACCAAGTTGTTGTGTGCATAAATCAAGAAGAGGAGAATTGGGGAATTAGAGAAGGAAGAGAGGAGGGAGGAGGGGAGCAACAGCCCTAGGGCTGCTGTCCTAGGCGCTGGAGGAGGGAGGCGGCAGCATGGTGCTGTCACGGCGGCGCTAGGAGGCGGCGGTGGCTGAGAGAGAAGAGAGAGATTAGGGTTTAACCTTTTAATCCTGCTTGTCCTTTATTGATAAACTGTCTCTCTTTATATAGAGAGGACATAACTTGACCCCTAAGTAACCTATTACAATATGGAAGGTGTTAGATCCAATATTATCTAACTTAATGGGCAAGGATCTATATGTGGGCCTGCTGCTACAGTAACGATGGTACTGTTTACACGCGTGAACAGTAACCGCCTTTGGTACTGGGCCTGCCCTTTGGGCCTCTGGGCAGCACAGCGGTCCATGGGTCGCATATTGACCATAACAAGGTCGCTAATACAACAACAACTCACAACAACTAAGTCTTTAATCCCAACAACTAAGAAGGTCTTCAATCTGATCAAATTTCATGTACTGGAATTCTGATTTCTATGTATATTAGCCTCCCATAATTTCAGTGTGGGCTCCTCTAACCTCTTGACTGAGGCGAGGAATCATGTACTCTTTCTTCTCTCTTAAATACAAAGATACATAGCTCTCCTGCATGTTCGAGAAAAAAATTTGGTAAAGAATGATATCTTGAGGCTGGTTGCTTCATGCGTCACCATTTGGAAATGGTCAAGATGCACTGTTTCAAAGTACTTGAATTATGTAGACTGAACAAGTTTCAAGACTAGTAATATGGGAGCGTGCAATGGTGCACTGCTTTTGTTAGGGGCTGTACAGAATCGCTGAGTTTAGCATTCAAATTGCAATATCACATGAATTTGATGATAGGTGATGCCTGTTACTAACCTCGGGATTGGAGAGCTAATCAATCATTAGACTGTGCAGAATATATAACCATTAGTAGAGTATATGGGCCTAGACATTATGGGCCTTAACAATGCCTCCCTTTTGATATACAATAAATATTTTGTGCCGCACATCTGAATATATATATTTATTTATTTATTCTGATATTACCCTTTTGATGTACTCCTCATTTTATTCACAAAGAAAAGAAAGACATACTTATTTTTGGCATAGTCAATTTGAACGACATAATTAAGCATGAAGTGCAGATGAACAAGAGAAATTTGTTTGACCACCTATTATACTCCTCATTTATTTTGCAAAGAAAAAAAAACAATATACTCATTTGCAGTCAATTTGAACCGCCATATCTTGTTTTATTTTCTTATGCATGATTGTTTTCATTTATTTCAGATTGGTCTTGTGACTTTCTTCTTGAGTTCAATCCTCGACAACTTGACTTCCACTATTGTGATGGTGTCCTTGCTTCGAAAACTTGTACCTCCATCTGACTACAGAAAGTATGAAAGTTGTTATATCAATTGTTATGATGCAAACAATATATTAATTTTACATTTACTCTGGCTCATGATGATCATATCCTTGCACCTCTATCCATTTGTTTATTTTATTTGGTTCCTATATGGATGAAATAACTCCCATGATCAGTTTAATGTCTACCATATTGTGAAATCTATTGCTAAACGGAGTACAAAAGGAACAGAAAATCTGTCACAAAATTTTTATTCGAGATGCAAAAAGTTTCATGGGTTGCATGGTGTATGGTTTCATCATTATTGCTTTTGAAATACACTGTTTATATTGATCATCAGAACTTTACAATATTTCTTCCGTGCCTTAATATTTTTAGAGATGTCATTTGGCCATGGGACAGAGGATATTTGGATCCAACTGCCCTTCAGATGCCCCTTTGCTCCTGCGTTCTGCCCTTACTGAGCAGGAGTCTTTTCACCATGCTTCCTGCCCCATGGGTTTCATGGTCACATGGAGATGTAAAAACGATGATCGTTATAATTATTATCACAAGATTTTCAAAAACATTACTTAATTATAGTGTCATAAGTATCATCTCCCTTCCTCATGCATCCTGTGACCTCTATTTATCCACTGTCTGTTACCCCAATGGTGACTTTGCCACTCATTCATTGTCGTATCATAAGAAATTTTTCAGGAGATAAAAAAGATAGCTGTCTGAAATTGTTTATTGGGTGAATACTGTGGCAAATAAGGACATTCCACTTCTTTGCTTGCTTGTGTAAATTTGAGGCCAGCACGTGTGATTTGCATACATGCATTAAACTGACTTTTTGGTACTAACCTTTTTTTTTAAAATAAATCTTAGTATCATGCCAATAGGGACAGAGATAACACTGTTAGATTTCATTACATGTCCGCAGGTTGGTATATAAGTATTTTATTCACCAAATCTGCTGATACATGATTTGGAGGGATATTATTTAGCATTTGAGTGAGTAAAACATTGGCTTTTTTGGACAGATTGTTAGGTGGTGTTGTTGTAATAGCAGCAAATGCTGGCGGTGCGTGGACACCAATTGGTGATGTGACAACTACTATGCTGTGGATCCATGGTCAGATTACAACATTGAAGATAATACAGGTCAGTTTTATGCAACTGTTTTTTTGTAATGCGATGATGAATTTATACATATACTAGCAAAGTGTTCGTGCGTTGCTATGGACTTTAAAAAACAAAACACTCTTTATAATTTAAATATAAATTATTTATACAATATAATTATTAGATATATACAATATTATTGATATTTTTTACATGAAAAGTTGGTGCTTCTTACTATATCATTTTATATGTCAAAAGTAACAATTTAATCACATTTTTTACCATATTCTAGAAGCTTTATCCGGAAGAAAAAATCAATTCACGGAGTCTAGAAATAACATTGCATTACAACGCGATTTTGAAATTAAAAACTTGCTCTAATGAAGAAATTTAAAAAACAAAAGTTGTAAATCTCGTTGAGACCTTTCCGAAACATATATGGATCATATTATTTGGACTACGGAGCTATGAGATATGGGCTCCGCACAAAGACCTGCGCAGAGGAGTCCGAATCAGAACAAATATTTTTGCATCGCATATTTGGAAATCAAAACTGCGGGATCTAGACTTCTATTGAATACCAAAGTTGTAGAATTTTTCGAGAGCTACGCGATAGAGTCCGAGTTTGACTCATTTGAGTTCCGGATATGGGAGTTATGATTTTTGAAATTCGGTACATGATATAGAAGTTACGAAACCGATTTTAATTCAATCTCTAACTTTATGGACACGAAGTGGACGACCGTACCTCAATTAATAGATTGTAGAGATTTCTTTGCATCGGTGCTATCTACAATAGTTCATTATTAACTTCATGTTCCACTTTTCTAATTTCCTGGTGATTGATGAACGATATTTATTAAGTTTCTATGCTTGTATTTGCATCAAATTGAAACTTTAATGATCAAATAATTCCTGCCTTTTTCTACATGGATCTTATAAATGTTACAATTATATTTGAAGGAGAAGTGGAAATATAAATGATGCTACTTTTTTTCTTCTTGAATACGAAGGAGGACAGCGTATCATTGCATTAAGAAGGAAAAAAGAAGTTTGAAATACAAGAACACATGCGCACACACAGACGCAACAAATCACTCTTAATTCGCGCTTTGAACTTGCCCTCAAACGCAACCGTAGATGCTGCCAGGCGCGACAGCCCCTGAGCACTAGGTTCTATGTATCCTACCTATGCACTAGTGCATCTGGCCGTCACTTCGGATCCAATCTTTCTATGGGCTTTTCATCCTTTGTTTGGTTTGGTGACTCAGTTTCTAATAGTGGGCACTGGGCACTTATGGATCAATAACCATGTTATTGCTCATATTAAAAAAATTGCATTTTGATATCTGATCTTTGTAGGGACACTTGATTGCTTTCTATGATATGTTCTCCATTTGATGTTTTTTTACCAAGTATCTTTGGATGGAGCATTGAAAGACCTATTTGAGTTGTGTATTTAATTCTTTTTCAGAATGCCACTTCTGCAATATGATACTTCTTTTTCATGAAATAGCTTTTTGGCTTATGATATGGCAGGGCTTGTTTATTCCTTCAGTTGTTTCACTAGCAGTCCCGCTTGCTCTGATGTCCTTCACCAGGTTATTTACTAGTGATAACTCATGGTATATGGAATGGAACATATTGACGGTGCCTTAGTTAACAAATTGTTATATGTTACAAACAGCGAAGCAAATGGATTGCCTGAGAAATCGACCGGCTTGGTATCAGCAGAGCAGATGGCTCCTCGAGGAAAGCTAGTACTAGGTGTTGGAGTTGGTGCTTTAGTGTTTGTTCCGGCCTTTAAAGCTCTCACTGGACTGCCACCTTACATGGGCATGCTTCTTGGCCTGGGGATTCTTTGGATCCTGACAGATGCCATACATTATGGTGAACCGGAAAGGCAGACACTGAAAGTGCCACAGGCGCTATCACGGATTGATACACAAGGAATTTTGTTCTTCTTAGGGATTCTTTTATCCGTTGGCAGGTAATCCTTCGTTCCCTCTCTTATTACTATAACTATTTGTGAAACCTATAACTTTGAAAATTGTATATGTTTGGCACATGGTTTCAATAATATTTGTATTCTGTAATTAAATTAAAACTTCAGGTCGTGTTTCTGTAAACAAAATCAGGTTCCGTATATTTTTTCCTTTATTCATTTAGTACCAATGGAAAATCTAGATCTAAAAAAATCAGATTGAGACATTATTTTTCCTTAATTGTTTTGTAGTATAAACAGAAAATGAAAGGTGTACCCTGCAAAAAAAAAAGAATAGAAAATTAAAGGTTTGGTAGATTATAATTGCTTCCAAATATAATGCTTATATACTGTGCCACACGCACAATCACGCTACAAGCATGGCTTAACATTAAACAAATTATTTAGAAACAAGATCATTTTATTCCACCTTTTAGATGGATCTAGTAGGGCCAAAACTGAATAGGACCAGAGTTGTCTTGTACTATCAATTAAGCCAAAGTAGAAAACTCTCTCTCTCTCTCTAATATTATGTTTTTCTCTATCGACACCAGCTTGGAATCTGCAGGGATTTTGAGGCAGTTAGCGAACTATCTTGATGCCAATATACCAAATGCTGATCTTATTGCCAGTGCAATTGGTGTAGCATCAGCAATTGTAGACAATGTTCCACTTGTTGCTGCAACTATGGGAATGTATGACCTGAATTCGTTCCCTCAAGATTCGGACTTCTGGCAGCTTGTTGCATTCTGTGCTGGTACTGGTGGTTCAATGCTTATCATTGGCTCTGCGGCAGGAGTAGCTTTTATGGGAATGGAAAAGGTGGATTTCTTTTGGTATTTTAAAAAGGTAAACTTCTACATTTTTAATTTACCATGATGTGTCGTGAGGCACCTAATGCTAATACTCTAAATTAAAGAAAATACAAACTGCATGTATCTTTTATGTACAAGCTGATATTGTCTCTGTTATAAGTCTAGTGTTCAAGAACGATATTAGAATTTTTGGACTGCACCTTACTACATGAGTTGATTAAACCATGCCTGCGATATGACACATACATCCTAGTTAAGTGGTGTGCCCACATATTAAGCCTTTAACGTCTCTTGTGCTTGCAGGTGAGCGGTTTTGCCCTTGCAGGTTATGCAGCTGGTATACTCTGCTTTCTAGCTACTCAAGGTCTTAATCTATCCTTTCCCACTTCACTGGCTGAGATCCCATTTATTTCGGGTTCATAAACAGTTGGGCTTTGTAGTTGTGAAAGGCAGACCTCTGTAGATATAGGAATGAGTGGAAACTGTTGCCCTGCCAAATCGTATGTAAGCTCTAAGTGTTGGCAAAGGTGTGTTTAGAATGCTGGTGAAAATGGGAGACAGAAAAATATGGGCGAGAGTAGTAACTTATGCCTTCATATTTTTCAGTCTCCCATTCCAGTATTGGAGTCCTGTAACATATATATATTGCCCATTGTTGAGGTTATTATTTAACATAAGTTTAATCCTATCATGGTACATGACGCTATCCAACGATTTAGTGTGAGCTGCCCCATCGAAGATCCAACGATTTCGTGTTGTTAATCTGTTGCCGATTCGTTGTAGTCCGGCGTCCCATGGACTTGATCGGATCCTGAGCCTGGGGACGACCGACTCTCTTTCTGCCGATAAGTTCTGGGAATCGGGGATGGCTATAGATCGTCGATCTTATTCTCGTCTGCTGTCCCTGCGCTCTGTTAGATCGACCGCACTCCGGCCATCTCCAGAGTCCAGAGATCCGAGACCACCGTACTCATGATCATGCCTCGGCCGAGTCAAGCACCTGCCCGAGGCGGGGAGCCGTTGCCGGACAACTATTAAAGCGAACGCCGACTCCAGAGAAAGACATGGTCGCCTTCGATAACTTCCTCCGGCATTATTGGATGGCGCGGGATCATGCTGCCATTGATGGCGCAGAACCCGAGCTATCCGGTGGACACGACGGCGAGGTGGTGCCAGCAGGGCTCGAGGAAGATTTTCTCCAGCTCAGGTTGAACTAGGGAGGTGGTGTTCAGGCGGCTAAGATTGGCAGCGACAGAGCGAATTTAACCTGCTATTTGAAATAGCACAAGGCAACAAATTTCAAATAGCTACCATCAGCTAGGCATGTCGCTCTGGTTGCCTCGTTGCTCAGCCCTGCGGTAGCTCCAAGCAGCCATCAGCTAGGCATGTCGCGCCTGCCACGGGTGCAAGGCCCCGGCTTGCCCGTCCTGGACGCCACGCCTGCGTCAACATGTCTGGTTCCTTAGTGTTGATGCGAAAATCACACGCGTGATATGAGAGATTTGCTTGACTCTAGAGTAGGCTCAATACGAAAAACTGAAACATGCAAATCGATTTTCACTGCAAATCGATAAAGAAACAAATAGTCAAATTCCACGAGTCACGGGTCGAGGATAGGCCGATAAAGAAAGCCGATAGTCACTGTTCGTGAAAACCAACTGATGGCTATTAACAACAAATAAAATTAGAAAATAAACTAATCAGCTAATTTATATCAGCTTATCAACAAATTATTAAGAGTATTAAATATCGCATAAATAGTGCCGATAAGAACTAAGTTGATAAAGCAAAGTCGATAGATTTACAATAAACATACTAAGACTCGCTCTATCGATGAAGAAAAGTCGATAGGCAGAGTCGATAGAACTACAATGATCATGCAAAGACTCTCCCTGTCGATAGTGCTAAGTCGATAGATCTGGTAGCTGATATTACAAATATGCCTCAAAATCACAGATCTAATCTTATTAAACAAATGGGGCAATCGACTTCTAAGAACACAATAATAAACAGGTAAAACACCGAGAAGTCGATCGAACCGTGATAACCTATTAGCTAAACGTTCCGATAGAACTCTATCGACTCTACCCACAATCCGTCCGTACCTAGTTCTATCGACTCAGCGAGAGGTCAAAGTTGATACAGCCTCGCTGGCTTGAGCAGATCGAACTTAATTGAGACAGTGTCCAAACAAAGCAAATAAAACTAAATATATTCTAATTATAAATAAAATCAATAGAGTGACTCGAATAACAGATCTAAATCAAGCTTATAAAATCTTCTAAAAACTACAATAGATCGGACCTAACCGAGACAGTATTGCGACTCGAAGTCGATAATATAAGCGTAATAAAGATCTAATTGTCGAATAATTAGCAATTCTAATGATAGCAACTACAATATCAAATTAATAAGAAAGTACTAGTTGAAGTCAATAGAATTACCGAGGTTGACTAATCCAAGATTCTCGCCGAGATCGGAGCCGATGCAGCCCACGTGAGACGAGGATGTCATCGAGAAAAGGTTTGGCGATACGTCGAATTGTATTGAACGAAAGTGTTATTTTTTTTGTACATACCCTATTACATTGAGAAACCATGTTGATATGTGCCATGGTTTGCAATATGTGATGAGTAATTGACTTTGACTGAATTTGTGTTTGAGTTGAAATGCAGGAATCTGGGGATTGCATGAGTGTGTGCATGGTTATAGTTTTGATAAACTAGAGTTGATGAAGGTATTGGTAAAGTTGCAGGAGAAGGAAAATGTGTTTGCTTGTCTCATGATGTGTAGGTCAATGGAGTCGACTTGGCGGTCAACGGCGAGAGGATCGGGCACAAGTAGGGGACTTGGGGTCGGATGATCGAGATGTCGGGTGAAATCAAGGGTGATCCACACTGTACATATGGAGAGGCAAGAAGCACGGACGGTTTTGCGGTTGAGCCTAAAAAACGAGATGGTGATCAAAACGGCATGTTGACCAAGTTAAGACAAGCGGGATGCCGGTGCAAGTGACAAGGGTTCCCAATAGAGCGGGACCGGAAGAGACTTTTCGGTGGTTAGGATCGTAGGATAAGGACACACATCGACATCAAGGAAGTTAAGCTTTGAGAAGCGTGTAAGGTGGTTGCCTGGTTTGAGTCCCAAAACTGGTGGTGGCCATTGGAGGTGCATTTGGCACCATCGCAGAGCTTGCATTGAGGCAAAGCAAATATGTGAAAGGCCTGACGGCGTTCGGGTGAAGGAAAAAGAGATGAAGATGTTTGTCCTTGGTGGTAGGTGACAATGTATTATAGGTTAAGGACAGTGTGGCTTTAGGACAACCCTAGGCCTATATAAGGAGAGGTAGGGTTGGTGGGAGAGGGTGCTGTTGGTATTTCTTAACGTCGCAGCAAGAATATCACTATTCCTGGTATGGCGCCAGAAATATTTGTTGGCATTTGTTATGCTTTAAGAATGATGTGAATTAATCCGCAAGTGCATGGAACACCATTGTAGCATTTCACCCGGGAGTATTCTAAGGTATCGTATTTTTTTTCCTCAGGAAAGCTAGGCGTAAGATTATCTTGGTTTAACAAAGATATAGCTATAAGAATTATACCAACTGACCAAAGACGGGGGTAAGGTTATTCAATAATAATGGTAAGGGTAGCAACACAAGAGAATTCCATACCGAGATAAATAAAGAGATTGGTTAAGTTAGCCGGGAGGACAACGAGTCTAAGTCTAAAATTCCTAAAATTATACCTTCCTAGTATATCTAAGCCAAGCGTCAAATCCTAGTTATTCGGGTTGAGTGCTTACATCAATTTCTTGGTACAGCCTCAAGTCTTTCACTTGTTAGCTCACTTTGGGGCACGAAAATATTCCACTAATATGGGTCGGTAACTAACCTCTCTAGTAGTGATTACGCTATTCCCAGACAGCCCTGCTTGAGACTTCCCGAACATGGTGGATTACTAAAGGGACGGACAGGGCTGTCATCACCTGCGACCTACCACATAGCCTATGGGAACGAATGCAAATCTAGCTAGTGGTAACTTAGGCACTGTGCCTACGCCTTCACTAGATATTCTTCCGTTGGCCAAGCGGAAGAATAGCCGGGAAATAACCAAGTTTAAGTTTGAAAAGAACCAAACTAGTTTGATGGTATGTACAAAAGGAAGGGAGATAAATATCGCTTACCTTCCAACGAGGGTCCGAATTTTTTGTCTCGAACAAGACGTTCTCTGTGTTCAGTTCTTCGTGGTGCCCTTCATGGATAGAGAATCTTCCACGATTGGTGCAACTTTTTTCTTCCACCATACTTGTTTGATCTTCTTTATCTTGGCGGGGACCTTTTTCTTCATTTCCTATGGCTCGTTCTTCTTCTTGGGCAGCGGTGGTGTGCTCTTCACTTTTACCACAGGTGCACCTGTTTTTGGTGGAATTGGGTACACCTCTATTTTCTGTACCGTGTTAGGATTCTTGCCATAAAAGATATGTACCTAATTGCATTGTTCCGTTCGGGGCTTGAAGGCAAATTTCTCTTCATTCCCATTAATGTTAAGGTGGATTTCTCCAGCCCCAACTTCAATATTGGCGTTTGCGGTGCTAAGGAATGGCCTTCCAAGTATAAGAGGTGTCTTTACATTGGCCTCCATGTCTAGCACCTCAAAGTCAATGGGAACGAGATAGTTCCTTATCTTCACGGGTACGTCCTCCGCAATACCCATCGGATAGTGGACTGATTGGTCAGCGAGCTGCAAGCACATTGCTGTAGGGGATAATGAATTGACATTAAGTTTGTCATACACCACCTTCGACATGACGCTCATGCTTGCCCCTAGATCACAGAGGGCATTGTTGAAGTGTTGCATCCCGATGGAACATTGGATGGTTGGGCATCCCAGATCTCGCTTCTTTTCTGGGAGGGAGTTCAAGATGGCAGCGCTGCATTCCTCCGTTAATTTGACAATCTCAGTGGACGGTATTGGCTTTTGTTGTTGAGGATGTCCTTTAGGTGCTTGGAGTAGGTAGAGACCTGCATAGCATCAAGTAGGGGTATGTTGACATATAATTTATTTACTACCTCCACAAACTTCTCGAATTGTTCGTCCACTGTTGGCTTGCGTTGGCGAGAGGGAAACGACAACACCGGCGTATCATAGAACTCATGTGGCGCCTTCTTGAGGGGTGCCTTTGCCTCTTCAACTTCAATTTCTTCTTCATCCTCTGACTCTGCATTGGGTTCCCTGTCCTTCCCTGCATTGTTAGAATTTGGCGGATCCTATGTAGACTTTCCACATCTAGTTGTGACAGCATTAACATTTTCCTCGGGGCTAGCTTTTGGCTGACCGGGGAGCTTGCCCGAGTTAGGCTTAACAATAGAAGCGGCCAGCTGAGCAATTTGTGTTTCTAACATTTTATTATGACTAAGATGGTTTTGCAGAGAGGTGTTGAAAGCTTCCATGAGAGAATCTATGCTTTCTAGGACTTTATTAGTAGTGATAAATTTCCTACTAATACTTTTATTAATTTTGGATTGTTCTAAAACAAGATCACAGACGGAAGGTTTATTACGGGCGAAGTTTCCAGAGTTACCCATATTTTTGTCAAAGGAGAGCTTTGGCTTGGACTCCCATCCGAAGTTGTTCATACGTGGTCTAAACCCGTTATTGCTATTGTTGTTGTTGAGGTAGTTTACTTCTTCTTCTTGAGTCTCTGGACAATGGCTTCCCATGTATCCAACATTGCCACAGACTTCGCAGGTCATGCAAGAGTCTAAGGATTGGGTAGTCTGAGGTGAATCCATTTTCTTCAAGAGTTGATCCATCTTGATTGCTAGCATGTCAGTACCATCAACTTGGTGGACTCCCCTCATCTTGGGCTGCGGCTAGCTCTGCCTCTCATCGCAGTCACTGTAGTTGGCGACCATCTTTTCTATGAGAGTTTGAGCTTCTTTGACCTTCTGGGAGAAGAAAGAACCTCCAGTGGCTGCATCTAGGTGCTCACGAGCGGGGCGGTTGAGCCAATGGTAAAAGCTTTGGATTATCTACCAATCTTGCATTCCAGGATGTGGGCACGCCAAAGTGTATTCTTTGAAGCATTCTCATGGCTCAGGGATGCTTTCATCGGTCATCAGTTGGAACTTTGAAATTTTGTTCCGCAGGGCATTGGTTTTGCCTAGCGGGAAGAACCTGGCAAGGAAGGCGTTGGAGTACTTGTCCCATGTGGTGAGTTCTTCTTGATTGCTGTAGAACCACTGCTTGGCCTTTCCGAAAATTGAGAATGGGAAAAGTCGAAGGTGAATGGATTCAGGGGTCACGTCCCTCATGGTGAAAGTGCTGCACATCGCCAAGAATTGTTGGAGGTGGGCGTTTGCGTCTTCTGATGCCTTGCTACAGAAAGGACTGGCCAAAACCATGTTGATTAAGGCCAGTTTTAGCTCATAGCTTCCGTTCCCCATGTTCGGATTTAGACCGGTGCGGATGTTGTCTACAGACGGGGTGGAGTAGTCACGGATCGTCTTTTCAGCCATGGTTGGTTGAGCGGACATAGAAGGATCTTGCTGCTGAGCTGGTGTGATCGAAGGTGCTTCAAGAGCAAGTCTAGGCCGAGGAGGGGTGAGTCGTTGATGCACTCTCCTCAACAAAGCCTTCAGATCATTGTGATAGTTGTCTAGCAGGTCAAAACCAGTCATAAGGCGTCCTGTTTATACCACAAATAAACAGAACAAGGGTAAGCCTGTGAAGGAAAGCGGTAACTTCTTGATAGAAATATCAATGTTAAATTTCTAATATCTTAGCCTATTGCTTCCCCGGCAACGGCGCCAGAAATGCTTGTTGGTATTTCTTAACATCACATCAAAAATATCACTATTCCTGGTACAGTACCAAAAATATTTGTAGGCATTTGTTATGCTTTAAGAATAATGTGAATTAATCCGCAAGTGCATGGAACACTATTGTAGCATTTCACCCGGGAGTATTCCAAGGTATCATATTTATTTTCCTCAGGGAAGCTAGGCGTAAGATTATCTTGGTTTAACAAAGATATAGCTATAAGAATTATACCAACTAACCAAAGACGGGGGTAAGGATATTAATAATAATGGTAAGGGTAGCAACACAGGAGAAATCCATACTAAGATAAATAAAGAGATTGGTTAAGCTAGCCGGAGGACAGCGAGTCTAAGTCTAAGATTCCTATAATTATACCTTCCTAGTATATCTAAGCCAAACGTCAAATCCTAGTTACTCGGGTTGAGTGCTTACACCAATTTCTTGGTACAGCCTCAAGTCTTTCACCTGTTAGCTCACTTCGGGGCACGAAAACTGATGTGAATATGGCTCGATCTTCCGAGAGGTAAGGGGATAAACTCGAATTTGGGGAACTTGGCGTTGACGACCCGGCTTGAATCAGACACGATCCAACCCCGCAACCGTTACACCAAGCACAACTTGATTGTTCCTGCAAGCAAAATCGAGAACACAAGCAAGAGAGGATAAACACGCAATCTGAAATTGCAAATATGGATGAAGTGAATCACAAGAAAAGGTTCAAGCTCTGAACACAAAAGGACTAATCGCCACAGTGGTGTAGAACAAGAACAGGGGCCCTGGATTACTGTAAAAGGACTTGTCACCACAATTACAATAATTCGATCAAGTTTCTCTCTAGAAAACTAAACTAAACAAAACCCGAAACTAAAAGATGGCGGCTACTGAGTTTATGTAGGAACCAGGGACGTTCGAGGGTTGGGGGCGACCAGGGGGGCACCCACAACATGGGCTTAAGGCCCGACACGATACATGGCCAAGTTGGCCCAAAATAGGTGGCGCAGCACCTTGTCATGGTCACATATTATGACTCACGACCCTTCTAGAGCTAGGACCAAAAACAAAACGACGGCGTCGTCGTCCCCTTTCCAACGCATCAAAGAACGCCTCGTTTGGACGTCGGATGTGGGAGATATCATCAAAACTGTGAAGGGGTGTCGTCTGAATCCGAGACGAACGCGACAACCGTGTTGGTGACGACTTGTAACTTGGGGAAGGCCATGATATGCGCGTATCCAGCATTAATATAGGTCGGTAACTAACCTCTCTACTAGTGATTACGCTATCGCTAGACAACCCTGCTTGAGACTTCCTGAATGTGGTGGATTACTAAAGGGACGGACAGGGCTGTCACCACCTGCTGCCTACGACACAGCCCGTAGGGATGAATGCAAATCCAGCTAGTGGTAACTTAGTCACCGCGCCTACGCCTTCACTAGATATTCTTCCGTTGGCCTAGCGAAAGAATAGCCGGGAAATAACCAAGTTTAAGTTCGGAAAGAACCAAACTTAATTAAATCCTAGCCGGAAAACTCGTGAAGTACGCAACAAAGTTTCTTCCCGATAATTGTAACTTAAGGAAAATGACTAAGTTAAGATAAATACTTGAAAATATATAAAAGAAAAGATATTTATATTGATAAAGGATAAGTCTTACATAAAGAGAAAAAAATATAAGAGAGCTCATACCAAGACTCCAAGACAATTCCGGAATCCCAAGCGATGCTCTCGACTAGACTCTAACTCCCGACTAACTAACCTACTCTACTAAGTAACACAAGTAGTAGAAAATGGACTCCTTGATGTGTTTCTTGCTTTGATCCCCTTCTTCTACCGAATTCCCCCTCTATTTATAGGTGGCGATGGCCCGAGGGGGGGGGGGGGTATTTGTAGGTGAAGGAGGGTCGGTTGGCCGAAGTCGGTGCACCGAGCGGCGGGCCATGCCGGCAGCCAGGCATGCTGGGCGGCATGCACCGCCGGGCGGCAGCCTAGGCCGAGCGGCTGTAGGGTCATGTCGGTTCATGACCGACTTGTCTTGGTCGGCTCAGATCTTGTCTTGATGGTGGTTATTTGGTTGGTTCGCACCGACTTCTCTATTTTGAGGCCGGTAGGCCTATTGGGCTCCATGGACTGGCAACCTCGGGTGGCAACCCGAGGCCGGGCGGCAGGCCAGGCCGGGCGACAGCCTGGGTCGGGTGCCGACCCCCTCTGGGTCGCCCCTTGACTTCTCCTGGTTAGGCCATTCGTTGGCCTTCTCTTCCTTAGTCATATTTCATCATTCTTAGTTCGAGAGGAGAAAACACCATCATGGTGAAGTGTTTTTGCAAAACTGCCCGGGTTGGATGATCAGCCTGAAAAATGACCCCGGTTAACTAGCCGGGTGGCTAATTTCAGCTATTTATGACCCTATCAGCTGGTTCCTGATTTCAACCTGAAAAGGACCCCAATTAACTAGCTAGGTGGCTATTTTTAGCCATATATGAGCCTGTTGGCTGGTTCCTGATTTCAGCCTAAAAATGACCCTGTCGGTCGGTGAAAACGGCTGTTTCACAGTCATGATCGGCCGACAAGGTGTTTCTTCATGTTTTTGCATATTTTGTCTCTCTTATGCTTGCAAACACATATTTCACCAAAACTCGTGGAACTTTATTAGTTTAACCAAAAATTTATTAAACTTTGGTATTTATTGGTCGCCAATAGGTGCCTCTTTCCGTTAGCCTTGCGTTAAGTTTTCATTCAAAATGCTAGGAGAGGTCTTCATGTTTTAGTGGAGAGGAAAGTGTGTGTGAGAGACAAACTTTTCTCTTCCAAATAGTGGGAGGAAGAGGGTGACATCCTAGCCATGGATCCATGACTCTTGTACGCAAGGGTCAATGATATGAGATTCAATTTTGTGCTCAAGATCTTGTCTTCTCCCTAAATCCCAAAATTCTCTTTTTCTCTTGTGGGACATATGTACCCGGGATACTTAACCACTCGGCTAATTGGCCGAGTGGGCCGGGGGCTCGGGTATGGTGTATTCCACCCAGAAGATATTTACTGAGATTCTTGTTTGAGTAAGCGGCAAGTTAGGTTAGCAGATATGTTGGATAGATAGAATCTGTTGTAACCGACTAAAAGATTACCATGTAAATCCCTGCCCTTCGGGTATATAAGGAGGGCAAGGGGTCTTCGGAAAAGGGCAGACTCGTATTGGAACCCTAATTCCAGTGCGAACCCTAGCAATATAGAAACACCAAACAAGACGTAGTGTTATTATTCTTCGGAGGCCCGAACCTGTATAAACCTTGTGTCCTATGTCCATCGATTTTTCATACTCATACGCATACCTAGATTTACTATCGAGAATATCTCTCGACAGTTGGCGCGCCAGGAAGGGGAGGCGTTGAGTGTACTTCATCGAAATCGATGGCTTTCGTTGACATCAAGTTTCGCCCGGGAGACAAGATCTGCTTTGGCACCGTCAGCCTCATCGCCGATCAGCACGGGAACCTTGTCAAGCAAGAACGCGTGGCCTGCTCGGTCGCTGCCACGACCGATCAGAGCGATCTGGCCGGCCGATTCCCGCTTGGCCTCGACAACGCGGCGACAGCTTTCCAGGTGGAAACCCTCTTGGGCGGCAACTCAACGTTGCCCGCAACGCCCCTATTGACAACCTTGGTCGACTCGGGTTATACTACGGTTGATCTCCCGGCTCATCACATGGATCAGTCGGACGAAGATCCCAAATTTTTCGACGAATCAAGGTTCATTGCAGCAATCGGCCTTGAAAGCGAGTCACTCTTGGACTTGATTGAAGGGCCGAGTGATTCAGAGAGTTGTTCCTCGGACTTCCACAAGGTATTTATGGTGGCACCTGCTGCCCAGGGGCAAGCAGACGGCAAAACATTGGCGGATGCTGCCGCGCATGGTACCGCACCGCGTGTAGATGGACATGAAACCGACCTCGAAGACGGTGATCCAGCTGTCGCCACTCCTCCGCTTCGACGATCGGATGCTCAGCAGAGACCCC
Organism: Eleusine coracana subsp. coracana; assembly: GCA_032690845.1. Classification (NCBI taxonomy): domain Eukaryota; kingdom Viridiplantae; phylum Streptophyta; class Magnoliopsida; order Poales; family Poaceae; genus Eleusine; species Eleusine coracana. The sequence goes on along the minus strand of CM064428.1, from coordinate 35,277,335 downwards.
GAGTCATGCAAAACCTAGATATGGGAGACCTCACCTTAATTCTTGATGGTGAAGACGTCTTCAAGACCCCACAGCACAACATCACGGCCACGGCGACCCTCCTGCAAACAATAGAGCCTCTGCTCCAAGTCTCCCCAAAGTTGACACCTCAGGTCAACCAATTAAAAGCGCACATCAGGGCTGCGGCTGTACTGGAGATGCATGCAGCACGATCAACGCCAAGTAAATCAGTTTCTGGGGCCGCCAGCTCAGTACCCAGGGAGGATAGAAGAGACTGACAACGCTCCAACCGGGAGGCAACCCCGCCTACTGTCCCCAGGCGTAGGGCCATTGCAAAGTACCATGATCGGCATCCGAGCGCCGACCTGCGCAATGGCATACCACCACGTGATGCACGGGTCTGACTGGACAACAGATACCAGGAGTGCGACGACGCGGCCCGCCGAGAGTACGAAGATGAACGGCGCCGGCGAGGTTATGTTGACTATGAACGTGATAACAGGCGGCAGCCACATAGAGACGATCATTACCATGATCGATGGGACGAGGGATGCCATGATGATAGATCTCGTCGAGAAGCTGGCCACGAACGAGAACAGACCCCGACCACCAACGACTATTATGAGGAGGCTGGCATCCGAGCCTTCACTCGGGAACTTCGAACTGTCAGCAGGCCGGTCGGCTTCAAGCCAGTTGGCATCAAGAAGTATGATGGCAAGACGGATCCGCGCGAGTGGCTTCACGTCTATTCGACAGCCATACGAGCTCTCGGTGGCGAAAGCTTTGTCATGGCCAACTACTTGCATGTTTGCTTAGCCCCAGTGGCAAGAACCTAGCTCACTAATCTGCCCGACAACTCTATCAGCTCCTGGGCAGATCTCTGTCGGCAGTTCGTGGCCAACTTTGAAGCCACCTTCGACAGGCCAGGGAATCACTGGGAACTCGGTCGGATCAAGCTGCGGGACCGGGAGCCACTTCGGGAGTACATCCAACGCTTCTGCCGAGTGAAGAATACCATCCCTAACATCTCGGATGCTCAAGTTGTCACCACCTTCCAAGGAGGACTCCACGACGATGATCTGATAAAGAAGATTGGGAGGTTGGATGCTGTCGGCGGACTATCAGCCAAAGAACTGTTCACTATGGCCGACAAATATGCTATTGGCAATTCGGCTCTGTTCCAAGTTTGCCAGTACATGGAGTTGACCCCAAGGAAAAAGTCGGGTCCGCCCGATTACAGCAAGGACGGTGATAGGAAGTGCAAGCAAGAACGAACGGTGGCCAACACCAAGCGCCCGACCAGGAGAAAACCAGTCACTCAAGATGACTTCGACAAGATGGTCGATGGCCCTTGCATGCTACATGATGGAGCCCACAAAGCCAGGGAATGCTTCAAACTAAAAAACTTCGCCCATCACGCCTTGAAGGTCTGCAAAGAATGTCCCTGGATCCCCAAGGGTGGCAGGAAGGACTCGGATAAGGATAACCAAGATAAGGATAAGGAGGACTTCCAAGACCCCGAACGTGAGGTCAATTACATCTATGGCCGGTCTATGGCAGACTCGAAGCGCCAGCAGAAGATCCTCTACAGAGAGGTCCACTCGGTCTCACCAGCGGTACCTCAGTATCTACGATGGTCAGAGGTTCCAATTACTTTTGATCGGTCCGACCACCCGGATCACATCCCCAGGCCTGGGAAATATCCCTTAGTGCTAACGCCGACTGTTAACCGAGTCCGGCTAAATCGGTTACTGGTAGATGGTGGTAGCAGTTTGGACATCCTCTTTGTGAAAACCTTCAAGGAGCTTGGCATACCCTTGACCGACCTCAAGCCAAGTCGATCGCCGTTTCATGGTGTGATCCCAGGCATGCAAACAGTCCCTCTGGGACAAATCACTTTGCCTGTGACTTTCGGCACTCGGGAGAACTACAGGACGGAGCGCATTACCTTCGAGGTCGCCGACCTCGACTATACTTATCACGGCATTATAGGACGGCCAGCCATCACCAAATTCATGGCGGTACCTCATTATCCTTATATGATGATGAAGCTGCCAGGACCAAACAGAGTCATCTCACTCCACTCGGATGTACGGACCTCATACGATTGCGACAATGGCAGTTGTGAGTTGACCAAGAAGATAGTAGCAGCATCGGAGTTGGCCGAGTTGAAGGAAGCGATCGCAATGGTGGAGGAGGCCATGCTTGACCCTGCTCCTAGGAAGGCGCTAAAGACTATGGTACAGGCGGACGCCATGGAGTCCAAGTAGATTAGCCTAGATGATAGTGATGTATCCAAGACCACCAATATCAGGGTCAATTTAGGTGACAAATAGGAAAGCGCGCTCATCCTTTTTCTTAGAAATAATAAAGATATATTTGCATGGAAACCTTCTGACATGCCAGGTGTTCCAAGGGAAAAGGCTGAGCACAAACTTCGTGTCTGTGAAAACGCCAGGCCGGTAAGGCAATGGCTTAGACGATTCTCACAAGACCGAAAAGATGCGATTAGGAAAGAAATCGGCCGACTGCTGGCAGCCGGTTTTATTAAAGAAGTTTTCCACCCCGATTGGTTGGCCAACCCAGTTCTGGTACGGAAGAAGAATAAGGAGTGGCGGATGTGCGTGGATTACACCGGCCTTAACCAAGCCTGTCCGAAAGATCCGTTCACCCTCCCACGAATTGATCAAGTGGTCGATTTAGCGGCTGGATGCGCTTTGTTGTGCTTCTTAGATGCCTATTTAGGGTACCATCAGATTCCCTTAAACCAATCCGACCAGCTCAAAACCTCGTTTATCATGCCATTCGGAGCCTTCTATTACATAATAATGCCCTTTGGCCTGAAAAACGCTGGTGCCACCTACTAGCGGACTATGCACCGATGTTTGGGCAACCAGATAGGCAGGAATGTTGAGACTTATGTAGACGATGTGGTAGTCAAGACTCGGCTCTCCACCGACTTGATATGTGACCTAGACAAAACATTCAGCAACCTTCGGAAATACAACATGAAGCTAAATCCGGAAAAATGCATCTTTGGGGTCCCATCAGGAAAATTACTCTGTTTTCTGGTATCACACAGAGGGATTGAAGCTAATCCAGAAAAGGTAAATGCCATATTATGAATGGGACCTCCACATTCGCAAAAAGACATTCAAAAGCTCACTGGTTGTATGGCGGCGCTCAGTCGGTTTGTATCACGACTCGACGTCCGAGGGTTACCCTTTTTTTGATTACTCAAGAAGCAAGAATCATTCATCTAGAATGATGACGCACAAAAAGCCTTGGACGATTTTAAGGCTTACATTAGTGGTCCTCTAGTATTAACTCCCCCAGAGCCAAAGAAACCTTTGCAGCTGTACATTTCCATAACCAAACACGTTGTCAGTACTGTTCTGACGGTGGAACGGGTGGAAGATGGCAAGGCTCAAAAGGTGCAACGACCAGTTTATTTTGTCAGTGAGGTCTTATTGGAATCCAAGGTACGATATTTCCAGCTTTAGAAATTAATTTATGCATTACTGATGACATCTAGGAAGTTGAAGCATTACTTTGAGGATCATCCAATTGAGGTCCACACGTCGTTCGGCCTAGGCGAATTGCTGCACAACAGAGAGGCCACTGGGAAAATCGCCAAATGGACCGTCGAGCTCGGATCATATGATATCACCTTTAAGTCACGCGACTCGATCAAAGGTCAAGCTTTGTCGGACTTCGTCGCCGAGTGGACAGAATGTGAGTTACCTGCCGACCCACAAGAATTATGCTATTGGAGAATGGAGTTTGATGGCTCCTTACAACTGGAAGGTGCCGGAGCAGGAGTCATATTGATATCTCCTGACGGAGCCAAGTTGCATACGTTTTTCGAATGCACTTCCGTGCCTCTAACAATGCCGCAGAGTATGAGGCGCTATTACATGGACTTCGGACAGCTATCTCACTCAGCATCCAAAGGATAAGCGTCTCTGGCGACTCGGCGCTAGTTAAAATCAAGTAACGAAGGAGTGGTGTTGTTCCGACGAAAGCATGACAGCCTACTGCACCGAAGTTCAAAAGCTCGAAGACAAGTTTCATGGCATCGAGTATAAACATGTCCTGCGCAAGTATAACGAAGAGGTGGATGAACTAGCCAAACTTGGGTCTAGCAGATCTAAAATACCTGACGGAGTATTCCTCGATGATCTGCATAAGCCATCTATACTAACCCAGCAAACTATGGAGCAGTTGACACTAAAGGCGGGGCAGCACCACATGTAGCTGTCATTGAGGTAGATTGGCGCACTCCCTTCATTGAGTATTTGGATTGTGATACACTACCGATCGACCAAGACGAAGCCCTCCGAATTATTCGCAAGTCACGTTCATATTGTATAGTTAACCATCACCTGTACAAGCAAAGCCCACATGGGGTACTGATGAAATGCTTATCTCAAGATGAAGGCATAGCTATATTAGGAAACATCCACGCTGGCATTTGTGGGAATCACGCAGGCCCATCTACAATCGCGGCCAAAGCAATGAGGCAAGGGTTTTATTGGCCGACCGCTGGTGCTGATGCCAAGGAAATTGTCCGAAAGTGTGAAGGTTGTCAGTTCTTCGCCCGCTAGATGCACGTACCTGCCACAGAGCTCCAAAATATCCCAATAACTTGGCCGTTTTCAGTATGGGGTTTAGACATTGTCGGACCTTTCATGAAAGCTCAAGGGGGCTTTACTCACCTTTTCGTGGCAGTGGACAAGTTCTCTAAATGGATCGAAGCAAAGCCAGTCGGTAAGATTTCGGCAAAGAAGGCCATCGAGTTTATGACCGAAATAGTCACTCGGTTTGGTGCCCCACACGAGATCATCACTGACAATGGTACTCAATTCACAACAGAGGAGTTTAAAGAGTTTGCGGGCCGTGTCGGCTTCCCATCCACAGAGCAATGGTCAAGTTGAGAGGGCAAACGACCTCCTGCTTTCTAGAATTAAGCCTCGTATATTTGATTGGCTGGAAAAGTACGCTCGACGGTGGGTTCGAGAATTTCCATCTGTGTTGTGGGGTCTTAGAACCAATGTAAGTCGTGCCACCAGGCACTCCCCTTTTTCCTTGGTTTATGGCTCGGAAGCCATGTTGCCAATCGAGATTCTATTCGCCTCCCCATGGGTGGCAGCGTATGAAGAAAAAACCTCCAACGACCATAGGTGTGACGACTTGTTGTTGTTAGAGGAGCAGTGAGATGCCACCTTAATTCGGTCGGCAAAGTACCAGCAAAGCTTGCAACGTTATCACGACAAAAGCATTTGAACATGGGGTTTTTCTGTTGGTGACTTGGTTTTGAAGCAAGTTCAGTCTAAGGTCGGTAAGCACAAGCTGTCGGCTCCATGGGAAGGACCTTTTATTGTAAAGGAAATCACTCGGCCAGGCGCCTATCGATTGATGAATGAGGACGGGTCAGACCTTCAAAGTTTCTGGAACGTTTCACAGCTACGTCATTTTTATGCCTAGTATTTATAGTTTATTGTACTTCTATTATTGAATATATATACATAATGGTCATGATATCTGATTTTGTAATTTATGATTTCTATGAATAATTGTTATTATTGTTTAAGTCATGGCTCAAATTCTGATACTTGGTATCACCCTAACTCGCGCATGTTAGAAAAAGCACTTCCCAATTTCATAAGATGTCGAGGCAAATCAAGACGACGATTCAAAATGGAAAGTGCTTGGGGGCTACTGTGGGACATATGTACCTGGGATACTTAACCACCTGGCTAATTGGCCGAGTGGGCCGGGGGCTCGGGTATGGTGTATTCGGCCCAGAAGATATTTACTGAGATACTTGTTTGAGTAAGCGGCAAGTTAGGTTAGCATATATGTTGGATAGATAGAATCTGTTGTAACCGACTAAAAGATTACCATGTAAATCCCTGCCCTTCGGGTATATAAGGAGGGCAGGGGGTCTTCGGAAAAGGGCAGACTCGTATTGGTACCCTAATTCCAGTGCGAACCCTAGCAATACAGAAACACCAAACAGGACGTAGGGTTATTATCCTTCGGGAGGCCCGAACCTGTATAAACCTTGTGTCCTGTGTCCATCGATCTTTCATACTCATACGCATACCTAGATTTACTATCGAGAATATCTCTTGACATCTCTATTTTTGGAGCTATTTTTGTGGGAATTTTCAATCTCATTTTTGGGTGAGTTTTTGGGTCTGATTTCTTGGGGATCTTGGTGCTATGATGAGGTAGAACAATCCTATATGGGTCCTTGACTGAATTAAGAGCTCTAGCACCTTCGATTTGAAAGATTTCTCAAGTTTCCCCTTTTTGGATCTTGTTGGAGTAGGGTCGTGATGTGTTGAGGATTACCTGGTCCAAAAATCACATGATTTGGAGTTCGTCTGATTAGGTTTTGGTCAAGTTTTTGCATACTCCAAACTAATTTCTGTTCAGTCGAGGGTGGATCGGCATTGCCAATCTTTCCATCGGCACTACTGGTGTGGGAAGAAAAATCTGGATCAGCACTCCCGATATCCCGGTCAGGAATTTCATCTTCTTTTGTTGTCATTCGGCACTACCGACGATTTGATCGACACTACCGATGCTTTGTCTAAATTGGCGATCGGCACTGCTGATGCCCTCAACAGCATTGTTGATAGAACTACTTGTTTGGTGTGTTTCTCCTATTGTTTTGTATCTTAGTTGTACTCGACCGACACTACCGACGATCTGATCAACACTACTGATGCTCTGTTAATTCTGCCGATCAGTACTGCTGATGCATGTCCAAAATCGTTCTATTTTCCATGTGTTTCTCCTATATCTGTGTGTCTCGGCTGTTCTCCTTTGCTTCCATTCCACTCTTCCGCTGGTTGTTCGTCGTAACTACGCACCCACTTATATACCACAAGAGGACGGTGTACGATTGTAGCACTTTTTCCCTTGAATTGAGTATTCCAATGTTTATCGAATCCACTGGGAACTTATGAATAATTAAACAAAGTTAATAGTAAAAGATTAATCAAAGCTACTGTCAAATTCAGGTTGCATGAGGGAGACTGGCCAGCGCAAAGGTGCATCAGACAACAAATCTGTCGTTGCGTCGATCGGCGCGGGTGTTGAGCCGATCGGCACACTGGTGGATCTAAGCCAAAGTGCGCCAGATACCTTGTAAGCCTAAACTGTTAAGTGAGTAGCCAAGTATCTACTAGTGAGATCGTAACCAGAAAGTCTAATCAAATAGCATCATAATGGATAATTACTTGGATCAATGAAAACCTATAATGAATAAGACCACCCTGCTTTCTGAGCGGCTCCCGATTTATCGCTGCCGAGAGGAAACCCTTAATCGCGCAAGTATCTTACCCTACTCAACTATCCAATAGTGCTGCGCAGGCTTAGTGTTGTCACCGCTAAACCACACTACTAGCATCATCAAGCAACCATAATCAATACAATGTCCGAATACTATCCTAATCACCACGATCAAGATAATATGTACTTACTTAGCCTAGAACTAAGTAATTGGAATAAGCACATGCATGACTATGGAATAAATATAGACAAATCACCAAAACCATCATCATATTCAATCATCCTTGAGTACATAGAGTAAGATTTATCCCCGTCGAGATGGCCTACCTTGATGGATCAACTCTTAACACCAATGGTTCTTGAAACTCAACTAGAGACCTATTCTAACGGGGCAAGCCCCGGTGGCTCTAACTCACAGATCTGTTGTCCCTCTGTCGCCTTTGTCTCCTCTTTGCCGAGACTATGGTTTACAAGTATTTATAGAGGTTCTACTCGTAGAGGACTCGGTTTCTAGCAAATAAGGCGGTTGCGCCGATCGGTGTAGGATCACGCCGATCGACGCAATCCATGTCTTCTCGGGTTTCTCTTCCGAGTTGGTTCTTCTGCCTTCCACAGCGGCCATGCAGGCCTTTTCCTTCGAGATAAAGTCTTGTACTGCAAGTCAAGATCTTGAAGTTCCATAAATCTTCTAGGCAAATATCTTCAAGTGTCTTGCGCAGATAAACTTCCATAAACATGTGGAATGGGCCTCAGACACTTCTGTGGGCCAAAACACCCTTGCACTGATCGGCTCATGGACTACGCCGATCAGCGCACTGGGCTTCTTTAGTGCGTTTCGTTGGGTCTGGACTCCTGTCCTTTCCAGCATCACTTTAATCACCAATTTTACCTGTTTCTGCAATAAAGCTCCAAAACAACGCATATATAAATATATAGGCAATATCATAGGTAAATGACCTAAATTAGTATCAGTTATGCTCTAATTGGGGTAATATTCATATGTAAAAGGGGCACTTGGGGAGTGCCAACAGTTCCCCCACACTTAAACCTTTGCTCATCCCGAGTAAAGTAAAAGAAAGAAAAATCAAAGAGCATACTCTTTCTATTATAAAAGATGTCTCAAATCAGCAAATGTTGAGCATTGTTCTATTGTGGTGTATTTCATATTGGTATTCAGCAAAATAGTTCAAATATGGGCATAAAGCTTAAAGTTTCTCCCTAAAGCAATAAATCATGTCCAACTCACAAATTATAACTTTTCCACACATGTAAATTACTTAAAAGATTGTTGTAAACATAAAGAATCTACCTTCCAAATAATGCAAGGCAACAACTCATCTTTCAAATCACTCAACCTATATTCTACATCATAATGATCAAATAATATTTGTGTAAGGCTTATATGAGTAGCTAGGTGAGGAAATTCAAGGACTGCGAACATAACGCAACAATATATTGTAAAGCTAGGAGATTATTCTTTGTTGGAATTATAGAAACTTTATTAAGATGGCCATTAAGAAGGAAAGATTTAAGAAAGGACTAACACTTTGGATATGTGGACATGCGCATAGCAAAAATTTGATCTTGGAAGAAAAAGAACTCCCATTATCAGATTGCACATGGTTGGAATGATTCATGGCTATATTAGAATGAATTTCGAGAATAAGCATGTCATATACCATCCCCCCACACTTAAAATTTTGCTAGTCCCTTAGCAAATAGCAGAGCTTACCCTCTTTTTTTCTTCTTTTTCCTTCTTTTTTTATTCCCTTTTGTTTCTTTCCCCCTTTTTTTTTCTCTGCTGCGCCAATCGGTGCAAGGTGCGCCGATCGGCTCTTAACCCGTATTCACTAATCTTTGTTGGTATTTTATTCTTCTGGCTTTAACAATTATTCAAGAATTAAATATAGCTAGAAATATAGGATGTGGTCAAGGAATGATACTCAACAAGACATTTTGGGTTTATGGTAGGATACTTAGCGGAATTGAGTTTTTGCATGAGTAATTCAAGGCTAGAAAAAGATACACAAAGATTTGCATCTTAGTAAAGTTCATACCAAAAAGAATTAAATCCTAACCAAACTCAACCATCAATTTAATGCTCATCTACTTATCAAAGGTTCATGAGAATTGCTCAAACTATGGCATTGGTAGGTAAGGATCTTGAAAAGAACAAATTCCAAAGTTTGCAACATGAAAATTTATTTATGAAAAGATTGGTACTAAGTTATCATCACAAATTGGACAATACAAATGAAGCACATGGCTACTGAAAATTGCTCCACATAAAACATATTTGCCGAATAATCATTAAGTGTAAGTTCAAAGTTTTTATTCAATGCTCAATATTATTTGATCTTCATCGATACTTTTCAAGAAAGAGTAGATAATTCAATTCTCCTAAAAGAGCATAATCGCCACCATTATATTAAGATTGAGACTTGAATACATGGTGATAATTTTTGCACACACTTGCATAGAAAAAAAATTACTACTAACTACTACTAGCACACTTGCATGAAAGTAAACACACCTGACACATGGTTTCCCAACCTGCTCACACACACATAAGTAAATAATGAAAAAATTGCAAAAAAAAGAGAGAAAATGCAAACCGGGAAACCGATACATGTGCCAACTCCTAGGCGCTCTAGTCAAATGGAGGTGGAGACGGTGGCTGATCGAAGCCATAGCACCGCGCCTTGAGTTGCTCGAACTCCTCCACCATCGCCTCGTGGTTGTTCCTCATCTGGGACGAGGCGTCCTCCACGCGCTCGATGTAGTGCACGTTGTTGTCGATGTACCCCTGCATGGGCATGAAGAAGTCTGCACCGGGCCCAGGTGGCACCACAGGTACACGTCCTTGGTATCTGTAGTCAATACCTGCACTGAAGTAGGCTGTGCCGACTGGCGCGTCGCCTGCGCCGATCGGTGCTGAGGGCTGTGAACTACCCGCTGCGTCGCCCCACCCTGGCTGGTACTGCTGAGGGTCCTGACATGAATTCTAGGAGTCCCATTTGCTGCCGGCAGCTGTGAATGTCACCAGTTGTCGAACCCACCCACGATGGTCCTTGAGAGCTCGGCCTCCCTCCAGGAGACCTTCCTCAAGCCAATTTCCTCCCTCCAGCTTGTGATGGAGGAAAACTCCTAGCTCCGCACACTGGAGCCTGATGTTGGTGCTGCCGAAATGGAAGCCAGCACAAACACTTCTCGTGACAATATTGCCCCGAGTCATATTCTTGCCGATCTCCGTCACGCACTCCCACTTGTTGTTGCGCCCTCCCGGTCTGTCGCCTTCACAGACGAGGGCTGCTAGGCGTTGAAGATAGGCCCCGAAGGCCAAATTCTTGCTCGCCTTGCCCCTCTTGTTGATCCAACCCCGCACCATCACTGACATAGGGTTGCAATGAGATGGCCTCATGATGGCGTTGTAGAGCCATCGCAAGTCCGCATTGGTGACGTTGCTGGAGTCGACCTTGTCGCCTGTGCGCGCCGCCAACCATCGATGGAAGACTTGAATGGTCGGGTTGTGGATGTTGCTGCACTTCATCTCCTCTGTAAACGAGAGCCGCCTCCAAAAGGAGTCCAACTCCCCACGTCCCAAAATGCCGGCGACGTCAGTGTCGGCGTCGAAGCCGAAGGCTTGAGCCACCGCCTCTATGGTCACCATGTAGCTGATGTCGCGGACGCGGAAGTTGACGGCCTCATTGCCATCTTCGACGGTGCCAAGCCTCATCATAGAGGCAACCTTGGTGATGATATCGAGGTTGTAGTCCATGGGAAGGAGGTGGAAGTCCATCCAGCCGAGATTGTTGAGCATCCTCCTTATGTCCTCCCACATGCCGATCATGGTGAGGAAGGTCTCGTCCAAGTCGAAGTTGGGGACGAATCTTCCCCTCACCGCGAGGTAGTGCTGCTGTTCATCTGCGCTCTAGAGGGTGAAGCCCTCCTCCGCCGGGTGTGGCATGAATGATGGCGGTGGTAGTGATCTGGGAGCCCCACGGCTTGCCACCGTTTGGCTCCTCGTAGCTGGCCCCGTTGGATGGGGCACGTCGGAGACGGAGTGGCTGGCGCGGATCACTGCCGCCGTGCTGGTGGATGCATCACCCACCGACATGTCATCGTGAGCGTCGGAGCCCCCTCTTGCCAAGGAGTCACCGCTCGACTCGCCGCTGCCGTCGGAACTGCTACCCCGGTGCAGCCTCTTGCCCAACTTGCCCATGGAGGAGCGGAGACAATCCATATGCGAGGAATGTAGAATGCGTGCAAGATCGTGGGTAGTGGGGAAAGTGGAGAGATTACCGGGATGGTGTGCCAAACTGGGGGCGCCTGGCCTCCTTTTTATAGTGTGGGAAACTTCCAGGAGAAGGAGCCGCCTCAGAATTTCAAAATTTAGAGAGTGCACCGATCGACGCGTAGCTGTGCCGATCGGCACAATTCAAATTTTGAATGCTCTAACAACTTGGCTCTTGATTCCTCTCCTTTGTGTCGCTTCCCGGTACATCATGTCGGTTGGCAGGGGAACAACACAGAATCCCGATGTCTTGATTGACTGCGCCGATCTGCACTTCAACGCGCCAGTCGACACGCCATCTCTTTTTCAGCTTTTGGTCAATTCCGTGTCCCCTCTGCACCACACACCTGCATAGCAATCATACCTATTCTTCAAAATCAACGCCTGCCTCCTTTGTTGCCCATTTGGGAACTGCATGGGTTCCTGCACTGGTTGGCGCAGTAGGGCGCTGATCGGCGCAAGTCCCTTGCACCTCGTCTTTTGGTCCGACGCTGATCCTGAAACCTCATGTTTATCTCTTTCACCTAATTTTCCACTTTTCCCAATGTTCCTGTAGCATTGACACACGTAGTGGGGCCAATCTGGTGACCGCGCAGAGCGGCGCTGATGCGCGCCGATCAGTGCGATGTCCATTTTTGCTCCTAGCCCCTCGCTTCTTTGCTAGATGTTGCTCTTCATCCTTTCCTGTGTCATTTAGCAACCAATTTGCACACAAAAATCAATTCGAGAAGATTTTTAATTACCTTGAAAATAGCTTCATCTCTAAAAATCGATGTGCTGGTTGATTCTTAGCACTCCTACAATTCTAGGCATCGTCAGCCTTCTGTCCTGTTCTGGGCAATAAGGCACCGATCGGCGCAAGCATGTGCCCATTGGCGCAAGCACTGTTCCTTCCTATTTTTGGTCCATTTTTGTTTTATTCCTGTGTCGTTAGTCTACAATATGTATATACACAGTTTTGCACAAATAAACAGACAATGCAAGAGCACACAAGAATTAAGCACACACTTTTTCTATTTCTTTTATTCGAGAGATTGTCTTTATTAAAAGCAAGCAAATTAAAACACCGGGTTGCCCTCCCGGTCAGCACTAATTAACTTGATGAAACGGGTTGCCCACCTGCAAGCACTAAACAACTTCTAAATCCCCCGATCATTGGGTTGCCTCCTAAGAGCGCTCTAGTTATTTAGAGGTCAAAGAGCTTGACTTCCCCGAAAACAATCAATCCTTAGTGTCATAGTGCGGGATGTGAAGCCGCGACACTACAAGGTTCTCTTATCTCCATGATTCATATACCTCGAACGACCTATCCATACATCCCCTCCAATTACTCTCGATGCCTCGTTGCCACGGTGTCTTGTATCTCTTTACTTCATCAAGAGTACGACACTCTTCTACCTTCGGGCGAAACTTGAAAGAGTAGGGAGTCCCACTTATATCGAAGCTTATCTCACCACTCCCAATATCAATACTTGCTTTTGTTGTCCTCAAGAAAGGTCTGCCTAAGATCAACGGGGTCCTCGTCCTCTTATCCATATCAAGCACAATAAAATCAACAGGGACGATGTGATCTCCAGTTTGAATAGGCACATCCTTAGCAATTCCGTCAGGGAAGCGTACCGATTAATCGACTAACTCCAAACACGTACCCGTAGGCTCCAATTCAGGCAGATTGAGACTTGTGTATATATGACGGGGCATAACACTTATGCTCGCTCCAAGATCGCACAAGCACCTATCAAATATCCTTGTCCCAATCATGCATTTGATGCTTGGTGATCTAGGGTCGGGTTTCTTCTCAAGTACAACGTCATTGATTGCCGCTGTAAGCTCCTTAGTAACCTTCACAACCTCCTCAGAAACTAAAGACTTCTTGTTTTGCATCATGTACTTAATGTACTTGGCGTAGGTGGGTACTTGAATAGCATCAACAAAAGGGACATTGATGTAAAGCTTCTTCATAATATCGATGAACCTTGCAAATTGCTCGTCGTGTTGCCGTGCTCTTTCTGTTTTCGTCAGCAGTTGAGTGTCTAGGAATGTGGCAGGCCCATGCTCCTGTGTCTCCATGTTCATTTTCAGACCAGAGAGGTCAACATCCTCCTCGTGCCGATCGGTGCTTTCAGGGAGCCGATCGGTGCCGTCTGGATCGTCACGCTGATCGGCGCCAGGTGTGCGCTGATCGGCGTGAGGCTTCTTTGCTCCTGTAGGGTGCTCTGGATCTTCTATTTGTTTTCTGGACCTCGTAGCTATTGCCTTCAATTCCTCTGCAGACTTTGTATTGCCAGGAATAGCCCCTTTGTTACCTTGAATAGTTTGCGATAATTGTCCCATCTGTTGCTCCACTATCTTGGTATGCTTCAAAATCTGCTCATTGGAGCTCCCAATTTCTATCATCTTATCATTAATTCCCTCAAGGACATGATCAATCTCCTTAAATTTAGCTTGATTGTCCTTGTTGATCTTCTCTTGAGTTTGGAAGAAGTCATGACATTTGAGACGAAGTGGGATAGAATTTTGCATGGACGAACTAGGAGAGAAAGAACTCCTTTGCTACTGATATTGGGGCTTCCATCCACTATTCTTCATATATTCTAGCATCTTCATCTCTTCAAGGCAATCTTTCTGCACATGACCAAATTGTCCACACTCACCACAAGTGGAGCGTGATTCTGCTAGCTAGAGCGGCTCTTCCTTAGGGATATGAAGATTATTGTCCAACCTCCTTTGAATAGGGTCGAGGTGATCTATAATCAAGTCTTCATGAGTCCTCTCACTCATACTCTTTGCCACACCTTTTAAGGGTTGCAAATTCCTTGAACTTCTCTCACTATCCCATGATTGATTTTCAACTAGCAACTTGATCAAATCCTTAGCTTGGGTGGGAGTTTTTGACATGAATGAACCCGCAGCTAGGGCATCCAAGTGCTGACGAGATGGTGGATTCAATCCTGTGTTGAACCTCTCAACAACTTCTCCAACCATCAGACCATGATGAGGGCATGCGTCCATATATTCATTGTATCTCTCCTATGCTTCTCCAATACTCTCATAAACATTCTGTGTAAACCCAAGAATCTTGTTCTTCAAAGCTTGAGTCTTACCAGGAGGGAAGTACTTGGCCAAGAATTCAGCTGCTAATGTGTCCCACGCTGTCTTCATAGGGTTTTTCAATCCATTGTTCGCTTAGGGCAACCAACTAGAGAGAAGGGGAATAGCCGCACACGTGCTTGGTCTCCGGTCAATCCTGCTATCTTTAATGTACTGCAAACCTCAACAAAGTGTTGCAAGTGATAATTGGGATCTTCCGAACTTGTGATCGGTTGTTGCACCACTATTCCAACATATCTCTCCAATTGATAAGGAAGTTGATCTTGAGATTCTTGGAAATCTGTCTTGACAACATTAGTCAATTGAGGCTTGAGACGATTAACCATAGGTAACTCTGCCATCTCCTCTTCTTCTTGATCTTGAACTGTAGCTTCTACTGTGAATAATGCTCGAGGTGTGACACGAACTGCTTCTCTAGCCAAATCTCCAAGTAACTTGCTTCTCTTCTCCACTGTTCTCTTCTTAGGAAAGAGTCTTTCTAGATCATCGGTGTAATTAGACGGTTTGTTTGACTTAGGACCATCCATACCTGTTAGTTTCACTTAACAGAATATATGTACTAAAGAGACAAGTAAAGCACAATGACTAAACACTAATACATCAAACAATGTTTAAAAATCTATTATGGTCCCCGGCAACGGCACTGGAAAATACATGCTTGTTGGTCGTAACTACGCACCCACTTATATACCGCAAGAGGATGGTGTATGATTGTAGCACTTTTCCCCTTGAATTGAGTATTCCAAGGTTTATTGAATCTGTTGGGACCTTAGGGATAATTAAACAAAGTTAACAGTAAAAGATCTAATCAAAGCTACTATCAAATTCAGGTTGCATGATGGGAGACTGGCCAGCATAAAGGTGCGCCAGACAGCAATTCTGTTGTTGCGCCGATCGGCGTAGGTGTTGAGCCGATCGGCACACTGATGAATCGTTGCACCGATCAGCGCAGGTGTTAAGTGATTGGCACACTAGTGGATCTAAGCCAAAGTGCGCCAGATACCTTGTAAGCCTAAGTTGTTAAGTGAGTAGCCAAGTATCTACTAGTGAGATCGTAACCAAAAAGTTTAATCAAATAGCATCATAATGGGTAATTAATTGGATTAATGAAAACCTATAATGGATAAGACCACCCTGCTTTCCGAGTAGCTCCTGATTTATAGCTGCCGAGAGGAAACCCTTAATCACGCGAGTATCTTACCCTACTCAACTATCCAATAGTGCTGCGCAGGCTTAGTGCTGTCATCACTAAACCACACTACTAGCATCATCAAGCAACCATAACCAATACAATGTCCGAATACTATCCTAATCACCATGATCAAGATAATATCTACTTACTTAGCCTAGAACTAAGCAATTGGAATAAGCACATGCATGACTATAGAATCAAGATAGACAAATCACTAAAACTATCATCAACATATTCAATCATCCTTGAGTACATAGAGTAAGATTTATCCCCGTCGAGATGGCCTACCTTGATGGATCAACTCTTAACACCAATAGTTCTTGAAACTCAACTAGAGATCTATTCTAACGGGGCAAGCCCCGGTGGCTCTAACTCATGGATCTATTGTCCCTCTGTTGCCTCTGCCTCCTCTCTGCCAAGACTAGGGTTTACAAGTATTTATAGAGGTACTACTCGTAAGGACTCAGTTTCTAGCAAATAAGGCGGTTGCGCCGATCGGCGTAGGATCACGCCGGTCGATGCAAGCTGTGTCTTCTCGAGTTTCTCTTCCGAGTCAGTTCTTCTGCCGTCCACAGCTGCCATGTGGGCCTTTTCTTTCGAGATAAAGTCTTGTACAACAAGTCGAGATCTTAAAGTTCCATAAATCTTCTAGGTAAAAATCTTCAAGTGTCTTGCATAGATAAACTTCCATAAACATGTGGAATGGGCCTCGGACACTTCTGTGGGCCAAAACACCCTTGCGCCGATTGGCTCATGGACTACGCCGATCGACGCACTAGGCTTCTTCAATGCTTTTCGTCGGTTCTGGACTCCTATTCTCTCCAGCATCACTTTAATCACCAATTTTACCTATTTCTGTAATAAAGCTCCAAAATAACGCATATACAAATATATAGGCAATATCATAGGTAAATGGCCTAAATTAGTATCAATTATGCTCTAATTGGGGAAATATTCATATGTAAAAGGGGCACTTGGGGAGTGCCAACACTGGTGTAAGTCATTCCTAGGGTAAGCACATCACGAGTTGGTGTGTGTGACCTTGGTGACTTGTTTTGAGGATGGCTTGGGTTGAAATTGGGACATAGGCCAAGTTTTTGAGAAGTATTTTAATTGGCTCCCATTCACCCCCTTCTGGTTGCCTTCTTGGTCCTTCAATTGGTATCAGAGCCAGTTTGATCCCTAGTTGACCTTAATTGGCTTTGTGATCCGGAGGCGACATGAAAAACCGTGCGGTCAAGCTTGTGATGTTCATTGGCAAAAATTTTCCCAATTAGAAATCACGGACCAAGGCTTATCTCTTAAGTCAAGGACGTGCTATTTGGGACATCGTTGAGCAAGAATACAATCAGACTGCCCAATCCTTAGACTCTCGCATGACCTGTGAAGTCTGTGGCAATGTTGGACACACGGGAAGCCGCTGCCCAGAGACTCAAGACGAAGAAGAAGTAAACTACCTCAACAACAACAACAACAACTCCCTCCCAGAAAAGAAGCGAGATCTGGGATGCCGAACCATCCCATGTTCCATCGGGATGCAACAATTCAACAACGCCCTCTGTGATCTAGGGGCAAGCATGAGCGTCATGTCAAAGGTGGTGTATGACAAACTTAATATCAATTCATTATCCCCTATAGCAATGTGCTTGCAGCTCGCCGACCAATCAGTCTGTTATCGGCGGGTATCACGGTGGACGTACCCGTGAAGATAAGGAACTGTCTCGTTCCCATTGATTTTGTGGTGCTAGACTTGGAGGCCGATGTAAAGACACCTCTTATACTAGGAAGGCCATTCTTCCGCACCACAAACGCCAACATTGACGTTGGGGTTGGAGAAATCCACCTTAACATTAATAGGAGCGAAGAGAAGTTTGCCTTCAAGCCCTGAATGGAACAATGCAATCAAGTACACATATTTTATTGCAAGAATCCTAACACAATATAGAAAATAGAGGTGTACCCAATCCCACCAAAAATGGGTGCTCCTGTGGTAAAAGTGAAGAGCACACCACCGCTGCCTAGGAAGAAGAACGAGCCTTAGGAAATTAAGAAAAAGGTCCCCGTAAAGACAAAGAAGATCAAACAAGTATGGCGGAAGAAAGAAGTTGCACTGATTGTGGAAGATTCTCCATCCATGAAGGGCACCATGAAAAACCGAACACGGAGAACGTCTTGTTCGAGACGAAAAATCCGGACCCTCGTTAGACGGTAAACCGATATTTACCCCCCCTTCCTTTTGTACATATCATCAAATTAGTTTGCTTTTATTTTTCTTAATCACTAAATTAGGCTAAAAAAATAAAAAAAATTGGTGATAACTCGGCCAAATTTGCTAGCCGAAAGGTCAAATTTCATCAAAAACGACCATCCGGGTGGTGATTCAGAGCTCTAACCCGGCCAGTCAGTTTCCAGCACCCGGGAGGTCATTTTTTATGACCACCCTACTAGGTAACTTTTAAGTTGCCCAGAATCTAATCCAGATAGTCTGTTTTCAGTACCCGGGAGGTCATTTTTGAGGAGAAATGATCACCTGGTGAGGTAATTTTGAGCCACCTAGCCTGAAATAACCCAGTCTAATTTTAGCACCATGGAGGTCATTTTTTATGAAAAATGACCACCCGACAGGGTGATTTTGGTGCCGCCCGGCCAAGTTTGCCACCCAGCCATGGAATTCTTCGAATTCCTTGCACTTTTACTACATAGATCATGGCCATGAGTGGTGGAGGTGTGGCCAACTTTCCCTTTATGCAAAATGCTCACCAAAAGCCCCCACCATGAGTGAAAGCAAGTGAAGGAGAGCCACATATGTCACCTCACTCTTTCACCACCCACTCTCACCTGCCATCCTACTCCCCAAGGCCTCATGAGTGGTAGGATACTTTGCAAACTTACAACTTTGGCCATCCCATCACTCTATCCTTGCTCCCTACAATCTCAACACGTTTCTGAGCAAAGTGAGCAAGAGAATCACATGGCACATGGACCTAGACATCTCCCATCACCACCAAAGCAATAATGGAGCAAGTGGAGGTAAAAGGCCTGCCGGCCGGCATGGGTTGCCACCCAGCATGTGTTGCCGCCCGGCCTAGAAATTCTTGCCCCAAAGCTCTCCCACGAGCCTATAAATACTAGGCGGCCTCTCACTCATTTCTCCACCCCAAAACTTCACAACTCACTCCCTCTTTACACTCCCTTCCTCACTCCACTAGCTTGCTTAGTAAGTGCACTTTCAAATTAGGAATAAAAATGTGTTGCAATAAAACTAACTAGAGAAAATTTTGCTTTGTCTCTTGCACGTTGTGAAATACTAACAGTTGGACTACTAACCAGATGGCTAACCACTAACCATTATTATCATATTGTCCTTCGAGTATTGTGTCCAAGTAACCCCTTTTGCAGGAATGGCAAACATCTAGAGAGGCCTCTACACAAAGTTCAGCAGCAGCAACTCAAGTCATGGGAGGCGCACACCAAGTGAGCACTCAGAAGCTAAACACTTTGGAGCTTCACATGGATATGCTCTGAGTTATCACTCAGAAACAATGTCCATATCCGAGCCTCCAATGATGGCAAGTATGCAAGATGAAGAATGCAAGAAGTGTAAGCTTCATGACCATTGGTGATTGGATCCCCAAGGTATGGATGTTTTGGTGATAGATGACAACTATGAAATTGTGGGCTAATATCTACACGAGTGTTGTCTATGTAGGAATCATCTCTGGACTCTATTATAAGTCGTATGGATGATGGTTGCCTTGGCGATTGATGACAATGACCATAAGCATGGAGGCTTGTGAACATGATGGAGTCCAAGGGTTGATGGAGATGGATCAAAGCAGAGAACAAGCTATGGTGCAAGTGTTGGGTACACTTGACTAGTTGTTAGGGCTTTGAGTCCATAGGAGAAACCGGACTATCAAGGGGGTCTAGGTCAGTCTCTTAGGTCATGTCTAGTCGATGATGTGCAAGGTTGCTTGGTGAAACCACAGGCACTAGGTGACAGTGGAGAAGCCAAGGAGCTATTCGGAGAAGCTGGGAAACGAAGTCAAGCGAGGAGCGATGTGGAGTTATCTGGGACTTCCAGCGAGGAGCGAGGAATCTGACTATATAGGAGCTATAGAGACCGGATGGTATGGTCTGGTGACCGGACCGTACGGTCAGTTCAGCTGAGGAACAGTGCAGAGAGGAAGCCAATGTTCTGGAGTCCGACGACAATGTTCGATGTGCCGGACGTGTCCGACAGTTGTACAGACCGGACAGTTCGGTCTACTGATCAGACAGTCTGGTCAGTATGAGGAATTTGCCTGGACACAGTTGAGCCAATGACTGGGAGAGCCATTACAGGAGTGATCGGATGGTCCGGTCAGGCAGAGGCCGGACAGTCTGGTCAGTGTGTCCTGAAAGGTTATTTTGTGGAGCAACGACTAGTTTGAGGTTGGGAGCCTATATAACTTCGTTGCTGGGGTCTTGGAGACCTCTCTTGGCCAGTGGAATACCTGAGAGCATTTGGTAAGGTCCAAGAGGAAAAGAGGAGAGCACTAGGAGGATATATTGCATATCTTGAGAGTGATAGTGGAGAGTAACTTGAGCATCTTGCACATCTAAGGCTAGGGTGTCCTTGAGGGTGTGATCTAGATTGTTACTCTTGGTCTATGGTGAGACCTAGACCGGTTAGGTGTCGGTGATCGAGCCTATCATGATCGGTTGTGAAGGCCGTCACATGTTTGTCCACGGTTTGAGCCCACCGGTGAAAGGGGCATCGCTAGTGAGCGCCCATGTCGGCTCGGATAGTCTGGCAAGTTCTCGAGGGAGGAAAGCTTGTGCTTTGTGCAGTGGTGACGCACACCGTGTCTTCACTCTAGGAGTGATTGCAGGCTCATGGGCGAGAACTCCACTTGGTGGCGGGAGGGACCGGGACTCCGACGGGAGTGGTCCAACGATGATTAGGAGAAGGCGCCATCCTTCCGAGACCTTAGGAAAAAAACATGAGCATTTCTTGACCCTCTCTTTTCTATTCCGCAATTGTGTGCTCTAGTGACTAGGGTGAATTGTGGCTTGCATAGGCTAGTGTGATTGGCTTCTACACTTTATCTTATCATGAACACTAGCATGTGTAGGGTCTTGGCCTACTAGAATTGTTTAGATTGCTTCTCTTGTTAGTCTCAAGTAGTGGAAATTGAAGTAATTGGATTCGTGAGCGGCTTACCAATTCACCCCCCTCTCGGTACGCCTTCAGTCCTTACAAGAAGTTCATGGAGAGTGAGGACAACATGGTGTTCAATGACTTCGACGAGCAAAGCAAGTTCACCACCATTCGGGACCGGGAGTTCATATCCGTGCTCAAGTTCGATCACGACTTCCTCGAGCGAATCGACGTCCTCGCCAATTTTGAGTATGCGCTCAACACAGCCAGATGGTATGGTTTCTATCACCTTAATGAATATGGTTCTAAATGGCTTACTATTGAATTTCTTTGCACACTGAAAGTTCATGCTCATGAATCAAACAAAATAGGCACCCTCTTTGAATTTTGTCTTTTTGGTGAAGCCTATGAACGACCTTTAAAAGAAATGAGTACTTATCTTGGTTTTGATGGCAAGGTGGCCTTAGACATTGATAAACTCAAAGGTTTCACACCACAAGGACTTTGGGCAAAGATAGGAAATCCTGTTATGGGGCAAGAACGCACTAGTGATATTCACAACCCATCGGTCCGTATTGAAAGGACCGAGTGACCGAAGGGGGGGGGGGTGAATTGGGAACTTGCACTATGTACCAAATTTGCCAATTCCTAAAACCAACCACTCAAAACAACTCCTACACAATCCTAGTGGTGATCACACTAGCAAGATAATGAACCTACAAAAGGAACAACAACCTAAGCATACTAGTGGATCACAAATAGGCAAGCTAGTGTTCAAATGTGGAAGCTCAAACACTACTAGCACGCAAGAAGCCTATTCATGCAAGTCTATAAGGTGATCAACTAGAATAAGACAAGCACACAAGCATGAATAGCACGGTATGTAAATATGGAAAGTAATGCATCAAAGTAATGAGTAGAGTAAGAGATGGATCATGATTTTTTTCCCGAGGTCTCGGAAGGATGGCGCCTTCCCCTACTCCTCCTTGGACCACTCCCGCCGGAGTTCCGGTCCCTCCCGCCACCAAGTGGAGTTCTCGCCCATGAGCCCGCAATCACTCCCTGAGTGAAGACATGGTGTGCGTCACTGCTGGTACCAAAGCACAAGCTCACCTCCCACGAGAATTTGCCAGACTCCACGAGTCGACACGGGTGCTCACTATTGATGCCCCTTTACCCGGCAGGCTCAAACCATGTACAAACGTGTGACGGCCTTCACAACCAATCACGATAGGCTCGATCACCGACACCTAACCGGTCTAGGTCTCACCATAGACCAAGAGTAACAACCTAGATCACACCCTCAAGTACACCCTAGCCTTAGATGTGCAAGATGCTCAAGTTACTCTCCACTAGCACTCTTAAGATATGCAATATATCCTCCTAGTGCTCTCCTCTTTTCCTCTTGGACCTTACCAAATGCTCTCAGGTATTCCACTGGCCAAGAGAGGTCACAAAGAACACAGCAACAAAGTTATATGGGCTCCTAACCTCAAACTACCCGTTGCTCCACGAAATCAGCTTTCTGGGCCTAGTGACCATACAGTCCGGTCACTCCCTGACCGGACAGTCCGGTCACTGCAACACTGTGCACCAACAACTCTGACCACTGCTGATTCCTCTACTGACCGTACCATACGATCACTTGACCGGACCGTTCGGTCCGTTTCTCTCTCCAGTATAGAAACATTTTGGCGCAAGCTTCCTCTCTGCCCTATGCAAGTCGTACTGACCGGACTGTCTAGTCAGCAGACCGGACTGTCCGGTCTGTATAGACTCTAGCATAGACAGATTCTTTGCTGAGTTGCTGTAGCCTTCGGACAAAACCTCTGAGTGATCGTACAGTCCGGTCACCACTGACCCCTCCATCCGGTCACTTCATCCTAAAGCTGAAATTCCTCGTCCTCGCTTGACTTTGCCCGGCTTCTCCGAACAGCTCCTTGGCTTCTCCACTTTCAACTAGTGCGTGTGATTTCATCGAGTAACCTTGCACATCACCGACTAGACATTACATAAGAGAATGACCTAGACCCCCTTGATAGTCCAGTTTTTCCTATGGACTCAAAGCCCTAACAACTAGACAAGTGTACCCAACACTTGCACCATAGCTTGTTCTCCGCTTTGATCCATCTTCATCAACCCTTGGACTCCATCAAGCTCATCAAGCCTCCATTCTTGTGGTCATTAATCACCAAGGATGCTGTCGACAATCATCATAAGATATAAAAGGTTTCCTAGGAACAACACTTGTGTAGACATTAGTCATATTTCATATTTCTCATTCATCACCAAAACATCATACCTTGGAGTGACCTCAATGGTCATGATCCTTACAATGTCCCCCTTTTTGGTGATGGATGACAACCACTACTTATGATAATCCAAAACGGACCAGCAAGGAAGAACCAAAAGAAAAGAAAGGATTGGAAGGCATACCTTGGTCCTTACCTTGGAAGTAGTCTCCCCCTTAAGATGTGCTATGTGTTTAGGGAGAACTACCCACTTATTTAGCGCACTTGGATGTCAATCTTGAGCTGAAATTCGCGCTCGTCTTCGTGTCGTGATTATCTTGTTGAAGTAGACACACACCTAGCACATAGATGCTCATGTCGGTGAAGATGTATATTGTCACCATAGACATGCACCGTCGTTCTTCTTCTCCATGTTGGTGTAGATGTTCATCTTGATGTGATCTTCATGTGTACTTCAAGCGAACATGCACCATTTGCTTCGTGTTCTCCTCTTTGTCACCTTGTAGCTTGCTTGATCTTCATGTTCTTTTCTCCTTCTCATCTTCATATGTTCTCTCCTTCTCATCTTCATTTGATCTTCATGTTCTTCTGTCCCTTTTTGTGTTCTCAATTTAAGCTTGGCTTTTGGATCTTCATGTTCCTTCTCCCCCTTTGTCACCTATCACCAAAAACCACGCCAAAACATAAAGGAACCAAGAGGCATAAGATAGTTGGCAAGAGTTAGGATAACTCCCCCTTTCATGGTGCTCCTTCTTGGTCATAATGGCGTTCCACCGTAGCTCCCCCTACACTTATGACTCAACAAAAATATTTTCTCAAATATGCAAGGGTTAGTCATTTGAGAGGTGGGAATGTATGAGCCACTTGTCTTTAAGCCGCGCGAGTAGATTTAACCTTGGAGCTCGATTGAACATGGCTGAATGGGCATGAAGCACAAATATCACTAGTTGATCATCTAGAGAGTCATGTACTCACATTGTAAATGAGCAACTCCCCCTAGACACATGCTTGGGAGCATGCTTGGGAGCATGTGTGGCAAAGATGCATGAATGCAAAGAATACAAATGCAACAAGTACACAATGCATGATGCGATGCTAAAGAAAAGAGAGAGAACCGCTACGAACCAAAGTGTCAACAACGAGTTGTTCCCTTCTCAAGCTTGCTCACAATGGACCATTCTTCAAAGCCTTGGGTACACCATGAACCACCTTCCCAAGCTAAACCCATGTGCATTGCTATAAGGTCCGAAGTCAACCTACAAAAGAAAAGAAACAAGCACAAACAAAGACAAAAACAACAAAACAAACAAACACTATACATATTTACAAAGGACAAGCTCAAGGGTTACTCATGTGAAGTTGGAGAGGTCGAGAACATTGAGTTCTCCCCTTAGCTTGTTGTAGGTCTTCTCATCGAGTGGCTTGGTGAAGATATCCGCCAATTGTTCATGAGTTCGCACACTCACCAACTCGATGTCCTTCTTCTCAACATGATCCCTTATGAAGTGATGCCTCACTTGAATGTGCTTTGCATGACCATGATCTCTAGTTTTGAGATCCATCTTGATTGCTGCCACACTATCACAATATTGTGTCATTTGAGTGTAGTTGAGGCCATAATCTGAGAGTGTTTGCCTCATGAAGAGAAGTTGGGCACAACACGCTCTCGCCGCCATGTATCCCGCTTCAGCCGTAGATAGAGCCACTGAGTTTTGCTTCTTTGAGCTCCAAGATACTAGAGATCTTCCAAGAAATTGGCAACCTCCTGATGTACTCTTCCTATTCACTTTGCAACCCGTGAAGTCTGAATCCAAATACCCAAGTAACTCAAAGCTTGTTCCTCTAGGATACCATAAGCCCATGGTAGGTGTGTACTTGAGGTATCTCATTATCCTCTTCACGGCCTTCAACTGTGACTCTTTTGGATTTGCTTGGTAGCATGCACACAAGCACACACTAAATATGATGTCCGGTCTTGAAGCGGTGAGATAGAGCAAAGAACCAATCATGGATCTATAGAGCTTGGGATTCACCGGTTTTCCTTTCACATCATCATCTAAGGGTTTGCTTGTTGCCATAGGTGTGTGCAAGGGCTTGCAATTCTCCATGTTGAATCTCTTGAGAAGATCCTTGGTAAACTTTTCTTGATAGATGAAGTTTCCTTCTCTCAATTGTTTGACTTGGAAACCAAGGAACATATGCAACTCTCCAATCATGAACATTTGAAATTCCTTTACGATCATTTCCTGAAACTCTTCATTGAACTTCTCATTGGTTGATCCAATCATTGAACTTCCTTCATTGAACATGCCTTGTGAACAAGGTGCTATCAATGCTTCCAAGCTTGAAACCATTTTGGAGAAGGAAGTCCTCAAGTGTTTATACCATGCCCTTGGTGTTTGCTTGAGGCCATAGAGAGCTTTCTTCAATTTGTATACATGTCTTGGATGTTTTGGGTCCTCAAACCCTAGAGGTTGTTCCACATAGACTTTCTCATTGATCTCTCTATTTAAGAAAGCACTTTTGACATCCATTTGAAAGAGCTTGAAGCCATTATGTGATGCATAGGCAAGTAAGATCTGAATAGCTTCAAAATGGGCCACGGGAGCAAAGGTTTCTTCAAAGTCAATCCCCACCACTTGAGAATATCCCTTGGCCACTAGGCGAGCCTTGTTCTTGATAATTGCTCCTTTCTCATCTTGCTTGTTCTTGAAGACCCACTTGGTGCCAACCACATTATGATTCTTGGGCCTCTCAACCAATTTCCATACTTTGCACCTCTTGAAGTTATTCAACTCTTCTTGCATGGCTATAACCCATTTGTGATCATCCATAGCTTCATCAATAATAGTGGGCTCGATCATAGAGACAAAAGAGAAGTTCTCAATTGCAAAATTGGCCTCATCATCATTCTCTTCACTCACATATTTGGGCTTATATTGATTTCTCCTTGTCTTTACTCCTTGAGATGGACTTCCAATGATCAAGTCACATGAATGATCCTTGTTGATGGCCTTAGGTCTAGGATGGTATTTTTCTTGAGTGGGAGGAGCTTTCGGTGAAGTATCTAGTGCATCATGGATTCCTCGCTCTCTTGATATATGAGTGTCTTGGATCCTAAGAGAGGTGGGAGAGTCACTCTTATGCTTTCTTGTTTTGGACTTGGAACTTGAGGTAGATGGAAGAACATCTTGTGAAGAGCTAGGAGAAGTGGTTTGTGGAGAAGTATGACGGGAGGCTTGTGGCTCACTTCTAACTTGGGTTTCATCATCATTTGGTGGGTGAACTCTCAATGAATCTTGGGATGAGCTTGTGGGTGTACTTGTGGCATTTTGGGTTGGTTCTTGCACCTCGGAGGAGGAGGTTGGTTGAGGTGGTGGAGTAGATGGCTCATCAATATCACCATCATTGGCCTTGTGGGGTAAAACCTCGCCCACGGGCATGTTCCTCATAGCTTCCCTCATAGGCTCATCCTTAATGTTTACTTCATGGAATTCATCTTCCTTTTGAGAACCATTTGACTCATCAAATTGCACATCATCGAATTCTTCCACACACCCTATGGCTGAGTTGTAGACCTTAGACGCTTTAGAAGTTCCTGAGTACCCAACAAGAATGCCTTCATCAATTCTTCTCAAACTTCCTGGGCTTTGTCCTCTTCTTGAGAATGCAACACTTGCAGCCAAAGACTCAGAAATAGGAAACATTGGGTTTCCGTCCCACCAATAGCTCATATGGTGTCTTCTTCAACAACCGATGGAGATAGACACGGTTAGAGGTGTAGCAAGCCGTGTTAATTGCCTCTGCCCAAAATCTCTCATGAGTTTCATACTCATCCAACATGGCACGAGCAAGAGTGATGAGCGTCTTGTTCTTTCTCTCCACTACTCTATTTTGCTTAGGAGTATATGTAGCGGAGAATTCATGCTTGATCCCTTTCTTGTCACAATATTCCTCTACTATGGTGTTCTTGAACTCAGTCCCATTGTCACTCCTTATCTTTACAATGCTAGCATTGAAATCATCCTTTGCTCTTCTAGCAAACTTTCTGAAGATACCGCTGGCTTGAGATTTGTCCACAAGAAAGAAGGTCCAAGTGTATCTCGTGAAATAATCAATAATCACCAAGAATTATAGATTACCTCCCAGACTCTTGTAATGTGTTGCCTAAACAAGTACATATGCAAGAGCTCTAGAGGATGAGATATAGACATGAATGACTTGGTGGGATGTGAGGATGCGACTTGTTTTCCCGCCTGACAAGCGCTGCACAGTCTGTCCTTCTCAAAGGTCACATCCTTGATTCCTGTCACACCCCTATACCGAAATATAGAGCATGCCGTACAGGATCACCTCGGGAGATGATTACCGAAGTAACCATACATAGCATTCACACATGAACATCCATCATTTATAAAGATACATCATTAAGTGCATAATATTACCAGTTCGAGAGTCATAGCGGAAGCAAATTTAGTTACATTACAATACATATGTTCTTGGTTCAGATTACATAATATGCGGAAGCGGAAATACGATAAACACGACATAGATAGCCTAAGTAAACCATGCCGGCCCTATGGCAATGGCTCACTCGTCTTGGGTAGGAGAGCTGGGGACCCGTTCAATGGTCCAATTCTAGGGCTCCTCACCTTCCCGCACAACTTTGTTACAACAATCACAATAGGTAGCTTGAGGAATACCTGAAAACAACATAATCGCAAAGCCTGAGTATCTAACAAACTCCGCAAGACTTACCCGTCAAAAGGTTTACTAAAACCGACTTTTAATATGCAGGGGGCTGACCGGGCTTAATTTATTTTTGCATAAAAGCACCTATTAGTTCTATGTTGCAAATTGATTCCTCAAACCCAAATTTTAGTAATTGTTACAATAAGTAACTTTAGTGGAACCAAGCTAGCTGCTAAGATAATACAAATATAAAGAACAATACAACATAGCAATATGTAGCCATAGAGTAAATAAATTTCAGAATCATAACCAATCTTTTCTACTTAAAGTATCATTGCCACTGCTCAAAACAAAAGGTACTCATAACCGCGAGGAACGGCAATTCGAAACGATTTACATCGTACAAGAGAAAACCCAAGTACACGACATACACATCATTTAAGAACACGTATGGCCACCGTTCATGAGATTGCTATAAAGTCGATCCGAGGCCATCGATCCCGAGTACACGTCCTCCCTGCGATACAATACTTTGTATCCGAGGCTTAACCCATGCACTCTCCAGCGGTCCTCAAACCCATGCATCCACCATGCCATTCATATCACCTCTGGATCGATGAGTAATGCCATCCAACAATACGACACCCAAGTTACTAGGTTTACCAATTCCCATATAAAGGTATGCACTTGGTACTGTTCAATACTTGTCTGCGGAGTTATAATGATAGGTTCTCAGTTTTATCCAAGTTCATCCTTCATGTGACTCATAATTGAATGAAGTGATCCCATAGCCTACCGTTGACTCCACTAGTTTAAGCATGGCATTTGCTAAGAAAAGGTTTACTAACATAGACTAATCATAGGTCATTGTTCGTCGATGCAAGTGGGTTTCACCCAAGCCCTATACCTAATGCACAATACAAGACCTCTATTTTGTGAATAAGCAAAAAGGACTCTCAATAAATAGGTGTGCACCGGGGCTTTCCTTGGGAGTGATCGTAGTTAGAGTCTTCGATGAAGTTCACTTCAGCTCCGGTTTGCTCCAGTGTGGTCTCCTCGATCTCGTGCCCTATATGCAAATGAAAATGCATGAATAAAATTAGAAAGAATACATAAGGTTTCATAGAATTTCCTAAGCAAACATGAAATGCATGCCATGGTGATTATGGAAAGGAACACAGAAACTTTACATTGTAAAGTTAAACACTAACATGCATTTCCCTAATTAACTCCTAAAAGTTGACATGCACACTTTTAAAATTAAACCGATCTAGATACACATAAGTAAATTATGAAACAAGAGCATACAATGGGGAATAAGAGACCTTGCTGCAAGTCAAGATTAACATGCTGCATGAACAGTACCAGAGATGAATTTATCCCTAATACTAACTATGTGCATATATAAGGCAATATTTACATTGAAATTTCCTAAGCTATTTATCAAATGAGCAAATTAACAGCAAAAAGCATATTGATGGTGTCCAAAATTTTTACATGGGAATTTATAGGGATGTATAAATGGACAGAGAACAGGAATACCAAATTTAATAATTAAATTCCTAACAAAGAATGTATATAAATTCATTTACTGAAGAAGGAGATTATGCAATAACACTAAAAATATGCATAAAAATGGAAATGTGCTTTAGCATAAAGACTAGAGATGCCATGATATGCTTATTGGACAATTTTCATGATTTTACCTTTTATATATTTTTACTTATGAATTTGTTACTGTAAAAAGGGTTCTAAATTTATTGAATTAATTTAATTAATATACTGCATAACTTTGACCCTCATCTTGTTCTTCTGGTAGAGGGAGATTTTAGGATTCGAACAAAATTAGTTTCATAATTTTCCCCCTTTTTGTTTTCAAGTTATTGATTTTTGAAGATTTAAATAGAGTTCACATTTATTTACAACTCTGCCATCGAGCGATTTTTCTAAAAAAAGATAGTGTGCGCGCGAGCCCGCGCTGCGGCCGGCGCCGGCGAGCCCAGACCAACGGCTAATTGGCAGCATGACCAGGCCCACAACCTATGCTAAAATGACCAGCGTCTCACGGCGGCCTCGTGGCATCAGTCGGCAACCACCGAGAGGCGCTGGAGATGGCCGACGACGAGCGGTGGAGTAGAGAGGACGTGCGGTGATGATGCGCGGCATGCACAACGAGCAAGAGAGGTTGGGGAGTGGTCGATGAGCTTCACCGTGGTGCAGTGATCACCGGCGTGGAGGAAGGGTTCGACGGGGATGGCTGGAGCAGGGTTCTCGCCGTAGGGGGGGGGGACTCCGGTGGTGGCGATGCTCCGTTCTTCACCAAATTCCGGCAGCGGCTCTATGACATAGAGGTAGCAGGTTAGGGGGAAGCTAGTGGGATGCCTTGTGCGTCAAATTGAGAAGAAAGAGGGCAACGAAAAGCTGCCTAGTCGCGGCTGGACACGGCGGCGGCGGCCATGGCGGGTGGGAGCAGGGGATTGTGCTTGAGTTCACCGGGGAGGAGGAAAGAGAGTGGTGCTTGGTCTCGTGGGGAGTCTTGGGAGGTGCGTGGAGAGTGTGCGAGCCGAGAGAGAAGGGAGGGGCACACTTCTGGTAGCTGCTGCCTTAAGTGCCGATCGGGAGAGAGAGAGAGAGAGAGAGAGAGAGAGAGAGAGAGAGAGAGAGAGCAGAGAGATCGGGGGAGGGTTAGCTGGCCGAAGGAGAATGGCATGCCGGTAGGGGGCTTCAATGCTGGCCAGTGGCACAGGAATGCACGGCGAAGCAGTGGCCGGGATGGGCAGGAGAGAGGAAGCGATCGGTGGCCGGCATGGGGGGGGGGGTATGGTGTGTTGTGGACTGAGAATTGGCTCAGGGCAAAATGATATGTTGACTCCTCTTGACTTGAAATAGTGTTGTGTACTTTGCAAAATTCTCCAAGCTTCGATGCTCCAAACCTCATGCCAATGTTTGTGCATGTCCAGAAAACTATCTTCTACAACTTTTCTTTTGGGGTCAAGTCATGATTCGGCTCAGGGAAATTATGAAAATTCCAGGAATAGAAGGACATTTCTCTACACTTAGGGAATTTTTAAGGTTATTAAACCAACACCAACAATTCTGAGAAATTCCCCAAAATTCATTCTTGGCATGACCCTCAAGAATGTGCAAAAACATTGGCACACTTTCATGGAATTTTGTGATGTTTGTGAAAGGCTATCCATTGGCCATCTTGTGGATTTAATCAATTAACTTTATTCCCTTTTTGCTTTGGCACTTTAATTACTTATATTTTTAATTAGCCCTCAATTAGTATTAGGGTTAGCTTAATTAACCTTTTGTGACATAGGATGTCACAATTCCTTCAACTAGATTCAAACTGACAATCTTCTTGAGCTGATTCATTCTAACATGTGCCAGTCTTCTATGCCACAACCATCCCTTGGATGCCTTAGTGAATAGGCAAGTGCTTGGTGGCATATTGCTTGATTTGAAGTCCGTGACATATAAGTTCCCATGCCTCACTCCATGAAACACTAGCCCTCTCTTAGCATTCTCTATCGTTGCACCATCCTTGTCAAATGTGTCATAGAGTTGACCAATAAACAGAGGGTTCAAGTTGAGGGTTTCCACAAGAAAGACCTTGGAGAGATTGAGGTCATTTGTGATGGCCACCTTGCTTGAGCCTCGAACTCTCCCCTTTGAGTTATCCCCAAACGTCACCTTCTCATTGTCTTTGTCTCCATCAATGGTGGTGAACATGGTTGGCTTCCCGGTCATATGTTGAGTGCACCCACTATCAAGAATCTTATGAGTACCTCCACTCTTGTATTTGACCCTGGTGGTAGCCATAAGACAAGCACTAGAAGAAGAAGGGTTAGTATCCAAAGCATTACTTGATTGACTAGCACCAACCTCATTGTGTCGAGCAATAAGACCATCCTCATAGATAGGGATTCTTGCAATCCCGTC
The DNA here is from genome assembly GCA_032690845.1 of Eleusine coracana subsp. coracana. NCBI lineage: Eukaryota > Viridiplantae > Streptophyta > Magnoliopsida > Poales > Poaceae > Eleusine > Eleusine coracana. Next base: position 35,245,398 of record CM064428.1, on the reverse strand, counting down.
CTGAAGTCTCCTCTTGATGGGATAGTGAGGAGCACGATACATCCAATGTCCATGACCATCCCCCCCATGCACATTGTCAACGTCAATGTAGTAATAGGGAGGATCATAGAGGCCAATGATGTGCTCAAGCACATGTCCCACTTGTGAGTGGAGTACGAGTATCATCTTCATCCTTAAGTAGAAAGCCCCTCTCAGGAACTGTGATCAGTCAGAGGAGCTCGTCAATTACTTCAATTGATGTTATCTTCCGAAGGCCCCTGAAAGAGATTATCCTGCACACAAGATCATAAATCCTTAAGAAAGTCTCACAAAGGTCAACATTTGAGTTTCTCACTATTTCATCAAATTCAAAGAAAAACTCCTATTGTCGGGCTCGACGCATGTGCCAAAGTTGATCTTGTGGTGGAGGAGGTGGGGGCGCCGGAGCCGAAGCCGCAAGATTGATCATCTCAATTGATCAAGCGAGCATTGTTGTTGGTGCTCCCCCTACGCCAATGCTTGGTCCACCCGACGTGCTAGAAGTAGAACTTGGAATGGCACTTGAGGTAGAGCTTGACGAAGCTCTCAATGATGGACTTGGTGAAGGTCTTGCTCTGAAGGGGTTGTAGAAGCTGTTGCAGGGCTATCTTGTGGAGGGATCAAAGAAGTTTGAGCTTGAAGCTACTTCTTTCCCTTTGCTTGAAGATGCTTCATTGTTTGCCTTGGATGTCTTCTTCCCTGCCATGCTCGTGGTGATCTCCTCATCCTTGAAGAGCAGCTCGATCACGTCCTCAACAGAGAGACTCTTCTCCATAAGAAGATCAAGGGTGACGTAGAAGAGCTTGCTACTCGGAAGCAAGGAGAGGATCTGCTCCACTATCACAATCTTGGGAAGCTCAAAAGAAGTTGCCCCAATCCTGTCCACAATACCTAGTAAGAGAATAAGAGAGTCAAGTAAGTTCTCATTGTCATTAGCATGAAAAGCAAAGAACTCATCAACAAGAGAACTACTAGCAAGATCAACAAAAGACTCACAACCATCATCAATACTAGTCATGCTAGTGGAGCAAGCAAGATCAAGAGGCACATCATTATCACTCATTACATTAGGCACACTAGTAGAGCAACCTATCAAGTCAACATTAGTAGTATCAAGGCACTCACTAGTACTAGGCACATCCACACAATCATCACAATTATCATACAAATGATCATCGGTAAAGGTATTGGCAAAGTCCACAAGAGTATCCATCAACTCATCCGAAATCATGGTATTCAGGTAGCTTTTAAAGCGATCCTTCCATGAGCCATGACCCAATCCCGAATGGGATGACATCCCAACTCAATACAGCCACTACTCAAGGCGGCTAAGCCTTACGATGAGCACTTGGCTCTGATACCACTTGAATGGACCGAGTGACCAAGACGGGGGGGGGGGGGGGTTGTGAATTGGGAACTCACACTATGTACCAAATTCACCAATTTCTAAAACCGACCACTCAAAACAACTCCTACACAATGCTAGTGGTGATCACACTATGTCACACCCAGTTCCAACGACCGAAACCTAGTGCATATGTATGCGTGCCCAGGAACAAATTTTCACGCACACAGGACAATTACTGTGATAAAAGAACAAATATCTTTATTAAATCGATAATATTATTACAAGGGTGACTCGTAGGTCAAAAGTAAAAGATTACATTGCAGCGGAATAAACTAAGCGTTGGCGTCCTGTAGCTCCCACAGGAAGTCGACCAGAAGACCGCATGCCTAGACTCCTCCATCGTCTTCATAGTTGTACCTTCATTCTCCTGTAGCTGAGCAGCAATGTGGTATATAGCAAGGGTGAGTACGTGTCGTACTCAGCAAGTGGGGGAAAAGATGACATGGGGCTAAAGACAAGGAAGGCTTTAAAGGGGGTTTGTTGCATGAGCTTTTAATTTCCTATGCATCCTAATGACTAAGTGGGGTCATCCCAACCATTAACCCATAGAGTAGTATCCAAACCAAGTCCAATCCCATCCACTAATCAACCATTCCCAACCATTCCAAACCACAACCCATAACCAACTAATCTTGTGAGGATTCCAGGCCGCTCTTGACCGTGAGCACGGCTATCATGACAGTTTGATACTCTACAGAGTTTGTACCACTTTACCCACAAGTCGTGATTTCGTCCCCTGTTGCCAGGTGGACTAGAGTCTCCATGTTACCATGCCGGCCAAGCACTAGCACACTTCCTTAGGTGTGCGGCCAGGAGATCACTACGAGGCTTTTACAAAGGGTCTCCCAGTACATGCTAGCCACTAAGGTTCCACTCCCGTCCATAAGTGATAGCCCATCAACAAGCAGCTCATCACCCCAGGAGCCCCATCTTGAGCCATTCGGATACAAGGACAGTTGTAACACCCTGATTTTTCAAAATTTGGAATATTTTAAAATTTTCTATAATTAATTAAGTTATTAATATTTTGCTAAGAGAAAGAACTATTTTCTAAAGAAGATAATTAAATATAGGTTATTTTTTTTGTTTTAAAAAATAATTTGTTTGTTGCATTTATGTTGATTAATAGTAGGATTTTATTGTGTGCCAAAATTATTTCTAAAGTCGTGTAGAATTTGTTTTTAGGAATTAGTATAGGAATTAGATATAGAGAACAGAGAAAAGAAAAGAGAAAAAGCCATTCCCTAGCCTTTGGGCCGAAACCCCTTCACAGCGGCCCAGCTCCTCTCCTCTCTCCTTCCCCCTTCCAGCTTGCCACAGCCATGGGCCGAATTCCCTCTCCTCCGGCCCAGTTTTCCCACTCTCCCCCTCCCTTCTGGCCTGACCCGGCCTGGGCCTCTCTCTCTCTCCGCGGCCCAACTCGCCCTGCTCTCCCTATTGGCCCGCCAGCCTACCTCGCCCGCATGGCCCACCCCGGCACCCGGCCCAACGCGCCCCCAGCCCACCCCACCGCGCCGGCCTGAAACCCTAGCCGCGCCGCTAGCTGAGCCCGTCGTTGCCGTTGCCTCGGCGTGCGCACCAAGGCAAACCTAGGGCATCGCGCGCTATAAATAGCGGGCCCCCATGCCCCGCGCCTCCCCTTCGGCCTCCCCTGCCGCCGCCGCGCTCCGTGCTCCGTCGCCGCCTCTCGCTCGCCCAGCTCGCCGCCGCCGCCGTCGCTTGCCGCCGCGTGCTCGCTGTCGCCTGACCGTCTCCGATCGCCTCCGCGCGTCGCGAGCCCCCCGGGTGAGCCCTCTCACTGCGCCGCCCCTGTCGCCCTTCTCCCTGGTCACCCCGCGCCCGCGCAATGCCCCAGCGAGCTCCGGCCAGACGGCCATGGTCGCCGCCATCCGTGGTCCACTGTGGACCATGGTCCACGAGGTTGACCCGGATCTACAGACCCATGGACTTGGTCCATGGGATTTTAGGGTTTTAGGTTTAAAAATAAATCTGGTTAATCCTGAATAAAGTTAGTTTTGCACATAGGCCCCTGGATTTTATTTAAATTATATTTCAAACCTAATTTCATTACAGAATATATATTTAATTATTTTAGACCCCTAATCTTAAATTTAATTATTTTAGCACTGTATTTTTACATAAAAGCCCCTAGCCTATTCCTAAATTATATTTTAACTCTTGAATTTTATAAAAACACCCATGTACATGTTATTAATTATATTTAATCTTATAAGTTTACAAAAACAATCCTATATCTTTTAGTAACTTTATTTTAGCCCTAAATTTTTGTAAGTAATAATTTAGGTTGGGCATTTTATACTTAGGCCCCTCTACTTATAAATAATTATATTTTAGCCCTATAAATTTTACTATTAAGCCCCTGATCTTATATATAATTATATTTTAGCCCTATAAATTTTACAGTTAAGCCCTTGAACTTTTTCAAAATTACATTTTAGTCCTTCAATTATTTATAAATTATATTTTTATATGTATCTTTTACAATTTAGTCCCTGTACTTTTTATAAATTACATTTTGAACCCTTAAAATTTTATAAATTATATTTCAAATGTATATTTTACAGTTTAGCCCTTATATTTTTCTAGAATTACATTTAGGCCATTTAACTTGTCTGTTTTGATATTTTAACTCTTGAAACTTCAAATCTTCATAACTTTTCGATCGTAGCTCCGATTTAAGAAATTGTTTCACCAGAGCGATCGTAGTGTTTAATATTAATTATTCATACTATTTTATAATATTTTATTAATTTATTATTTTAACCCAAGAACTTTAAACCTTCATAACTTTTTACTCGTAACTCGGATTGAGGCGATTCTTGCGCTCACGCGATCGTAGCAACGTGTACTTTTTCATAGTATTGCTTTCTTTGTAGTTTGCTACTGCGTGGTGTGTTGTTTCTTAGTATGTTTGTATTCTTGTGTTTTCGGTGTGATGTTGAGTAGACGAACCGCTAGAAGACTTTGAGCAGCAGCAAAGGGAACCAAGCAAGTGTCCTTGATGCATTTTGAACCTATGTTTTACATTCTCTCTATCTCTATGCATGCTTGTTAATATTGAATCCCATGTGTCATATCCGATTCCATAATATTCCTTGTCGCCTGGGTTCTGGTGCAGCTTATTAGTAAGGGTACGTCATGCTTAGTTTGCTATATCGGGAATGGAAGTGTCTAATGTTAATCTTGAATAATGGTTCACTTTAACATAATGATCATGAGGGATGGTTAATCCTTTTTAGCAACATGGAACCTAGGTGATCCAAGAAGGAGGATGGCAAGGATGGTGCGGGTATCCACGTGTACTCGGTATAGTACTGTGGGATTGTGGTGGTACGTGCTTGGGATCACAAGAGTAGTTTGTGGAGTGGCCACCCAGGAAAACAGCACAAAGCACAGGGCAGATATGGGTAGGCTTGGTTTAGTATCGAGATGTCTTCCCAGTTCTATGAGCAGTCGAGGAAGGAGGACGGGACGGTTTACTCTCGGACTCAGGCGATGGACGGTTTACTCCTAGCCACGACACTAGAGGGGGCTTCTATAGGAATGGTTTAATTCCGCAGCGGTGAAACCTTAGCGTGGATTGTTTGCAAGCTGGGAAGTGCTCTGAACGACCTTGTGGTGATCTCTTGGCCTCACACCTACGGTAGTGTGATTTGGGCAACAGGGAGACTAGTCACTGACGGGTGACAAAATCACCAACCTGTGGGTAAAGTTGTGCAACCTCTACAGAGTGTAAAACTGTTATAACAGACGTGCTCACGGTCACGAGCGGCATGGACCTTTCACACAATTAGTGGGTTGATGATTGGTGGACTTGGTGGGTAGCCAAGTTTGGTTTCTCATGGTCGGTTTAACCCATGGTTTGCTACAGGCGATGTAACCTGTAGTGCGGTTTCTCATGGGCGGTTTAACCCATGGTTTGCTACAGGGGTGTAACCTGTAGTGTGGTTTCTCATGGGCGGTTTAACCCATGGTTGGCTACAGGTGGTTTAACTTATAGTGTTAGACAGATGAGATAACTGGTGGGAACTTTTCACCTAGTAAGTAGGAGTGCTATTCAAAAGGTCTTAGATGTAGTGCTTATTTATGCAAATAAACCCTTATGTTAGCCTTTCTTTTATTATGCTTGCATGTCATGCTATTTCCCTTTGTTGTTGTACTATAAACTGCTGCTCAGAAGATGGAGATATGGACTACATCGACGAAGACTACTACTAGACGAGCGTGCCCCCGGTCGATTGCCTGTGGTGTCATGGTGTTTTCCGCTGCTATTTATCTAGAGAGTCGTTATAGTCTTTATAAAGACAGTTATTTGTGTAATAACGGTACGTTGTAATAATGATATTGGTTATACCGTTATTCAATTTACTGTCGATATGTGTGAAACTTGTTCCTGGGCACACATATGATAAGCACTTGGTTTAGTCCTTCAAACCGGGTGTGACAAAAGTGGTATCAGAGCCGTGTCGATCGTAGGACGCTATCTTAGATAGAGTGGTCGTGTTCTAAGATCTATTTTGCAAACTACAAACTATTTTCAAAACTCTTTGGCTTAAAATTATAGTCTTGTTTATTCACTTCTGTTGTTGATCTTGTTTTACCGTTCGGCTTACAAAACCCTTTTACTAATTCATCTCTCCTATTCAAAATTGCTTAGATGGCCTGTACCAAGAAGACTTGCCACAGATGTGATCAGTACCCATGTGTTTGGTCTTCACCAGCGCTTGTCCCACTCGGATTTGATGAGAAGTTTGGGATAGAAGAGGCTGAACAAGAGATGGTGCCACCACCGAGTCCACCACCATATCGTGACACTCGACTCTTCAAGGATGCAGGACATAATGCTGGAAGGTTACCTCACATGCTTTGGGAGATGCTACAACAGTTAGGTTACGAGAAGCAACCAGAGTATTATGGTACCCAAGTAACCTATGAAGGTTCGGAGCCTGCATGGAAGGTTGAAGTTCACATTTTTGCCCCGAGACCGCTCAGAGGAACTTTTGAGGTGGAAAGGATTCATGAGGTGGAAAGGATTCATGAGGCCATTGCCGCTGGGATTCGCGATGCTGCTCGTCAAGCTTGCATGGTCATTCGCTCCCGTTATCGTTAATATTTTGAAGATACAGAGTATGCTTATATCCCTCAGTGCGCAAGTGGATCCACCTACATTCACACAGAGCCTGTATCTGGACAAGGACACGCGAAGTTTAAGAAGCAAGTCACTTTTACCACGGTGACTTCCAGGGAGTTGGATTCAACCATGGAGGAACTAGGGTTTTGGCAGGAGAAATATGAGGAGGCAATGAAGACAGTTCGCCAGCTCAAGCGACGTTTGCCGGACGATGTGGACCTACCTTTGTAGGAAGAGCTAAAGGATGCGACTCCTTCCTCACCACCTCGCAGAATGGCTAGTCGTGCCCCACCAGCTTACGTCATCCCCAACCAGGACGAGGATTAGGAAGTTTATCCCCGAGTGGCTTCATAGGCATCGAGTAGTTATATCGAGTCGAATAAATGTAATAGCATAGCGAGAAAGAATTTTAGTGTTTGCATGTCCTTTGGTTGGTTTGCTAGTTTGATTGGTGTGATGAGTGTGATTTGAATCTTTTGTAATGAGTGCCGATGTGATGCAAGGCCTGTCTTGCAACCACATCCTTATACTATACTTTTACTCCTATCTTGTTAGAGATTAGTTAATTGGGGTATCTCTTTATCTATCTTTTTATTTCACACCTCTTTTCCTACTTGACCTTATCATATCCTTGCACTTTACCTATATCTTCCACCCATTTTTGCTTACCGTATCCCGACCTACATCAGATGGTGAGAGGTGGGAACCGCAACATGAACAACAACCATGAGGAATAGGAGCAGCCACCCCCGTAGATCTCCATGGAACAACTCATGGCCATATAGACACAACTTCTCCAGAACATGCACCAGACCCTGGTGCAGCCACAGCCCAACAATGTCCCAAGAGCTGCTCCCCCGCCTAGATACAAGCTTGGAGATTTCCAACGGATCAAGCCCCCAACTTTATCTCACTCTGTGGAGCCCATGGATGCAGGTGACTGGCTAAAGACTATTGACAAGAAGCTGCAAGTCACTCAATGCAACAACAGGGAGAAGGTGTTGTTTGCCGCACATCAGCTTGTTGGACCCGCTGCTGATTGGTGGGATGCTTATGTTTCAGCCCATTAGGAGCCTGGTAGTAACCAGAGTATTATGGTACCCAAGTAACCTATGAAGGTTCGGAGCCTGCATGGAAGGTTGAAGTTCACATTTTTTCCCCGAGACCGCTCAGAGGAACTTTTGAGGTGGAAAGGATTCATGAGGCCATTGCTCCACGGAACACTTTCTCCGCTGGGATTCGCGATGCTGCTCGTCAAGCTTTCATGGTCATTCGCTCCCATTATCGTCAATATTTTGAAGATATAGAGTATGCTTATATCCCTCAGCGCGCATGTGGATCCACCTACATTCACGCAGAGCCTGTATCTGGTGGTTTAAGGTGTACGACAAAATGAGCTCACTGGTGGTTTAGGGTGTACGGCAATATGGAAACAATATGTGCTCACTGGTGGTTTAAGGTGTACGACAAAATGAGCTCACCAAAGGATGTGCAATGGAAAGGAACCTTGGAGTCTTCGGTGGTGGCAAATAGTGGATAACGACACGACGTCTAGGTGCGATGTCGACATTGGTGATATTTGGTGAGATGAAGGCATCCCCTATGAGAAAAGAAATGAAAGAGTTAGTGATATGGTCTGATATGACTGGAGTTAAGGGAGGAAGCAATAACAGGATTACAATTTGGAGCAATGATTCTGTGGTGGCAGCGCAGACGTAAAAGATATGCATGTTCCTAATTGATATAATGGACACTTCCATTAAAATATGTATAGAGATAAGGAACACAATCGATCATGATATAATGGATTGAATACAAATTGGAAATTAGATCAAGGGGTTGAATCATGGTGAACCTATGTAGCCATGGTTGAAAGGCCAACTGCATTCTTCGGATATGTAGTAGGATGACTTGGAGAACCGTCTGATCAAATTGGAGTTCATTTTATTTGGTAGATCATTGGGAACGACGAGTGGAGTTTTGGGCAACGTGGCTGGAGTGTGGCCGTGTGCAGAAAGCATGATGAAGATATTCGCGTTCCCAGAGATTGGCTGCAAGGATCAAGGAACAACTTGAATATGAATAGTCTATATGATGTGGAACACGAGTACAGCATGGTGGTGTGGACAGACGTTCACCTTATTTGGAGATAACAGGGTTGAAAGATGGCATGGTTGCACCATGGCAGATCAAACGCCAACGGTGTTCCTGGGAGCGTCAAGTCTGATCTTGGAGAACCATTTTCAGGCACATGATGTTGGTTTCCTGGAACACAAGATGGATATAGGTTTGTATCAAGGAAGCATCAGAATTGGGAGAAATAGGAGAGGAATTACCCATGTACATGCTGGATGTGTCCAGAACAGAGAGCAGTCACCAATGCAAACATGATCTTGCTCGATTCACAACTCCAATGGATGAGATTTTTGGATATGTTGGAGAGGACAACAAGGCGCACATCATGGTGAAATTTGGGCTCATTCTGTTGGCTAGATCATCGGGAACGTGGATGGAAATCAGAGGCGTCATGGCTGAACAGGGATATGAACAGAGATGAACTTGACACTAATGGTTGGGAATGAAGGGGAAAGGTCAAGGGATTTCGTGAGCCAGCAAAAGGGGCGTCCTGGTGTGACTTAGGAGGCCTAGGGAGGGGAGAGGAAAGGGTAGGGATGGGAGGAGAGGGGCCAAGAGGCAAGTAAAACTGCCAGTCATGGATGATTCGAGTTATGGCCACTATAGTTAATATTTCTTTCCCTGAAAGTGAGAATTGATGGGGAACATAGTTATAAAATGGTTTTGATGATAAACCAACGTGGGTGCAGGTTTATGATGATCAAGGTATGGTAGTTTTGTCGTATCTACTTATGAAAATTAAAGGGACTCAAGTGACCACTCAGTTTAGATGGCTAATGGGCATGCAAGTGCTGATTTATGGTGTTATATTCAGAGCTTGGGACGTCCATCAAAGGGAAACAAGAGAGAGAGGAATGGATGACTAGGAAGAGGAAAGGTTTGATCGGTTGTGGGCATGTTGGGCTCAAGTTTTTGTGTGCTGGCAAGCTAGGCTTGCTCCATCTATCAGAGAGAAGGGAGGTTAGATTAGTCTAGGTAATTAGATGAGATCAGATGAATGGTATATTTCAAGAATAGAATATGGTTGCGGGTTGACATAAAGATTTGCATGCCAAATGGAGGGAAAGACGATTTTGCTTCCTGACTTTTTAGAGAATGAAGAACAATATAGGAATTATAAGGAAGTGCAAAGAAGAGAGATCAAGAACGATGTCTGGGATTGAGCAATGATAAGGTTATAAAGAAAATTATATTTGATGATGAATCAAGGGCAACAATATGATAAAATTAGGAGAATTATGTGTTTTGAGTGTTGAAAAGGCTCACACCTCGAATTTGGAAAGTACGAGATGTGACAAACTACCCCCCCCCCCCTTAAAAGGAATCTCGTCTCGAGATTCAGAGAAGCTAGGATTTAAGAGTTTGAACATAGAAGATAACAATTTGGGAGGACCAAATGGAATTGATGGGAAAGACAATGAATGAGAAATGAAGAATTATTAACCTAGAAATAGGACCACACTATATGCATCAAAGATTGTAGATAGGGTTCAAGGATAAAATTTGACCAAGGAAGGATAGGCTCAAATAGCCTAAAACAATCATAACACACAATCACTCATTACTCTTCAAACAATAGTCTACGCTGACATCCATTGCTTCGTGTCTTGTTGTGGCTGAAGTACTTCACTTCTCTTATTGAAAGTCTTTAGCGCCTTGTCTTATTGCTCTTGTTGTAGTGATGATGACCTTCATGGTGCTGATTTGATCAAACCGAAACAAGTTTTGGAGTCAACATACAAAATATTAATAACCTAAATTAATTTATTTAATTTAGAAAATAACCCTTTTGCCTAAAATAAATTATAATTCTCTAATTATCTAATTAATTTATAATAAAATTTTAATCTATTACAAAAAAATGTTGAAATTTAGTGGAATTGGGTCACAAACCAAAATTTGAAATTTTGGGGTGTGACGATACTACCCCTCTTATCAGGAATCTCGCCCCGAGATTCTGCATGGTTAACAAGAAAAGGTTAGAGTTAGGTTCAATTTTCATTCTCCATCTTGAACACAATTCACTTAATTGACTCCTTGTGTTTACTCTTGCAACTTCTCCATAGGAAACTTGACATCCTTCTTTTTGCACGTCTCTTGATCTTACTCTTCCATTGTTGTCACAAGGAAAGTTGTTTGCTTGAAGCTAGTAGTCATGTGTCGCCTCTTCTGTTGGAAGATCCAAATCTTGGGATTTCTATTTGGAGCTGACGGAGATAAGGATGAACTATCCTGGGCATGGACGTCATCTTGTTGGGGCTACCTCCATAGACTAATGGTTGAGTTCAACATCTCTTCGAACAGGTTGGGTTATAATTCACTAGAATAGAATAGAGTGAAGGTAAGATTGCAAGGAATAGAGAGATACAATACCCCAACTAAACTAAAACTAGGTATACTAATGATGCGATAACAAAGCTAAACGCTTTGCAAGAACACCAACACTCAATCAAAGATCCAACTCAAACATAGCACACCACAAGCAACACAAGCATAGAGTTAGCAACGTCGTTCTATCTAGCGATTATTATCCTAAGGTGGGAAGGGTCCTAAATCATGATTATGCTTAAGGTCTTTCTTCAAGTTTGATGCGGAGTGCTGACCATTGTCCTTGGTGTTGTGAAGAGTCTTCAAGTTTGGCTGTCCATCCTTCATCTTCATATTGGGTAGAACCAGCTTGCAAGATCTTCAATGTCATTCATATTGTTCGTGATAGTTTAAGTCAACGACACTAATATTTTGAAAGGGAAAAGGAATAGTAGAAATAGCATTTTGTCAAACATTTCAGAATAGACAAGTAAAGAGAAAATATGAAGAGAGGATAAAAGACAGAAGAGTTTTTTTTGAGACAAAAGTTTTCCAAATACTAGTTTTGAAAATAGAACCTATGGCATGGACATTCAATCTAGGCTTGCGTCCGACGGTCGATATAGCTCTGATACCACTTGTCACACCCGGTTCCAACGATCGAAACCGAGTGCATCTGTATGCGTGCCCAGGAACAAATTTTCACGCACATAGGACAAATACTATGATAAAAGAACAAATATCTTTATTAAATTGATAATATAATTACAAGGGTGACTCGTAGGTCAAAAGTAAAAGATTACATTGCAGCGGAATAAACTAAGTGTTGGCGTCCTTTAGCTCCCACAGGAAGTCGACCGGAAGACCGCATGCCTAGACTCCTCCATCGTCTTCATAGTTGTACCTTCATTCTCCTGTAGCTGAGCAGCAATGTGGTATATAGCTAGGGTGAGTACGTGTCGTACTCAGCAAGTGGGGGAAAAGATGACATGGGGCTAAAGACAAGGAAGGCTTTAAAGGGGGTTTGTTGCATGAGCTTTTAATTTCCTATGCATCCTAATGACTAAGTGGGGTCATCCCAACCATTAACCCATAGGGTAGTATCCAAATCAAGTCCAATCCCATCCACCAACCAACCATTCCTAACCATTCCAAACCACAACCCATAACCAACTAATCTTGTGAGGATTCCAGGCCGCTCTTGACCATGAGCACGGCTGTCATGACAGTTTGACACTCTGCAGAGTTTTTACCACTTTACCCACAAGTCATGATTTCATCCCCTGTTGCCAGGTGGACTAGAGTCTCCATGTTGCCATGCCAGCCAAGCACTAGCACACTTCCTTAGGTGTGCGGCCATGAGATCACCTCGAGGCTTTTACAAAGGGTCTCCCAGTACATGCTAGCCACTAAGGTTCCACTCCCATCCATAAGTGATAGCCCATCAACAAGCAGCTCATCACCCCAGGAGCCCCCTCTTGAGCCATTCGGATACAAGGACAATCCTCTCGACTTCCATTCCCCGCTCTACCAAAATGCTGCACTGACACTGGGAGAACTCCTAATTAATCAACCAAGCTATTCCATATCAGCCTTGTGATGGCACTGTTGTCCTAGGTCATCGCTCCAAGAACCGGGTCCTAGGATCTACAACAAGCCTACCACGACCAACCATGTGCCCACGACACCACATCCATTCCATCCGGCTTGCATAGATCCCTAAGTCCATGTTGCTAACATAAATTACCATTCCACCCATAAAGTGACATAGTTCATTAATCAAGATTAATATTAACCCAACATCCCACAAGCAACCTAAGCATTATCTACCCACAACCAACCAACTAGTTCAAGGCGACAAGGAAAAGGATAAAGCAATACTAGGAAAACCCTAACAATAGGTACCCATTCATTTGACACAAGCATGCAATTCTACAATAATATTCATAACAGGATCAAAATGCATCAAGGACACTTGCCTTAAAGATGTCACTGCTCTATGACTACCAATCATCCAATTCTTTATCTTGTTGATACTGGTAGCTTTCCAAATGAGTTCCTATTCGCACAAACATTAAGAAACAAACAATATACATGACAAGTGTTAATATGGAAACAATATGTGCTCACTGGTGGTTTAAGGTGTACGACAAAATGAGCTCACCAAAGGAGGGACTGGGAGAGACTTACTGGTGGTCAGGATCATGGGACAAGGTGACACATGTCAACATCGAGGAGTCATGCTTTGAGAAGCGTGCAAGGCGGTTTCCCGGTTTGGGCCTCAAAACCGGTGGCGGTGATTGGAGGTGCACGTGGCACCATCGCGGAGCTTGCGTCGAGGGCAAGCAAAGTTGTGAAGGGCTCGATGGCATTCGGGTGACAAGGAAAAAGATGGATGGTTATGCCCCCGGTGGTAGGTGGGTATGTTATGTAGGTCAAGGGTAGAGTTGTCATGTGGACAATAGACCCTTGGGCTATATAAGGAGAGGTGTGGCTGGTGGGAGAGGTGCCTCTCTTTCCATTAGCCTTGTGTTAGGACTCTATTCAAAGTGCTAGGAGAGGACTTCATGTTTAGAGGAGAGTAGTGAGTGTGTGAGAGACATCTCTTGCTCTTCCAAATAGTGGGAGGAAGAGGGTGGCTTCCTAGCCTTGTACCTATGGATCTTGTAAGCACCTTTCTATGATATGAGAAGTATTTTCATGCTCAAGATTTCCCTCTTCACTTGAATCCCGAAATTCCCTTTTTCCTATTTTCGGAGCTATTTTTGTGGTGATTCTCGATCTCATTTTTGGACAAGTTTTTGGGGCAGATTTCTTGAGGAATTTTTTGCTAGGATGAGCTAGAACAATCCTCTATGGATCCTTGACTGAATCAATAGCTCTAGCACCTTCGATTTGAAGGATTTCTCAAGTTTCCCCTTTTTGGTGTTCTTGGCACAAGATCTGAAACTTGTGATGAGGATTCATTGGTCCAAAAATCGCATTATTTGGAGTTTGTTTGGTTAGGTTTTGGAGAAGATTTGCCAAATTCTCGAAAGTTTCTGCTATTCTGTTGGGGTCGATTGGCACTGCCAACGACCAGGACCGGCACTACCGGTGGGTCTCAGATTCCCGCACCGGCACTGTCGATGGGCCAGATCGGCACTGCCGATGGTCCTGATCGGCACTGCTGGTGGTGGTTCAGTAAGGTGCAGTTTGTGAGGTTTTTGAGTATCTCGAGTCTCTGTCGTTTCAGCTGTGTTTCTTTGCTATAGTTGATCACTCCTAAGACTAGTACACCACAAGTTGGTGTGTGTAGTCTTGGTGATTGGTTCGGAGGCTGGCTTGGGTTGTGTGACACCCCAGGTGTCTCACTTTTATCTAACAAACATGAAAGAGCAAATCATAAACAATATAGCATGAACTGATAAAGCCCAATTATTGAATTAATTCCAGGTAATTATAAACCCTACAAAACAAATTGTGAGTCAAATGAAATTTTATTATAAACCATATGTCAACTAAATTCATAATCATATTAGTAATATTAAGATATAATTTTATGAATTTAATGAGCATTTTACCATATTTAGAAATGCCCAATTAATTATTTAAAGCATAGAAACCTTTCACAATGGGGAGTTCATTATAAAATAACTATAAAAATTCTGACCAAATGGGTCCCACCAGAGCACCAGGAGTATCTCTTAGGACCTATATGCAAAATCCCATTTTGTTTGGAGGCCCCTAGCTATTTGTTTTAGAGTTATCTTTGACTAAGGACCTAGTTGCAACGAATCCAAATCTTGGAAGGCTGCAGTGCAAAATATCTTTTCTTCTTCCTCTCACTGGCGCAGAACTTCTCCCTCGGACCAGCTCCCACTCTACTGCACGCCAGCGCCCTGCGCCTCTCGCCTCGGGACTCCACGCAGCAACAGTGCGCGAGGCTGTCCCGTCCCGTTGGCACCCCCTTTGTTCCTTTGCCCTGCTGGGCGCGTGCCCAATGGTCACCTTCCTCCCCTCTGCACGTCAACCCGACCCGACCGGCAAACCTTCAATTCCGCCCCTCTTCTCGCTCTCGGTCTCCAACCACCTCGCCTCCTCTACACGACTTGAAAGCGCACCCAGAGCCTCGTCAACACTCTTCAATTGCTGCTCTCTGCTCCCTGCTCTCTCTTTCATTTTCCCCTCTCTGAACTATGCTCCCTGCCATCACCGAGTGCAACCTCGAGCTTGAGCTCCCTGCTTCGCGGGCACCAAGCCTCACCCAACACATCGAATCCACGCGCGCGATTCTCCTACTGCTTCCCATGCTCATCAATCGACCAATGCCTACGTGAGCCCAAACCAATTCAAACATAACCGGAACGAGCAAATCCGATGACCTCCTCTGCTGCCGGCCGAAATTGGCTACCTCTGGTGAGCCTCGTCGCCCTTTTTTTTCCTCTCACGCGCGCAACTTCCTGGCGTGTTTCCCTGACGCCTCTTTCCTTGCTTTCTTCGCAAGATCGCCGGCACCGCTGCTTTTCCCCGGCCGCCGCCTATGCTCCACTGGGAACTGAAGCCACTCCACGACGAGCTCCTATCTCCGGCCCTCTTCGACGCAAGCCGATGTGATGCCGCTCTTCGTGGTGCTCCTGTGAAGCTATAGGAGAAGACCGCACCCGATTTGCTGCTTCCTAGCGAAAATGCGAGGCCGTCGAACTTCAACTTCCGCCGCTCCTCGCCGTTGATGGTCCTCCGGTGAGCCACTTCCCTCGCGAACCTATCCTACGTGTGCGCCTTGGCCTGCTCTACATCTTAGTGAACTCGGAGTCGAGCTCCAGTGAGTCCATAGCCCGGCGGCGAGCTCGCAAACCCCGCCCGCGAGTCCCGCGGCGGCGTTGACTGGCGCCTACTGGCAGCTGAGTTGGCTCCGACGTGTCGCCCATGTGGCTTGTATGTGGCCACTCCTAAAAACCAGAAATACCAGTAAAATGGCCAGAAATTGCTATTAACTTTGAAAAACCATAGTAAATCGAATCCAAATCCAATGTGGCCCAAACAAATTTTGTTGGATTCATATTTCAGTGCTTTATTTTAGTAAAATGATAAATAGCTGTCTCTGTATATGTATTTTTATTAATTCATTTAATTGCCAAAACACCAAATAATTCACCAGAAATTCTAGGAATAAAATTAAACCCTGATTTTTGGCATGCTTAGTAAAAACATAATTATCTACCACCACAAAATTTGGTTTGGTAAAATATGAATTATTTTAGGCTCTGGAATTTATTTAGTGTGTTTGCTTAAATTAATTCTAGTGATTATTCTGTAAAGCACTCATATAAGCCTCTATTCACAGTAAAGCACACATGTCCAGAAACATAAATTTATTTTACTAATTAATTTAATTGCTCATATCACTCATTTACCTTGTTTAATTGCATAAAGAATATATATACCTAAAATCTTAATTAACAACCCAACTTCTTTGAAGCATATGGCTTTGAGAACATAAAATAATTTCAATTGACATTAAAACACGTTGTGCTTGTATGCATCATATCATTGCAAAAAACGGTGTTCCGATAATGCCGTTAATTCAATTCCGTCATATAGGTAACGACCATTAGGAGCAAGAGGACGACTTTCAGAAGGACGTTGACTCTCAGGGGCAGGAAATAGAGGTTGCTAACACTAGTGTTGATCCAGGCAAGCCCCTGTTTACATTCGCTTTTTACAAAATTTTGCTAGTTTATTTTACTAATGTCTATAATTATTGTTGCATTAGGTCATAGGAGTTGATTGAAACCCACCTTGCATGATATCCAAATGACCTATGCTACTGTCTTTAGAACTTGGTAGAATTGGTACTGTCATGCTATGCTTAGTAATTACTAGTCTCGTTAGAAAGTATTATTACTAAGGAATGAACTTGACCACTAGAACGGGAATTATTAAAAGAAGTTTATTTTTATGTTATGACCGGGCAGGGATAATGCATGTGTAGGTTTGCAGCAACACATGGGTGTTGACTGTGGTAGCCCTGCCTTGTCAAACCTAGGATCCGTCCGTGGTTGGCCCCTTGATCAAATATTGAACAGTACCGAATGCATGCTAGCTTATGGGCACTAGTAAACCGATGTAGCATTAAAGGTCACTTGCATTGAGGACATTTAAGGTGCATTGGTCATTGACCCTCCTGCTGCTGGAGTGGGCGGTTCAGACCACGAACTACTGTTGGCAGAATGACATGCCCACTCGACGTCACCACACCCGGGCAGAGGTGTAGGTGCCTTTCTTGCAAAAGGTTGCCATATACGACCTTAATTGGTGTGTATGTGTCGTGCATCTCGGGTTTTTCCAGTGGGTGTAAACAGATTGCAATTGCTGTCCCTCACAGTAATGAATACCACTTGGTCACCGCGCCATTCACGTAGTTGCACATGGTACATGGAAAATAATTATGATGTGTACTGTTGATGTTACTATTATTGCTCTTATATCGTATTTACTTTATGTATTGTTTTATTCTCCTATTGTTGCAACTAAAGTTACATTTCAGCTCAACCCGTTTAAATTGACAAATAAAACTTGATAAAACTAATAGGTTGCTCAATGCGAGTCTTTTCAATCAGCCACCTATTAGAGCCCTGGCATGTCTAGGTGTCCGACAGGTAAGCCTTGCTGAGTAATTAGTACTTAGGCTTTGTGCCATTATGTTTTTCAGGTAATGAAGAAATAGAATTGCATGTAGATGTGATGCCTTGGGACATGCAAGTCCCTGAGGGTTGGACTGCCCACTAGGAGTCCGACTCGCCGCCGCAGTGATGTTGTGTGCTGCTAGAGTGATGTTCTTCGGGCGTGGATCATCACTATGTTGTATCGTTGAGCTCGTAGTTTTCTGAACGTTAATTGCTTCCGCTATTTTCAAAACATTCTGAACTTGTAATATTCTACTGCACTCTGATAACCTTAATAATGTAATATTCAACTTAAATTTGAACAAATGTTGTATTATCAAGTGTCTGCGCTATCAGCATCTTCGGAACCTCGATCCTCTGGGAAGGGGAGCCACAGCTGGTGTCAGAGCCGTGGTCCATGATAATACAACAAATAAATCGTATTTTCAAAAACTACAATGTTTACGAGTAAGGATACGTTAGTATTGCCCATATAGATAATAGGGTGGTGACAAAGCTAACCTGTGTTATGATTGTTTATATTACTCACATCTACGGCTTCTTCAAACAAAGGTGCGTGCGTGCTTAACTGACACGCGTGATATTGGTGTCTGTGCTCACAGGCGGATACGAGACACTGTTGGCTCGTGACTTATCACGGGGTGATCCTTTTCCATGGATTGTTACTAGTAGAATTATGCTTATTTTTGTAGTTTCTTTTGAATTTGATGTATTGTTTCTGCAATGGATCTTCTGCAGGTACACTAACGCCGTTAGTATAACACTTAGATTGACTTACGTGTGGAGCGCGGGTCGTCACCAAATATTCGTGCCGCTAAGTAACAGCAAAAATATGCGTTGTGCTGTGAGGAACGATAGGATCATAAAATGAAAATTTTGCATCATGCATCCCAATATAACTAAACTAAAATTTGGTTCTCTCCTTGCTCACCAACCTCCGAATAAAATTTGGTTCTGAATTACAAGGTTAACAAGAATCTGTCCTATTTTTAGCTGCCAACTTCAAAAATTCATAGCTATTAATTTACTCACCCAAATAAGGCATACAAATACTTTTCAGAAAGGTCTCAACATCCCCTGTCACCTATAATTTAAATTAAAATTCGATCATAACAGTAACAACCTCAGAAACAGAGAACAAGTACAATCTGTCAACTCACTATTTTCAGCATAACCCTGAACTTGGATATTGCATAACTAGAGTTGTACATCGAATTTGCAAGTGTTTAAACCCAATCTGGAAAGCCCTTTAAGTCTATCTTCATCTCCAATAGGTTTCATAATTTTTGTGTTTTTTCTCTGTCCAGTAGAGCCAAAACACTCAGCCTCTGTCATCCTGAATCAGAATCTGCCAACCTGAACTTGCAAAATTCATAAGTCCAGATTTGCTTGGAGTTGTTGAGAATATAAATACAATCTGGAAAGATATGAAAGTGTAGTATAACTTAGTTCCAAGCCCCAATTTTTAAGACCTTGTTTTCTGTCCGAAATAACCACTTTTCTGACTGTGGTATAGTCAAGACAGAATCCGTTTTAAAACCCATCGCCGTATTATTGCCCCTTGAGGCTGGAAAATATAAACTAAAAACTTAGTTTCTGTATTTCATAGCACTTCATATGAAATGCATCTTTACTGTAGGGAAGGTTTGACTCAATCAAATTGTTGTGGTATAGTTTTGCTATCATTACCAGCACCATGACAGTTGTTAGTGATATGCATTATTGCCCATGGAACACTGTACTCACCATTGGGATTTTGTTCCAGATGGGTGACCATGGTTTTGAGGAGATTTTGCACGACGGATGGCGCTACACCACCGGTCTCCACCACTGTGGCTTCCCTACACTTTTGTGGGATCTGCTATGCTTGCTGGGCTACGATGAGCCACCCTCCTACAAGGGCCACGAGATCCGCCACCACGGGGTGACACTTGCTGAGGTGCACATCAGCGTGCCCATCCACCCACGCAACATTGACATGGCAGGGATGGAGAGCACGGTGATTTGTGGGAGCCTCCGTGAGGGCTTGGAGAGAGTCGCCCACAGGGCTCTCACTCACTTCTGCGGGCGCCACACATCAGCGCTCTCTGGGACTCTGTTTGAGATGATTCCCATCTGGCACCAGGCCAACCCGGTCTGGCAGAGGCGCGTGAGGCGCATCGCCCATGACGACTACCCGGCGTAGCACGCGAGGTACCATCGTGTGTCCCACTACTCCGAGTACCTCCTCAACTTGGACGAGGAGGCTAGAAGCTACAACAGGATCCTACTGGCTGACGCTGAGCATGCCTGGATACAGAAGAATGATCTGTAGACACAGGTTGACGCACATCAGAGGGAGATTCAGTGGCTGACCGCTGCTCTTGAGGCGAGTGAGACTCGCGTTACTGAGGTCACCGGACACCACGACACCCTCGGGCAGGAGGTTGATAGACGCGGCGTGCTCATGCAACAGCGCGCCAACCAAAACGAGCACCTGCATCATTAGTTGACGGCTGCACAACACGAGATGGAGCTCATGGGAGAGGATCTAGAGTGATGAGGACATCACCATGCTGAATACGCGCATATCATGGCCTTCCCCAAGTTACAAGTCGTCACCAACTCGGTCGCCGCGTTCGTCTCGGATTCAGCTGACACCCCTTCACGGTTTTGATGATATCTCCCACATCCAACGTCCAAACGAGGCGTTCTTTGATGCGTTGGAAAGGGGACAACGACACCATCGTTTTGGTTCTAGTCCTAGCTCCATAAGGGTCGTGAGTCATAATATGTGACCATGACAAGGTGTTGTGCCACCTATCTTGGGCCAACTTGGCCATGTATCGTGTCGGGCCTTAAGCCCATGTTGTGGGCGGCCCCCCTGGTCGCCCCCAACCCTAGGACGTCTTTGTTTTCTACATAAACTCAGTAGCCACCGTATTTTAGTTTTGGGTTATGTTTAGTTCAGTTTTCCAAAGAGAAACTTGTCGAATTATTGTAACTGTGGCGACAAGTCCTTTTACAGTAATCCAGGGCCCCTGTTCTTGTTCTACACCTCTGTGGTGATTAGTCCTTTTGTGTTCAGAGCTTGAACCTTTTCTTGTGATTCGGTTCATCCATATTTGCAATTTCAGATTACGTGTTTATTTGCTTGTGTTCTCGATTTTGCTTGCAGGAACAATCAAGTTGTGCTTGGTGTAACGGTTGCAGGGTTGGATCGTGTTCTATTCAAGCCGGGTCGTCGACACCTAGTTCCCCAAATTTGAGTTTATCCCCTTACCTCTCGGATTTCCATTATTTTTCTGTGATAGAGGAACACAAAGGAAGGAACCACAAGAAGTTTCAACTCAAACAGAGGGAAAACAAAGGGTAGGCAAAATCTCAAAGTTTCACCGAAAGCGCTATTTTTGACTTCACAATTTTTTTCTATTTTTTCCTGATTTTTTGAATTTTTTGATGAGGGCACATAGGGAGGAGTCTAGTGTGGGTCATCTCAACTTTGAGTCAAGAATCTGCTATAAAAATTTCAGCCCAGTCGGAGCAACGAGCGAAAAGTTATGCCTGTTTTACCGAAGGTATGTCAAGATAGGGTTTCAGGGGGGAGGGGGGGGGGGAACCGAATCGGGTAGGGTTTTTTTTGTTGGCAACAGATTGTGGGTGTGGTGGGTGGGTGACACGATGGTGAATCCAATTGAAAACACGATGGTGATGGTGGTGTGCAGTGGAGATCAAAACACAAACCGAATCGAAACACAAATTCAAACCAACAACTGAACTCGACTAGGACACAAACTCAACACTACGGACTCTAAAATTAAATTATGCAAAGGCTAAACAGTGTCTAGGATGGTGGGGAAATTTTTTTTGTAGGCTTTTTCATGGACAAAAGGTGATGAACACAAACGAATCTAAAGGGAAGAATACAATAATACCTCACGGGGAACCTAGGAATCTGATACCACTTGATGTAGATATGGCCCGATCTTCCGAGAGGTAAGGAGATAAAATCGAATTTGGGGAACTAGGTATCGACGACCCGGCTTGAATCAGACACGATCCAACCCCGCAACCGTTACACCAAGCACAACTTGATTGTTCCTGCAAGCGAAATCGAGAACACAAGCAAGAGAGGATAAACACGCAATCTGAAATTGCAAATATGGATGAAGCGAATCACAAGAAAAGGTTCAAGCTCTGAACACAAAAGGACTAATCGCCACAGTGGTGTAGAACAAGAACAGGGCCCTGGATTACTGTAAAAGGACTTGTTGCCACAGTTACAATAATTCGATCAAGTTTCTCTCTGGAAAACTAAACTAAACAAAACCCAAAACTAAAAGACGGCAGCTACTGAGTTTATTTAGGAAACAAAGACGTCCTAGGGTTAGGGGCGACCAGGGGGGCGCCCACAACATGGGCTTAAGGCCCGACAGGATACATGGCCAAGTTGGCCCAAAATAGGTGGCACAACACCTTGTCATGGTCACATATTATGACTCACGACTCTTCTGGATCTAGGACCAGAACCAAAAAGACGGCTTCGTTGTCCCCTTTCCAACGCATCAAAGAACACCTCGTTTGGACGTCGGATGTGGGAGATATCATCAAAACCGTGAAGGGGTGTCGGCTGAATCCGAGACGAACGCAACGACCGAGTTGGTGACGACTTGTAACATGGGGAAGGCCATGATATGTGCGTATCCAGCATGGTGATGTCCTCATCATAGAGACCCTGGTTCATGAGAACCAGGGCCTGCAACAGCAACTGGAGGCGGTCCTAGCGCCACCGGCAGCACTAGAGGAGGAGGACCCAGAAGAGGACATGGACGAGGAGTCTGACATAGACTACGAGGCACCAGCCAGAGACAGGACTTAGCGGATTGGGATAGACCGGACTAGGCCGTGTAGGCAGGACAAGTTGGGTAGGTAGCTTTTGTCGACCACGCAAGGTTGTGGTAGTTTGGGGGATCACTGCGTGAGATGCTTTTGTAACTTGATGGCCACATATTCCGAGTTCATGTACTTAAGACTATGTTGACTTATGTTATGTATTGGTTGTATCCTTTCAGTTACTGTTGTTGCAACAGAGTTTCATAAGAATTCCAGCTTGATCATACTCTTTGACTCAATCGAAGTACTTTCCTTGTAGATGGCTGAAAACACCAATCAACTGCCACCGGGTTGGGAGATCATCGAAGGCCTGGAGTTCACAGGGATGGTTCACCTGTTTTGGAGAGGTCTCTAGAGATTCGGATATCCCATTCCTCCCACCTATCTTGGCAAGGAATTTCAGGAGCATGGAGTCCCCTCATGTGTCGTCCATGTGACAGTTCCCGCCAACTACTCGGTCAATCCTGCATGGGAATCCTGGACCATTAGCGTCACCGGGACATATTTGCCTTCCACTTGGAATGTGGCTGCTTTCAAGGCGCTCACTCGATTCTGTGAAGACCACAAGCATGATGTTACTGGAACACCCATCGCCTTACTACCCATTAATGATGTGACGGACTTTCAGTGGATTAGGCGTGTGGATTTCATCTTTGATCCAAACCATCGCCACCATGATCCTATGCTGCCCATAATAGAGTATTATGGCTTATCCACTTTCGCCTTGTGCACAAACTTGTGCCGGCGTTTGGATGTGTTTCATGCTGCACTTCGACTTTCTGAAGTCGAAAAAAAAGCTAAGGATGAGGAAATTGCAGAACTGAACCAACAAATTCAAGCAAAGAATGAAGAGATGGATGCGATTATAGAAGAACGTGACCATGCCTTGCTAGATGCAGCTGATTTTGAGCGTGACATGATTAAGGCTCAAGATGACTTGGACGCATTTAAGGTTGCCCACCTTCCTATTAAAGGAAATTGGGACGAGATCATCATGGAGTATGGAGAACAAGAGGATGTAGAGATGGCGTCGATCGGTATAAATGATGTGGAAATGATGGATCCAGAGGAACCAGAAGAGCCTATGGAACCGGAGGAACCAGAAGAGCCAGAAGACATAGGCCAGGAGTAGATGGATCGCTACACCCTGGTGTATGGTTGTATAATACATGTATCCCTAGTTCGACGTAGGAGCGTGAATCTTGCTTAATGTATCCGCAATACCGCAGCTAGGCATTGGCACATAGGTGCAAGAGGTCGTGTGACGATGTCCTTTTAACAACCATGTAGTCTGAATTGAATTAATAGAGAGGGTTGTCACTTGTGAAATTTATCCGTGCCTCTTGCAAATTTATATTCTTGCACATATGTTTTTATGGATTATTTTGAGGAATATATAATGTGCAATTGTATAAATTGCAGCATGGTGCGTACTCGGAATCGGGATGACCCTGAAGGCTCTCAGCAAGGAGCTAATGCCGAGCCCTCACTAGCTGAGGTATTGGCTGTTGCACTCAACCGGTAGCAAAATGACTCTAGGATTCTTCGTCGGCTAGTAGATATTACGTCCCATCTAGCTGGACAGGGAGGCCACCGCAACAACAACAATCAGCCCTGACAGAGCACCTACTCAAATTTTCTAGGTACTCATCTGCCAACCTTTGAGCGTGCCAGAGAACCTCTGGATGCCGATCACTGGCTGCGCCAGAGCGAGTCGAAGTTCGGTCTGCTAGAATGCACCGAGCACCAGAAGGTGCTATTCGCCGCCCAACAACTCCAGGGCTCTGCTAGTGCCTGGCGGGCAAACTATGAAGCTTCTCTGCCCGCTGGACGCCACATTGAATGGAATAGGTTGAAGACTGCATTTCGTGCTCATTTCATCCCAGCTGGCCTCATGTAGAGGAAATTCCAGTAATTTATGGATCTGAAACAAAGAGGGAGGAATGTCCTCCAATATTCTGAAGATTTTAATCGCCTGGCTCAGTATGCTACTGAGTATGTCAATACTGAGGATAAGAAGAGATATGCATTTCTGCGTGGTATGAATGCCACCCTTAAGGAGTGTCTGACTTGGTAGACAACTGGCACATACAATGACTTGGTCAATGCTGCTATTGTTCAGGAAGGCGCTATGCGCCAAGTTGAAGAAGAAGATCGCAAAAGAAAGGCCCCTGCTAGTGCCTCTGCTGCCCCACAGGCGAAGCACCGCCTGATTTACACTTCACCTACTGGACAGCGTTTCCGAGCATCTCCACAGTAGCAGTATCAGCGACGGTATGGTCAGAACTACTCGAGGCCACCACAGCAACAGAACTTTGCACCCCGTGCACCATACCAACAGCAGAACACTCAGTACCGTGCACCATACCAGCAGCAAGGGAATCGGAATGCTCATGCCCCACAGCCTACTTATCGTGGAAGCAGTTATCCGTGCTACAACTGCGGTCGTACCGGCCACTTTGCCAAGAACTGCACTACACCGAGGCGCAACAACAACAACCACAATAGCAACCAGCGTCAGAACTAGAGCAGAAATGTGAATGCACCATCTCGTGGTGCCCAAGTGAACTACACCAATGCTGAAGATATTCCTCAGGGCGAACCCGTGCTGACCGGTATGCTCTCGCTCTATCGCCAGCCTGTCCTTGCACTTTTTGATTCTGGTGCTACGCATAACTTCATTAGCAAAACTTGTGTGCAAAAACATAATCTCCAAACCACCGTCATAAATAGATGCTACACCATCCGCTCTCCTGCTGGACAAATTTTTGCTAACGAAGTAGTGTGTAAGGCTCCACTAGAAATTAATCGAAAGATTTACCCCACCGATTTTATCATGCTCAAGGATCAAGAGATCGATCTGATCATAGGTATGATCTAGATGAAAACCCATAGAGCCATGCTAGACATTGAGCCTCGCATCGTTCACATCAACTCTCCCTTGCATGGAAAAGACACACTTTCTCTAAATGTTGATTCATCGAAAGCCTTGGTTGTCCATCACTTGGAAGGACAATCACTCGAAAGTATTCCCGTCGTTCGTGAGTATCTAGATATGTTTCCCGAGGACATCTCTGGTCTACCGCCTGACCGTGACGTGGAATTTAAGATAGAGCTACAGCCAGGAACTTCTCCGATATCCCATCGCCCGTATAAAATGGCCCCGAATGAGCTGGCTACGTTGAAAAAGCAATTGAATGAGTTATTGAAAAGGGATTTATTCGCCTAAGCACTTCACCTTGGGGCTGCCCTGCTATTTTTGTGAAGAAGAAGGATAAGTCCTTGCGCCTTGTCGTTGACTATCGGCCTCTTACCAAAGTTACCATCAAGAACAAGTACCCATTACCCCGTATTGATATCCTCTTTGACCAATTGGTTGGTGCTAAGGTCTTTTCAAAGATTGACCTCCGTTCGGGCTATGATCAAATCAAGATCAGAGCCGAAGACATTCCGAAGACCGCCTTCTCTACTAGATATGGATTGTTTGAGTATCTAGTAATGTCATTCGGATTGACAAATGCCCCTGCCCATTTCATGTACCTCATGAATTCGGTATTCATGCCCAAGTTGGATAAATTTGTGGTAGTATTCATTGATGACATCCTCATCTATTCTAAGTCTAAGGAAGAGCATGCTAAACATTTTTGCATTGTTCTTCAACGCCTTTGAGATCGCAAGCTATATGCAAAATTTAGCAAGTGTGAATTTTTGTTGGATCGTGTGCCATTTCTTGGTCACATAGTCTCTACAAAAGGTATCTCGGTGGATCCTAGCAAGGTTCAAGATGTGCTAGATTGGAAGCCACCAAAGACGGTTCATCAAGTACGCAGTTTCCTCGGGCTAGCCGGATATTGTCGTAGGTTCATTCCAAATTTTTCTCGGGTGACCAAACCCATCACGGAGCTGCTGAAAAAGGATAAGAATTTCAATTGGAACACCAGTTGTGAAGAAGCATTTCAAGCATTGAAGAAATTATTGACCACTGCCCCAGTATTGGCTCAACCAGATATCACCAAGCCGTTCGATGTGTATTGTGATGCATCTGGGACAGGACTTGGATGTGTGCTCATGCAGGAAGGTCATGTCATTGCCTATGCATCTCGACAGCTGTGGAAGCATGAAGAGCACTATCCAACTCATGATTTGGAACTAGCTGCGGTTGTGCTTGCACTAAAAATATGGAGGCATTATTTGCTCAGAAACTTAGTGCACATCTACACGGATCATAAGAGCTTAAAATATATCTTTACCCAGGCTGATCTGAACATGAGACAGCGTCAGTGGCTAGAACTGGTTAAGGATTAGAACCTAGAGATTCATTATCATCCAGGCAAGGCCAATGTAGTCGCCGATGCATTGAGTAGGAAGGTACACTGCCATCACTTAGTACTGGAATATCAGAACAACGGCAACCATGTCACTGCTTCAGAACCCAGTCTTCACGTTTTGCCTGCTATAGTGACTAGCAACCTTAGTGTACATTCTACTATTCATGAAGAAATCATTGCTGCATAGAAAAATGATGTTGGTATGAATCATATCCGTCACAACATTAAGAAGGGTAAAGCAAAATGTTTCACCCAAGACTCCGACGGTACCCTATGGTTCAATAACCGTTTGGTAGTACCAAAAGACTTTGAACTTTGACGGAAAATCTTGGATGAAGCACATCACTCAAAATACTCCATCCATCCGGGTAGTAATAAAATGTACCAAGATCTGAAGAAGAATTTTTGGTGGACAAGAATGAAGCGAGAAGTGGCTCGATATGTTGCATAATGTGATACTTGCCAGAGAGTTAAGGCTGACCATTTGAAACAAGACGGATTGCTTCAACCATTGAGTATTCCCGCCTGGAAATGGGAAGACATCAGCATGGATTTTATTGTTGGCCTACCTCTCACTTCGCGTAATATGATTCTATTTGGGTCATTGTGGACCGACTCACCAAATCTGCTCACTTCTTGCCGGTCAACAACAGATACAACATACGGCAATACACAGAGCTATACATTGCAAGAATTCTATGTCGTCATGGAGTACCCAAGACCATCATTTCAGATCGTGGTTCGCAGATTGCCGCTTGTTTTTGGGAACAACTGCATGCGTCTTTAGGTACAGGTCTAATTCGTAGTTCTGCTTACCATCCTGCTACCGATGGACAGACAGAGCGTGTCAGCCAAATTTTGGAATATATGCTTAGGGCATGTGTTTTAACACATGGTGGTAACTGGGATGAGTATCTACCCTATGCTGAATTCTCGTATAACAACTGTTACTAGGAGAGTGTAAAAATGTCACGCACTCTATGGTCACAGTTGTAGAACACCGTTAAACTAGTCGGAATCTGGAGAGAGAGTAACCTTTGGTCCTGATCTTGTCAAGGATGCAGAAGAAAAAGTCCGTACCATTCAGGCAAATCTTAAAGCTGCTAAATGCCGTCAAGAGAAGTATGCAAACAGACGATGTAGGCCATTATATTTCAATAAAGGTGACTACGTCTATCTCCGCGTGTCACCTATGAAGGGTATCCAACGGTTTGGAGTTAAGGGAAAATTAGCTCCCCGTTACATTGGACCATTCCAAATTCTGGAAAGATGCGAAAACGTAGCCTACAAGCTGGAGTTACCCGCTAACTTGTCTGGAGTTCATCACACCTTTCACAAAATCTTGGAAGGGTATGACCAACTTCAACCAAACCTCACATATTCTGAACAACCGATAAAGATCCTCGATGAGAAAGAGCGCACAACCCGTAAAAGAACACTCAAATTCTATAAAGTTCAATGGAGTAATCACTCAGAAGATGAATCCACTTGGGAATCTGAAGAATTTCTGAGTACACATTACCCAAAATTTTGGTCGTCATACGCAGGTATGTTCTGACCACCGTACTTCCCTCTAGTTTGCCTTGTTCATAATCTCGGGATGAGATTTCTTTAAGGAGGGAGGGCTATGACACCTCAAGTGTCTCGCTTCTATCTAACAAACATGAAAGAGCAAATCATGAACAATATAGCATGAAATGATAAAGCCCAATTATTGAATTAATTCCAGGTAATTAAAAACCTTGCAAATCAAATTGTGAGCCAAATGAAATTTTATTATACAACATATATCAACTAAATTCATAATCATATTAGTAATATTAAGATATAATTTTATGAATTTAATGAGCATTTTACCATATTTAGAGATGCCCAATTAATTATTTAAAGCATAGAAACCTTTCACAATGGGGAGTTAATTATAAAATAACTATAAAAATTCTGATCAAATGGGTCCCACCAGAGCACCAAGTGTATCTCTTAGGACCTATGTGCAAAATCCCATTCTGTTTGGAGGCCCTAGCTATTTGTTTTAGAGTTATCTTTGACCAAGGACCTAGTTGCAAAGAATCCAAATCTTGGAGGGCTGCAGTGCAAAATCTCTTTTCTTCTTCCTCTCACTGGCGCAGAACTTCTCCCCAGCGCCAGCTCCCTCTCTGCCGTACGCCAGCGCCCTGCGCCTCTCGCCTCGGGACTCCACGCAGCGACAGTGCGTGCCCTGCCACGTGCGTGCCCAACGTCCACCTTCCTCCCCTCTGCACGTCAACCCGACCCGGCCGGCAAACCTTCAATTCTGCCCCCTCTTTTCGCTCTCGGTCTCCAACCACCTCACCTCCTCTACACGACTTGAAAGCGCACCCAGAGCCTCGTCAACACTCTTCAACCGCTACTCTCTGCTCCCTGCTCTCTCTCTCTCATTTTCCCCTCTCTGAACTCTGCTCCCTGCCATCACCGAGTGCAAGCTCGAGCTTGAGCTCCCTGCTTCTCGGCCACCGAGCCTCACCCAACACATCAAATCCACGCGCGCGATTCTCCTACTGCTTCCCATGCTCATCGATCGACCAATGCCTGCGTGAGCCCAAACCAATTCGAAGATAACCAGAACAAGCAAATCTGATGACCTCCTCTGCTGCCGACCGAAATTGGCTACCTCTGGTGAGCCTCGTCGCCCTTTCTTTTTCCTCTCACGCGTGCAACTTCCTAGCGCGTTTCCCTGACCCCTCTTTCCTTGCTTTCTTTGCAAGATCGCCGGCACCGCTGCTTTTCCCCGACCGCCGCCTCTGCTCCGCCAGGAACTGAAGCCGCTCCATGACGAGCTCCTATATCCGGCCCTCTCCGACACAAGCCGATGTGATGCCGCTCTTCGTGGTGCTCCTGTTAAGCTATAGGAGAAGACTGCACCCGATTTGCTGCTTTCTAGCAAAAATGTGAGGCCGCCGAACTTCGACTTTCGCCGCTCCTCGCCGCCAATGGTCCTTCGGTGAGCCACTTCCCTCACGAACCTATCCCACGTGTGCGCCTCGGCCTGCTCTACATCTTAGTGAACTCGGAGCCGAGCTCCAGTGAGTCCATAGCCCGGCGGCGAGCTCGCAAACTTCGCAGGCGAGTCCCACGGCGGCGCTGACTGGCGCCTACTGGCAGCTGAGTTGGATCCGACGTGTCGCTCACGTGGCTCCTACGTGGCCACTCCTAAAAACCAGAAATACCAGTAAAATGGCCAGAAATTGTTATTAACTTTGAAAAACCATAGTAAATCGAATCCAAATCCAATGTGGCCCAAACAAATTTTGTTGGATTCATATTTCAGTGCTCTATTTCAGTAAAATGATAAATAGCTGTCTCTGTACATGTATTGTTATTAATTCATTTAATTGCCAAAACACAAAATAATTCACCAGAAATTCTAGGAATAAAATTAAACCCTGATTTTTGGCATGCTTAGTAAACACATGATTATCTACCACCACAAATTTTTGTTTGGTAAAATATGAATTATTTTAGGCTCCGAAATTTATTTAGTGTGTTTGCTTAAATTAATTCTAGTGATTATTCTGTAATAATTTTGCCCTTACCACTTGGCATAAAAATCACTCATATAATCCTCTGTTCACAGTAAAGCACACATGTCCAGAAATATAAATTTATTTTACTAATTAATTTAATTGCTCATATCACTCATTTACCTTGTTTAATTGCATAAAGAATATATATACCTAAAATCTTAATTAACAACCCAACTTCTCTGAAGCATATGGCTTTGAGAATATAAAATAATTTTAATTGACATTAAAACATGTTGTGCTTGTATGCATCATATCATTGCATAAAACGGTGTTCCGATAATGCCGTTAATTCAATTCCATCGTATAGGTAACGACCATCAGAAGCAAGAGGACAACTTTCACAAGGACGTTGACTCTCAGGAGCAGGAAGTAGAGGTTGCTAACACTAGTGTTGATCCAGGCAAGCCCCGGTTTACATTCTCTTTTTACAAAATTTTGCTAGTTTATTTTACTCGTTAATAAGGTACTATTATTACTAAGGAATAAACTTGACCACTGGAACGGGAACTAATAAAAGAAGTTTATTTGATGTTATGACCGGGCAGGGATAATGCATGTGTAGGCTTGCAACAACACATGGTTGTTGACTGTGGTAGCCCTGCCTTATCGAACCTAGGACCCGTCCATGGTTGGCCCCTTGATCAAGTATTGAACAGTACCGAATGCATGCTAGCCTAGGGGCACTAGTAAACCGATGTAGCATTAAAGGTCACTTGCATTGAGGATGGTTAAGGTGCATTGGTCATTGACCCTCCTGCAGCTGGAGTAGGCGGTTCAGACCATGAAGTACTGTTGGTAGAACGGCATGCCCACTCAACATCACCACACCCGGGCTGAGGTGTAGGTGCCTTTCTTGCGAAAGGTTGCCATATACGACCTTAATTGGTGCGTATGTGTCGTACATCTCAGGTTTTCCCAGCTGGTGTAAATCGATTGCAATTGCTGTCCCTCGCAGTAATGAGTACCACTTGGTCACCATGCCAATCACGTAGTTGCACATGGTACATGGAAATTAATTATGATGTGTACTGTTGATGTTACTATTATTGCTCTTATGTTGTATTTACTTTATGTATTGTTTTATTCTCCTATTGTTGCAACTAAAGTTACATATTAGCTCAACCCATTTAAATTGACAAATAAAACTTGATAAAACTAATAGATTGCTTAGTGCGAGTCTTTTCAATCAGCCACCTATTAGAGCCCTTGCATGTCTAGGAGTCCGACGGGTAAGCCTTGCTGAGTAATTAGTACACAGGCTTTGTGCCGTTGTGTTTTTTAGGTAATGAAGAAATAGAATTGCCTGTAGATGCGATGCTTTGGGACATGCAAATCCCTGAGGGTTGGACTGCCCACTGGGAGTCTGACTTGCCGCCGCAGTGATGTTCCTCGGGCATGGATCATCACTATGCTGTATCGTCGAGCTCATAGTTTTCTGAACGTTAATTGCGTTCGCTGTTTTCAAAACATTTATGAACTTGTAATATTCCGCTGCACTCTGATAACCTTAATGATGTAATATTCAACTTAAATTTGGACAAATGTTGTATTATCAAGTGTCTGCGCTATTAGCACCTTCAGGACCTCGATCCTCCGGGAAGGGGAGCCACATGTTGTTTTTGGGATACAGGCCAAGTTCTCTCGGAGAATTTTTAATTGGCTCCCTTTCACCCGCCCCCCCCCTCTAGTCGCCTTCTCGGTCCTTCACAAAAAGAACAAAAAGATTCCCTTTATAAAATTTGAGAACTTGGTCTCTACCTTGCTTATGGAAATGATGAATAGTTGCTCTATTAGCCCCCTTTGAGTCTCAAGTATACAACTGTTGACACTTGTTAATGTCGCACCAGAAATATTAGTATCCCCGGCAACGGCGCCAGAAATGCTTGTTGACACTTCTTAACATCGCACCAGAAATATTACTATCCCCGACAACAGCGCTAGAAATGCTTGTTGGTATTTCTTACGATCATAGATCAATCCTACCGCTGTAGCACTTCACCTAAGAGTATTCCAGGTTATCGAATCACAGGGAATGTGTGTGTACTAATCTCCAATCCTAATCCATCCAAGGACAACAAGAATATGGTAGGCAGAGGGTAGAGAGGATTCCTATGGTCAAGGATCCTATAATAAGATAGGTTCGGTCTATTACTACTTACTTCGGGCACCGGCTTACCCCTGCATCCACAGGCGACTCTGGCCAACAGCTCTACGACGTACCCGAACGTGGAGGATTACAAAGGCCGGATAGTGCTGTCACCACCTACCGACTACCTCTACAAACCGTGGGGCACGCGGCAAACAAAGGTAACCTCTATTCCAGACACCATGTCTACGCTATTAATTACTACCCTAGTCTCGGTACCACGCTTATAGAAGACTAAGATACTCTAACTAAATAGAGCGATGATCCTGTAAGTAATAAAAGAAAGAACTTACTAAAATAGGAAACTTAAATAACATAGAGAAATCACGAACACTTACTTGGAAAGGAAAGCATCCACTGAGGTACAAGTGTGGGGAAGATCGTCGACAAGCCCGCGCTTCCCCTAACTCTCCCTCACTCTCTCCCTATTTTCTAAGCACTTTGGTAGTGCTAAAGACTTTGAAATGGAGGTCTAAACTCTCTTCTTGTGTGTTGTCTTTTCTACCAAATTTCCCCTCTATTTATAGGTGGCGGAGACTTGGCGGAGAGTCGGTGGGTGAAAATTCCCCCACCGGGCGGCCACGTGTGCCCGGCGGCCGGGCATGCCGGGCGGCATGCACCGCCGGGCGGCCACTGGATTTGGTCGGTTTCCAACAGACTTTCTTTGGACGGCTCAGATCTTGTCCTGATGGCGGTTACTTGGTCGATTTCCACCGAAATCTCCGTTTTGGGGTCGGCAGAAGTTGTGGGCCTCATGGGCTGGCAACCCTAGGTGGCCAACCCAGGCCGGGCGGCAAGCCAGGCCGGGCGGCGGCCTGTACCGGGCGGCAGCCCATCTTTGGTGCCGACCCACCCTCCCGGGTCATGTCTTGACTTGTCCATGTTGTGCCACGTGAATTCCTCCTTTATTTCTCTACTTTTTACCCTCCTTAGTCCAGAAATGGAAAACAGCTTCATTTTGGAGTGTTTTGCAGGGTCGGCTGGGTTGGATGGTTAGCCTCATGACGACTCTGTTTTGACCCGCCGGGTGGCTGATTTTAGCCTGATATGACCCTGTCGGCTAGGTTCGGATTTCAGCAATCACTGAAAGTTGCCTAGAGGGGGGGGGGGGTGAATAGGCAATCTAAAAATAATCCTGAAAAAGCACTAAAGGATAATCAAATAACCAGAAGTGATGGAACTTCCGTCGCCATGGAAGTTCTGTCAAATGATAGAACTTCTCACCACCCTTCCTCTAAGCAATGAACAATGCGGAAAACAAAGAGAAGGAAACACTAGCTTGATAGAAGTGAAGCTAATATAATGTAAACCTAGAATTCTTGAATGAAGACTAGGTACACAATTAATAAATGATACAAGCACAATAATATGAAAGAAGTAAACAAGCACAAATATAAGTGCGGGAAAGTAAAAAGAGACACAAGAATTAACCAGAGGTTCGGCAACCACACTAAATAGTTCCTACGTCCTCGTTGAGGAGTCACACAAAGTGGCCGGGTCTGTCTCAACCCTTTTCCCCACCAAGCAATCACAAAGATCGTGCTTGGATTTCTTTCTCCACTTGATTCTTTTCCTCCGGAGGCGAATCACACCTTCACAAACGTCCCCGACTCACCACACAAAGTTGGGAGTTCAAGGGCGACGCCTAGCCATCTTGGGGAGCAAGTCTCCAAGAGTAACAAGCAAATCAAATCTTGATGGGGAGGGAAAGATGTTCTCAAGCTTTTGAGTGGATGGATTCAATCGTATTGTGTTTAGATCTCTCTCACTTGGATTGGAATCTCAAGAACAAGTCTAGGAGTAAGAGAGGAGAGCTCTAGCTAAATAGTGAGTGAAATGGCAAAGAATCCAACCCTTCCCACAGGGGAAGGGGTACTCTATTTATAGTGAGAGCTCAAAAACTAGCCGTTGGTGTATTTTTTGGGTCTGACGGAACTTCCGTGGTTACCCACGGAACTTCCGTCAATTCAAATTTAGCCATTGTAAAGCACTGGCAGAGAGCAAAAGATGCTATGACGGAACTTCCGTCAAAAGGTGACGGAACTTCCATCACTCTCGGTTTGACAAAAAGGAAAGGAGACTCACAGAACTTCCGTGAGAGCCACGGAGGTTCTTGGAGACGGGACTTCTATCGTGGGGTGATGGAACTTCCGTCACTCTTGGTTAGACAGGAAGGAGGCTCACATAACTTCCGTGAGAGCTACGGAGGTTCTTGGAGACGGAACTTCTATCGTGGGGTGACGAAACTTCCGTCAATCTCGGGTGTGCAGAAGGTAGAGACCCGACGCTGACGGTACTTCCGTCACTAGGTGATGGAACTTCCGTCACTCTCGGGTTAACATCAAGGCCAGACCCGACGCTGACGGAACTTCCGTGAGAGGACTCACGGAACTTCCGTCACTTTCTGTCTTGCTATGTAAAAGGTTGATTCTTAGGCTTTGTTGGCTAGGTTTTCAAACGAATTGATTTAGAGCTTGAGCACAAGGTTTCCCTTACTAGCAAGATAAGTTTTACCCCTCTTAATAGTTCGGCATACCTATGACTCAAAACAAAAAACATAAAAGCTAAACTTGAACCGCTATGATCCATTTTCTTTTTACTTTAATTGAGGGATAGACATTCTCACATTAGTGGGTAATTAACTTTTCTCTTGATGATCTGCACATTTTCTTTACAAGCATGTTAGTACAATTTTAATCTTTTGTCATTAATCACCAAAACCCACTAGGGGACCTAGATGCATCTTCAATCACGACCCTGCCGGGCCCTGATTTCAGCCTCATATGACCCTGTCGGCCTGCTGTTTTAAGGCAGAATCGGCCGACGGGGTGTTTCTTCATGTTTTTGTATATTTTGGCTCTTTTGTACCTGCAAACACATGTCTCACCAAAACTCGTAGAAATGGTTAATAATAAACTACTATCACTATTTTGTTTATTCCTTTTATGTTGTTTATGCAAGGATTTGACGGTCAGATTTGGCATTTAAGGACCGTCAACAACACCCCCACACTTAGTCTTTGCTCGTTCTCGAGTAAAGGAATAGATACTAAGGCGAATCATAACTTCAATTGGTATGATGGTAGCATGC
Organism: Eleusine coracana subsp. coracana; assembly: GCA_032690845.1. Lineage (NCBI taxonomy): Eukaryota > Viridiplantae > Streptophyta > Magnoliopsida > Poales > Poaceae > Eleusine > Eleusine coracana. The sequence goes on along the minus strand of CM064428.1, from coordinate 35,209,710 downwards.
AAATTATTCCAAGTCATACTTGTACCTATGAACTTTTAAAGTGTCTATCATGTTACCTTGGGTGGAGGATGGAATGGTCCTAACTCTAATCATCTCCACTCATTCTGCTATGTAGCTTGGGTTTTTGAAAAGATTTTCAAAACAAATCATAGTTGTACCCCTCAAATGATTCTCTCAAATCGATCAATGTGTATGGTTCCTCACCAGGACATTGCCTCTTTTCATCCTACTTCTAAATATGGCTTTATGTGGAGCTCAAGGTAGGGATAAAAGGGAGGCATACTTGTGTCTCATATACTACTAAGTTAAAAACTGGATACATGGAGAACAATTCATGAACTTTTGATCAAGCATGTGCACATGTGGATATATGGATGGAAAACGACTAAATGTGAATACTCCCTTTTCTTTTAAGATGCTCCCTCCCTTCTATTGGATAGGCGTTTTAGAACATGGGCTAATTCTTTCTCTATTTTTTTTCACTTTTTTTTGAATCATGAATAGCCCATGTCACTTTTACAAGGATATTTGGAGAGGGAGTCTATCAAAATATGATGGAGTACTTTATTTAATGGATGGATGATGACATGGAAGTGCTATCTTCTAGTGTAGAAGAAATAGCACATGGATGATGGATATGGTGGTGCTAACTTCCAGTGAAGAAGTATTAGCAAAGTGGTGTGCACAAAATCTTGATCAAAAAGTCATAAATAGTAACTCACAAGGGTCATAACAATTTGACAAAGTTCAATGAAACAACAAGTAGCATATGCATAAGATTTTCAATGAGTTCATCATATGGCTTTGGTAGGAAGATATAATCAATGAGGAGTCAAGCTATTGATTTTAATTTTTTGATTTTTTTATAAGAAAAATTCCTAAGCACATCAAGCATAAGAGAAAGATTCATTTCGTCAAACCATATCTCATGCATCAACTACCTAGGTGACATGCTTTTCTAAAGATGTTGTTCATAAGCAACAAGTCTATGAACTAGGAATAAGGAGCGTGCAAACCAACCAAAAAGAAGCATGAAATAAAACGGGGCTTCCACATGGTTCATTTTAGTTTTCTAGTTAAATTTTTATGATTGATTCAAGATAAGTTTGGTTTAACTTGGAAACTAGGGGGAAAGGGATAGAGTGTGCAAACCATCGCTATGGAAGGTGTGGAAGCTTAGGAACACTAGACTTGTGTCGATTGTCCTTGTAGGTTGGTCGATGTTGCTTGGAGACCGGTCACCTCGACTTTCGACGTGTTGGCTTAAGCGACAATGCGCAATGTGTCGGTGGGAGGCCTTGCATTGTTTGTGCGTTGAAAATCTTGAAGGCCTCCCCCACACTTGATCTTGTACCTGGCTACTTTATTTCATGGTGTTAAAGTTGATGCAACTCCTATGTTGATAGGTCTAGAATAACCATTGTTCTTTTTTGTCTCAATCTGAAATGGTTAGCGACCACAAATACACGAAGGCAAACATAACCTTAAAACATATTCTTGCTTTTATTTAGGAAAAAGAGAAATGATAATCCGGGCCATCTCCCGGTAGTGCTTTGTTTACGGTCAGAAGCTTGACCACGGGGACTTCATATTGCAGCTATCATTAGAGATGTAGTTCCTAGCCCACCACCAATTCTTGATGTGGCATTGAAGCTCTAGCTGCAAGGTTAGTGCCAAAGTGCAATCTATGAGATTTGCAAAATTTATGGTAAACAAAAGCATCTACAACCATCCTAACAAATATTTTGCTAATGATGCTCTTGAGGCGATTGTAGTTCTCGTAGGTGTGCTTGGCACAAAGGTTGATTGACTCTAGAGATTCATTAAATGAGCATGTATCATGTGTGTTTTCAAGAAAGAAGCTCTCATGCTCATCTATTGAATCTTCACCTTCTATTTCTAGAGTCAATGGCTCAACAAATCCAATGGCCCAAAGTTTCTCCTTCTCACGGAATCCATCGATGAGGGTCATAGTTGATTCTTGATCACCATTGAGAACATAGTGATGAGGGCAAGAGGAAAACGGCTTAGGCAACTCAGGTGACGGTTCGGTTTCAAAAGGATTTGGAGTTTTTCCCTTATCATCATCTTCTTGGGTGAAAAGCTTCGCGCTCTCACAAAGAACAGGCTTCAATGATGCAAGTTGAGAAACAAGCATTACTTTCTCAAGCGTGGGATGCTCAAGATGAGGCCGCACCAACGTATTTTCTAAGCAAGAGGTCTTGGTGGCGAAAGCAATTTCTCTAAGCTTTTTAGTAAGGCTCCCTTGTGATGCTCCTAGTAGGTGGAGTTTTTCTAGTGGGTAACCAAGGAGGAGTTCAAAACCAATAATAGGAAAGACATGAAAGTCTAGATGAAGCTCAACTTTGCCTATCTCGATCGGTATAGCCCTTGCAATCCCCCGACATGGAAAGGTTACTCCTGATGCGTCCTTGTAGATTAACTCAATCGACTCTTGGTGTATATCATCCATAAGTTGTAAAGCTATGTACTCAGGGATGATATTAACTCCTATGGTGGGATCATAAAGGGCCTCTATGGCATTCCTCGTATAAGACAAGGAATGGTTGTGGAAGGCAAATGGATTTGGATAGCCTTGACATAGCGCTTTTCTTCCTTCAACCACTGCTCTTTGTGGCCTCCTTTGGAATTGCTTGTTGGAAAGGACTAGAAGGCAAAGCAGATACCGTAGGCTTGTTATGCCAGATATAACTCGAGGTTTTTCTATGATCATCAACTAAGTTTTCTTCGAATTCAACTAGCAACCCTGGTGATAGAATTCCTTCTTCCTTTTGAGAGGTATCAACAACAAACTTTAGAGATGAGAGAGCTGTGGGTTCGAATTTAGCTATTGAGGGACCCTCGTGGGTTGGATTTCCATCCTCTCGAGAATGAGGAGGACAGACAGGAACTGGTGGGTTCTTTTTGGAACAATAATTCAAGGCATTCCCAAAGTCTTTAAAAAGACCTTCCTCGAATTCAAATAAGAACTCTGGAGGTTGAATTTCTTCTTCCTCTAGTGTTCGAGGTTCGGGGGACGGCTCAAAAGTCAAATCTGGGGATCGGCAAGGTATGAGCTTGGATTTGGCTATTGAGGGGTCCGTTCGGCTCGACGTAGCTTCCTCCTGTAGGGGCTCACTAAGGTCGGCTAAGAAGGATGTGTCTTCTAATATTCGCTAAAGGAGTTCCCTTCCTTTCATCACAGTCCTATGCTCAAATGATCCTCCAGAGGCAATGTCGAAGAATTGGGCAGACTCTTTGTTTAGACCCGAGTAAAAGTGTTGAAGTAACATTTCATTGGGTACCGACAAGTCTGGGCCAGATTGCAGTAGCAAACAGACCCTAGCCTAAGCTACTCCAATGGATTTCTTCTCATTCTAGCGAAAACCGAGGATTTCCATACGAAGGGAGATAATACAGGACGGAGGGAAGAAAGAGTCTTCTTGAGGGAGAAGGGAAACAATTCCCAATCTCCGTTTACACTCCCGACAGTACGAGTGTACCATTGTTTCACCCTCTTCTTGAGGGAGAAGGGAAACAATTTCCACTTTAATGTTTCATGTGTCATACCGTCAATGAACAGACATGAACACAAATACTCAAATTCTCGCAAATGGTGGTAAGGATTTTCAAAATCTAGATCGGAGAAGGATTGCTCCCGAACCATGGCTATAAAGCCAGGGCGAAGTTCATAGCCGGATGTGCGAATTGGGTCCGTAGACGGTGGTGGCTCAAAGTACTCGCCTTTCAAAGCAGAAAAAGATAGGATGGCGGGTTGCTCCATTGTGGAAAAAGCAAAGAAATAAAAGAAAAAAAAAAGGAAAAGATACGAGGATGAACAAGGTTCAAAGATGATATAACAACTGTTCCCGGCAACGGCGCCAGAAATGCTTGTTGACACTTCTTAACGTCGCACCAGAAATATTACTATCCCCGGCAACGGCGCCAGAAATGCTTGTTGACACTTCTTACCATCACACCAGAAATATTACTATCCCTAACAATGGTGCTAGAAATGCTTGTTGGTATTTCTTACGATCACAGATAAATCCGCAAGCGCACAAATACCACTGTAGCACTTCACCTAAGAGATTCCAGGTTATCGAATCACAGGGAACGTGTGTGTACTAATCTCCGATCCTAATCCGTCCAAGGACAACAAGAATATTGTAGGCAGAGGGTAGAGAGGATTCCTATGGTCAAGGATCCTATAATAAGATAGGTTTGGTCTATTACTACTTACTTCGGGCACCCGCTTACCCCTGCATTCACAGGCGACTCCAGCCAACAGCTCTACGACGTACCCGAACGTGGAGGATAACAAAGGCCGGATAGGGCTGTCACACCTATCGACTACCTCTACAAACCGTGGGGCACGCGGCAAACAAAGGTAACCTCTAGCCTAGAAACCACGTCTACGCTATGAATTTCTACCCTAGTCTTGGTACCATGCTTATAGAAGACTAAGATACTCTAACTAAATAGAGCGATGATTTCGTAAGTAATAAAAGAAAGAACTTACAAAAATAGGAAACTTAAATACCACAGAGAAATCACGAACACTTACTTGGAAAGGAAAGCATCCGCCGAGGTACAAGTGTGGGGAAGATCGTCGACAAGCTCGGCGCTTCCCCGAACTCTCCCTCTCTCTCTCCCTATTTTCTAAGCACTTTGGCAGTGCTAAAGCCTTTGAAATGGAGGTCTAAACTCTCTTCTTGTGTGTTGTCTTTTCTACCGAATTTCCCCTCTATTTATAGGTGGCGGAGACTTGGCGGGTACTTCGAGGTGGAGGAGAGTCGATGGGCGAAAATTCCCCCGCTGGGCGGCGGGCCACGTCGGGCGGCCACGTGTGCCGGGCGGCCGGGCATGCCGGGCAGCAACCCTGGCCGGGCGGCCACTGGATTTGGTCGGCTTCCAGCCGACTATCTTTGGACGGCTCAGATCTTGTCCCGATGGCGGTTACTTGGTCGGTTTCCACCGAAATCTCCGTTTTGGGGTCGGTAGAAATTGTGGACCTCATGGGCTGGTAACCTTGGGTGGCCAACCCAGGCCGGGCGGCGGCCTGTACCGGGTGGCAGCCCATCTTTGGTGCCGACCCCCCCTCCCCGGTCACGTCTTGACTTGTCCATGTTGTGCCACGTGAATTCCTCCTTTATTTCTTGACTTGTCCATGTTGTGCCACGTGAATTCCTCCTTTATTTCTCTACTTTTTACCCTCCTTAGTCCAGAAATGGAAAACAACTTCATTTTGGAGTGTTTTGTAGGGTCGGCTGGGTTGGATGGTTAGCCTCATGACGACTCTGTTTTGACCCGTCGGGTGGCTGATTTCAGCCTGATATGACCCTATCGGCTGGGTTCGGATTTCAGCCATCACGACCCTGCCGGACCCTGATTTCAGCCTCATATGACCCTGTCGGCCTGCTATTTTAAGGCAGAATCGGTCGACGGGGTGTTTCTTCATGTTTTTGCATATTTTGGCTCTTTTATACCTGCAAACACATGTCTCACCAAAACTCATGAAAATGTTTAATAATAAATTGCTATCACAATTTTGTTTATTCCTTTTATGTTGTTTATGCAAGGATTTGACGGTCAGATTTGGCATTTAAGGACCGTCAACAACAACCTCTACTCCTCATCTTTCGTGGGTAATGGTAGACCGGCATGATGACAACACTAGTCCCTCTATGTCTTAGTGGGTGCAAAATGACTAATAAACATCAAGTCTAGTTGTTTGAGTTTATGATATAGCATGTTTTGGATGAGTCTGTAGTTTCCTTCTGATTAAAGTCCAATGATTTCTTTCAATACCATGCTGCAACAAAAACCCCCTACTTGGTGCACATCTTCCCTGTGAAAGATAACTTCCTACCAAGGGCAAATATTAAGTATCAAAACCATGTCTATGCCATTTATGCATGCATTGAGTTTAGTTAAGATTTAATCCTTATGAGGGACTTGCACTTACAAAGCCAATCATTTTCCTTCATGTTATCTTTGAGTTCTCAAATTAATCATGCTTGGTTATGCGGTTTCCACATCAGAATCATGCATCCATTTCACCAAGCATACCAACCAAAAATCTTTCTTTTTGCGATCCTTTGATCCTATTAAAAGATTATGGTTCCCTCAAATGTTCAGAAAAAGTTTGCAAAAATATTTGAACCATTGATTTAGCCTATTTAAACCATGAGAGATGGAAGAAAGAAGCAAAAGAAGAAAAAAAGAAGGAAAAAAAGGAAAAAAATTATCAGCTCTCTTGGATGTGCTATATCAAAAAGCTTCAAGGTTCATACAAAAAATAAAATATTTCTTTCAGCAAAAATTAAAGGACCATCTTTTTCCTCTAGCCTAAAAATCTAGTCTTTGGGATAAATCTGCACCCAAGACTTTGCAATTGTGCTAGCGCAATCTTGGACATTATTTCTAAATGATTTGAATGAGGAAGTGCAATATCTTTCGTTAGGATCATCTCTTAGCTTAGTAATATATGCAGGCTTACTGAGACATCCTACGAAGCCGCAAATATTTAAGCCAGACTTTTAGAAAGTAGGATGAGCATTTGGTAAGGAAATACACCCTTTGAGAGATGAGAGCCGTAGTGGGAGATTGCACCAAGAGGGAAGATTTTCAATCCTATGTAGCATTACAAAAACCTTAGACTCATGATCGAATAGGAAATTGCATGACAAAGTCTAAACTAGCTATTCTAGACTTCAACCGCATATGACAAGGTTATAAAATGCCAATAAGCTCCGCTGCACAATGAGAATGACTTAGTGACCAAGTTGTGCTGGTTTACACGTACCTATATTGTGTAGGATTATGTTTGTGCACTTGACACTTGCAGCGCGCTAATATTGAAGCAATTCCTGATCCATCATCTCTAAGTTACGAGCAAAGGTTTAAGCTTGGGGAGGTGTTGGTGCCGATAAAACCCAGAATCGGTCACCAACCGGTCAGGAAATAAAAGGTAAAGACCAAAGTTTAACAAATTTTTGGTTAAACTAATAAAGTTCCACGAGTTTTGGTGAAATATGTGTTTGCAGGCATAAGAGAGCCAAAATATGCAAAAACATGAAGAAACACCCCGTCAGCCGATAACGACTGTGAACCAGCCGTTTTCACTAGCCGACAGGGTCGATTTCAGGCTGAAATTAGGAACCCGCTGACAGGGTCACATATGGCTGAAATCAGCCACCCGACTGGTTAACCGGGGTCGTTTTCAGGCTAAAACCAGGAACCAGCCGACAGGGTCATATACGGCTGAAATTAGCCACCCGGCTAATTAATTGGGGTCATTTTTTAGGCTGACCATCCGACCCGGCTGGTCTTGCAAAAACATTTCACCATAATGTCGTTTTCTCCTCCCGGATTAAGAATGATGAAATATGGCTAAGGAAGAGAAGGCCAACAAGTGGCCTAACCGGGAGAAGACAAGGGGCGGCCCAGAGGGGGTCGACACCCGGCCTAGGCCGCTGCCCGATCTGGCCCGCCGCCTGGACTGCATTGTCGTCCGGCCTGGCATGCCGCTCGACCTGGCCTGCCGCCCGGCCTCGGGTTTCCAGCCCATGAAGCCCACTAGGCCTACCGGACCCAAAACGGAGATGTCGGTGCGAACCGACCAAATAACCACCATTGAGACAAGATCCGAGTCGACCAAAAGAAGTCGGTCACGAACCGACACGATCCGATGGCCGCCCGGCCTGTGCTGCTGCCCGGCATGGCCCGCCGCCTGGCACACTAAATTCGGCCACCCGACCCTCCTTCACCTACAAGTACCCCCTAGACCATCGCCACCTATAAATAGAGGGGGAATTTGGCAGAAAAGAGCATGGAAGCAAGAAACACATCAAGGAGTCCATTTTCCACTACTTGTGCTACTTAGTAGAGTAGGTTAGTTAGTCAGGAGTTAGTGTCTAGTCAAGAGCATCGCTCGGGAGTCTGGAATTGTCTTGGAGTCTTGGTACGAGCTCTATTGTATCCTTTCTCTTTATGTAAGACTTATCCTTTATCAATATAAATATATTTTCTTTTATATCTTGTCAAGTATTTATCTTAACTTAGTCATTTTCCTTAAGTTACAATTATTGGGAAGAAACTTTGTTACGTAGTTCACGGGTTTTCGGCTAGGATTTAATTAAGTTTGTTTCTTTCCAAACTTACACTTGGTTATTTCCTGTCTATCCTTCCGCTAGGCCAACAGAAGAATATCTAGTGAAGGTGTAGGCACGGTGCTTAAGTTACCACTAGCTGGATTTGCATTCGTCCCCGCGGGCTGTGTGGTGGGCGGTAGGTGGTGACAGCCCTGTTTGTCCCTTTGGTAATCCACCATCTTCGGGAAGTCTCAAGCAGGGTTGTCTAACAATAGCGTAATCACTAGTACAGAGGATACTTGCCTTACGGGTATCCTAAGACATGCCTAAGTCGGCTTGGAGCACAAGGCAATTAGAGATAGACTTTCTGTGTAAATCCTTGTAGACTACAAATAGGACTCTTCATGTACCCCCCTGCTGACCGGATATATAAGGCGACAGAGACCCCTTCATCGAGGACAGAACATTACAAGCAATACAATCCACAGAACACAAGACGTAGGTTTTAACTCTCATCATCGAGGGCCCGAACCTATATAACTTGGCATCTTGTGTTAAACCATCATAGTTCTTAGTCTCGACGTACCCCTATATATTTACTGCCGAGATCAAACCTCGACAGTTGGCGCGCTAGGTAGGTGACAAGGCTCGCCGGGATTCTTCGTCGACTACGATGGCCGAAATTCCCATCATCCAGTATTCACCGGACTTCAAGATCTCCTTCGGATCGCTCGACTTTGCGGTCGGCCTCAACGGAGCCCTAGGTCTGGAAAACTATCAATTCGACTCGACCGCTACCATCTCGATGGCGCGATCACCGAGCTCGTCAGATCTGATCCCCATGTTGGTCCCACTCGGATTTAATGAAGCAGATCCATCCTCAGGGAGCAACTCAAAGTTGGTCCAGTCCTTTGATGAGAGCTTGGTCGGATTAGTTTACTCATATCCCCTGACTGTCAACATGGTTGACTTAGAAGAAAATCCATCAGGAGACGATGACGAGGAGGATGACCCAGAAGATGGCCACGAAAATGATGGCCACATAGAAGAACCAACCGAAGAAGGTCAACCGGGGAATAACCCTCCCGATAATGACTTATCGGCCGGACACCGCCGTCGACCAAGAGGGTCGCGTGGATCACGCCACGCGCTGACTGGATCTTGGGCCAAACATTGAAGTGGATGGCGTCAAGGTCTATGACACCCCTCAGAATGATATCACCGGGGCTAAAACAATGCTCGACACCTTAATGGTCGATGCAACCTATCAAACCCCCGCAATGCAGAAGGTGGTGGCTATGCTCAAAGCTACAACAGCTCAAGATGCTGCCAAGGACAGATCACAGTCGGCAACAAGTTCTAGCCATACGACTTCACGTGACCGGCTTAGACGTGAAGATCTAAGAAACTCTCTCAGCATCCGCGATGGACGAGATACCATTAACTCTCACTACGAGGAATGCGCTCGGGACAACCGACGCTACGACGAGGAATGCCACGATCAGAGAACTAATGACCAGTGGGATGACCGACGGGATGACCGGTGAGGAGACCGACGTGACCCCCCTCAAAGAAACAACCACGACGACCAACATCGACGAGATGATCGGGATCGGCACGATAATAATGATGATGACAATCAACGTCGTCGCCATGATGATGATGTTGGTCCGCGACACCACCATCACCCAACTCCATCTCTAGACCGGCATAGGCAGTCACCGACTCCTAATGGTGAAGAAATCGATGGCATCAAGGCTTATGTTCCAAGACATCGCATAGCTCGATGGCCAAAGGGGTTTAAGCGTGTCCCCATTGAAAAGTATGATGGTTAGACCAATCCCCAAGAGTGGCTTCCACTCCACAGCACGGCGATTCGGTCGGCTGGAGGTGATACCTATGTAATGGCAAATTACTTGCCAGTCTGTCTGGACCCAGCCATTCGGATATGGCTTACATATCTTCCAGATGAGTCAATCACCTCCTAGGGAGATCTTAACAAAAAGCTTATTGAAAGTTTCTAAGCTACCTGCAACCGACCGGGAAATCACTTCGACCTTACCCGAATCAAGCAGAAGTCTGACAAGCCTCTCTGCGACTACATCAAGCGATTCTGCGCCAAGAAAACTGAGATCCCCAATGTCCCAGACCAGCAGATCATTGCTGCCTTTCAAGGAGGCATCCGTAGCGATGATGTGGTACGGGAAATTGGTCGGAGGAATCATGATCTCAAGTTGACCGCTCGGGAGTGCTTCGAGATTGCTGACAAATTGGCATCCGGTGAGCCAGCGTTAGATGACATTCGAGGAAAAGGCAAGGAGAAGCAGTAGGACAAGCCAGACTCTTCCAAGAAGGAGAAAAAGAGGTAGTCAGACAACATGGTTGCAGCGGTAGACCGAAATTAGAAGAATCCTCGAACAAATCAACCAACCATTGATGACTTGCTACGTGGCCCGTGCCTCTAGCATCCTAAGAGAAACCACAAGGCCAAAGATTGCTACCGACTGAAGGGCTTCGTGACTGCTATGCTCAAGGTGGCCAAGGATCCACCAAGGCGCAATAGTAAGGACAAAGCTAAGGACGGTGGCGACAAGGACGACGCAGGAGAGTTCCAGGAGCCCCGCAAGGAAGTGGACTTCAACTTCAGAGGCCCAGATGCCTGTGTCCAAGCACAAGCAAAACCTAGAACTACGGGAGATCAACTCCATAGAACCGGCAGCGCATAAATTCATGAGGTGGTCAGAAGTACCGATTACTTTTGATTGGTCAGATCACCCCATGCATTTATCGAAGCCAGGTCAATACCTGCTGGTGCTTGCTGCAACAGTGAAAGAAGTCAAATTCAACAAAGTACTCATTGATAGAGGAAGTAGCCTGGACTTAATCTTCACCAAGACTCTTTCGGAGCTCGGTCTGTCAGTCAATGACCTTCAGCTGAGTTCCTCACCCTTCCACGGGATCGTGCCTGGAAAGACGTCAGTTCCCATTGGGCAGCTCAGTCTGCCTGTTAATTTTGGGACACATGAAAATTTTAGGACCGAGCGAATTCTTTTCCAGGTGGCCGATTTTGATTCAGCATATCATGCTATCATCGGTCAACCAGCAATAGCTAAATTCATGGTCGTTCTGCATTATCCATATCTCACCCTCAATATGTTGGGCCCCAATGGAATAATCTCCCTCCACTCTGATCTTTGGAATTCCTTTGATCGCGATGTGCAGAGTTATGAGATGGCCAATAAGCAGTTGATGCTGTCAGACCGGTAGGAGATCCAGAAGGCAGTCGATGAAGAGAAGCAGACCGATGAGGCTGTTCCCATGAAGAAGCCCATCAAGGACAAGATCCAAACTGATGACTTCCAGACCAAGGAGATCGTGCTCCACCCGGAAGACCCTGATAAGGTCACTTATGAAGGGGCTAACCTCTATGAAAAATAGGAACTTGCGTTCACTCTTTTCCTCCAGGAAAATAGGGACATCTTTGCATGGAAGCCATCTGACACGCCGGGAGTTCCTGGGGAAAAGATTGAGCATGAGCTAAGGGTGCCTCCTAGGGCCACCCCTGTCCGACAGAGGCTTAGAAGATTTGCGCAAGACCGCAAGGACGCCATGAAGAAGAAGATAGTTTGGTTATTAGATGCTAAATTTATAAAGGAAGTATATCATCCCGACTGGTTAGCTTATCCAGTCCTTGTACCTAAGAAGAATAAAGAGTGGAGGATATGTGTGGATTATACCGATCTCAAAAAGGTCTGTTCTAAAGATCCTTTCGCTCTACCTCGTATTGATCAGATTATAGACTCAATAGCCGGGTGTGAGCTTTTAAGCTATCTGGCTGCCTATTCAGGCTATAACCAGATCTCACTGAAAGTCAAAGATCATATAAAAACTTCCTTTATAACTCGCTTCGGCGCCTATTGCTACATCACAATATCATTTGGTCTAAAAAACGTTGGCACGACTTACCAACAAGGTATTCAACGTTGCCTTGCTACTCAAATCGGTCGGAATGCAGAAGCTTATGTTGATGACATCGTTGTAAAAACTCGAAACGTTGAAGAACTTCTTTCTGACCTGGCAGAAACTTTTGACAATCTGAGACACCACTTGATGAAGTTGAATCCTAAAAATGTGTTTTTGGGGTTCCTTCGGGAAAGCTACTCGGTTACATCGTTTCAAAACAAGGTATAGAGGCTAACCCGAATAAAATCAAGGCAATCCTTGATATAGCGCCACCTAATTCTCAAAGGGATGTTCAGAAGATGACCGGATGTATGGCATCGTTGAGTCACTTTATCTCCCGACAGGGGGTTAGAGAGGGTTACCGCTTTTCAGGCTGCTTAAGAAGCAGGATGACTTTGTTTGGACAGAAGAGGCGTAGATGGCATTGGACGAGCTGAAGGTCCACCTTAGTAGCATTCCAGTATTGGTGCCTCTAGAGCCAGGAGAGAAGCTTCAGCTTTATATATCAGCCATAACTCAAGTTGTGAGTACCGTTCTAATGGTCGACCGAGAGGAAGAGGGTCATATACAAAAAGTACAACACCCGGTCTATTTTGTTAGTGAGGTTATCAGTGCCTCTAAAACAAGATACCATCAGATCTTGAAGTTGCTATATGCGCTTCTGATCACCTCAAGGAAGTTGATGCATTATTTTCAAGCTCATCCTATCAAAGTCCAAACATCCTTTGCACTCGGCACAGTGCTTCACAATCGAGAGGCTGAAGGGAAGATTGCTAAGTGGGCGGTCGAACTTGGTCAATACACCATCACGTTCGCTGCCCAGTCGGCAATTAAAGGATAGGCATTGGCCGACATTGTTTCCGAGTGGACAGAGATTCAAATGCCTCCCGCAACGCAAGATGTTGAGTACTAGAAAATGTATTTCGATGGATCCCTCCAATTACCTGGAGCCGGAGCGGGAGTCGTTTTCATTTCACCCATAGGAGAAAAGCTACGATATGTCCTTCAGCTTATGTTTCGCGCCTCTAATAATGTTGCGGAATATGAAGCCCTCCTACACGGTCTGCGCATTGCTGTTTCACTCGGCATTAAGCATCTCGATATCTTTGGTGACTCGGCCTTGGTCATTAATCAAGTAACTAAGGATTGGAACTGTGTAGATGACAATATGAGTGCTTATTGCCAGAAAGTAAGAAAGCTCGAAGACAAGTTTGATGGATTGAGGTTCACGCATGTTCTTCGGGATAACAACTAGGCAGCTGATGAGTTGGCCAAGATGGTATCATCTCGGTCTGAAGTCCCACCCGGTGTTTTCTTACATACCCTGGATTCCCCCACTGTCTCTCCTCGGTCGGACGTTTTGCTAACCGATGTTACCGATCCTGTTGATAATGATAATACGGAGACCGACTGGCGCGACCTGATTATCCAATTTTTGGACAAGGGCACGCTCCCTACGGATCCCAATGAGCAACAACGGTTGAAAGCTAGATGCCGAGGATATTTGATGGTGGACGATTTGCTTTATAGGAGAGGAGGATCGAACATCCTGATGCAATGTATCTCAATTCCAGAAGGCAAAATGTTGATGGAAGAAATCCATTCTGGTCAATTTTTTGCTCAACAAACACATGTGCCTTTGCAGCAACTTAAAATAATACCTTTGGCTTGGCCTTTCGCCATTTGGGGGCTTGATATTGTTGGTCCCTTCAAGAAAGCGCCAGCCGGGTTTACTCATTTATTTGTTGCCATGGATAAATTCACCAAGTGGATTGAAGCAAAGCTGATCAGCAAAATAACATCAAAAAAGTCGATAGAGTTTGTCAAATATATCTTCACTTGGTTTGGGGTTCCTCATGACATCATTACCGACAATGGTACTCAGTTCACATCTAGGGACTTCCATGACTTTGCCGATGAGATGGGAATAAAAATCCACTTTGCATCAGTGGCTCATCCTCAATGTAATGGGCAGGTCGAATGGGAAAATGCTATGATTCTTCAAGGATTGAAGCCCTGGATATTCGACAGGCTTAAGCCTTATGCTAGTCGGTGGGTTAAAGAATTGCCTTCAGTTCTCTGGGTGCTGCGTACTAATACCAATCGGGCTACCGGTCAGTCGCCTTTCTCGTTGGTCTACAGCTCTGAAGCTATGCTGCCGACCGAGGTTAGCCACGTTTCAGCATGAGTCCAAGGATATGATGAGAAGCTTTATGAGGAAAACCGAGGGATTGATTTGATTGCAGCGGAGGAGTTGTGTGATCGCGCTCTGTTTCGGTCGGCACTATACTAACAAGGCCTCTGCGGCGTTATTATGATAAAAACATATGCAGTCACCAGTTTCAAGTTGGAGATTTGGTGTTACGCCGAGTGCAGTCAATAGTGAATAAACATAAGCTTTCTCCAAAGTGGGAGGGACCTTATGTTGTGAAAGAAGTCACTTAGCCGAGGGCTTATCGGCTGATATATGAAGACGGCGATGATATACCAAACTCCTCACATATAAATCAGCTACATCGTTTTTATACTTAGTTTATACCTTGTATCTTTATATATTGTTAATGAATGAAACTTTGATCTTTTTGATGATTTTCATTCTAATTTATATCAATTTCTTGATTTGCCTTATTAAACAATCGAGCCAGAGGGCTAGTAATAATGTCCCACTACTCCGGAACCTTGATAAATACGGTTTTGGATATTTTCCAAATGATTTCTCATCTTTTGCATAGTCCTCAAATTTTTTGGTCTAACATCTAAACATCATGGTTATATGCTCCATACTGCACATCAGACTGCCACTACACTAAACCTAGAGCCAAAGTGCGAGAGGTCATGCGTCGACTGGTCGATTCTGCTTGTTACACGGTTACGAGTTACAACCTAATATGTTAAGGCAGATCATGCAATTTCTATTTCTAAATGATAGAAACATACTGATGATCTATTTATCAATTTTCTAAGATATTGAGCATAAGGTTATACACAAAGGTTATAATGTTTCATTACATATATACTACTAATGTTTTTCAATACTGCATATTTTAGAGCTCTTTAGAAGGAGAAGAGGCATCGTCTTGCAGTTCAGCTTCTGGAGTTGCTGGAGGAGTAGGTGCAGTCGGATCCACTTCTACGTTGTCGACCAAGGCTCGGTAGGTCTCTAGCATGGAATCCATAAGCAGCTGGCATTGGTCTTTGGTCAAGTCTGGGTTGAAGCCCTCCTTGATTTTGTGCAATGTCAGTGTAGGAGACCAAGATTGGCAAATACCAAGAACCTGACTCCCGGCCTCGGTCGCCACTCTCCGAGTGTCGTCTGCAATGGCTTCTGACGCGTGCTCCAGCAAATATTCCAAAGAGTTGCCAGTCTACTCTACTTGGTTAGCATGAATGTAATTCAATGCCTTCCGAGCGCTGTACGACAGAGCTGCAAGAGATATTTTTTGGTAATTAAGATCAAGAGTTGATTCAAAGAATAGTCAAGACATGATGGAGGGCTTACTGGTGAGATTACACTTGAATGTTTTTGAGGTGCATTTAGCCTCCTCTATCTTCATGTCAGCTTCCTCCATCTTCTTCTGTAGTCGAGTGATCTTAATTTTTTGCTCCCTGACCGACTTGGAGAGGTTTTCCTTTTCAACATTCGGAGCATCTAAGAATCTCTGTTGGTTGGAAGTTAATTTTTCTAGGTCGACAATCTTCTAATCATGAGCTAGAGACCTACATTGAATCTTTAGTGTCAGAGTGGTTAGAAAAATATAAAAATAGTTGGTATGCGGCCTTACCGGCAATTTCAGCATGACTCTGCTCCAAGGCTTTGGTCACCTCCTTGTGGTCGGCCTGCAGCTTATCAATCTACTTTTTGGCTTGGGAGAGCTATTGACCGGTAACTAACATAACACTAGCAGCAAGTTAATATCATAAATACATCATTGAGTACAAAAGAAATCTGAGACATACCAAAGGACTCGGCTTCTAGGTATTCAACCCTAGCTTGTTTCCTCTCCACATCCTCCCTTTCAGGTTGACTAAATGTGTCTAGAGTCATTGCGGCCTTGCCTTTATTAAGAAGGGAAGGAGCACTGACTGGTGAAGGGTTGACAATTTGTGGTGCCGGTTTTGGGGAGGATGCAGGAACTGCTTCTTCAGAAGACTTCCTTGACACGGTCGCTCTGCTGGCCGGACGAGGTATGTCGGTCGAACGAGGAGTTGACCGAGTGTCCTCGGATCCTTGAGCATTGCTCGACCGACCGCTTTAATCATCCGAGAATATGTAGATACATATTAAATCGAGGATATCGATAAATAAGAGACCAAGAGATCAAGGAGGCTAACCTGGAAGCTTTCTTGATTTTGATTCGGCAGACTCTCTTTTTTGAGGAGGTGGTCTGTGAGTCAGTCTCTTTCCTCTTCAATGAAGATTTGCTGACTTCATCAGCCTTCTTTATCGCTCCTGTGTCACTTGGTGTCTTGCTCGGGGGCTCCGACTGGCTTGATGGGCGGTCGGAGTGAGCAGGAGTCGGTAGACCAGCGCCAGGCAAGAGCTCTTCCTCGTCATCACTCTGATCCCCCATATATTGCCTGTGTTAGTGAGCCACCAGCTTCATTCACTGACTAGGAGAGGGGAGATTGGCAGGAGAGGCGGTGGCGAGGCTATCAGCAACCCTTGATGGACGAGTACCGGTTGATGAGCCTGGGCCCCAGTGTTGGTCTGCTGTGACTTCTCGACGTAATCTGGTCCCTCTGTGTTGGTCGAAGGGAGCGGAGGATGAGACACAAAAGTGTCCAGAACCTGCAAAAAAACCAAGACATTATTTATTGTGATTACTCCAAAGAACATCAAAGTTATTCAAGATGACCAAATACTCACTCGGGCTCGCAGAGTGCCAACATTATATGCCTTTGTGATTAACAAATGGTCCTAGATAATCTCCCCCTCGAACATCTTTGATAATCGAGATCGACAAAGTGTAGAGGTCGAAGGATCGAGTACCTCTATTGTTTCATCATCAGTGGCATACATCTAGGCGGGGTGGCTTTGCTGCTTCAGGGGTTGTACTTGGTGAACTATGAAGCTTTTAGCTATGGTAATGCCGTCAATCCCCTCACTCTTCAGCCCAACAATTTTCTCTAACAGGGTGACCACTTGAGGGTCAGTCGGATCCAGCTTCTCAGACCAATTGAGTCTGGGGGCTGCCTTGGCACCAGAAAAATCAGTAAGGGAGGGGGGTTATCACAATAAAACCATTCATCCCTCCAGTTCTTGTTTCTGTTGTTCAGAGGCACATTGATGTATGACTCCTTTTTGCGTAGTTGGAAGCCGACTCCTCCAATGGCGACTTGGTTATCTTTGGTCGGCAATGGTCGAAGGACAAAGAGGTGGCGAAACAACGTAAAATAGGGCAGAACACCCAAGAAGGCTTCACATAGATGTACGAAGATTGCGATGTGGAGAATAGAGTTAGGGTTGAGATTGACAAGTTCAATCCTATAAAAGAATAAGAGTCCGCGCAAGAAGCTACAGCATGGCACTCCAAATCTATGCTCAAAGGAGCGAAAACCTACAATCTGTGTATGGATCGGGAGGGGGCGAGACTCTTTGGGTACCTTCCAGTCGACGCGAGCTTGCTCCAGGAGAATGCCATCGACCACCATTGTGTTGAAATTGGCAGTGGAGAGGTTGCTCTTGGAGAATTCCTTGAGCTACTCAGGGATTTCCAGCTCCGAAGAGGAGGACTCAGTGACGGCGGCGATCTTCTTAGAGAACTTGCGACCCATTGTGGCAGGTTGAGTCGGCACGGCGGATCACGAGCTGAACCCAAGTAGATGCTCAGGGGCTTGATGGCAACGAGGATCTATGGCGGCGGCTAGGAATACGCTAACCCTAGTTTTGGAAGCAGAGGAGTCACGAGAGCAGGGGAGGCGCTAGGAAGACGAAAGGCTATGTGCGAAATGACGGCATGGACCTGAGGTCAACAGCTCGGACCCTTTTTATACCTTTGCCTCTTTTGACCTAATCAACTGGGTCCCATGGGCTAGTTTGGGCCGTATAGTAGTGGGCTATGTTATTTTGACAACAAAAATATTAAAAAGGCTTTGTTCTTTAAAAAGAACTAAAGCTGTTTTTCCTGAGTAATGGTCTTGGGGGCTTCTTTGATAAGAAGTAGTGGCACAGTCACTTAAAAATATTTCCTATATATATATGATTTAATGATCATATGGCAAAGGATTAGAAGGTCGTACGGGAGCAAGTTCTAAGGGAAAGTTTCTAATTGATGTCAGTAAATAATTACCACAAGATCGAGCTTGCATTATGTTGAGTGATATTTTAGGAAAGATTATATTATGATTGATATCATTATAGTTTAGTATTCGATTATGACTGATGTCATAATTATTTTTTGATTCCAAACATGATGGATGTCATGGGGATCAAATAGTCACTCAGCTAAGAATGGAGATCACTCTACCATTGTTATAATCGGTCGGCATCGCTAATAGTGAGCAGTCCAAATGCCTGGTTTGATGGTCAGGAACTTAGTCACTCATATTTGATGATCTAAGTGAAGTTACATAACAAATGTTAAAGAGCTAATATTATTAGACTCTTGCATTATTTGTTAGTCTCCAAATTATACAAGAGTCGGGGGCTACACCTGACCAGGTGCACCTAGCCGGTACACCAGATATATCAGGGATTTGGGTCATGAGGTCTTCCTAATTTATGACCTATTCATGTTAATATAGAAGGTCACTCGGTGAATAACAGCTCAAAATCAGAAAGCACTCGAGGGCTGCTGTGGGATAATTGCCTTACGGGTATCCTAAGACATGCCTAAGTCGGTAGCTGACTGGGTACTTTATTAACAAGGAAACCGACCGAGTCGGTGTGGAGCACAAGGCAATTAAAGATAGACTTTCTATGTAAATCCTTGTAGACTACAAATAGGACTCTTCATGTACCCCCCTGCCAACTGGATATATAAGGTGGCAGGACCCCCTTATCGAGGAGACAACATTACAAGCGATACAATCCACAAAACACAGGACGTAGGGTTTTTACTCTCATCGAGAGGGTCCAAACCTGTATAACTCGGCGTCTTGTTTTAACCATCGTAGTTCTTAGTCTCGATGTAGCCCTATATATTTACTGCCGAGATCAAACCTCGACACTCAACCAGGGTTGTCTAGCAATAGCGTAATCACTAGTATAGAGGTTAGTTACCGACCCAAATTAGTGGAACGTTTTTGTGCCCCAAAGTGAGCTAACAGGTGAAAGACTTGAGGCTGTACCAAGAAATTGGTGTAAGCATTCAACCCGAGTAACTAGGATTTGACGCTTGGCTTAGATATACTAGGAAGGTATAATTTTAGGAATCTTAGACTTTGAGAAACCATGTGGATATGTGCCATGGTTTGCAATATATGTGATAAGTAATTGACTTGATCGGATTTGGTGTTTGAGTTGAAATGCGGGAATTCGGGGATTGCATGGGTGCAATATCATGGTTATGACTAACCGGAGTTGGTGGAGATATTGGTGATATTGCAGGAGATGGGAAATGTGTTTGCTTGTCTCATGATGTGTAGATCACTGGAGTCGACTTGGCGGTCAACGGCGAGAGGATCGGGCACAAGTAGGGGACTTGGGGCCAGACGATCGGGATGCCGGGTGAAGTCAAGGGTGATCCACACCGTACACGTGAAGAGGCAAGAAGCACGGACGGTTTCACGGTTGAGCCTCCAAAACTGTGGTGGTGATGAAGACGGCATGTTGACAAAGTCAAGGCGAATGGGATGCCGGTGCAAGTGACAAGGGGGCCCGATGGACAGGGACTGGGAGAGACTTGCCGGTGGTCAGGATCGCGGGACAAGGTGACACGCGTCAACATCGAGAAGTCATGCTTTGAGAAGCGTGTAAGGCGGTTTCTCGGTTTGGGCCTCAAAACCGGTGGCGGTGGTTGGTGGTGCACGTGGCACCATCATGGAGCTTGCTTCAAGATGAAGCAAAGACGTGAAGCGTCCGATGGCATTCGGGCGATGAGGTGAAAGATGGACGGTTATGCCTCCGGTGGTAGGTGGGCGTGTTATGTAAGTCAAGGGTAGAATGGTCATGTGGACAATAGACCTTAGGCCTATATAAGGAGAGGTGTGGCTAGTTGGAGAGGTGCCTCTCTTTCCATTAGCCTTGTGTTAGGACTCTATTCAAAGTGCTAGGAGAGGACTTCATGTTTTAGAGGAGAGGAAAGGGTGTGTGAGAGACATCTCTTGCTCTTCCAAAGAGTGGGAGGAAGAGGGTGGCTTCCTAGCCTTGTACCTATGGATCTTGTAAGCACCTTTCTATGATATGAGAAGTATTTTTGTGCTCAAGATTTCCCTCTTCACTTGAATCCCGAAATTCCCTTTTTCTTATTTTCGGAGCTATTTTCGTGGTGATTTTCGATCTCACTTTTGGATGAATTTTTGTCCCGGATTTCTTGAGAAACTTGTTGCTAGGATGAGCTAGAACAATCCTCTATGGATCCCTTAACGATTCAATAGCTCTAACACCTTCTATTTGAAGGATTTCTCAAGTTTCCCCTTTTTGGTGTTCTTGGCACAAGATCTGAATTTCGTGATGATTCCTTGAGCCAATTGAGTTGATTTTCTAGGATTAGGGTTGTGATGTGATGAGGATTCACTAGTCCAAAAATTGCATCATTTGGAGTTCGTTTGGTTAGGTTTTGGAGAAGATTTGCCAAATTCTCGAAAGTTTCTGCTGTTCTATCGGGGTCGATCGGCACTGCCGACGACCTGGACCAGCACTACCGGTGGGTCTCAGAACCCCGCACCGGCACTGCCAATGGGGCCAACTGGCAGTGCCGATCCGGGCACTGCCGATGGTCCTGATCGGCACTGCCAGTAGTGGTTCAGTAAGGTGCAATTTGTGAGGTTTTTGACTATCTCGAGTCTCTGTTATTTCCTTTTTGTTTCCGTTGTGTTTCTTGCTGTGGTTGATCATTCCTAGGGATAGTACATCACTAGTTGGTGTGTGTAGTCTTGGTGATCGGTTCGGAGGTTGGCTTGGGTTGTTTTTGGGATATAGGCCAAGTTCTCTTGGTGAATTTTGATTGGCTCCCATTCACCCCCCTCCCCCTCTGGTCGCCTTCTCGGTCCTTCAGACTTAGACTCGCTGCCCTCCTGGCTAGCTTAACCAATCTCTTTATTTATCTTAGTGTGGATTTCTCCTATGTTATTACCTTACTATTATTATTGAACATCCTTAGCCCTGTCTTTGGTCAGTTGGTATAATTCTAATAGCTATATCTTTGTTAAACCAAGATAATCTTATGCCTAGCTTCCCTGTGGAAAATAAATATGATACCTTGGAATACTCCCGGGTAAAATGCTACAATGATGTTCCATGTGCTTACGAATTAATTCACATTATTCTTAAAGCATAACAAACATGAACAAATATTTCTAGTGTCGTACCAGGGATAGTGATATTCTTGATACGACGTTAAGAAATACCAACAAGCATTTATGGCGCCATTGCCGGGGAAGAAATAGGCTAAGATATCAGAAATTTAACGTTGATATTTCTATCAAGAAGTTACCACTTTACTTTGCGGGATTACCCTTGTTCTATTTCTTCATGGTGTAAGCATGACACTTTATGACTGGTTTTGACCTACCAAACAACTACCACAATGATCCAGAGGCTTTGTTGTGGAGAGTGCATCAGCGACTCACCCTTCCTTGGCCTAGACTTGCTCTTGAAGTACCTCCAATCACACCAGCTCAGCAGCAAGATCCTTCTAGGTCCGCTCAACCAACCATGGCTGAAAAGACGATCTGCCCTGTCTGCAGACAACATCCACACCGGTCCAAACCCGAACATGGGGAACGGAAGCTATGAGCTGAAACTGGCCTTAATCAACATGGTTTTGGCTAGTCCTTTCTATGGCAAGGTGATGAGGACATTACACCTATGAATACACACAAGACTCCTCCAACTAAGATGAAAGTTCATGCGCATCACCTAAATTTACAGGTGAGCTTGTTTTTAATGTTTTGTTTTTTGTGGTTTTGAGAATAGATTACTACCTAATGAATTAATTGTTGTTAGGAACCATGGAGATGATGATGAGATATCTGGGGAGATGATTGGAGCTGTGATGGTCCAAGCCAAGGTGGAGGCCCAATCAAAACCGACTTCGAGTCTGTTTTCAGGATCCAGGACCAATCTGCACTAAAACGCACGCCCAAGACGCATACGGACTCGGATTTGGACATTCTACATATGCCTGGAAATATAATGAAAAGATCTTTCCATCCCAACTGGTCCCATGTCCAAATTCGTCCTAAGCCATTGGCAATCGCCAAAACAAGTCGACGTCCAGAATCTATCCTGGTGCTACGACACCGTAATCGGTCTTTGGGCCATGTATCGAGTTGAGCCCACTTAGGGCTGTGTCCAGGGGGTGGTGCACGACCCTAGGGTCCTCATATAGAGCCGACGCCTCTTCATTAGGGTTTGGGTTTTGCTTGGATTATTTTGTTCATAATAGTTTTGCCATTTGACCGGTTTGTGAGACCCTAACTTGTGAGATTCATTGTATACTTGCAAATTTGGTTGCATTCTTCTGTGTTCTTGCTTGTGTTCTTGATTTGCAGGTAAGGATAAGACTTCTCGGTGAGGTCAATCGTTCTTGGATGGTTGATAACTAGAGGAGACGTTGTGCTGCGATTACGGGGTTCAGAACGTGTCGTTCAGAAGCCGAATTGATTTGTGTATCGTCTCCGACTTAATCAAGATTATCAGAACCTATCAGAAGATTGGGAATCCTTGTTCACATAATGAATGATGAGAACATCACACCTACGGATACACATAACACTCCTCCAAATAAGATGGAAGTTCATGCGCATCACCTAAATTTACAGGTGAGCTCGTTTCTAATATTTTGTTTTTGTGGTTTTGAGAATAGATTGCTATCTAATGAATTAATTGTTGTTAGGAACATTGAGATGATGATGAGATATCTGGGGAGGTGATTGGAGGCATGATGGGTCAGCAAGGAAGTCCAAGCCAAGGTGGAGGGGGGCATCAAAACCAACTTCGAGTCTGTTTTAGAATCTAGGACCAGTCTGCACTAAAATGGACGCCAAACGGACTCGGATTTGGACATTCTATATATTCCTGGAAATATAACGAAAAGATCTTTCCAACCCAACTGGTCCCATGTCCAAATTCGTCATGAGCCATCAGCAATCGCTGAAACAATTCAACATCCAGAATCTATCCTGGTGTTGTGACACCGTAATCGGTCTTCAGGCCATGTATCGAGTTGAGCCCACTTAGGGATGCGTTGAGGGGATGGTGCACAACCCTAGGGTTCTTATATACAGCCACCAGCTCTTCATTAGGGTTTGGGTTTTTCTTAGATTATTCTGTTCATAATAGTTTTGTTGTTTGATCGATTTGTGACACCCCAACTTGTGAGATTCATTGTATACTTGCAAATTTGGTTGCATTCTTCTTTGTTCTTGCTTGTGTTCTTGATTCGCAGATAGGGATTAGCCTTCTTGGCAAGATCAATCATTTTAGGACGGTTGATAACCAGAGAAGACATAGTGCTATGATTGCGGGATTTAGAACATGCTGTTCTGAAGCCGGATCGATTTGTGTGTCGCCTCCGATCAAATCAACTTATCTAGAACCTTTCGTAGGATCGGGAATGCTTGTCCACATCACAAGGCATCAGAAGACGCAAATACCCACCTCCAACGATTCTTGGCGGTGTGCAGCACTTTCACCATGAAAGACGTGACCCCTGAATCCATTCGTCTTTGCCTTTTCCCATTCTCATTCTTGGGGAAGGCCAAGCAGCGACTCTACAGCAATCAAGAAGAACTAACCACATGGGACAAGTGCTCCAATGCCTTCCTTGCCAGGTTCTTCCCGCTAGGCAAAACCAACACCCTGCGGAACAAAATTTCAGGCTTCTAACAGATATACCGATGAAAGCATCCCTGAGGTATGGGAACATTTCCCAGAGTGCCCGGCACACCGACTTTGGCCAACCGACCCTCCTTCACCTACAAATACCCCCCCCCCCCCCATGAAACTATCAAAATTAAAAAGAAAATTCTTTTGTTGTATCCGAAGCAGTGATACTTTTCATTTCTATAGAGATGACTTGCAAAGTGGTGCTCTCATATGCCTCTACTTTGCATCAATATCCGGGTACCACAACGCTGCTGCAACTGAAATTGAAAAGGGTAAAAAATAATAACATGAGACCCAACCATTTTTCAAAACCATCATCAGAAACCTACAGTCATAAAGGACTAGATAGCTACTATATTTTTAGTCATCAGCCACTACCTACTATGTTTTAACAATGGTCCTCATAAAGGGCTAGTTTCAACAGCAAGGTAAATATTTTGAGGCTGGTTAGTGGCAGATTATGTAAATCATCAAGTGACTAATCTCAATGCGAATGTGGATGTTAGATAAAAAATTTAGCATAGTTAATTCATTGCATACAACTGAATGTTGCTAATGGATAAGACATGGAAATACACAAAATATTCTAGAATTTCTCGGTAGCAGGTAAGGATCCAACAATGCAACTAAGTATATCGAATCTTACAATAAAGAATAGTAACATGCATGAAAGGAAGCATATGTAGTTCTAACCAAACTGAAAATGGAAAATTTGTGTCAATAAGTTGCATATGAGCAGGTGCTCAACACTCACGAGTCAACAGACCCACACATTTGCTAGGTAAATGATCCCCGCAGACAAATTTGCTAGCTAAATGATCCTATATTCTAAATAGAATACCAATACTCATGTATTCTGAACAAGCACAAACTCTGAATTTGCAACGACACTGCACAGATGACAACAGAAAAAAAGTCTGATGGCCAGCCGCTCCGACCTCCAAGTCTGATGCGCATAAGTATGAATCATTCTACTAGGCATATGCATACGCTGGACGATGACAAGAACATCAGTATGCAGTTTTAATAATTTACTTGGTTTGCACTAATCACCCAGGGATGGGGATTTCTATAACAGAAAAATGTAACAATTTTGACTGGACAAGTGCAAAGCTCCAATTGCAACGCTCGCATATGCAAGAAATTAACAGCTCCTTCTGCCACTATAGATTAGAAAGAAAAATCTGCATCGTGTTACACCTTCCTGCTCCAAAAACGCTCCAAAAACGTTCGCCCCCTTCCTCCTTCCTGCTCCAAGAACACTCTGTCTCCATCCTCTTCATCCATCATCCATTGCGACCCCAACCATGGTCCTGCTGCCGGTCTGGGGCGCTGGCCACCTCATGCCAATGCTCGAAGCCGTCCGATTCCTCCGCCTCTCCGTCGTCGACCCCCCAACGGACCACCATCCACAGCTGCAAATTGATTGCTCTGGTCAGGCGCAAAGCTCCTCCACACTACGGGCCCCCGCGTCGTGATCTCCTCGACCCCAAACCACTCGTCGAGCTCACGGACCACATCGGCCGCCAGATGTACCAAAAGAACCAAGGAACCCTAGTCCGCGAAGAGAGGAGGAAGAGAAGGTTCTTGGCAGCTTACTGAAGAGAAGGCGGCGAAGATGCGGGAGCGCTCGCCGTCGCGGTGGAGGACTGGAGGTCGACTCACGCAGTCGCGTCGCTGCCCGCGCCCGCTGTCGCCCTGGCTTTGTTCATTGCGATGGACGGATGGAGGAAGGAAGAGTCGTGCGTCGCAGCGTAGACTCGCAGCGTAGACGGGACTCATTCCATGGGGTCCAAGTGCTGGTTTGGTTCTGGGCCTCCGAAGCCAGGAACGGGCTGAAACATGCCGGGTTTTAGACCATATCAGGCCCAATCGAACGACTGTTTTTTCCAGCTCGTTCCAGCTCGAAACGAACAAGGCCTAAATAAATTATAGAGCCTAAAATAATTCATATTTTACCAAGCCAAAATTTGTGGTGGTATATAATCATATTTTTACTCAGCATGCCAAAAATCACGATGTAATTTTATTTCTAGAATTTCTGGTGAGTTATTTAGTATTTTGACAATTTAATATATTATTAAAAATACATATACAGAGGCAGTGGTTTATCATTTTACTAAAATAGAGCACTGAAATATGAATCTAACAAAATTTGTTTGAGCCTTATTGGATTTTTATTCGATTTACTAGGAGTTTTCAAAGGTTTAAGCATTTTTCTAGGATTTTTCTAGGTATTTTCTGATTTAAAGGAGTGCCACGTAGGTGACACATAGGCGCCAGCTCAGCGCCACGTAGGCTGCCAGTCGGATCCCAGTCAGCGCCGGGGTCAGCAGCGCTAGAGCTCGGTCAAAGCTCGTTGCCGGCGTCTCTGTGCGATGAAAGCTCGCCACTGTACCGGGGAATTGCTGCGTGCATCGAGGCAGACCGATTGGTGAAGGTTGGGAGGGAGGTGGCTCACCGGAGGGGTGCCGACGGCAAGAGGCGGCGGAGGTCGACGGTTCGGCGACGTCGTGATGATGGCTCGGAGCAGGAAATCAATCGGGGTCTGCTCCTACAGATTCACGGCGACTTAGGGAGGCTCGGCATCACGTCGGATTGCGTCGGGGAGGACTGGAGGGTAGTGCTCATCGTCGAGGCGGCTCGATCTTTGCCGGCACCATAGCAGAGTCTAGGGAAAAGGGGATTGTCAACGACTTTGCACACGAAAACGAGAAGTGGTTAAGGCAAGCTTGTTCGACCGAGAGTTGCGCAAGCGGTAGAAGAGGAAGAAGGGGACGAGGCTCACCAGAGGTAGCAAATTTCGGCCGGTGGTGGAGGAGCTCACCGGAGGTGCTTGATTCGGGATTTCTTCGATTTGGCCAAATACGCGCGTGGGTTCAGCTGGACCAGTACGTGGGGAGGGGAGTGGGATTATGCACAGTTATTTGCATCCTTGGCTCGGCTCGGGAGGCAGCGGGTGGTCGAATAGCAGGATCGAGCTTAGAGCTTTGTAATGGTGGGAGGAGCCGAGTGCAGAGAGAAGAAATGGGGAGTGCAGAGAGCAAGAGGCGGTTGTGGAGTGACTTGTGAGGCTCTTGGGTGCGCTTTGAGTTACGCAGAGGGGAGAGGAGCAAGTGGGGGATGCGAGTAGAAGAAGGGGTGGAAATTGAAGGCTTGCACATCGGTCATGTCGCTGGCGTGCAGGTGAGAGAAGGGGAGAAGTGGCTCTGTTGGGCGAGCTCGTGGCGGGATCAGAGGGGATGGGACAGCACGGCGAGGCAGAGGGGGCAGGCGTGCTGTAGCTCGCGAGGAGTCCCGAGGCGGGGAGGGTGCAGACGGTGGCGTGCGGGGGAGGAAGGCGTTGGCAGGGGGGAAGGCTCTACGCCAGTGAGAGGAGGAAGAAAGATGATTTTTCACTGCACCCCCTAAACTATTTGATTCTAAGCAAAACAGCCCTGGTCAATTGTATTTCCAAATAAGATAGCTAGGGAGCTCCTAAAATCATGGAAATTTGTACAAAGGCCCTTTGTGATATTTGTGGTGCCCTGGTGGGACCCATTTGGTCAGAATATTTATAATTATTTTACAATAATTCCCTATTATGAAAGGTTTCTATGCTTTAATTAATTAATTGAGGTATTTCCACAATCGGTAAAATGCTCATTAAATTCCTAAAATTCTATTTTATTATTACTAATCTGATTATGAATTTATTTGACATATGTTATATAATAAATTTTTATTTAGCTCACAATTTGTTTACAGAGTTTTTAATTGCCTATAATTAATTAAAAGTTGAGTGAGGCTCTATCATTGCATGTTACACTTAGCTATGATTTGTGTTCTTCATGCTGGTTAGGTCAAATGAGACACCTAGGTATCACAACCCTCCCTCCTTAAAGAAACCTCGTCCCAAGATTATGAACAAGGCAAACTAGAGGGAAGTACGGTGGTCAAAGTATACCTGTGTATGACGACCAAAATTTTGGATAATGCGTACTCAGGAATTCTTCAGATTCCCAAGTGGATTCGTCTTCTGAGTGATTACTCCATTGAACTTTATAGAATTTGAGTGTTCTTTTACGGGTTGTGCGCTCTTTCTCATCGAGGATCCTTATTGGTTGTTCAGAGTATGTGAGGTCTGGTTGAAGGTGATCATACTCTTCCAAGATTTTGTCAATGGGTGGCTTGAGACACCGCTTTAGCTGAGAGACGTGGAAGGTGTTATGAACTCTAGACAAGTTAGTAGGTAACTCCAGCTTGTAGGCTACATTTCCAAATCGTTCCAAAATTTGGAACGGTCCAATATAATGGGAAGCTAACTTTCCTTTGACTCCAAACCGTTGGATACCCTTCATAGGTGATACTCGGAGATAGACGTAATCACCCTTATTGAAATGCAGTGGTCTACGTCGTCTGTTTGCATACTTCTCTTGTCAGCATTTAGCAGCTTTAAGATTTACCTGAATGGTTTGAACTTTTTCTTCAGCGTTCTTTACAAGATCAGGACCAAATGACACTCTTTCTCCAGATTCAGACCACTTTAGAGGGGTTCTACAACTGCGACCATAGAGTGCTTTAAATGGTGATATTTTCACACTCTCCTAGTAACTATTGTTATACGAAAATTCCGCATAAGGTAGATACTCATCATAATTACCACCATATGTTAAAACACATGCTCTAAGCATATCTTCCAAAATTTGGTTGACACGCTCTATTTGTCCATCAGTAGCGGGATGATAAGTGGAACTACGAATTAAACCTGTACCCAAAGATGCATGCAGCTGCTCCCAGAAACGAGCGACAAACTGCAAACCACGATATGAGATGATGGTCTTGGGTACTCCATGACGACAGAGAATTCTTGCAATGTATAGCTCTGCATATTGCCATACGCTGTTTCTACTATTGATGGGCAGAAAGTGGGCAGATTTTGTGAGTCTGTCCACAATGACCCAAATTGAATCATGCTTCCGAGAGATAAGAGGGAGACCAACAATAAAGTCCATGCTGATGTCTTCCCATTTCCAGGCGGGAACACTCAATGGTTGAAGTAATCCAGCCTGTTTTAGATGGTCAACCTTTACTCTCTGACAAGTATCACATTCTGCAACATATCGAGCAACTTCTCGCTTTATTCTTGTCCACCAAAAATTCCTCTTCAAATCTTGGTACATTTTATTACTACCCAGGTGGATAGAGTATTTGGAGTGATGTGCTTCATCCAAGATTTTCCGTCGAAGTTCAAAGTCCTTTGGTACTACTAAATGGTCATTGAACCCTAGGGTACCGTCCGAGTCTTGTGTGAAGTATTTTGCTTTACCATCTTTAATGTTTTGACAGATGTATTTCATACCAATGTCTTTCTTCTGTGTAGCAATGATTTCTTCATGGATGGTGGAATGTATACTAAGATTGCTGATCACTATAGCAGGCAAAACACGAAGGCTAGGTTCTGAAATAGTTACGTGGTTCCTGCTGTCCTGAAATTCCAGCACTAAGTTATTGTAGTGGATTTTTCTGCTTAATGCATCGGTGACTACATTGGCCTTGCCTGTGTGATAATGAATCTCCAGATTATAATCCTTGATTAATTCCAGCCACCGAAGTTGTCTCATGTTCAGATCGGTCTGAGTGAAAATGTATTTCAAGCTCTTATGATCTGTGTAGATATGCACTAAATTTCCAAGTAGGTAATGCCTCCAAATTTTTAGTGCAAGCACAACTGCAGCTAGTTCTAAATCATGAGTGGGATAATGTTCTTCATGCTTCCGTAGTTGTCGCAATGCATAGGCAATGACATGACCGCTTTGTATAAGCACACATCCAAGTCCTGTCCCAGATGCATCACAATACACGTCAAACGGTTTGGTGATGTCCGGCTGAGCCAATACTGGGGCAGTGGTTAATAATTCCTTCAACATCTGAAATGCTTCTTCACATTTATCATTCCATTCGAACATCACATCGTTTTTTAGTAATCTTGTGATAGGCTTGGATAACTGGGAGAAATTAGGGATGAACCTACGATAATATCCAGCTAATCCAAGGAAACTACAGACTTGATGAACGGTTTTTGGTGGCTTCCAATCTAGCACATCTTAAACTTTGCTGGGGTCTACCGATATTCCTTCTGCTAAAACTATGTGGCCGAGAAATGGCAGACGGCCCAACCAAAATTCACACTTGTTGAATTTTGCATACAATTTGTGTTCTCGGAGACCGAGATGTTGAAGAACAATGCGAAGATGTTCGGCATGCTCTTCCTTGGACTTAGAATAGATGAGTATATCATCAATGAATACTACTACAAATTTGTCCAACTCTGGCATGAATACTGAATTCATGAGGTACATGAAATGGGCAGGGGCATTTGTCAATCCAAATGACATTACTAGATACTCGAATAATCCATATCTAGTAGAGAAGGCGGTCTTCGGAATGTCTTCAGCTCTGATCTTGATTTGATGATAACCCGAACGGAGGTCAATTTTTGAAAAGACCTTGGCACCAACCAATTGGTCAAAAAGGATATCAATACGAGGTAGTGGGTATTTATTCTTGATGGTAACTTCGTTGAGAGGCCGATAATCAACGACCAGACGCAGAGATTTGTCCTTCTTCTTCACAAAAATAGCAGGGCAGCCCCAAGGTGAAGTACTTGGGCGAATGAATCCCTTTTCCAATAACTCATTCAGTTGCTTTTTCAGCTCGTCCAACTCATTTGGGCCCTTCTTATATGGTCGACGGGATATCGGAGAAGTTCATGGCTGTAGTTCTATCTTAAATTCCACTTCACGGTCAGGCGGGAGGCCAGAGATGTCTTCAAGGAACACGTCCAGATACTCATAAACGACGGGAATACTTTCTAGTGATTGCCCTTCCAAGTAATGGACAATCAAGGCTTTCGATGAATTGGTGTTTAGAGAAAGTGTGTCTTTTCCATGCAAGGGAGAGTTGATGTGAACGATACGGGGCTCGATGTCTAGCATGGCTCTATGGGTTTTCATCCAGATCATACCTATGATCAGATCAATTTCTTGATCCTTGAGCATGATGAAGTCGGTGGGGTGAATCTTTTGATTTATCTCTAGTGGAGCTTGACACACTACTTCGTTAACAAAAATTTGTCTAGCAGGAGAGCGGACGGTGTAGCATCTATTTATGATGGTGGTGTGGAGATTATGTTTTTGCATATAAGCTTTGCTAATGAAATTATACGTAGCACAAGAATCAAAAAGTGCCAGGACAGGCTGGCGATAGAGTGCGAGCGTACCGGTCAGAACGGGTCCGCCCTGGGGGATGTCTTCAGCATTGGTGTAGTTCACTTGGGCACCACGTGACGGTGCATTCACATTCCTATTCTGGTTCTGATGCCGGTTGTTGTTGTTGTTGTTGTTGTTGCACCTAGGTGCAGTACAGTTCTTAGAAAAGTGGCTGGTACGACCATAATTATAGCATGGATAGCTGCTTCCATGATCAGCGGGATGGGGGGCATGAGCATTCTGGTTTCCTTGCTGCTGATATGGTGCATGGTATTGATTGTTCTACTATTGATACGGTGCACGAGGTTGGATGTTTTGTTGCTGTGGTGGCCTCGAGTAGTTCTGGCCAAACTGTCGCTGGAACTGCTATCGCGGAGACGCCCGAAAATGCTGTCCGGTAGGTGAAGTGTAAATCAGGCGATGCTTTGCCTGTGGGGCAGCAGAGGCACTAGCAGGGGCCATTCTCCTGCGATCTTCTTTGTCAAATTGGAGCATGGCGCCTTCCTGGACAACAGCAGCATTGACCAAGTCAGTGTATGTGTCGGTTGTCTGCCAAGCCAGACGCTACTTGAGTGTGGCATTCATACCACACAAGAATGCATATCTTTTCTTTTCCTTAGTGTTAACATACTCAGTGGTGTATTGAGCAAGGTGATTGAAAACCTCAGAATATTGGAGGACATTCCTCCCTCCTTGTTTCAGATCCATTAATTCCTGGAATTTCCTCTGCATGAGGCCAGCAGGGATGAAATGAGCACGAAAAGCAGTCTTGAACTCATTCCATTAGGTACGGCGTCCAACGGGCAGAGAAGCTTCATAATTGGCCCACCAGGCACTAGCAGAGCCCTGGAGTTGTTGGGTGGCAAACAACACCTTCTGGTGCTCGGTGCATTCCAGCAGACTGAATTTAGACTCAGTCTGACGCAGCCAATGATCCGCGTCCAGCGGCTCTCTGACATGCTCGAATGTTGGTGGATGAGTACCCAGAAAGTCTGAGTAAGTGCTCTGCCAGGGCTGGTTGTTGTTGTTGCGGTGGTCTCCATATCCAGCCAGATGGGACGTAATATCTACCAGCCAACGAAAATAGCTACGGTGAGTCTATCTAGCTGCTAAGACTTGAACATAAGTAAAGAGCAATACATCATAGCAATATGTAGCCATAGCACAAGTAAATTCCAGAAACATAACCACAACTTTACTACTTAACATATCATTGCCGCTGCTCGAACAAGAGGTACTCATAACCGCGAGGGACGACAATTCGAATTGATTTACATCTTGTAGGGAAAAACCCAAATACATGACATACGCATCACTTAAGAACACGTATGGCCACCGTTCACAACATTGCTATAAAGTCGATCCGGGGCCATCGATCCCGAGTACACGTCCTCCCCGCGATACAGTACTTCATATCCGAGGCTTAACCCATGCACTCTCCAGTGGTCCTCAAACCCGTGCAACCACCGTGCTGTTCACATCACCTCTGGATCGATGAGTATGGCCGTCCAACAATACGGCGCCCAAGTTACTAGGTTTACCAATTCCCATATAAAGGTATGTACTTGGTATGGTTCAATACTTGTCCACGGAGTTGCAACGATAGGTGCTCCATTTTATCAAGTTCGTTAATCAAGTGAACCATAGTTGAATCTATAACCTACCGTTGACTCCACTAGTTTAAGCATAGCATTCGCTAACGGAAAAGCTTACTAACATAAACTAATTATAGGTCATTGCTGGAGTATGCAAGTGGGTTCCATCCAAGTCCTTAAACATGAGCATGGCATGTTAGTGTATGTCTACCTTAAACATCCAAGTTCTGGAGTATGAAAGAATATAGTTTTCCATTCATCAACAACTTAGTGTATGTCTACCTTAAACATGAGCATGGCATAGATGAGAAACACATGGCATTACATGATGATGGTGACATGAAAATGTAGTACTAGGGTCTGTACTTCAGAAAGTTTACTTTCAAGTAACTTAGTTCAAGTGGCAATATGCAAGTGACTAGCATTATACATAAGATTACAAGGTTGAATTACATACTAGCTCTAGGTACATATAGTTACTCAGGAACCATGGACATATATTGGGAAATTAGAATTTCTGCTGTAATGTCAAGATGAATGATTCTGCATGAATATTCCAGGGATGAATTTATTCCTACTTTTGCTAAATGCTCATAAAAGGCAATATTCCTATGGAAATTCCTAAGTTAACTATTAAGTGACCAATTCGACAGCAAAAAGTATACTTAAGGTTCTTCAAATTTTACATGGAATTTTATAGGAGTGTACAAGTGCATAAGGAACAGGAATGTCAAATTTCATAAATAAATTCCTAGCCAATAATTTATATAAATTCAATTACTAAAAATGAAGATTATGCAATAATACTACAAATATGCATATAAATGGAAATGTGCTTTTACAGAAAGTTTAGGTATGCCAAGGTATGATCACTGAGCAAGTTTCATGAATTTACCACTTATATTTATTTACCTATGAATTTATTAAGCTAATTAGGGTTGTAATTTAGGGATTTAAAATAAATTTTGTGCTGCATAAACTTGGACTTCAACTTGTTTTTCTGGTAGAAGGGAATTTTAGGAGTCGAACAAAATTAGTTTCATAATTTTTGGCCTTATATTTCTTGAGTTATTGAATTTCAAACATTAAACCGAAGTTCACTACAATTTACAAAATTGCCACTGGCCATTTCAAAATCCACCCCCCCCCCCCCCCCGCGCGCGTGGCGGCGCTGCGGCTCGGCTGGCTCGCCGGTGATGATCAGCGGCAGGACTTGGGACTTGGTGCTGCTCTACGCGATCAGTGTCTCAAGAGGGTCACGTGGGTGGTGCCGGTCGGAGTCAGGGTGGCCAGAGGGCTGCCGGCGACGAGCGGTGGCGATGTGCGGCGGCGGCCAATGGCGACAGCCGTGTACAGAGGCTAAGCCGATGAGGGAGAGGGTCCAGGAGCATCACCTTGGTGCCACGATGCTCGCTGAAGGACTGGCTGCTGTCGGGGTGGCCGGGGGAGGGGTCGTCACCATGAGCCTCCTCCGCGCGGTGAACGACGGCGGCTCGAGTCTTCTCCAATTCCGGCGAGGGGGCTACGATCCAAGGGAAGCACATCAGGGGGGAAGTTAGAGGAGTTAAATGCGCGCCGATTTGTGAAGGAACCGGCGATGGGGAAGCTACCGAGAGGGAGCTCGGTGCGGCGGCGTTCAGGCGGCTCTGAGCAGGGGAACTTCGGTGGCACTCGCGGAAGAAAGGGAAGGGAGGGAGAGTAGAGATGCTCGGCCTTGGTGGAGAACTTGGGAGTGCGAGAGAGTGGAGTGAGCAGGGAGGGGAAAGCCCTTGGCTGCTGCGGCTTTAAGTGCTGCTCGGTAGAGAGAGAGCACGGGTGAGAGTAGAAAGAGAGAGGGAGGGACGGCGAGCTATCGGCCGGGGAGTGGCTCACCAGCGGGGGGTTGAATGCTAGCCAGTGGCACAGGGGGGTTTGGTAGAGCAGTGGCTGGTGTGGAGCTGCAGTGGCCATCCTGGTGCTCCAGTGATCGACGGTGGCGCGGTACGGCGGCATTGGTGTCGAGCTGGGGCTGGCCAGGGGAAAAAGGAGGGAATTGATTGCCTTGACTTTGAACAGGACTCGGGTTTCACGAGAATTGGCCAGGTTCCATTGCTCCAAACTTCATGCCAATTTTTGTGTATGCCCAGGGAATCATGTGTTCCAACTTGGCGTTTGGGTGCATGATCTGAATCGGCTTAGATAAATTTTGAAAATTCTAGGACAGAAATGCTTTCTTTGACTTTAGGGGAATTTTTAAGGGTATGAAATTTTTACCACAAATTCTGATAAAATTCTCAAAATTCTCTTTTAATGTGGCCATTTAGAATATGCGAAAACATTGGTGCACTTCCATGGGTTTTTGTGATGTTTGAGAATGGCTCTCATTTGGA
Source organism: Eleusine coracana subsp. coracana (assembly GCA_032690845.1). Classification (NCBI taxonomy): domain Eukaryota; kingdom Viridiplantae; phylum Streptophyta; class Magnoliopsida; order Poales; family Poaceae; genus Eleusine; species Eleusine coracana. Next base: position 35,174,445 of record CM064428.1, on the reverse strand, counting down.
TATTCTGGATTTAATTAATTAATCTTCTCCCTTTATTCTTTGGCACCTTGATTAATTATATTTTTAATTAGCCCTCAATTAACATTGGCTTTAGTTAAATTCCATTTTGTGACATGGGATGTCACAGCACACCCCCCTTAAAAGAAATCTCGCCCCGAGATTTCCAAATGGATGAACAAAAGGGACGGGGCATGGGCGGTTACCGTATTTGTGAAGCCGAGAATTCCGGGAAGTTGGTTTTCAGATACTCTTCTTGTTCCCATGTAGCTTCGTCTTCGGTATGGTTACTCCATTGCACTTTGTAGAAGGTGATAGTGTGGCTGCGAGTTACCCGATCCTTTTGATCAATGATTCGGACGGGGTATTCGGGGTAGGAGAGGTCTTCTTCCAATTGTTCGGTGTCAGAGATCACTACGTCGATCGGAGGCTTTAAACACTTCTTGAGTTGGGACACATGAAAGACGTTGTGCACCCGCTCAATGTTTTCTGGTAGCTGCAACCGATAAGCAACAACGCTATGCTTTTTCGTGATCGAAAAAGGTCTGATATAGCGGGGTGCTAATTTTCCCTTGATTCCAAAGCGAGATACACCTTTGTTGGGAGAAACCCAGAGATAGACATGGTCTCCCTTTTCGAACTCCAATGGACGTCTTCTTTTGTTGGAATAACTTATTTGACGGGATTGTGCGGCCTTCATGTTAGCTTGAATTTGATGCACCTTTTCTTCGGCTTGTGTGACCAGATCTGGGCTAAAGGTAATTCTTTCTCCCAATTCTGACCAGTTCAGCGGGGTTCAACACGAGTGACCATACAAGGCTTTGAATGGCGACATTCCCGAACTCTCTTGGTAGCTATTGTTGTAAGAGAATTCAGCGAACGGGAGACAAGATTCCCAATTTCCACGATTGTCCAGAACACATGCTCTCAATAAATCCTCATAATATTGATTTAGCCTCTCGGTTTGACCATTGGTTTGTGGATGATATGCAGAACTTCGGATAAGAGTGGTGCCAAGACAAGCATGCAATTGCTCCCAAAAGCGAGCAATAAACTGGGGACCTCGATCGGAGATGATCATCTTGGGCACACCATGCGAACATAGAATTCGCACAATGTAGAGCTCGGCATATTGTTTGGTAGAGTAGGTTGTATGGACGGGAATAAAATAAGCAGATTTGGTCAACCTATCCACAATAACCCATATCAAATCATGCTTCCTGGGTGTGGGGTAATCCAACGATGAAATCCATAGCAATGTCCTCCCATTTCCAAGCGGGGATTTTTAATGGGTGAAAAAGACCGGCTGTTCTCAAGTGATCGGCCTTCACACGTTGGCATGTATCGCATTCGGAGACATAACGAGCAACCTCTCATTTCATACGCGCCCACCAAAACTTTTCTCTTAACCCACGGTACATCTTGTTGCTGCCGGGGTGTATGGAGTATTTGGACAAGTGAGCCTCATCCAAAATTTTCTTTTTTAGCCCTTCGTTCTTTGGAACAACAAGGCGGTTGTTGAACCATAGTACTCCCTCTTCATCTTGTCGAAAACATGTCGCTTCCTTCTTCCCTATTTTCTGGCGGATATATTCCATTCCCTTGTCCTTCTTTTGGACTTCCACAATTTCTTCCTGAAGGGTAGGAATAAGCGCTAAATTATACAAGGATCCATATGGAATGACACGAAGACTTGGTTCGCTAGGATCTGAAATTGTGCAAGCTTCCATAGAGCAAACGATGGCGTGATTGCATTGGTCCCTTTGACTCAAGGTGTCGGCAACCACGTTGGCTTTCCCGGGGTAATAATGAATTTCCAATTCATAATCCTTGATTAATTCTAACCATCTACGCTGCCTCATGTTCAGTTCTTGTTGAGTGAAGATATATTTGAGACTTTTGTGGTCGGTGTAGAGGTTAACAAGATTACCGAGCAAGTAATGGCGCCAGGTTTTCAAGGCTAGGACGACGGAGGCCAATTCCAAATCATGAGTGGGATAATTTTGCTCATGCTTCCGGAGCTGTCATGATGCATAGGCAATGACACGGCCTTCTTGCATAAGCACACAACCCAATCCGGTGTCGGAGGCATCGCAGTAAACATCGAACGGTTTTGTGATAACGGGTTGAGCCAAAACCGGAGCGGTTGTCAAATGCTTCTTGAGCGACTGAAAAGCTTCTTCACATGCACTACTCCACTTGAACTTAGCATCCTTTTCCAGCAACTTGGTCATAGGCTTGGCAATGCTTGAGAAGTTGGGGATGAATTTCCGATAATAACCGGCAAGACCAAGGAAACTACGAATTTGCTTGACCGATTTTGGAGCTTTCCAATTTAGCAGATCCTCTACTGTGCTAGGATCCACGGCTACTCCTTCTGCTGATATGACGTTACCCAAGAATGGAACTTGCTTTAGCCAAAATTCACATTTGCTAAATTTGGCATGAAGTTGATGATCTCAGAGTCGTTGTAGAACAATATGGAGGTGTTCGGCATGTTCTTCCTCGGACTTGAAATAGATCAGAATATCGTCAATGAATACCACTACAAACTTATCCAACTCGGGCATGAACACGGAATTCATCAAATACATGAAGTGGGCTGGAGCATTGGTGAGACCAAAAGACATGACAAGATATTCGAACAGGCCATATCGAGTGGAGAAAGCTATTTTTGTAATATCTTCGACTCGGATCTTTATTTGATGATAACCGGATCGGAGATCAATCTTGGAGAAGACTTTAGCACCCACTAATTGATCAAAGAGAATATTGATTCGAGGTAGAGGGTACTTGTTCTTGATGGTTACGGCGTTCAATGGCCTATAGTCAACACATAGGCGTAGGGTCCTGTCTTTCTTCTTCACAAATAGAGCGGGACAGCCCCAGGGAGATGAACTTAGTCGGATGTAGCCCTTGTCCATAAGCTCTTGTAACTGCTCTTTCAACTCTGCTAACTCATTAGGAGCCATTTTGTACGACCTACGAGAGATAGGCGCTGTGCCGGGTATGAGTTCAATCTTAAACTCAACATCCCTGTCCGGAGGCATTCCCGGCAAATTGTCAGGAAATACGTCGGGAAACTCACATACCACTGGAATATTTTCTAGCTCTTTTCCTTCAACATGACACACTTGAGAAGTGGACAACTTGGGATATGGCAATCGGAGAATAGAGGGGCCATGTAAGGGTGAGTTCAAATGGATTTCCCGGTCCTTAATGTGTAGTACGGCTTTATGACTAGTCATCCATTTCATACCAAGAATTATGTCGATGCTTTGGCCATCTATGATGATTAGGAAAGTGGGGTATATGTTGTTTGCTAGCTTAAGTGGCACTTTTCTTAACTCAAGATGGGCTCTTATTTTTCCACCGGGAGATGTGATGATGTATGGTGTTCCCATAGTGGCGGGGGTGATTTTCAAATGATTCGCACATGCTTGACTAATAAAATCATGTGTTGCTCCTGAATCAAAAAGAACCATGGCAGCATGTTGGTTGATTGAGAACGTACCCGCAAGAATGGGTTCTCCAACTTGGGTCTCTTCGACCGTGGTATAGTTGACTCGGCCATTCTTGTGCGTGGGGTAGAAGACTGGGGACGACTTCCATTGCTGCCATTGTTGTTGCCGCTGCTGTGGTTGTTGTTGTTGTTATTCCCGGGAGTGTTGTTGTTGTTGTGGTTGTTCGGGTTGCGCTTCGGAAACCGACACTCCTTAGCAAAATGACCGGTGCGGCCGCAGTTGTAACATGGCTGCGATGAGTTGGTCTTCACCACTTGGTTACTCTGCTGCAGAGGGCGAGAACCAGAAGATTGCTGCTGGCTGCCTCCATGGAATCGAGAGTGCTGCTGTGGGAATGATGGACGAGATCCTCCTCCTGACGGTACCGCAGCCCGGAATTTCTATCCAGTCGGGGAGGTGATGGCTAGCTTGTACTTGGGCGGTGCGGAGCCGTATGAACTTCCCATAGCATGTTTCCTCTTCTTGTCTTCCTGGTTGGCACGGATGGCATCTTCTTCCACGATGGCGGCACTCATCAAATCGTTGAATGTGCCGGCGGTGACTTGTGCCAAGCGGTCTTGCAGCTTCGGGGTAAGACCCGAACAAAAACAATCCTTCTTCTCATCTGTATCAGCGTGATACAACACGTACTGAGCAAGGTAGTTGAATTTCCGTGCATACTCTTGCACGGTTCCGGAGCCTTGCTTCAAGTGGAGGAACTCCTACAACTTGTGCTTCATGAGTCTAGCGGGGATGTGGTGCGCACGAAAAGTTGTGCAAAATTCCGCCCATGTGACTTGGTGCAGCCAGCGGCGAGAGCGGCGGTGAAGCTGGCCCACCAAGCACTCGTGGAGCCACGGAGCTGCTGCGCGGTGAAGAGGGGCTTCTACTGCTCGGTGCAGTGGAGGAGAGCGAACTATGCACATACAACTACGATATCTCATGAGATCTCCACCCTACGTACATACTACTACTCGGTCACCCGGCATGGCTATCACCATCGGACTCCATGTCCATATCACCCGGGCAAGGGGGTGCTTTGAAGTCGACACCGGAGTCACCGTTCTCACTCAAATCAGCGTCATCGGGGGGAATCACTGTGAGTGGAATGGGTGGCTCATCGTTAAGGATGGCGTTCAGCTGGCCATTAGCAGCTTGGAGATGTCCGATGAGCTGCTCTTGCTGCGCGATGATGACGTGAGCGTCGTTGAGGTTTCCTTCCATCACATCCCGCGCATCTTGAGCTTCTTCGCGCTGAGTCTGTAGCTCAATTCGCTCCTCCAAGAGAGCGGTAACCTGACCATGAAGAGAGTAAATCTCCTCTTGGGCAGTGGTGAGCTGGGCGTTGCGTTGGTTCAGTTGCTCCTGCAACTCGTCGCTTGCATCGCCCTCAATGATAAGCTGAGCATCGTGGAGTTGCTCGAAAAGGTCGGCCTGCTCCAACTCACTAGTGTGCATCTTGTCATCAAGGACTGCAACCATTGCATCACGCTCTGTGAGCTGGGCATCACGGGCGACAAGCGTGGATTGCAGCGCCTCGCACTCTCGTTCCAACTCGAGAATGCGGGCGGCAAGGTACTTGGGGTCCTTCACGAGCTTGCCAACATCCATCTGCCGGAATAGAGTTTTGCAAGGGTGAGTCAAAACTTAATATCCCACTATGCATACATGCTCAAAGTAGCATAAGGAATGATTGGTAACAGAAAAGACATGAGGTTCCCGATCCGTTTAACGACCGGTAACGACAATTCCTGCGGTCGACGGAGTGACCCGTAGAAATGAGCAAAAACACCTAGCTTCTGGAAAGAATTAGAATTTTTGTATCGTACAAAAGTTGTAGAGAATTTCATCATATTTCCAACGCATACTAACACATATCCATCCACTAAAGTCTCTAGGAGTTATGATCATCCAAAGACAAGGGACAGAGAAGGAGCAATTTCTGACATTCCAGAAAAAGCTACTGTTTTTGCAAAATTTGACCTAGTTCCGAAATTATCCAAGACAAAGTTCCTAAACCAAATTTGTAGAGCAAAACCTCAGCTTTCCATCGAGTTCTTATGCACCTTCATTGAATTAAAATTGAGGAAGTTATGCTCATTTTAGTGAAACTGACTTTTCTGACAGAATTCGTTTCTTATCGGTTGACTTCAAATTTTTTGGTTTAGGTGCCATAGGTATTCAAAATTGTCCAAAACTTGGTCATTTCACCAGGTTGCAATCTTAGTGACCCTTTTACATGATTTAGTAAGGTGGGATGCATATGGTATGCATGAATGCCAAGCTCAATATGATGGTTTCCTACATCCTCACAAAAAAAAAAACTTGACCGATTATATAGCTCGATCCTTTCGGTGGCACACACACCTCTCACACGTTTGTCTAACGAACTACACGTGGTTAGTGTACCTGCAAGAGATCCATTTCAGAAACAATACATCAAATTCAAAAGAAACAAGCCAAAATAACAATGACAGTTTATGCCCAGGTATTTGCCCACCCGGAAGGCAGCCGACGTTTAAATGCATTTGGTCCGCGCATCAATCAAAGCCCAGGTCTTTGCCCACCCAGAAGGCGTTCGGTATTTACAGCGCAACCGATCCGCGCAAAATGACGTACCTTCATTGAAGAATCCGTAGTTGCAGGTAATTTAAACAAACATAACCCAGGGTTAGCTTTGCCACCTACAAGACTCTTATATGGGCACTACTAGTTCGTACCTCACCGTAAGGCATAAAAACGGCTTGTTTACGTTTTAAAATGCTCATTTATGTGTAGCTTATCCCAAGATGGCTCTGATACCAGCTGTGACAACCCTACTCCAAAAGTAGAGAGTGTCGCACAGGATCGTCTCGGGAGATGATTAACGAAGTAACCATACACAACATTCACACATGAACATTCATCATTTACAAAGTTACATCACTTAGTTGCATAATATTACAAGTTCAGAGATCAAATGAAAACAAGTTCAGATTTGATACAATACATATGTCCTTATTACATTTACATAATTGATCGGAAGCGATAAAATGGCAAAATACGACATCGATCCCTACGTGAACCATGCCAGCCCTATGGCGATGGCTCACTCATCGCGGTTAGGAGAGCTAGGGACCCATTCAATGGTCCAATTCTGAGGCTCCTCACCTTCCCACACAACCTTGTTACAACAATCACAATATCTGGCCTGAGGAAAACCTGAAAAACAACATCATCGCAAAGCCTGAGTACCTAACATAGTCCGCAAGACTTACCCGTCAAAAGGTTTACTAAAACCGACTCCTAGTATGCAGGAGGCTGATCGGGTTTATTTGATAATTGCATAAAAAGCTCCTATTAGTTCTATGATGTACTTTTATTTCCTTAATCAAGATTTTACTTTGCTTATTGCAGAAAATAGCTACGGTGAGTCTATCTAGCTGCTAAGACTTGAACATATGTAAAGAGCAATACATCATAGCAATATGTAGCCATAGCATAAGTAAATTCTAGAAACATAACCACAACTTTACTACTTAACATATCATTGCCGCTGCTCGAACAAGAGGTACTCATAACTGTGAGGGACGACAATTCAAATTGATTTACATCCTGTAGGGAAAACCCCAAATACACGACATACGCATCACTTAAGAACACATATGGCCACCGTTCACAAGATTGCTATAAAGTCGATCCGGGGCCATCGATCCCGAGTATACGTCCTCCCCGCGATACAGTACTTCATATCCGAGGCTTAACCCGTGCACTCTCCAGTGGTCCTCAAACCCGTGCAACCACCGTGCTGTTCACATCACCTCTGGATCGATGAGTATGGCCGTCCAACAATACGGCGCCCAAGTTACTAGGTTTACCAATTCCCATATAAAGCTATGTACTTGGTATGGTTCAATACTTGTCCATGGAGTTGCAATGATAGGTGCTCCATTTTATCAAGTTCGTTAATCAAGTGAACCATAGTTGAATCTATAACCTACCGTTGACTCCACTAGTTTAAGCATAGCATTCGCTAACGGAAAAGCTTACTAACATAAACTAATTATAGGTCATTGCTGGAGTATGTAAGTGGGTTTCATCCAAGTCCTACACTTAATGCACAACACAATATTCCTAACTTGTGACAAAGTATAAAGGACTCAAAAATTAATTGGGTATGCACGGGGGCTTGCCTTGGGAGTGATCGTAGTTAGTGTCTTCACCAAAGTTCACTTCAGATCCCGGCTGTTCCGGTGTGATCTCCTCGGTCTCGGTCCCTATATGAAATAAATCATGCATAAATACGAAGTAATAGACAAAGGTTCATGGAGTTCTTTAATTAAAGATGAAATAAATGGCATAATGATTCATGGCACTTCCTCAACAAAAAAGAATTAATGAAACTGATACTCATGAATGAATGTGTATGCACACGCATGTATGACATGACAACCACTGAATTTGAAGGGGACAAACTTCTAATTAAAAGAATATAGTTTTCCATTCATCGACAACTTAGTGTATGTCTACCTTAAACATGAGCATGGCATAGATGAGAACCACATGGCATTACATGATGATGGTGACATGAAAATGTAGTACTAGGGTCTGTACTTCAGAAAGTTTACTTTCAAGTAACTTAGTTCAAGTGGCAATATGCAAGTGACTAGCATTATACATAAGATTACAAGGTTGAATTACATACTAGCTCTAGGTACATATAGTTACTCAGGAACCATGGACATATATTGGGAAATGAGAATTTCTGCTGTAATGTCAAGATGAATGATTCTGCATGAATATTCCAGGGATGAATTTATTCCTACTTTTGCTAAATGCTCATAAAAGGCAATATTCCTATGGAAACTCCTAAGTTAACTATTAAGTGACCAATTCGACAGCAAAAAGTATACTTAAGTTGCTTCAAATTTTACATGGAATTTTATAGGAGTGTACAAGTGCATAAGGAACAGGAATACCAAATTTCATAAATAAATTCCTAACCAATAATTTATATAAATTCAATTACTGAAAACGAAGATTATGCAATAATACTACAAATATGCATATAAATGTAAATGTACTTTTACAGAAAGATTAGGTATGCCAAGGTACGATCACTGAGCAAGTTTCATGAATTTACCACTTATATTTATTTACCTATGAATTTATTAAGCTAATTAGGGTTGTAAGTTTAGGGATTTAAATAAAATTTTTGCCGCATAAACTTGGACTTCAACTTGTTTTTCTGGTAGAAGGGAATTTTAGGAGTCGAACAAAATTAGTTTCATTATTTTTGGGCTTATATTTCTCGAGTTATTGAATTTCAAAGTTTAAACCAAAGTTCACTACAATTTACAAAATTGCCACTGGCCATTTCAAAATCCCCCCCCCCCCACCCACGCGCGGCGGCACTGCGGCTCGGCTGGCTGGCCGGCAACGATCGGCGGTAGGACATGGGACTTGGTGCTGCTCTATGCGATCAGTGTCTCAAGAGGGTCACGTGGGTGGTGGTGGTCGGAGTCAGGGTGGCCGGAGGGCTGCCAGCGACGAGCGGCGGCGATGCGCGGCGCGGCCAACAGTGACAGCCGTGTACAGAGGCTAAGCCGGTGAGGGAGAGGGTCCAGGAGCATCACCTTGGTGCCGTGGTGCTCACCGAAGGACGGGCTGGTGTCGGGGTGGCCGGGAGAGGGGTCGTCACCGTGAGCCTCCTCCGCACGGTGAACGGCGGCGGCTCGGGTCTTCTCCAATTCCGGCGAGGGGGCTGCGATCCAAGGGAAGCACATCAGGGGGGAAGTGAGAGGAGTTAAACGCACGCTGATTTGTGAAGGAACCAGCGACGGGGAAGCTACCGAGATGGAGCCTGGCGCGGCGGCGTTCAGGCGGCTCTAAGCAGGGGAACTCCAGCGGCGCTCGCGGAAGAAAGGGAAGGGAGGGAGAGCAGAGATGCTCGGCCTTGCTGGAGAACTTGGGAGTGCGAGAGAGTGGAGTGAGCAGGGAGGGGAAAGCCCTTGGCCGCTGCGGCTTTATGTGCTGCTCGGCAGAGAGAGAGCGCAGGTGAGAGCAGAAATAGAGAGGGAGGCACGGCGAGCTGTCGGCCGGGGAGTGGCTCACCAACGGGGGGTTGAATGCTGGCCGGTGGCACAGGGGTGGCCAGCGTGGAGCTGCAGTGGCTGTCCTGGTGCTCCAGTGATCGACGGTGGCACGGTACGGTGGCGTTGGTGTCGAGCTGGGGTTGGCCGGGGGAAAAAGGAGGGAATTGACTGCCTTGACTTTGAACAGGACTCGGGTTTCATGAGAATTGGCCAGGTTCCGTTGCTCCAAACTTCACGCGGATTTTTGTGTATGCCCAAGGAATCATGTGCTCCAACTTTTATTTTGGGTGCATGATCTGAATCGGCTTAGATAAAGTTTGAAAATTCCAGGACAGAAATGCTTTCTTTGACTTTAGGTGAATTTTTAAGGGTATGAAATATTTACCAAAAATTCTGATAAAATTCTCAAAATTCTATTTTAATGTTTCCATTCGGAATATTGAAAAACATTGGTGCACTTCCATGGGTTTTTGTAATGTTTGAGAATGGCTCTCATTTGGATATTCTTGATTTAATTAATTAATCTTCTCCCTTTATTCTTTGGCACCTTGATTAATTATATTTTTAATTAGACCTCAATTAACATTGGGTTTAGTTAAATTCCATTTTGTGACATGGGATGTCACATACATATATTACGCGACCGTACACAGGGGTGTAGCGATCCATCTACTCCTGGTCTATATCTTCTGGCTCTTCTAGTTCTTTCGGTTCCATAGGCTCTTCTGGTTCCTCCAGATCCATCATTTCCACATCATTAATACCGGTAGGTGCCATCTCTACATCCTCTTGTTCTCCATACTACGGTGACGATCTCATCCCAATTCCCTTCAATAGGAAGGTGGGCAGCCTTGAATGCATCCAAGTCATCTTGAGCCTTAGTCATGTCATGCTCAAAATCTGCTGCATCCTGCAAGGCTTGGTCACGTTCTTCTATAATCGCATCCATCTCTTCATTCTTTGCTTGAATTTGTTGGTTCAGTTCTGCAATTTTCTCATCCTTAGCTTGTTTTTCTACTTCAGAAAGTCGAAGTGCAGCATAAAACACATCCAGACACCGACAAAGGTTTGTGCACAAGGCGAAAGCGGACAAGCCATAATACTCTACTATGTGCAGCATAGGATCATGGTGGCGATGGTTTGGATGAAAGATGAAATCCACATGCCTAATCAACTCAAAATCTGTCACATCATTGATGGGCAGCAAGGTGACGGGTGATCCAGCAACATCATGCTTGCGGTCTTCGCAGAATCGAGTGAGTGCCTTGAAAGCAGCAACATTCCAAGTGGAAGGCAAATCTATCCCAGTGATGCTAATGGTCCAGGATTCCCATGCGGGAGTGACTGAGTAGTTGGCGGGAACTACCACATGGATGCAACATGAGGGAACTCCATGCTCCTCAAATTCCTTGCCAACATAAGTGGGAGGAATGTGATATCCGAAACTCTACAGAACTCTCCAAAATAGATGAACCATCCCAGTGAATTCCAGACCGTCGGTGATCTCCCAACCCGGTGGTGGTTGGTTGTTATTTTCAGCCATCTACAAGGAAAGTAATTTGATTGAGTCAAACCTTCCTTACAGTAAAAATGTATTTCACATAAAGTGCTATGAAGTACTGAGACAAAGTTTCAGTTTACATTTTCCAGTCTCATGGGGTAATATTACGGCAACGGGTTTTAAAGTAGATTCTGTCTTCAAGGTCTTCAAAATTGGGGCTTGGAACCATGTTACAGTATACTTTCATAGCTTTCTAGATTGTATTTACACTCTCAAAAAATCCAAGTAATTCTGGACTTATGAATTTTGCAAGCTCAGGTTGGCTGATTCTGTTTCTGGATGACAGGGGCTTAGTGATTTGGCTCTACTGGACAGTGGGAAACTAATAAAATTATGGAACCTATTCGAGGTGAAAATAGACTTCAAGGGCTTTCCGGATTGGGTTCAAACACCTAAAATTTCAAAGTACAACTCCAGTTATGAAATTTATAAGTTCAGGGTTATGCTGGAAACAGTGTGTTGGCAGATTATACTTGTTCTCTGTTTCTGAGTTTGTTACTGTTATGTTCAATAAATAAATTAAACTTTGGATGACAGAGGATGCTTAGACCTTTCTAAAAAGTATTTGTATGCCTTATTTGGTTGAGTAATTTAATAACTATGAATTTTTGAAGTTGGCAGCTAAAAACAGGACAGATTCTTGTTAACTTGACAATTGAACTTGTATTTTGAATTTTTATGCTCAACAGGCTTAGAAATTTTGTATCCATAGGTTGGTGAGTAAGATGAGAACAAATTTTAGTTTACTTAAAAGGGATGCATAATGCAAAATTTTCATTTTATTAACCTATCGTTCCTCACAACACAACACATATTTTACCAATACTTAGCGGCACGAATATTCAGTGACGACCCACACTGAACACGTAAGTTATTCTAAATGTTATACTAACGGTGTTAGTGTACCTACAGAAGATCCATTTCAGAAACAATACATCAAATTCTAAAGAAACTATAAAAATAAGCACAATTCTACTAGTAACGATCCATGGAAAAGGATCACCCTGTGATAAGTCACGAGCCAACAGTGTCTCGTATCCGTCTGCGAGCACAGACACTGATATCACGCGTGTCGGTTAAGTACGTATGTACCTACATTTGAAGAAGCCGTAGATGCAAATAATGTAAACAAACATAACCCAGGTTAGCTTTGCCACCACCCTATTATCTATATGGGCAATACTAACATATCCTCACACGTAACATCGTAGTTTTTGAAAATATGATTTATTTGTTGTATTTTTGATGGACCATGGCTCTGATACCAGCTGTGACACCCCTTCCCGGAGGATCGAGGTCTCGAAGGTGCTGATAACGCAGACACTTGATAATACAACATTTATCCAAATTTAAGTTGAATATTACATCATTAAGTTACCAGAGTGTAGTGGAATAGTACAAGTTCATGAATGTTTTGAAAACAGCGGAAGCAAATAACGTTAAGAAAACTATGAGCTCGATGATACAACGTAGTAATGATTCATGCCCGAAGAACCATCACTCTAGCAGCACACAACATCACTACGACGGCAAGTCGGACTCCCAGTGGGCAGTCCAACCCTCAGGGACTTGCACGTCCCAAGGCATCACATCTACAGGCAATTCTATTTCTTCATTACCTATAAAACAACAATGGCACAAAGCTTGAGTACTAATTACTCAGCAAGACTTACCCGTCGGACACCTAGACATGCAATGGCTCTAATAGGTGGCTTGTTTGAAAGGTCTCGCACTAAGTAACCTATTAGTTCTATCATGTTTTATTTGTTAAATTAAATGGGTTGAGCTGAAATGTAACTTTAGTTGCAACAATAGTATAATAAAACAATACATAAAGTAATAAAACATAAGAGCAATAATAGTAACTTCAACAATAAACATCATAATCAAATTCCAAGTACCATGTGCAACTGCGTGATTGGCGCGGTGACCAAGTGGTACTCAGTACTGCGAGGGACAGCAATTACAATCGATTTACACTAGCTGGGAAAACCCGAGATACACGACACATACGTACTAATTAAGCACATACACCACAGCCCGAGTGTGGTGACGTCGAGTGGGCATGCCGTTCTACCAACAATACTTCGTGGTATGAACCACCCACTGCAACAGCAGGAGGGTCAATGACCAACGCACCTTAATCATCCTTAATGCAAGTGACCTTTAATGCTACATCGGTTTACTAGTGCCCATAAACTAGCATGCATTCGGTACTGTTCAATACTTGATCAAGGGGCCGACCACGGACGGGTCCTAGGTTTGACAAGGCAGGGCTACCACAGCCAATACCCATGTGTTGCTGCAAACCTACATATGCAATATCCTTGCCCGGTCATAACATCAAAAGTAAACTTCTTTTAATAATTCCCGTTCCAGTGGTCAAGTTCATTCCTTAGTAATAATAATATCTACCAAGACTAGTAATTAGTAAGCATAGCATGACAGTACTGATTCTACTAAAGTTCTAAAGACAGTAGCATAGGTCATTTGGATATCATGCAAGGTGGTTTTCAATCAACTCCTGTGACCTAATGCAACAATAATCATAGACACTAGTAATGGTATAAACTAGCAAAATTTTATAAAAAGGCGAATGCAAACCAGGGCTTGCCTAGATTAATGTTAGTGCTAGCAACTACAACTTCTTTCTCTTGAGGGTCAATGTCCTTCTAAAAGTCTTCCTCTTGCTCCTGATGGTCGTTACTTATATGATGGAATTGAGTTAACGGCATTGTCGGAACACCGTTTTATGCAATGATATGATACCTACAAGCACATTATGTTTTAATGTCAATTAAATTTATTATTATGTTCTCGAAGCCATATGCTTCAGAGAAGTAAAGTTGATATTTAAGATTTTAGGTATATATATTCTTTATGCAATTAAATAGAGTAAATGAGTGGTATTGGAAATTTAATTAATTAGTTTAGTAAATTTATGTTTCTGGACATGGGTGATTTACTGTGGACAGAGGCATATATGAATGATTGTTGTGCCAAGTGGTAAGGGCAAATTATTTACAGAATAATTACTAGAATTAATCTAAGAAAACACACTAAATAAATTCCAGAGCCTCAAATAATTCATATATCACCAAGCCAAAATTTGTAGTGATAGATAATCATGTTTTCACTCAGCATGTCAAAAATCAAGATTTAATTTTATTCCTACAATTTCTGGTGAGTTATTTAGTGTTTTGACAATTAAATGTATTATTAAAAAACAAGTACAGAGGCAGTGGTTTATCATTTTACTAAAATAGAGCACTGAAAGATGAATCTAACAAAATTTGTTTGAGCCTCATTGGATTTTTATTCGATTTACTAGGAGTTTTCAAAGGTTTAAGTATTTTTCTGGGATTTTTCTAGGTATTTTCTGATTTCAAGGAGTGCCACGTAGGTGACACATAGGCGCTAGCTCAGCGCCATGCAGGCTGCCAGTCGGATGCCAGTCAGCGCCGGGGTCAGCAGCGCCGGAGCTCGGTCAAAGCTCGTTGCCGGCGTCTCTACGCGATGGAAGCTCGCCACAGTACCGGGGAATTGTTGCGCGCATCAAGGGAGACGGATTGGTGAAGGTTGGGAGGGAGGTGACTCACCGAAGGGGTGCCAACAACGAGAGGCTGTGGAGGTCGAAGGTTCGGCGGTGTCGCAATGATAGCTCGGAGCGGGAAAGTAGTCGGGGTCTCCTCCTATAGCTTCACGGCGACTCGGGGAGGCTCGACATCACATCGGATTGCGTCGGGGAGGGCTGGAGGGTAGTGCTAGTCGTCAAGGCGGCTCGATCTTTGTCGGCGCCAGAGCAGAGTCAGGGGAAAAGGGGATTGCCAGCGACTTTGCACACGAAAATTAGAAGGGGTTAAGGCAAGCTCGTTCGATCAAGAGTTGCGCAAGCGGTAGAAGAGGAAGGAAGGGACCAGGCTCACCAGAGGTAGCAAAATTCGGCCGGCGGCAGAGGAGCTCACCGAAGGCGCTTGATTCAGGATTTTTCTTCGATTCAGCCAAATACGCGCGCGGGTTCAGCTGGACCAGTACGTGGGGAGGGGAGTGGGATTGTGCGTAGCTATTTCCGTCCTTGGCTCGGCTCGGGAGGCAGCGGGTGGTCGAACAACACGATTGAGCTCAGAGCTGTATAATGGTGGGGAGGAGCCGAGTGCAGAGAGAAGAAATGGGGAGTGCAGAGAGCAAGAGGCGGTTGCAGAGTGAATTGTGAGGCTCTTGGGTGCGCTTTGAGTTGCGCACAGGGGAGAGGAGCAAGTGGGGGACGCGAGCGGAAGAAGGGGCAGAAATTGAATGCCGATCAGTCATGTCGCTGGCGTGTAGGCGGGAGAAGGGGCGAAGCGGATCTGTTGGGCGAGCTCGTGGCGGGATCAGAGGGGATGGGATAGCATGGCGAGGCAGAGGGGGCAGGCGTGCTGTAGCTCGCGAGGAGTCCCGAGGCGTGGATGGTGCAGACGGTGGTGTGCGGGGGAGGAAGGCGCTGGCAGGGGGGAAGGCTCTGCGCCAGTGAAAGGAGGAAGAAAGAAGATTTTTCACTGTACCCCCTAAACTATTTGATTCTAAGCAAAACAGACCCTGGTCAATGGTATTTCCAAATAAGATAGCTAGGGAGCTCCTAAAATCATGGAAATTTGTACAAAGGCCCTTCGGGATATTTGTGGTGCTCTGGTGGGACCCATTTGGTCAGAATATTTATAATTATTTTACAATTAATTCCCCATTGTGAAAGGTTTCTATGCTTTAATTAATTAATTAGGGTATTTCCACAATTGGTAAAATGCTCATTAAATTCCTAAAATTCTATTTTATTTTTACTAATATGATTATGAATTTATTTGACATATGTTATATAATAAATTTTTATTTAGCTCACAATTTGTTTGCAGAGTTTTTATTTGCCTATAATTAATTAAAAGTTGATTCAGCCTCTATCATTTCATGTTACACTTAGCTATGATTTGTGTTCTTCATGCTGGTTATGTCAAATGAGACACCTGGGTGTTGCATTCACATTATTCTTAAAGCCTAACAAACACCAACAAATACTTTTGGCGTCATACTAGGGATAGTGATATTCTTGATGCGATGTTAAGAAATACCAGCAAGCAGGCACTACCACAAACCAAACAAGACATCTAATACTAAACCACACCTATCCATATCAGCCCTGTGCTTTGCGCTATTTTCCTGGGTGGCCGCTCCATGAATTTGGTTTGTATGACCACAAGCAGGCACTACCACAAACCAAACAGGACATTACCCGTACCTGTGCATACCCGCACCATCATCAACATCCTCCTACTTGGGTCATTGTTGGTGGCCGATTAAACCCAAAATCATCGACCAACCGGTCTTGAAATGCAAGGTAAAGACCAAAGTTTAATAAATATTTGTTTAAACTAATAAAGTACCACGAGTTTTGATGAAATATGTGTTTGCATGCATAAGAGAGCCAAAATATGCAAAAACATGAAGAATCACCCAGTCGACCGATCACGACTCTGACACAGCCGTTTTCACGAGCCGACAGGGTCATTTTTAGACTGAACCAGCCGACAGGGTCATAAACGGCTGAAATCAGCCACCCGGCTGGTAAACTAGGGTTGTTTTCAGGCTGAAATCAGGAATCAGCCAACAGGGTGATAAACGGCTGAAATCAAGGTGTGACCCAGCGGACCTTGTCGACCAACGGGCTTGCCACCCGGCCTACGGAGACATTCGACCCATTAAGCCTACTGCGTGGCCTGCCATGCCTACCGACATAAAACCAAAGGAAAAAGGCCAACCGGCACTCAAAACCGACCTCAGAACATCATCACGGCCATCAAAAATGAGTTGGTTGGAGAAGCGACATGATCCAAGGGCCGCCTGGCCTTGCCCGCCACCCAGCGGTGCATGCTGACTGGCTGCCCGACCGTCCGGCACATATGGCCGCCCGGCATGGCCCACCGCCCAACGGACCGACTTTCTCCCACCGACTCTCCTTCACTCACAAGTACTTGCTAGCCCATCGCCACCTATAAATAGAGGGGAAATTCGGAAGAAAAGAAGGATCAATCAAGCAACACACAGGAGTCCATTTCCCACTACTTGTGCCGCAATGTAGAATAGGGTAGTTAGTGGGAGTTAGAGTCTAGTCGAGAGCATCACTCGGGGTTCCGGAATCATCTTGGAGTCTTGGTATGAGCTCTCTTGTATCTTTTCTCCTTTGTAAGACTTACCCTTTATCAATATAAAATATCTATCCATTTATATCTTGTCAAGTATTTATTTTAATTTAGTCATTTCCTTAAGTTGCAATTATCCGGTAGAAACATTGTTGTGTAGTTCACGAGTTTCCCGGCTAGGATTTAATTAAGTTTAGTTCCTTCTAGGACTTAGACTTGGTTATTTCCCGGCTATTCTTTCACTCGATCAACGGAAGAATATCTCATGAAGGCGTAGGTGCGGTGCCTAAGTTAACACTAACTAGATTTGCATTCGTCCCCACGGGCTGTGTGGTAGGCGGCAGGTGGTGACAACCCTGTCCGTCCCTTTAGTAATCCACCACGTTCAGGCCGTCTTAGTCAGGGTTGTCTAGCGAGAGCATACCCACTAGTATAGAGGCTAGTTACCGGCCCATATTAGTGTAACGTTTTCGTGCCCCGAAGTGAGCTAACAGGTGAAAGACTCGAGGCTGTACCAAGAAATTGGTGTAAGCACTCAACCCGAGTAACTAGGATTTGACGCTTGACTTAGATATATTAGGAAGGTATAATTTTAGGAATCTTAGACTTAGACTCGCTGTCCTCCTGGCTAGCTTAACCTATCTCTTTATTTATCTTAGTGTGGATTTCTCCTATGTTACTACCCCACTCTATCATTGATTATCCTTACCCCCATCTTTGGCTAGCTAGTATAATTCTTATAGTTATATCTTTATTAAACCAAGATAATCTTATGCCTAGCTTCCCTAAGGAAAATAAATACGATACCTTGGAATACTCCTGGATGAAATGCTACAATGGTGTTCCGTGTGCTTGCAGATTAATACACATTATTCTTAAGAGCATAACAAACACCAACAAATATTTCTGGCGCCGTACCAAGAATAGTGATATTCTTGATGCGATGTTAAGAAGTACCAACAGTCATCTAAATTACCCAAATGATAATTAGGTTCGAGTGAATATTAGTCAAGTTTATTATTATTCATTTTATACCCTAAAGTATTGTACTAGCATAACGTACCCAAACTCAACCCCAATGGCCCAAACCAGGCGACAAGGATAGGAAAAATCAATTTCTCGACAACCCTAACATAGGATTCAAATTTAGACAAGCATGCATGAAAATAAACTAATATCCTCAATAGGTGTAGTATGGTCAAGGATACTTGCCTTGTTCTCCCGCTGGCTGCTGCTCAAAATCAAGATCCTGGAAACTCTGGTGCTGCTCCTCGTCTAATATTGATAAATACCGGAAAAGTATAATATAAACAAATAAGGAACAGTACACCTAACATTTCCTAATGACTATGACTAAGTGTAAAAAGACAGGGTTGAAAATATAATTGAAAATGAGTACAAGGGTGTTTCTATAAAATTCCAGGGCTAAAAATATTATTTATGAAAAGTTCAGAGGTTAAAACATAATTAAACTAAAGGTTCTGGAGAAATTTTGAATTACAAACTAATTAGGATAAAACAGAGGGGCTTAAGTGCAAAATTAGCATGATTTTGGGATTTATTTCTAATTAAATTAAATCCTGAAAATGGTGGACCAGGTGCATGAATCTCGTGGACCGGGCATTGACCCGTGGTCCATGGTCCACGGTGGACCGGGTGTGAAGGGGTATGGACCGATCTAATCTAGGCCGTCGGTCTAGAGATGAAGGGCTGAGGTGACTTCGGTGACCTGGGCGGTGGCCGACGGCACTGTAGGCGGCGGCGCCATGGGCGGCTCGCCAGAGCTGGCCCTGGATGGTGCTTCGGTGGCCTGTATCTTGTCGCGAGGGGTCGGGGAGGGAGAGGGGAGTGAGGGGATGCTCACCGAGGTGTCGCGCAAGGACGGGGAGGGCCGAAGGCAGGTCGGTGATGGTGGGAAGCCATGGGGCTCGTCGAAGCTCGATGGGGGATGGTGTTCCTAGAGGTCTGGGGATGGGGGAAAGTGAGGGGAGGAGGCGGCGGGGGAAGGGCTATGCCGTGGTGGGTTTTATAGGAGGGCAGAGGGGGGGGGGGGGGATCGAGCAGGCACGAGTTTCACCGAAGTTAAGGCCGGCGATGGCCGTTTCATGGGATTGGGCGTGAGTGGGCATAAGTAGGGCCGAAGAGAGGGGGAATGGAAGTGGGGAGGTGTTGGGTGCGGCCGGTGCGGTTACTGTAGTCAGGGAGGCGGGAATGCAAGGAGGCGGCAGAATCTGATCGGTAGTGGGGAGAGAAGAGAGAGGAGCGGCGGGAGGAGGAAGATAACGGCTGGGGTCAAGCTGTCAGTGAGCGTGGGGGCGGGTGCTGGGCTGCGGCATGTGCTGGGCTGAGGCACGCTGGTGGGCCGGGGAAGCTTGCACGCGGGCTGGTAGAGCTGGGCCAAGGGTTGTTGCTACGCGAGCAGGTGGGCTGGCGAGGGAGGGGAGTGGTTTTGGCCCAAACCGAAGAGAAGGAGGGGAGGAAAGAAAGTGGGCCTCGACCAGGTGAGTTTTCTTCCTCTTTTTCTTTTCTTTTTTAAATCCTTTTCAAAATTGTTTTTAACTACTAATTTAAATCTAAACTAATTTCTACTTGACTTTTAAAACATAGTTTCACACGATAAAATCCTACTGCAATTCTAATCCAGCATGAATGCAACATGACATAATTATTTTAATTACTTAATTAAATAAATTAAGAAAATAATTTTTGTTGCTAAAGAAAAATATTAACACCCTAATTTAATTTAGGAAAATTAATAATTTGCCAGAATTTGAAAAATAGGGTGTTACAAACCTACCCCCTTAGGATGAATCTCGCCCTCAAGACTCGGGATGGCCGGAGAAGAAGTCTTGGAAATCTGCCTTGAGTTGATCTTCTTGCTCCCAAGTAACTTATTCTTCTGTATGATTGCTCCATTGCACTTTGCACATATGATACTTCTTGTTCCTAGTAACTCTTTCTGATATTTCTAGAATCTTGATAGGATATTCCTGATAAGTAAGATCTTCGCCAATATCCAACAGTTCTATAGGCATTTGCTCCTCTGGAACTCGGAGGCACTTTCTCAACTATGAGACATGGAAAACATCGTGCACATCTAACAGTTGTGGTGGCAGTTCCAACTAATAAGCAACTTCGCCTCTTTTCTCTATGATCTTGAATGGACCAATGTACCTTGGTGCAAGTTTTCCTCTAACCTTGAATCGACGGAGTCCTCTCATGGGAGATACTTTGAGATAGACATAATCGCCAAATTCAAAGCTCAAGTCTCTTCTTTTATGATCAGCATAACTCTTCTCTCTAGACTGTGCAAGCTTCAAGTTCTCCCTGACAATATGAACTTTTCTTTCAGCTTCTCGGAGAATCTCTGGCCCAAAGACTTGATTCTCACCAGTATCATTCCAGAACAATAGAGTTTGACATTTACATCCATATAAGAACTCAAATGGAGACATCTTCAAACTTTCCTGATAGCTGTTGTTGTAGGAAAACTCTGCATACGACAGACATGTTTCCCAACTCTTGCTATCTTTGAGTGCACAAGCTCTCAACATATCCTCAGGAATTTGGTTCACTCTTTTCGTCTGGCCGTCCATCTGGGGATGATAGGCTAAACTAAAATTCAACCTTGTATCCATGCACTCATGTAATTTTTCCCAAAACTTTGAGGTGAATGGAGTTCCTCTATCAGACACTATCTTCTTTGGTACTCCATGCAAGCATACAATCCTGGAAATATACAACTCTGCAAGCTTGGGTCCACTGTATGTGGTCTTGATTGGGATGAAATGAGCAACCTTGGTCAAATGATTCACAATAACCCATATAGAATCATATCCAGCTTGTGTCCTAGGTAATCCCACAATGAAATCCATGCAAATTTCTTCCCATTTCCATTCTGGTATCTTCAATGGTTGCAAGAGTCCTGCGGGTCTTTGACATTCTGCCTTGACTCATTGACAAGTGTCATAGAGTGCAACATGTTCACCTATAGCTCTCTTCATTCCGTACCACCAGTATCGACTCTTGAGGTCATGATACATTTTGGTACTTCCTAGATGAATGGAGTAAGTTGAATCATGGGCTTCTCTTAATATCAACTCCTTGATCTCCTTGATATCAAGCACACACAACCTTTTCTTATACCATAAGGTTCCTTCAATATCTACCGTGAAACCTGGAGCTTTGTCCTTCTCAATTAGTTGCTTGATTTCTTGGATCTTAGCATCTTCAAGTTGTCCTTTACGAATGTCATGCTCCGGAGTTGAGTCAACTTCCATTGCAATGACTTCTGTGTTGGATACCCATCCCAGGTTAAGCTTCTGAAATTCTTCACAGAATTCAGGTAGCAACTCTCGCGTTGATAACATTTTGAGATAAGATCTTCTACTCAATGCTTCTGCTACAACATTGGCTTTGCCTGGATGGTAGTTGATTCCTAGATCATAATCTTTGGTGAGTTCAAACCATCTTTGTTACCGGAGGTTCAAATCTGGCTGGGTGAATATATACTTCAAACTCTTATGGTCTGGATATATCTCACACCTTTTGCCAATGATATAGTGTCTCTAGATCTTCCAAGCATGAACCACTGCTGCTAACTCCAAGTCATGGGTTGGATGTTTTTCCTCATGCTTTCTCAATTGCCTTGAAGCATAGGCGACAACATGGCCTTCTTGCATGAGCACACATCCCAAACCTTGCCCTGAAGCATCACAATAGATTGAGAATGGCTTCTCCATGTTAGGCATGGTTAGGATAGGTGCTGTGGTAAGTCATTTCTTCAATTCTTGGAAGCTGGCTTCACGTTTCGGTGTCCACTCGAAAGTCTTTCCTTTTTGTAGCAGCTCAGCCATGGGCTTGGCTAGCTTGGACAATCCTTCTATGAATCTTTTGTAATATCCTGCTAGTCCAAGGAAACTTCTGATGTCTGTAACACTCCAAGGTGTATTCCAACTCAACACATCTTTAACCTTGCTAGGGTCCATAGACACTCCTCCTTTAGAGATAATATCACCAAGTAATGAGACTTCCTTCAACCACAAATCACATTTACTTAGCTTGGCATATAGTTGATTCTCTCTTAGCTTTTACAATACTAGACAAAGATGTTCTTCATGTTCCTCCTCATTCTTTGAGAATATAAGGATGTGATCAATGAACACCACAACAAACTTGTCCAAATACTCTATGAAAACCTTGTTCATTAGATACATGAAGTAGGTAGGAGCATTGGTCAATCCAAATGACATCACTATACATTCATACAAGCCATAATGAGTGATGAAAGCAGTCTTAGGTATGTCCATTGCCCTGACCATTATCTGATGATATCCCGACCGAAGATCAATCTTGGAGAAAACACAAGCTCCTTTTAACTGATCAAACAAGTCATCAATCCTAGGCAAGGGATACTTGTTCTTGAGGGTCACCTCATTGAGAGAACGGTAGTCAACACACATCCTCTGAGTACCATCCTTCTTTAGAACAAAGATAACAGGGGCTCCCCATGGAGATGCACTAGGATGGATATAACCCTTATCTAACAACTCTTAGAGTTGTTCATTGAGATCAGCTAATTGGTTAGCAGCCATTCTATATGGTCTCTTAAAAATAGGAGCAGTACTAGGGACTAATTCAATAACGAACTTGATGTCACGGTCGGGTGGCATACCTGGTAATTCGTCTGGAAAAACATCAGAGAACTCATTGACAATCCTGATGTCTTCAATCGAGGTAGCATCAAGTTGATTCAACAAAATGCGATTGGTAGCTCCTTTGCTAGTGATGAGTGCATCGGCCACATACTCCAATTCCTTTCCAGTATTGTCTGTAAGCTTGACTGCCTTCTTAGCACAATCAATAAGTCCCTTATGCTTGCTTAGCTAATCCATGCCAAAGGATCACATCGATTCCTTTAGACTGAAGGACTATGAGATTTGTAGAAAAGTCTACCCCCTTATATTAAGGTTCACCTTAGGACAGACATGTTTTGCATTTATCTCTCCACCAGGGGAACTAACAATCATTCTATTCTTTAGCATAGCTATAGGAAGATTATGTTTTTGAACATAAGTAGCAGATATGAATGAATGCGATACTCCAGAATCAAATAACATGATTGTATTATTATCATTAACAAGGAACATACCCAGAACGACATCCAGAGCTTCCTGAGCATCCTCAATAGCCACATGATTGACACGAGCATGATTCTGCCTTGCTGAAGTTGGTGCAGAATTAGCATTGCGGCCTGGGGTAGAATTTGCACCCTGAGCTGGAGTATGATTTGCGCGCTTCTGGGGACATGTTGACACTTCTTAGCGTCGCACCAGAAATATCACTATCCCCGGCAACGGCGCCAGAAATGCTTGTTGACACTTCTTAGCGTCGCACCAGAAATATTACTATCCACGACATCGGCGCCAGAAATGCTTGTTGGTATTTCCTACGTTCATAGATAAATCCGCAAGTGCACAGATACCGATGTAGCACTTCACCTAGGAGTATTCCAGGTTATCGAATCACAGGGAACGTGTGTGTACAACAAGAATATGGTAGGCAGAGGGTAGAGAGGATTCCTATGGTCAAAGATCCTAAAAAAAGATAGCTTCAGTCTATAAATGCTTACTTCGGGCACCGACTTACCCCTACATGCACAGGCGACTCCGGTCAACAGCTCTACGATGTATCCGAACATGGAGGGATAGGGCTGTCACCACCTACCGACTACCTCTACAAACCATGGTGCACGCGGCAAACAAAGGTAACTTCTAGCCTAGACACCACGTCTATGCTATTAATTACTATCAAAGTCTCGACGTCACACTTATAGAAGACTATGATACTCTAACTAAGTAGAGCGATGATCCCATAAGCAACTAAGGTAAGAACTTACTTTAAAAGGAAACTTAAATACCAGTGGAAGATCACGAATACTTACTAAGAAAGGAAAGCGTCCGCTGAGGTACAAGTATGGAGAAGGCGCCGACAAGCCCGGACCTCCTCCTAACTCACCCTCACTCTCTCCCTATTTTCTGAGCACTTTGGTAGTGCTAAAACCTTTTGAGTGGAGCTCTAAATCTTCTTCTTGTGTTGTCCTTTGTTTATGCTAAATTTCCCTTCTATTTATAGGTGGCGGAGACTTGGCGGGTACTTCAAGGTGGAGAAGAGTTGGTGGGCGAAAATTCCCCCATCGAGCGGCGGGCCACGCCGGACGGCCACGTGTGCCAGGCGGCTAGGGATGCCGATCCGCCACGAGATTTGGTCGGTTTCCAACCGACTCGCTTCGGACGGCTCAGATCTTGTCTTGATGGCGGTTCCTTGGTCGGTTTCCCCTGAAATCTCCGTTTTGGGGTCGGTAAGCCTCATGGGCCTCATGGGCTGGTAACCCTGGGTGGCCAACCCAGGCCAGGCGACAAACCCTGCCGGGCGGCAAGCCCAGGCCGGGCGGCGACTTGTGTTGGGCGGCGACCCATTTTTGGTGCCGGCCCCCTCCGGGTCATGTCTTCCGTTGTCCCAGTTGTGCCACGTGGATGCCTCCTTTACTTCTTCACTTTTTGCCCTCCTTAGTCCGAGGACGGAAAACGGCCTCATGATGGATTGTTTTGCAGGGTCAGCTGGATCGGATGGTTCAGCCTGATGAGACTCTATTTTAACCAGTCGGGTGGCTGATTTTAGCCTGATATGACCTTATCGTCTGAGTTCTGATTTTAGCCATCACGACCCTGCCGGGCCTTGATTTCAGCCTCATACGACCCTGTCGGCCGGCTGTTTTACGGTAGTATCAGCCGATGGGGCCTTTCTTCATGTTTTTGCATATTTTGGCTCTTTCATACCCGCAAACACATGTCTCACCAAAACTCGTGGAAATGGTTAATAATAAACTGCTATCACTATTTTGTTTATTCCTTTATGTTGTTTATGTAAGGATTTGACGGTCAGATTTGGCATTTAAGGACCATCAACAACACCCCCACACTTAGTCTTTGCTCGTCCTGGAGTAAAGGAATATAGACTAAGGTGAATCATAACTTCAATTGGTATGATGGTAGCATGCACATTATTCGAAGTCATACCTATGCCTATGAACTTTTAAAGTGTCTATCATGTTACCTTGGGTGGTTGAAGGATTGAATGGTCCTGACTCTAATCATCTTCACTCATTCTTCTATGTAGCTTGGGTTTTTGAAAAGATTTTCAAAACAAATCATAGTTGTACCCCTCAAATGACTCTCTCAAATTGCTCGATGCGTATGGTTCCTCACCAGGACATTGCCTCTTTTCATTCTACTTCTAAATATGGCTTTATGTGGAGCTCAAGGTAGGGATAAAAGGGAGGCATACTTGTGTCTCATATTACTAAGTCAAAAACTGGATCCATGGAGAATAATTCATGAACTTTTGATCAAGCATGTGCACATGTGGATATGTGGATGGAAAATGACTGAATGTGAATACTCCCTTTTCTTTTAAGATGCTCCCTCCCTTCTATTGGATAGGCGTTTTAGAACATGGGCTAATTCTTTCTGTATATTTTTTTCACCTTTTTTTTGAATCATGAATAGCCCATGTCACTTTTACAACGATATTTGGAGAGGGGGTCTATAAGAATATGATGGAGTACTTTATTTAATGGATGGATGATGACATGGAATTGCTATCTTCCAGTATAGAAGAAATAGCACATGGATGATGGATATGGTGGTGCTAACTTCCAGTGAAGAAGTATTAGCAAAGTAGTGTGCAAAAAATCTTGATCAAAAAGCCATAAATAGTAACTCACAAGGGTCACAAGAATTTGACAAAGTTCAATGAAACAACAAGTAGCATATGCATAAGATTTTCAATGAGTTCATCATATGGCTTTGGTAGGAAGATATAATCATTAAGGAGTCAAGCTATTGATTTTATTTTTTTTGATTTTTTTATAAGAAAAATTCCCAAGCATATCAAGCATAAGAGAAAGATTTATTTCGTCAAACCATATCTCATGCATCAACTGCCTAGGTGACATGCTTTCCTAAAGATGTTGTTCACAAGTATTAGGTTTATGAACTAGGAATAAGGAGCATGCAAGCCCACCAAATAGAAGCATGAAATAAAATGAGGGTTCCACAAGGTTCATTTTAATTTTTTCAAGTTAAATTTTTATGATTAATTCAAGAGAAAATAATTTTAACTCGTAAAACATGGAGGTGAAGGAATTGAGTGCGCAAACCGTCGTATTGAAGAGGGTGGAAGTTGGGATGTGCCAGGATGCCACGCTCTTTCTCATGATGTTGACTTCTGTTGTTGGCACATTGAAAAGCCTGAGAAGCCTCCCCCACACTTGTTCTTGTACCTTCGTTGTCATCTGGCTCTAAGAAGACTTTTAAACGATGCCCATTTACTTTAAACTGGTTACCTCCATCATCTTGGAGTGTGATTGCTCCATGTGATGCAGCATTAATGATGGTGAATGGTCCTTCCCAGTTACTCCGAAGCTTCCCATGACCAAACAACTTGACTCTGGAGTTGAAGAGCAACACCTTGTCGCCTGGCTTGAACTCCTTAGGCTTGATCCTTCGGTCGTGCCATCTTTTGGTTCTATCCTTGTAGATCTTGGCACTATGGTAAGCCTTCTCTCTCCATTCCTCTAACTCGGACTGCTGTATTTTTCTATGTCTCCCGGCCTCCCTAAGATCCATGTTCCATTTTTGGATGGCCTAATGTGCTCTATGTTCCATCTCAACTGGTAGATGACATGTTTTTTCCATATACGAGCTGGAGGGGAGACATACCAATCGGTGTTTTGTATGCTGTCCTATATGCCCAAAGTGCATCTGGTAGCTTCATCTTCCATCCACTCCCCATCTCATTCACGGTCTTCTGCAGGATGTTCTTAATCTGTTTATTTGAAGTTTCTACCTGCCCGCTTGTCTGATGGTGGTATGGAGTTGCAATGTTGTGTTTTACTCCAAGCTCTCTTAAGAAGTTTCGGAAGGTCTTATCAATAAAATGAGACCCTCCGTCACTTATCACCATCCGCGGTGTTCCAAAACGAGGAAAGATGATCTCGTGGAACATTCTTCGGGCGTGCTTGGAGTCGGCAGCTCTGCATGGTATTGCTTCTACCCATTTGGATACATACTCAACGGCCACCAAGATGTACTCGCAATCATAGGACTTTGGAAACGGTCCCATGAAGTCAATGCCCCATACATCGAATAATTCCACTTGAAGGTTGTATGTTAGGGGCATTGCGTTGCGAGCAGTAATCCTCCATGCTTCTGGCAATTTTGACATCTTTGGATGAATTCTTTTGTGTCTTCATGCATTGATGGCCAGAAGAATCCACTCTGCCAGATTTTCGCTTGGGTAAGGAATGCACCAAAGTGGCCTCCATATAGAGATGCATGGCATTTCTCGATTATCTGGGTGCCTTCATGTAACACCCTACTTTTGTAAATTCTAGAAATGCCAACTATTAGCATTTAGGAGTTTAATTAAATAACCTAGGACAAATTGTTTTTATAATAAATTAAATTAATTGTTGCATTTGCATAGCATGACATGTTCATATAGATTTTTACTTGCATCATGCATTTAGTTTATTTATTAATTAATTACTAGGAATAATAGAATAGGAATTAGAAAGGAAAGGATTTAGAAAGAAAAGAATAAAGGGATTCTTTTCTGCTCTTGGGCCAGCTCTTCGCCCCTGGCCCAACTCGCTTTCCCCCACCTCCTTTTTTCGGCCCAGCCGGCCAGGCCGCCT
Source organism: Eleusine coracana subsp. coracana (assembly GCA_032690845.1). Lineage (NCBI taxonomy): Eukaryota > Viridiplantae > Streptophyta > Magnoliopsida > Poales > Poaceae > Eleusine > Eleusine coracana. The sequence goes on along the minus strand of CM064428.1, from coordinate 35,146,384 downwards.
CCCCCTCATTTCCTTCTCCTCCCCCATCCCGGCCCAGCTCCCCGCGGCCCAGCCCCACCCGGCCGTCTTCCTCCTCCCGCCTCTCTCTCTCCCCGCCGCCGGCCACCGAGCCCGACCCGTCAATCTCCCTCCCTCGGCCTCCCTGGCTCCCGAAAACCACCCCGCGCACGACGCACCCTCCCGCTCCCCTTCTTGCCCCCCCCAACTCACCGCGCTTTAAACGCGCATTAGCGCGCGTACCGTGCTCAAACGGCCGTCGCCGGCCATTAATGGCCATAGAGCTCGGCCCCTCGCCTCCGAGGCCCCTCCGCGCCTATAAACCCCCCCCCCCCTCCGGCACCGCATGTTACCGCCGCCTCTCCCCCACTCCTCCCCGCTCGATCGCGACCACCGGAGCCACCTCCTTGCCGAACGCCGACCGCTGCCGATGCCTCCCTCCACTGCCGACCGCCCCCCGGCCTCCGCCACACCCGCGCGACTGTCGGTGAGCATCGTGTCCTTCCCCCGGTCTCCTGGAACCCTCGCGATGAGGAATGGCCGACCGGAGCGCTGTTCCAGCCGATCTCCGGTGAGCCCCGCCGCCGCATAGCCGCCGCCGGCCGCCGCCCACATCCATTTTAAAACCTAGGGCCAAGATTAGAAGGACGAAGGGGTATTGCCCCTAGTTCACCATGGACCCGTGGACCCTTCGGTTAACGCCAGTCCACAGAGCCATGGACCTGGTCCACAGATTTTTAGTTTAAAATTTAATTCAATAATTCCCGGGATATTGTTAGCAGTTTTTGCAATTAGGGCCCTATGTTTAGAATAAATTAGATTTATGCCCCTGTTTTTGTCCAGAACTGTAGAAAATTGTATTTAAGCCCAAATATTTTTATAAAAATAATTTTTAGCACTTTACCTTAACAGAAACACCCCTACATTATTAGAATTATTATTTTGACCTTGTAATTTTACAAAAACACCCCTAGACTAACTTTAATTATGTTTTAGTCCCTAGAATTATTTTAAGTTATACTTTAATCCTTATTATTTGTATAAATATTATTTTAGCCCTAAAAATTTACAGAAACAACCCTATACTTAATTTTAATTATAATTTGGCCCTATCTTTTTACACTTAACCCCCTACACTTATTATTAATTATGTTTAAGTTCTAAAATTTTGCAAAAACAACCTTATACATTTTAGTAATTATTTTTCAGTCCTAATAATTTACACTTTAGTCCCTGAAATTTTATAAAATTACAAATAGGTCCCTATTTTTACCCTTTTGCCCCTAAAACTTCAAACTAGCATAACTTTTTACTCGTAACTCCAAATTAGGTGATTCTTGCGCCAAAATTCTCGTAGGAGCATAACCTTTGCATTCATTACATCTACATGTTGTTTTTCCTCGGTTGCATATTGTATATTGATTTTTTTTGTATGTTCTGTTTATGTCGGTATTTCGTTATGTAAAGGCGAACATACACAAGGACCGTCCTACGAGGACTTTCAAGAGCAGGAATTGAAGGGTTAGAGCAGCCTTCCACGCAAGACGAAGGCAAGTGTCCTTGATGCATACTGCACCTATTGAAATGTTACTATAGAATTGCATGCTTGTGTCAATTTATTGGGAACCTATTGTTAGGGTTTTCTTAGTATTGTTTTCCCCTGTTCCTTGTCGCCTCGAAACAATGGGTGAATTGTGGGTAGACAATGCTTAAATGGCTTATGGGATGTGGGTTGATATTAATTTTGATTAATGAACAATGTCACGTGGGAAATGTTTGGAATTTTTTTTTTAGCAACATGGCTTAGGGATCTATGCAAGCCAGGTGGAAAGGATGTGGTGCCGTGGGCACATGGTTGTGATGGTAGGCTTGTTATAGATCCTAGGAACCGGTTCTTGGAGTGATAACCCAGGAAAACAGTGTCATCACAAGACCGACATGGGCAAGGCTTGGCCTAGTAATTAGGTGTTCTCCCAGTGTCGGTGCAGCATTTGGTGGAGCGGGGAATGGAAGTCGAGAGGACTGTCGTTGTATCCGAAAGGCTCAAGAGGGGGCTCCTAGGGTGATGAGCTGCTTGTTGAAGGGCTATCACTTATGGACGGGAGTGGAACCTTAGTGGCTAGCATGTACTAGGAGACCCTTTGGAAAAGCCTCGTAGTGAAACCCTGCCACACACCAAAGGAAGTGTGTAATGTGGGTCGCGTCCATGGGCACCAAGGGAATCATGACTTGTGGGTAAAGTGGTACAAACTCTGTAGAGTATCAAACTATCATGATAGCCATGCTCATGGTTAGGAGCAGCCTGAAATCCTCACAAGATTAGTTGGGAATGGGTTGGTATGGTTGGAAAGGTGGGATGGATTGAGACTTGGTTAGTATAGCACCTTGTGGAATCATGGTTGGGATGACCCCACGTAGTAAATAGGATGCTTAGGTTAATTAAAAGCTCATGCAACCCACTCTATAAAGCCTTTTCTTGACTATAGCCCCATGTCATCTTTTCCCCCACTTGTTGAGTACGACATGTACTCACCCTTGCTATACCACGTTGATATTCAGCCCAAGGAGAAGATTGGAGCCACTACGAAGATGAAGGAAGCGAGTACTAGGCGATGATCCACCAGTCGATGCCTGTGGAGTTTAGGACGTCTATGCTAGTTTAATTCCGCTGCATTGACGTACTTTTCTTCTAGACCCACGGGTCCTTTTGTAATAAAGGTACGATCTAATAATTAAAGGATATGGATGCTAGTTTAATTCCGCTGCATTGACGTACTTTTCTTCTAGACCCACGGGTCCTTTTGTAATAAAGGTACTTTTCTTCTGTTTACCATTGATGATGTACCGTATATGTGTGTAACTTGATCCTGGGCACACGTACGGCTGCACCCATTTTGCTTCTTAAAATGGGTGTTACAGAAGTGGTATCAGAGCCATATCGACTGCAGGACGTCAGCCTAGTTAGCCATGGACGCATTTAAGGACCCTATTTTGCCTTACATCAATACAAACTATTTTAACAAAATATTAATCCTTGTCTTTTTCTTATTTTGTTGCTTTTGTTAAATTTCAGATTTCTTTAACCATTGCTTATTCATGCCTTGTGATTTTAAAACGTAGATGGCCCGCACCAAGCAGACCGCTCGTAAGGTTACGACTGGACGCCACTGTGGACTCCTTGCCCCTAGGCGTGTTCAGAAGGAAGAAAGTGAAGAAGTAAATCAACCTGAACGCGAGAAGACCCCAGTGATGGACGAGAAGCTTCAGAGGGATCATAGGAAGATCCTAAGGAACCTGAAGAAGAAGAAGAACCAGAAGAATATGAGCAAGAAGAGGACCCTGAGGAACCACAAGGGGAAGAAGACCCAGAAGAGCCTGAGGACCCTGAAGATCCTAAAGATGGTGATGACTCAGAGGAGGACGAAGACCTAGCCATCCGTATGGCTGAGAAGTACTGCTCTCTTGGACTAGAGGGTGAGACCTTCTCCAAGACTCTGCGGAAGCTACTTGAGAAGATTAGCATCACCAACAGGCCTCAGTACTTTATCAAGAAAGTGGATCGTCCTTTTTGTGAGGAATGGACAGCGGAGGTCAACATCTATGACGGCGACCGCGTCATATCTACTCACCGTGGCCGCACCCCTAGGGCTACTCGTGGGGCCGCAGTGGATGTTGCTGCTTGCAGGGCTCTCACTAGCCTCTGCTACACTCACCGCCATGGAATAGCAAAGACAAGTTTTTCCCACATTCCCCGTCGGAAGCCAGGCACGGAGAAGTACACCGTCGCTCCTACAGAATGGTATGTGAGCACCAGGGAGATGGACAAGACTCAGGGAGTCGCGATGGACTTAAGCTGCGCTATGGAAGCACTACAGAGGGAGAACCACACTCTTCGGAAGAGGCTGCGTGATACTGAGGATTACATAAAGCGCGACCAGCGAGTCAAGATGGGCGAGCAGAGTGACCTCTACTCCTCTGGTATCCGCACATGGACTGCAATCTCCCCGAAGCGTGCAAGTTCCCTACCTTCGGTCTCCGACGAAGTCAACTCCCATGCCTAGGAGATTACCTTACCCATGAATAAAGATTATAATAATCAAACGCATAGATCGATTTACTTTCATGGTGTGATGTAATAAACTCTGCGGCTTGGTTAAATAAGTGTGCTTGATGTGAGTTGTGGGATGCCTTGGCACCTTGTCCACAACCTCATCGTTTGGTTGCTCATTAAATAAACTATCTTTTACTTATCATTCCTTGATGCATTTAGATGGGGATCTTTCTTTTTGTTATTACCACAACTCGTCTCACAGTACCTCCACCACCTATTCTATGAAATGGTTCGCACTAGAGGCCACGCTGGAGGAAGCAATCAGAACAACAAGGATGGCAATAATGCTTTGAACCTTGAGCAATTCTTGGCCATGCAGACTCAGCTCATGCAGACAATGATCCAAACTTTGGGCGCTATACAACAGAACCACAACAACCAGCAGAACCACAATGCACCTCCACCTCCACCTCCACCTCCACCCCAGAATAGATTGGAGGAATTCCTAAGGACTAGGCCACCTACCTTTTCCCAATCCAAGGATCCGATGGAAGCGGATGATTGGCTCAAGGCAATCAAGAAGAAGTTGATGATCGCTCAATGCAATGATCGAGAGAAGGTTCTCTTTGCAGCTCATCAGCTGTATGGTGTAGTCGCAGATTGGTGGGAAGCGTATTGTAATGCTCATGCTAATGTGGAAAGCATCACTTGGATTGAGTTCAAGGATAATTTCCGCTCCCACTATGTTCCTACGGGCATTAAGTTGTTGAAAAGACAAGAATTTCAAGACCTAAGACAGGGGAACATGTCAGTAAGTGAATACCTGAATAGGTTCATCCAGTTGTCCAGGTATGCTCCTGAGGATGTGAACACCGATGGGAAGAAGCAATATATGTTTATGAGGGGATTGCAGAATGACATCCAGTTTCAGTTGATAAACAATGACTATGTAAACTTCCAAAAACTGGTGGACAAGGCCATTGTTGTGGAGAACAAGCGCAATGAGATTGAGAGGGAAGGCAAGAGGAAGATGCCATTCCAAGGACAATCATCTGGTAGTAACACTCGCCCCCACAAGATGCCATCTCCGAACCCATACTACCGTGCTCCCAACACTGTCAGGCCACCCATGCAAGCTCCACGCCCCAACTTTCCAATGCAACGCTCCAACTACCAGGCACCTCGTCCTAACCAGCAGCAGGCACCTCACCCCACCTATCAGCAAGCACCCCGCCCCACAGCTCCAACAGCTCCAGAAAACCAGAACCACCCTACCTCTGGAAACACTAATGGTGTAAAGTGCGGATGTTATCACTGCGGATAGGAAGGTCACTTTGTGGGACAGTGTCCTCAACGGAACAACGCACCAAGGCAAGCCCCAACCAACATGCTCCCAAGCAATCGAGGACAACAGAATTATGCTCGAGGGCGTGTCAATCATGTCGCTATTGAGGAAGCTGAGCAAGCTGCAGATGTGGTGCTCGGTATGTTCTTAGCTAACTCTCAACCTGCAACCATTTTGTTTGATTCGGGAACATCACATTCATTCATAACATCCACATATGTGGCAAAGCAACCCCTACCGATTGCTCTTATGAAGCATACCATGCTAGTTAGCTCTCCTGGTGGAGAAATGAGAACCAATCAAATATGCCCAAAGGTCGCCCTTAAAATAATGGGGGGTAGACTTCTCAGCTAATCTCATAATCCTAGACTCCAAGGGGATAGATATAATACTTGGAATGGATTGGTTACGGAAGTATGATGGAGTGATACAGTGCGCCAAGCAGTCGGTATAGCTGACTAGTGCAGAGGGTACCAAGGTTGAGTTCGTAGCAGCCAACTCTACTGCCAAGGAGGTCATACTAAACCAAACCACCGGCACACACATAGAAGAGATACGAGTGGTTTGTGATTTCCCTGATGTCTTTCCTGAAGAACTTCCAGGTATGCCACCAGACCGTGACATAGAGTTTGTTATCGGCTTAATACCAGGAACTACTCCTATATCTAAGAGGCCCTATAGGATGCCAGTTAATGAGTTGGTAGAACTAAAGAAGCAATTACATGAGATGCTAGAGAAAGGTTTCATTCGCCCTAGTTCCTTACCTTGGGGAGCTCCGGTACTCTTTGTCGAGAAGAAGGATAAGACTCAGAGGATGTGTGTGGACTATCGTTCTCTTAGTGATGTGACCATCAAGAATAAGTATCCACTACCATGGATTGAAGACTTGTTCGATCAGATGAAAGGAGCTTGTGTATTCTCCAAGATTGATCTGTGATCTGGGTATCACCAGTTGAAGATCAGACCATCAGACATACCCAAGACGGCTTTCTGAACAAGATATGGGTTATATGAGTATACGGTAATGTCATTTGGGTTGACCAATGCACCGGCCTACTTCATGTACCTTATGAACAAGGTGTTCATGGAATACTTGGATAAGTTTGTTGTGGTTTTCATTGACGACATCTTGGTGTTTTCAAAGAATAAAGAAGAGCATGAGGAACACCTGAGGCTAGTTCTAGAGAAGCTACGTGAACACCAGCTGTATGCCAAATTGAGTAAGTGTGAATTCTGGTTGAAGGAGGTAGCATTTCTTGATCATGTGATCTCTGCCAGAGGAGTGTTAGTTGATCCATGCAAGGTAAAGGACGTTCTTGGATTAGCCGGATACTATCGGCGATTCATAAAGGACTTCTCCAAGATAGCAAAGCCAATGACGACATTATTAGGAAAGGACAAGAGTTTCGAGTGGACTCCGCATTGTCAAACCAGTTTTGAAGAATTGAAGAAGAGATTAACATCAGCCCCTGTCTTAATCTTACCTGACATAAGTAAGAGTTTCGACATATACTGTGACGCATCCAGGCAAGGACTAGGATGTGTGCTCATGCAGGAAGGTCATGTTGTGGCATATGCGTCTAGGCAATTACGGAAGCATGAAGAGAAGTACCCAACACACGATTTGGAATTAGCGGCAGGGGTACATGCTCTGAAGATTTGGAGGCGCTACATTCTTGGTCATTGTTGTGAGATCTATACGGATCACAACAGTCTCAAGTACATATTCACTCAGACGGAGTTGAACCTAAGACAACGACGTTGGTTAGAGTTGATTAAGTACTATGATGTGGGTATTAACTATCATCCAAGGAAGGCGAATGTTGTTGCGGATGCCCTGAGTAGAAAGACCTATTGCAGTCAGTTAATCGTGGAAAGGCTACCGCCAGAGCTCTGCAAGGAGTTTGAGCGACTAAACCTTGGGTTTGTGAATGAGTTAGAGACCGTTGCAATGGAAGTGGAACCAACTCTCGACGAAGAAATTCGCAAGGGACAGCTAGAAGATGAGAAGCTAAGTGAGATCAGAAAGCTCATTAAGGAAGGAAAAGCTACCGACTTCACAGAAGATGAGAAGGGTACTATATGGATAGGTAAACGAATATGTGTGCCAGACAAGAAGTTCCTTCGTGACATAATCCTACGGGAAGCACATGATTCTGCATACTCCTTTCATCCAGGAAGTACTAAGATGTATCAAGACTTGAAGACTCGTTATTGGTGGCATGGCATGAAGCGCGATGTCGTAGAGTATGTTGCGGTATGAGACACATGTCAACGTGTCAAGGCAGAACACCAACGACCCGCCGGATTGCTTCAACCTCTAAACATTCCTGAGTGGAAATTGGAACAAGTCGGTATGGACTTCATAGTTGGATTACCCCGTACACAGTCAGGATATGATTCTATATGGGTTATAGTTGATCGTTTAACCAAGGTGGCACACTTTATTCCCGTCAAGACAACTTATAGTGGTGCGAAGCTGGCAGAACTATACATGTCAAGGATAGTGTGTTTACATGGAGTCCCTAAGAAGATAGTATCTGACAGAGGCTCTCAGTTCACCTCAAGGTTTTTGGAGAAGGTACATGAATCTCTTGGCACCAAGTTGAACTTCAGCTCTGCATATCACCCTCAGACTGATGGACAGACCGAGAGGACGAACCAGATAGTAGAAGACATGTTGAGAACTTGTTCGTTGAAATATGGAAAGAGTTGGGACAAGAGCTTACCCTACGTAGAATTTTCTTATAACAACAGTTATCAAGCAAGTATAGAGATGGTGCCTTTCGAGTTCCTATATGGAAGAAAGTGTAGGACACCTCTATTCTAGAACGAGGCAGGAGAGAACCAAGTCTTCGGACCTGAGATACTACAAGAAGCAGAAAGACAAGTTAAGATTCTACGTGAGAACCTAAAGGTTGCACAGTCAAGGCAGAAAAGCTACGCCGATCGTAGGCGAAGAGATCTATCCTTCGAGATTGGAGATTTCGTGTATCTCAAGGTATCACCCATGAGGGGTGTTAGACGCTTCAAAGTCAAAGGGAAGTTGGCACCACGTTACATCGGCCCTTTCAAGATCCTCGATAGAAGAGAAGAAGTTGCATATCAGTTGGAGCTACCCTCGCATCTCACGGATGTGCATGATGTGTTACATGTGTCCCAATTAAAGAAGTGCTTAAGAGTGCCTAAAGAACAACTCCCTATTGATGAAATAGACCTTCGGAAAGACCTCACATATACGGAACAACCAGTCAAGATCTTAGAAGTCGTTGAGAGAGTTACAAGAAACAAGGTGATCCGAATGTGCAAAGTGCTATGGAACCATCACACCGAAAAAGAAGCCACCTGGGAGCATGAAGAAGAATTAAAAGCCGAGTTTCCCCACCTCTTCACCGATCTTTCCGAATCTCGAGGGCGAGATTCATTGTAAGGGGGGTAGGTTTGTAACACCCTACTTTTGTAAATTCTAAAAATGCCAACTATTAGCATTTAGGAGTTTAATTAAAAATGCCAGCTCTTCCCCCCTCGCCCAACTCACTTTCCCCCACCTCCTACTTTCGGCCCAGTCGGCCAGACCGCCTCCCCCTCCATTCCTTCTCCTCCCCCATCCCAGCCCAGCTCCCCGTGGCCCAGCCCCGCCCGACCGTCTTCCTCCTCCCGCCTCTCTCTCTCCCTGTCGCCGGCCACCGAGCCCGACCTGTCGATCTCCCTCCCCCGACCTCCCCGGCTCCCGAGAACTGCCCTACGCATGCCGCACCCTCCCGCTACCCTTCCCCCCCACTCACCGCGCTTTAAATGCGCATAGCACGCGTACCGCGCTCAAATGGCCGCCGTTGGCTATTAATGGCCATAGAGCTCGGCTGCTCACCTCCGAGGCCCCTCCGCGCCTATAAACCCCCCCTCCGACACCGCACGTTCCCGCCGCCTCTCTCCCACTCCTCCCCACTCGATCACGACCACCGAAGCCACCTCCCCGCTAAACGCCGACCGCCGCCGACGCCTCCCTCCACCGCCGACCGCCTCTCGGCCTCCCCCGCACCCGCGCGACCTATCGGTGAGCATCATCTCCCTCCCCCCTCTCTCCGGAGCGCCGTTCCGGCCGATCTCTGGTGAGCCCCGCCGCCGCCTCCGCCGCATAGCCGCCGTCGGCCACCGCCCACATCTAGACCCCCCCACCCCCCGATGCCGTCCGTTTTAAACCCTAGGGCCCAGATTAGAAGGACGAAGGGGTATTCCCCCTGGTCCACCATGGACCCGTGGACCCTTCGGTCAATGCCAGTCCATAGAGCCGTGGACCTGGTCCATGGATTTTTAGTTTAAAATTTAATTCAATAATTCCCGGGATATTGTTAGCAGTTTTTGCAATTAGGCCCCTGCATTTAGAATAAATTAGATTTATGCCCCTGTTTTTGTCCAGAACTGTAGAAAATTGTATTTAAGCCCAAATATTTTTATAAAATTAATTTTTAGCACTTTAACTTAACAGAAACACCCCTACATTATTAGAATTATTATTTTGACCTTGTAATTTTACAAAAACACCCCTAGACTAATTTTAATTATGTTTTAGTCCCTAGAATTATTTTAAATTATACTGTAATCCTTATTATTTGTATAAATATTATTTTAGCCCTAAAAATTTACAGAAACATCCCTATACTTAATTTTAATTATAATTTGGCCCTGTCTTTTTACACTTAACCCCTACACTTATTATTAATTATGTTTAAGTTCTAAAATTTTGCAAAAACAACCTTATACTTTTTAGTAATTATTTTTCAATCCTAATAATTTATACTTTAGTCCTTGTAATTTTATAAAATTACAAATAGGTCCTTAAAAGCCCCTATTTTTACCCTTTTGCCCCTAAAACTTCAAACTAGCATAACTTTTTACTCGTAACTCCAAATTAGGTGATTCTTGCGCCAAAATTCTCGTAGGAGCATAACCTTTGCATTCATTGCATCTACATGTTGTTTTTCCTTTGTTGCATATTGTGTATTGATTTTTTTTGTATGTTTTGTTTGTGTCGGTATTTTGTTATGTAAACGCGAACATACACAAGGACCGCCCTACGAGGACTTTCACGAGCAGGAATTTGAAGGGTTAGAGCAGCCTTCCGCGCAGGACGAAGGCAAGTGTCCTTGATGCATACTGCACCTATTAAAATGTTACTATAGAATTGCATGCTTGTGTCAATTTATTGGGAACCTATTGTTAGGGTTTTCCTAGTATTGTTTTACCCTGTTCCTTGTCGCCTCGAAACAATGGGTGAATTGTGGGTAGACAATGCTTAAATGGCTTATGGGATGTGGGTTGATATTAATTTTGATTAATGAACAATGTCACGTGGGAAATGTTTGGAATTTTTTTTTTAGCAACATGGCTTAGGGATCTATGCAAGCCAGGTGGAAAGGATGTGGTGCCGTGGGCACATGGTTGTGATGGTAGGCTTGTTATAGATCCTAGGAACCGTTTCTTGGAGTGACAACCCAGGAAAATAGTGCCATCACAAGACCGACATGGGTAAGGCTTGGCCTAGTAATTAGGTGTTCTCCCAGTGTCGGTGCAGCATTTGGTGGAGCGGAGAATGGAAGTCGAGAGGACTGTCCTTGTATCCGAAAGGCTCAAGAGGGGGCTCCTGGGGTGATGAGCTGCTTGTTGAAGGGCTATCACTTATGGACGGGATTGGAACCTTAGTGGCTAGCATGTACTGGGAGACCCTTTGAAAAAGACTCATAGTGAAACCCTGCCACACACCAAAGGAAGTGTGTAATGTGGGTCGCGTCCATAGGCACCAAGGGAATCATGACTTGTGGGTAAAGTGGTACAAACTCTATAGAGTATCAAACTATCATGATAGCCGTGCTCACGGTCAAGAGCGGCCTGAAATCCTCATAAGATTAGTTGGGAATGGGTTGGTATGGTTGGAAAGGTGGGATGGATTGAGACTTGGTTAGTATAGCACCTTGTGAAATCATGGTTGGGATGACCCCACGTAGTAAATAGGATGCTTAGGTTAATTAAAAGCTCATGCAACCCACTCTATAAAGCCTTTTCTTGACTATAGCCCCATGTCATCGTTTCCCCCACTTGCTGAGTATGACATGTACTCACCCTTGCTACACCACGTTGATATTCAGCCCAAGGAGAAGATTGGAGCCACTATGAAGATGAAGGAAGCGAGTACTGGGCGATTATCCACTAGTCGATGCCTGTGGAGTTTAGGACGTCTACGCTAGTTTAATTCTGCTGCATTGATGTACTTTTCTTCTAGACCCATGGGTCCTTTTGTAATAAAGATACGATGTAATAATTAAAGGATATGGATAATTATTCTGTTTACCATTGATGATGTACCGTATGTGTGTGTAACTTGATCCTGGGCACACGTACGGCTGCACCCGTTTTGCTTCTTAAAATGGGTGTTACACTTCAATTCTTGGGACACATCTCCTTAGCAACACGTCCGAACACACTCTGTAGAGGTACGAGTCGTCCCATACGTGACGTCGACTCTCATAGATAAGCTTCTTCTTGTTCTCCCCTGGTGGTACATACCCTGCAACAATGAAATTCACAATGTCTGCATACCAGGGGTTGGAGTCCGTCACCTTCAGTAGCATGTCATCGCGGAGGAAGTCATTTATCAGAATTTCCTGCATGTTAGTCACTTGCATACGCGACAAATGATCCGCAACAGAATTCTCTACTCCTTTCTTATCTCTAATTTTAAGGTCAAATTCTTGGAGTAGAAGAATCCATCTAATTAGCCTTGGTTTAGTATCTTTCTTAGTGAGCAGGTATTTTAGTGCAGCATGATCAGTGTGAACGATAACCTTTGCTCCTACTAAGTATGACCTAAACTTAACGATAGCGAAAACAACGGCAAGGAGCTCTTTTTCTGTAGTGGCATAATTAAGTTGTGCTCCTATCAAGGTCTTGCTAGCATAGGCTATGGCGTGATGCTTCTTATCTTTGGTTTGGCCAAGAACAGCCCCAACAACATAGTCACTAGCATCACACATGATTTCGAAGGCGTCCAATCGGGGGGTTGAATGACTGGAGCTGAGATGAGTGCCTTCTTAAGAATATTAAAGGAATGAAGGCACTCATCATCGAAATCAAAGGGAGCATCCTTAGCCAAAAGACTAGTGAGGGGTCTGGCGATTTGCAAAAAATCCTTGATAAAACGCCAATAAAACTCGGCATGTCCTAAGAAACTACGGATCCCCTTAACATTAATCGGAGGTGGAAGCCTTTCTATGACCTTGATCTTAGCTCTATCCACCTCAATACCCCTCTGGGACACAAGGTGTCCTAAGACAATGCCCTCTCGGACCATAAAGTGGCACTTTTCCCAATTAAGTACTAAGTCCTTTTCCTAGCATCTTTGTAAGACCCTATCTAGGTTCTCAAGACAATGATCAAAAGTTTTCCCATAAATAGAGAAATCATCCATGAAGACTTCCATAATTTCTTCGATCATGTTAGAGAATACAGACATCATGCACCTTTGGAATGAAGCGGGTGCATTACACAACCCGAATGACATTCTCCGATAGGCATAGGTTCCGTAAGGGCTGGTGAAGGTAGTCTTACTTTGATCATTGGGATGGATGGGAATTTGATGGTAACCAGAGTACCCATCAAGGAAACAGAAGAAGGAATTGTTGGCAAGACGCTCCAACATTTTATCAATGAAGGGCAGCAGCAAAATGATCCTTTTTTGTTGCCTTGTTGAGCCTCCGATAGTCGATGCACATCCTCCATCCCGTGACGGTGCGTTGAGGGATCAACTCATTTCTATCCTTTTTAACGACCGTCATGCCTCCCTTCTTAGGCACTACTTGCACAGGGCTAACCCATTCACTATGAGGAACGGGATAAATTATCCCGGCGTGCTAAAGTTTCAAAACCTCCTTCTTAACAACCTCTCTCATTGCATTATTTAGCCTCCTCTGAGACTCCCTAGAAGGTGTGCTATCAGGATCAATGGGAATGCGATGGGTGCAAAGAGCGGGACTAATTCCCTTAAGGTCTTAGAGTGAGTAGCCTAGGACAAAATGATGCTTTTCTAGGATGGCTAAAAGTTTAGCAGTTTCTTCCTCAGATAGTCTGTCACTTATGATATCAGGGGCTTCTTGGTCGCCAATTAGGAAAGCATAGCGTAGGCTAGAAGGCAAGGGCTTAAGTTCAATCGGAGGTCCTGATGGTGGTTCTTCAATGGGTAGCTCAATTGTCTCCTGAAACTCATCCTCCTCTTGGATAAACTCTTTAGCATCTCTTTCTAGAAGGGGTTCAAGAGAATCAAATTGAAGAATAGCCATTACTTCCTCGATTGGCTCTTCCTTGGGGGAAGGATCTGGTAGGGAGTTCCTCGATCAGGAGATCGGCATAGAAAACTTTTCCCTCCCTAGTTTTACGTCAAGACTTCGAAGCATTGGTACATCCATGAGTAATTTCTCAATAGGATGTCCGATTAAGACATCAAAATCCTGAATGTCAAAGACATGGAAGTCTAGGACAACCTCGACATTTGCGTGCCTTAGTGTCATATCTTGCAAAATCCCGTATCCTTCTAAAATAGGGCCAAGGGGCTCTTGAAGGATTTACTAGTTGGTGCCAATGGCGTATCGCCAAAAATGTCCAATGCAAAGACACTAGAAACTATGTTGGCACCAACAGTGGGATTATAAAGAACTTCCGCCGTGACTCCTCTAATGTCGCATCGAATAGTTGAAGAGGGAGAGCAAACTCGAATTACTTTAGAGGATAGCTCAACCTCTCGCAACCATTCATCGCTCATAATTGAAGTTAACTCCTTCACCATCTCTTGGAGGAATGCCTCTTCAAGTGGCTCAGGAGGAGAGACGGGAGTTGGGGGTTTCTTTTGGTAACGGTACCTTGAGGTGTTTCCATAAACTTCAAAAATATCTTTTTCCCTAGGTGTTCCTGGTTCGGGTGAGGGCTTAATGGTCGAATCTTGGGGTATGCAAGGTATGGGGTTGGATTCAGCTATTAAGAGTTCCTCATGGCTCGACTTGGCTTCCTCCTGGAGGGGTTCGGTGTGATCAGAAAGGAAGGAAGTGTTTTGTAGAATACGGTCTAGGATTTCTCTTCCTTCCATCATGGTCTTGTGGACAAACGATCCTCCAATGGCAATGTCGAGGTATAGGGTAGCTTCCTTATTCAAACCCTCACGAAAATGTTGTAGCAACATCGGCTCAGGAATGGCAAGGTTGGGTCCGGATTTGGATAGCAAATTAAGCCTAGCCCAGGCTGCACCTAAAGATTCCTTCTCATTTTGGCGAAAACCAAGAATTTCCATACGAAGGGAGACAATACGGGACATAGGGAAGAAAGCGAGACAAAATTTATCTCGAAGTTCTTCCCAATCACCATTTACACTCCCGACAATACGAGTGTACCATTGTTTCGCCCTCTCCATGAGGGAAAAGGGAAATAATTTCCACTTTAGAGTTTCCTATGTCATGCCCTTTATAGAAAGGCAGGAACATAGTTGCTCGAATTCTCGTAGGTGATGGTATGGGTTTTCACTATCTAAACCAGAAAAGTATTGTTCCCGAACCAGGGCTATAAAGCCAGGGCGAAGTTCATAGCTAGAAGTACGAATTGGGTCCGTGGACGGCGGTGGTCAAGGAACTCGCCCTTTGGAGCAGAAAAGGATTGGATAGAAGGTTGCTCCATTGTAGAAATGGGGAAAGAAATAAAGAAAGGCAAAAAGGGTACAAGGACAAAAAAGGTTTAAAGATAGAACAACAACCGTTCCCCGACAATGGCGCCAGAAATGCTTGTTGACACTTCTTAGCGTCGCACCAGAAATATTACTATCCCGGCAACAACGCCAGAAATGCTTGTTAACACTTCTTAGCGCCGCACTAGAAATATTACTATCCCCGGCAACAGTACCAGAAATGCTTGTTGGTATTTCCTACGTTCACAGATAAATCCGCAAGCGCACGAATACCAATGTAGCACTTCACCTAGGAGTATTCCAGGTTATCGAATCATAGGGAACGTGTGTGTACTATTCTTCTAAACTAATCCATCCAAGGACAACAAGAATATGGTAGGCAGAGGGTACAGACGATTCCTATGGTCAAAGATCCTAAAATAAGATAGGTTCAGTCTATAAATGCTTACTTCAGGCACCGGCTTACCCCTGCACCCACAAGCGACTCTGGCCAACAGCTCTATGACGTACCCGAACGTGGAGGATTACTAAGGCCGGATAGGGCTGTCACCACCTATCGACTACCTCTACAAACCGTGGGGCACACGGCAAACAAAGGTAACTTCTAGCCTAGAAACCATATCTACGCTATTAATTACTATCAACGTCTCGACGTCACACTTATAGAAGACTATGATACTCTAACTAAGTAAAGCGATGATTCCGTAAGCAACTAAGGAAAGAACTTACTTAAAAAGGAAACTTAAATACCAATGGAAGATCATGAATACTTACTAAGAAAGGAAAGCATCCGCTGAGGTACAAGTGTGGAGAGGCGCCGACAAGCCCGGGCCTCCTCCTAACTCTCTCTCACTCTCTCCCTATTTTCTAAGCACTTTGGTAGTGCTAAAACCTTTTGAGTGGAGCTCTAAATCTTCTTCTTGTGTTGTCCTTTGTTTATGCCGAATTTCCCTTCTATTTATAGGTGGCGGAGACTTGGCGGGTACTTCAAGGTGGAGAAGAGTCGGTGGGCAAAAATTCCACCGCCGGGCGGGGGGCCACGCCAGGCGGCCACGTGTGCCGGGTGGCTGGGCATGCCGAGCGGCATGCACCGCCGGGCGGCAGCCCAGGCCGGGCGGCCACGGGATTTGGTCAGTTTCCAACCGACTCGCTTCGGACGGCTCAGATCTTGTCTTGATGGCGGTTCCTTGGTCGGTTTCCCCCAAAATCTCCGTTTTGCGGTCGGTAAGCCTCATGGGCTGGTAACCCTGGGTGGCCAACCCAGGCCGGGCGGTAGGCCAGGCCGGGGGGCAAACCCTGCCAGGCGGCAAGCCCAGGCCAGGCGGCATGGTAGGCCGGGTAGCCTGGCAGGCCGGGCGGCGGCCCATTTTTGGTGCCAGCCCCCTCCGGGTCATGTCTTCCCTTGTCCAACTTGTGCCACATGGATGCCTCCTTTACTTCTTCACTTTTTGCCCTCCTTAGTCTGGGGACGGAAAACGGCCTCATGATGGATTGTTTTGCAGGATCGGCTGGATCGGATGGTTCAGCCTGATGAGACTCTGTTTTAACCAGCCAGGTGGCTGATTTAAGCCTGATATGACCTTATCGGCTGAGTTCTGATTTTAGCCATCACGACCCTGCCGGGCCCTGATTTCAGCCTCATACGACCCTGTCGGGCGGCTGTTTTATGGCAGTATCAGCCGATGGGGCGTTTCTTCATGTTTTTGCATATTTTGGCTCTTTTATACCTGCAAACACATGTCTCACCAAAACTCATGGAAATGTTAATAATAAACTGCTATCACTATTTTGTTTATTCCTTTATGTTGTTTATGTAAGGATTTGACGGTCAGATTTGGCATTTAAGGACCGTCAACAGGACACCTGTTAGCATAGTGCCCCATCTGACCACAGTGGAAACAAGCACCATTAGTATCAGCCGATGGGACGCTGGATCTGATGCGAAGGAGTACTAAAACCCTGACCAGTGGGTTGGGACCTCTGCTGGCCACTCTACTGTCCAGGGCAGAAAGAAGGTCCAGATGATGAAGAACCCAAGCGAGGCCTTGAGCTACTTCCTTGCTGACCCTGGCGTACCATCTTGCACTTGCGATCAATAATTCCTCTTTTGTTCTCCAGCACAAGAGCTTTGTCCACCAAATCTTGGAAATTGACGAAATCCCAAGCTTCTAGAGAATAAGCAAGACCATCATTCAAGCCATTGATAAAGCAATACTACTTCTTCTCATCTGTGTTCACCTCGTCAGGAGCATAGCAAGAATGCAGGGTGAAATGAGTGACGTACTCGCTCACAAACATAGAACCTTGCTTCAAGTCTTGGAATTCCTTCTTCTTGAGTTTCATCACACCTAGAGGCACATGGTGTGATCGAAAACTATTCCTGAACTCTTGCCAGTTGATACTTTCTGGCTCCTCATGAGCCTCCACATAGGCATCCCAACAATCAGCAGCAGGACCCAAAAGCTTGTGAGAAGCAAAGAGAACCTTCTCACGATTATTGCATTGCACCACCTGCAACTTCTTCTCGATGGCTAGAGCCAATCATCAACATCCATAGGCTCTAATGAATGAGAGAAAGTGGGAGGCTTGGTCCTCTGAAATTCTCCAAGCTTGTCTCTAGGTGGTGGAGGTGCCTGATTATGACCCTGTTGCATTTGCATAATGTTCTGCTACATAGTGTGAAGAAGCTGAGTCTGCACAGCAAGAATTTGCCCCATAGTTGGAGGAGGAGGTGGTGGTGGTGGATCCTCATTGTTGCGCCTAGTGTTCACCATCTGATGAGAACTCTGGTAAGATCAATAAAGAGTTGGATGGATTGGAATATGTTAGACTTTCCAATATTAACCCAAGTCTTAAGTTCTAAATTTTTTTTGTTGAAAAACAAATCTTTCACTCAAGCAAAGACCCAAATCAAACATGGCACACCACACCAAAACATAGCAGATAGGCTCGATAGATCTAAATGAAACTAACAAACTTATAACTCTATAAGGGACTTAGCAAAAAGATCATACAATCTATCAAATTTTGGAAAAGTATTTAATAGAAATGGAGGAAAGAGTAGAAAGCCAATGGAAGGGATAAGTAAGCAAGAGATTGTTGTTTATGACATAATAGTTTTATTAAAAACCTTAAAACAACCATTTCTAATTAGGCTTGCGTCCTACGGTTGACATGGCTCTGATATCACTCTGTCACACCTAGTTTTAAGGCCAAAACCGAATGCTTCTGTATATGTGCCCAGGATCAAGTTTTCACGCATACAAGACAAAAGTGAAGTAATAGTAAATAACCAATGTCATTATTAATAAATCATACCGATATTACATAGTCTGGAATACATCAAGAAGATAAAAGAAAATAGCGGAAGAATCCGTATTGCCACAGGCAGTCCACCAGGGGTCGCACGCTTAGTCATAGTAGTCCTCATCCACATAGTCCATCTCGCCAGCGTCATCTGAGCAGCAGTAATATAGCAACAACACAGGGAAAAATAAAACGTGTGTGTACATAAAGAACTCAGCAGGTGGGGGAAAGTAATGACATGCAGGCTAAAATAAGAATAGGCTTGACACGGGTTTACTACACTACACATCCTATGACTCAATTATACAAGCATCCTATTTACTAGGTGAAAAGTAGCCCAACAGGTTAACCACCTGTCCAACACTATCAGTTGCCCACCGATAGCAAAACTATGAGTTGTCCACCCATACCAGCACACTATAGGTTACCCACCTGTAGCTACCACCCAAATCTAGTTACCCACCAGATCCACCCCAAGTATCCATCTAATTGTGTGAGGATCCTGGCCGCTCTTGACCATGAGCACGACTGTTATAATAGTTTTACACTCTATAGAGGTTGCACAACTTTACCCACAGGTTGGTGATTCCATCACTTTTCAGTGACTAAAGTCTCCCTGTTGCCAACACACTACCATAGGTGTGAGGCCAAGAGATCACCGCATGATCTTTCAAAGCGCTCTCTAGCTTGCAAAATGTCCATGCTAAGGTTTCACCGCTGCGGGATTAACCATCCCTACAGAAGCCCCCTCTTGCGCCGTGGCTAGAAGTAACCCTTCATCACCTGAGGCCGAAAGTAACCCTCTCGTCCTCCTTCCTCGAACATCCGCAAAACTGGGAAGACATCTAATACTAAACCACGCCTACCCATATCAGCCATGCGCTGTTTTCCTGGGTGGCCGCTCCATGCATTTGGTTTGTATGACCACAATCAGGCACTACCACAAACCAAACAGTACATTACCCATACCTGTGCATACCCGCACCATCCTCAACATCCTCCTGCTTGGGTCATCTAAATTACCCAAATGATAATTAGGTTCGAGTGAATATTAGTCAAGTTTATTATTATTCATTTTATACCCAAAGTATTGCACTAGCATAACGTACCCAAACTCAACCCCCAAGTCCCAATCCAGGCGACAAGGACAGGATAAATCAATTTCTAGGCAACCCTAACATAGGATTCAAATTTAGACAAGCATGCATGAAATAAACTAATATCCTCAATAGGTGCAATATGGTCAAGGACACTTTCCTCGTTCTCCCACTGGCTGCTGCTCAAAATCAAGATCCTGTAAATTCTGGTGTTGCTCCTTGTCTAATATTGATAAATACAAGAAAAGTAAAACATAAAAAATAAGAAACAGTACACCAAATATTTCCTAATGACTATGAAAACAGTACTAAAAGATATTACTCGTTCCTACGATTCTGTGAGCGCAAAAATCACCTAAATTGGAGTTACGGTTAAAAAGTTATGCTAGTTTGAAGTTCTAGGGGCTAAAAGGTAAACATAACAAGGTTCAGGGTCCTATTTGTAATTTTATAAAACTATAGGGACTAAAGTGTAGATTATAAGGGCTGAAAAATAATTACTAAAAAGTATAAGGCTGTTTTTGCAAAATTTTAGGACCAAAACATAATTTATACTAAGTATAGGGGGCTAAGTGTAAAAAGATAGGGATGAAAACATAATTAAAAATGAGTACTGGGTGTTTCTATAAAATTCCAGGGCTAAAAATATTATTTATGAAAAGTTCAGGGGTTAAAACATAATTAAACTAAAGGTTATAGAGAAATTTTGAATTATAAACTAATTAGGATGAAACCGAGGGGCTTAAGTGCAAAATCAGCATAATTCTAGGATTTATTTCTAATTAAATTAATCCTTAAAATGGTGGACCAGGTGCATGAATCCCGTGGACTGGGCATTGGCCCGCGGTTCATGGTCCATGGTGGACCGGGTGTGAAGGGGTATGGACCGATCTAATCTAGGCCGTCGGTCTAGAGATGAAGGGCTGAGGTGGCTTCGGCAACCTGGGCGGCGGCCGGCGGCACTTTAGTAGGCGGCACCATGGGCGGCTCGCCGGAGCTGGCCCTAGACGGCGCTCGGTGGCCTGTTTCTCATCGTGAGGGTCGGGGAGGGAGAGGGGAGTGAGGGTATGCTCACCGAGGGGTCGTGCAAGGACAGGGAGGGCCGGACGCAGGTCGACGACGGTGGGAAGCCATGGGGCTCATCAGAGCTCGATGGGGGACGGTGTTCCTGGGGGTCTGGGGATGGGGGAAAGTGAGGGGAGGCGGCGGCAGGGGAAGGGCTATGCCGCTGTGGGTTTTATAGGAGGGCAGGGGGGGGGGGGAATCGATCGGGCACGAGCTTCACCAGAGTTAAGGCCGGTGGCAGCCATTTCACGAGATTGGGCATGAGTGGGTGCGATTAAGGCCGAAGAGAGGGGGAGTGGAAGCGGGGAGGTGTTGGGTGCGGTTACTGGAGTCGGGGTGGCGGGGAGGCAAGGAGGCGGTAGAAATTTGATCGGCAGCGGGGAGAGAAGAGAGAGGAGCGGCGGGTGGAGGAAGATGATGGGTGGGGTTGAGCTATCAGCAAGCGCAGGGGCGGGTGCTGGGCCACGGCGCGTGATGGGCCGAGGTGCGCTGGTGGGCTGGGGAGGCTTGCACGCATGCTGGGAGAGCTGGGCCGAGGGCTGTTGCTACGCGAGCAGGTGGGCTGGCGGGGGAGGGGAGTGGTTCTGGCCCAAACCGAAGAGAAGGAGGGGAGGAAAGAAAGTGGGCCTCGACCAGGTGAGTTTTCTTCCTCTTTTTCTTTTCTTTTCTAAATCCTTTTCAAAATTGTTTTTAACTACTAATTTAAATCCAAACCGATTTCTACTTCACTTTTAAAACATAGTTTCACACGATAAAATCCTACTGCAATTCTAATCCAGGATGAATGTAACATCACATAATTATTTTAATTACTTAATTAAATAAATCAAGAAAATAATTTTGTAGCTAAAGAAAAATATTAACACCCTAATTTAATTTAGGAAAATTATAATTTGCAAGAATTTGAAAAATAGGGTGTTACAATATGCTAGCGATCAAGATGGATCAACTCTTGAAGAAATTAGATTCACCTCAGACTTCGCATCAAGAATATCACTATCCTTGGTATGATGCCAAAAATATTTGTTGGCGTTTGTTATGCTTTAAGAATAATGTGAATTAATCCGCAAGCGCACAGAACACCATTGTAGCATTTCACCTGGGAGTATTCCAATGTATCGTATTTATTTTCCTTAGGGAAGGCAGGCGTAAGATTATGTTAGTTTAACAAAGATATAACTATAAGAATTATGTCAACTGACCAAAGACGGGGGTAAGGATGTTCAATAATAATTATAAGGGTAGCCACACAGGAGAAATTCACAATAAGATAAATAAAGAGATCGGTTAAGCTAGCCGGGAGCACAACGAGTCTAAGTCTAAGATTCCTAAAATTATACCTTCCTAATATATCTAAGTCAAGTGTCAAATCCTAGTTACTCAGTGATGAGGACATCCCTCATGACTACACCTATGAGAGACCAATGACTCGAGCTAAAGCAAAGCAATTACAACATGAGGTGAATCTTTTCCTTAATGATTATGAACATGCATCTCATAAGAGTCATGTACTACCTAATGGAGATGCATTACTTGTCCTCAGGTTTGAAGCACAGGTTGAAGATATGGTGGCTACTGGATGCCCAAAGAGAGCAAGTTGAAGTCGATGCGCTGATGCCCAGATTCTGTCCTTCGACTTCATGGTGAATTCTGTATTGTTCTAAGAGGTACCACCCTAAGTATTTTACATGGATGAAAAGGTCTTGAAGTCTACTTTCATATGCAACAAACAGCGCATCCATTGGATCTCTATAGAGAGAGTTATGCTTGTTTTAGTGAAGACTGCTCCAGACTTCCGGGCGTGTTACTTTTGCTTAGAGCGTGCTACCTTTACACCGGATGTGTTCCTTTTTCCAGTTTGGACAAGTCCAAACTGGAAAAAGGAACACTCTCAGAGAAAAGTAACACATCGTAAGAAAAAGTAACAGCGGCGTGTTACTTTTTCTTAGCGAGTGTTCCTTTATGCACTTCAGACTTGTCCGATCTGAAAAGATGTTTCTTTTATTTGCCTGTTTCGTAATAGACCCATGTAACTTCAGTTTGGCCTAGCTAGGAAGGGTGTTCCTAGTATAAATAACCCTTGTACATCTTGTGGAAACCCTAACCACGAATTGAACTCAGAAAAATAGAGAACCATATCGCTCTTGTCCTTAGGGTTTGTGTTATAGTTGCCCCCTTGAGGATTGAGAGTTTTCTCTACCACTTGTTCTTGTGTTTTCTTGTGATTTGCAAGAGCATCACCTCTCCTTTGTGTGGTTCAGGTTAGGCATCGACCAAAGCATGTTATTGGGCGAAATCTCTGTCACAGGTGGCTGTTCTAGCAGTTGTTGGTGCCAAGATTTGTTAGATTTCACGGGCCAGTTATCCTTAGATCCAACGACGAGAAGATCGGGCAAGCCCCCGCATCATCTTGGTATCAGAGCTATAGTTTCCTCGGTCAGATCTTTACCCCTTTGTATCCCCTTTGTTTCCTCTATTGTTCACCATCCTAAACTGAAAATACCAAAAATTTCTACTACCCAAAACCTGATCTGGAATTTTAGTGAGTTTTTGTTAAGTTTTAGTCCAATAGATCGAGTTTGATTGCTAAATATTTGTGTTTCCTATCGTATTCCGCATCTGATTTGTTTTCCCCAATAGTTCCCCATCAAGATTCTTGTTCAGGTCAAGTTTCATCCCGATATATTTTCGCGCTCAGATCTGAAATTTGACCATCATACACTAAAACAAGCATAACTTTTGCATCCAAAATCCGTTTTTGCCGTTGTTAAGCTTGTTGGAAAGCTTATTTGAAGTACTATCATAATATTAGGTGCTAAAAATTGTGAATCATAAAGTGGAATATTTATTTTAGCACAAAAAGTATTAGTTACTACAGCTATTGAAATTTCAGATTGTGCTGAAACTGAAATCTTGTGTGTCGACTCATCCTTTATGTACACCAAGTATAGTAAATATTAATGGTACACCAGGCCATCCTTTGTGAAGACTTTGAACCTATTGAGGCCTGTTGTAGGTTGTTGCTTAAGGGTTTTGCACTTTGCTGAAACTGAAGTTTGTTTTGAAAATCAATAGTTCATTGTTGTATACAATCTGATGTGCTGATTTCAGCGGCAAAAAAAAAGAGGGAAGAAGAGTGAAAGAAAAAGTAAAGGAAAAAGAATTAAAAGAAATAGAGCAAGTGCTGAGATCACCACATTGATTGGCTTGCTTGATGTTGTTTCAGTTTGTCATATATTCAGCATTTGTGCAAATCTTGTAGCCCTCTCAGTTATGAAAGCAATCAGCTAGCGTCTCTCCATAACTTGTGTAGCATTGAGCTTTTGTGTTTGAGTTGAATATTCAGTTTAGCTCATTTCCTTAGATGCGACAAGTTCCACCATCTTTGTGTATGAGTTGCTAAACACTTTTGCCATTTCATTTGTTTTTAGCTCAGCAACTTGACTTTGCTATCTTGGTTGGATTGTTACTTAACTTGACAATAGCTTGAAGTTTCAGTTTGCATACCACATAAATAACCCTCTAAGCCCCACAAATATTCTTCTGTTTAGAATGCACTGTGACTTTGATTTCACTTGATATATCACCTTTGTTGTGCCGACTACCACCAAGGTTTGTTAGCAGCTCGTAATTTCAGCAAGGATTCATAAAAACTTCGGTGGTAAGAGAAGGTGAGGTTGAGTGATTTTCAAACAGCCACATAACTTAAATTAGTCCTTTTGTATTGCCAACTAACCATGGTAGGTGGAGAAGGAGATCAACCGAGCTATGTCACACAAGAGCAACTACAAATGCTAGTGCAAGACTTCAATGCACAACTCAATGAGAACATGACTACTGTCCAAACAAGCATGGTTGCTAAAGTTGTGAAGGCATTGAAGGCACAAGGTGCTGCAGGTGATCATGAAGAGGAGCTAGATGAGACCGATGAGGAATATGCAGCCCGGTTGTAGCGGGAAGACCAAGCAAGAAAGAATGCCACTGGGCGAGGGCGTGGTGGAGGAAGAGGTGGTGATGCTTTCGGTCGAGGAAGAGGCTGTGGGCGTGGTGATGATGGTCCAGCTGAAACAGATCCATATACATTTAAATTACATCGCAATGACAACTTTCAACATCATCGTAATGGCAACAATGATCAGCCCAATGAAGAGAAGTTTGGAAAGCTAAAATTCAGCATGCTAAAATTTGAAGGCACATCTGATCCCGATGCATATCTCACATGGGAGTTAAAGCTTGATAAAATATTCTATGTGCATAAATATTCGGAGGAAAAGAAGGGCATATGGCTGCACTTGACTTTGATGGATATGCTCTCATTTGGTGGGAACAAATTCAGAACCAAAGAGAGGAGAGTAGTGAGGCTCCAGTGGCCACATGGGCTGAAATGAAGAGAGAAATGAGAGCACGTTTTGTTCCAAAACATTATAAACGTGTTCTCTTTGACAAGCTACAGAATTTGAGGCAAGGAAGCAAATCTATGGAAGAATACTATAAGGAGATGGAGTAGGCCATGATTAGAGCTCGTGTGCATGAGGATGAAGAGCAATCCATGGCACGTTTTCTTTCCGGTTTGAACAAACCAATCAAACATGTGGTGGAATTTCAGACCTACAACAATGTAGTAGAGCTAGTCCATATTGCAAAAAAGGCTGAGAGACAATTGAATGATGACTCTAAGCCAAGTAAGACTTCAACCTTCAGCTCAAGGTCATCATCAAATGCTCCAAAAATAGCTAGGTTTGATTTGGGGCGAGGCATGTTTTCATCCGGATCAAACTCCAACAATAACTCTAGTTCCAATGTTGCTGAAAAATCTGATGCATCTCCAAATGTGGAGAAATCCACTAGGCCCACATCATTAAAGGTCAATACTTCAGTGGGTTCCAGCTCTAAGAGTAGTGGAATTCAATGTTTCCAAGTGCTTGGGTGAAGGCCATGTCATCAAGGACTGTCCAAACAATCATGTTGTGATTGTTGCAGAAGGTGGAGAATATGATTCAGCTAGTGAAGATGAGTGTAAAACTGCTGCTAAAAATGACAAGTTTGATGATGCACAAGAATCTGAGGAAGGTGACTACAAAAACTATACTTTTTAAGTTGGTAACACCATCGTGGTCACCAAAGCATTAAGTGTCCAGCTAAAAGATGAAGATCAAGAACAAAAGTTTAATTTATTTCAGACCCAGGCCAAGGTAAATAACAAGTTTGTAAAATTGATCATTGATGGTGGTAGCTGTCACAACCTTGCTAGCAAAGAAATGTGTGATAAATTGGGGCTGACCATGATAAAATAACCTCATCCTTATCATGTGCAGTGGTTCAGTGATTGTGCAGATGTCAAGGTGCACTATATGGTGAGGGTCACTTTCAGCATACATGATTACACTGACACCATTGAGTGTGATGTTGTGCCCATGACGGTTTGTCACTTGCTGTTGGGAAGGCCATGACAATTTGATAGGCATGCTTTACATAATGGCCGTGACAATACATATGCTTTCAAATGGCATGGAAAGGGTGTCAAGCTGCTGCCCATGACTCCCACTCAAATCATAGCAGCCAACATGCAAAAGAAAATGAGTGAGAGTGAGAGAGAAAAGAAAAACACTAGTGCTGTCCACAAATTGGTGAGTGAGCGCCACAAGCCAAACATGAGTGGAAAAAGAGAACATGAGAGAAAAAGTATGGTTGCTATAGCCACAAAATCTGAGATGAAAGAAAATGAGAGAAAATCCTAACATACCGCATTTTGTACTTTTGTACAAAGATGCAATTCTTTCCACTAGTGACATTACCTCTCTTCCTAGTGTTGTTTCTAATGTGTTGCAGGCATTCAATGACATTTTTCCAGAGGAGGTACCTGCTGGCCTACCTCCACTTCATGGGATTGAGCATCAAATTGATCTCATTCCTGGAGCTTCTGTTCCAAACCGGCCACCGTACCGCACCAACCCAGAAGAAACCAAGGAAATTCAGTGACAAGTGCAAGCACTACTTGATAAAGGGTATGTACGCGAGAATCTTAGTCCTTGTGTTGTCCTAGTTATTCTTGTTCCGAAGAAAGGTGGTACTTGGGAGAATGTGTGTTGATTGTAGAGCTATTAACAGTCATCCTATTCATAGGCTTGATGACATGCTTGATGAACTTAGTGGTGCTGTTATTTTCTCTAAAATTGACCTACGTAGTGGATACCATCAAATTAGAATGAAGGAAGGAGATGAATGGAAGACAGCCTTTAAAACAAAATTTGGGTTGTATGAGTGGCTAGTGATGTCTTTTGGCTTAACTAATGCACCTAGCACTTTTATGCACTTAATAAATCATGTTTTGAGGGCTTTCATTGGAAAATTTGTGGTGGTTTATTTTGATGACATATTGGTATACAGCCGCACCCTAGAAGAACTTGTTGAACACATCAAAATGGTGTTGGAGGTGCTTAGAACTGAAAAATTGTATGCTAACCAAGAAAAGTGCACCTTTTGCACCAACAAGGTTGTGTTCTTGGGCTTTGTTGTTTCAGGACAAGGGGTGGAGGTGGATGAATCCAAGGTGGAAGCTATCAAGAATTGGCCAACTCCTATCAATGTGAGCCAAGTGAGAAGCTTTCATGGTCTTGCCGGCTTCTACCGGCGCTTTGTGAAGAATTTCAGCACCATTGCAGCCCCATTGAACGAGCTAACTAACAAGGGCGTTGAATTTGTGTGGGGTAAGTCACAAGAAGCTTCTTTTCAAGAGTTAAAGGATTGTTTAACTTCAGCCCCATTGCTTTCTTTACCTGATTTTAATAAATCCTTTGAGATAGAATGTGATGCTAGTGGGATAGGCATAGGAGGTGTCTTGATGCAGGAAGGCAAACCCATAGCATATTTTAGTGAGAAACTTGGTGCAGCTCAAATAAATTATCATGTTTATGACAAAGAATTATATGCTCTAGTTTGTGTGCTTGAAACTTGGCAACATTATCTTTGGCCAAAAGAATTTATCATCCATTCTGATCATGAGGCTTTAAAATATTTAAAGGGCCAAGCAAAACTGAATCATAGGCATGCCAAATGGATTTAGTTCATTGAGTCTTTTCCCTATGTTGTTAAGTACAACAAGGGGAAAGAAAATGTTGTTGCTGATGCTTTATCACAAAAAAGTGTTTTGCTTAATCAATTGGAGGTCAAGGTCCCAGGATTAGAAAACATAAAGGAGTTGTATGCTGCTGACCTTGTTTTTGTAGAACCATACTTGAAATGTTAAGAAGGAAAAGGGTAGGACAAGTACCATTTGCATGATGGATCCTTGTTCCGAGCTAACAAATTGTGTGTTCCAGATTCGTCTATTCATTTGCTTTTATTGCAGGAATCACATATGGGTGGTTTGATGGGCTACTTTGGGAGAGAAAAGACCTACTTGCTGCTGAGTGATCACTTCTATTGGCCAAAGATGAGACGTGATGTGGAGAGGTTTGTGCAGCAGTGTAGAACTTGTCACAAGGCTAAATCAAAACTGAACACCCACAGTTTGTATACTCTACTCCCAACCCCAAATGCTCCTTGGGAAGACATAAGCATGGACTTTGTTTTAGGATTATCAAGAACTAAGAAGGGGAGAGATTCAACTTTTGTTGTTGTGGATAGGTTCTCTAAAATGGCACATTTTATTCCCTGTCATAAGAGCGACGATGCGTCGCATGTAGCTGACTTGTTTTTCAGGGAAATTGTGAGATTACATGGCATGCCCAGGACCATTGTTTCAGACCGAGATGTGAAGTTCATGAGCTATTTTTGGAAGAATTTATGGGCAAAGCATGGGACAAAGTTGTTGTTTTCAACAACTTGTCAACCACAAACTGATGGACAAACGGTGGTGGTGAACCATACACTTTCCATGCTACTGCGAACAATGATCAAGAAGAACCTAAAGGAGTGGGAGGATTGCTTGCCACATGTTGAGTTTGCATATAACAGGGCAGTCCACTCGACAACGCAGTTGTGTCCATTTGAAGTTGTGTATGGTTTCAAACCCATTCCACCACTCGACTTGCTGCCACTTCCACTACAAGAACATGCAAACATGGAGGCCTCCAAGAGGGTTGACTATGTGAAGAAAATCCACATGAAGACCAAGCAAGAGATTAAGAAGAAATCAGAGTACTATGCTGCAAAGGCAAACAAGAACCATAAGAAGTTGATCTTTGTTCCTGATAACTTAGTTTGGGTTCACCTTTGGAAGGATAGATTTCCAGAGAAACAAAAGTCCAAGTTGTTGCCCCGAGGTGATGGCCCATTCAAGGTCCTTGCAAGAATATATGACAATGCTTACAAGATTGAACTTCTGGGAGATGAATATGCAGCTAGCAACACTTTCAACGTTGCTGATTTGTTTCCATGCTATGGTCATGATCAATCAGAGTCGAGGTCGACTCTTTTTAAAGAAGGGGAGGATGATGAGGACATCCCTTATGACTACACCTATGAGAGACCAATGACTCTGGCCAAAGCAAAGGAATTACACATGAGGTGAATCTTTTCCTAAATGATTGTGAACATGCATTTCATAAGAGTCATGTACTACCTAATGGAGATGCATTACTTGTCCTCAGGTTTGAAGCACAGGTTGAAGACATGGTGGCTACTTGATGCCCAAAGAGAGCAAGTTGAAGTCGATGTGCTGATGCCCAGATTTTGTTCTTCAATTTCATGGTGAATTGTATATTATTCTAAGAGGTACCATGATGTGAATAAGGGTTCCCGATCTTCCAAAAGGTTCTGGTAAACTTGATTTGGGTGGAGGCGAAACAGAAATCGATCCGGCTTCTAAACAACATGTTTAGAACCCCGCAATCGTAGCACAACGTCTCCTCTGGTTATCAACCGTCCAAGAATGGTTGACCTTGCCAAGAAGTCTAATCCATGCCTACGAATCAAGAACACAAGAAAGAAGAAAGAAGAATGCAACACAATTGCAGATGTGTGATTAAACTCATGAAATTAGGATCTCACAAACCAATGAAATGGCAAAACTGTTATGAACAGAATAATCTAAACAAAACCCAAACCCTAAAGGTGTGGTGGCGGCTGTATATGAAGGCTCTAGGGTCGTTCAAGACCCTCTTGACATGCCCCTAATGGGGCTCAACTGGATACAAAGCCCAAAGGCCAAAAACGGGCGACGCAACACCGCCATAGATTCTGGACCCTCTATTGTATCGACTATTCTCAATGACTTCGGACAAATTTTCACATGAGTCTGGCGGCATTGAAAAGGCCTTCTTCTTATCGTTCTGTGCATATGTAGAACGTCCAAATCCGAGTCTGTATGCATCCTGGGCGTCCGTTTTAGTTCAGACTGGTCCTGGGCCCTGAAACAGACTCGAAGTCGGTTTTGGTTGGGCCTCCATCTTGGCTTCCATGTCCTTGCTGGTCCTCCACGTCTCTAAATCTTTCTCCCATCATCTCCTGGTCCTCTCCATGGTTCCTAATTACAATATAATCAATACGTAGCAAACCATTCTCAAAAGTGACATATGATGAAGAACGTAGGAACGAGCTCACCTCTAAATTTAGTCATCATGCACGAGCTCTTGTCATTGGACCATGGAAGTCCAGAATTGTAGGAGTGTTGCATGTATCCATATGAGTGATGTTGTCATCATCTTCCCCCTCTTAAAGTGGAGTTGTCCTCGACTTAAGCTCATCCTCTTCTCCCAAGTATGGTTTCAAATTTGAAATGTTAAAAGTAGGACTAACCCCGAACTCGGGAGGCAACTCAAGTTTGTATGCATTATCATTAATCTTCTCAATTATTTCGAATGGACCATCAGCTCTAGGCATTAATTTAGACTTTCTCAATTCTGGAAATCTATCCTTCGTTAAGTATAACCACACTAAATCTCCTACATCAAGCTTTACTTCCTTTCTACCTTTACTACCAGCAATTTTATACTTTTCATTCATCTTTTCAATGCTAAGTCTAGTGGTCTTATGCATTTGCAAAATAAATTCAGCACGTTCCTTAGCATCAACATGAACTCTCTCATTAATAGGTAGAGGAAGTATATCAAGTGGAGTATGGGGATCAAAACCATACACTACCTTGAAGGAACTTACCTTGGTAGTAGAATGTGTTGCCCGATTATAAGCAAACTCAACATGAGGCAAACATTCTTTCCATTGCTTCAAATCTTTCTTCAAAATAGCTCTCAACATAGTGCCTAAAGTGCAGTTCACAACTTCAGTTTGTCCATCAGTTTGTGGGTGACAAGTTGTAGAAAATAACAACTTTGTACCCAACTTATTCCAAAGCGTGCGTCAAAAGTGACTCAAGAATTTTGCATCACGATCTAAAACAATAGTAGAGGGCATACCGTGCAAACATACAATTTCTTTAAAAAAGAGGTCAGCAATATAACTAGCATCATCAGTTTTATGACATGGTATAAAGTGTGCCATCTTTGAAAAATGATCCACAACAACCAAAATGCTATCACTCCCCCTCTTAGTCCTAGGCAGTCCTAAAACAAAGTCTATAGAAATATCCACCCAGGGAATAGAAGGAATAGGATGTGGCATGTATAACCCATGTGGATTTAAGCGAGACTTAGCTTTTTGACATGTAGTGCAGTGAGCAACAAAATTCTCAACATCTTTCCTCATCCTTGGCCAAAAGAAGTGTGTGGCCAAAATATCCTCCATCTTCTTAGCACTGAAATGACCCATCAATCCACCTCCATGTGCCTCCTGCAACAACAAAAGACGAACGGAACTAACTGGAATGCATAGACGGTTAGCTCTAAACAAGAAACCATCATTCAACACAAATTTGTTCCAAGCACGACCTTCTTTACAGTGCAGCAATACATCTTTAAAATCAACATCAGTAACATATTGTTATTTAATTGCCTCAAGTCCAAACATTCTACAATCAAGTTGAGACAACAAAGTATATCGCCTAGATAAAGCATCAGCAATCACATTATCCTTCCCTTTCTTATGTTTAATATTATGAGGAAAATACTCAATAAACTCAACCCATTTAGCATGTCTACGGTTCAAATTGCATTGAGAATGAATATACTTAAGTGATTCATGATCAGAATGAATAACAAATTCTTTGGGCAACTAATAATGACGCCATGTCTCTAAAGAACGTACAAGTGCATATAATTCCTTATCATACGTGGAATAATTCAAAACAGGCCCAGTAATTTTCTCACTAAAGTATGCAACAGGTTTACCATCTTGCATCAAAACACCACCAATCCCTATACCACTAGCATCACATTCATGCTCAAAAAGTCTTATCAAAATTAGGTAATTGCAGCAATGGTGCATGTGTAAGTTTGTCCTTTAAAGCATCAAAAGACTCATGATGTACCTTACCCCAATGGAAATCAATGCCCTTCATTATCAACTCATGCAATGGTGCAGCAATGGTGTTAAAATCTTTGACAAAGTGGCGGTAGAAACCTGCAAGACCAAGAAAACTCCTCACCTGTGTGATAGTTTTTGGTACAAGCCAGCTCTTTATGGCTTCAATCTTCGTCTCATCCACCTTAATTCCCTGTGGAGTCACAACATAGCCAAGAAAAGAGAATCGATCCATGCAAAAGGTGCACTTCTCAAGGTAACTAAATAAATGTGCATCTCGCAAAGCATCAAAATAGCACGCAAATGATTCATATGTTCATCCATGGATTTTCTATAAATCAAGATATCATCAAAGTAAACTACCACAAATTTGCCAATGAAAGCTCTTAAAACCTTATTCATCAAGCGCATGAAAGTACTAGGTGCATTAGTTAAACCAAAAGGCATTACTAACCACTCATATAATCTGAATTTGGTTTTGAAAGTTGTTTTCCATTCATCTCCAAGTTTCATTCTAATTTGATGGTAGCCACTACACAAATCAATTTTAGTGAAAATTATAGCACCACATAACTCATCAAGCATGTCGTCTAGCCTAGGAATAGGATGACGATACCTAATAGTAATATTATTAATGGCTCTACAATCTACACATATACGCCAAGTACTATCTTTCTTAGGAACCAAGAGTACAGGAACAACACAAGGATTAAGTGATTGACGAACATACCCACGATCCAAAAGGTCTTGAACTTGTCGTTGTATCTCCTTAGTCTCCTCAGGGTTGGTCCTATAAGCAGCACGGTTTGACAAAGTAGCACCCGGAATCAAATCAATTTGATGCTCAATCCCTCTCAAAGGTGGCAATTCCGGGGGTATCTCAGCTGGGAAAACATCGTCATACTCCTGCAAAAGATTAGTGACAGTAGGAGGCAAAGCACTAGAAGCAATATCATCAAGCGAAAACAAAGCATGTTTGCATATCAAAGCATAGCAAATATCATTATTAACAAAAATTTTAGCAAGCTCAGATTTTGTTGCAAGACATGAACGACCTTGTAATTTAATTCCAGCACCCTTAGAACTTGAAGAATCATTAACATTACTAGGTGTAGAATCAGTATTAATAGGTTGCTGAATTTCAGGGCCTTTATTTTTCAATCTAGCAGCTCTTTCTAAATCAGCTTGTACAATTTCAGCAGGGGTCATTGGTAACAAAGTAATTTTAGTTCCTTTATGCATAAAAGTGTACTTATTACTTTTACCATGGTGTACAACATCATTATCAAATTCCCAAGGTCTACCCAATAAAAGTGAACATGCTTGCATGGGCATGACATCACAATCAACAGAATCCACATTAGAGCCAATGGAAAAAAGAACTCTGTAAGTTTGTGTTACCTTAGCTTTTCCAGAGTCGTTTAACCACTGAATGTAGTACGGATGTGGATGTGGGCATGCGGTCAATGCATGCATGTTGACCACATCAGAACTCACCAAGTTATTGCAGCTCCTTCCATCAATGATGACACGTGCTCGGCGGTTCTTGATGACAAAGAAAATCTAGAACAAGTTGTGGCGCTGCATCATCTCGGGCTGCTGAACATGTGTGCTAAGGACACATTGAACAATAATGTTCATGTCTCCTGTGGTGTCTCCGCCTCCAAGGACGAGGTCACTGCTGGTGGAAGCGACGTCCTCCTCCTCATCCTCCACATCGGAGGTGCTCATGTAACCGCCATCGTCTGTCACCACATATGCCCGCCTACTTGGACAATCTTTCTGCACATGCCCAAGTCCATGGCAGCGGTGGCACTGAATCCCTGTAGTGCACCCCGTCGAAGCAACAGAGGAGGCACTACTAGCTAGTACCTACACAGAATTTTTACTTGAGCACGTAGATGGTGCAGGGGCTGATCGTGGTGCTGCAGAAGCAATACTGGTTCCCTTGGCGGCGGCTGGTGGGGGTGGCCGGAAAGATGGCTTGGGCAGCGCCCGAAGTCCCCGTTGGCCGTGGTGGGTAGAAGTTCCTGGACTTGTTGTACTCCTCAAAAGCCTCAAGAAGTCCCTACGATTCTTTTTCTGCAAGCATAGCATACTGGAAACACTGGTTGAGGGTATAATATTCTTTATAAACAAGGATGTCCTGAATTTCTTTTCTCAAACCAGAATAGAAGTGGCAAATCTGATCCTCTACTTTTTCAACTACAGCACAATGAATCAAACCCTTCTGAAGCTCACTAAAGTACTCCTGAGTAGTTTTATCTCCTTGATCTAAACGTTGTAGTTTATTACGAATCTCTCTATAAAAAGAAGGAGGAACAAGACAATCATGCATTGCTACCTTAAGTTCTTCCCATGTTGTAGGGAAATCAGTTTCAGCAGCTAGACCACTCCACCAAACAATAGCAAAGTCCTTAAACTCACTGTGGCTTGTCTAACTCTATGTTGTTCAGGAACAAGGTGGGCATTAAATTTTTGTTCTACAGTCATCTCCCAATCAAGATAAACATCACCATCATACTAACCTGAGAATGAAGGAATTGAAAACTTAATTTAGCATATGAGTCATCTGGAGCATGGTTACCTAGTGGGCGATGGTTGTGGTTATGGAAACCACCCATACCTTGAGTGTTACGATGCAAACAACATCGTAACTTTGCGGTCCTTGTAGCAGACCTATCTAAGGTGCCATCAGTCTTATACACCATGTCTTCATCATGGTCATCTTCAACGTCGTTGTTGTTGTTGGTGGTGGTTGTATCGATGGTCTTGTGAGCGGTCTCCAGCTCGACAACCTGGTCGGTGAGCTTAGAGAACCGCTTCTCCAACCGCTCGATGCTTTCTCTAATGTGAAGCTTGCTGACCGCATCAGTAACGGCTCTGGTGATCGTCTTTGCCAAATCACTGTGAGCAGCCTGCAAAGCTTTTTGCAGCTGATCTTGGCTCACACACTCATCTAATTTTGAGGGTGAAGACACCTCTCTGTCACTTCCTGGCATCAGAAACACCAAAACAGGAAACAAACAGTGTAGGTTATCCCTACGAAACTACTAAGCAGTGGTGCCTCTCAATACAGGCAAAAGGAAGCTCCTTACAAAGCTCTTACAAAGTTTTGAAAAGCAAAAGCAAAAGATACCAGGGAGGTGTGTTCCACGATTGCAAGGGTCACAAAATAACCTGTGTTGTACAGAAGAAATATGTAGAGCTAGGAAGACCAAATATATATATGTGAGTGACACACAAATCAAAAATAGATAGTAAAGCTGAATAAGTGCCCAAGTCACTTGTCCCTAGTTGTTGGTCTAACTATGCCCTAGAACAGTAGTGATAGCAAAGCAGAAACAAGGAGACAAAGGCACACAATTGATAACAGGGGGCTAAGTGTAAACTGGCCAAACCCGGAAATTCCAGGGGGCTAGATGGAGCACTAGTAGAAATCCCAAATTTTTTTCTTTTTTTTTTGATATTTTTCTCCAACTCACTAACAACTGGGGAGAATCCACATAAAATTTCAACTCCAACAGAGCTAAGATGTGGCCTACAGAAATTCTTGAAGTTTCAGAAAACATCGGGTTTCAACTTGAATCAATTTTTTCTTTATCTTCCCAATTTTTTTGAATTTTTTGACGATGGCACACAGGGCAAAGACGAGTGTGGGTATCCTCACCTTTTTATCATGATTCTCCTTTAAAACTTTCAGCTAAAACGGACAACCAAGCGAAAAGTTATGGCTGTTTTACTGAAGTGGGGTCGGAATCGATTTTCAAGAAACCCGAGGCGAAACCCGAGTCGGGTTAGGGGTCGGGTTTGGAATCGGGTAGGATGTTTTTCTGGCAGAGTGGATGCAGAGGAAAGTTGAATTTGTGGGGATTGGTCCGAGGTGTTGAGGGTGGGTTTAGGGTGGGTGTGTCGATCAATCAACCCTAGCACACAAAGCCAACAAAACAAAGGGTGGTGAAGGGGATGGTAGCTAGGGTTGCAAGGAAAACAGTACTGACGATAAAAACACAAACTAAACCAGCGACTAACAAGAACTAGGGCACAAACTCAATACTACGGACTCTGAAATTGAAATATGCAAAAGGCTAACACGTGGTTATGGGCCGGGGAGGGGGGGATTTTTTTGGACTTTTCTGTGGATGATAGGATGAACACAAAACAAAATAAAATAAGGGTAGTGCGAACCTGACTGTGCACCTGAAGCTCTGATTACCACTTGATGTGAACAAGGGTTCCCGATCTTCCGAAAGGTTCTGGTAAACTTGATTTGGGCGGAGGCGAAACACAAATCGATCCGGCTTCTAAACAACACATTCAAAACCCCGCAATCGCAGCACAACGTCTCCTCTGGTTATCAACCATCCAAGAACGATTGACCTCACCAAGAAGGCTAATCCCTGTCTACGAATTAGGAACACAAGCAAGAACAAAGTTGGGGTCTCACAAACCAATGAAATGGCAAAACTATTATGAACAGAATAATCTAAGCAAAACTCGAATCCTAATGGTGCAGTGGTGGCTATATATAGAGACTCCAGGGTCGTGCAAGACCCTCTGGACGCGCTCCTAATTGGGCTCAACTGGATACAAAGCCCAAAGGCCAAAAACGGGTGACACAGCATCGACACAGATTATGGACCCTCTCTTATTTCGATGATTCTTGATGATTCTGGACGAATTTTGGCATGAGTCTGGCGCATTGAAGAGTCCATCTTGTTATCTTTCAGTGTAGATGTAGAACATCCAAATCCGGGTCCGTATGCGTTCTGGGCGTCCGTTTTTGTGCAGACTGGTCCTGGGCCCCGAAACAGACTCGAAGTCGGTTTTGGTTGGGCCTCCACCTTGGCTTCTAAGTCATTGCTGGTCCTCCACGTCTCCAAGTCTTTCTCCCATCATCTCCTGGTCCTCTCCATGGTTCCTAATTACAATAAAATCATTAGCTAGCAAACCATTCTCAAAAGTGACATATAATGATGAACATAGGAACGAGCTCACCTCTAAATTTAGTTGTCGTGCACGAGCTCTTGTCATTGGACCTTGCAAGTCTAGAATTCTAGGAGTTTTGCGTATATCCATAGGAGTGATGTCCTCATCATACCACCCTATGTATGTTACATGGATGGAAAGGTCTTGAAGTCTATTTTCATATGCAAGAAATGGCGCATCCATTGGATCTCTGCAGAGAGAGTTATGCCTATTTTAGTGAAGATTGCTCTAGACTTTAGGGCATGTTACTTTTGCTTAGAGCATGTTACTTTTACACCGTAAGTGTTCCATTTTCCAGTTCGGACTTGTCCGATCTGAATAGATGTTAACTTTTCTTATGACGTGTTACTTTTCTCTAGTAGTGTTCCTTTTCAGTTCGGATTTGTCCGATTTGAACGGATGTTACTTTTTCATAGGGCGTGTTACTTTTTCTTAGCAAGTGTTCCTTTTTCTAGTTCAGCCTTGTCTGATCTGAACGGATGTTACTTTTATTTACCTGTTTCGCAACAGGCCCATGTAACTTCAGTTTGGCCTAGCTAGGAGGGGTGTTCCTAGTATAAATAACCCTTGTACACCTTGTGGAAACCCTAACCACGAATTGAACTCCGAAAAATAGAGAAGCATATTGCTCGTCGTTAGGGTTTGTGCCATAGTTGCCCCCTTGAGGATTGGGAGTTTTTGATGTGGACAAGGGTTCCCGATCTTCCGAAAGGTTCTTGGTAAGTTGATTTGGTCGGAGGCGACACACAAATCGATCCGGATTCAGAACAGCACGTTCTAAACCCCGCAATCACAGCACGACGTCTCCTCTGGTTATCAACCATCCAAAAGACGATTGACCTCGCCGAGAAGGCTAATCCCTGCCTGCGAATCAAGAACACAAGCAAGAACAACGAATAATGCAACACAATTGCAGATGTATGATTAAACTCTCGAAGTTGGGGTCTCACAAACCGATGAACGGCGAAACTGTTTATGAACAGAATTGATCTAAGCAAAACCCGAACCCTAATGGTGCGGCGGCGGCTGTATATAAAGGCCCTAGGGTCGTGCAAGACCCTCTGGACGCGCCCCAAATTGGGCTCAACTAGATACAAGGCCCAAAGACAAAAAATAAGCGACGCAGCACCGACACAGATTCTGGACTCTTTCTTGTTTTGACGATTCCCGATGACTCCGGATCAATTTTGACATGAGGCCGGCGGCATTGGAAAGGTCTTCTCCTTATCTTTCCGTGCATATGTAGAACGTCCAAATCCGAGTCCGTATGCGTCCTGGGCGACCGTTTTAGTACAGACTGGTCCTGGGCCCTGAAACAGACTCGAAGTCGGTTTTGATTGGGCCTCCACTTTGGCTTCCAAGCCCTTGCTGGCCCTCCACGTTTCCAAATCCTTCTCCCATCATCTCCTGGTCCTCTCCATGGTTTCTAATCATAAAATAATCATTAGGTAGCAAACCATTCTCAAAAGTAACATATAGCGAAGAACGTAGGAACGAGCTCACCTCTAAATTTAGTTGTCGTGCACGAGCTCTAGTCATTGGACCTTGCAAGTCCAGATTTCGAGGAGTGTTGTGTGTATCCATAGGAGTGATGTCCTCATCATCCTCCCCCTCTTGAAGTGGAGTCGTCCTCGACTCAAGCTCATCCTCTTCTCCCAAGTATGGTTTCAAATCTGAAATGTTAAAAATAGGACTAACCCCGAACTCGGGAGGCAACTCAAGTTTGTATGCATTATCATTAATCTTCTCTATTATTTTGAATGGACCATCAGCTCTAGGCATTAGTTTAGACTTTCTCAATTCTGGAAATCTATCCTTCCTTAAGTGTAACCACACTAAATCTCCTACATCAAGCTTTACTTCCTTTCTTCCCTTACTACCAGCAATTTTATACTTTTCATTCATCTTTTCAATGCTAAGTCTAGTGGTCTCATGTATTTGCAAAATAAATTCAGCACGCTCCTTAGCATCAATATGAACTCTCTCATTAATAGGTAGAGGAAGTATATCAAGTGGAGTACGGGGATCAAAACCATACACTACCTTGAATGGACTTACCTTGGTAGTAGAATGTGTTGCCCGATTATAAGCAAACTCAACATGAGGTAAGCATTCTTCCCATTGCTTCAAATTTTTCTTCAAAACAGCTCGCAACATAGTACCCAAAGTGCGGTTCACAACCTCAGTTTGTCCATCAGTTTGTGGATGACAAGTTGTAGAAAATAACAACTTTGTACCCAACTTATTCCAAAGCGTGCGCCAAAAATGACTCAAGAATTTTGCATCACGATCTGAAACAATAGTAGAAGGCATACCATGCAAACGTACAATTTCTTTGAAAAAAAGATCAGCAATATAACTAGCATCATCAGTTTTATGACATGATATAAAGTGTGCCATCTTGGAAAAACGATCCACGACAACAAAAATGCTATCGCTCCCCCTCTTAGTCCTAGGCAGTCCTAAAATAAAGTCCATAGAAATATCCGCCCAAGGAATAGAAGGAACAGGAAGTGGCATGTATAAACCATGTGGATTCAATCGAGACTTAGCTTTTTGACATGTAGTGCAGCGAGCAACAAAACGCTCAACATCTTTCCTCATCCTTGGCCAAAAGAAGTGTGTGGCCAAAATATCCTCTGTCTTCTTAGCACCAATATGACCCATCAATCCACCTCCATGCGCCTCCTGCAACAACAAAAGACGACCGGAACCAACTGGAATGCATAGGCGGTTAGCTCTAAACAAGAATCCATCATTCAACACAAATTTGTGCCAAGCACGACCTTCTTTACAGTGCAGCAATACATCTTTAAAATCGACATCAGCAACATATTGTTCTTTAATTGCCTCAAGTCCAAAAATTCAACAATCAAGTTGAGACAACAAAGTATATCGCCTCGATAAAGCATCAGCAATCACATTATCCTTCCCTTTCTTATGTTTAATAATATAAGGAAAAGACTCAATAAACTCAACCCATTTAGCATGTCTACGGTTCAAATTGCCTTGAGAACGAATATACTTAAGTGATTCATGATCAGAATGAATAACAAATTCTTTGGGCAACAAATAATGACGCCACGTTTCTAAAGAACGTACAAGTGCATATAGTTCCTTATCATACGTGGAATAATTCAAAACAGGCCCAGTAATTTTCTCACTAAAGTATGCAACAGGTTTACCATCTTGCATCAGAACACCACCAATGCCTATACCACTAGCATCACATTCAAGCTCAAAAGTCTTATCAAAATTGGGTAATTGCAGCAATGGTGCATGTGTAAGTTTGTCCTTCAAAGCATCAAAAGACTCATGATGTACCTTACCAAAATGGAAGTCAACGCCCTTCTTTGTCAACTCATGCAATGGTGCAGCAATGATGCTGAAATCTTTGACAAAGCGGCGGTAGAAACCTACAAGACCAAGAAAACTCCTCACCTGTGTGATAGTTTTTGGTACAGGCCAGCTCTTTATGGCTTCAATCTTCGCCTCATCCACCTCAATTCCCTGTGGAGTCACAACATAGCCAAGAAAAGAGACTCGATCCGTGCAAAAGGTGCACTTCTCAAGGTTACCAAATAAACGTGCAACTCGCAAAGCATCAAAAACAGCACGCAATTGAATCATATGATCATCCGTGGATTTGCTATAAATCAAGATATCATCAAAGTAAACAACCACAAATTTGCCAATAAAAGGTCTTAAAACCTCATTCATCAAACGCATGAAAGTACTGGGTGCATTAGTTAACCCAAAACGCATTACTAACCACTCATACAACCCGAATTTGGTTTTGAAAGCTGTTTTCCATTCATCTCCAAGTTTCATTCTAATTTGATGGTAGCCACTACGCAAATCAATTTTAGTGAAAATTATAGCACCACATAACTCATCAAGCATGTCGTCTAGCCTAGGAATAGGATGACGATACCTAATAGTAATGTTATTAATGGCTCTACAATCTACACACATACGCCAAGAACCATCTTTCTTAGGAACCAAAAGTACAGGAACAGCACAAGGACTAAGTGATTGACGAACATACCCACGATCCAAAAGGTCTTGGACTTGTCGTTGTATCTCCTTAGTCTCCTCAGGGTTGGTCCTATAAGCAGCACGGTTTGGTAAAGTAGCACCAGGAATCAAATCAATTTGATGCTCAATCCCTCTCAAAGGTGGCAATCCCGGGGGTATCTCAGCTGGGAAAACATCCTCATACTCTTGCAAAAGGTTAGTGACAGCAGGAGGCAAAGCACTAGAAGCAATATCACCAAGCAAAAACAAGGCTTGTTTGCATATCAAAGCATAGCAAATATCATCAGTAGAAATTTCAGCAAGCTCAGATTTTGTGGCAAGACATGAACGGCCTTGTAATTTAATTGCAGCACCCTTAGAACATGAAGAATCATTAACATTACTTGGTGTAGAAGCAGAATTAACAGGTTGCTGAATTTCAGGGCGTTTATTTTTCAAACTAGCAGCTCGTTCTAAATCAGCTTGTACAATTTCCGCAGGGGTCATTGGTAACAAAGTAATTTTAGTTCCTTTATGCATAAAAGTGTACTTATTACTTTTACCATGGTGTACAGCATCATTATCAAATTCCCAAGGTCTACCCAATAAAAGTGAACAAGCTTGCATGGGTACAACATCATAATCAACAGAATCCACATAGGAACCAATGAAAAAAGGAACTCTGCAAGTTTGTGTTACCTTAGCTTTTCCAGAGTCATTTAACCACTGAATGTAGTATGGATGTGGATGTGGGCTTGTGGTCAAATCAAGCTTCTTAACCACATCAGAACTCACCAAATTGTTGCAGCTTCCTCCATCAATGATGACACGTGCCCGACGGTTCTTGATGACGAAGAAAATCTGGAACAAGTTATGTCGCTGCATCATCTCAGGCTGCTGGACTTGTGTGCTAAGCACACGCTGCACAATAATATTCATATAGCCCGTGGTATCTCCGCCTTCAAGGACGAGGTCACCGCTGGTGGCAGCGACATCCTCCTCATCATCCTCCACATCGGAGGCGCTCATGTAACCGCCATCATCTGTCGCCACATATGCCCGCCTACTTGGGCAATCTTTCTGCACATGGCCAAGACCATGGCAGCGGTGGCACTGAATCCCTGTAGTGCGTCCCGTCGAAGCAACAGAGGAGGCACTACTAGCCGGTACCTGCACAGAATTTTTACCTGAGCGCGTAGAAGGGGCAGGGGCTGATCTTGGTGCTGCAGAAACAACACTAGCTGGTGGGGGCGGCCGGAAAGATGGCTTGGGCAGCCCCGAAGTCCCCGTCGGTCGTGGTGGGTAGAAATTCCTGGACTTGCTGTACTCCTCAAAAGCCTGGAAAAGTCCCTGTGATTCTTTCTCTGCAAGCATAGCATACTGGAAACACTGGTTGAGGGTATAAAATTCTTTATAATCAAGGATGTCCTGAATTTCTTTTCTCAAACCAGAATAAAAGCGGCAAATCTGATCCTCTACTTTTTCAACCACAGCACAACGAATCAAACCCTTCTGAAGCTCACTAAAATACTCCTGAACAGTTTTATCTCCTTGATCTAAACACTGCAGTTTATTACGAATTTCTCTATAAAAAGAAGGAGGAACAAAATGATCACGCATTTCTACCTTAAGTTCTTCCCAAGTAGTAGGCAAATCGGTTTCAGCAGCTAGACCACTCCACCAAACAATAGCAAAGTCCTTAAACTCACTAGTGGCTTGTCTAACTCTATGTTGTTCAGGAACAAGGT
The DNA here is from genome assembly GCA_032690845.1 of Eleusine coracana subsp. coracana. Taxonomy (NCBI): domain Eukaryota; kingdom Viridiplantae; phylum Streptophyta; class Magnoliopsida; order Poales; family Poaceae; genus Eleusine; species Eleusine coracana. The sequence goes on along the minus strand of CM064428.1, from coordinate 35,103,693 downwards.
GGGCATTAAATTTTTGTTCTACCGTCATTTCCCAATCAAGGTAAGCATCACCATCGTATTGACCCGAAAACGAAGGAATTGAAAACTTAATTTTAGCATACGGATCATCTGGAGCATAGTTACCTTGTGTGCGACGGGTGTGGTTGTGGAAACCACCCATACCTTGAGGGTTACATTGCAAACGGCGTCGTAACCTTGCGGTCCTTGTAGCTGACCTATCGACGGTGCCATCAGCCTTATACACCGTTGCTTCATCATGATCGCCTTCAACGTCGTTGTTGGTGTTGTTGTTGGTGTTGTTGTTGTTGTTGTTGTTGTTGTTGTTGTTGTTGTTGTTGGTCTTGTGAGCGGTCTCCAATTCGACAACCTGATCGGTTAACTTAGAGACTCTCTTATCCAACCGCTCAATGCTTTCTCCCAGGTGAAGCTTGGTGACGGCGTCGGTGACGGCCCTGGTGATCGTTTCTGCCAAATCACTCTGAACCGCCTGCAAAGCCTTCTGTAACTGATTTTGGCTCACGCACTCATCCAATTTGGAGGGTGAAGCACCCTCCCCGTCGCTTCCTGACATCAGAAACACCAAAACAGGAAACAAAAAAGTGAAGGTTATCCCTACAAAACTACTAAGCAGTGGTGCCTCTCAACACAGCAAAAGTAAGCTTCTTGCAAAGCTCTTACAAAGTTCTGAAAACAACAAAGCGAAGGATACCAGGGAGAAGTGTTCCACGATTGCAAGGGTTACCAAATAACCTATGTGCTGTCTAGAAGAAGTATGTAGAGCTAGGAAGGCCAAATATGTATATATGAGTGGCACACAAATCAAAAACAGATAGTAAAGCTGAATAAGTGCCCAAGTAACTTGTCCCTAGTTGCTGGTCCAGCTATGTCCTAGAACAGTAGTGATAGCAAAGAAGAAACAAGGAGACAAAGGGACACAGCCGATAACAGGGGGCTTAGTGTAAAACAGCCAAACTCAGAAATTTCAGGGGGCTAGATGGAGCACTAGTAGGAATCCCAAATTTCTTTTTTTTTGATTTTATTTTTTTGATATTTTTTTCCAACTGACTAGCAAACAGGGAGAAACCACAAAAAATTTGAGCTCAAACCGAGCTAGGACGTGGCCTACAGAAAATCTTGAAGTTTCAGAAAACGTCGGGTTTCAACTTGAAGGAATTTTTTCTTTATCTTCCCGATTTTTTTTGAATTTTTTGACGAGGGCACACAGGGCGTAGCCGAGTGTGGGTATGCTCAACTTTTCGTCTAGAATCTCCTGTAAAAATTTCAGTCAAAACGGACAACCGAGCGAAAAGTTATGGCTGTTTTACCGAAGGGGTGTCGGAATCGGTTTTGAAGAACCCGGTGGTTTCAGTGAAATCCGAGTCGGGCTTGGGGTCGGGTAGGGAGTGGCGAGGTGGATGCAGCGGAAAGTGGGATTTATGAAAATTGGTCCGAGGTGGTGAGGGTAGGTTTAGGGTGGGACTAGGGTGGGGCGTGTTGATCAATCAACCCTAGCACACAAAGCCGACAAAACCGAGGATGGTGAGGGGGATGGCGGCTAGGGTTGCAAGGGAAACACTACTGACAACAAAAACACAAACTAAACCAGCGACTAAACAAGAACTAGGGCACAAACTCAACACTACGGACTCTGAAATTGAAATATGCAAAGGCTAAACACGTGGTTATGGGCGGGGAAAATTTTTCTTTTGGTATTTTCAGTGGACGATAGGAAGAACACGAAAACAAAACTAAAGGGTAGTATGAACCTGACGGTGCAGCTGAAGCTCTGATTACCACTTGATGTGGACAAGGGTTCCCGATCTTCCGAAAGGTTCTTGGTAAGTTGATTTGGTCGGAGGCGACACACAAATCGATCCGGCTTCAGAACAACACGTTCTAAACCCCGCAATCGCAGCACGACGTCTCCTCTGGTTATCAACCGTCCAAAAGACGATTGACCTCGCCGAGAAGGCTAATCCCTGCCTGCGAATCAAGAACACAAGCAAGAACAACGAAGAATGCAACACAATTGCAGATGTATGATTAAACTCTCGAAGTTGGGGTCTCACAAACCGATGAACGGCGAAACTGTTTATGAACAGAATTGATCTAAGCAAAACCCGAACCCTAATAGTGCGGCGGCGGCTGTATATAAAGACCCTAGGGTCGTGCAAGACCCTCTGGACGCGCCCCGAATTGGGCTCAACTAGATACAAGGCCCAAAGACAAAAAATAAGCGACGCAGCACCGACACAGATTCTGGACTCTCTCTTGTTTTGACGATTCCCAATGACTCCGGATCAATTTTGACATGAGGCCGGCGGCATTGGAAAGGTCTTCTCCTTATCTTTCCGTGCATATGTAGAACGTCCAAATCCGAGTCCGTATGCGTCCTGGGCGACCGTTTTAGTACAGACTGGTCCTGGGCCCTAAAACAGACTCGAAGTCGGTTTTGATTGGGCCTCCACTTTGGCTTCCAAGCCCTTGCTGGCCCTCCACGTTTCCAAATCCTTCTCCCATCATCTCCTGGTCCTCTCCATGGTTTCTAATCATAAAATAATCATTAGGTAGCAAACCATTCTCAAAAGTAACATATAGCGAAGAACGTAGGAACGAGCTCACCTCTAAATTTAGTTGTCGTGCACGAGCTCTAGTCATTGGACCTTGCAAGTCCAGATTTTGAGGAGTGTTGTGTGTATCCATAGGAGTGATGTCCTCATCAGTTTTCTCTACCACTAGTTCTTGTGTTTCCTTGTGATTTGCAAGAGCATCACCTCTCCTTTGCGTGGTTCAGGTTAGGCATCGACCAAAGCGTGTTGTTGGGCGAAATCTCTATCACATGTGGTTATTCTAGCAGTTGTTGGTGCCAAGATTTGTTAGGTTTCATGGGTCAGTTATCCTTAGATCCTACGATGAGAAGATCGGGCAAGCCCCGACATCTGTCAGGTTGAGTGGTTACATCAATTTCTTGGTACAGACTCGAGTCTTTCACCTATTAACTCACTTTGGGGCATGAAAATGTTCCACTAATATGTGTCAGTAACTAACCTCTATACTAGTGATTACGCTATCGCTAGACAACCCTGCTTGAGACTTCCCGAACATGGTGGATTACTATAGGGATGGACAGGGCTGTCACCACCTGCCGCCTACCACACAAACCGTGGGGACGAATGCAAATCCAGCTAGTGGTAACTTAGGCACTATGCCTACGCCTTCACTAGATAATCTTCAATTGGCCTAGCGGAAGAATAGATGGGAAATAACCAAGTTTAAGTTCGGAAAGAACAAAACTTAATTAAATCCTAGCCGGGAAACCCATGAACTACGCAACAAAGTTTCTTCCCGATAAATGTAACTTAAGGAAAATGACTAAGTTAAGATAAATACTTGACAAGATATAAAAGAGAAGATATTTATATTGATAAAGGATAAGTCATACATAAAGAGAAAGGATACAAGAGAGCTCATACCAAGACTTTAAGACAATTCCGGAATCCCGAGCGATGCTCTCAACTAGAGTCTAACTCCCGACTAAGTAACCTACTCTACTAAGTAGCACAAATAGTGGGAAATGGACTCCTTGATGTGTTTCTTGCTTCAATGCCCTTCTTCAGCCGAATTCCCCCTCTATTTATAGGTGGTAATAGTCCAGGGGATATTTGGAGGTGAAGGAGGGTCGGTTGGCCGAAGTCAGTGCGCTAGGCGGCGGGCCATGCCAGTGGCCATGTGTGTCAAGCGGCTGTAGGATCGTGTCGATTCGTGATCGACTTCTGTCGGTCGGCTCGGATCTTGTCTTGATGGCGGTTATTTGGTCGGTACATACCGACTTCTCCATTTTAGGTCCAGTAGGCCTAGTGGGCTTCATGGGCTAGCAACTCTGGGTGGCAACCCGAGGCCGGGCGGCGGCCTAGGCCGGGTGCCGACCCCCTCCGGGTCGCCCCTTGTCTTCTCCCGGTTAGGCCACTTGTTGGCCTTCTGTTCCTTATCCATATTTCATCATTCTTAATCCGGGAGGAGAAAACGGCATCATGGTGAAGTGTTTTTGCAAAACTGGCCAGGTCGAATGGTCAGCCTGAAAAATGACCCCGATTAACCAGCCGGGTGGATGATTTCAGCCGTATATGACCCTATTGGTTGGTTCCTGATTTCAGCCTGAAAACGACCCCGATTAACCAGCCGGGTGGCTGATTTCAGCCGTATATCACCCTGTCGGTGGGTTCCTGATTTCAGCCTGAAAGCGACCCTGTCGGCTGGTGAAAATGGCTGTTTCACAGTCGTTATCGGACGATGGGGTGTTTCTTCATGTTTTTGCATATGTTGGCTCTCTTATGCCTACAAACACAAATTTAACCAAAACTCATGGAACATTATTAGTTTAACCAAAAATTTATTAAACTTTGGTCTTTACCTTGTATTTCCCGACTAGTTGGTGATCGATTCTGTGTTTTATCAGCCACCAACACCTCCCTAAGTTTAAACCTTTGCTCATCCCGAGCAAATTAAAACCTAGAGATGATGTATCAGGAGTTGCATCAATATTAGCGTGCTGCAAGTGTCAAGTGCACAAACACATTCTCCAACACAATATGGGTAAGTGTAAACCAGCACAACTTGGTCACTAAGTCATTCTCATTGTGTAGCGGAGCTTATTGGCATTTTATAACCTTGTCATGAGCGGTTGAAGTCTAGAACAGCTAGTTTAGACTTTGTCATGCAATTTCCTATTCGATCATGAGTCCAAGGTTTTTGTATGCTGCTGAATCATCACCCGGATGGTCATTTTTGATGAAATTTGACCTCCCGGCCAGCAAATTTAGCAGAGTCATCACAAATTCTTTTTAGCCTAATTTAATGATTAAGGAAAACAAAAGCAAACTAATTTGATGATGTGTACAAAAGAAAGGGGGATAAATATCGGTTTACCTTCCAATGTGGGTCCGGATTTTTTTGTCTCAAACAAGACGTTCTCCACGTTCAGTTTTTCATGGTGCCCTTCGTGGATGGAGAATCTTCCACAATCGGTGCAACTTCTTTCTTCCGCCATACTTTTTTGATCTTCTTTGTCTTGGCGGGGACCTTTTTCTTCATTTCCTGTGGCTCGTTCTTCTTCTTGGGCAGCAGTGGTGTGCTCTTCACTTTTACCACAGGTGCACCCGTTTTTGGTGGGATTGGGGACACCTCTATTTTCTGTACTATATTAGAATTCTTGCCATAAAAGATGCATACCTGATTGCATTGTTCCATTTGGGGCATGAAGGAAAATTTCACTTTGCTCCCATTAATGTTAAGGTGGATTTCTCCAGCCCCAACGTCAATGTTGGCGTTTGCGGTGCTGAGGAATGGCCTTCCTAGTATAAGAGGTGTCTTTACATCGGCCTCCATATCTAGCACCACAAACTCAACGGGAACGAGACAATTCCTTATCTTCATGGGTACATCCTCCGTGATAACCATCGGATAACGGAATGATTGGTCGACGAGCTGCAAGCACATTGCTATAGGGGATAGTGAATTGACATTAAGTTTGTCATCCACCACCTTCAGGATGACGCTCATGCTTGCCCCTAGATCACAGAGGGCGTTGTTGAATTGTTGCACCCCGATGGAACATGGGATGGTTGGGCATCCCAGATCTCGCTTTTTTACTAGGAGGGAGTTCAAAATGGCGGTGCTGCATTCCTCCATTAATTTGACAATCTCAGTGGACGGTATTGGGCGTTTGTTGTTGATGATGTCTTTTTTGGTACTTGGAGTAGGTAGGAATCTGCATAGCATCAACTAGGGGTATGTTGACATATAATTTCTTTATTACCTCCACAAACTTCCCGAATTGTTCGTTCTCTGTTGGCTTGCATTGGCGAGAAGGAAACTGCAACATCGGCATATCATAGAACTCATCTGGCACCTTCTTGTGGGGTGCCTTTGCCTCTTCAACTTCAATCTCTTCTTCATCCTTTGACTCTGCATTGGGTTCCCTGTGCTTCCCTGCATTATTGGGATTTGGCGGATCCTGTGTAGATTTTCTACCTCTAGTTGTGACAGCATTAACATTTTCCTTGGGCCTAGCTTCCGGCTGACCGGGAAGCTTGCCCGAGTTAGGCTTAACAATAGAAGTGGCCAACTAAGCAATTTGTGTTTCTAACATTTTATTATGACTAAGCTAGTTTTGCAGAGAGGTGTTGAAAGCTTCCATGCGAGAATCTATGATGTCTAGGATTTTATTAGAAGCGATAAATTTCCTACTAATACTTTCATTAATTTTGGATTGTCCTAAAACAAGATCACGGAATGAAGGTTCATTACGGGTGAGGTTTCCAGAGTTACCCGTATTTTTTTCAAAGGAGAGGTTTGGCTTGGACTCCTATCCGAAGTTGTTCGTACAGGGTCTAAACCCATTATTGTTGTTGTTGTTGTTGTTGTTGAGGTAGTTTACTTCTTCTTCTTGAGTCTCTAGGTTCCCGTGTGTCCAACATTGCCACAGACTTCACAGGTCATGTGAGAGTCTAAGGATTGGGCAGTCTGAGGTGAATCCATTTTGTTCAAGAGATGATCCATCTTGATCTCTAGCATGTCAATACCATCAACTTGGTGGACTCTCCTCATCTTGGGCTGCGGCTGACTCTGCCTCTCATCATAGCCGCTGTAGTGGGCGACCATCTTTTCTACAAGAGTTTGAGTTTCTTTGACCTTCAAGGAGAAGAAAGACCCTCCAGCAGCTGCATCTAGGTGCTCATGAGCGGGGCGGTTGAGCCCATGGTAAAAGGTTTGGATTAGCAACCAATCTTGCATTCCATGCCTCAAGGATGATTCCATCGGTCATCTGTTGGAAGCTTGAAATTTTGTTCTGTAGGGTGTTGGTTTTGCCTAGCGGGAAGAACCTGGCAAGGAAGGCGTTGGAGCACTTGTCCCATGTGGTGAGTTCTTCTTGATTGCTGTAGAACCACTGCTTGGCCTTCCCCAAGAGTGAGAAAAGGAAAAGGCAAAGACAAATGGATTCAGGGGTCACGTCTCTCATGGTGAAAGTGTTGCACACCGCCAAGAATTGTTGGTGGGCGTTTGCTTCTTCTGATGCCTTGCCACAGAAAGGACTGGCCAAAACCATGTTGATTAAGGCCGGTTTCATCTCATAGCTTCCGCTCCCCATGTTCAGGTTCGGACCGGTGCAGATGTTGTCTGCAGACAGGGCGGAGTAATCACCGATCATCTTTCCAGCCATGGTTGGTTGAGCAAACGTAGAACGATCTTGCTGTTGTGTTGGTGTGATCGGAGGTGCTTCAAGAGCAAGTCTTGGCTGAGGAGGGGTGAGTCGCTGACGCACTCTCCTCAACAAATCCTCCGGATCATTGTGGTAGTTGTCTGGTAGGTCGAAACTAGTCATAAAGTGTCCGGTTTACACCACGAATAAACAGAACATGGGTAAGCCATAAAGGAAAGCGGTAACTTCTTCATAGAGATATCAATGTTAAATTTCCTATATCTTAGCCTATTGCTTCCCCGGCAATGGCGCCAGAAATGCTTGTTGGTATTTCTCAACGTCACATCAAGAATATTACTATCCCTCGTACGATGCCAGAAATATTTTTTGCCATTTGTTATGCTTTAGGAATAATGTGAATTAAACCACAAGCGCATGGAACACCATTATAGCATTTCACCCGGGAGTATTCCAAGGTATCATATTTATTTTCCTCAGGGAAGGCAGGCATAAGATTATCTTGGTTTAACAAAGATATAACTATAAGAATTATACCAACTGACCAAAGACGGGGGTAATGATGTTTAATAATATTGGTAACGGTAGCAACACGGGAGAAATCCACACTAAGATAAATAAAGAGATCGGTTAAGCTAGCCGGGAGGACAGCGAGTTTAAGTCTAAGATTCCTAAAATTATACCTTCCTAATATATATCTAACTCAACCATCAAATCCTAGTTACTCAGGTTGAGTGCTTACACCAATTTCTTGGTACAGACTCGAGTCTTTCACCTGTTAGCTCACTTCAGGGTATGAAAATATTCCACTAATATGGGTCAGTAACTAACCTCTGTACTAGTGATTACGCTATCGCTAGACAACCCTGCTTGAGACTTCCCGAACATGGTGAATTACTAAAGGGTCGGACAGGGCTGTCACCTCCTACCGCCTACCACACAGCCCGTGGGGACGAATGCAAATCCAGCTAGTGGTAACTTAGGCACCGCACCTACGCCTTCACTAGATATTCTTCCGTTGGCCAAGCGGAAGAATAGCTGGGAAATAACCAAGTTTAAGTTCAGAAAGAACCAAAAATAATTAAATCCTAGCCGGGAAATCCGTGAACTACGCAACTAAGTTTCTTCCCGATAATTCTAACTTAAGGAAAATGACTAAGTTAAGATAAATACTTGACAAGTTATAAAAGAAAAGATATTTATATTGATAAAGGATAAGTCATACATAAAGAGAAAGGATACAAGAGAGCTCATACCAAGATTCCAAGAGAATTTTGGAATCCCGAGCGATACTCTCGACTAGACTCTAACTCCCAACAACTAACCTACTCTACTAAGTAGCACAAATAGTGGGTTATTTGTAGGTGAAGGAGGGTCGGTTGGCTGAAGTCGGTGCACCGGGCGGCCGGCCATGCCACGCGGCCACATGTGCCGGGCGGCATGCACCGCAGGGCGCAGCCCAGGCCGGGCATCCGTTGGATCATGTTGGTTCACGATCGACTTGTTTTGGCTGGCTCAGATCTTCTCTTAATGGCGGTTATTTGGTCGGTTCGTACCAAATTCTCTATATTAGGGCTGATAGGACTAGTGGGCTTTATGGGCTGGCAACCCGAGGCCGGGTAGCAGCCTAGGCTAGGTGTCGACCCCCTCCGGGTCGCCCCTTCTCTTCTCCCGGTTAGGCCACTTGTTGGCCTTCTCTTCCTTAGCCATATTTCAACATTCTTAATCCGGGAGGAGAAAACGACATCATGGTGAAGTGTTTTTGCAAAACCGGGCGGGTTAGATGGTCAGCCTGAAAAACAACCCCGGTTAACCAGCCGGGTGGCTGATTTCAGCCGTATATGACCCTGTCAGTTGGTTCCTCATTTCAGCCTGAAAACGACCCCGGTTAATGAGCCATGTGGCTGATTTCAGCCATATATGACTCTCTCGGCAGGTTCCTAATTTCAGCCTGAAAACGGCCCTGTCGGTAGGTGAAAACGGCTATTTCACAGTCGTTATCGGACGATGGGGTGTTTCTTCATATTTTTGCATATTTTGACATTCTTATGCCCGCAAACACATATTTCACCAAAACTTGTGGAACTTTTTTAGTTTAACCCAAAAATTTATTAAACTTTGGTCTTTACCTTGTATTTCCTGACCGGTTGGTGACCGATTCTGGGTTTTATCGGCCGCCAACACCTGCCAACCTCGACGCTGCACCCGTTGGTAAGTTAAACAGGTATGAAAACAACTCCAAAACTCTCAACATCTTGCTCTCTGCACTTGGTAGGAGTGAATTTTACTGTGTTTCTCATCTTGACACTACTCATGCAATTTGGGAAAAACTTTGCATGTACCATGAGGGTACCAACCAGGTCAAGTCTATGCGTTTAAAATAGACACTACCAAACCTTTGCACAAAAGCCATTAAAATCAATAGATGATACCTTTTGTAGGTTTGAGGCCATTGTTTGCAATCTAAGGGCTTGTGGTAATCTTGTCTACACTGATAATGATAGATCTAAACAATTGCTTTACTCTCTTGATGAAAATGTTTGGGGTGTTAAGATCGCTGCTCTAGAGGAAACTACTAATTTCAATACCCTTGATTGTGAGCAATTGTATTGCAAGCTAAATTCTCATGAGTTTTCTAGGAAATCTCGTCCTAATCTTGTCAATCCCTTTTCTAGCATGGTTTTGCTTTCTAGCTCTCAAAAGGGTAGTCATAGTGGTGCCTCTTATGGAACTAACACCTCACATGACAAGTCTTCTTAGGAGTTCGCTTTGTCTTCTCTTATTGTAGCTTCTGATGAACAGATGGAGTGCATCCCCGATGAGGAGCTGTCATTGCTCACAAGGAAGTTAAGGAAGTTCTGCAACAACCACAAAGAGAGAAGAGACGGTGGTTCATGAACTTACTTTGAGTGTGGTGACCCTGGACACTTCATTGCCGACTGCCCCAAGAAGAAGAAGAAGACCGGGTACCACCACAACAACTCTGAGGACTTCAAGAGGAAGAAGGGCCACTTTCATAAGAAAGGCAAGACCTCTAAGAAGCATGTGAATGTGGTCGCACGGGCTTGTGTTGTCGCACTGAGCGACATCAACTTCACATCAAGTGAAGGCCAAACAAGCTCGGAGGAAGAGGTTGAGAAGCCACGAGTCAAGAAAAAGGATGACTTCACCAGGCCTTGTTTCATGGCAAAGAATGATCGTGACTCCAATTTCATCTCCGACTCTGACACAAGTGAGGTACTACCCACTCTTGATGAGCTCTCTTCTGAACTTGATCAATTGCGCGATATTGTGCTAATGCAAGATGATAAGCTTTGCAATGTTGTTCGTGAGACTAGAGAGCTTAAGTCTGAATTGGAGAGTGCTGATTATGAGATTGTCTCTGACACAAGTGAGGTACTACCCACTCTTGATGAGCTCTCTTCTGAACTTGATCAATTGCGCGATATTGTGCTAATGCAAGATGATAAGCTTTGCAAAGTTGTTCATGAGACTAGAGAGCTTAAGTCTGAATTGGAGAGTGCTGATTATGAGATTGTCTCGCTTAGATCTAAGCTTGCTAGAAATGACATTGTTGTAGAGTTTGAGTCTTGTCAAGTTGTGATGAATGATCTTAGTTAGAGGGAAAGCGTGCATGCTCAAGTTGTCGGTCAGCTTGAGAGTGCCCATAAAGAGCTTGATGAATTCAAAGCAAGACAAACTCTTTTGGGTGCATGTTAGAAGTGCCCCAAGCTCACGAGTGAGTTGGAAATTCAAACCCTCAAAGTGAAAGAGCTAGAGTCCAAGCTACTCAATGAGACTCACTCGAATGTTCTCCCACCACCACGTGTAGTGTGTGGCTCTCTTAAGGATAAGCTTGCAATCACTAAAGAGGAAAACAAGAACCTAACTCAAGAGAATGACTACCTCATATCTCATCTCAAAGAACTCTAGTGAGTGAGGAAAAGATTGAGACTGACTTGGCAAGAGTCAAAGAGAGTGTTTGTAGGTCAACCTACAACTTTTGCTTGGGATTTGAGAGGTGTGACAAAGATAGTGAAAATGTGGGTAAGTTTGTACCTAGCTCTAGCTGCAAGGATGAGGAACAAGTCATCAAACCTACAGACACATACTATCCACCAAACCCCAATCATTCCTTCAACCCAAAGCAAACAGAGATGCCAAAACCCAAACCTCCTATGCAAGTAAAGCCAAAACATGAGAGTGTCTACATTTTCATGTTTTGTGGTCGCAAAGACCACTTTGATGAATTCCATTATAGGCGTAAGAGGATTGAGAGGATCCAAGCTGAGTTAACTAGAAATTTGCATCATGATGATTTTGTTGATTTGCAGCCTCGCTCTTTTTCTCGTGCCTATCATGGACAAGGTCATTCCTAATCTGGCTTTGATTCTTGAAACAAAGGCTTTGTGCAGTAGCGCTTTGGCACCCCATGTTTTCCCCATCGTGGTGAGCGTCACTCGCGTGGATTTGGCTTTCACACAGATGATTTCTATCCTCATAACCCAAGGTTTGATTCGAGACGCTTTGACAGCCCATGCTTTCTCAATCATGGTCCTTGTCCCATGTGTCCAAATAGTGATGTGCAAAGAACTGTATTTACTTCTACTGGTCATATGGTAAAGTGTTGGATCCCTAAAAACTTTCTTTCTAACTCCAGCACCGAGCCATCAATCTTTCCTTCTCATTCTTTGTAGGAAGTTGGTGGAGGACGAAGGACCTAAGGATGATGGATCTTGATCTTTTGCATGATTGAGATGTGATGGTTCTTCATACCCTTTTTCATGGCCTCCAAAAGGCTTGTGTGTCTTCACCTAGTTTGTGAGCTTTCTCATACACTCACCCTTTTACCTTCATGTACATTACTTGTGGTGTGAGATGATTATTTATGTGCTCACTATATCATCATGGCATGCATATCTTGTTTCATGATTCACTCATCTTGTGTCTTGAGAACTTTGTATTTGCTTGATTATCTTTCATCATAGTTTCATGTTACCTAGTGTGACCCATGCTATATGTTCTCTTGCTTTGCAAGATCTACATATGTGCTTTCCTCTTGAGATTTGTACTTGTTATGACATCATACTTGTACCTTCCTTATGTTTTCACGAGTCACGAGTCGCGCTCTTTCTATAATCTTGTTGTCCTCTTTTCAATTGATTCATCATTTTTTTAGGAGGAGTCTGGCTTGGTTAAGGGGGAGTTGTTCTTTGTTGAAGCTTTGAGATTAGTTGCTCTTGTGGTTTGATGATTTGGAGCTTTATGCTTGCCATCCCTCTAGTACCATTTGAGGGGAAGTTGCTCTTTGACCTAGGAGTTGAAGTTCTTTTGTATATGCTTAACTTTCCGCATTGCATCTCATATGTAATATATGCATTGGTAGATGAGCTTTGCCTTTATGCTTTTTGGCATTTTTCATTGCTATGACTAAGCTTGAGCTAAGTTGTGTGGATGTGAAAGCAATCTCTCATGCTTAGATTTTCTAGATGGCTTGTTATAGACTCTTTTTGAGCAACTTGCCAATCTTAAAGGTGAACTTGGCCTTCTCTGAACCTTATGAACTAATCCTGCCAAAACTTGCTCACCATGTGAATAAATGCTTTTATCCTTGTCAAAACTTGCATTAGGGCTAGTCTAGAGGATGTCTTGGCCTTGGCACCTTGTGTTTGCGAAATGTGGTTTTGCAAATGTTTAACTCATGATGGAACAATGGGGGAACGTTTGTTCCTTTTGCCGCAAAGGCATGATCAAACTTCTGCTTTTTCTTTCCAAGTTAAGTTGATCAAATGAACAATTGTGCTTCGAAGCCTGGGGGTGTTTGCCATAGCCAGTCGTGCAACCCTTCGCATGGATTAGAAGTTACATAAAAATGCTAAATTAAAAAAAATTTCTTTGAAGCCTTGAGGTGTTTGTTGTACCCAGTAGTGCGACCCTCCGCACGGATTAGAAGTTACGTGATGATCACTAATAATAATGTCTCTCTCCCTCCCTTTTGAGTCCCTGTTGCATATGTGAGTGTTCATAGAACTTATTTTCTGTGAATGCTTGTTGCCCTGGTTGAGATTGAGACTGGCTAGTTTCTTTTGATTCACTTGATGCCTGTTTTGCCTTGGATGGGAGTACTTATACATGTGGTGGCAGCTTTTCTCATGATGAGCAAATTTGATTCTATCTAAGCTAGTCAATCTTTCTGCTTAGCATGTATAGCCCTTGGTATTTATGCCTTGCTATCTTGTTTAGTCTTTGTATGATTGTGAACTATTGCTTTTACACTTCATAGCTCTATATTTATGATTAGCAAGGTTAAATGGTAGTTGGCATATTTGTTGAAGCTCCATTGGTTTGCATTTTCTGCATTGCATGCTTGTTCTTTTGCTTCTTTGATGAGTTCATTGCCAAAGGGGGAGAAAATATTGGGTCATGCATAAATGATGCTAAGAAACTTAAAATGATCCATTTTTCACTACATGAGACCTACCACAAGTTGAGGGGGAGCATATCATGTCCTTGAATGTTTTCTTGCGTTTTTCACAATCTTTGCAATCTTCGTGTTCTCGAGTCGCTTTCTTTGCCAACTCTTGGTTTTGTGACCCTTTCTTGCCATATGGCCGCTTTTCACCTTTTTCTTTGGGTTTGCGCCATTTGGGTGAGCTTATTCAGTTTCACATTTCAAATTCTAAGTCCTTGTGCATTTCGTGTTGTCAATTTACTCATCAAGGAGGACATTGAGAAACCATGTTGATATGTGCCATGGTTTGCAATATGTGATGAGTAATTGACTTTGGTTGAATTTGTGTTTGAGTTAAAATGCAGGAATCTAGGGATTGCATGAGTGTGTGCATGGTTATGGTTTTGACTAACCAAAGTTGGTGAATGTATTGGTAAATTTGCAGGAGAAGGGAAATGTGTTTGCTTGTCTCATGATGTGGAGGTCAATGGAGTCGACTTGGCGGTCAACGGCGAGGGGATAGGGCACAAGTAGGGGACTAGGGGCCGGACGATCGGGATGCCGAGTGAAGTCAATGGTGATCCACACCATACATGTAGAGAGGCAAGAAGCACAGATGGTTTCTCGATTGAGCCTCAAAGCCGTGGCGGTGATGAAGATGGCGTGTTGACGAAGTCAAGGTGAGCGAGATGCCGGTGTAAGTGACAAGGGGGCCCAATGGAGTGGGACCGGAAGAGACTTGCCGGTGGTCAGGATCACAGGGCAAGGTGACACGCATCGAGATCAAGGAAGACGCGCTTTAAGAAGCGTGCAAGGCCATTTCCCAGTTTGGGCCCCAAAACCGGTGACGGGAATTGAAGGTGCACGTGGCACCATCGCGGAGCTTGCGTCAAGGCGAAGCAAAGATGTGAAGTGCCCGAGGGCATTTGGGCGAAGGAAAAAGAGATAGACAAGTTTTCCCTTGGTGGTAGGTGGCAATGTATTGTAGGTCAAGGGCAGTGTGGTCTTTAGGACAACCCTAGGCCTATATAAGGAGAGGTAGGGCTGGTGGGAGAGTGTGCCTCTTCCCATTAGCCTTGTGTTAAGTTTTTATTCAAAGTGCTAGGAGAGGTCTTCATGTTTTAGTGGAGAGGAAAGTGTGTGTTAAAGATAAACTTTTCTCTTCCAAATAATGGGAGGAAGAGGGTGGCTTCCTAGCCATGTATCCATGAATATTGTATGCAAGAATCAATGTGTCGGTGACCTATACCCGGGGTACCTCACATAGAAGAAAAGTGGAGGTAGACTCCTACTAGGATAAGAGCAGTAGACCGACTAGGACTCTGCCATGTAACCCTATCCCCCTGGATATATAAGGAGGGACAGGGGTACTCCTCAAGGGATGAGCGGAATTAGATAGATCCCACACGGGTCATAGGTTAGACACTACTAGACATCATCGTCTAGGTCTACCCTTCTCGTCTACATCTTTAGATCTAGACATATTAATACAAATACCACAGAACACAGGACGTAGGGTTATTATCCTCCAGGAGGCCCGAACCTCTATAAATCGGCGTCTTGTGTTACCATCATCTCTCGATCTCGCGCATACCCCTATCTATCATATAAATCCACATAGATGAACTACCCTATGTCTGATGCCGAGATTAAGTCTCGACACAATGATATGAGATTCAATTTTGTGCTCAAGATCTTCTCTTCTCCCTAAATCCCAAAATTCTTTTTTTCTCTATTTTCAGAGCTATTTTCGTAGGAATTTTTTATGTCATTTTTGAGTGAGTTTTGGGTCAGATTTCTTGGGGATCTTGGTGCTATGCTGAGGTAGAACAATCCTATATGGGCCCTTGACCAGATCAAGATCTCTAGCACCCTCTATTTGAAGGATTTCTCAAGTTTCCCCTTTTTGGTGTTCTTGGCACAAGATCCAATATCCATGTTGATTCCTTATGCTATTTGAGTGGATCTTGTTGGAGTAGGATCGTGATGTGTTGAGAATTACCTGGTCCAAAAATTGCATGATTTAGAGTTCGTTTGATTAGGTTTTAGTCAAGTTCTTGCCTAATTCTGAACTAATTTCTGTTTTGTCCAGGGTCAATCGGCACTGCCGATCTTTCCGTCAGCACTGCCGGTGTGGGAAGAAAAATCTAGATCAGCACTGCCGATGTCCTGATCAGGAATTTTTTGTTCTTCTATTGCCAATCGGCACTACCGATGATTCGATTGGCACTGCCGATGCTCTGTCTAATTTGCTGATTGACACTGCTGATGCCCTAAACGGCACTGCCGATAGAACTACTTGTTTAATGTGTTTCTCCTATAGTCTTGTATCTCGGTTGTACTTGACTGGCACTACCGATGATCTGATCGGCACTGCCGATGCTCTGTCAATTATGCCAATCGGCACTGCCGATGACGTGATTGGCGCTGCCGATGCATGTCCAGAATCGTTCTGTTTTCCTTGTGTTTCTTCCATAGCTGTGTGTCTTGGCTGTTCTCCTTTGCTTCCATTCCACTCTTCTACTGGTGTAAGTCATTCCTAGGGTTAGCACAACACGAGTTGGTGTGTGTGACCTTGGTGACTTGTTTTGAGGATGACTTGGGTTGAAATTAGGACATAGGCCAAGTTCTTGAGAAGAATTTTAATAGGCTCTCATTCACCCCCCCCCCCTAATCACCTTCTCAGTCCTTCCATTCTTATAGCCCCGTGCAAGGAGTTCTGACTGGATTCGGTCAGGATTCTTCGGTTTTCAAACAAACGACTATAATTATTTCTAAACAAAATCTAAACTAAAATAGAAAGAGATAAAATAACCCTACCGGGCCCACTTTACTCCCTCTGTATTGATGACATATACCCGGGGTACCTCATATAAAAGGAAAGTGGAGATAGACTCCTACTATGATACGTATTATAGACAGACTAGGACTCCGCCATGTAACCTTGTCCCCCCAATATATAAGGAGGGGCAGGGGTCCTCCTCAAGGGACAGACAAACAGGCCCTCAATTAGACATATTCCGCAACTAGACATCATTGTCTAGGACAACCCTCCTCATCTAGATCTATGATCTAGATATATTAATACAAATACCCAAGAACACAAGATGTTGGGTTATTATCCTCCGGGAGGCCTGAACCTGTCTAAATCGGCATCTTATATTACCATCGTCTCTCGATTTTGCACATACCCCTATTCTACATATAAAAACGTAATAGTTGAACTACCCTATGTCTGATACCGAGAATAAGTCTTGACAGTTGGCGCGCCAGGAAGGGGAAGCGTGGCAATCGACACGTCGAGATCGGTGGCCTCAATCTACTTCAAGATCTGATCACGAGCAGACCGGCGTTGAAGCGTCATTCAACAAGGCTCACATTGAGATCGGTTCGTCGGAAATCGATGGCCAGTTTTCTGCAAGATCTATCTACAAGCATGCAAGCCAGAAGTTGAGGCAGATCGTTGTAGCTCAAGCTATACGCATCTATCCGAGAATGCATTTAACCAGCGGCAACTAACAAGAAGCTTTACCACATGCGTGAGTGATGAGGACATCACTCCTATGGATACACGCAACACTCCTCCAAATCTGGACTTGCAAGGTCCAATGACTAGAGCTCGTACACGACAACTAAATTTAGAGGTGAGCTCGTTCCTACGTTCTTCGCTATATGTTACTTTTGAGAATGGTTTGCTATCTAATGATTATTTTATGATTAGAAACCATGGAGAGGACCAGGAGATGATGGGAGAAGGATTTGGAAACGTGGAGGGCCAGCAAGGGCTTGGAAGCCAAAGTGGAGGCCCAATCAAAACCGACTTCGAGTCTGTTTCGGGGCCCAGGACCAGTCTGTACTAAAACGGTCGCCCAGGACGCATACGGACTCGGATTTGGACGTTCTACATATGCACGGAAAGATAAGGAGAAGACCTTTCCAATGCCGCTGGCCTCATGTCAAAATCTATCCGGAGTCATCGGGAATCGTCAAAACAAGAGAGAGTCCAGAATCTGTATCGGTGCTGCGTCGCTTATTTTTTGTCTTTGGGCCTTGTATCTAGTTGAGCCCAATTCGGGGCGCGTCCAGAGGGTCTTGCACGACCCTAGGGTCTTTATATACAGCCACCGCCGCACCATTAGGGTTCGGGTTTTGCTTAGATCAATTCTGTTCATAAACAGTTTCGCCGTTCATCGGTTTGTGAGACCCAACTTCGAGAGTTTAATCATACATCTGCAATTGTGTTGCATTATTCGTTGTTCTTGCTTGTGTTCTTGATTCGCAGGCAGGGATTAGCCTTCTCGGCGAGGTCAATCGTCTTTTGGACGGTTGATAACCAGAGGAGACGTCGTGCTGCGATTGCGGGGTTTAGAACGTGCTGTTCTGAAGCCGGATCGATTTGTGTGTCGCCTCCGACCAAATCAACTTACCAAGAACCTTTCGGAAGATCGGGAACCCTTGTCCACATCAAGTGGTAATCAGAGCTTCAGGTGCACCGTCAGGTTCATACTACCCTTTAGTTTTGTTTTCGTGTTCTTCCTATCGTCCACTAAAAATACCAAAAAAAAATTTTCCCCGCCCATAACCACGTGTTTAGCCTTTGCATATTTCAATTTCAGAGTCTGTAGTGTTGAGTTTGTGCCCTAGTTCTTGTTTAGTCGCTGGTTTAGTTTGTGTTTTTGTCGTCAGTAGTGTTTCCCTTGCAACCCTAGCCGCCATCCCCCTCACCATCCTCGGTTTTGTCGGCTTTGTGTGCTAGGGTTGATTGATCAACACGCCCACCCTAATCCCACCCTAAACCTACCCTCACCACCTCGGACCAATTTTCATAAATCCCACTTTCCGCTGCATCCACCTCGCCACTCCCTACCCGACCCCAAGCCCGACTCGGATTTCACTGAAACCACCGGGTTCTTCAAAACCGATTCCGACACCCCTTCGGTAAAACAGCCATAACTTTTCGCTCGGTTGTCCGTTTTGACTGAAATTTTTACAGGAGATTCTAGACGAAAAGTTGAGCATACCCACACTCGGCTACGCCCTGTGTGCCCTCGTCAAAAAATTCAAAAAAAATCGGGAAGATAAAGAAAAAATTCATTCAAGTTGAAACCCGACGTTTTCTGAAACTTCAAGATTTTCTGTAGGCCACGTCCTAGCTCGGTTTGAGCTGAAATTTTTTGTGGTTTCTCCCTCTTTGCTAGTCAGTTGGAAAAAAATATCAAAAAAATAAAAAAAAAAAAAGAAATTTGGGATTCCTACTAGTGCTCCATCTAGCCCCTTGAAATTTCTGAGTTTGGCTGTTTTACACTAAGCCCCCTGTTATCGGCTGTGTCCCTTTGTCTCCTTGTTTCTTCTTTGCTCTCACTACTGTTCTAGGACATAGTTAGACCAGCAACTAGGGACAAGTTACTTGGGCACTTATTCAGCTTTACTATCTGTTGAAGACCAACAACAACAACAACAACAACAACAACAACAACACCACCAACACCAACAACAACACCAACAACGACGTTGAAGGCGATCATGATGAAGCAACGGTGTATAAGGCTGATGGCACCGTCGATAGGTCAGCTACAAGGACCGCAAGGTTACGACGCCGTTTGCAATGTAACCCTCAAGGTATGGGTGGTTTCCACAACCACACCCGTCGCACACAAGGTAACTATGCTCCAGATGATCCGTATGCTAAAATTAAGTTTTCAATTCCTTCGTTTTCGGGTCAATACGATGGTGATGCTTACCTTGATTGGGAAATGACGGTAGAACAAAAATTTAATACCCACCTTGTTCCTGAACAACATAGAGTTAGACAAGCCACTAGTGAGTTTAAGGACTTTGCTATTGTTTGGTGGAGTGGTCTAGCTGCTGAAACCGATTTGCCTACTACTTGGGAAGAACTTAAGGTAGAAATGCGTGATCGTTTTGTTCCTCCTTCTTTTTATAGAGAAATTCGTAATAAACTGCAGCGTTTAGATCAAGGAGATAAAACTGTTCAGGAGTATTTTAGTGAGCTTCAGAAGGGTTTGATTCGTTGTGCTGTGGTTGAAAAAGTAGAGGATCAGATTTGCCGCTTTTATTCTGGTTTGAGAAAAGAAATTCAGGACATCCTTGATTATAAAGAATTTTATACCCTCAACCAGTGTTTCCAGTATGCTATGCTTGCAGAGAAAGAATCACAGGGACTTTTCCAGGCTTTTGAGGAGTACAGCAAGTCCAGGAATTTCTACCCACCACGGCCGACGGGGACTTCGGGGCTGCCCAAGCCATCTTTCCGGCCGCCCCCACCAGCTAGTGTTGTTTCTGCAGCACCAAGATCAGCCCCTGCCCCTTCTACGCGCTCAGGTAAAAATTCTGTGCAGGTACCGGCTAGTAGTGCCTCCTCTGTTGCTTCGACGGGACGCACTACAGGGATTCAGTGCCACCGCTGCCATGGTCTTGGCCATGTGCAGAAACATTGCCCAAGTAGGCGGGCATATGTGGCGACAGATGATGGCGGTTACATGAGCGCCTCCGATGTGGAGGATGAGGAGGAGGATGTCGCTGCCACCAGCGGTGACCTCGTCCTTGGAGGCGGAGATACCACGGGCTATATGAATATTATTGTGCAGCGTGTGCTTAGCACACAAGTCCAGCAACCCGAGATGATGCAGCGACATAACTTGTTCCAGATTTTCTTCGTCATCAAGAACCGTCGGGCACGTGTCATCATTGATGGAGGAAGCTGCAACAATTTGGTGAGTTCTGATGTGGTTAAGAAGCTTGATTTGACCACACGCCCACATCCACATCCATACTACATTCAGTGGTTAAATGACTCTGGAAAAGCTAAGGTAACACAAACTTGCAGAGTTCCTTTTTCCATTGGTTCCTATGTGGATTCTGTTGATTGTGATGTTGTACCCATGCAAGCTTGTTCACTTTTATTGGGTAGACCTTGGGAATTTGATAATGATGCTGTACACCATGGTAAAAGTAATAAGTACACTTTTATGCATAAAGGAACTAAAATTACTTTGTTACCAATGACCCCTGCTGAAATTGTACAAGCTGATTTAGAACGAGCTGCTAGTTTGAAAAATAAACGCCCTGAAATTCAGCAACCTGTTAATTCTGCTTCTACACCAAGTAATGTTAATGATTCTTCATGTTCTAAGGGTGCTGCAATTAAATTACAAGGCCGTTCATGTCTTGCCACAAAATCTGAGCTTGCTGAAATTTCTACTGATGATATTTGCTATGCTTTGATATGCAAACAAGCCTTGTTTTTGCTTGGTGATATTGCTTCTAGTGCTTTGCCTCCTGCTGTCACTAACCTTTTGCAGGAGTATGAGGATGTTTTCCCAGCTGAGATACCCCCGGGATTGCCACCTTTGAGAGGGATTGAGCATCAAATTGATTTGATTCCTGGTGCTACTTTACCAAACCGTGCTGCTTATAGGACCAACCCTGAGGAGACTAAGGAGATACAACGACAAGTCCAAGACCTTTTGGATCGTGGGTATGTTCGTCAATCACTTAGTCCTTGTGCTGTTCCTGTACTTTTGGTTCCTAAGAAAGATGGTTCTTGGCGTATGTGTGTAGATTGTAGAGCCATTAATAACATTACTATTAGGTATCGTCATCCTATTCCTAGGCTAGACGACATGCTTGATGAGTTATGTGGTGCTATAATTTTCACTAAAATTGATTTGCGTAGTGGCTACCATCAAATTAGAATGAAACTTGGAGATGAATGGAAAACAGCTTTCAAAACCAAATTCGGGTTGTATGAGTGGTTAGTAATGCCTTTTGGGTTAACTAATGCACCCAGTACTTTCATGCGTTTGATGAATGAGGTTTTAAGACCTTTTATTGGCAAATTTGTGGTTGTTTACTTTGATGATATCTTGATTTATAGCAAATCCACGGATGATCATATGATTCATTTGCGTGCTGTTTTTGATGCTTTGCGAGTTGCACGTTTATTTGGTAACCTTGAGAAGTGCACCTTTTGCACGGATCGAGTCTCTTTTCTTGGCTATGTTGTGACTCCACAGGGAATTGAGGTGGATGAGGCGAAGATTGAAGCCATAAAGAGCTGGCCTGTACCAAAAACTATCACACAGGTGAGGAGTTTTCTTGGTCTTGCAGGTTTCTACCGCCGCTTTGTCAAAGATTTCAGCACCATTGCTGCACCATTGCATGAGTTGACAAAGAAGGGCGTTGACTTCCATTTTGGTAAGGTACATCATGAGTCTTTTGATGCTTTGAAGGACAAACTTACACATGCACCATTGCTGCAATTACCCAATTTTGATAAGACTTTTGAGCTTGAATGTGATGCTAGTGGTATAGGCATTGGTGGTGTTCTGATGCAAGATGGTAAACCTGTTGCATACTTTAGTGAGAAAATTACTGGGCCTGTTTTGAATTATTCCACGTATGATAAGGAACTATATGCACTTGTACGTTCTTTAGAAACGTGGCGTCATTATTTGTTGCCCAAAGAATTTGTTATTCATTCTGATCATGAATCACTTAA
The DNA here is from genome assembly GCA_032690845.1 of Eleusine coracana subsp. coracana. Taxonomy (NCBI): domain Eukaryota; kingdom Viridiplantae; phylum Streptophyta; class Magnoliopsida; order Poales; family Poaceae; genus Eleusine; species Eleusine coracana. The sequence goes on along the minus strand of CM064428.1, from coordinate 35,081,505 downwards.
GTATATTCGTTCTCAAGGCAATTTGAACCGTAGACATGCTAAATGGGTTGAGTTTATTGAGTCTTTTCCTTATATTATTAAACATAAGAAAGGGAAGGATAATGTGATTGCTGATGCTTTATCGAGGTGATATACTTTGTTGTCTCAACTTGATTGTAGAATTTTTGGACTTGAGGCAATTAAAGAACAATATGTTGTTGATGTCGATTTTAAAGATGTATTGCTGCACTGTAAAGAAGGTCGTGCTTGGCACAAATTTGTGTTGAATGATGGATTCTTGTTTAGAGCTAACCGCCTATGCATTCCAGTTGGTTCCGTTCGTCTTTTGTTGTTGCAGGAGGCGCATGGAGGTGGATTGATGGGTCATTTTGGTGCTAAGAAGACAGAGGATATTTTGGCCACACACTTCTTTTGGCCAAGGATGAGGAAAGATGTTGAGCGTTTTGTTGCTCGCTGCACTACATGTCAAAAAGCTAAGTCTCGATTGAATCCACATGGTTTATACATGCCACTTCCTGTTCCTTCTATTCCTTGGGCGGATATTTCTATGGACTTTATTTTAGGACTGCCTAGGACTAAGAGGGGGAGCGATAGCATTTTTGTTGTCGTGGATCGTTTTTCCAAGATGGCACACTTTATATCATGTCATAAAACTGATGATGCTAGTTATATTGCTGATCTTTTTTTCAAAGAAATTGTACGTTTGCATGGTATGCCTTCTACTATTGTTTCAGATCGTGATGTAAAATTCTTGAGTCATTTTTGGCGCACGCTTTGGAATAAGTTGGGTACAAAGTTGTTATTTTCTACAACTTGTCATCCACAAACTGATGGACAAACTGAGGTTGTGAACCGCACTTTGGGTACTATGTTGCGAGCTGTTTTGAAGAAAAATTTGAAGCAATGGGAAGAATGCTTACCTCATGTTGAGTTTGCTTATAATCGGGCAACACATTCTACTACCAAGGTAAGTCCATTCAAGGTAGTGTATGGTTTTGATCCCCGTACTCCACTTGATATACTTCCTCTACCTATTAATGAGAGAGTTCATATTGATGCTAAGGAGCGTGCTGAATTTATTTTGCAAATACATGAGACCACTAGACTTAGCATTGAAAAGATGAATGAAAAGTATAAAATTGCTGGTAGTAAGGGAAGAAAGGAAGTAAAACTTGATGTAGGAGATTTAGTGTGGTTACACTTAAGGAAGGATAGATTTCCAGAATTGAGAAAGTCTAAACTAATGCCTAGAGCTGATGGTCCATTCAAAATAATAGAGAAGATTAATGATAATGCATACAAACTTGAGTTGCCTCCCGAGTTCGGGGTTAGTCCTATTTTTAACATTTCAGATTTGAAACCATACTTGGGAGAAGAGGATGAGCTTGAGTCGAGGACGACTCCACTTCAAGAGGGGGAGGATGATGAGGATATCACTCCTATGGATACACACAACACTCCTCCAAATTTGGACTTGCAAGGTCCAATGACTAGAGCTCGTGCACGACAACTAAATTTAGAGGTGAGCTCGTTCCTACGTTCTTCGCTATATGTTACTTTTGAGAATGGTTTGCTACCTAATGATTATTTTATGATTAGAAACCATGGAGAGGACCAGGAGATGATGGGAGAAGGATTTGGAAACGTGGAGGGCCAGCAAGGGCTTGGAAGCCAAAGTGGAGGCCCAATCAAAACCGACTTCGAGTCTGTTTCAGGGCCCAGGACCAGTCTGTACTAAAACGGTCGCTCAGGACGCATACGGACTCGGATTTGGACGTTCTACATTTGCACGGAAAGATAAGGAGAAGACCTTTCCAATGCCGCCGGCCTCATGTCAAAATTGATCCGGAGTCATCGGGAATCGTCAAAACAAGAGAGAGTCCAGAATCTGTGTCGGTGCTGCGTCGCTTATTTTTTGTCTTTGGGCCTTGTATCTAGTTGAGCCCAATTCGGGGCGCGTCCAGAGGGTCTTGCACGACCCTAGGGTCTTTATATACAGCCACCGCCGCACCATTAGGGTTCGGGTTTTGCTTAGATCAATTCTGTTCATAAACAGTTTCGCCGTTCATCGGTTTGTGAGACCCCAACTTCGAGAGTTTAATCATACATCTGCAATTGTGTTGCATTCTTCGTTGTTCTTGCTTGTGTTCTTGATTCGCAGGAAGGGATTAGCCTTCTCGGCGAGGTCAATCGTCTTTTGGACGGTTGATAACCAGAGGAGACGTCGTGCTGCGATTGCGGGGTTTAGAACGTGCTGTTCTGAAGCCGGATCGATTTGTGTGTCGCCTCCGACCAAATCAACTTACCAAGAACCTTTCGGAAGATCGGGAACCCTTGTCCACATCAGTGAGGCCATGTTGTGTTGTTCGGTTGCAATCGGTGCGCAGCACGTCAACAAGTTGTCGATTGAAGTAGACCAACAAGAGTTGATTAACTCGTCGAGTTCAAGATCTCACGTACAAACACACGTGTATTTGGAAGCTAAATCCATTCCGTGTTCTACATGAAGCAGTGTACGACAAGGAAGCTGCACGGAGGCCAATCGATTTCTGATTACATCGCCTAGCCTCATAGCAACTCGACTCCGCGTTGGAGTAAAATCCGAGTTGAGTACTAAAAACTTCACGGAAGCAATAGGTTCACGTGCAGCAGGGAAGTTGCCTTTCTTTCTTTATTTTTACCGAAATATTTTATTCCATATACTATATGCTAATCAATTTGGCTAAGCTGAGTGCTAATCACGTAATACTTTTTTTTTTGTATGTACGTGAACTGTTGGAGGCCGGCTCTCACATAGCATGGCTTCGTCGTTATGGTGTTTGGTCAATGTTGCCGCGACTCGACGGTTGGTTGCTCGGCAATATCGATGTGACTCAACAACATTGACTCAGCCTTTCGACAACATCGCCATGACATGATGTCTTCAATGATTTGGCGACATCACCACAACTCGACGACTCGACCGCTCGGTGGCCGTACCAACTTGCCCGGAGGCTACATGACGACGCCTTCAACGAGGGTGACCGCCACCCAACAACACCGTCTACTATTTTGACGCCTTCAACAAGGTTGACCGCCACCCGGCAACACCGTCTACTACGATGACGCCTTCAATGAGGGCGACCACCACCCGGCAACACTGTCTACTACGATGACGCCTTCAACAAGGGTGTCTGCCACTCGGCAACATCGTCGTGACATGATGCCCACCGACAGCTCGGCAACATCGCCACAACTCGACAGTTTGACCGCTCTGCGGCCACATGGACAAGCCCGAGGGCTACACGACGACAATCCGATGACTGCGTCACTCAACAACATTATCACGACTCGACAACTTTGTCATTCAACAACATAGTCGTAATTCAGCCACTTGGCAATATTGCTGCACGATGCTGTCTTTAACGACTTGGCGCTTCGGAGGTTTTAGCGACTTGGTCACTCGACAATATCGTCGTGACTCAGTCACTCGGTGACATCTCCTCGACATGGCTACACTACGACGACTCGACGACCACTCAACTACTCAGTGACGCCATCAATGACTTGGCTCTTTGGACTTTTACCCACTCGGTTAATCGGCGACACCTTCGACATGAACAGTTCGTCGTGTCGGTCAACCACTAGGCGACTCGATACTCGACTACTTGGCGACGCAAGCCAACAACTCTAAGGTTTGATGTTCCAGTGACATGATGGCTCGATATCGATGTTCGACCACTTGCCAACACGCTCGAGGGGCTCCTCTTCAACTCGTAGAATATCAAAGCTAAGTATCTTTATACTTTCTCGATTTACTTTCAAGATTTTGAGCTCATGTCCTTCATACATTTTTTCTCACCACTGCTTATCTTTGTTTTCTAAGCAAAAGGTCGTAGGATTTTTTTATTAGTAAAGTTGGGCTTTTTAATTAGTGCTTTTTTTATGACTTTATTTGTCTTTATATTGCCTCGGTTTTTTAATCTTTCGCATTAAACAATCAAGTCAGGGGGCTATTTGTGTATGTATTCACGTGTTCTCCCACTTTTTTGTGAATCTAGCAGTATACATGTCGGTCGGTGACCTTTCAGTAGTGCTTCAACCCTGACACCATTATGACCCATGTTGTCTGTTCTAGTTTCACTATTTTTGGCTTTAGGCTCGATCGATACATTGTATTTTATTTACGATTTGGTCTTATTTTTGGTCTTACGCATGTTAACAACTAAGGCTTATAATTTTTTAGCTACATGTCAGACTACCACTATACTAAACCCAGAGCAAAGCTGCGAGAGGTCATGTGTCGACTAGTAGACTCTGATTGCAATGCAAGAATAATTATGATCGATCTTATTATGGCAGAGCGAGCTCCAAGCTCTTTATATTTTGTTCTAAGTATCCAATAATCGATCAGTCTAGTTGCTAACGTGTGAATACGCTGCTATACGCTAGTCGGTCTACTTAAAGGAGAAAAAAGGATAGATTTGGCTTTTCAGTCGACTGATTTGTTTTTCTTATAAAAGTAAGTTATCAAAAAACAGTGGTAATTATTACTAATTATTCTAATTTCCTTTATTGTCAGGAACATCAATGACAGATAGGCAGATACACCACTCGACAGAGAGTGATTTCCTCGCCTTCATCTGTCGCCTTACAGCTCCGATCGCTCTCATCGGTCGACCGTGCCAGTTCTGACTACCATCATCGGTCGACTTACAACTCCGAGCACCGTGATCGGTCGACCATGTCAGTTTCGACTACCTTTATCGGTCGGCTACACCAGTTTTGACTGCTTTCAATGGTCGGCTACACCAGTTCCGACTACCTTCATCGGTCGGCTACACCAGTTCTCACTACCTTCATCGGTCGGCTACACCAGCTCCGACTGCCACCATCGGTCTGCCGCATCACATCTCACCACCGCCATCAGTCGGCCAAATATCAGATTGTTGACTTCATTCAGTCATCACGATTTTGAATGATTTCTACTTCATCAGTGGTCAGCGGCTATAACAACCTCGGATGCCTTCTTCACTCAATCTTATCATCTTCAGTTGAGCACCGCTGCCACTCGGACATGATATTCTGAGTTGAGCGCGGCTGCCACTCATAATGGCGATTGTCTTGGGGGCTTTTTTGAAGAGAAGCATCTTCTACCAAATCTATGGTTGATGCTATAATATATAAAAATATAGGATTTGATGGTCATATAACAATGGCTTGATGGTCATTCTATCGATATGTGCTTCTTTGAAAAGAAGTACATTATAAAAAATGGTTGATGCCATAATTATTCAAAGCATGATTTGATGATCATGTTGCTATGACTTGATGGTCATATATGCGAAATAACGAGCATCACTCGGCTGATTGAAGTCAGTCCAGATTAGTGAAAATAAAGCTCAAAATACAAGTGATTACTATCATTAAGGAAAGGTTATGTAATCTTGATTGAAGTTATGGTAACTTAGTACTTGGCTATGATTGATGTCATAAGGCCATGCTCACTCGGCTGTGATTGATGTCACCCGTGAACTTAATATCACTCGGCTATGATTGATGTCACCCGAGTATATCAAATAGCACTCGACAATGATTGAAGTCATTGGTTTGAGTCATCTACCACTCAGCAATGATGGAAATCACTCCACTAAGTCATTTATCACTCGGTAACGATTGATGTCATTCTACTGAGTTATTTATCACTCGGATTTGATGATTTGAGTGATTTCTTCTTAAAGAGAGCCAACACGACTACTCTTGTTTTGGACTCTTGCATTATTTGCAGTTTCCAAATGATACAAGAGTCAGGGGCTATACCTAATTAGGCGCACCTATTAGGCATGACACTTGATTTCTCGAAGACGTTTTTTGATCTTTGAGACTCTCGCAAGCTTGTTGATATAAAGTTGAAGCATTCTACATAGCACAAACCAGTCAGGAAGCTACTAAAGATTATCATCAAGCTTGCAAGACTCTCGGGGGCTACTGTCGATGATATTACCCGGGGTACCTCATATAAAAGGAAAGTGGAGATAGACTCCTACTATAATATGTATAGTAGATCGACTAGGACGCCACCATGTAACCTCCCCCCACCCCTAGGATATAAGGAGGGGCAGGGGTCCTCCTCAAGGGACAGACATACATGCCCTCAATTAGACATATCCCGCAACTAGACATCATCGTCTAGGGCAATCCTCCTCGTCTAGATCTATGATCTAGACATATGAATACAAATACCCAAGAACACATGACGTAGAGTTATTATCCTATGGGAGGCCCGAACCTATCTAAATCAGTGTCTTGTGCTACCATCATCTCTCGATCACGCGCATACTTCTATTCTACATATAAATCATCATAGGTGAACTACCCTATGTCTGTTGCCGAGAATAAGTCTCGACACTCCAGCCATTGAACTCCTATTGACCTGGCCAATCCCAACTCCATGTCTCTGGCCACTGGGACCGGTCCAAATTACGGTGCCAACACATGCCCCCTGAATCTGGGGTACAAATATTTTCGTGTGCCGAATTCACCTCCTAGTTTACTGTGTGCTTTTACTGCAACCTAACGCAGTCCCATCCTTATAAATGCATCTTCCCGCATCTTTCATTTTCACCTAAACTCAAACTTCTTCACCTTCTTTTCACTTCTGCTTCGCTATTGGTGGCCCTTAAAACCCAATATCGGCCACCAACCGGTCGGGAAATGCAAGGTAAAGACCAAAGTTTCATAAATATTTGTTTAAAATAATAAAGTTCCACAAGCTTTGGTCAAATATGTGCTTGCAGGTTTAAAAGGGTCATAATTATGTAAAAACATGAAGAAACGCCCCATTGGCCGATCCTGTCATAAAACAGCCGGCCAACAGGGTCGTATGAGGCTGAAATCAGGGCCCGGGTAGAGTCATGATAGCTGAAATCAGAACTCAGCCGACAGGGTCATATCAGGCTGAAATAAGCTACCTGGCTGGTTAAAACAGAGTCTCATCTGGCTGAACCATCCGACCCAATCGACTCTGCAAAACACTCCAAAATAAGGCTGTTTTCCATTCCCGGATTAACGATGGTAAAAACTGGAGAAATAAAGGAGGCATCCATGTGGCACAACTTGGACAAGTGAAGACATGACCCAGAGGGGGTCGGCTCCAAAAAGGGGCCACCGGCCGGCACAGGCCGCCGGCCGCCCTGCCAGGCCAGATCCCCGGGGTGTCCAGCCCACTCGGCCCATTCTGCCTACTGACGCCAAATGGATAAAATGGTTATGAACCGACCAAGGAACCATCATCTAGACCAAATATGAGACGTCCAAAAGAAGTCGGTCGGAAACAAACTCAATCCAACGGCCGCCCGGCGGTGCATGCTGCCCGGCGTGCCCGGCCGATCGGGGTGGCCCACCGCCCGGCTGTGGAAATTTTGCCTACCGACTCTCCTTCACCTACAAGTACCCGCCATCCCTTCGCCACCTATAAATAGAGGGGGAGTATGGCAGAAATGAAGAAGGAAGCAAGTGAAACACATTGAAGTCCATTTCCCACTATTTTTCTTACTAGTAGAGTAGGTTAGTTAGTCGGGAGTTAGAGTCTAGTCAAGAGCATCGTTCGGGATTCCGGGAATCGTCTCAGAGTCTTGGTATGACCTCTCTTGTATCTTTTCTCCTTTTGTGAGACTTATCTTTTATTAAAAATAATTATCTTTTCTTTATTTATCTTGTCAAGTATTTATCTTTACTTAGTCAATTTCCTTAAGTTACAATTATCGGGAAAGAACTTTGAAGCATAGTTTACTAGATTCTCGGCTAGGATTTAATTAAGTTTAGTTCTTGAATAGAACTTAGACTTGGTTATTTCTCGGCTGATCTTCCGCTAGGCCAACAGAAGAATATCTAGTGAAGGCGTAGGCGCGGTGCCTATGTTAACACTAGCTGGATTTGCATTCGTCCCCACGGGCTGTGTGGTAGGCGGCAGGTGGTGACAGCCCTATCCGTCCATTTAGTATTCCACCACATTTAGGAAATCTCAAGCAGGGTTGTCTAGCGGTAACATGCCCACTAGTGCACGAGGTTAGTTAACGACCCTATTAGTGGTCGTTGTTGTGCCTCGAAGTAAGCTTATTGGTGAAAGACTCGAGGCTGTACCATGGATTTGGTGTAAGCACTCAACCCGAGTAACTAGGAATTTAACGCTTGACTATATTTAGGAAAGTTTATCTTAGGAATTTTAGACTTAGACTCGCTGTCCTCCCGGCTAGCTTAATCGATCTCTTTTATCTATCTTAGTGTGGATTTCTCATGTATCACTGATCCCTGTTTATCATTGAATATCTTTACCCCCATCTTTGGTCAGTTGGTATAACTCTTATAGTCATATCTTTGTTAAGCCAAGATACTCTTACGCCAAGCTTCCCTGAGGAAAATAAATATGATACCTTGGAATACTCCCGGGTGAAATGCTACAATAGATGTTCCATGCGCTTGCGGATTGGTTCATTCTTCTCTTAAAGCATAACAAACATCAATCAACACTTCGAGCATTGTTACCAGATAATATTTTGGTGCGACATTAAGAAGTGCCAACAAGCATTTCTATCGCCGTTGCCAGGAAAGCAATAGGCTAAGATAACGGAATTCTAAGATTGATATTTCTATTAAGGAGATACCGCTTTCCTTAGCGGGCTTACCCTTGTTCTGCTTATTTATGGTGTAAACAAGATGCTTTATGACTGGTTTCAACCTACCAGACAACTACCCAATGATCCGGAGGCTTTGTTAAGGAGAATGCATCAACGACTCACCTCTCCTTGACCTAGACTTGCTCTTGTAGCATCTCCGATCCCACCAGCTCAACAACAAGGCCCTTCCATGTTCGCTCAACCAAGCATGGCTGAGAAGACAATCCATGACTACTCCGCCTCGACTGCAGATAACATCCGCACCGGTCCGAACCCAAGCATAGGAAACAGAAGTTATGAGCTGAAACCGAGCTTAATCAACATGGTTCTAGCCAGTCCTTTCTGTGGCAAGGCATCGGAAGATGCAAACGCCCACCTCCAACAGTTTTTGGCGGTGTGCAGCACCTTCACCATGAGGGAAGCGACTCCTGAAGCTATCCACCTTCGCCTTTTTCTATTTTCACTGATGGGGAAGGCGAAGAAGTGGTTCTACAGCAATCAAGAAGAGCTCACCACATTGGACAAGTGCTCCAATGCCTTTCTTGCCAAGTTCTTCCCGCTAGGCAAAACCAATGCCCTGCGGAATAAGATTTCAAGTTTCTAACAGCTAACTAATGAAAGCATCCTTGAGGCATGGGAGCGTTTCCAAGAGTATACTCTGGCATGCCCACATCATGGAATGCAAGATTGGTTGCTAATCCGAAGCTTCTACCATGGGCTCATCCGTCTCGCTCGTGAGCACCTAGATGGGGAGTCCACCAAGTTGATGGTATTGACATGCTAGCAATCAAGATGGATCAACTTTTGAAGAAAATGGATTCACCCCAAACTGCCCAATCCCTCGAATCTCGCATGACTTGCGAAGTTTGTGGGAACCTTGGACACATGGGAAGCCGCTGCCCTGAGACTCAAGAAGAAGAAGTGAACTACCTCAACAACAACAACAACAACAACGGGTTTAGGCCCCGTACGAACAACTTCGGATGGGAGTCCAAGCTAAACCTCTTCTTTGACAAGAACATGGGTAACTCTGGCAACTTTACTCATAATGAACCTTCCTTTCGTGATCTTGTTCTAGGACAATCTAAAATTAATGAAAATATTAGTAGGAAATTTATTGCTACTGATAAAGTCCTAGAGAGCATAGATTCCCGTATGGAAGCATTTAATACCTCTCTGCAAAACCAGCTTAGCCATAACAAAATGCTAGAAACACAAATTGCTCAGTTGACCGCTTATGTTGTTAAGCCTAACTCGGGCAAGCTCCCCGGTCAGACGAAAGCTAGCCCCAAGGAAAATGTGAATGCCGTCACAACTAGAGGCGGAAAATCTACATAGGATCCGCCAAATTATAACACTGCAGGGAAGACCAGGGAAACCGATGAGGAGTCAGAAGGGGAGGAAGAGATTGAGGTTGAGGAGCTAAATGCACCCCTCAAGAAAGCACCGCATGAGTTCTATGATAACCCATTTGCCATTTCCTCCTCGACAGAGGAAGCCAACGGTGGACAAACAATTCGGGAAATTTGTTGAGGTAATAAAGAAATTATATGTCAACATACCACTACTTGATGCTATGTCATCCACGGAGGTTCCTACATACTCCAAGTACTTAAAGGACATCCTCAACAACAAACGCCCAATGCCATCCACGGAGGTCATCAAATTGATGGAGGAATGCAGCGCTGCCATCTTGAACTCTCTCCCAGAAAAGAAGCGAGATCCAGGATGCCCAACCATTCGATGTTCCATCGGGATGCAGAAATTCAACAATGCCCTTTGTGACTTAGGGGCGAGCGTGAGCATCATGCCAAAGGTAGTGTATGACAAACTCGATGTCAATTCATTATCCCCTGCGGCAATGTGCTTGCAGCTCGCCGACCAATCAATTCGCTACCCAGCGGGCATTACGGAGGACGTACCTGTAAGGATAAGGAACTCTGTTGTTCTCGTCGACTTTGTGGTGCTAGACATGGAGGCTGATGCAAAGACACCTCTTATACTAGGAAGGTCGTTCCTTAGCACCGCAAATGCCAACATTGATGTTGGGGCTGGAGAAATCCACCTTAACATTAATGGATACGACAAAAAGTTCGCCTTTAAGCCCCGAACGGAACAATGCAATCAGGTACACATCTTTTATGGCAAAAATCCTAACATGGTGCAGAAAATTGAGGTGTATCCAATTCCATCAAAATTGGGTGCACCGGTGGTAAAAGCTAAGAACACACCACCACCGCCCAAGAAGAAGAACGAGCCACAGGAAATGAAGAGAAAGGTCACCGCCAAGCCAAAGAAAATCAAACAAGTATGGCGGAAGAAAAAGGTTGCACTGATCATGGAAAATTCTCCATCCACAACGGGCACCACGAAGAATTAAACACGGAGAACGTCTTGTTCGAGACGTAAAATCCGGACCCTCGTCGGGAGGTAAACCGATATTTATCCCCCTTCTTTTCCTTACCTCTCATTAAATTAGTTTTATTTTTCCCTAACCATTAAATTAGGTTATAAAAGAAAAGAATTAAAAAATAATAATAATTTGGTGATGGCTTGGCCAAATTTATTGGCCGGGAGGTCAAATTTTATCAAAAACGACAACCCGGGTGAGAATCTGAAGCTCCAACCCAGCGAGTTAGTTTTTGACACCCTGGAGGTCGTATTTCATGAAAATGACCACCCGGCTGGGTAATATTCAAGTACCCAGAATCCAACCCGACCAATCAAATATTAGCACCCGGGAGGTCAAATTTCAGCAAAACGACCCTCCGGGTGATGGCCTGATCATCCAACCCAGCTAGTCGGATTTCAGCAAACCAGGAGGTCATATTCCATGAAAATGACCATCCGGCTGTGTAAAATTTTGGAAGGTCAGATTCTATTGAATTTTAGCACCCGGGAGGCCATATTTGGCAAAATATGATCACCCGGCTGGCTAACCTTAATGCACCTAACCTGAAATAACCCAGTCCAGTTTTAGCACCCTGGGGGTCATTATTCATGAAAACGACCACCCGTCTGGGTCATTTATGCCGCCCGACAAGCCATGCCGCCCGGCACAACTTTTTCTCAGATTCTTGGCACTTTTAATGCAGAGATGATGGCCATGAGCGGTGAAGGTGTGGTCAGCCTTACCTTGAAGAAAAATAATCATCAAAAGCCCCACCATGAGTGAAAGCAAGTGAAGGAGAGCCACACATGTCACCTCACTCTTTCACCACCCACTCTCACCAACCATCCTACTCCCCTAGGCCTCATGAGTGGTAGCACACTCATTGCAAACATACAACTTTGGCCATCCCATCACTCTATCCTTGCTCCCTACACTCTTAGCAAATTTCTAGACAAATTGAGCGAGTGGATCACATGGCACTTGGACCTAGCCTTCTCCCATCACCACTAGAGCAATAATAGAGAAAATGGATGGAAATGACCTGCCAGTCGGCATGGGCTGCCACCCGGCGTGTCCCGCTGCCCGACATAAAAAATGTTTGCCCCAACGCTCCCCTCGAGCCTATAAATACCGGGCACACTCTCCTTTGTTTCTCCACCCTCAGCTGAAAACATTTTCTCTCCCTAACAAATTCTCTCCCTCTTCACCCTCTTCTCACTCCACTAGCTCTCTCTAGTAAGTGCACTTTGCACTTAGCAATAAAAGTGTGCTACAATAAAACCAACTAGAGAGAATTTGTTGTCACTCTTGCACGTTTGAACGACTAACACATGGACTACTAACCGAATGACTAACGGCTAACCATTATCATCATTTTGTCCTTCGGGTATTGTGTCCAAGTAACCCTTTTGCAGGCATGGCAAATATTTGGAGAGGCCTCTACACCAAGTTCAGCAGCAGCGGCAGCTCGAGTCGTGGGAGGCGTACGACAAGTGAGCACTCAGAAGCCGAGAACTTAAGAGCTTCACATGGGTATGCCCCGTGCTACCTCTCAGACTCAATGTAAATATCCGAAGCCCTAATGGTGCAAAGCATGCAAGATAAAGAGTTTGACAAGTTCATGGAGAATGAAGAGAATATGATGTTCAATGACTATGATGAGCAAAGCAAACTCACCGCCATTCGGGACCGGGAGTTCACATCCATGTGCAAGTTCGACCACAACTTCCTCGAACGAATCGGCGTTCTTGCTGATTTCGAGTACGCACTCAACACGGCCGTATGGGGATAGGCCAAGGACAAGACCACCTCGAACAGGTGTTTCGGGAAGCTCTTAATACCATTGGGAGCAACCACAAGTCCCCGGATTTACTAGCTCATCACACTACACTAGTTCATCCCATGAAGAGTATCAACCGTACAATCCTTATGGGACGGGGAGTTACCACCAACCTCATGGAGGCATAGGCACTTCTCATTCTGCCCGATTCACATCGTACAACTTTTCAGGGTTGAAAGAAGACATGCAATACCTAGCTGCCAATGCTTATGAAACCAACGAATAAACCCAAGAAATACACGCAGCCATAAGGGATAGGCAAGAATGGCAGCAACAAATGTCAGAACAGCTGCAGACGAACCTCTCCATGATAGACCAACTGTTCGGCCACTTCAACATCGAATATCAACCGTCACAGTGAAAGTCGTCTAAGCTTAAGTCTTGCAAAGACCTAAGCTTGGGGAGGTACCCAAACCAAGGTGCGCCGCTTGTTCTATCCTCTCTCTCCCCCTTTCTCTAGTTGAGTTGTTTTCATTTTTGAGAAAATTTATGAAAACCCAAAAATATTTTTTGCTCTCAAGTAAAACCATAAAAATTTGCATAACCAAAAAGAACAAAAATATTTCCCTTTTCAAATAAAATTTGAGAACTTAGTCTCTACCTTGCCTATGGAAATGATGAATAGGTGCTCTGTTAGCTCCTTGTGAGTCTCAAGTATACAACCTCTACTCTTAATTTTGGTGGGTAATGGTAGACCGGCATGATGATAAGCTAGTCTCTCTATGTTTCAGTGGGTGCAAAATGGCTAATAAACACCAAGTCCAGCTGTTGGAATTCATGATATAGCATGTTTTGGATGAGTCTATGATCTTCTCATGATTAGAGTCCAATGATTTCTTTCAAAACCATGTTGCGATAAAAACCTCCCTACTTGGTGTACGTCTTTCCTATGATAGAAAGATTCCTACCAAGGCCGGATATTAATTCTGAACCCACTTTTATGCCATCCATGTATGTATTGAGTTTGGTTAGGATTTGATCCTTATGAGAGACTTGCACTTTCAAAGCCAATCATTTTTCTTCGCGTAATCTTTGAGTTCTCAAATAATCATGCTTGGTTATGCGGTATCCACATTGGATTCAAGTATCCACTTCACCAAGCATGTTAGCCAAAAATCTCTCCTTTGCGAAAACCTTGATCCTACAAGAAAGATTTTTGGTCCTCCCAAAATAAATGCTTAGAAAAAGTTTGCAAAAAAAAATATCTGAACCATTGAACTAGCTTCCCTACACTATGAGAGCTGAAAAAGAAAGAAAGAAAGAAAGAAAGAAAGAAAGAAAGAAGAGAAAAATGAGAAAAATTATCAGCTCTCATAGATGTACAAATGTCAAGTTTCAAGGTTCATTAAATTCATTGAGCAAAAATAAAGCACCATCCTTTCACTCTAGCACAAAAATCCAGTCTTTGATAAAGATTTTTGCTATTGTGCTAGTCCACTCCTTCGTGTGAGTCCATTCTCTCCCTCTCCCCTGGACATTATTTCCAAATGGTAGGAATGAGAAAGTGCAAAGTCTTTTCGCCAGGACCATCTCTTAACTTAACAAAATGTGCATACTAGATGTGCCATCCTACCAAGCTCTACATATAAGCCAAATTTCATAGAGTAGGATGAACACTTGGTGAGGAAATACACTTTTTGAGACATGAGAGTCATAGTGAAAGAATGCACCAAGAGGGAAAATTTTCAATCTTATGCAGCATTACAAAAACTTTGGACTCATGATCATGTAAGAGGTTGAGTGACAAAATCTAAACTAGTTGTTCTGAGTTCCAACCGCTCATGACAAGTTCATAAAATGCCTAAGAACCCCACTTACAATAAGAAAGACTTGGTGATCAACTTGTGCTGGTTTACTATTACCCCTATGTTATAGGAGTATGTGTTTGTGCACTTGATCCTTGCAGGGCTCTAATATTGAAGCAACTCCTGATACATGTTGACACTTCTTAGCGTTGCACCAGAAATATTACTATCCCCGGCAACAGCGCCAGAAATGCTTGTTGGTATTTCCTACGTTCACAGATAAATCTGCAAGCGCACGGATACCAATGTAGCACTTCACCTAGGAGTATTCCATGTTATCGAATCACAGGGAACGTGTGTGTACTATTCTTCTAAACTAATTCGTCCAAGGACAACAAGAATATGGTAGGCAGAGGGTAGAGAGGACTCCCATGGTCAAGGATCCTATAATCAGATAGGTTCGGTCTATTACTACTTACTTCGGGCACCGGCTTACCCCTGCATCCACAGGCGACTCCGGCCAACAACTCTACGATGTACCCGAACGTGGAGGATTACAACGGCCGGATAGGGCTGTCACCACCTACCAACTACCTCTACAAACCATGGGGCACGCGACAAACAAAGGTAACCTCTAGCCTAGACACCACGTCTACGCTATTAATTACTACCCTAGTCTCGGTACCACGCTTATAGAAGACTAAGATACTCTAATTAAATAGAGCGTTGATCCCATAAGTAATAAAAGAAAGAACTTACTTAAATAGGAAACTTAAATACCACAGAGAAATCACGAACACTTACTTCGAAAGGAAAGCATCCACCGAGGTACAAGTGTGGGGAAGATCGTCGACAAGCCCGACGCTTCCCCGAACTCTCCCTCACTTTCTCCCTATTTTCTAAGCACTTTGGCAGTGCTAAAGCCTTTGAAATGGAGGTCTAAACTCTCTTCTTGTGTGTTGTCTCTTTTCTACCGAATTTCCCCTCTATTTATATGTGGCGGATACTTGGTGGGTACTTCAAGGTGGAGGAGAGTCGGTGGGCAAAAATTCCCCCGCCAGGCGGCGGGCCACGCCGGGCGGCCACGTGTGCCGGGCGGCCGGGCATGCCGGGCGGCATGCACCACCGGGCGGCAGCCCAGGTCGGGCGGCCACTGGATTTGGTCGGTTTCCAACTAACTTTCTTTGGACGGCTCAGATCTTGTCCCGATGACAGATACTTGGTCGGTTTCCACCGAAATCTCCATTTTGGGGTCTGTAGAAGTTGTGGGCCTCATGGGCTGGCAACCCTGGGTGGCCAACCTAGGTCGGGCGGCAAGCCAGGCCAGGTGGCGGCCCATCTTTGGTGCCGACCCCCCCCCCCCCCCCCCGTGTCACGTCTTGACTTGTCCATGTTGTGCCACGTGAATTCCTCCTTTATTTCTCCACTTTTTACCCTCCTTAGTCTAGAAATAGAAAACGGCTTCATTTTGGAGTGTTTTGCAGGGTCGGCTAGGTCGGATGGTTAGCCTCATGACGACTCTGTTTTGACCTGCCGGGTGGCTGATTTCAGCATGATATGACCCTGTTAGCTGGGTTCAGATTTCAGCCATCACGGCCCTGCCGGGCACTGATTGTAGCCTCATATGACCCTGTCGGCCTGCTGTTTTAAGGCAGAATCGGTCGACGGTGTGTTTCTTCATATTTTTGCATATTTTGGCTCTTTTGCATATTTTGGCTCTTTTATACATGTCTCACCAAAACTCGTGGAAATGGTTAATAATAAACTGCTATCACTATTTTGTTTATTTGTTTTATGTTGTTTATGCAAGGATTTGACGATCAGATTTGGCATTTAAGGATTGTCAACAATCCATCACTTCTAAGTTTTAATTTGCTTGGGACGAGCAAAGGTTTAAGCTTGGGGAGGTGTTGGTGGCCATTAAAACCCAATATCGGCCACCAACCGATCAGAAAATGCAAGGTAAAGACCAAAGTTTCATGAATATTTGTTTAAACTAATAAAGTTCCACAAGCTTTGGTGAAATATATGTTTGCAGGTCCAAAAGGGTCAAAATTATGTAAAAACATGAAGAAACGCTCCGTTGGCCAATCCTGCCGTAAAACAGTCGGCCGACAAGGTCATATGAGGCTGAAATCAGGGCCCGGGCAGGGTCGTGATAGCTGAAATCAGAACTCAGCCGACAAGGTCATATCAGGCTGAAATCAGCTACCCGGCTGGTTAAAACAGAGTCTCATCAGGTTGAACCATAAGACCCAACCGACTCTGCAAAACACTCCAAAAGAAGGTTGTTTTCCATTCCCGGATTAAGTTTCAACAATCCATCACTTCTAAGTTTTAATTTGCTTGGGACGAGCAAAGGTTTAAGCTTGGGGAGGTGTTGGTGGCCCTTAAAACCCAATATCGGCCACCAACCGATCAGAAAATGCAAGGTAAAGACCAAAGTTTCATGAATATTTGTTTAAACTAATAAAGTTCCACAAGCTTTGGTGAAATATATGTTTGCAGGTCCAAAAGGGTCAAAATTATGTAAAAACATGAAGAAACGCCCGTCGGCCAATCCTGCCGTAAAACAGTCGGCCGACAAGGTCATATGAGGCTGAAATCAGGGCCCGGGCAGGGTCGTGATTGCTGAAATCAGAACTCAGCGACAAGGTCATATCAGGCTGAAATCAGCTACCCGGCTGGTTAAAACAGAGTCTCATCAGGTTGAACCATAAGACCCAACCGACTCTGCAAAACACTCCAAAATAAGGTTGTTTTCCATTCCCAGATTAAGGAGGGTAAAAAGAGTAGAAATAAAGGAGGCATCCATATGGCACAACTTGGACAAGTGAAGACATGAGCTGGAGGGGGTCGACACCAAAAAGGGGCCGCCGCCCGGCCTGCCAGGCCACCCAGCCTTGGGTTTTTCCCCCGGGGTGTCCAGCCCACTCGGTCCATTATGCCTACTAACGCCGAATGGATAAAATGGTTATGAACCGACCAAGGAACCGTCATCCAGACCAAATCTGAGATGTCTAAAGGAAGTCGGTCGGAAACCGACTCAATCCAATGGCCATCCGGCCTGTCCTGCTGCCCGGCGGTGCATGCCGCCCGGCAGGGGAAATTTTGCCCACCGACTCTCCTTCACATACAAGTACCTGCCAGCCCTTCGCCACCTATAAATAGAGGGGGAATACGACAGAAATGAAGAAGGAAGCAAGTGAAACACATTGGAGTCCATTTCCCACTACTTTTCTTACTAGTAGAGTAGGTTAGTTAGTCGGGAGTTAGAGTCTAGTCGAGAGCATCGCTCGGGATTCCGGAAATTGTCTCGGAGTCTTGGTATGACCTCTTTTGTATCTTTTCTCCTTTTGTGAGATTTATCTTTTATTAAATAAAATTATCTTTTCCTTATTTATCTTGTCAAGTATTTATCTTTACTTAGTCAATTTCCTTAAGTTATAATTATCGGAAAAGAACTTTGAAGCATAGTTTACTAGATTCCTCGCTAGGATTTAATTAGGTTTAGTTCTTGAATAGAACTTAGACTTGGTTATCTCCTGGCTATTCTTCCGCTAGGCCAACGGAAGAATATCTAGTGAAGGCGTAGGCGCAGTGCCTAAGTTAACACTAGCTGGATTTGCATTCATCCCCATGGGCTATGTGGTAGGCGGTAGGTGGTGACAGACCTGTCTGTCCATTTAGTATTTCACCATGTTCGAGAAGTCTCAAGCAGGGTTGTCTAGCAGTAACGTGCCCACTAGTGCACAAGGTTAGTTACCGACCCTATTAGTGGATTGTTGCCGTGCCCTGAAGTAAGCTTATTGGTGAAAGACTCGGGGTTGTACCATGGATTTGGTGTAAGCACTCAACCCGAGTAACTAGGAATTTTGACGCTTGACTAGATTTAGGAAAGTTTATCTTAGGAATTATAGACTTAGAGTCGCTGTCCTCTCGGCTAGCTTAATCGATCTCTTTTATCTATCTTAGTGTGGATTTCTCATGTATCACTGCTCCCCTGTTTATCATTGAATATCTTTACTGCCGTTTTTTGTCAGTTGGTATAACTTTTATAGTCATATCTTTGTTAAACCAAGATACTCTTACGCCAAGCTTCCCTGAGGAAAATAAATACGATACCTTGGAATACTCCCGGGTGAAATGCTACAATAGATATTCCGTGCGCTTGCGGATTGGTTCACTCTTCTCTTAAAGCATAACAGACATCAATCAACACTTCGAGTGGTGTTACCAGATAATATTTTGGTGCAATGTTAAGAAGTGCCAACATTCGCGAGCACAGTTTCTCTTCTGGATGGCTTTCAGCTACGAGCACTGATGAACACCAGTGAGTTCAACCCCGACGATGGCAACCCCACAAAACGTTCCTGAGGTAATCCCCTTCTTCGCTTTCTTTTGTTTTTAGGTTTGGCCCTTAGATCCAATCTGCCATATTCTTCGTCATTATAGCAGCTTTAGCTTCATAGTTACTGTAGCATCTTCATCTATCTCTATTGTAGCAATAAACTTAGCATCCTCCATCTAGTTCCCCTTTTAATAGTAGTTTTACTTTTTGCTTGTACTAGGAACTCAAGAATCAAATCTGCATCCCTTTGGCTACCGAAGCTCACCATTTTTATCTGGGCCCGTCAATGATTCGGATCCCATAGATCTCATCAATTTTGAGAAAAATAGAATCCCCTTTAAGTCCACCATGGCCACCCCTACACCTTGGAAAAATGTTTTTAGATCATGTCCATCAGAGATTAAGGGTTGGCGAAACTAGTACCGAAGGGTTGTTAATTCCCGTATTGCCACCCTTCAAGATGCTCAAATAGATGAGGCAATGCCATTGTCTCTAGTTGACATGGCAAAAACTGAGCCCATACTAGTCACAGACTCCTATTTCTGGTCTAATGCTCTGAATGCTTTTCTGTTCAATCAAGGACCTATAACTCCTTTCCTCATGGACGTGATAATGTTGACTGGTCTCAACATTGAACATTACTATGACCCCTTCCTTATCCAGAATACCCACCAGCAGGGCAAATTTGACACCAAGGGTGCTAACGTTGGCCTAGGTACATTGCAGCATACCAAAAGACTGGCACTGTCACCCATCAAGAGCTTTCTGCCTTCTTAAATCTTTGGTTAGAGCACTTTGTCTATTGTAGGTCTTCATGTATGCCAACCATCAACTTCCAGGGAATACCAGAAATCTTGGCTGATGGCAAAAAATTTCCCCTGGGTAGGTTCCTCTTGGGTTCAGTATACCAGCTTCTCCACCGTACTGTTGTCAGTCTCCAACTGAACAAGACCATAGGGGCAGGGGTCCATGGTGGTTCATACAATTGTGGCTCAATGTTTATTATTCTCAAGCCATGGAGTTAGCCCCTTTCTCATAAAACACCTTCTTATCTACGGATGCAGTAGAAGATGAGGAAATCCCTGAGCGCTGTTGTGCATCAATGGGTGAAGTAGCTATGGTGCCCGCGGATCTAGAATGACAAGGGAGAACTTCAATGCCTATTTTCCTTATGAAGATTTGGAATTTGAAAACCGCTCTAGATTCCTCCCTGACAACCCTCTACAAGATAGGGAATCAATACTCATTCTGGAAGCTTGTATTAGGCCCGACATCCTCCCTATCGACTTCCATGGTCGACAACATAGAACTCGTTCATACGAGTTTTACTACCCGGCAGTGATATCCTGTCAACTCGGGTTCGGATTGCTTCCTGCCGGCTCTTTCTTTATTGACCGAGTTCGAGCCATACAGGAACTCAAAAGCCCTCTGGAGTACAAGAAGCTCTATGATATTGCCGCAGAAATCCTGATGGGTAACATTGCAGATCTGACATACTCTCCTCTTGTTCTGCACTGTTCAAAACTTGGTGGAGAGAGTGGAGAAAACATCTTTTCTGCAACCAGCTGACTAGCCACCTCTTTAGCGTTGAGGATGCAGTAAGCGTTCAACATTTTGCAACTAAATTATTGTCTCATCGACTATCCTTATAATGCAGGACCTGACCATAACCCCTCCAACTATGAGCAACAATGGGAAGCCGATCAAATATTTGCGGCCAGCAAATAACCCAATCAGGTTGTGACGCACCAACTCGCTCAGATCTTAAGTGGCCCAGGCTTGAAGACAACCCAGAAAATTGTGAGAAATGGACCAGCAAAAAGAAAAGATGGCCCCGCACCCCAAACATATGAACAACAAAAATGTGCCAGGGTAGCAACATCTTCATTGACTCTTACTGACCCTGCACCAACAACCCAGGTAACATTTTTCTCAATCTTTAAAATTTATCTGCAGCTTTCTTATTTCAAAGCCTTAACTTCCTCTGCTCATTAGACCACTCCATCGACTCCGGCTGTCATCCAAGAGGTAGCCCAAGAAGTCATCGCTGGATCATATTGCCAAGGTCTCCCTAATAACAAATGACATGCACTCAATGGCGCGACATCACAATCCACTGTATCAACATAATCCCCCAGTAAAAATTTTACTCTAGCCCTATGAGTAATTTTCAACGTGCCGCTTTGATTCATCCATTGCATATAACGTGGCATAGGAAGCCTCCACATAGATAAAGACAATGCATGTACAACATCTGAGCTAATAACATTAGTAAAACTTCCACCATCAATTATTAATTTGCATACCTTCTCTTTTATTTTGCACTCAGACTTGAAAATATTGGAGCGTTGTCCCTTCACATTAGAAGTTGTTTTATCACGTTGCACTTTATGAGACATCAGAGATAAGCCACTTATAATATCAACATCAAGCAATGGCTCTATAGAAGAATCAATAGAAGATTCCATGACAACAATGGGAGTTGGAGTTATTGGTTCCACAAGCTTGTCACAAGAGGGCATAAGAACTTGCTGCTGTACTATAGGAGAAATATTATGATTATGTGAATCATCAAATGCAACATGCAATTTTTCAAGGCCTTTTTGGATCTCTTCAATAATCTACTTTGGAAGTTCTTTTTCAATCTTCATTCGAAGCTCACCATAGATAGAAGAGCACTCATTTTCCTTTTTAATGCCATCACTTTTGCTAGACAAAGGACGAGTTATCTGCTTTGAACCATGAAGATTGTTAGGCGAGTCATATCTACGCCGTAACACTGCTTTCATTTCATTCCATGTGCGACAAGGATCTTCACCTCTTGCAATATTTTCTTGCTGCAGTTCATTCCACCATTGCATAACTTGGCCAGAAAATGACCGTATTGCCAAGTGAACCAACATGTTTAACAGCAATTTGCCACTCCAATAGAAATCCATGATAGCATTTTCTCATTCAAAATAGTAGACAACAGAAACTCGTAGATGCAATATTGGCACAAACTTAACTTTATCAACCAAACAATACTTGTCCATCCCAAAAAATCAATAATCAATTATCCAGAAGTACCATGATCAACCCAGCAAAACTGATACCAAATGATAAATACACGACGATGGTGTCCAGTAATTTAGGCCCAATCTTTCACGGTACTAAGGATAATAGCTCAAAATTATTTCTCAGATTTTTGCTACAATATACCAACAGTAATTATCCTCAAAATAGCTGATATAGTATTTCAATACTGGTAGATAATTGTAATCTGTTTACTCAATTAAGCACCAGCAGTGGTATTACAACGTGTGCAAAAGAGTTACTAACTCACAAATAACTCAGCAAGATGCAAGATCACCAATCTCCAAACTAAGTATACCAGCAGAACTCAAGTAATTGAACTGATTCACAATTTGTTTAGCAAAGATAGAGGGATCGGCTTACAAGACTAGACTGTAACCAAACCCTAGATAAGTTCCTTCCACCCGTAGCACTGGATGCCACGATCAAAAGGATGGGATGACGGAAGAATCCGAGACGCGCCCAGGCTACAATAGCTTGATCACGCACTCCACGCAATCCAAAGGATGGCTTCAGTTCTTTATATCAGATGGAATCGCCATCATGGCTGGAGCTCCGCTCAACAGGGAATAAAATTCCACGATAAAAAAAGCTTCCTCCTCTTGTTACACGGCAGCTAGCCATATATGTGCACGCAGGCACACAACACCTTGACTTTGGGTCCGACTCAACAAAAAGTCTAGGTGCGGTTCAACCATTGGACTCTAATCGGACTAAGCATACTTAAATTAACAAACCCAACCAGACTATCACCTAATATATAATAAACAAATGCGGCACCTTGTTTTTCTAATTAGAATACTTGATGGTGACATCAGCCTGGCATCTCGGCATGCATAGAGCCAATTAGAATAAATCTTTTTGCCTTCATCTCTTGTTTCTTGTCTAAATTAGCTCCAACAAAAATTACCTTCGATGAAACTGATGCTATAGAAAGTATTTGGTCCACGTTCTTCCAATATTTTTCATGAAAGGAAAAAGTACCAAACTGAATGTTAGAATATTTGGAAACATTACTAGTAGCAACTCTTGAGTCAGTGCACCTGGTTTGAGATTCGCCAAATTCAACAATATTAGAAACCATGGTCTCATCATCCTCTCCATCTTGAAACAAAGCCATTCTCGGCTTTGATATGTTTTGAGGTACTTCATTTATGGCCGGGGAACCTGCTACTATGTTCATGCATCCTGCTGCTTCATCATTGACCTTCGCATCTATCTTTTCCTTTTCCATATCTTCATTGCTAGAAATTTCACAACTTATATTTGCAACAAGTAGAGGATCCATAGATGGAGCTGTAGCATTCTGGCTGACCATATCAGGTTGGAGATGGGGGCACCTCCATGGACAGAGTCCTATGTTTTACTGTCATTGCTCCATGCATACAAAGAAGCCCTATGAAATACATGGAAAAAAACTTCATTATAGACAATGAATTACTAAAATAGTTAATTGGGCTCTAAATTTCTTATTAGCCACATGTAACAATTCCCATATTCTTTCTGTTGCTCTTGCTTAATGCAGAAAATCAAAAACATATATCATAAAAAAAACAGAAGCAGAAAACATGATTTGTTGGCGAATACTCATCACCTAGGCTCCAAATTTTGTTCCTTGCAAATCTACATCACTCCTATGTCCCAGAGTTTCCAAACTGCATGAAGTTTTACAGTTATCTCACAAGTAAAAAGGCAATCAGCTCCTCTGTCAATCAGCCAGGTTTTACAGAATTTTGTTACATTAAAAGGTAAATTTACGATTATAGCAGAATCATGTAATCGAACTGAAAGGGTTATTAAATGAGATAAAAAAAATCAAAGGCTAAGATGTAGTGGATATATGGATTTCATGGTGGGTTTAGATGTACAGATGTTTAGTATTTATAGTGTAGATGTATTAAAGCAAAAAATTATTGCAAATTATGATAGTGTTTCAAAATGAAGCAGTTAAATATATATAGGTAAATTTACAACCACAATTTTTAAGAATGGTATTAAAGCAAAAAATTATTGGAAATTACAGAATTTATAGTTTTAAATAGTACTCTCCACATCGTTTTGGGTCAGGTAAAAGGAAGGGTTATTGAGTTACAACCACAATTTTTAAGAGCGGGCTATTCTAAATTTCAACTTTAGTGAAAACAAAGCAGGCTATTCTAATTTCCACTTTAGAAAATAGAGAACATAATGGTATTTTAAAAATATATATAGTTGCATACCAATACATCATAACCGTATGATTTCCAACTATCCAAAAACTTCTCAAGGTCTAGCCACCTTGATAAATCTGAAGAACTTAAGAGAACCAATTATTGATACTGGTACTCTGACAGCTCAAAATTTCAGAAAGAAAAGTAGCTCAGTTTTGCCAAACCTGCACAGCTACTGAGATGAACATCTGTTCGTAGTCCTTCCCAATCCTTTCCAGGTAATGAAAGTAAATAAGACATCAACAAAAGTTTGCAGTAACATCTAATTCCAGATGCAGAAATGAACTGAGCATCCAATGAAGCAACAAATAGATGAACTGCTTATATTCATTTTTGATAGACAGATGCATGTCACCAAAACCGAGATCACAACAACAACTGAAATGTGTAATTAACAAAAAAAAAAACACACCTTACATATCATCTCACAAAATTTCGTATTAAAATCCAACAGTGCAAATCAGAATAGTAATTTTGGCAAAGCAAACAAATTGACATATATAAAAAAGGACTCCAACCAAAAATAGACATCGAACAGATCACACTTATAATCGCTCTATAAAAGAGGAATCAAAAGTGTAGTCACATTGCTGGTGACCTTGTAGTAGTAGTACAACACCTACTGGTACTTGGATAGATGAACCCTTGCCATATAAGATCAACCTTGATTAACCATTGTTTCATCCCCTCTATAAAAAAAAGAGGACACATCAGCAGTAGGGTCAGCGCCCCACCGAGAAATAATAAACCTTGGTGTAATCCAAATACTTAGCTAGTGGTAATCAGAGGAATATTAGTGAGACCAATATTTAGCTCTAGCATAATTAAAAAGATCAAAATATAAGGGAGGGCATGCTCCATGGTATACTGTCTAGCATGTTGCTTGTTGACAAATACTACTTGTAGATCAAACGCTACTATAGCAACTGGACAAGCCATACCAATCAGAGGTGTCGAAAACATTGCAGTAAATTTATTAAAGTCAATTTTTTTATTCTACTACAAGCTCTCAGCATAAAACAACATGATCACAACTCTCAATGTTAATATCATAACATTCGAAATTGATTTTAGGTGCCAATGCAGCAAACCTAAAAAATATGAGAACCCATTTGGGCTCTGCTATTGAATACTAGCTTAGTACTCATTCTTCTAGATCTCATTAGAAGTATATGCAATAAAGTAGCATGCACAACATAAGACACCGAGCAATATAAACTGACTGGATTTATGAGCTATTTATTATATATCGAAGCTTGAGATCGGCAGTAAATATATAGGGCTACATCGAGACTAAGAACTACGATGGCAACACAAGACGCCGACTTATACAGGTTCGGGTCCTCTCAATGAGAGTAAAAACCCTATGTCCTGTGTTCTGTGTATTGATTGTAATCTGGTGTATCGCCTCCTGTCCCTCAAGGGGGGTACCCTGCCACCTTATATATCCGGTCGGCAGGGGGGTACATGAAGAGTCCTAGTCATAATCCATAAAGATTTACCTGAATCGGTCAGCTTCCTTGTTGATGAAGTACCCGGTCGGCTATCGACTTAGTCTTGTCTGAGGATACCCGTAGAGCAAGTATCCCACAGCAGCCCCCGAGTGCTTCCTGATTTTGAGCTTTGACTCTCAGAGTGATCTTCAATGTTGATCATAAATTAGGAAGACCTCTTTTTTGAAGTTCCTGATAGATCTGGTGCACCGGTCAGGTGCACCTGATCAGGTGTAGCCCTCGACTCTTGTATAATTTGGAGACTGACAAATAATACAAGAGTCTAATTATATTAGCTCTTATTATTTTGTAGGTATTTTACTCAAAACATCAAGTCTGAGTCTAATAGACCTCTGGTCATCGAACCAGTAGGTCACTTTGCAAGGCTTCAACCTTGCCGACCGATTATCAAAAAGGCCGAGTGATATATACTATTTCCGAGTGACTTATCAGTCTGAATTTCATGACATCAATCATATTCAGTCCATATAAAGTAATATGACATCAATCATATAATGGTATTAAGCTAATGACATCAATCATTGCATAGTTTTTCCCTAACAATTAGTAACTCTATCCATCCATAAGTCCAATTTTGGTAATTTAGTTATTGACTTCAACCAATAACATAACCTTTGAACTTATATCCGTACGACCATCAAGTCCCTTGCTACATCATCATCAAATCACATAGATACGGTCAAATATTTTTAAGTGGCTTACCAATGTTTCTCATCAAAGAAGCCCCCGAGTTTTACTTCTCAAGGTTTTAAACTCTAAATATGTTTAAGGCCCTTAATTAATCTTCTGATTAATCAAAAAGTTGCATCACTGTACGGCCCATTCCGGTCCATGGGACCCTTAACTCAAAAAGCGGGAGTATAAAAGGGCAGCGTCAAGTTGACCCTTAGTCCACGCCGCACTTGCGCATGAATTCTTCGTCTTCCTTGCGCCTCCTCTGCTCAGCGACTCCTCTGCTTTCTGGCTAGGGTTAGCGCTTTTGCTTCCGACTGCCGCAGATCTCGCCGCACTTAGCCCCCGAGCTTTTGCTAAGCCTCAGCACTTGATCTGCCGTGCCCAAAACAATCATCACGATGGGGCGCAAGAAGGTTTCCTCTTCCATTCCAGCTACTTCCACTGCCGCCGCCGCGTCCTCTTCATCAGAGATCGACATTCCGGAGCAGCTTCGAGAGTTCTCAAAGAGCAGCCTCTCCCAAGCTGATATGAACCAGATGGTGGTCGACGGTATCCTTCCAGAGCAAGTTCGGATCGACTGGAAGGTAATGTTGCCCCATCCCCATTCATAAACAGATCATCGTGTTCTGCTCATTTTTCGAGCATGATTTTGGAGTCCCCTGCTGCAGCTTCTTGCACGAGCTCCAATTCTTTTATGGGATTGAGCTTGTCAACCTCAATTCCAACTCTATTCTTCACATCATCATCTTCGTGCATATGTGCAAAACATTTTTGGGCACTCTCCCCCACTTCAATCTATTTCTCCATCTGTTCATCCTCCGACCGCTGCCAACCAAGGACAATTAAGTAGCTATAGGTGGCGTCGGCGTCTAGTTACGCAAAAAGGAAGCCTACATCAATGTGCCATTGAAGACTGGAAACAAGAACTGGAAGGATGAGTGGTTCTACTGTGACAACCCTCCCCCTGTTCTTGCCGACTTCACTGGTGCCAAGGCAATTCCCCCGGCGGAATGGACTGAGAAGCCTGATCCGACCGACCCTTAGGTGGTCGCTCTGTTGAAGAAGATAACAGACTTGAAGGTTGAAGGTGTTGATGGAATCACCATCGCTAAAAGCTTCATAGTATGCAGAGTGCAGCCCCTGAAGCTTCAAAGTCACCCAACATGGAACTATGTTGATGATGACGAAACCAGGGAGGTGCCTAACCCGCCGAATGGTGAACTTCGTCAGAAACGCCTATCGAAGATGTTTGAAGGGGATATCCTTTAGGATCACTCGTTGATCAAAAAGTCGTATAACAAGGGCACTATGCGAGCCCGAGTAAGCCTCAGTCTACTTTGAGCAATCCCTTATTTTCTTGTCTTGATGTCCTGCTTGAAATCTTGACTCTTGCACAGGTTTTGGATACTTATGTATCCCATCCTCCGCTTCCTCCAACCGATACTGAGGGACCAGATTATGTTGAGAAGCCACAGCAGACTGGCCCTGGAGGCTCAAGCGCTTCTGCAGGCTCAAGCGCTTCAGCAGTATTGATGTGTGTTGCTAGAGTGATGGTTCTTCGGGCAGGAATCATTACTATGTTGTATCGTCGAGCTCGTAGCTCCTTATCGTTATTCGCTTCCGCTATGTTTTCAAAAACATTATGAACTTATAATATTTCGCTACACTCTGATGACTTATTGATGTAATATTCAACTTAAATTCGAACCAATGTTGTATTATCAAGTGTCTGAGTTATCAGCACCGTCGGGACCTCGATCCTCCGGGAAGGGGCGCCACAAGAACACTCTAGTGAAATTTATTTGTAATTTTCCTAAAAATATTTTTAGAATTTAATAAATGCATTATTTAGTTACTTGAGAATGAATTAATTAATTATGGGTCTTGCTAATCAGATAAAATGCTCAATAAATTTATAATATTCTATTTTATTATTACCAAACTAATTATGATTTTATTTGACATGAGTTGTATTGAAATTTTTAAATTGCTTCAATAACTTGGTTGCAGGGTATTTATTTGTCTAGAATTAAATCATATGGATAGGCTCTATCATTTCATGCTATATTTTCCATGGTTAGAGCTCCTCATGTTTGTTCAATTAAAGTGAGACACCTGGGGTGTCATAGTTCTCCACCATTTAAATAGTCAGTCCACCAAATTTCACCATTTTAGGAAAACCCTAGCTATTTTATTTTGATTTATTAAAGACCAGTGTTGACCAGGGACCTAGGTGTAAGAAATCAAAATCCTAGAGGGCTGCAGCGCAAAATCTTTTTCTTCTTCCCTCCCACTAGCGCAGGACCTGCCGGCTTCGCTCTGCCGCACGGCAAGGCCGGCGCGCAACTCGGCCCATTTTCAATCCCCGCCTCGGAAATGTGCGCGCTACAGCGGTCTCCGCTCTGCCCTTCTGCCTCTGCCGAGCGTGCGAACCAACGACCGATTTTCCCCTCTTCTCCCTCTCTGCACGATAAACCGACCCGGCCGGCAACCTTTCAATTCTCCCCCTTTGCCGCTTCTGGCCTCAACCACCTCGCTGACCTCCCCGCGGCATCTAAAGCACACCGGTGAGCCACGCGGAACCGAGCTGCTCTCTCACGTCAACAATCTATTCTTCCATTCCTTCTCTCCCCCACCAGTCGCCATTACTGAACCTGAGTCGGCCTCTCGCAGCCACTGCTTCCTTGCCTTCCAACTCGAGCTGAGAGCTTCAACGCACTCGCGTACTCCCCCTCTACCCTCCTCTGGCCCTACCTAGCCAAGTTCGTGCACAACTAGAGTGAATCAAAGGAAAACCAGAAGTGAATTCCTCGGCTATGTCCTCTGCCGTTAACCGGAATTCGCAGCAGTCGGTGAGCCTCCTCGTCCCGTTCCTTTTCGCTCGTAAGCGCAAAATCTCAACGCAACCCCTCGACTCATTTCTTCTTCGATTTTGTGCACCAGGACACCGGCATTCTGCTTTTCCCCGGTTCTGACCCGTCGCCGCCGATCACCGAAGCCACCTCCACGATGAGCCCCTACTTCCGGCCTCCTCCGACGCGAACCGACGTGATGTCGAGCCTCCCCGAGTCGCCGTGAAGCTGTAGGAGTAGACCTCATCCATTTTTCTGCTCCGAGCCGTTCCCGCGACTCCGCTGGATCTCCCTCTCCCACTGCCTCTTGCCGACGGCCACCTTCCGGTGAGATCCTAATCCTGCAACCTCCACCAGTCTCTCCGCCTTAGTGCGTGCCTTGTGTTACTGCTTCCGCGACGAGTTTCCGACCCGCGTAGTGCCCGGCGGCGAGCCCTCCGACGAGCGCGACCCCGCTCCGGCGAGCCCGCTGGCATCCTCCTGGCAGCTGAGCTGGAACCCGCGTGGCGCTGACGTGGTTGCCACATGGCACTGACGTGTTAAAAAACTAAACACGAAATTCTCTGGAAATTACACAAAACTGCTAAAACTTCTAAAATGCATAGTAAATTCATTTTAAGTCCAAATGACCCCAAACCAATTTTGTTAGCCTCATAATAATGTGCTGTATTTTAGTAAAATGATAACCAGCTGTCTCTGTCGATATATTTTAATTAAATAAATAACTTGTGTAAACACTAATTAATTCCTTAATTGTTCTAGGAATGGAATTTAATTCTAAAATTTTTCATGCACTATTATTTCATGGTAATACACCACCCTGATTTTTGGTTAAGTTAATTCTGTAGTATTTAATACTCTATTAATTATGTAATGCTTTAACTTGAATAAATGCTAGTAAATAGAATAATAATATCCAGAGACTGTAACTTGGTGAAAATGCAATTCATCTATGTCCCTATTCATGATAAATCACTCAAGTCCAGAATCGATTGGTTACTATTTTAATTGCTTAATTGTTCTAAAAAACTATAACAACCCTAAATAAATGAGTAACACACATAAAATAATAAAACTCTAATTTGTTTCTTTGAAGCATATGGCTTCGAGAACATTGAAGCATATGGCTTTGAGAACATAATAATAATTTATCGACATCAAAACACGATATGCTTGTATGTATCATATCATTGCATATAACGGTGTTACGACAATACCATTAACACCTTTGTCATCATATAGGTAACGACAACCAGGAGCCCGAAGAGGATCCTCAAAAGGAGACTGAGTCTCAGGAACAAGAGATTGAAGTCGCTAACACTAGTGTCGATCCAGGCAAGCCCCGGTTTTCATTTGCCATTTTATAAAGCTGCTAGTTATCAATATTACTAGTGTCTATGATTATTGTTGCATTAGGTCATAGGAGTTGACTGGAACCCACTTGCATGATACCCCAATGACCTATACCACTGTCATTAGAACCTTGGTAGTATCGGTACTGTGTCTCTACGCTTAGTAATTACTAGGCGTAATAGATATCCTTACT
The DNA here is from genome assembly GCA_032690845.1 of Eleusine coracana subsp. coracana. Taxonomy (NCBI): domain Eukaryota; kingdom Viridiplantae; phylum Streptophyta; class Magnoliopsida; order Poales; family Poaceae; genus Eleusine; species Eleusine coracana. Next base: position 35,050,651 of record CM064428.1, on the reverse strand, counting down.
AAGAATGAACTTGACCACTGGAATGGGACTTATAAAAGATGTTTATTTTGATGTCATGACCGGGCAGGGATGATGCATGTGTAGGTTGGCAGCAATACATGATTGTTGACTGCGGTAGCCCTGCCTTGTCGAACCTAGGACCCGTCCGTGGTCGGCCCCTTGGTCAAGTATTAAACAGTACCGAATGCATGCTAGTCTATGGACACTAGTAAACTGACGTAGAATTGACGCTGCAATGAGGACGGTACCTAGTACAGCGGTCGTTGACCCTTCTGCTGCTAGAGTGGGTGGTTCATACTGCGAAGTACTGTTGGCAGGACGGCAGGCCCACTCGCTGAGACTGGACCCGGACCGAGTTGTTTTTCGTCCTTGCGAAAGGTTGCCATATACGACCTTAATTGGTGCGTATGTGTCATGTATCTCGGGTTATCCCAGCTCGTGTAAATCAATTGCAATTATTATCCCTCGCAGTAATGAGTACCACATGGTCACTGAGTCGTCACATAGTTGAACTTGGTACTTGGAAGTTGATTATGATGCCTGTCGTTGATAATACTATTGTGGCTCTTATGTTGTACTTACTTTATGTATTGCTTTATTATCTTATTGTTGCAACTAAAGTTACATTCTACTCTACCCAATTAACTTGATGAATAAAACTTGATAGAACTAATAGGTTCCTTAGTGCGAGTCTTTTTCAAACAAGCCACCTATTAGAGCCATTGCATACCTAGAAGTCCGACGGGTAAGTCTTGCTGAGTAAATAGTACTCGGGCTTTGTACCACTATTGTTTTCAGGTAATGAAGAGGTAGAGTTGCCTGAGAATGTGCTGCCCAGGGACATGCAAGTCCCTGAGGGTTGGACTGCCCACTGGGAGTCCGACTCGCCGCCGCAGTATTGATGTGTGTTGCTAGAGTGATGGTTCTTCGGGCAGGAATCATTACGATGCTGTATCATCAAGCTCATAGCTCCTTATTGTTATTCGCTTTTGTTGTGTTTTCAAAAACATTATGAACTTGTAATATTCCGCTGCACTCTGATGACTTATTGATGTAATATTCAACTTAAATTCGAACCAATGTTGTATTATCAAGTGTCTGCGTTATCAGCACCGTCAGGACCTCGATCCTCCGGGAAGGGGCGCCACAGCTGGTATCAGAGCCGTGGTCCATGATAATACAACAAATAAATCGTCTTTTCAAAAACTACGATGTTACGAGTGAGGATACGTTAGTATTGCCCCTAGTAGATAATAGGGTGGTGACAAAGCTAACCTGGGTTATGATTGTTTATATTTCTTGCATCTATGGCTTCTTCAAATGAAGGTACGTGCATGCTTAACCAACACGCATGATATCGGTGTCTGTGCTCGCAGGCGGATACGAGACACTGTTGGCTCGTGACTTATCACGGGGCGATCCTTTTCCATGGATCATTACTAGTAGAACCGTGCTTCTTTTCATAGTTTCTTTTGAATTTGATGTATTGTTTCTACAATGGATCTTTTGCAGGTACACTAACGTCGTTAGTATAACACTTAGAATGACTTACGTGTTGAGTGCGGGTCGTCACCACATATTCATGCCACTAAGTATCGGCAATGATAGGCGTTGTGTTGTGAGGAATGATAGGTTAATAAAATAAAGGTTTTGCATCATGCATCCCATTATAACTAAACTAAAATTTGGTTCTCTCCTTGCTCACCAACCTCTGAATAAAAATTTTCTAAACATGATAAGTATAAAATTCTGAACAACAAGGTTAACAAGAATCTATCCTGTTTTTACCTGCCAACTTCAAAAATTCATAACTAAAGTTATACTTCAGATTTTAGGTGCTTAAACCCAATCTGGAAAGCTCTTGAAGTCTATTTTCATTCCCAATAGGTTTCACCATTTTACCAGTGTTCCTCTGTCCAGTAGAGCTAAAACGTTAAGCCTCTGTCATCCTGAAATAGAATCTGCCAACCTGAAATTGCAAAATTAATAACTCCAGATTTACTTGGAATTTTTGAGAATGTAAGTACAATATGGAAAGCTATGAAAGTGTACTATAACATGGATCCAAGCCCAAATTTTTGAGACCTTGTTTTCTGTTTGAAATACCAACTTTCCTGACTGTTGTACAGTCAAGACAGAATTTGTTTTAAAACCCGTTGCCGTATTATTGACCCTTCTGCTGCTGGAGTGGGTGGTTCATACCGTGAAGTACTATTGGCAGGACGGCAGGCCCACTCGCTGAGACTGGACCCGGACCGAGTTGTTTTTCGTCCTTGCGAGGTTGCCATATACGACCTTAATTGGTGCGTATGTGTCGTGTATCTCGGGTTATCCCAGCTGGTGTAAGTCAATTGCAATTGTTGTCCCTCGCATTAATGAGTACCACTTGGTCACTGAGTTGTCACGTAGTTGAACCTGGTACTTGGAAGTTGATTATGATGCCTATCGTTGATAATACTATTATGGCTCTTATGTTGTACTTACTTTATGTATTGCTTTATTATCTTATTGTTGCAACTAAAGTTACATTCTGCTCTACCCAATTAACTTGATGAATAAAACTTGATAGAACTAATAGGTTTCTTAGTGCGAGTCTTTTTCAAACAAGCCACCTATTAGAGCCATTGCATACCTAGAAGTCCGACGGGTAAGTCTTGCTGAGTAATTAGTACTCAGGCTTTGTGCCACTATTGTTTTCAGGTAATGAAGAGGTAGAGTTGCCTGAGAATGTGCTGCCCTGGGACATGCAAGTCCCTGAGGGTTGGACTGCCCACTGGGAGTCCGACTCGCCGCCGCAGTATTGATGTGTGTTGCTAGAGTGATGGTTCTTCGGGCAGGAATCATTACTATGTTGTATCGTCGAGCTCATAGCTCCTTATCGTTATTCACTTCCACTGTGTTTTCAAAAACATTATGAACTTGTAATATTCCACTGCACTCTGATGACTTATTGATGTAATATTCAACTTAAATTCGAACCAATATTGTATTATCAAGTGTCTGCGTTATCAGCACCGTCGGGACCTCGATCCTCCGGGAAGGGGCGCCACAGCTTGACCAATGCCAGCTGCTCCTGGCTTCCATTCTAGAGACTTCCCAAGCCTTGGTCAACAACACAGAGATCAATCCGACCGTGCCTACTCCTCCAGCAACTCCAGAAGTTGAGCTACGAGCTGACTCTTCCTCTCTTTCAAAGGAGCTTTAAATCCTGCAATGCTAGAGAACATTAATAATATTTATGTACTGAAACAATGTTACCTATATGTAAATTAGTTTTGAAGGACTAAGAAGGCGACCAGAGGGCGGGGGGGGGGGGGTGAATGGGAGCCAATCAAAATTCACCAAGAGAACTTGGCCTATATCCCAAAAACAACCCAAGCCAACCTTCGAACCGAGCACCAAGACTACACACACCAACTAGTGGTGTACTAGCCCTAGGAGTGATCAACCACAACAAGAAACACAACGGAAACAAAAAGGAAACAACAGAGACTTGAGATAGTAAAAAACCTCACAAACTACACCTTACTGAACCACCACCAGTAGTGCCGATCAGGACCATCGGCAGTGCCGGTTGGCCCCATCGGCAGTCCCGATCTATCCCATCGGCAGTGCTGGTGCAGGGTTCTGAGACCCACCGACAGTGTCGGTCCTGGTTGTCGGCAGTGCCGATCAACCCTGACAGAACAGTAGAAACTTTTGGGAATCTGACAAATCTTCTCCAAAACCTAACCAAACGAACTCCAAATGATTTTTGGACCAGTGAATCCTCATCACATCATGACCCTAATCCTAGAAAATCATCTCAATTGGCTCAAGGAATCATCATGAATTTCAGATCTTGTGCCAACAACACCAAAAAGGGGAAACTTGAGAAATCCTTCAAATAGAAGGTGCTAGAGCTATTGAATCATTCAAGGATCCATAGAGGATTGTTCTAGCTCATCCTAGCAACAAGTTTCTCAAGAAATTCGGGACAAAAATTAGTCCAAAAGTGAGATAAAAAATCACCACGAAAATAGCTCTGAAAATAAGAAAAAGGGAATTTCGGGATTCAAGTGAAGAGGGAAATCTTGAGCACCAAAATACTTCTCATATCATAGAAAGGTGCTTACAAGATCCATAGGTACAAGGCTAGGAAGCCACCCTCTTCCTCCCACTATTTGGAAGAGCAAGAGATGTCTCTCACACACCCTTTCCTCTCCTCTAAAACATGAAGTCCTCTCCTATCACTTTAAATAGAGTCCTAACACAAGGCTAATGGAAAGAGAGGCACCTCTCCCACTAGCCACACCTCTCCTTATATAGGCCTAGGGTCTATTGTCAACATGACCACTCTACCCATGACCTACATAACACACCCACCTACCACCGTGGGCATAACCGTCCATCTTTTTCCTCATCGCCCGAATGCCATCGGACGCTTCACATCTTTGCTTCATCTTGAAGCAAGCTCCGTGATGGTGCCACGTGCACCACCAACCACCGCCACCAGTTTTGAGGCCCAAACCGGGAAACCGGCTTGCACGCTTCTCAAAGCGTGACTTCTCAATGTCGACGCGTGTCACCTTGTCCCGCGATCCTGACCACTGGCAAGTCTCTCCCAGTCCCTGTCCATCAGGCCCCCTTGTCACTTGCACCGGCATCCCGTTCGCCTTGACTTGGTCAACACACCGTCTTCATCACCACCACGGTTTTGAGGCTCAACCGCGAAATCGTCCGTGCTTCTTGCCTCTCCACATGTACGGTGTGGATCACCCTTGACTTCACCCGGCATCCCGATCGTCTGGCCCCAAGTCTCCTACTTGTGCCCGATCCTCTCACCGTTGACCGCCAAGTCGACTCCAGTGACCTATACATCATGAGACAAGCAAACACATTTCCCATCTCCTGCAATATCAGCAATATCTCCATCAACTCCGGTTAGTCATAACCATGATATGCAAACCCATGCAATCCCTGGATTCCCGCAGTTTAACTCAAACACCAAATCCGCTCAAGTCAATTACTCATCACAAATATAGCAAACCATGGTACCCACATGGTTTCTCAATCTCCCCCTTGATGAGTACATTGACAACACCAAATGCACAAAGATTAGACATTGAAATACGAAGCTGAATAAGCACATCCAAATGGCCAAACCCAAAGAAAAGGTGAAAACAAGCCATCTAGCAAAGTAGGGATTACAAAACCAAGAGTTGGCAAAGAAGGCAACTTTAGATGCAAAGAATGTGAAAGTGCAAGAAAACGCTCAAGATCATGATATGCTTCCCCTCAAGTTGTGGTAGGTCTCATATAGTGCAAAATGGATCATATGAGTTTCTTAGAGTTATTTGTGTATGACCCCAAAATTTTCTCCCCCTTTGGCAATGAACTCATCAAAGAAGCAAAAGAACAAGCAAACCTGCAATGCAAGAAAAATGCAAACCTAAGGAGCTTCAACAATTATGCAAACAAGCATTTAACTTTGCTAACCATAACTATAGTGCTATGAAGTGTAAAAGCAATAGCTCCCAATCATGCAAAGATCAAAAATAGTTAGCAAGGCATAAACACCATGAGCTATACAAGCTAAGCAAAAAGATTGACTAGCTTAGATAGAATCAAATTTTACTTATCATGAGAAAATCTGCCACCACATGTGTAAGTACTCTCATCCAAGGCAAAACAAGCACGAAGTGAATCATAAGAATCTAGCTAGTTTCAATTTCAACAAGGGCAACAAGCATTCGCAGAAAATGAGCTCTACAAACGCTCACATATGCAACAGAGACTAAGTTGATCAAGTGATTATTGTTTATCCTCATGTGTCCTCTTATCCATACGGAGGGTCGCACGACTGGGTACGGCAAACACCCTGAGGCTTCAAGTCACAATGTTCGGATTTAGCATTATGAGTAATTCTTGATCAAGGCACTTAGCAGATTTTTCAAGATTATGCACAAGATAAAAGAGGATGCCTTTGCGGCAAAAGGAACACATATTCCCACAATGTTACATCATGAGCTAAACATTTACAAAGCCTTCCGTATCGCAAACACAAGGTGCCAAAGCCAAGACATCCTCTAGACCAGCCTCAATGCAAGTTTCAACAAAGATAAGAGCAATTATACACATGGTGAGCAAGTTTTGACAAGATTAGATCATAAGGTTCATAGGAAGCTCAGTTTACCTTTAAGATTAGCAAATTGCTCACATGAGTCTATAACAGGTCATCTAGAAAATCTAAGCATGAGAGTTTACCATCACATCCACACTACTTAGCTCAAGCTCAATCATAGCAATGAGAAATACAAGCAAGCATAAGAATCAAAGCTCATCTCCCAATGCATATAATACATATGAGATGCAATGTGAAAAGGTAAGATACATATATACAAAAGCACCAACTCCAACAGCAAAGAGCAATTCCCCCTCAAACAATGCCATAGGGATAGCAACCACAAAGCTCCAAATCATCAAATTACAAGAGCAACTAATCTCAAAGCTTCAACAAGGAACAACTCCCCCTTAACCAAGCCAGTCTCCCCCTCAACAAAATAAATGAAGAATCAACTGAAAAGAGGGCAAGAAGACTATAGAAAGAGCACAACTCATGACTCGTGAAAAGGTAAGGGAGGCATTAATATGATGGCATAAGAAGCACAAATTTCAAGAGGGAAGCACAAGTGCAGATTTTGCAAAGCATCAAATGATACAACATGGGTCACACTAGGTTACATGAATCTATGATGAAAAAGACTAGAGCATTTACAAAGCTAGCAAGCCACAAGATAAGTGAATCATGATATACACATGCTAGCCAGAACAATATGCATACAAAGCACAATCTAGGGCAAGAGAGAACTAAAGCATCACACAAGATATACATGCCAAGTTGATGAAGTGAGTACATGAACAAATATCTCACACCACAAGTAGTGTACATGAAGGTAAAAGGGTGAGTGTATGAGAAAGCTCACAAAGTAGGTGAAGACATACAAGCCATTTAGAGGCGATGTAAAAGGGTACGAAGAACCATCACATCTCAATCATGCAAAAGACCAAGATCCATCAACCTCATGTTCTCCGTCCCGCGTCCCCAAACCTACATATGAGAAGAGAGAGGTGCCCAAGTCTTGGTATGCAAATACTTGGGAACCCATGACTTGGACACACGAACAGTAAATGTACTCAACTTATCATGAGGGTTAGCATGATGCAAATTATGGTTCGAATGAGAAGACCTTAAGTCACCCTTAGAAGCATATCGTAAATTAGCAACTCGAGAAGAAAAACGAGTGCAACCACTAGAACCACGGTGAGAACAATGTCGTGAACCAATACAAGAAGTAGTAGAAGCATGTCCATGAGCTTGTCCTGACCCACAAGAAAAGGAGTCATAGAATCCACCAATAACATGATGTCTTGTTGCTAGGCTCATGAGTGTTCATGCTATGAGAAAAGCTATGATCACCCGAAGAGTATGAAGCACGAGATTGGCGCATGTATCTGGCATGTCTAAATCAGAACTCAAATTGATGTCCATCCTTCCCACAATATGAGCAGTGGAACAAGGGCCTATGAGGAGGCACGGTTTGAGAGGTTGAAGCACCACTCTCGCTTATGTGAGAAGTCCTTTGGGACTTGCAAGAAGAACCAGAAGCATCTTTTAACTTAGGTTCACACATGTCATGAAAAGGACGATGTGTGTTCCTAAAAGCTTTAGCACGCACTCGACGCTCATGTTTGACATGGCGAAAGCAATACTCAATGACATGCCCATCTCTCTTACAAAAGGTGCAATGGTACTTTTGTTTAGGGGGTGATGTACCATTTGTGCAAGAAGCACCTTTGTCAATTGAAATCCCTTGGGCAGCACCAGAAGATCCAACAAGCTTAGCACATATCTCATTGTGCTCAATCAACTTGGCGCTCATATCATCGTGCATTAGCTTCAAAGCCTCAATCTCACTTTTCAAAGCATCGTAAGAAGTGCAAGAAATGGAAGACACAACACTTGTATGCATGTCATGCAAAGATTCATGATTATCACAAGAATCTATACAAGCATCATCATGCAAAACAGAGGAACAAAAGCTAGAAGACAAAGAATGAATTGCAACAATTTCAGCCCTAGCATTTCCATGTTGCTCTACACAAGTGGAGTAGTCTAGTTTTAACTTCTCATTTTCAACTTTCAAGTGAGCAAGAGAGGCATTCAATTCATCAAACTTTTTGACTAAGGCATCACATTTATCACAAGGCAAAGAGGTGATAGACTTGCAAGAAATAGGAGCACACACATCAAGTCTAGACATCGAGCACACATCACTAGGCATGGAATTTCTCAACTTCTTTCTAAGCTTTGTGATGGACACATCATAAGTACTGTCTCTAAGGAATAGACTCTCAATGCCCGTGACGAGGTTACCTTTGGTCATCTTCTAAAGCTTCGGGATAACGTCCCCGAGTGCAAGCTCTTCATCCTTGTAAAGCTTGAGAAGATCCAACACTTCAAGATCATCCTTCTCAAAGCCAAATGCATCCTTCTCCTTTTGTCTTTGCTTGTTGGCATCCTTGATAGCAGTTCTGCACATGTCAGAACCTGAGGACAACAATATACAAGATCGAGCACTTGGTGCCATTGTAAAAGCACCGTCAGAGTTAGCAAATAGCCGAGGCAGGAAAAAGCTCTTTCTCAATGTCGCCTTCGGATCACAAAGCCGGTTAAGGTCAACTAGTGTTCAAACTGGCTCTGATACCAATTGAAGGACCGAGAAGGCGACCAGAGGGGGGTGAATGGGAGCCAATCAAAATTCTCCAAGAGAACTTGGCCTATACCCCAAAAACAACCCAAGCCAACCTCCAAACCGATCACCAAGACTACACACACCAACTAGTGGTGTACTAGCCCTAGGAGTGATCAACCATAGTGTGACAACCCTACTCCGAAAAGTAGAGTATGTCGTACAGGATCGCCTTGGGAGATGGTTAACGAAGTAACCATACACAACATTCACACATGAGCATTCATCATTTACAATATTACGTCACTTAGGTGCATAATATTACAAGTTCAGAGGTAGAATATAAATAAGTTCAGATCTGATACAATACATATGTCCTTAGTACATGTTACATAAATTAGCGGAAGCGATACAACGACAAAACACGACGTCAAGTTCTACGTGAACCATGCCAGCCCTATGGCGATGGCTCACTCATCACAGTTAGGGGAGCTAGGGACCCATTCGATGGTCCAGTTCTGAGGCTCCTCACCTTCCCACACAACATTGTTACAACAATCACAGTAGATAGCTGGAGGAAGACCTAGAAAACAACATAATCGCAAAGCCTGAGTATCTAACATACTCTGCAAGACTTACCCGTCAAAAGGTTTGCTAAAACCGACTCCTAGTATGCAGGGGGTTGACCAGGTTTATTTGATAATTGCATAAGAAGCTCCTAATAGTTCTATGCTGCATTTACAATTCCTTAAGCAAGATTTTACTTTGCTGATTTCAGAATAACCACTACGGTGAATCTAGCTAGCTGCTAAGACACAAGTAGAAATAAAGAGCAATACATCATAACAATATGTGTCCATAGCATAAGTAAATTTCAGAAACATAACCACAACTTTACTACTTAACATATCATTGCCGCTGCTCGAACAAGAGGTACTCATAACCGCGAGGGACGGCAATTCGAATTGATTTACATCCTGTAGGGAAAACCCAAATACATGACATACGCATCACTTAAGAACACGTATGGCCACCATTCACAAGATTGCTATAAAGTCGATCCGGGGCCATCGATCCCGAGTACACGTCCTCCCCGTAATACAGTACTTCATATCCGAGGCTTAACCCATGCACTCTCTAGCGGTCCTCAAACCCGTGCAACCACCGTGCTGTTCACATCACCTCTGGATCGATGAGTATGGCCGTCCAACTATACGGCACCCAAGTTACTAGGTTTACCAATCCCCATATTAAAGGTATGTACTTGGTACTGTTCAATACTTGTCCGCAGAGTTGCAACGATAGGTGCTCCATTTTATCAAGTTCATTAACCAAGTGAACCATAGTTGAATCTAGAACCTACCGTTGACTCCACTAGTTTAAGCATAGCATTGCTAATGGAAAAGCTTACTAACATACTAATCATAGGTCATTGCTGGAGTATGCAAGTATGTTTCATCCAAGTCCTACACTTAATGCACAATACAGTATTCCTAACTTGTGATAAAGTAAAAGGACTCAAACTTCCTACACTAATCATTTATTCATGAATGTGTGCACACCTATGTATGACATGGTAGCTACTGAATTTGAAGGGGACAAACTTCTAATTACAAGAATGTAACTTTTAATCACCACAACTTAGGGTATGTCTACTTTAACATGAGCATTGCCTAGGTGATGATTATATGACATCACATGCTGATGATGATATGACAATGCATTACAAGGATCCAATTTTCAGAAAGTTCATTTTGAGCAACTTAGCTAAATTGACCATATGCAAAACTAACACTATACATACTATGGCAATTTAATTGCATAACTAGTTCTAGGTTCATATAGTTAATTAGGATCCAAGAGTATATAAATGGAGATAAGGATTTCTACTGGAAAGTTAATGTAATCATTCTTCCTAAATATTCCAGGAATGAATTTATGCCTACTTTTATTAAATGCACACAAAAAGCAAGATTTATATGGAAAATTCTTACTTTAGCTAACAATTGATTAATTTTGACAGCAAAAGCATACTTAAGTTGCTTCAAATTTTTCATGGCCTTTTACATGAGTGCACAAGTGTATAAGGGACAGGAATACCAAATTTCATAATTAAATTCCTAGCCAATAATTTACATAAATTCAATTACTGAAAATGAAGATTTATGCAATAATACTAAAATATGCCTAAACATGAAAATGTGCTTTTGCAGAAAGTTTAAGGATGCCATGAAATGACCACCGAGGAAGTTCATGAATTTACCATTTATATTTATATACTTATGAATTTATTAAGCAATTTAGGGTTGTAACTTTAGGGAATTAAATAAATTAATTTACTGAGCAACTTTGGACCTCAACCTGCTTTTTTGGTAGAGGAGGATTTTAGGAGTTGAACAAAATTGGTTTCATCATTTTTGGGCTTTTATTTCTCCAGTTATTGAATTTTGAAGTTTAATTCAAAGTTCATGCTTATTTATAGAATTGCCATCGCGTTTAAATTTACCCAGGCCCGCGCGCGCGCCCGCGCGGCGGCCGGCGACGGTGAGCTCCGCCCCGCAGCCAATCGGCGGCACGGACAGGGCTCGCATGCTACTCGAACAGCCTCCCTACCGCGGGGATCTCGAGGAGGGGGTCGGAGGGAAGAGTGCCTCACCGGAGGGTGTCGGCGACGACGTGCGGTGGTAGGGACGGCTCCGGCGAGGTCCACGCGATGGTGCCGAGGGAGAGGCAGACTGGGGTTTGGTCGGCGAGCTTCGCTGCAGATCGGGGAAGGTCGGCGTCGAGGAACTCGTCGAGGGGGAAGGCCGGAGGGGGGTCCTCATCGGGGGGGGGGGGGGGGGGGGAGGATCCCAACGGCGACGGCTCGGGCTTCATGAAATCCGGTGAGCACACTGCACGAGGGAGGGAGAGGGTTAGAGGAGAGTGAGGTGGTGACCTTGCGCGTCGATTTGCAAAGGAAGGAGGGAGGGAGAAACCACCTAGTCAGAGCTGGACACGGCGGCGGCCATGGCGGGGAAAAACAGTGCCTGCTCGGGTTTCGCCGGAGGGAGGAAAGGAGAGAGAGTGCCGATGCTCGGGAGCGATCTGGAGTGTGCAAAAGTCGATTGCGAGTTGAGAGAGTGAGAGCGATGAGGACCAAATGAGCCACTGCTCTGTGGGATGGCCGGCGGCAGGGAGAAATAGAGAATGGAGAGAGCAGGGGGCGGGGGGGGGGGGGGGGATCGTGCTGTCGGCCAGGGAGTGGCTGCCGGCGGTGGAGCGGCTTCAATTCAGGCTGGTGGCATAGAGGGAGGAGTTGGAGGTGTAGTGTCCGGCATGGGGCAATAGTGATCGGCGATGCACAGTGAACCCGGGTACAACCGTGTCGCGTTGGGATTGGCCAGAGGAGAGGGAAGGGGTTGACCCGGCTTGACTTGGACCTTGACTCGGGTTTGGGCAAATTTCACCATGTTCCCTTGTTCCAAACTTGATACAGATTTTTGTGCACGCCCAGAAAAATATTTGCTCCAACTTTGCTTTTGGGTGGATCAGCTGAGTTGGCTTAGATGAATTATGAAAATTCGAAAACAGAAATACTCTTTTCTGACTTTGCGGGAATTTTTAAGGGTATTAAATGGTTACCAAAAATTCTGGAAAAATTAAAAAAATTCTATTTTCATGTGGCCATTCAGAATATGCAAAAGCATTTGGGTACTTCCATGGAGTTTTGTGATGTTTGAGAAAGGCCCTTATTTGAATATTCTGGATTTCATTACTTAATTTTCTTTCTTTATTCTTTGGCACCTTGATTATTTATATTTTTAACTATCCCTTAATTAACATTGGGTTTAGTTAAGTTCCATTTTGTGACATGGGATGTCACACATAGCAAGAAACACAGCGGAAACAAAAAGGAAACAGCAGAGACTCGAGATAGTCAAAAACCTCACAAACTGCACCTTACTGAACCACCACCGGCAGTGCCGATCAGGACCATCGGTAGTGCCGGTTGGCCCCATCGGCAGTGCCGATCTGGCCCATCGACAGTGCTGGTGTGGAGTTCTGAGACCCACCGCCAGTGTCGGTCCTGGTCGTTGGCAGTGCCGATCGACCCCGACAGAACAGCAGAAACTTTCGGGAATCTGACAAATCTTCTCCAAATCCTAACCAAACAAACTCCAAATGATGCGATTTTTGGACCAGTGAATCCTCATCACATCACGACCCTAATCCTAGAAAATCATCTCAATTGGCTCAAGGAATCATCACGAATTTCAGATCTTATGCCAAGAACACCAAAAAGGGGAAACTTGAGAAATCCTTCAAATAGAAGGTGCTAGAGCTATTGAATCGTTCAAGGATCCATAGAGGATTGTTATAGATCATCCTAGCAACAAGTATCAAGAAATCTAGGACAAAATTCGTCCAAAAGTGAGATTGAAAATCACCACGAAAATAGCTCTGAAAATAAGAAAAAGGGAATTTCGGGATTCAAGTGAAGAGGAAATCTTGAGCACGAAAATACTTCTCATATAATAGAAAGGTTCTTACAAGATCCATAGGTACAAGGCTAGGAAGCCACCCTTTTCCTCCCACTATTTGGAAGAGCAAGAGATGTCTCTCACACACCCTTTCCTCTCCTCTAAAACATGAAGTCCTCTCCTAGCACTTTGAATAGAGTCCTAACACAAGGCTAATGGAAAGAAAGGCACCTCTCCCACTAGCCACACCTCTCCTTATATAGGCCTAGGATATATTATCCACATGACCACTATACCCTTGACCTACATAAGACACCCACCTACCACCGGGGGCATAACGGTCCATCTTTTTCCTCATCGCCCGAATGCCATCGGACGCTTCACGTCTTTGCTTCATCTTGAAGCAAGCTTCGTGATGGTGCCAGGTGCACCACCAAACACCGCCACTGGTTTTGAAGCCCAAACCGGGAAAAAGGATTGCACACTTCTCAAAGCGTGACTTCTCGATGTCGACGTGTGTCACCTTGTCCTGCGATCCTGACCACCGGCAAGTCTCTCCTAGTCCCTGTCCATCAGGCCCCCTTGTCACTTGCACCGGCATCCCGTTCACCTTGACTTGGTCAACACGCTGTCTTCATCACCACCACGATTTTGAGGCTCAACCGCGAAACCATCCATGCTTCTTGCCTCTCCACATGTTATGGTGTGGATCACCATTGACTTCACACGGCATCCCGATCGTCAGGCCTCAAGTCACCCACTTGTGCTCGATCCTCTCGCCGTTGACCGCCAAGTCGACTCCAGTGACCTACACATTCTGGGACAAGCAAACACATTTCTCATCTCCTACAAGATCACCAATATCTCCACCAACTCCGGTTAGTCATAACCATGATATGCATACCCATGCAATCCCTGGGTCCCCGCATTTCAACTCAAACACCAAATCCGCTCAAGTCAATTACTCATCACAAATATAGCAAACCTTGGTACCCATATGGCTTCTCAAGTGTCATGCTTAATAGCTTTGAAAGATTGATAAAAATATCATAAGTATGTTTCTGTCACTGAGAAACTCAAATTGCATCGGTCTGCCTTAACATATTAGGTTGTGACTCGTAACCGTGTAACAAGTAGAGTCGACCAATTGACACATGACCTCTCGCACTTTGGCTCTGGGTTTAGTGTAGTGGTAGCCTGATGTGTAGTATAAAGTGTATAACCATAATGTATAGACGTTAGACCAAGAAAGTGAAGACCATATTCAAAGAGAAGAAATGGGTCGGAAAATAGTCCAAAACCAAAATGAGGTTAGACTAAGGTGGGACATTATGACTAGCCCCCTGGTTCGATTGTTTAATAAAATAAATTAAGGAATCGAGACGATGTAGAATGAAAATCATCAAAAAAATCTTTCATCAAAAAGATGAAAGTTTCATTCATGAATAATGTATAAGTATACAAAAGAATAACTAAGTATAGAAACGACGTAGCTCATTTATGTTCCAGGAATTTGGTATATCATCGCCGTCTTTGTACATCAGTCGGTAAGCCCCTGGGCGAGTGACTTCCTTCACCACATATGGTCCTTCCCACTTTGGAGAAAGCTTATGCTGGTTCTTCGTTGACTGCACTCGGTGAAGCACTAAGTCTCCAACTTGGAAGTGGCGATTACGTACGTTTTTATCATAATATCAATGCAAGCCTTGCTGGTAAAGTGTCGACCGAAATAGAGCGCGATCACGCAACTCCTCTGCTGCAATCAAACCAATCTCTCAATTCTCCTCAGAAAGTTGTTCATCATACGCCTGAACCCGTGCCGAAACAAGACTGACCTCGGTCGGCAGCATAGCCTCTGAGCCATAGACCAATGAGAAAGGTGACTGACCAGTTGCCTGACTGGCGTTTGTGTGAAGCCCCCAAAAAACTGAAGGCAATTCTTTGACCCACCGACCGGCATAAGGCTTAAGTCTGTCGAATATCCGCGATTTCAATCCTTGAAGAATCATACCATTGGCCCGTTCGACCTGCCCATTGCATTGAGGATGAGCCACTGATGCAAAGTGGATTTTTATTCCCATCTCATCGGCAAAGTCACGGAACTCCACTGAAGTGAATTGAGTGCCATTATCAGTGATGATATCATGAGGAACCCCAAACCGAGTGAAGATATCCTTGATAAACATGATTGCCTTCTTCGATGTTATCTTGCCGACCGGCTTTGCTTCAATCCACTTGGTGAATTTATCAATAGCAACAAACAGATAAGTGAACCCGCCTGGCGCTTTCTTGAAAGGACCGACAATATCAAGCCCCTAGACAGCAAAGGGCCAAGTCAAAGGTATCATCTGAAGTTGCTATGAAGGCACATGCATTTGTTGAGCGAAGAATTGACAACCTTCACACTTCCGAACGACCTGGTGTGCATCTTCGACCGCTGTGGGCCAATAAAACCCTTGCCGGAAAGCTTTGCTGACCAAAGTCTTGGAAGCCGCATGATTGTCACATATCCCGGAATGAATTTCTTCTACCAACTTTTGGCCTTCTGGTATCGAGATGCATCTCATCAAGATGTTTGAACCTCCTCTTTTATAGAGTTGGTCTCCCACCAACAGATATCCTCGGCATCAGGTCTCTAACCTCCATTGCTCATTAGGATCCGAAGGCAGCGTTCCCTTGTCCAAATATTGGATGAGTGGGTTGCGCCAATCGGTCTCCATGTTGTCATCACCAACAAGATTAGTGACAACACTCATTAATACATCCGACCGAGGAGAAATCATGGGGGAATCCAGAGTGTGTAAGAAGACACCTGGCGGGACCACTTACCGAGATGATCCCATCTTGGCCAATTCATCTGCCGCTTGGTTATTGTCTTGAAGAACATGCGTGAACTTCAATCCATCGAATTTGTCTTCGAGCTTCGTTACTTCTTGACAGTAAGCACTCATATTGTCATCCACATAGTTCCAATCCTTAGTGACCTGATTAATGACCAAAGACAAGTCACCAAAGACGTCAAGGCGCTTGATGCCGAGTGACGCGGCAATGCTCAGACCATGTAGAAGGGCTTCATACTCTGCAGCGTTATTGGACGCGCAAAACATCACCTGAAGGACATATCAAAGCTTCTCTCCAGTGGGTGAAACAAACACGACTCCCGCACCAGCTCCTTGTAATTGAAGAGATCAATCGAAGTACATTTTCCAATACTCGACATCTTCTGCAATAGGTGGATTTTGAATCTCTGTCCACTCGGCAACAAAATCAGCTAACACTTGTCCCTTTATAGCCGACCGAGACACGAAAGTAATGGTATATTGACCAAGTTCTACTTGATGAGGACATCACCATGCTGGATACACGCATATCATGGCCTTCCCCAAGTTACAAGTCGTCACCAACTCGGTCGCCGCGTTCGTCTCAGATTCAGCCGACACCCCTTCACAGTTTTGATGATATCTCCCACATCCAACGTCCAAACGAGGCGTTCTTTGATGCGTTGGAAAGGGGACGACGACGCTGTCGTTTTGGTTCTGGTCCTAGGTTCAGAACGGTCGTGAGTCATAATATGTGACCATGACAAGGTGCTGTGCCACCTATTTTGGGCCAACTTGGCCATGTATCATGTCGGGCCTTAAGCCCATGTTGTGGGCGCCCCCCCTGGTCGCCCCCAACCCTGGGACGTCTTTGTTTCCTACATAAACTCAATAGCCACTGTCTTTTAGTTTCGGGTTTTTTAGTTCAGTTTTCCAGAGAGAAACTTGATCGAATTATTGTAACTGTGGCGACAAGTCCTTTTACAGTAATCCAGGGCCCCTATTCTTGTTCTACACCACTGTGGCGATTAGTCCTTTTGTGTTCAGAGCTTGAACCTTTTCTTGTGATTCGCTTCATCCATATTTGCAATTTTAGATTGCGTGTTTATCCTCTCTTGCTTGTGTTCTCGATTTCGCTTGCAGGAACAATCAAGTTGTGCTTGGTGTAACGGTTGCGGGGTTGGATCTTGTCTGATTCGAGCCAGGTCGTCGACGCCGAGTTCCCCAAATTCAAGTTTATCCCCTTACCTCTCGGAAGATCGGGCCATATCCACATCAAGTGGTATCAGATTTCCAGGTTCCCCGTGAGGTATTATCGTGTTCTTCCCTTTAGATTCATTTGTGTTCATCACCTTTTGTCCACGAAAAAGCCTACAAAAAAAAATTTCCCCACCATCCCAGACACTGTTTAGCCTTTGCATAATTTAATTGCAGAGTCCGTAGTGTTGAGTTTGTGTCCTAATCGACTTCAGTTGCTGGTTTGAATTTGTGTTTCGATTCGGTTTGTGTTTTGATCTCCGCTGCACCCCACCATCACCATCGTGTTTTCCATTGGATTCACCATCATGTCACCCACCCACCACACCCACAATCTGTTGCCAACAAAAAAACCCTACCCGATTCGGTTATCCCCCCCCCCCCCTCACCCCTCAAACCCTATCTTGACATACCTTCGGTAAAACAGGCATAACTTTTCGCTCGTTGCTCCAATTGGGCTGAAATTTGTACAGTAGATTCTTGACTCAAAGTTGAGGTGACCCACACTCGGCTCCACCCTGTGTGCCCTCGTCAAAAAATTCAAAAAAAATCGGGAAAAATAGAAAAAAAATTGTCAAGTCAAAAATAGTGCTTTCGGTGAAACTTTGAGATTTTGCCTACCCTTTATTTTCCCTCTGTTTGAGTTGAAACTTCTTGTCTTGCTGTCACAACTGTTTTTGAACATGATTCTTTCACCAACAATTAGGACACTGCTTTGGACTTTATTCAGTGCTACTATCTGTTATTGAATTGTGTTCCAGTGACATACATAGTAGCCTTCCAAGCTATACATATTGTAGCACAGGTTTCTTCCTTGCAACTGTTACACCCAAGCTGAACTACAGATTGTGTCGACCTGTTTGGCTTTGGTAAGAATACTTGCAAGATTGTGATACATTGCTTCTGATATTGTTTTCCACTTTCTACACCCTCTGTTGCCTGCTAGTTGATAGGGCTAATCTTTTTGTTTAGTGTTGTCTTTTGCTTTTAACCATGTCAGAGAAAGGGAAAGGGACACCTGGAGAGTTGGAGTCCCCTACAGACTTCAATGATTGCGTCTCCAAGGCCGAGCTCACGAAGCATCTTGCGGACCAGCATACATTTATGGAAACAAAGTTTGCCGAGTTGATGGGTCACATCAACACTGTTGTCCACCGTATTGAGGATGTTGAACGATAACCTCCACCTCACCGAGCTGCTGCTGATGATGATTTTGACCGTGATGCATACCGTCTTCACCGTAATCCACACGGTATGGGAGGTAATAACAATCGTGGTAATACTGATACTTTTGTTAAGCCCAAATTTAACATACCACCTTTTGCCGGTAGTGCTGACCCTAAAGCATACTTAGATTGGGAACTTGCTGAGCAGAAATTTAATTCTCATTTAGTTCCTGCTGAGCATAGAGTTAGACTTGCTACTAGTGAGTTTACATGTTTTGCTCTCTTTTGGTGGAATGATCTTTGCAATACAAATGCTGCTATACCTGCCACTTGGCCTGTTTTGAAACAACGCATGACATCTCGTTTTGTTGCTCCTTATTACCAACGTGATTTATGTTTGAAATTACAATCGTTAACACAAGGTACAAAAACAGTAGAGGAATATTATCAGGAATTGCTTATTGGTTTAGCACGTTGTGATATACATGAAGATGATCTTGCAACTAGTGCTAGATTTTTTGGTGGTTTGAACCGTGATATCCAGAATATTGTTGACTATAAAGAGTGGAATAGGTTCAGTCAATTGTATCATATTGCTCTTAAGGCTGAACGAGAAGTACAGGGACACCTTCGACAACAATCTTGCAGGTCCAACACTGAGCAATATCTCCAGCAACGCACTGGAGTAGAGAACTTGAAGAGTCATATTGCTAAGACACCAGCAACAACTTTTCCACTTGCGCCTACTTCTGCAGCGCAATCGTCTAGTTTGCAGCACCAACACCAGAAGAAGGTTACTACTTCCGGTACTAGGAGTGGCTCCTCCACCACCATTATTTGCCACCACTGCAAGGGCATGGGACATGTCATGAAGGATTGCCCTAGTCGTCGTGCTTTCATCGCTACCACTGATGGGTATGAAAGTTCTAGTGATATTGAAGATGAATTTGCTCGTATGCCTAACCTTGTTGCAGATTCGACGGAGGAGCAGGAGACTACCGCCATGGATTCTATTGCTGCCACCGCAGGCTTTCCTAGCCTCATTGTACAGCGTGTGTTGACCACTCGGGTGGGACAAGAGGAAGAACAACAACGCAACAATTTATTCTACATGTACCTTATTGTTGCGGACCGCCGTGTTCTCACCATCATTGATACTGGGAGCTGTAACAACTTGATAAGTTCTGATTTGGTAAGCAAACTTGGCTTGACCACGCATGCACTACATCAGCCCTACCACATCAAATGGTTCAACAATAGTGGTACAACACAGGTAACTCGATCAGCACGCATACACTTTTCAGTAGGTTCTTATCAAGACTTTGCTGATTTTCATGTTGTACCTATGCAAGCATGTTCGCTTTTATTAGGCCATCTACGGGAATATGATACGGATGCTGCCCACCATGGTAGAACAAATACATATACATTCGTGCATAAGGACAGGAATATTACTTTGCGTCCGTTATTGCCTGCTGATATTAGAAATCATTTAAAACTGCTTGCTGAAAATACTGAGAATAAACATGATAATAAACAACTTTCTGATGTTAAACATAAGGCTATTCAGTTAAAGGGAGGTGCTTTTCTTGCCATAACATCTACTGTTACTGATCTTTGTGATAATCCTGATGCACCTTGCTATACTATGCTTTGTGATGATATATCTTCTATCGATGATCATGTATCTTGTATTTTGCATTCTGCTAGTACTAACCTTTTGCAGGAGATTAATGCTGAGATGGAGTCGAGGGCGACTCCAATTCAAGAAGGGGAGGATGATGAGGACATCACCATGCTGGATACACGCATATCATGGCCTTCCCCAAGTTACAAGTCGTCACCAAGTCGGTCGCCGCGTTCGTCTCGGATTTAGCCGACACCCCTTCACGGTTTTGATGATATCTCCCACATCCGACGTCCAAACGAGGCGTTCTTTGATGCGTTGGAGAGAGGACGACGACACCGTCATTTTGGTTCTGGTCCTAGCTCCAGAACGGTCGTGAGTCATAATATGTGACCATGACAAGGTGCTGTGCCACCTATTTTGGGCCAACTTGGCCATGTATCATGTCGGGCCTTAAGCCCATGTTGTGGGCGCCCCCCTGGTCGCCCCCAACCCTAGGACGCCCCTAGTTCCTACATAAACTCAGTAGCCGCCGTATTTTAGTTTTGGATTTTGTTTAGTTCAGTTTTATTGAGAGAAACTTGATCGAATCATTATAACTGTGGCAACAAGTCCTTTTACAGTAATCCAGGGCCCGGTTCTTGTTCTACACCGCTGTGGCTATTAGTCCTTATGTGTTCAGAGCTTGAACCTTTTCTTGTGATTTGCTTTATCCATATTTGTAATTTCAGATTGCGTGCTTATCCTCTCTTGCTTGTGTTCTCGATTTCGCTTGCAGGAACAATCAAGTTGTGCTTGGTGTAACGGTTGTGGGGTTGGATCTTGTCTGATTCGAGCCGGGTCGTCGACGCCGAGTTCCCCAAATTCGAGTTTATCCCCTTACCTCTTGGAAGATCGGGCCATATCTACATCACTACTGCCCACTTGGCAATTTTTCCTTTGGCCTCTCGATTGTGCAGCACTGTGCCGAGTGCGAAGGAAGTCTGGACTTCGATTGGATGAGCTTGAAAATAATGCTTCAACTTCCTGGAGGTGATCAATAATGCATACAACAACTTCAAGATCCATTAATACCTTGCCTTAGAGGCACCAAGGATCTCACTCAAAAAATAGACTGGGTGTTGTACTTTTTGTATATGTCCCTCTTCTTCTCGGTCGACTTTTAAAACAGTACTCACAACCTGAGTTGTGGCCGATATGTAAAGTTCAAGTTTTTCTCCTGGCTCCGCAGGCACCAATACTGGAATGCTACTGAGGTAAACCTTCAACTCGTCTAATGCCGACTGTGCCTCTTCGGTCCAAACCAAGTCCTCCTGCTTTTTAAGTAGTCAAAAAAGTGGTAACCCTCTAACCCCCAGTCAGGAAATAAAGCGACTGAGGGATGCCGTGCATCTGGTCAGCTTCTGAATGTCCCTTTGAGCATTAGGTGGCCCCATATCAAGGATCGCCTTGATTTTATCCGGGTTGGCCTCTATACCTCATTTTGAAACGGTGTAGCCGAGTAGCTTTCTCGAAGGAACCCCAAAAACACACTTCTTAGGATTCAGCTTCATCGAATAATGCCTCAGATTGTCAAAGGTTTCTACCAGGTCAGAAAGAAGTTCCTCGACGTTCCGAGTCTTGACAACGATGTCATCAACATACGCTTCTGCGTTTTGACCGATCTGAGTAGCAAGGCAGCGTTGAATACCCCGTTGGTAAGTCGCGCCAGCGTTCTTCAGATCGAAAGGCATTGTGATATAGCAATAGGCACCGAAGGGTGTTATAAAGGAAGTTTTAATCTGATCTTCGACCTTCAGTGGGATCTGGTGATAGCCTGAATAGTCATCTAGAAAGCTTAAGAGCTCACACCCGGCTGTTGAGTCTACAATCTGATCAATACGAGGAAGAGCGAAGGGGTCATTAGGACAGACCTTGTTGAGATTGGTATAATCAACACACATCCTCCACTCTTTATTCTTCATGGGTACAAGGACTTGATTTGCTAACCAGTCGGGATGATACTCCTCCTTTATAAACTTAGCATCTAATAGTCTAACTATCTCCTTCTTCATGGCGTCCTTACGGTCTTGCGTGAATCTTCTAAGCCTCTGCTGAACGGGGGTAGCCCCAGGAGGTACCCTTAACTCATGATCAATCTTTTCCCTAGGAACTCCTGGCATGTCAGATGGTTTCCATGCAAAGATGTCCCTATTTTCCTGGAGGAAAAGAGTGAGCGCGAGTTCCTATTTCTCGTCGAGGTTGGCCCTAGCATAAGTTACCTTATCGGGGTCCTCAGGATCGAGCATGATTTCCTTGGTTTGGATGTCATCGGTCTGAATCTTGTCTTTGGTAGGCTTTTTTTTGCTGGAACCACCGCTTCAGTCCGTTCCTCCAAGCCGACTGCCTGCTGGAACTCCTTCTGGTTGGACAACATCAACTGTTTATTGGCCATCTCACAACTCTGTACATCGCAATCGAAAGAATTCCAAAGATCAAAGTGGAGGGAGATTATTCCGTTCGGGCTGGCATCTTGAGGGTGAGATGTGGATAATGCGGGACAGCCATGAATTTAGCCATCGCCGGTCAACTGATGATAGCATGATATGCCGAGTCGAGATCCGCCACTTGGAAAATAATGCGCTCAGTCCTGAAGTTCTCACGGGTACCGAAGGTGATCGGCAGTCTAATTTGTCCAATAGGAATCAATGTCTTGCTAGGCATAATCCCATGGAAAGGTGAAGAACTCGGCTGAAGATCATTGACTGATAGACCGAGGTCTTTAAGAGTCTTGGTGAAGATTAAGTCCAAACTGCTTCCTCCATCAATGAGTACTTTGTTGAACTTTACCTCCTTCATCATGGTAGCAAGCACCAGCGGGTATCCACCCGGCTTTGGTATATGCTTGGGATGATCTGACCAATCAAAGGTGATTGGAATCTCAGACCACCTCAGGAATTGAGGCGCAGCTGGTTCCATCGAGTTGATCTCCTGAAGTTCCATCTTCTGCTTGCACTTGGACACATAGGCATCCGAGCCACCAAAGATGAAGTTGAATTCCTTACGGGGCTCCTGGAACTCTCCTGAATCATCCTTGTCGCCATTGTCCTTGGTCTTTTCTTTGCTATTGCACCTCGGGGGATCTTTAGCCACCTTGAACGCGGCTATTGCAAAACCCTTCAGTTGATAGCAATCCTTCGCTTTGTGATTTCCCTTCGGGTGCCAAAGGCACGGGCCACTCAGCAGCTCATCCGTGGACGGTTGGTTTGTTCGAGGGTTCTTCTAAAATCGGTCCACCATGTGAACCATGTTGTCAGACTTCCTCTTCTTGTCCTTCTTAGAGGACTCGGGCTTGTCCGACCGTTTCTCCTTGCCTTTTCCCCAGATGTCATCTAATGCCGACTCACCAGATGCGAACTTGTCAGCGATCATGAAGCACTCTTGAGTGGTCAGCTTGAGGTCATGATTCCTCTGACCGATCTCTCAAACCAAATCATCACTGCGGATCCCTCCTTGGAAGGCAGCAATAATTCGTTGGTCCGGGACATTGGGGATCTCAGTCTTCTTAGCGCAAAATCAATTGATGTAGTCACGAAGAGGTTCATCGGTCTTCTGCTTGATCTGTGTGAGGTCGAAGTGATTTCCTGGTCAATTGCAGGTAGCTTGGAAGCTTTCTATGAGCTTCTTGTTGAGGTCTCCCCAAGACGTGATTGACCCCTCCGGAAGAGATGTGAGCCATATCCGAATGGCTGGATCCAGGCAGACCGGAAGGTAATTAGCCATTATGTAGGAATTACCTCCATCCGACCGAATCACCGTGCTGTAGAGCTGCAACCACTCTCGAGGGATGGTCTGACCATCGTATTTTTTGATGGGGACCGGCTTAAATCCTTTTGGCCATCGAGCTATGCGAAGCCTAGGGATGTAAACTTTGATGCCATCGATCTCGTCGTCGGTAGGCGTCGGCGACCGCCTATGCCAGTCTGAAGATGGAGTTGGACGGCGGTCGTGTCGTGGACCAACATCATCGTCATGACAACATCGCCGATGGTCACCATCATCATTATCGTGCCGATCCCGATCATCACATCGACAACGGTCGTCGCTGTTGTCTCTTTGAGGAGGATCTTGATAGTCCTCTCGTCGGTTGTCCCATCGGTCGTCCTGTCAGTCGTCCATTCTCCAATCTCGGCGTTCTTCCTTATAGTGTCGATTGTCCCCAGCGCGTTCTTCATAGTGAGAGTTGATGGTATCTCGTCCATCATGGACACTGAGAGAATTTCTTAGATCTTCATGCCTGTGCCGACCTCGTGAAGATGCATGACTAGAACTTGTGACTGACTGAGATTTTGCGGCCTGTTGAGCTGTAGCAGCCTTAAGCATAGCCACCGCCTTCTTCATCGTAGGGGTCTGATAATTCGCATCAACTATTAGAGTGTCAAGCAAAGTTTTGGCCCCGGTGATGTTATTCAATGGAGTGTGGTAGACTTTGACGCCAGCCACTTCGAGGTCTGGACCAAGATCCAGTCGACGTGTGTTGCGTGAACCGCGTGACCCTCTTGGTCAACGGCGGTGACCGATCGATAAGTCATCAACTAGAGGGTTCTCCTCCTGTTGACCTCCTTCGGCTAATTGCTTTGGGTGGCCATCGACGGGGTTATCTTCTTGTTCACTGTCTTGGTCACCATCTTGGTCTCCATCCGCAGGATCTGCTATATCCACCATATTGACAGTATGGGGATATGGGTAAGCGGATCCGACCGAGACCTCATCAAAGGACCGATCCGATTTTGAATCGTTCCCGAAGGAAGGACCTTCTTCCTCAGATCCGAGTGGAACCAATGCAGGGATCATGTCAGACGAACTCGGTGATCGCGCCATGGAGGTGGTTGCGGCCGAGTTGGATCTGTGGTTTTCCAAACCTAGGGCTCCGTTGTCGCCGACCGTAAAGTCGAGCGATCCAAAGGAGATCTTGAAGTCCATTGAGTATAGAATGATGGGAATTTCAGCCATCATAGTAGACGAAGAATCCCGATGAGCCTTGTCCCCTTCCTGGCCCAAGTCGATACTAAGAACTACGATGGTAACACAAGATGCCGAGTTATACAGGTTCGGGCCCTCTTGATGAGAGTAAAAACCCTACATCCTGTGTTCTGTGTATTGATTGTAATCTGGTGTATCGCCTCCTGTCCCTCAAGGAGGGTACCCTGCCGCCTTATATATCCGGTCGGCAGGGGGGTACATGAAGAGTCCTAGTCATAATCCATAAAGATTTACATGGAAAGTCTATCTCTAAATGCATTGTGCTCCAAGTCGAATCGGTCGGCTTCCTTGTTGATGAAGTACCCGATCGGCTACCGACTTAGTCTTGTCTGAGGATACCCGTAGAGCAAGTATCCCACATTATATGATTAACACTACATACCATGAACCATAGAGTAAATAATTAGGGTTTCCCAAATATTCAAGTTATATAGGCTCTGATGGAGAAAGAACCATGCAAATCATCCGAATATAAGACATGATTCCCAAAACTTTGAGAAAGACACGATGCCCAGAAACAAAGGCCATTCATTACTTGTAAAATCTCTCCAGATATATTTGTTCATGGATCAAACTGAAGCACTATTCAAACAAAAAATTAACAAGGAGAGGTAGACCGAAGTGACTCGCCTGTTCATGGCAAATTCCAAGAAACAATAGATAAGAGTGACCTGCAGCCTCATGCAATATACAGTGGCAGTTAGATTAGTGGTTTGATGGCCTATTTTATAAAATAATTCAGGATCAAATCTGCTAGCCTAATGATTGTATGAAAAAAAATACAATCACACAATCTTGGGTCCAGTTTCCTCAGATGACAAATATCCCAGACCCCTAAACTGCGCTAAAAGTTAATCTATTCTAAATCAGATAAAATGTCAAATGTGACCATCTTTGTCCGTGATGAATAGGATTTAAACTAATCTAATCGACACACATTCATCGGAGAAAAAGACATAAAAGGACAGGTAGTGACAAAATAATATGACTGACATAAAAAGATAGGAAAAGTGCAACGAAATACTCGGATCAAAATTTTCTCTTAAAGTAGCCAAAGAGGAGAGAGGTCAGTCACAATTGTGTTGGCTGGAATTGTTGTATTAGAGAAACAAGAGAAGGAGAAGATCGAATAACCTGATTTTAATCTGGCCAGATTTGCTACCGCCATAGGGCAGGGCGGTTGGCTGGTCCTGTCACCACCTGGCTGCGAGCGCACCTGCATGACAGGTGACAGCAAGCAGTTCAGCTCCTCTCTCCCTTGCTTATAGAGTAACACATAGTCGTGTAGTGGTAATTGCTGAGGATTCAATAAGCTAAAGCCAAAAGGTCAGACCTGTTGCAAAGTTTTCATATTGATAAGAATAAGAGCCTCATGTGCTGTGAGGTAGGCTACTGGAAAATATAGGAACAATATTTGGACTTCAAAATGAGATAGTGTGTCAACTTTGATTTAGTACAAGATCAAACTCAACAGGATTGGCCTTCTTTCCTGAAAAACAGAATAAGAAAAACTTGTGAGCATACAGAAGCATCATCCTACTATCAGATTCAAATATGCCTTAAGTTTCTATATCATCTCTGAAGTGTCCTTCACATGCCAAATATTCCAACAACACAAATATGGTGCTTCTTGAAACGCTTAGCTAAAAGTAACAAGTGGACATGGACAAGGTAGCATAGGACAGTAATACTTCATGTTTAAGTGAGCTGTTATAAATCATGTGCAGGGGTTCTCAGTAGTACTCCTCAGCTCTATAACACTTTCAACGGCACATAATTCAATATATGCTATTTGGCTGCCATGTGAGTGGATAGTGATTAGAATAGAATATACATCCAAACCTTGTTTCAAAAAAAAATGAGCAGATTATGGGCATGGGTATAAGCGTTCGCTGGTAACAATTATGAAAAAAAAATGCAGAGCCTAAAGCACACATTCATTCCGGTTCTAATTGGACTGAGCAATACAGTGTGGCCTAAATGCACTGCAGTAGAAATTGAAATGAACAGAATTTGTTGTGAAGCTATCTTACTAAATTCTAAAATGAACTGGCAGATGTGGTGCACCAAAGTTGGAAAGGGGGGGGGGGGGGGTCCGCGCGGTGACAGGACTGGGGTCCTCGTAGATACCGGCGATGATAGAGATATGGCCAGGCCTGGACTCGGTGGGTGGGCGGGCGTGGCTGGCCCCCTACCGCCTCTTCTCCTAGATCATGCAAGATCATGCCATACAGGAAGGGCGCAGTATACCTCCCCCGCTCGTGCGGCTCATAGAACTTGTCTGCCCTTAGACCATCGGATGCACCCCCACAACGCCAACACCTCACACGTGCTCCGACGAGGGGGATGTCGCTGGTGCCGTCTTCCTCCATCGAGCGAGGGTACTCCACCGCCAGCGCGCCACTTGCCTCACTCGGCAGCCACCGGGAGAAGACAAGAATGGCGATGGGGAAGTCGGATCTATGGAGGAGGGGGCAACGGGATGGCGACAGAGCCCGGGGCGCGCGCGGCAGTGACCTGGACAGCCGGCGGTGGTGACCTGTACCACGGGCGGCATCCGGGCCAGAAGGCACGCATGGCGGCGAGCAACGTTGCCGGGGACGACGGATCTTCAGCACCTACGGAGCAATGAGGGTTTTCAGGCGATAGCTTGCGATTTCGATTGAAGCGAGTCAATTTGAAAGAAACGAAATGGGAGTAGGCAGATATGGTAGGAGTCGGCGTGATCAACGGGAGTAAATGACACACACATTGGAGAGCGGAGGAAATGTTGTATTCGTAACAATGGAAAGAAATTAGGTGAGGCACAAATTTCAGCAATGCATAGAGGCGGGCGGGTATGTTTGATCGGGTGAAAAAAACCAGAAAAAAGTGGCAGACAAGGGGGGTTTCCCATGTAAGATTTTGTCATGTCATACCTGTCAATGTGCCCAGAATTGATTAGAGGGATATAATTGAAAGTGGAGTGAAATCAAGGGCCTAAATTCATTGGGTACATAGGCCGTAGGGTGTGTTTGGATGGGTCAAAGTTTAATCTTTATAGTATAGATTGCTGAAATAAAATATCAACAGTTGGCGTACTACGATGGCCGAAATTCCTAAAATCCAGTACTCGCCGGATTTCAAGATCTCCTTCGGATCGCTCGACTTCGTCGTCGACACCAATGAAGAGCTAGGTTTGGAGAATCAACAATCCGACTCAGCCGCAGCAGGTTCTATGGCGTGATCACCGAGCTTGTTGGTCGTTAATACGCACCCACTTATATACCACAAGAGGACAGTGTACATTGTAACACTTTTTCCCTTAGAGTATTCCAAGGTATAATCGAATCCACGAGGATCAGCAAGAGAACCGTGTTCAGAGTTTACTATTTCATCTAACAAATCAAGCCTAAGGTACATGGCTCTACTTCTCCTAGCTCCGGTGTAGTGCACCACGCAGGGTCCCTACCCGATTATACTACATCTCTTCAATTTGGTGGCTCTTCAACTCCGATGGCCTCCTAGCGATGTGCAGCGGCTCCTATAGCCTAATTCTCCCCCTTGTTGTCCTCTCTCGGATGTCATATGGTGTTTATATAGCATCTGGTCACGTCCTCTTTTGCTTGGCCTCCAAGTTTAGCTCTTAGAGATTGAATCCAAGTCGGTTTCGTACCTTCCATAAATAGCGCCGACTTACTTTAATCATAACCGATGCTTCCAGAGTCCAAATGAAGCAAGCTTGGACTCTATCTCGTAGTCCTTGAGAAGTACAACTTTGGTATTATTTGGATCCTCAGATTCGGACGTTTAGATACCCAATATTGTGATACCAAAATATCTGTCCTGATTCGGATTCCTCTGTGCAGGCTGCCTTGCGGGGGCCATATCTCCCAGCTATGGAGTCCAGTAAATGTAAATCATATATGTTTCGAAAAGATCTCGACGAGATATTCAACTTTGGTATTCTAAGTTTTTCTATTTGACCAAATCTTGGGCTCCAAAATCGTGTGATAATACAGTGCTATTTCTGGACTCTGCGAATGAACTTTCATTCCGGATAAACCTTCCAAAAATCCTTAGGCATTGGGCCATGGCCTTGAGCTTGCACATCCTCATGGACGTCCTGGAGTGTCTTGCATCCTTCATGGGCCAGTGGGAAGCCCTCCTTATATGGTGAGTCGGGCTTCATGTCGGTACTTCTCATATAAGAGCCATTTTATCGTTTTTCACCTGTTTCTATCATAAAGCACTAAAACGACACTACATGTGGAAATCGTCAATGTTAGAGGTAAAACACATGGTTATGACGAGAATATGATACGATATTTGTGGTTATTGGCATATAAAACAGGTACTTAGGAACCACCTACAGAGATCGTCAGATCTTATCCTGGTGTTGGCTCCACTCGGATTCGGTGATACAGACCTACCCTTTGGGTACGACTCAAAGTCAGTCCGCTCCTTTGATAAGGATTGGGATGGATCTGCCTCCTTATACCCTCTGACTGTGAACGTGGTTGAGATAGATGAGAATCCAACAGGAGACGAGGATGAGGAGGGTGACCGTGAAAGAGATGGTCACGAAGAAGATGGCCACACAGAAGGCCACAAGGAAGAAAATCCCCAATACAACAACTCGTTGACAGGGCATCGCCGCCGACCGAGAGAATCATGTGGATCTCGCCTCGCATGACGACTAGACCTTGGACAACTTGAGATCGAAGTAGATGGCGTCAAGGTCTACGGCACCCCGTAGAACATCACCAAGGCTAAAACATTGCTCGATAGATTGATGGCTCGACAACTTGCTCAGACCTCCATGATGCATAAGGCGGTCGCCATGCTCACGGCCGCTACAGTCCAAGATGCAGCTAGGGACAAACTCCAATTGGTGGCAAGTTCTAGTCTTGCGACATCAAGAGGTTGACGAAGGCATGGCGATCTGAGAAATTCCCTCAGCATCCATGACGGACGGGATACCATCAACTCTTGTTACGAAGAGCGGGTTCGGGACGACTGACGTCACGAGGAGGAGCGCCGTGATCGGAGGACCAACAACTGACTAGAAGACCAACATGATCCACCTCCAAGAAACAACCGAGACGATCAATGTCGACATGATGATCGGGACTGGAGCGAGAATCGTGATGAAGATAATCGGTGTCGTTGCCACGATGAGGACGTCGGTCCTCGCCATAACCGTTGCCTATCTCCATCTCCCGACTGATATATAATGTCAACTACTTCGAGCGATGAAGAATTTGATGGCATCAAGGCCTATGTACCTGAGCTTTGCATAGCTCAGTGGCCGAAAGGATTCAAGCTGGTTCCCATCGAAAAATATGATAGTTAGACCAACCCCTGAGAGTGGCTTCAGCTACACAGTATGGCGATTCGGTCAGTCGGGGGCTATACCTTTGTGATGGCCAATTACCTACTGGTCTGCCTTGATCCGGCTGTTCGGATTTGGCTCACATCTCTTCCTGAGAAATCAGTCACCTCTTGGGGAGACCTGAATAGGGTTCTCATAGAGAGTTTTCAAGCTACTTGCAATCGTCCAGGCAATCACTTCAACCTCACCCGGATCAAGAAAAAGTGTGACAAATCCCTACGCGACTACATCAAGCGGTTCTGTGCAAAAAAGATTGAGATCCCTAATGTCCCAGATCAGCAGATCATTGTAGCCTTCCAAGGAGGCATACAGAGTGATGACCTGGTCTGGGAGATCGGTCAAAGGAATCATGATCTCCAATTGACTGCTCGGGAGTGCTTCAAGATCGCTAATAAGTTCGCCTCAGGCAAATCGGCACTGGATGACATCCACGGCAAAGGCAAGGAGAGGCGCTCGGACAAGCCAGAGTCCTCCACGAAAGACAAGAAAAGGAAGCATGACCACATGGTCGTTGCGGTGGACCTATCCCAGAAGAACCCTTGGATGAACCAACAGACCGTGGACGACTTTCTATGTGGCCCGTGCCGATGCCACCCAAAGGGAAACCACAAAGCAAAGGATTGTTATCGACTAAAAGGCTTCACAACTGCCACGCTCAAGGTGGCCAAGGATCTGCCAAGGCATAATGCCAAGGACAAGACCAAAGACGGTGACGACAAGGACGAAGAAAGAGAGTTCTAGGAGCCCTAAAAGGAAGTTAACTTCATCTTCGGAGGCCCGGATGCCTACGTGTCCAAATGCAAGCAAAAGCTAGAATTATGAGAGATCAATTCCGTAGACCCTGCTACACCCAAGTACATGAGGTGGTCTGAGGTACCGATCACATTTGATCGGTTGGATCACCCATGGCACCTGCCCAAGCCAGGACGCTACCCGTTGGTACTCGCGGCTACGATGAAGGAGGTCAAGTTGAACAAAGTACTCATCGATGGAGGAAGCAGCCTGGACTTGATCTTCACCAAGACCCTCACGGAACTAGGCTTATCGGTCAATGACTGTCACACCCCATATTTTTCAAATTCGGGTTGTGAGCCTTTCTGACACTCAAAAGGCATAATTTTCATAATATTCTCACTCGAATCCTTCCACACATCCTTTTTTCCCCTTAACCTTATGCTTATCAAAACACCGAGTGTCAGTATTATTTTTTTTCTCACATCCTTTCTTTTCCTAGCTTTGCTTAATATCTCTTCCCATCAAGTGTAAACTAACCTAACGACCAATAGTCAGCTCAAAACCTTGTCCGGCATGTTGTCCCAATCGAACTCGCACACCACAAAACCGTGTTCATCAATACATCCCTTTGAGGCGACAAATCTTCTCTTAGCCTTGGTTTTGCACATACCAAGGCCAACAATATCTGGACTATACTTTAATTCCAATCACAACCAATGTCCAACTCGACAAAATCATGTTCATTAATTTCCTCTCGATGTTTTCACTTTGTTCTATGGGTCATGCTCCACACTAGGCTAATGCTAGTGGTCAAATAAACATCACCCACATACCACTTAATGAGGAATTTTTGCTGGTCACTAGCTCATCTATAAATCCCCACCAAAAAGAAGATGAAACAATCAACATAATGGCCACCATTCATGGCTGGTAGTTTTACTTGCTTCTTGGCCTCTCCCCTCCCCTCCCTACCCTTTCCTCTCCCCTTTCTAGGCCTCTAATGTCACACCTGGACGTCCCTTGGCCTGGCTCACGAGCTCCCTTGCCTCCTCACCTTCATTCCCATCCATAAGCATCAAGTTCAACTCTTGCCATCGGTTTGTCCATCCACAACACCCCAAATTCCAATCCACATTCCCATTCATCCAGCCAACCAAACATCATGAAATTTTACCAGGAAATGCACCTTGATGCAGCCTACAACATATCCAAAATTCATGGCCATAGGAGCAGTGAAGTGAGCAGGATCATGTTTTGAATGACAACTGCTCTCTGTTCTGGGCGCATCCAGCACGTGCATCGGTAATTCCCGTTCTATTTCTCCCAATTCTGATACGTCCTTGATACATAATCATATCCGCAATGTGTTCCGGGAAGTCATGATCGTCTCGACCAAAGCATATGCTAAGATTGGTCCTGATGCCTCCAGGAACATGTTTGGCCCACCATCTATCACATCATGACCTTGCCTATTTTCCCCCCTGTGATCTCCAGATCAGTTGAGCTAACATCGACACCAAATGTCCCACAACTTATTCAACATATAGGTTCAAGTTGTAGCTCGATTAGTATAGCCAATCAGCGGGAACGCGCAAGTCTTTTGTCGTGCCGTTCTGTCCACAGCAGCAGCCCACTGCCTACCCAGTCCCAGTCCACCATGGACCTATGAACCAGTGCCTCAGAGCCGGTTCATGAAGCCATGAACTCGGTCCACCTGTTTTAAGATTTATTTTAATTCAAATAAATCCAGGAAAATGGCCGTTTTGCACCTAAGCCCCTCTGTTTTGTCCTAATTAGTTTTTAAACCTGATTTCTTCACATAAGCTTTATTTATTTCTGTTTTAGCCCCTAATATTTTTATAAATATTATTTTAACCCTATAATTTTGTAGAAACACTCCTACACTTAATTTTAATTATATTTTAGTCCTGTCTTTTTACACTTTGGTCCCTAAGCTTATTATAAATTACATTTTAGTCCCTAAACTTTTTATAAACTATATTTTTATCCTGTTATTTTATAATTTAGTCCCTATACTTTTCTGAAATTACATTTAGGTCCCTAAACCTATCTGTTTTTACTATTTTAACCATACATCTTTAAACCTTCATAACTTTTTACTCGTAACTCCGATTTAGATGATTCTTGTGCTCACACGATCGTAGAAATGCATACCATCTTTTGTGATTGATTTTAATGTATTTTATTATTGTTTGGTGTACTGTTTCTTAGTTTGTTTATATGATTGTGTGCATGTCGTGCCTGCATGACGTGAGAATGTGTTGATCCCGGAATCGCAAGAGCGTGAAATTGAAGACCTGAGCAGCAACATCCATTTTCAGGCAAGTGTCCTTGATGCATTTTGATCCTATTATGAATATTATTTTAGAATTGCATGTTTGAGTCAAATGAATGGGTACCTATTGTTAGGGTTTCCCTAGTATTGCTTTATCCTTTCCCTTGTCGCCTTGAACTAGTTGGTTGGTTGGTTGTGGGTAGATAATGCTTAGGTTGCTTGTGGGATGTTGGGTTAATATTAATCTTGATTAATGAACAATATCACTTTATTGGTGGAATGGTAATTTATGTTAGCAACATGGACTTAGGGATCTATGCAAGCCGGATGGAATGGATGTGGTGCCGTGGGCACATGGTTGGTGGTGGTAGGCTTGTTGTAGATCCTAGGACCCAGTTCTTGAAGCGGTAACCCAGGACAACAGTGCCATCACAAGGCTGCTATGGAACAGCTTGGTTTACTAATTAGGAGTTCTCCTAGTGTCGGTGCAGCATTTTGGTAGAGCGGGGAATGAAAGTCAAGAGGACTGTCCTTGTATCCGATTGGCTCAAGAGGGGGCTCCTGGGGTGATGAGCTGCTTGTTGATGGGCTATCACTTATGGACGAGAGTGGAACCTTAGTGGCTAGCATGTACTGGGAGACCCTTTGTAAAAGCCTCGTAGTGATCTCCTGGCCACACACCTAAGGAAATGTGCTAGTGCTTGGCCGGCATGGCAACATGGAGACTCTAGTCCATGATGAGGACATCACCATGCTGGATACGCGCTTATCATGGCCTTCCCCAAGTTACAAGTCGTCACCAAGTCGGTCGCCGTGTTCGTCTCGGATTCAGCCGACAACCCTTCACGGTTTTGATGATATCTCCCACATCCGACGTCCAAACGAGGCGTTCTTTGATGCGTTGGAAAGAGACGACGACGCCGTCATTTTGGTTCTGGTCCTAGGTTCAGAAGGGTCGTGAGTCATAATATGTGACCATGACAAGGTGCTGTGCCACCTATTTTGGGCCAACTTGGCCATGTATCATGTCGGGCCTTAAGCCCATGTTGTGGGCGCCCCCCTGGTCGCCCCTAACCCTAGGACGTCTTTGTTTCCTACATAAACTCAGTAGCCACCGTCTTTTAGTTTTGGGTTTTGTTTAGTTCAGTTTTCCAGAGAGAAACTTGATCGAATTATTGTAACTGTGGCGACAAGTCCTTTTACAGTAATGCAGGGCCCCTGTTCTTGTTCTACACCACTGTGGCGATTAGTCCTTTTGTGATCAGAGCTTGAACCTTTTCTTGTAATTTGCTTCATCCATATTTGCAATTTCAGATTGTGTGTTTATCCTCTCTTGCTTGTGTTCTCGATTTCGCTTGTAGGAACAATCAAGTTGTGCTTGGTGTAACGGTTGCGGGGTTGGATCTTGTCTGATTCAAGCCGGATCGTCGACGCCGAGTTCCCCAAATTCGAGTTTATCCCCTTACCTCTCGGAAGATCGGGCCATATCCACATCAAGTGGTATCAGATTTCCAGGTTCCCCTTGAGGTATTATCGTGTTCTTCCCTTTAGATTCGTTTGTGTTCATCACCTTTTGTCCACAAAAAAGCCTACAAAAAAAATTCCCCACCATCCCAGACACTGTTTAGCCTTTGCATAATTTAATTGCAGAGTCCGTAGTGTTGAGTTTGTGTCCTAGTCGACTTCAGTTGCTGGTTTGAATTTGTGTTTCGATTCGGTTTGTGTTTTGATCTCCGCTGCACACCACCATCACCATCGTGTTTTCCATTGGATTCACCATCATGTCACCCACCCACCACACCCACAATCTGTTGCCAACAAAAAAACCCTACCCGATTCGGTTATCCCCCCCCCCCCCTCACCCCTCAAACCCTATCTTGACATACCTTCGGTAAAACAGGCATAACTTTTCGCTCGTTGCTCCAATTGGGCTGAAATTTGTACAGTAGATTCTTGACTCAAAGTTGAGGTGACCCACACTCGGCTCCACCCTGTGTGCCCTCGTCAAAAAATACAAAAAAAATCGGGAAAAATAGAAAAAAAATTGTCAAGTCAAAAATAGTGCTTTCGGTGAAACTTTGAGATTTTGCCTACCCTTTATTTTCCCTCTGTTTGAGTTGAAACTTCTTGTCTTGCTGTCACAACTGTTTTTGAACATGATTCTTTCAACAACAATTAGGACACTACTTTGGACATTTATTCAGTGCTACTATCTGTTATTGAATTGTGTTCCAGTGACATACATATTAGCCTTCCAAGCTATACATATTGCAGCACAGGTTTCTTCCTTGCAACTGTTACACCCAAGCTCAACTACAGATTGTGTCGACCTGTTTGGCTTTGGTAAGAACACTTGCAAGATTGTGATACATTGCTTCTGATATTGTTTTCCACTTTCTACACCCTCTGCTACCTGCTAGTTGATAGGGCTAATCTTTTTGTTTAGTCTTGTCTTTTGCTTTTAACCATGTCAGAGAAAGGGAAAGGGACATCTGGAGAGTTGGAGTCCCCTACAGACTTCAATGATTGCGTCTCCAAGGCCGAGCTCACGAAGCTTCTTGCGGAGCAGTGTACATTCATGGAAACGAAGTTTGCCGAGTTGATGGATCACATCAACACTGTTATGCACCGCATTGAGGATGTGGAACGACGACCTCCACCTCAACGAGCTGCTGCTGATGATGATTTTGACCGTGATGCAGACCGTCTTCACCGTAATCGACATGGTATGGGAGGTAATAACAATCGTGGTAATACTAATACTTTTGTTAAGCCCAAATTTAACATACCACCTTTTGCCGGTAGTGCTGACCCTGAAGCATACCTAGATTGGGAACTTGCTGTTGAACAGAAATTTAATTCTCATTTAGTTCCTGCTGAGCATAGAGTTAGACTTGCTACTAGTGAGTTTACAGGTTTTGCTCTGTTTTGGTTGAATGATCTTTGCAATACTAATGTTGCTATACCTGCCACTTGGTCTGTTTTGAAACAACGCATGAAATCTCGTTTTGTTCCTCCTTATTACCAACGTGATTTACGTTTGAAATTACAATCTTTAACACAAGATAGTAAAACAGTAGAGGAATATTATCAGGAATTGCTTATTGGTTTATCACGTTGTGATATACATGAAGATGATCTTGAAACTAGTGCTAGATTTTTTGGTGGTTTGAACCGTGATATCCAGAATATTGTTGACTATAAAGAGTGGAATTGGTTCAGCCAATTGTATCATATTGCTCTTAAGGCTGAACGAGAAGTACAGGATCGCCTTCCACAACAATCTTGCAGGTCCAACACTGAGCAATATCTCCATCAACGCACTGGAGTAGAGAACTTAAAGAGTCATGTTGCTAAGACACCAGCAACAACTTTTCCACTTGCACCTACTTCTGCAGCGCAATCGTCTAGTGTGCAGCACCAACACCAGAAGAAGGTTACTACTTCCGGTACTAGGAGTGGCTCCTCCACCACCATAATTTGCCACCGCTGCAAGGGCATGGGACATGTCATGAAGGATTGCCCTAGTCGTCGTGCTTTCATTGCTACCACTGATGGGTATGAAAGTTCTAGTGATGTTGAAGATGAATTTGCTTGTATGCCTAACCTTGTTGCAGATTCGACGGAGGAGCAGGAGACTACCGCCATTGATTCTATTGCTACCACCGCGGGCTTTCCTAGCCTCATTGTACAGCGTGTGTTGACCACTCGGGTGGGACAAGAGGAAGAACAACAACGCAACAATATATTCTACATGTACCTCATTGTTGCGGACCGCCGTGTTCTCACCATCATTGATACTAGGAGCTGTAACAACTTGGTAAGTTTCTATTTGGTAAGCAAACTTGGCTTGACCATGCATGCACTACATCAGCCCTACCACATGAAATGGTTCAACAATAGTGGTACGACACAGGTAACTCGATCAGCACGCATACACTTTTCAGTAGGTTCTTATCAAGACTTTGCTGATTTTCATGTTGTACCTATGCAAGCATGTTCGCTTTTATTAGGCCGTCTATGGGAATATGATACAGATGCTGCCCATTATGGTAGAACAAATACATATACATTCGTGCATAAGGACAGGAATATTACTTTGCGTCCGTTATTGCCTGCTGATATTAGAAATCATTTTAAACTGCTTGCTAAAAATACTGAGAATAAACATGATAACAAACAACTTTCTGATGTTAAACATAAGGCTATTCAGTTAAAGGGAGGTGCTTTTTTTCTATGACATCTACTGTTACTGATCTTTGTGATAATCATGATGCACCTTGCTATACTATGCTTTGTCATGATATATCTTCTATTGATGGTCATGTATCTTGTACTTTGCATTCTGCTAGTACTAACCTTTTGCAGGAGATTGATGCTGAGATGGAGTCGAGGGCGACTCCAATTCAAGAAGGGGAGGATGATGAGGACATCACCATGCTGGATACACGCATATCATGGCCTTCCCCAAGTTACAAGTCGTCACCAAGTCGGTCGCCGCGTTCGTCTCGGATTCAGCCGACACCCCTTCACGGTTTTGATGATATCTCCCACATCCGACGTCCAAACAAGGCGTTCTTTGATGCGTTGGAAAGAGGACGACGACGCCGTCATTTTGGTTCTGGTCCTAGCTCCAGAAGGGTCGTGAGTCATAATATGTGACCATGACAAGGTGCTGTGCCACCTATTTTGGGCTAACTTGGCCATGTATCGTATCGGGCCTTAAGCCCATGTTGTGGGCGCCCCCCCCTGGTCGCCCCCAACCCTAGGACGTCTTTGTTTCCTACATAAACTCAGTAGCCACCGTCTTTTAATTTCAGGTTTTGTTTAGTTCAGTTTTCCAGAGAGAAACTTGATCGAATTATTGTAACTGTGGCGACAAGTCCTTTTACAGTAATCCAGGGCCCATGTTCTTGTTCTACACCACTATGGCGATTAGTCCTTTTGTGATCAGAGCTTGAACCTTTTCTTGTGATATGCTTCATCCATATTTGCAATTTCAGATTGCGTGTTTATCCTCTCTTGCTTGTGTTCTCGATTTCGCTTGCAGGAACAATCAAGTTGTGCTTGGTGTAACGGTTGCGGGGTTGGATCTTGTCTGATTCAAGCCGAGTCGTTGACGCCGAGGTCCCCAAATTCGAGTTTATCCCCTTACCTCTCAGAAGATCGGGCCATATCCACATCAGTCTACCTGGCAACACGGGACGAAATCATGACTTATGGGTAAAGTGGTACAAACTCTGCAGAGTATCAAACTATCATGATAGCCGTGCTCACGGTCAGGAGCGGCCTGGAATCCTCACAAGATTAGTTGGTTATGGGTTGGAATGGTTGGTGGATGATGTCGGACTTGGCTTGGATAGTACCTTGTGGATTGAGGGTTGGGATGAACCCAATTAGTAATTAGGATGCATAGGAAATTAAAAGCTCATGCAGTAAACCCCTTTAAAGCCTTCCTTGTCTTAGCCTCATGTCATCTTTTCCCCCACTTGCTGAGTACGACACGTACTCACCCTTGCTATATACTACATTGCTGCTCAGCTACAGGAGAATGAAGATACAACTATGAAGACGATAGAGGAGTCTAGGCATGCAGTCTTCCGCTCGACTTCCTGTGGGAGCTGAAGGACGCCAATGCTTAGTTTATTCCACTACAATGTAATCTTTTTCTTTTTGACCTACGGGTCACTGTTGTAATAATATTATCGTTTTAATAAAGATATTGTTCTTTTATCACAATAATTGTCATGTGTGCGTGAAAACTTGATCCCGGGCATGCATACAGATGCATTCGGTTTCAGTTGTTGGAACCAGGTGTGACAATGACCTCCAGCCGAGTTCCTCACCCTTCCACGGGATCGTGCCGGGCAAGACCTCGGTTCCTATTGGACCAATCATTCTGTCGGTTACCTTTGGAACCCGTGAGAACTTTAGGACGGACCGTGTTATCTTCCAGGTGGCCAATTTCGATTCAGCATACCATGCCATCTTTGGCAGACTGGTGACGGTGAAGTTCATGGCGGTCCCGCACTACCCATACCTCACTCTCAAGATATCAGGACCTAAAGGAATAATCTCCCTCCACTCTGATCTTTGGAATTCTTTTGATTGCGATGTACAGAGTAGCGAGATGATCGACCAATAGTTGATGTTGTCCAACCGACAGGAGATCCAGCAGGTAGTTGGCAACGAGGTGCAGACCAACACAGAGATCCCCATGAATAAGTCTACCAAGGATAAGATACAGACGGATGACGTCCCTACTAAGGAGATCACGCTCGACCTAGAGGACCCTGCTAAGATCACTTATGTAGGGGTCAACCTCGATGAGAAATAGGAACTCGCGCTCACTCTTTTCCTCTTGGAAAATAGAGACATCTTTACATGGAAGCCTTCTAACATGTTGGGAGTTCCAAGGGAAAAGATTGAGTACAAATTAAGGGTGCCTCCTAGGGCCACCCTTATCAGGCAAAGACTTAGAAGGTTTGCATAAGACCACAAGGACGCCATGAAGAAGGAGATAGCTAGGTTATTAGAGGCTAAGTTTATAAAGGAAGTATATCATCCGGATTGGCTGGCAAATCCACTCCTTGTACCCAAGAAGAATAATGAGTGGCGGATGTGCGAGGATTATACCGATTTGAACAAGGTCTGTCCTAAGGACCTCTTCGCTCTCCCACGCATCGATCAAATCATAGACTCGACAACCGAGTGTTAGCTTTTAAGCTTTCTAGATGCCTATTCAGGCTATCACCAGATCCCACTGAAGGTTAAAGATCAATTCAAGACTTTCTTTATAACTCTTTATAGTGCCTACTACTATATCACCATGTCGTTTGGTCTAAAAAATGATGGCGCAATTTACCAACGTGGTATTAAACGTTGCCTCAAAACTCAGATCGGTCAAAATGCAGAAGCATATGTAGATGACATCGTGGTAAAGACTCAAAGGGTAGAAGAACTTTCCTCTGACCTAGCAGAGATGTTTGACAACCTGAGACCTTAGTTGATGAAGCTAAATCCTAAAAACTGTGTTTTTGGGGCTCATTCAGGAAAGCTACTTGGATACATCATTTCAAAACGAGGTATAGAGGCCAACCGGATAAAAACAAGTTAATCCTTGATATGGGGCCACCTAATTCTTAGAGGGATGTTCAAAAGCTAACTGGATGTATGGCATCCCTGAGTCGCTTCATTTCCTGACTGGGGTCAGGGGTCTATCGCTCTTTAAACTGCTCAAGAAGTAGGATAACTTCATCTAGACAGCAGAGGCACAATTGGCGTTAGATGAGTTGAAGGTCTACCTCAGCAATATTCTAGTCTTGGTGCCTCCGGAGCTACAAGAAAAGCTTCAACTCTACATATCTGCCACAACTCAAGTTGTGAGTACCATTTTAATGGTCGACCGAGAGAGAGACGGTCATGTACATAAAGTACAACACCTGGTGTACTTTGTTAGTGAAGTCCTCAGTGCCTCCAAAACATGATATCACCAGATCTTAAAGCTGCTATATGTGCTCATGATCACTTCAAGAAAGTTGAAGCACTACTTTCAAGCTCATCCTATCGAACTTCAAATGTCCTTTGCACTCGGCGCAGTCCTTCACAACCGAGAAGCAGAAGGAAAGATTGCTAAATGGGCAGTCGAACTGGGTTAGTATACCATCATGTTCGAACCTCGTTTGGCAATCAAAGGACAAGCATTGGCCGACTTCGTTTCTGAGTGGACAGAGATTCAAATGCCACCTGCATCACCAGATATTGAGTACTAAAAAATGTATTTTGATGAATCCCTCCAGTTACCTGGGACAGTGCTGGAATTATGTTCATCTCACCCCACAGGAGAGAAATTGCGATTCGTCCTCTAGATCATGTTTCACGCATCTAATAACACTGCGGAATATGAAGCTCTTCTGCATGGTCTATGCATTGCTGTTTCACTCGGCATTCAGCGTCTCGACATCTTTGGTGACTCGGCTCTGGTCATTAACCGGGTTACTAAGGATTGGAACTGCGTGGATGACAACATGGGTGCTTACTGCCAAGTAGTAAGGAAGCTCGAAGACAAGTTCGATGGACTGAAGTTCACACATGTTCTTCGAGATAATAGTCAAGTGGCTGATGCCTTAGCGAAGACGGGATCATCTCATTCGATTGTCCTACCCGGTGTTTTCTTACACACCCTGGATTCTCCCACTATTTCTCCTTAGTCTGACATCTTAAAGACCGATGTTGCTGAGCACGTCAGTGACGTCCATATACAGACCGACTGACGCAACCTGATTGTCCAGTTTTTTAGCAAGGGTACGCTGCCTACGGATCCTAATGAGTAGCAGAGGAGGATCAAACATCTTGATGTGGTGCATCTCGATACCAGAAGGCAAAGTGTTGATAGAAGAAATCCATTCAGGAGTATGTGGCAATCATGCAGCTTCCAAGACTTTGGTCAGCAAAGCTTTCCAACAAGGGTTTTATTGGCCTATGCGGTCGAAGATGCACACCAGGTTGTTCGGAAGTTTGAAGGTTGTCAATTCTTTGCTCAACAGACACATGTGCCTTCGCAGCAACTTCAAATGATACCTATGACTTGGCCTGTTGCAATTGGGGCCTTGATATCGTTGGTCCTTTCAAGAAAGTGCTAGGCGGGTTTACCCATCTGTTTGTTGTTACTGACAAAATCACAAAGTGGATTGAAGCAAAGCCAGTCGACAAGATAACTTCGAAGAAAGCGATCGAGTTTGTCAAAGAGGTCATCACTCGATTTGGGGTCCCTCATGATATCATCAGCGATAATGGTACTCAATTTACATTTGAGGAGTTCCATGACTTTGCCGATGAGATGGGAATAAAAATTCACTTTGCATCAGTGGCTCATTCTCAAAGCAATGGACAGGTCGAACGGGTAAACAGTATGATTCTTTAGGGGTTGAAGCCCCGGATATTTGACAGGCTCAAACCATATGTCGTTCGGTGGGTTCGAGAGCTGCCTTCAGTTCTCTAGGGGCTATGCACTAATGTCAGTCGGGCTACTGGCCAATCACCTTTCTTGTTGGTCTACGGCTCCAAAGCTATGCTGCTGATCGAGGTAAACCTCGTATCAGCGCAAGTCAAGGGATACGACGAGAAGCTTTCTGAAGAACACTGAGAGATTGATTTGATTGCGGTAGAAGAGTTGCGTGATCACGCTCTATTTTGGTTGGCGGTATATCAACAGGGCCTGTGATGGTACTATGATAAAAACATACGCAGTCGTTAGTGAAGGATCAAGAAGGCGACTAGAGGGGGGGGGCATGAATGGGAACCAATCAAAATTTTCCAAGAGAACTTGGCCTATATCCCAAAAACAACCCAAGCCAACCTCCGAACCGATCACTGAGACTACACACACCAACTAGTGATGTACTAGTCCTAGGAGTGATCAACTACAACAAAGAAACATAGTGGAACAAAAAGGAATAAGGAGCGCTCAAAACAAGTCACTTCTAGACTTTCGTCGACAGTACCGACCACATCCATCGGCAGTGCCGGTTGGCACCATCGGCAGTGCCA
Organism: Eleusine coracana subsp. coracana; assembly: GCA_032690845.1. Lineage (NCBI taxonomy): Eukaryota > Viridiplantae > Streptophyta > Magnoliopsida > Poales > Poaceae > Eleusine > Eleusine coracana. The sequence continues at coordinate 35,007,611 of CM064428.1, read as the reverse complement.
GTCACTTCCATCGGCAGTGCCGGTGCGGAAATCTCAGGACTTAAAGAAAAATGACTCAGAGCACATCGGTAGTGCCTGTATTGACCATCGGTAGTGCTAGTGCGGGTTTCTCAGAATTCAAAAATAACCAGTCGAACCACATTGGCAGTGCTGGTCCTAGGCATCAGCAGTGCCGGTAGACCCCTGACAGAACAGGAAAACTTTCGAGATTTTGTCAAATCTTCTCCAAAACTTATTCAAACGAACTCCAAATGATGCGATTTTTGGACCTGATAATCCTCAGCACATCACGACCCTAATCCTAGAAGATCAACACAAATGGGTCAAGGAATCATCACGAATTTCATATCTTGTGCCAAGAACACCAAAAAGGGAATACTTGAGAAATCCTTCAAATTGAAGGTTCTAGAGCTCTTGATTTAGTCATAGACCTATGAAGGATTGTTCTAGCTCATCATAGCAACAAGTTCCTCAAGAAATCCGCCCCAAAAACTCATCCAAAAATGAGATCGAAAATCACTAGAAAAATAGCTCTGAAAATAGGAAAAAGGGAATTTCGGGATTCGAGTGAAGAGGGAAATCTTGAGCACGAAAATACTTCTCATATCATAGAAAGGTGCTTACAAGATCCATAGGTACAAGGCTAGGAAGCCACCCTCTTCGTCCCACTATTTGGAAGAGCAAGAGATGTCTCTCACACACCCACTACTCTCTTCTAAACATGAAGTCCTCTCCTAGCAATTTGAATAGAGTTCTAACACAAGGCTAATGGAAAGAGAGGCACCTCTCCCACTAGCCACACCTCTCCTTATATAGGCCCATGGTCTATTGTCCACATGACCACTCTACCCTTGACCTACATAACACACCCACCTACCACCGGGAGCATAACCGTCCATCTTTTTCTTTGTCGCCCGAATGCCATCGAGCCCTTCACAACTTTGCTTGCCCTCGACGCAAGCTCCGCGATGGTGCCATGTGCACCTCCAATCGCCGCCACCGGCTTTGACGCCCAAACCGGAAAACCGCCTTGCACGCTTCTCAAAAAGAGTGACTTCTCGATGTCGATGCGTGTCACCTCGTCCCACGATCCTGACCATGGGCAAGTCTCTCCCAGTCCCTGTCCATCGGCCCCTCTTGTCACTTGCACCGGCATCCCGTTCGCCTTGACTTGGTCAACACGCCATCTTCATCACCACCATGGTTTTGAGGCTCAACCATGAAATCGTCCGTGCTTCTTGCCTCTCCACGTGTATGGTGTGGATCACCCTTGACTTCACCTGGCATCCCGATCGTCTGGCCCCAAGTCCTCTACTTGTGCCCGATCCTCTCGCCGTTGACTGCCAAGTCGACTCCATGACCTACACATCATGAGATAAGCAAACGCATTTCCCATCTCCTGCAATATCACCAATACCTCCACCAACTCTGGTTAGTCATAAACAAGATATGCAAACCCATGCAATCCCCGCATTTCCTCATTTCAACTCAAGCACCAAATCCGCTCATGTCAATTACTCATCATATATATTGTAAACCATGACACATATCCACATGGTTTCTCAATCTCCCCTTGATGAGTACATTGACAACACCAAATGCACAAATATTAGAGATTGAAATGCAAAGCCGAATAAGCACATCCAGATGGCCAAACCCAAGGAAAAGGTAAAGACAAGCCATCTAGCAAAGTAGGGATTACAAAACCAAGAATTGGCGAGGAGGGCACAAAGAATGTGAAAAGCGCCAGAAAACGCTCAAGATCATGATATGCTCCCCCTCAACTTGTGGTAGGTCTCATGTAGTGCAAAATGGATCATTTTAAGTTTCTTAGCATTATTTGTGCATGACCAATACTTTCTCTCCCTTTGGCAATGAACTGATCAAAGAGGTAAAGGAACAAGCAAACATGCAAAACATGAAAATGAAAACCTAAGGAGATTTAACAATTATGCAAACAAGCATTTAACTTTGCTACCCATAAACATAGAGCCATGAAGTATAAAAGCAATAGCTTACAACCATGCAAAGATCAAAAATAGATAGCAAGTCATAAACACCAAGAGCTACACAAGCTAAGTAGAAAGATTAACTAGCTTAGATACAATCAAATTTGCTTATCATGAGAAAATCTGCCACCATATGTGTAAGTACTCCCATCCAAGGCAAAACAAGCATCAAGTGAATTATAAGAATCTAGACAGTTTCAATCTCAACCAGGGCAACAAGCATTCATAGAAAATAGGCTTCACAAACGCTCACATATGCAACCGAGACTCAATTGATCAAGTGTTTATTATTTATCCTCATGTGTCCTCTTATCCATATGGAGGGTCGCATGACTGGGCACGGCAAACACCCCGAGGCTTCAAGTCATAGTGTTTGGATTAGCATTTTAGAATTATTCTTGATCAAAGCAATTAGCAAATTATTCAAGTTTATGGACAAGACAAAAGAGCATGCCTTTGCGACAAAAGGAATATATGTTCCCACAATGTCCCATCATGAGCTAAACATTTGCAAAGCCTTCCATTTTGCAAACACAAGGTGCCAAAGCCAAGATATCTTCTAGACTAGCCTCAATGCAAGTTTCAACAAGGATAAAAGCAATTATACACATGGTGAGCAAGTTTTAGCAAGATTAGTTCATAAGGTTCACAAGAAGCTCAGTTTACCTTTAAGATTAGCAAGTTGCTCAAATGAGTTTATAACGGGCCATCTAGAAAATCTAAGCATGAGAGATTACCATCACATCCACACAACTTAGCTTAAGCTCAATCATAGCAAAGAGAAATACAAGAAAGCATAAGAATCAAAGCTCATCTACCAATGCGTATATTACATATGAGATGCAATGCATAAAAGGTAAGATACATATATACAAGTGAACACCAACTCCCCCTCAAATGATGCCATAAGGATGACCAACACCAAGTTCCCCCCGAAGAAAAGCATGTCTAGTAGCATCTAGGGGCTTGGTGAGGTTATCAGCTAGTTGGTTTCTGGTGTCGATGTATTTGAGCTCAACATCCCCCTTCTCAACATTGTCTCTCAGGAAGTGGAATCGCACATTGATGTGTTTGACCTTACCATGTTGGATTGGGTTTTTGGCTAAGCATATGGCACTGGAGTAATCACACATGAGTGAAACACTCTTAAAGGTTAACCCATAGTCTCTCATGGTGGACACAATCCATAGGATTTGGGAGCGGCAGCTAGCGGTAGCAACATACTCAGCCTCTATGGTGGATTGGGCTACACTCGACTGCTTACGAGACGACCAACAGATCAAAGAAGTACCCAAGAAATGGCAAGTACCAGAAGTGCTCTTCCTATCAATTCTACACCCAACAAAGTCCGCATCTGAATACCCAATGAGATCAAGAGATGAAGATGCAGAGTACCAAAGACCGAACTCAAGGGTGTATTTAAGATACCTGAAGATGCGCTTGACAGCCTTGCGATGAGTCACCCTTGGGGAAGCTTGAAAGCGAGCACAAAGACACACCACAAAGTGTATGTCGGGTCTTGTTGCCGTCAGGTATAGGAGAGAGCCAATCATGCTCCTGTACTCCCTTTGGTCCACTGCTTCACAGTCTTCATCAGGGTCAAGAGCCGTTGTAATGGACAACGGTCTAGACAACGACTTCACATTGACCATGTCGAACTTCTTCAGGAGATCCTTCGTGTACTTGGCTTGATATATGAAAGTGCCTTGCTTGCACTGCTTGATTTGAAGCCCAAGAAAGAAGGTGAGCTCGCCCATCATCAACATCTGAAATTCACTTTCCATGGCTTCCTGAAATCAGGACACAAGAACATGAGAGGAACCACCAAAGATGATATCATCCATGTAAATCTGAACCATTAGAAAGTCATTGCCATGCTTAAGAGTGAACAAGGTTTTATCAACACACCCCATGACATACCCGCGCTCTAGCAAGAAGGTCTTAAGACTAGCATACCATGCCCTAGGTGCTTGCTTTAGCCCGTACAAGGCCTTCTGAAGCTTGTACACACGGTTTGGTTATTTGTGGTGCTCAAAGCCAGGGGGTTGCCTCACATACACTTCTTCCTCTATGAAACCATTTAGAAAAGCACTCTTGACATCCATTTGATAAAGTCTAATGCCCATGGAGGCAGCAAATGCAAGCAAGATCCTAATGGCTTCTATGCGAGCAACAGGAGCAAAGGTTTCACCATAATCTAAGCCCTCCACTTGGCTAAAACCCTGAGCAACTAGCTTAGCCCTGTTTCTCACAACCTCACCGTCCTCCCCATGTTTGTTTTTAAACACCCACTTGGTTCTTATGACATTGACATTTTTGGGGGGCTCTATAAGGGTCCAGACTTTGTTTCTCTCAAACTTTTCCAACTCCTCATGCATGGCATTGACCCAATGTTCATCAGATTGTGCGTGTCCAACATCTCGGGGTTCAAAGGTTGCAAGAAAGAGAGAATTGGTAAAGCAAGCGAGATGTGCAGACCTTGACGTTGTTGTCCTCTTGTAGAGATTACCAATAATTTATTAAGGTGGATGTTGACGCTGAATGTGGTGAGGAGCCTCTCTCTCAGAGTGTACCTCCCCCTCAACCACAACTGGAGCTCGCTCAACAGCCACTGAAGTCGATGTAGAAGCTTCTAGACCCTCTGCTAGAGTAGTGGTAGCAGCAGGAACAAGCTTAGATGAGAGATGAAGTGAATCATCGTCAAAGATGCTTTGCTTCAGCTCCTTGTCACGTGTAGACTCAATCACATTCCTAGCATAGGAGTTTGATTCATCAAAGGTTACATTGCAGGACTCTACGATGGTGTTAGTCTCCAAATTCAAAACTCTGTAGGAATGACCATGAAGAGAGTAACCAAGAAAGATGCCATCGGAATATCTCGACTCAAACTTATCAAGATTGCCACGCTTGAGAATAAAGCACTTGCAACCAAAGGCATGCAAATGAGAAACCAAGGGCTTTCCCCCAAAATGTAGCTCATAAGAAGTCACATTAAGAATTGAGTGAAAGAAAATCTGATTGGAAACGTAGCAAGCAGTGCTAATGGCCTCAGCTCGAACCGCCTCGGAGTCCTATGCTCATCGAGCATCGTCCGGGCCATCTTCACCAGGGTTCTGTTCTTTCTTTCAACCACACCGTTCCACTGAGGAACACGAGGTGCTCAAAACTGATGCTCAATACCATGCTCAGGATAGAAAGCATCAAAGGAGGAGTTCTTGAACTCGGTGCCATTATCACTCTGGATTGCTCGTAATGCACCAGGGAGTTCCGTGAACAACCTCAAAGCTAAGCTCCGAAAGTGATGAAACACTTCATCCTTGCTCTCAAGAAAATAGACCCAAGAGTAGCAAGAATAGTCATCAACAATCACAAGAACATACCATTTCCCACCCGCCGAACGAACCCGAGAAGGACCAATAGTGTCCGTATGAAGCAACTCTCCAGGTCGTTCGGTCATCACCAAATTGATTGGTGGATGAGAAGCATCAATCATTTTCCCATGATGACAAGGAGCACAAACCAAATCCTTATCAAATTTGAGCTTAGGCAATCCTCGGATCAAGCCTAGGCCACTCAAGCGACATAACAAGTCAAAGCTCATGTGACCCAGTCTCCTATGCCATTTCCAGAGCTCAGAAGAAGATTGAGCAAACAAGCACTTGTGAGAACCAGAAGAACCAACAAAATCACCCTGAAAAACTCTGCCAATGCGAGAAATCCCACAAACCAAGGAACCACTCGAATCAAGAACACAAGAAGCATTCGACTTAAAGCGCACTTCCAAACCAACATCAAGAAGCTGAGAGACAGAGAGGAGATTGTACTTGAGTATCTCAACCAAACCAACATCCTTGAGAGTGAATTTTTCATTTACCTTTACCGCGCCTCTTGCCTTCACTCTCCCTCTCTTGTCATCTCCAAAGGTCACATACTCCCGCCGCTTCAAGGGATCTCCGATCATGTGGCACGAACACCCGGAGTCCATCAACCATTTGTTCTCCAAGCCTCCACCTGCTGCCTACAAAGAACGAGAAGGAAAATTTGATGGCTCAGTGCTGGGGTTAGTCAAAAGAGATTTGAGAATCCAGCACTTAACCATACGACCGGTAGTAGTCATCACAGTTCTTTGCACATTATCATTTGAACGCATAGGACGAGAACCACGACGGGGAAAACATGGCCTGTCAAAGCGTCTCAACTCAAACCTTGGGTTGTGAGGATAGAAATCATCAATGTGAAAGCCAAATCCACGTGAGTGACGCTCACCACAATGGGGAAAACATGGGGTGCCAAAGCGCTGCTGCACAAAGCCTCTGTTTTGTGAATCTAAACCATATGAGGCATGACCCTGCCCACGATAGGCACGAGAAAAAGAGCGAGGCTGAAAACCATCAAAATCGTCATAAAAAGCATCCCTAGTCAACTCAGCTTGCTTCCTCTCAATCCTCTTACGCCTATAACAGAATTCATCCAAGTGGCCCTTGCGACCACAAAACATGCAAAGTAGACACCCTTAGGATTAGGCTTGGCTTGCATTGCAGGTTTGGGTTTTGGCTTCTCTGTTTGCTTTGGGTTGAAGGAGGGTTTGGGATTGGGTGGAGAGTATGTGTCAGTGGGTTTGATGGTGTTTTCCTCATCCTTGTAGCTAGAGCTAGGTACAAACTTACCCACATTCTCACTCTCCTTGTCACACCTCTCAAATCCCAAGCCCAAGTTATAGGTAGACCTAGAAGCACTCTCCTTCACTCTTGCCAGGTCACTCTCAATCTTTTCCTTACTTACTAGGGTTCTCTGGAGCCTAGAAACAAGATAGTCATTTTCTTGAACTAAGACTTTGTTTTCCTCCCTAGTGATTACTAGCTTGTCCTTGAGGGTGACACACACTTCACACGGATGTGGGAGAACTTTCGAGCGAGTCTCATGAAGCAACTTGGACTCAAGCTCTTTGACTTTGAGGGACTGAGCTTCCAACTCATCTGTGAGCTTGGGGCACTTCTAACATGCACCCAAAAGAGTTGGTCTAGCTTTGAATTCATCATGCTCCTTGAGGGCACTCTCAAGCTGATTGGCAACTTGAGCATGCATACTCTCCCTTTGTGCAAGATCACTCATCACAACTTGACAAGACTCATACTCAGCAGTAGTATCAACACAAGCAAGCTTAGACCTAAGTGAAGCAATTTCAAAATCAGCACTCTCCAACTTAGACTTAAGCTCCCTACACTCACGAATAGCACTGTGAAGGTTATCATCTTGCAAGAGCAGAACATTATGCAAATGATCAAGTTCAGAAGAGAGCTCATCAAGAGTGGGAGGTACCTCGCTTGTGTCAGAGTCGGATCCAGAGTCGGTGTCGTGGTCGTTCTTTGCCATGAAGCAAAGCCCGGTGAAGTCATCCTTCCTCTTGACTCGTGGCTTCTCAATCTCCTCCTCCGATCTTGTAAGGCCTTTGCTTGATGTGAGGTCGCCATCACTCAAGGCGGCAATGCAGGCGCGTGCAATGGCCTTCGCGAACTTCTTGGAGTTCTTGCCCTTCTTGTAGAAGCGGTTCTTCTTTTGCTTGAAGTCTTCAGTGTTGTTGTCGCGGTACCCTGCCTTCTTCTTCTTCCTGTGTATTGTATTGATGTTAACTACGATGGTAACTCAAGACACCGAGTTATACAGGTTCGGGCCCTCTTGATGAGAGTAAAAACCCTATGTCCTATGTTCTGTGTATTGTATTGATGTTGTGAAACTTGTGTCGTGTCCCTCGATGTGGGGTACCCTGCCACCTTATATATCCGGTCGGCAAGGGGGGGTACATGAAGAGTCCTAGTTGTAACCCCTTAGGATTTACATAGAAAGTCTATCTCTACATGCCTTGTGCTCCAAGTCGAGTCAGTCGGCTTCCTTGTTGATGAAGTACCCGGTTGGCTACCGAATTAGCCTTGTATGAGGATATCCATAAAGCAAGTATCCCACAGCAGCCCCCGAGTGCTTCCTGATTTTGAGCTTTGATTCTCAGAATGATCTTCAATGTCGATCACAAATCAGGAAAACCTCTTTATCGAAGTTCCTGACAGATCTAGTGCACCGGACAGGTGCACCTGATCATGTGTAGCCCCCGACTCTTGTATAATTTGGAGACTAACAAATAATGCATGAGTCTAATTATATTAGCTCTTATGATTTTGTATGTATTTTACTCAAACCATCAAGCCTGAATTTAATAGACCTCTGGTCATCAAACCAGTGAGCCAACTTGCAAAGCTTCAACCTTGCCGACCGATTATTAAAACGACCGAGTGATATACACTATATCCGAGTGACTTGGTCGGTCTGAATTTTATGGCATCAATCATATTCAATTCATGTGAACCAATATGACATCAATCATATAATGGTATTAAGCTAAATGACATCAATCATAATATAGCCTTTCCCTAGTAATTAGTCACTCTATCTATTCATGAGTCCAACTTTGGCTATTTGGTTATTGACTTCAATCAATACCATAACCTTTGAACTTATATCCATATGACCATCAAGTCATTTTCTACATGATCATCAAATCATATAGATATGGTTAAACATTTTTCAAATGCTTATCATCAAAGAAGCCCCCGAGTTTTACTTCTCAAAGTTTTAGACCTTAATCATGTTTTAAGGCCCTTAATTAATCTTTGCTTAAGCAAAAATCGTAGTCATTGTACGGCCCATCCCGGCCCATGGGACCCTTAGTTCAAAAAGCTGGAGTATAAAAAGGGCAGCGTTAAGTTGACTTTAGTCCATGCCACATTCACGCACAAACTCTTCGTCTTGCTTGCGCCTCCTCTGTTCTCAGCGACTCTTCGTTCCAGCTAGGGTTAGCACCTTTGCTTTCGGCCGCTGCAGATCTCGCCGCACTTAGCCCCCAAGCTTCCGCTAGGTTTCAGCACTTGATCTGCCACGCCCAAAATAATCATCACCATGGGTCGCAAGAAGGTTTTCACCTCAATTCCAGCAACTTCCACTGCTGTCACCGTGTCTTCCTCGTCGGAGATCGACATTCCAGAGCAGCTTCGGGAGTTCTCGAAGAGCAACCTCTCCCAAGTCGATATGAACCAGATGGTGATCAACGGCATCCTTCCAGAGCAAGTGCGGATCGACTGGAAGGTACCCCATAAATCTTGCCCAATACCTATTCATAAACAGATTGTAGTGTTCTGCTCGTTTTTCGAGCATGATTTTGGAGTCCCCTATTGCAGCTTCTTGCGTGGGCTCCTATTCTTCCATGGGATTGAGCTTGTCAACCTCAATCCCAACTCCATTCTTCACATCACCATCTTCATGCACATGTGCGAAGCATTTCTGGGCATTCTCCCCCACTTCAATCTGTTTCGCCATCTGTTCGTCCTCCGATCGCTGCCGACCAAGGACAATCAAGTGGCCATAGGCGGTGTTGGCTTCCAGTTGCGCAAGAAGAAGGCCTACATCAATGTGCCATTGAAGACCAGAAACAAGAACTAAAAGGATGAGTGGTTCTACTGTGACAACCCTCCCCCTGTTCTTACCGATTTCACTGGTGCCAAGGCAATTCCTCTGGCACAATGGACGGAAAAGCCCGATCCGACCGACCCTTAGGTGGTCGCTCTACTGAAGAAGATAGCCGACTGGATGGCTGAAGGCATTGACGGAATTACCGTCGCCAAAAGCTTCATAGTACATAGAATGCAGCCCCTAAAGCTTCAAAGTCACCCAGCGTGTAACTATGTTAATAATGACGAAACCAGGGAGGTGCCCGACCCGCCGAATGGTGAACTTTGAAAATGTTTGAAGGGGATATCCTTCAGGATGACTATCTGATCAGGAAGGTGTATAACAAGGGCACTATGCGAGCCCAAGTAAGCCTCAGTCTGCTTCGAGCAATCCCTTATTTTCTTGCCTTGATGTCCTGCTTGATATCTTGAGTCTTGTGCAGGTTCTGGATACTTTTATATCACATCCTCCGCTCCCTCCGACTGATACCGAGGGACCGGATTATGTTGAGAAGCCGCAACAGACCGGCACTGGTGGCTCAAGCTCTTCCGCAAGCTCTCAACCGGAACATATTGATCCAGCTGTCACCATGCCTTCCCCCAGTCGACTAGTGAAGCAGACTGTCGGGCACCGATGGCAATATATTGGGGATCAGGGTGATGATGAAGAGATGCCATCTACTGATGCCAGTCAACCCATCCCTACCCCCCCCCCCCCCCCCGACCGACCTTCAAGCCAGTCGGAGCCCCCAAGCCAAACTCAGAGTGATGCTGGGGTGGTGGAACAGACCGACAAGGCAGAAAAATCCGTCCAAAAGAGGAAGGAGACTGATTCTCAGTCAACTTCTTCGAAGAAAAGATTGTGCCAAATTAAGCTTAAGAAGGCTCCCAGGTTAGTTCTTTAACCTTTTACTCCTTGCTTCTTATGGCCATCTATTACACACTCTAGTCTCTTCCATCTTTATTTTGACAGTAGTCAGACGAGTGATTCTCAGAGTGCCCAAGAGTCTGAAGCCACTCGGTCAGGACTTCCTCCTTGTTTGACTGATCTGCCCAAACCAGTCGACAAGTCATCAAACACGCCAACCGAGGTGGATAAGCCATCTAACAAGACAATTCCTGCCTCCATTCCGGCACCTGTACCCCAACCTGCTCTAGCCGTCATCCCTTCACCTCTTGATAAAGGTAAGTCGACATTGTCTGCAGATATACTCGGTCGGCCCAAAGTGGAGGACGTGGAAATTATGCATCAACATCGAGAAGCTAGCAAGGTACTTCAATACTCTGCTTTAGCTTTGCCTCAATCTTATCCTTAAGATTAACCCCTTTTTGTATACAGAGAATGTATGCTCTTGTAGTAAGGAAAGAGGCTAGGGTGAATTACCTTGAAGCCAAAACTTTTTGTATGCCTTAAAACTCTTTGGTCTTCATGTCTTTAAGTTTAAAACTGACACCTTGTTGGTGTTATGCTAGTCATCGGTCAGCAGCTCGCCAAAGCACAAAAGGAGATTAAAAAGCTGCAGACTGACCAAAGATAGATGACCAAGGCCTTAGACCAAGGTGGTGCAGATTTAGCTGGTAGGATCACTCACCATCTTGTTTAAATAACCAACCAATTACTCTAGCGCTAAAAGTTTAAATGTTTGTCTTTAGCTCGTGACCAGAAGGTTGCCAACTTGGAGAAGTTGACTTCCAATCAGCAAAGGTTTGTCAACACCTTAAATACTGAGAAGGAAAGCCTCTCCAAGTCGGTCGAGGACCAGAAGGCCGAGATCACTCAGCTATAGAAGGAGTTGAAGGAAGCTGATGCCAAGATAGACGAAGCTAAGAGCACCTCCAAATCCTTCAAATGTAAACTTGTCAGTAAGCCCTTCATTATTTCTCACATCTGCTTGATTCCTCTTTTGATCATACTGACCAAAAAACTATGTTCATGCCGACCGAGTGGAGAAGTCTGGCTATTCCTTGGAGTACTTGCTGGAGCATGCATCGGAGGCTATTGCTCATAACACTCGACGAGTGGCGACCAAGGCCGGGAGTCAGGTTCTGGCGATTTGCCAATCTTGGTCTCCTGCTCTGCCATTGGACAAGATCAAGGAGGGTTTCAACCCCGACTTGACTGATGACTAATGCTAGCTGTTGTTGGATTCCATGCTGGAGACTTCCTGAGCTTTGGTCGACAACATAGAGATCAATCCGACCGTGCCTACTCCTCCAGCAACTCCTGAGGTTGAGCTACGAGCTGATTCTTCCTCTCCTTCAAAGGAGTTGTAAATCCTATAATATTAGAGATCATTAGCAATATCTATGTAATGAAACAATATTACCTGTATGTAAACTAGTTTCATGCTTATCATCTTTAAAAGATTGATAAAAATGTCATAAGTATGTTTCTGTCATTGAGAAACTCAAATTGTATCAGTCTGCCTTAACATATTAGGTTGTGACTCGTAACCGCGTAACAAGCAGAGTCAACCAATCGACACATGACCTCTCGCACTTTGGCTCTGGGTTTAGTGTAGTGGTAGTCTGATGTGCAGTATAAAGTGTATAACCATAATGTATAGACATTAGACCAAGAAAATGAAGACCGTATTCAAAGAGATGAAATCGGTCGAAAAATAGTCCAAAACCAAAATGAGGTTAGACTGAGGTGGGAAATTATTACTAGCCCCCTGGCTCGATTGTTTAATAAAATGAATTAAGGAATCGAGACAATATCAAATGAAAATCATCAAAAAATCTTTCATCAAAAAGACCGAAGTTTCATTCATGAATAATGTATAAGTATACAAAAGAATAATTAAGTATAGAAACAACATAGCTGATTTATGTTCCAGGAATTTTGTACATCATCACCGTCCGAAGCACTAAATCTGGAATTTGGTACATCAAAACTCTTCATTGACTGCACTCGGCGAAGCACTAAATCTCCAACTTGGAAGTGGCGATTACGTACGTTTTTATCATAATATTGACGCAAGCCTTGCTGGTAAAGTGCCGACCGAAATAGAGCGCGATCACGCAACTCCTCTGCTGCAATCAAATCAATCTCTCGATTCTCCTCAGAAAGTTGTTCATCATACGCCTGAACCCGTGCCAAAACAAGACTAATCTCGATCGGCAGCATAGCCTCTGAGCCATAGACCAATGAGAAAGGTGACTGACCAGTTGCTCGACTGGTGTTTGTGGGAAGCCCCCAAAGAACTGAAGGCAATTCTTTGACCCACCGACCAGCATAAGGCTTAAGCCTATCGAATACCCGCAGTTTCAATCCTTGAAGAATCATACCATTGGCCCGTTCGACCTGCCCATTGCTTTGAGGATGAGCCACTAATGCAAAGTGGATTTTTATTCCCATCTCATCGGCAAAGTCACGGAACTCCACTGATGTGAATTGAGTGCCATTATCTGTGATGATATCATGAGGAACCCCAAACCGAGTGAAGATATCCTTGACAAACTCGATTGCCTTCTTCGATGTAATCTTGCCGACCGGCTTTGCTTCAATCCACTTGGTGATTTTATCAATAGCAACAAACAGATAAGTGAACCCGCCTGGCTCTTTCTTGAAAGGACCGACAATATCGAGCCCCCAGACAACAAAGGGCCAAGTCAAAGGTATCATATGAAGTTGTTGTGAAGGCACATGCATTTGTTGAGCGAAGAATTGACAACCTTCACACATCTAAACGACCTGGTGTGCATCTTCAACTGCCGTGGGCCAATAAAACCCTTACCGGAAAGCTTTGCCGATCAAAGTCTTGGAAGTTGTATGATTGCCACATATCACGGAATGAATTTCTTCTACTAACTTCTGGCCTTCTGATATCGAGGTGCATCTCATCAAGATGTTTGAACCTCCTCTTTTATAGAGTTGGTCTCCCACCAACAAATATCCTTGGCATCGGGTCTCCAACCTCCGTTGCTCATTAGTATCCGAAGGCAGCGTTCCCTTGTCCAAATATTGGATGAGCGGGTCGCGCCAATCGGTCTCCATGTTGTCATCACCAACAAGATCAGTAACAACACTAATTAATACATCCGACCGAGGAGAAATCATGGGGGGATCCAGAGTATGTAAGAAAACACCTGGCAGGACCGCAGACCGAGATGATCCTATCTTGGCCGATTCATCGGCCGCTTGGTTATTATCTCGAAGAACATGTGTGAACTTCAATCCATCGAATTTGTCTTTGAGCCTCCTTACTTCTTGACAGTAAGCACTCATATTATCATCCACATAGTTCCAATCCTTAGTGACCTGATTAATGACCAAAGCTGAGTCACCAAAGACGTCAAGGCGCTTGATGCCGAGTGACGTGGCAATGCGCAGACCATGTAGAAGGGCTTCATACTCTGCAGCATTATTGGACACGCGAAACATCACCTGAAGGACATATCAAAGCTTCTCTCCAGTGGGTGAGATAAATATGACTCCTGCACCAGCTCCTTGTAATTGAAGAGATCCATCGAAGTACATTTTCCAATACTCAATATCTTGTGCAGTAGGTGGGTTTTGAATCTCTGTCCACTTGGCAACGAAATCAGCTAAAGCTTGTCCCTTTATAGCCGACCGAGGCGCGAACGTATTGGTATATTTACCAAGTTTGACTGCCCACTTGGCAATTTTTCCTTCGGCTTCTCGATTGTGCAGCACTGTGCCGAGTGTGAAGGAGGTTTGGACTTCAATTGGATGAGCTTGAAAATAATGTTTCAACTTTCTGGAGGTGATCAACAATGCATACATAAACTTCAAGATCTGTTGATACCTAGTCTTAGAGGCTCCAAGGACCTCACTCACAAAGTAGACCGGGTGTTGCACTTTTTGTATATGTCCCTCTTCTTCTAGGTTGACTGTTAACACAATACTCACAACCTAAGTTGTGGCCGATATGTAAAGTTGAAGTTTTTCTCCTGGCTCCAGAGGCACCAATACTAGAATGCTGCTGAGGTAAACCTTCAACTCATCCAATGCTGACTGCGCCTCTTAGTTCCAAACGAAGTCGTCCTCCTTTTTAAGCAGTCGGAAAAGCGGTAACCCTCTAACCCCTAGTCTGGAAATAAAGCGACTCAAGGACGCCATGCATCCGGTCAGCTTCTGTACATCCCTTTGAGAATTAGGTGGTCACATACCAAGGATCGCCTTGATTTTATCCGGGTTAGCCTCTATACCTCGTTTCGAAATGATGTAACCGAGTAGCTTTCCGAAAGGAACCCCAAAAACACACTTCTTAGGATTCAGCTTCATTGAATAATGCCTCAGATTGTCAAAGGTTTCTGCCAGGTGAGAAATAAGTTCTTCGACGTTCCGTGTTTTGACAACGATGTCATCAACATACGCTTCTGTATTCCGACCGATCTGAGTAGCAAGGCAGCGTTGAATACCCCGTTGGTAAGTCGCGCCAACGTTCTTCAGACCAAAAAGCATTGTGATATAGCAATAGGCGCCGAAGGGTGTTATAAAGGAAGTTTTAATCTGATCTTTGACCTTCAGTGAGATCTGGTGATAGCGTGAATAAGCATCCAGAAAGCTCAAGAGCTCACATCCGGCTGTCGAGTCTACAAATCTGATCAATACGAGGAAGAGCGAAGGGGTCTTTAGGACAGACCTTGTTGAGATCGGTATAGTCAACACACATCCTCCATTCTTTATTCTTCTTGGGTACAAGGACAGGATATGCTAGCGAGTCGGGATGATACACCTCCTTTATAAACTTAACATCTAATAGTCTAACTATCTCCTTCTTCATGGTGTCCTTGTGATCTTGTGCGAATCTTCTAAGCCTTTGCCGAACAGGGGTAGCCCTAGGGGGTACCCTTAACTCATGCTCAATCTTTTCCCTATGAACTCCCGGCATGTCAGATGGTTTCCATGCAAAGATGTCCCTATTTTCCTGGAGGAAAAGAGTGAGTGTGAGTTCCTATTTCTCGTCGAGGTTGGCCCCAACATAAGTTACCTTATCGGGGTCCTCAGGATCGAGCATGATCTCCTTGGTTTGGATGTCATCGGTCTGAATCTTATCTTTGGCAGGCTTCTTTGCTGGAACCATCGCTCCAGTCTGCTTCTCCATGCCGACTGCCTGCTGGATCTCCTTCTGGTCGGACAACATCAACTGTTTATTGGCCATCTCACAACTCTGTACATCACAATCGAAAAAATTCCAAAGATTAGAGTGGAGGGAGATTATTCCGTTCGGGCCTGGCATCTTGAGGGTGAGATATGGATAATACAGGATAGCCATGAATTTAGCCATCGTCGGTCGACTGATGATAGCATGATATGCTGAGTCAAAATCCACCACCTGGAAGAGAATGCGCTCGGTCCTGAAATTCTCACGGGTCCCAAAGGTGACCAGCAGACTGATCTGTCCAATAGGAACTGAAGTCTTGCCAGGTACAATCCCATGGAAAGGTGAAGAACTCGGCTAAAGATCATTGATTGACAGACCGAGCTCTTTGAGAGTCTTAGTGAAGATTAAGTCCAAACTGCTTCCTCCATCAATGAGTACTTTGTTGAACATTACCTCCTTCATCGTAGCAGCAAGCACCAGCGGGTATCGACCCGGCTTTGGGATATGCTTTGGATGATCCGACTGATCAAAGGTGATTGGCATCTCAGACCACCTCATGAATTGAGGCGCAGCCGGTTCCACCGAGTTGATCTCCCAACGTTCCAGCTTATGCTTGTGCTTGGACACGTAGGCATCCGGGCCACAGAAGATGAAGTTGACTTCCTTGCGGGGCTCCTGGAACTCTCCTAAGTCGTCCTTGTCGCCATCATCATTAGTCTTGTCTTTGTTATTGTGCCTCTGGGGATCTTTAGCCACCTCGTTTGGCGCAGCCATTGCGAAACCCTTAAGTCGATAGCAATCTTTTGCTTTGTGGTTTAACTTTGGGTGCCAAAGGCACGGGCCACTCAGCAGCTTGTCTATGGGTGGTTGGTTTGTTTGAGGGTTCTTCTGATGTCGGCCCACCATGTGAACCACGTTAGCAGGCTTCCTCTTCTTGTCCTTCTTGGAGGACTCGGGCTTGTCCGACCGCTTCTCCTTGCCTTTTCCCCGGATGTCATCCAATGCCGACTCACCAGACGCGAACTCGTTAGCAATCTCGAAGCACTCTTGAGCGGTCAGCTTGAGGTCATGTTCCTCCGACCGATCTCATGAACCAAAACATCGCTACGGATCCCTCCTTGGAAGGCGGCAATGATTTGTTGGTCCGAAACATTGGGGATCTTAGTCTTCTTAGCTTAAAATCACTTGATGTAGTCACGAAGAGGTTTGTCGGTCTTCTGCTTGATCCAAGTGAGGTCAAAGTGGTTGCCCGGTCGATTGCAGGTAGCTGCTTCCCATTGAGGTCTCCCCAAGATGTGATTGAGTCCTCTGGAAGAGATGTGAGCCATATCCAAACGGCTGGATCCAGGCAGATCGGAACGTAATTAGCCATTACATAGGAATCACCTCCAGCCGACCAAATCGCCGTGCTGTAGAGCTGCAGCCACTCTCGGGGATTGGTCTAACCATCATATTTTTCGATGGGAACCGGCTTGTCCTTTTGGCCATCGATCTATGCGAAGCCTAAGGATGTAAGCTTTGATGCCGTCGATCTCATCGTCAGTCGGTGTCATTGACCGCCTATGCCAATATGGGGACGGAGTTGCATGGCGGCCGTGTCACGGACCAACATCATCATCATAATGGTGACGTCGATGGTCGTTATCATCGTTATCGCGCCAATCCCGATCATCACGTCGATGACGGTCGTCGCGGTTGTGCCTTGGAGGAGGATCTTGACGGTCCTTTCATCGGTTGTCCCGTCGGTCGTCCCGTCGGTCATCCGTTCTCCAATCACGGCGTTCTTCCTCATAGCATCGGTTATCCCGAGCGCGTTCTTCATAGTGAGAGTTGATGGTATCTCATCCATCATGGAGGCTGAGAGAATTTCTTAGATCTTCACGCCTATGCTGATCTCGCGAAGATGTGTGACTAGAGCTTATAACCGACTGAGATTTTGCGGCCTCTTGAGCTACAGCAGCCTTAAGCATAGCCACCGCCTTCTACATCGTATGGGTCTGATAATTCACATCGACCATTAGAGTGTCGAGCAAAGTTTTGGCCCCTGTGATGTTATTCTGAGGAGTGTGGTAGACCTTGACGCCATCCACTTCGAGTTGTGGACCAAGATCCAGTCGGCGTGCGTTGCATGAATCACACGACCCTCTTGGTCAACGGGGGTGACCGACCGATAAGTCATCAACTGGGGGGCCCTCCTCCTGTTGACCTCCTTCGGCTAGTTGATTCGGGTGGCCATCAAAGGGTTACCATCTTGTTCACCGTCTTGGTCACCATCTTGGTCTCCATCCGCGGGATCTGCTATATCCACCATGTTGACAGTATGGGGATATGGGTAAGCGGATCCGATCGAGTCCTCATCAAAAGAACGATCCGATTTTGAATCGTTCCCGAAGGAAGGATCTTCTTCCTCAGATCCAAGTGGAAACGGCTACGGCTGAGTCGGATATGTGGTTCTCCAGACCTAGGGCTCCGTTGTCGCTGACTGTGAAGTCGAGCGATCCAAAGGAGATCTTGAAGTCTTGTGAATACTGGATGATGGGAATTTTGGCCATCGTAGTCGACGGAGAATCCCGATAAGCCTTGCCCCTACCTGGCGCGCCAAGTGTCAAAGCTTGAGATCGGCAGTAAAATGTATAGGGCTACATCGAGACTAAGAACTATAATGGTAACACAAGACGCCGAGTTATACAGGTTCAGGCCCTCTCGATGAGAGTAAAAACCCAACGTCCTACGTTCTGTGTATTGTATTGATGTTGTGAAACTTGTGTCGTGTCCCTCGATGGGGGGTACCCTACCGCCTTATATATCCAGTCGGCAAGGGGGGGTACATGAAGAGTCCTAGTCGTAACCCTTAGAATTTACAAGAAAGTCTATCTCTACATGCCTTGTGCTCCAAGACGAGTCGGTCGGCTTCCTTGTTGATGAAGTACCCGGTCGGCTACCGACTTAGCCTTGTATGAGGATACTCGTAAAGCAAGTATCCCATACATAAGAAGCATCACTGTGACTACCCTTCTGATAGCTAGAAAGCAAAGCCATGCTAGAAACAGGAATAGCAAGATTAGGACAAGATTTCCTAGACAGTTTATGAGATTTTAGCTTGCTATACAGTTGCTCACAGTTCAAGGTGTTGAAGTCAGTAGTTTCTTCTAGAGCAGCAATTTTAACCCTCAAACATTCTCATCAAGTGAGTACAGCAGTTGCATAGATCTATCATTGTCATTGTACACAAGGTTACCACAAGCCCGCAAGTTGCAGACAATTGCCTCAAACCTACGAAAAGTGTCATCTAGTGACTCGCCAGGTTTTTGTGCAAAGGTTTGGTACTGTCTATTGTAAGAATCCTTACGCATAGACTTGACTTGGTTGGTACCCTCATGGTAAGTGCAGAGCTTAACCCAAATAGCATGAGCAGTGTCAAGGCGTGCAACCCTATCATGTTCACTCCTAGCAAGTGCAGACAGCAGAATATTGACAGCTTTGGAGTTGTTCTCATACCTGACTAACTCACCTGCAGATGCAGTGTTCAGGTCCTGTGGTATAGCATACACCTGCTCTACAATCTCCCAAATTGCACGTCCTTGACTCAGCAGATATGCCTTGGTCCGTGACTTCCAGTAGGGGAAGTCCTCTCTATCGAACATCCAGAGCTTGACAGCACGCTTCTCCATGTCGCCTTCGGATCACAAAGCCAGTGAAGGTCAACTCGTGATCAAACTAGCTCTGATACCAATTGAAGGACCGAGAAGGCAACCAGAGGGGGGGGGGGGTGAATGGGAGCCAATCAAAATTCTCCAAGAGAACTTGGCCTATATCCCAAAAACAACACAAGCCAACCTCTGAACCGATCACCAAGACTCCACACGCCAACTAGTGGTCTACTAGTCCTAGGATTGATCAACTACAGTAAAGAAACACAGTGAAAACAAAAAGGAATAAGGAGCACTCACTTCTGGACTTTCATCGACAGTGCCGACCATAGCCATCGGTAGTGCCGGTTGGCACCATGGGCAGTGCCGGTCACATCCATCGGCAGTGCCGGTGCGGAAATCTCAGGACTCAAAGAAAAATGACTCAGAGCGCATCGATAGTGCCGGTATTGACCATCGGCAGTGCTGGTGCGCCCCGACAGAATAGGAAAACTTTCGGGATTTTGAGCAGAAAAATACTTCCCATATCATAGAAAGGTGCTTACAAGATCCATAGGTACAAGTCTAGGAAGCCACCCTCTTCCTCCCACTATTTCGAAGAGCAAGAGATGTCTCTCACACACCCACTACTCTCCTCTAAACATGAAATCCTCTCCTAGCACTTTGAATAGAGTCCTAACACAAGGCTAATGAAAAGAGAGGCACCTCTCCCACTAGCCACACCTCTCCTTATATAGGCCTAGGGTCTATTGTCCACATGACCACTCTACCCTTGACCTAAATAACACACCCACCTACCACCGGGGGCATAATCGTCCATCTTTTTCTTTGTCGCCCGAATGCCATCGAGACCTTCATAACTTTGCTTGCCCTCGACGCAAACTCCGCGATGGTGCCACGTGCACCTCCAATCGCCGCCACCGGTTTTGAGGCCCAAACCGGGAAACTACCTTGCACGCTTCTCAAAGCATGACTTCTTGATGTCGACGCGTGTCACCTCGTCTCGCGATCCTGACCACCGAAAAGTCTCTCCCAGTCCCTGTCCATCGGGCCCCCTTGTCACTTGCACCGGCATCCTGTTCGACTTGACTTGGTCAACACGTCATCTTCATCACCACCACGGTTTTGAGGCTAAACCGTGAAACCGTTCGTGCTTCTTGCCTCTCCACGTGTACGGTGGGGATCACCCTTGACTTCACCCGGCATCTCGATCGTCTGGCCCCAAGTCCCCTACTTGTGCCCGATCCTCTCGCCGTTGACCGCCAAGTCGACTCTAGTGACCTATACATCATGAGACAAGCAAACACATTTCCCATCTCCTGCAATACCACCAATACCTCCACCAACTCCGGTTAGTCATAACCAAGATATACAAACCCATGCAATCCCCGGATTCTCGCATTTCAACTCAAGCACCAAATCCGCTCATGTCAATTACTCATCACATATATTGTAAACCATGGCACATATCCACATGGTTTCTCAGTCAGTTTCATGTTGGGGATTTGGTTCTGTGCCAAGTGCAATCAATCAAGAATCGGCACAAACTATCCCCTAAATGGGAAGGGCCTTATGTGGTCAAAGAAGTCACTCGGCCGGGGCTTATCGACTGATCTATGAAGATGGCGACGATGTGCCAAACTCGGGGAATATAAATCAGCTACGTCGTTTTTATACTTAGTCTATCTTTTGTATTCTCATAAATTATTATTGAATGAAATTTCAGTCTTTTTGATGAAAGATTTATTGATGATTTTCATTCTTATTTGTCTCTATTCCTTAATTCATAATATCAAACAAACGATCCATGGGGGCTAGTAGTAATGTCCCACTACTCCTTAAGCTTGATAAATTCTGGTTTTGGATTTTGTCCAACCGATTTCTCATATTTTGACACGATCTTACTATTTTTTGGTATAACGTCTAACATCATGATTATACAATTCATACTACACAACAGACAGCCACTACACTAAACCCAGAGCCAGAGAGCGAGAGGTCATGTGTTGATTGGTTGATTCTGCTTGTTATGCAAGTTGTGAATTATAACCTAGTATGTTATGGCAGACCGATGCCACCTCTGTTTTTATCTCTAAAAAGACTTATGGTAAAAAGATCTAAGTGCTAAAGCACAAGTAACACAGCTAAGTACTTGCTTTAAGTAACAGGAGATTGCCTTTATGACTACTTTGTCGATCTTTTAAGCAAGCATAGAAATTATTATTTACATAGAGATAATATTATCTTCCTACATAAATACTACTAATGTTGTCTGACATTACATATAATTACAACTCCTTTGAAGGAGAGGAAGCATCATCCTATAATTCTATTTTTGGAGTTGCTGGAGGAGTTGGCGCGATGCGATCAAGCTCTATGTTGTGAACCAAGGCATGGGAGGTCTCCAACATAGACTCCATAAGCAATTGGCATTGATCTTCTATCAAGTCTAGGTTGAAGCCCTCCTTGATCTTATCGAATGGCAATGCACAAGACCAAAACTAGCAAATTGCTAGCACTTGGCTCCCAGCCTCAATCACCACCTTCCTGGTATGACTGGCAATCACCTCCGAAGCATGCTCCAGCAGATACTCCAAGGAGTGATAGGTCTTCTCCACTTGGTTAGCATGGATATAATCCAATGCTTTCCGAGCGCTGTAAGATAATACTGTAGAAGACTTTTGAAATATCAGAATCTAAAGATACGATAGAGAGCTTACTAGCAAGATTACATTTGAAAGACTTGGAGATGCTCTTAGCTTCCTCTATCTTCTCTTTGGTTTCCTCCAGCTTCTTCTTTAGCGGAGTGATTTTGGAGCTTTGCTCTTCGACCGATTTGGAAAGGTCCTCCTTCTCAGCCATCAAAGCATCCAAGAATCTCTGCTAATTGAAAGTCAACTTCTCCAGATCGGTGACTTTTTGATCATGAGCTAAAGATATATATAAAAATCTTTAGCGTTAGAGTGAGCAAGAAGCAAATGAAAGTTGGTATGCGATCTTACTGTCAACATCAGTACGACTTTGCTCTAGAGCTTTGGTCGCTTCCTTGTAGTCGGTCTGTAGCTTTTAAATTTGTTTTCTAGCTTGGGAGAGCTTCTCACCAGTAACTAGCAAGATGCCAAACAATAAGTCAACATCATGGAGAAATGATCTAACATAAAAATCTAGAACATACTGATGGTCTCGGCTTCAAGATACTCAACCCTGACCTACTTTTTCTCCATATGAGAATATAATTTCTGAATGAAAAGATGGGCATGGTTAGTTGAAAGAATGATTCAAGAAAAAACTTGGTATTGATGTACCTTGTTGGCCTCTCGGTGTTGATGGATGATGTCCATATCTTCAGCTTCAGGCCGACCCAATGAATCCTCGACCAACACGGCCTTACCCTTGTAGAGAGGGGAATAAATGCCTGTCGGGGAAGGATTGACAATCTTAGGTGTCGACTCTGGCCTTGGTACGGGTGCTGGAGTGTTGGGCAACTTCCTCGGCTCGATCTATGCACTTGATAGCATGTGGACTGGCTGAGGCAAGTCAGTCGGACAAGGAGTAGGAGCTGACCAGGTGTCTTCAGACCCTTGGGCGCTCTGAATATCACTTGACCGACCACTGTGACCACCAAAGAGCATAACATAAAGGTTAAAATATGGTTATTAATTATGAAAATGAAGAATCAAAAATGCAAAGAAATTTACCTAGAGGCTTGTTTGATTTCGATTTGGCAGACTCTTTTCTTTGAAGAAGTGGTATGCGAGTCAGTCTCCTTCCTCTTCAGGGAAGGCTAGCCGCTTTCATCGGTCTTCTTTGTCACGCCTACATCACTCACCATTTCTCTCGGGGGCTCTGACTGGCTTGATGGTTGGTCGGAGTGTGCAAGAGTTCGTAGACTGGCATCTTGGGGTGCTCTTCATCATCATCATCATCATAATCTCCCACGTATTGTCGACGATGATGGGCGGTGTATGTCACTCATCAATTTGGGGATGGGAAGTTGCCGGGAGATGAGGTAGAGATGCCTGCGATGGCCCATACGATCGGCCGTGCACCTATCGAAGAGCTTGAACCACTAGTACTGGTCTACGGTGGCTTCTCAACATAGTCCGGTCCCTCGGAATCATTCAGAGGGAGCAGAGGGTGTGACACCAAAGTGGTTGAAATTTGCAGAAATATGAAGACATCACATGTTGTGATCAATCTGTCAAAAAGAACATCCTATATACTTAAAATGACAGAAGCTTACTCGGGCCGTAGAGTGCCCATGTTGTATGCCTTCGCAATTAAAAAGTGATCCTGAACAGTGTCTCATTCAAGCCTCTTCTCTAAGCGAGACTAATGAAGATTGGAGTTTGGAGGGTCGGGCACATCTCTCGTCTCATCGTTGGTGGAATATTTCCACGCAGGGTGGCTCTACTATTTGAGGGGTTGGACTTGGTACACTATAAAGCTTTTAGCTATAGTGACACCATTGAATCCATCTTTCTTCAAGTCGGCAATCTTCTTCAATAGCTCAACCACCTGGGTGTCGTTGGGGTCTGGCTTTTCTAACAAAATCAGTCAGGGGCTAGCTTTTGCACCAGAGAAATCCGCAAGAGCAGGGGGAGGATTGTCACAACAGAACCACTCCTCCCTCCAGTTCCTGTTCCTGGTGTTCAGGGGCACGTTGATGTAGACCTCCTTCTTGTGCAACTAGAAGCCAACTCCACCAATGGTGACTTGGTTTTCCTTGGTTGGCAGCGGTCGGAGGACGAAGAGATGCCAGAACAGACTGAAGTGAGGGAGAATGCCCAGAAAGGCTTCACACAAATGCACAAAGATAGTAATATGAAGAATGGAATAGGGATTGAGGTTGACAAGCTCAATCCCATAGAAGAAGAGGAGCCCATGCAAGAAACTAAAGCATGGAACTCCAAACCCATGCTCGAAAGATGAGCAAAAAGCTATGATTTGTTTATGGATTGGGAGGGGGCGAGTTTCCTTCAGTACCTTCCAATCTATGCACGCCTGTTCTGGGAGGATGTCGTCCATCACCATTGAGTTCAGATCGGCAATGGTGAGGCTGCTCTTGGAGAACTCTCACAGCTGTTCCGGGATATCCAAATCTGAGGAAGATGATTCGGTGGTGGCGGCCTTCTTGGACAGCTTGCAAGGCATTGTCGATGAGAAGGTGGAATGCTGGATCCGAAGGCAGGGAGCTAACCCTAGTAGGAGCTCAGAGCTTACTGGCGAGGAAGATTGGTGGCGGCGGTAGAAAAATGTTAACCCTAGCTTTGAAGCAGAGAACTGTGAGAACAGAGGAAGCACAGGAACATGAAACGCTAAGAGCAAAATGGCGGCGTGGATGTGGCGTCAACTTCCCTCTGCCCTTTTATAGCTTTGCTTTTTAACCTAGTCGTGGGGGTCCATATGGGCTAGCATGGGTTGCACAGTAGTAGGCCCTTTGTTTTTGTTTGTTAAAATAAAAATATGCAATATTGTTTAAACAAAATAATTGCTAAAAGAACCTTAAGAGTCAATCTCGGGGGCTTCTTTGATGAGACGTAGTGGCAAATCCACTAATAACATCTCCAAATCTATGTGATTTGATGATCATATAGCAAAGGACTTAATGATCATATGGATATGAGTTCATGATTTATGTAGCTGATTGATGTCAGTAATTGAATATCAAAAGTGAGCTCAATATAGTTCGAGTGATGATTTAATAAGGAAAAGCTATTTTATGATTGATGTCATTCTAGCTTAGTACTTGAGAAACCATGCGGATATGTGTCATGGTTTGCAATATGTGATGAGTAATTGACTTTGGTTGATTTGGTGTTTGAGTTGAAATGCAGGAATCTGGGGATTGCATGAGTTTGTGCATGTCATGGTTTTGACTAACCGGATTTGGTGGAGGTAATGGTGAAGTTGCAGGAGTTGGGAAATGTGTTTGCTTGTCTCATGATGTGTCAGTCACTAGAGTCGACTTGGCGGTCAACGGCGAGAGGATCGGGCACAAGTAGGGGACTTGGAGCCGAACGATCGGGTTGCCGGGTGAAGTCAAGGGTGATCCACACCGTACACGTGGAGAGGTAAGAAGCACGGATGGTTTCACGGTTGAGCCTCAAAACCGTGGTGGTGATGAAGATGGCGTGTTGACCAAGTCAAGTCGAACGGGATGTCGGTGCAAGTGACAAGGGGGCCCGATGGACGGGGACTGGGAGAGACTTGCCGGTGATCAGGATCACAGGACAAGGTGACACGCATCGACATCAAGAAGTCTTGCTTTGAGAAGCGTGCAAGGCGGTTTCCCGGTTTGGGCCACAAAACTGGTGGCGGCGATTGGAGGTGCACGTGGCACGATCATGAAGCTTGCGTCGAGGCGAAGCAAAGACGTGAAGGGCCCTATGGTGTTCGAGCGAAGTAAAAAGAGATGGACAAGTTTGCCCCTGGTGGTACGTGGCAATGTTATGTAGGTCAAGGGTAGTGTGGTCTTTTGGACAATAGGACCGTAGGCCTATATAAGGAGAGTAGGGCTGGTGGAAGAGGTGTCTCTCTTTCCCTTAGCCTTTCTAGGTATTCATTTCAAAGTGCTAGGAAAGGTATTCATGAAATAGAGGAGAGGAGAGGGTGTGTGAGAGGCATCTCTTTCTCTTCCAAATAGTGGGAGGAAGAGGGTGGCTTCCTAGTCTTTTATCCATGCATCTTGTAAGCATGTTTCAATGATATGAGAGTTATTTTTGTGCTCAAGATCTTCCTCTCTCCCTAAATCCCGAATTTCTCTTTTTCCCTATTTTTAGAGCTATTGTGGGAATTTTCGATCTCATTTTTGGACATGTTTTTGGGCCAATTTCTTGGGAGATCTTGGTGCTATGATGAGCTAGAATAATCCTATATGGATCCTTGACCGAATCATTAGCTCTAGCACCTTCGATTTGAATGGTTTCTCAAGTTTCCCCTTTTTCTTGTTCTTGGCACAAGATCTGAAATTCGTGATGATTCCTTGAGCCAATTGAGTGCATCTTCTAGAATTAGTGTCGTGATTTGTTGAGGATTGACTGGTCCAAAAATCACATCATTTGGAGTTCATTTGATTAGGTTTTGGTGAACTTTTGCCTAATCCCAAATCCTTTTTCTGTTGCATCGGGGGTCGATCGGCACTGCCGACGACCAGGACCGGCACTGCCGGTGGGTCTGAACCCCGTACCAGCACTGTCGATGGGTGTGACCGGCACTGCCGATGGTGCCAACCGGCACTATCGATGGCTATGATCGGCACTGCCGATGGTAGTCCAGAGAGGTCTGTCTTGTGTGTGTTTCCTGACTATTTCGAGTCTTGGCAGTTCTCTTTTGTTTTGGTTGTGTTTTGCTGCTATTGTTGATCACTCCAAGGGATATCACATCACAAGTTGGTGTGTGTGGCCTTGGTGATCGGTTTAGATATTGGCTCAGGTTGTAATTGTTACATAGGCCAAGTTCTTATCAAGAATTTTAATTGGCTCCCATTCACCCCCCCCCCCCTCTGGTCGCCTTCTTAGTCCTTCAGTACTAAATTATGATTGATGTCATAAAATTACATGGACTTTGACATGATTGATGTCATGATAATTAAGTCTATGAATCACTTGGAATATAGTGTATATCACTCGGTCTTATATCCCATCAGTCGGTATGTTTCATGATATGCAGATCGACCCTCTAGTTTGATGATTAGAGGTAAGGAGAGTTCAAACTTGATGGTTTGAGTAAACTAAATTTAACAATCTATTAAGAGCTAATATTATTAGACTCTTACATTATTTAGTCTCCAAATTATACAAGAGTCGGGGATCCACCTGATTAGGTGCACCTAGTCGGGGCACCAGATCCTTCAGGAACTTTAATCAAGAGGTCTTCCTAATTTATGACCTGTTTGCATCAACATTGAAGATCACTCGGCAAGTCATAGCTCAAAATCCTTATAGACTACGGGTAGGACTCTTCATGTACCCGCTGCCGACCGGATATATGAGGCGGCAGGGACCACCCCATCAGGGACACCAGATTTTCTCATTGCAAAACAAACCACAAAACAATAGATATAGGGTTTTTACTCTCATCGAGAGGGCCAGAACCTGTATAACTCGGCGTCTTGTGTTACCAAAGTAGTTCTTACTCTCCACGTAGCCCTATAAATATAATTCCAAGATCAAGTCTCAACAAAGACAACAAATCCGGACCCTTGTCAGAAGGTAACTGATATTTATCCCCCTTTTCTCTTGTACATACCACTAAATTAGGTTGCTTTTATTTCCTTCTTTAAACCATCAAATTAGGCTATAAGACAAAGGAGAGGTCTTCATGTAATACAGGAGAGGTGAGGGTGTGCGAGAGACATCTCTATCTGAGAAACCATGTGGATATGTACCATGGTTTGCTATATTTGTGATGAGTAATTGACTTTAGCGGATGTGGTGTTTGAGTTGAAATGCGGGAATCTAGGGATTGCATGGGTTTGCATATCATGGTTATGACTAACCGGAGTTGGTGGAGATATTGGTGATATTGCAGGAGATGGGAAATGTGTTTGCTTGTCTCATGATGTGTAGGTCACTGGAGTCGACTTGGTGGTCAACGGCGAGAGGATCGGGCAGAAGTAGGGGACTTGGGGCCAGATGATCGGGATGCCGGGTGAAGTCAAGGGTGATCCACACCGTATACGTGGAGAGGCAAGAAGCACGGACGGTCTCACGGTTGAGCCTCAAAACCGTGGTTGTGATGAAGACGGCGTGTTGACCAAGTCAAGGTGAATGGGATGTCGGTGCAAGTGACAAGGGAGCCCGATGGACAGGGACTGGGAAAGACTTGCCGGTGGTCTGGATCGTGGGACAAGGTGACATGTGTCGACATCGAGAAGTTACGCTTTGATAAGCGTGCAAGGCAGTTTCCCGGTTTGGGCCTCAAAACCGGTGGCGATGGTTGGTGGTGCACGTGGCAGCATCACGGAACTTGCTTCGAGATGAAGCAAAGACGTGAAGCGTCCGATGGCATTCGGGCAATGAGGAAAAAGATGGACGATTATGCCCCCGGTGGTAGGTGGGTGTGTTATGTAGGTCAAGGGTAGAGTGGTCATGTGGACAATAGATCCTAGGCCTATATAAGGAGAGGTGTGGCTAGTGGGAGAGGTGCCTCTCTTTCCATTAGTCATGTGTTAGGACTCTATTCAAAGTGCTAGGAGAGGACTTCATGTTTTAGAGGAGAGGAAAGGGTGTGTGAGAGACATCTCTTGCTCTTCCAAAGAGTGGGAGGAAGAGGGTGGCTTCCTTGCCTTGTACCTATGGATCTTGTAAGCACCTTTCTATGATATGAGAAGTATTTTCCTGCTCAAGATTTCCCTCTTCACTTGAATCCCGAAATTCCCTTTTTCTCATTTTTGGAGCTATTTTCGGGGTGATTTTTTATCTCATTTTTTGATGAATTTTTGTTCTAGATTTCTTGAGAAACTTGTTGCTAGGATGAGCTAGAACAATACTCTATGGACCCTTGAATGATTCGATAGCTCTAGCACCTTCTATTTGAAGGATTTCTCAAGTTTCCCCTTTTTGGTGTTCTTGGCACAAGATCTGAAATTCATGATGATTCCTTGAGCCAATTGAGATGATTTTCAAGGATTAGGTTCGTGATGTGATGAGGATTCACTGGTCCAAAAATCGCATCATTTGGAGTTTGTTTGATTAGGTTTTGGAGAAGATTTGCCAAATTCCCGAAAGTTTCTGCTGTTCTATCGGGGTTAATCGGCACTGCCGACGACCAGGACCGGCACTACCAGTGGGTCTCAGAACCCCGCACCGGCACTGCCGATGGGCCAGATCAGCACTGCCGATGGTCCTGATCTGCACTGCCGGTGGTGGTTAAGTAAGGTGCAGTTTGTGAGGTTTTTGACTATCTCGAGTCTCTGCTGTTTTCTTGTTGTTTCCGTTGTGTCTCTTACTGTGGTTGATCGGTCCGGAGGTTGGCTTGGGTTGTTTTGGGGATATAGGCCAAGTTCTCTTGGAGAATTATTATTGGCTCCCATTCACCCTCCCCCCCCCCCCCTCTGGTCGCCTTCTCGGTCTTTCAATTGGTATCAGAGCCGGTTTGATCACTAGTTGACCTTCACCGGCTTTGTGATCCAAAGGCGACATGGAGAAGCGTGCTGTTAAGCTGTGGATGTTCGATGGAGAGGACTTCCCCTACTGGAAGTCATGGACCAAGGCATATCTGCTAAGTCAAGGACGTGCAATTTGGGAAATTGTTGATCAAGAGTACGCTATACCACAAGACCTGAACACTGCTTCTGTAGGTGAGTTAGTCAGGTATGAGAATAACTCCAAAGCTATCAATATTCTGCTCTCTGCACTTGGTAGGAGTGAACATGATACCTTGACACTGCTCATGCTATTTGGGTTAAGCTCTGCACTTACCATAAGGGTATCAACCAGGTCAAGTCTATGCATAAGGATTCTTACAATAGACAGTACCAAACCTTTGCTAAAAAACTGGGTGAGTCACTAGATGACACTTTTCGTAGGTTTGAGGCAATTATATTCAACTTGCGGGCTTGTGGTACCCTTGTGTACAATGACAATGATAGAGCTAAGCAACTGATGTATTCACTTGATGGAAATGTTTGGGGGCTTAAAATTGCTGCTCTAGAAGAAACTGCTGACTTCAACACCTTAAACTGTGAGCAACTATATAACAAGCTGAAATCTCATGAACTGTCTAGGAAATCTTGTCCTAATCTTGCTATTCCTGCTTCTAGCATGGCTTTGCTTTCTAGCTCTCAGAAGGGTAGTGACAGTGATGCTTCTTATGGAACTAACCCCTCACTTGACAAGTCTTCTTTGGAGTTTGCTCTGTCTTCGCTTATTGCAGCTTCCAATGAACATATGGAGTGCATTCCTGATGAGGAGTTGTCCTTGCTCACAAGGAAGTTCAGGAGGTTCTACAACAATTGAAAGGAGAGAAGAGGAGTTGGTTCAAGAACCTGCTTTAAGTACGGTGACCCGGGACACTTCATCGCTGTCCCATGAAGAAGAAGAAGGCTGGCTACCACGACAACAACACTGAAGACTTCAAGCAGAAGAAGAACCGCTTCTACAAGAAGGGCAAGAACTCCAAGAAGTTCACCAAGGCCAATTCACGCGCCTGCGTTGCCGCCTTGAGCGATGTTGACCTCACATCAAGCGAAGGCCTTACAAGCTCGGAGGAGGAGGTTGAAAAGCCACGAGTCAAGAGGAAGGATGACTTCATCGGGCTTTGCTTCATGGCAAAGAACGACCATGACACCGACTCTAGATCTGACTCCGACACAAGCGAGGTACCTCCCACTCTTGATGAGCTCTCTTCTGAACTTGATCATTTGGGCGATGTTCTGCTGTTGCAAGATGATAAGCTTCGCAGTGCTGTTCGTGAGAGTAGAGAGCTTAAGTCTAAGTTGGAGAGTGCTGATTTTGAAATTGCTTCGCTTAGGTCTAAGCTTACTAAGGATGACATGGTTGTAGAGTGTGAGTCTTGTCAAGTTGTGATGAGTGATCTTGCACAGAGGGAGAGTGTGCATGCTCAAGTTGCCAGTCAGCTTGAGAGTGCCCTCAAGGAGCTTGATGAGTTCAAAGCTAGACCAACTCTTTTGGGTGCATGTTAGAAGTGCCCCAAGCTCACAGATGAGTTGGAAGCTCAGTCCCTCAAAGTCAAAGAGCTTAAGTCCAAGTTGCTTCATGAGACTCGCTCGAAAGTTCTTTCACATCCGTGTGAAGTGTGTGTCACCCTCAAGGACAAGCTAGTAATCACTAGGGTGGAAAACAAAGTCCTAGTTCAGGGAAATGACTATCTTGTTTCTAGGCTCCAGAGAACCCTAGTGAGTGAGGAAAAGATTGAGAGTGATTTGGCAAGAGTGAAGGAGAGTGCTTCTAGGTCAACCTATAACTTGGGCTTGGGATTTGAGAGGTGTGACAAGGAGAGTGAGAATGTGGGTAAGTTTGTACCTAGCTCTAGCTACAAGGATGAGGAAAACACCATTAAACCCACTAACACATACTATCCACCCAATCCCAAACCCTCCTTCAACCCAAAGAAAATAGAGAAGCCAACACCCAAACCTGCAATGCAAACCAAGCCTAATCCTAAGGGTGTCTACATTTGCATGTTTTGTGGTCGCAAGGGCCACTTTGATGAATTCTGTTATAGGCGTAAGAGGGTTGAGAGAAAGCAAGCTGAGTTGACTAGGGATGCTTTTTATGATGATTTTATTGACTTTCAGCCTCACTCTTTTTCTCGTGCCTATCGTGGACAGGGTCATTTCTCATATGGCTTTGATTCACGAAACAGAGGCTTTGCGCAGCAGCGTTTTGGCGCCCCACATTTTCCCTATCGTGGTGAGTGTCATTCGCGTGGATTTGGCTTTCATATTGATGATTTCTATCCTCACAACCCAAGGTTTGAGTCGAGACACTTTGACAGGCCACGTTTTCCCCATCATGGTTCTCGTCCTATGCGTTCAAATGACAATGTGCAAAGAACTGTGATGACTACTACCGGTCGTATGGTTAAGTGTTGGATTCCCAAATCTCTTTTGACTAACCCCAGCACTGAGCCATCGACTTTTCCTTCTCATTCCTTATAGGCAGCAGGTGGAGGCTTGGAGAACAAATGGTTGATGGACTCCGGGTGTTCGTGCCACATGACCGGAGATGCAAAGTGGTTCTCCAGCCTCACTCCCTTGAAGCGGCGGGAGTATGTGACCTTTGGAGATGACAAGAGAAGGAGAGTGACGGCAAGTGGCGCGGTAAAGGTAAATGAAAAATTCACTCTCAAGGATGTTGGTTTGGTTGAGTATCTCAAGTACAATCTCCTCTCTGTCTCTTAGCTTCTTGATGTTTGTTTGGAAGTGTGCTTTAAGTCGAATGCTTCTTGTGTTCTTGATTCGAGTGGTTCCTTGGTTTGTGGGATTTCTCGCATTGGCAGAGTTTTTCAGGGTGATTTTGCTGGTTCTCCTGGTTCTCACAAGTGCTTGTATGCTTAATCTTCTTCTGAGCTCTGGAAATGGCATAGGAGACTGGGTCACATGAGCTTTGACTAGTTATGTCGCTTGAGTGGCCTAGTTTGATCTGAGGATTGCCTAAGCTCAAATTTGATAAGGATTTGGTTTGTGCTCCTTGTCGTCATGGGAAAATGATTGCCGCTTCTCATCCACCAATCAATTGGGTGATGACTGAACACCCTGGAGAGTTGCTTCATATGGACACTGTTGGTCCTTCTCGGGTTCGTTCGACGGGTGGGAAGTGGTATGTTCTTGTGATTGTTGATGACTATTCTCCCTACTCTTGGGTCTACTTTCTTGAGAGCAAGGATGAAGTGTGTCATCACTTTTGGAGCTTAGCTTTGAGGTTGTTCAAGGAACTCCCTGGTGCATTACGAGCAATTTGCAGTGATAACGGCACCAAGTTCAAGAACTCCTCCTTTGATGCTTTCTGTCTTGAGCATGGTATTGAGCATCAGTTTTCAGCACCTCGTGTTCCCCAGCAGAACGGTGTGGTTGAAAGAAAGAACAGAACCTTAGTGGAGATGGCCCGGACGATGCTCGATGAGCATAGGACTCCGAGGCGGTTCTGGGTTGAGGCCATTAGCACTGCTTGCTATGTTTCCAATCGGATTTTCTTGCGCTCAATTCTTAATGTGACTTCTTATGAGCTGCATTTTGGGAGAAAGCCCTCGGTTTCTCATTTGCGTGCCTTTGGTTGTAAGTGCTTTATTCTCAAGCGTGGAAATCTTGATAAGTTTGAGTCAAGGTCTTCTGATGGAATCTTTCTTGGTTACTCTCTTCATGGTCATTCCTATAGAGTTTTGAATTTGGAGACTAACACCATCCTAGAATCCTACGATGTAACCTTTGATGAATCAAACTCTTGTACAAGGAATGTGATTGAGTCTGCAGGTGACAAGGAGATGAAGGAGAGCATCTTTGTAGAAGAGGACCTACAGGGCTTTGATGATGATGATGATGATTCAGTTCATCTCTCATCTGAGCTTGTTCCTGCTGCTACCTCTACTCGAGCAGAGGGTCTAGAAGCTTCTACATCGACTTCAGCAGCTATTGAGCAAGCTCCAGCTATGGTTGAGGGGGAGGTACACTGTGAGAGAGAAGCTCCTCACCACATTCAGCGTCAACATCCACCCCAACAGATGATCGGTAATCTCTATGAGAGGACAACAAGGTCAAGGTCTGCACATCTTGCTTGCTTTACCAATTCTCTCTTTGTTGCGACCTTTGAACCCCGAGATGTTGGACACGTACTATCTGATGAATATTGGGTCAATGCCATGCATGATGAGTTGGAAAAGTTTGAGAGAAACAAAGTCTGGACCCTTGTAGAGCCTCCCAAAAATGTCAATGTCATAGGAACCAAGTGAGTGTTCAAAAACAAACATGGGGAGGATGGTGAGGTTGTGAGAAACAAGGCTAGGCTAGTTGCTCAAGGTTTTAGCCAAGTGGAGGGCTTAGATTATGGTGAAACTTTTGCTCTTGTTGCTCGCATAGAAGCCATTAGGATCTTGCATGCATTTGCTGCCTCAAAGGGCATTAGACTTTATCAAATGGATGTCAAGAGTGCTTTCCTAAATGGTTTCATAGAGGAAGAAGTGTATGTGAGGCAACCCCCTGGCTTTGAGCACCACAAATACCCAAACCGTGTGTACAAGCTTCAGAAGGCCTTGTACGGGCTAAAGCAAGCACCTAGGGCATGGTATGCTAGGCTTAAGACCTTCTTGCTAGAGTATGGGTATGTCATGGGGTGTGTTGATAAAACCTTGTTCACTCTAATGCATGACAATGACTTTCTAATGGTTCAGATTTACATGGATGATGTTATCTTTGGTGGTTCCTCTCATGCTCTTGTGTCCAAATTTCAGGAAGCTATGGAAAGTGAATTTCAGATGTCGATGATGGAAGAGCTCACCTTCTTTCTTGGGCTTCAAATCAAGTAGTGCAAGCAAGGCACTTTCATACATCAAGCCAAGTACACGAAGGATCTCCTAAAGAAGTTCGACATGGTCAATGTGAAGCCGTTGTCTACACCAATGTCCACTACAACGACTCTTGACCCCGATGAAGACTGTGAAGCGGTGGATCAAAGAGAGTACAGGAGCATGATTGGCTCCCTCTTGTACCTGATAGTGACAAGACCCGACATACACTTTGCGGTGTGTCTTTGTGCTCGCTTTCAAGCTTCCCCAAGGGTGACTCATCGCATGGCTGTCAAGCGCATCTTCAGGTATCTCAAATACACCCTTGAGTTTGGTCTTTGGTACTCTGCATCTTCATCTCTTGATCTCATTGGGTATTCGGATGCGGACTTTGCTGGGTGTAGAATTGATAGGAAGAGCACTTCTGGTACTTGCCATTTCTTGGGTACTTCTTTGATCTGTTGGTCTTCTAGTAAGCAGTCGAGTGTTGCCCAATCCACCATAGAGGCTGAGTATGTAGCTGCTGCTAGCTGCTGCTCGCAAATCCTATGGATTGTGTTTACCATGAGAGACTATGGGTTGACTTTTAAGGGTGTTCCACTCATGTGTGATAACTCTAGTGCCATATGCTTAGCCAAAAACACAGTCTAACATGGTAAGGTAAAACACATCAATGTGCGATTCCACTTCCTGAGAGACAATGTTGAAAAGGGGGATGTTGAGCTCATATACATTGATACCAAGAACCAACTAGCTGATATCCTCACCAAGCCCCTAGATGCTTCGAGACATGCATTTCTTCGGGGGGGACTTGGTGTTTGTTATTTGTATGGCATCATTTGAGGGGGAGTTGGTGTTCACTTGTATATATGTATCTTACCATCTTCGCATTGCATCTCATATGTAATATATGCATTGGTAGATGAGCATTGATTCTTATGCTTCCTTGCATTTCTCTTTGCTATGATTGAGCTTGAGCTGAGTTGTGTGGATGTGACGGTACTCTCTCATGCTTAGATTTTCTAGATGGCCTGTTATAAACTCATGTGAGCAACTTGCTAATCTTTAAGATAAACTGAGCTTCTTGTGAACCTTATGATCTAATCTTGCTAAAACTTGCTCACCATGTGTATAATTGCTTTTATCCTTGTTGAAACTTGCGTTGAGGCTAGTCTAGAGGATGTCTTGGCTTTGGCACCTTGTGTTTGCGAAATGGAAGGCTTTGCAAATGTTTAGCTCATGATGTAACATTATGGAAACATGTGTTCCTTTTGCCGCAAAGGCATGCTCTTTTGTCTTGTGCATAATCCTGAAAAATCTGCTAAGTGCTTTGATCAAGAATTACTCAATAATGCTAAATCCAAACATTGTGACTTGAGGCCTCGGGGTGTTTGCCGTACCCAGTCGTGCGACCCTCCGCATGGATAAGAGGACACATGAGGATAAACAATAATCACTTGATCAACTGAGTCTCTGTTGCATATGTGAGCGTTTGTTGAGCTTATTTTCTACGAATGCTTGTTGCCCTAGTTGAGATTGAGACTGGCTAGTATCTTTTGATTCACTTGATGCTTGTTTTGCCTTGGATGGGAGTACTTACATATGTCGTGGCAGTTTTGCTCATGATAAGCATCTTTGATTCTATCTAAGCTAGTCAATCTTTCTGCTTAGCTTGTATAGCTCATGGTGTTTATGCCTTGCTATCTATTTTTTATCTTTGCATGATTGGGAGCTATTGCTTTTACACTTCATAGCACTATAGTTATGGTTAGCAAAGTTAAATGCTTGTTTGCATAATTGTTGAAGCTCCTTAGGTTTGCATTTTCATGCATTGCATGTTTGGTTGTTCTTTTGCTTCTTTGATGAGTTCATTGCCAAAGGGGGAGAAAATTTTTAGGTCATACACAAATAATGCTAAGAAACTCATATGATCTATTTTGCACTACATGAGACCTACCACAACTTGAGGGGGAGCATATCATGATCTTGAGCGTTTTCTTGTTCTTTTCACATTCTTTGCGTCTCAAGTTGCTTTCTTTGCCAACTCTTGGTTTTGTAATCCCTACTTTGCTAGATGGCTTGTTTTCACCTTTTCTTTGGGTTTGGCCATTTGGATGTGCTTATTCGGCTTCGCATTTCAATCTTTCATCTTTGTGCATTTGGTGTTGTCAATGTACTCATCAAGGGGGAGATTGAGAAACCATGTGGATATGTACCATGGTTTGCTATATTTGTGATGAGTAATTGACTTGAGCGGATTTGGTGTTTGAGTTGAAATGCGGGAATCCAGGGATTGCATGGGTTTGCATATCATGGTTATGACTAACCGGAGTTGGTGGAGATATTGATGATATTGCAGGAGATGGGAAATGTGTTTGCTTGTCTCATGATGTGTAGGTCACTGGAGTCGACTTGGCGGTCAACGGCGAGAGGATCGGGCACAAGTAGGGGACTTGGGGCCAGACGATCGGGATGTCGGGTGAAATCAAGGGTGATCCACACCATACCCGTGGAGAGACAAGAAGCACGGACGGTTTCGCGGTTGAGCCTCAAAACTGTGGTTGTGATGAAGACGACATGTTGACCAAGTCAAGGTGAACGGGATGCCAGTGCAAGTGACAAGGGGGCCCGATGGACAGGGACTGGGAGAGACTTGCCGGTGGTCAGGATCGCGGGACAAGGTGACATGCGTCAACATCGAGAAGTTGCGCTTTGAGAAGCGTGCCACACGGTTTCCCGGTTTGGGCCTCAAAACCGATGGCGGTGGTTGGTGGTGCACGTGGCACCATCACGGAGCTTGCTTCGAGATGAAGTAATGACGTGAAGCACCCGATGACATTCGGGCGATAAGGAAAAAGATGGATGGTTATGCCCCCGGTGGTAGGTGTGTGTGTTATGTATGTCATGGGTAGAGTGGTCATGTGGACAACAGACCCTAGGCCTATATAAGGAGAGGTGTGGCTAGTGGGAGAGGTGTCTCTCTTTTCATTAGCCTTGTGTTAGGACTCTATTCAAAGTGCTGGGAGAGGACTTCAAGTTTTAGAGGAGAGGAAAGGGTGTGTAAGAGACATCTCTTAGTCTTCCAAAGAGTGGGAGGAAGAGGGTGGCTTCCTAGCCTTGTACCTATGGATCTTGTAAGCACCTTTCTATGATATGAGAAGTATTTTCGTGCTCAAGATTTCCCTCTTCACTTGAATCCCGAAATTCCCTTTTTCTCATTTTTGGAGCTATTTTCGTGGTGATTTTTTATCTCATTTTTGGATGAATTTTTTTCCCAGATTTCTTGAGAAACTTGTTGCTAGGATGAGCTAGAACAATCCTCTATGGATCCTTGAATGATTCAATAGCTCTAGCACCTTCTATTTGAAGGATTTCTCAAATTTCCCCTTTTTGGTGTTCTTGGCACAAGATCTGAAATTCATGATGATTCCTTAAGCCAATTGAGATGATTTTCTAGGATTAGGGTCGTGATGTGATGAGGATTCACAGGTCCAAAATTCGCATCATTTGGAGTTCGTTTGATTAGGTTTTGGAGAAGATTTTCCAAATTCCCGAAAGTTTCTACTGTTCTATCGGGGTCGATCGGCACTGCCGACGACCAGGACCGGCACTGCCAGTGGGTCTCAGAACCCCGCACTGGCACTGCCAATGGGCCAGATCGGCACTGCCGGTGGTGGTTCAGTAAGGTGCAGTTTGTGAGGTTTTTAACTATCTCGAGTCTCTGCTGTTTCCTTGTTGTTTCCGTTGTGTCTCTTGCTGTGATTGATCACTCCTAGGGCTAGGACACCACTAGTTGGTGTGTGTAGTCTTGGTGATTGGTTCGGAGGTTGGATTGGGTTGTTTTTGGGATATAGGCCAAGTTCTCTTGGAGAATTTTGATTGGCTCCCATTCACCCCCCCCCCTCTGGTCGCCTTCTCGGTCCTTCACTTTCTCTTCCAAAAAGTGGGAGGAAGAGGGTGGCTTCAAAGCCTTGTACCTATGGATGTTGTAACCACATTTCCATGATATGAGAGTTATTTTCGTGCTCAAGATCTTCCTCTCTCCCTAAATCCTGAATTTCTCTTTTTCCCTATTTTCGGAGCTATTTTCGTGGGAATTTTCGATCTCACTTTTATGCAAGTTTTTGGGCAGATTATTTGGGAGTCTTGGTGCTATGATGAGCTAGAACAAATCTACATAGGTCCCCGGTCGAATCCATAGCTCTAGCATCCTCGATTTGAAAGATTTCTCAAGTTTCCCCTTTTTGATGTTCTTGGCACAAGATCTAAAATTTGTGATGATTCCTTGAGCCAATTGAGTGGATCTTCTAGGATTAGGATCGTGATGTGTTGAGGATTGGCTGGTCCAAAAATCACATGATT
Source organism: Eleusine coracana subsp. coracana (assembly GCA_032690845.1). NCBI lineage: Eukaryota > Viridiplantae > Streptophyta > Magnoliopsida > Poales > Poaceae > Eleusine > Eleusine coracana. Next base: position 34,969,056 of record CM064428.1, on the reverse strand, counting down.
TGGAGCTCATTTGATTAGGTTTTGGTCAAGTTTTTGCATAATCCTGAGCCAAATCCAGTTCTATCAAGGGTTGATCGGCACTGCCGATCTTTGCACCGGCACTGCCGATGCGGGGATGAAAATCCAGATCAACACTGCCAATGACCTGCTCTGATTTTTCATCTTCTTTCTGATCTCAATCGACACTGCCGACGATATGACCGGCACTGCTGGTAGAACCAATCGGCACTGCTGATGCTCCTGACAGGCACTACTGATGGTTAGTTTGAATTGCCTATTTTATGTTTTCTTTTCTAGTTTCAAGTCTTGGGTGTTTTTCTTTGCTTCTCTAGTTCTTCCGCTGTTGTGAGTCATTCCAAAGGTCTGCACATCACAAGGGTGTGTGTGTGTGGTCTTGGTGATTCTTTCAGAGGTTTGTTCGGGTTGTAATTGGGACATAGGCTAGTTCTTGAGAAGAATTTTAATTGGCTCCCATTCAAACCCCCCCCCCCTCTAGTCGCCTTCTCGGTCCTTCAACTACTAACTGAACAACTGACTGTGAACCATTATTATCGTATTGTCCTTCGGGTATTGTGTCCAAGTAACTCCTTTTGCAGGAATGGTAAACATCTGGAGAGGCCTCTACACCAAGTTCAGCAGCAGTAGCTCAAGTCGTGGGAGGCGCACACCAAGTAAGCGCTCAGAAGCTAAACACTCAGGAGCTTCACATGGGCATGCTTCGAGTTATCACTTGGAAACAATGTCTGTATCCGAGGCTCCAATGGTGGCAAGTATGCAAGATGAAGTATTTGAGAAGTTCATGGAGAGTGAAGAGAACATGGTGTTCAACGACTTCGACGAGCAAAGCAAGTTCACTGCCATTTGAGACCGGGAGTTCATGTCCGTGCGCAAGGTTGACCACAACTTCCTTAAGTGAATCGGCGTCCCGCTGATTTTGAGTACGTGCTCAACACGGCCGGGTGGTATAATTTCTATCGCCTTGATGAATATGGTTCTAAATGGCTTACTATCAAATTTCTCTACACCTCGAAAGTTCATGCCCATGAATCAAACAGAATAGGCACTCTCTATGAATTTTGTCTTTTTGGTGAAACCTACGAACGGTCTTTAAATGAAATTATCACTTATCTTGATTTTGACCGTAAGGTCGCCTTAGACATCGATAAACTTAAAGGTTTAACACCGCAAGGACTTTGGGCAAAGATAGGAAATCCTGTTACGGGGCAAGAATGCACTAGTGACATTCACAACCCATCGCTCCGTATAATTCACCGTTTTATCACTCAGTCCCTAACCCCTCAGGGTGATGTATGTTTGGTGAATAGTTTGGATAAAGCCTATATCCATGGTATAATCAAAAACATTAAAACAAACCCCACATTTTTCCTCATCAACCATTGTCTCACCTTAGCATTCATGCAACAAGGACCCATTACTTTTACCCTTTTGTCACTAGAATTGCTAGAAAGGTTGACGTGCTTCACCGAGCTAGAACAGATCATCTCCCTAGTGCTCCTTTTTTAGGAGAGGATCATTTCTTGCAAGCACACTTGTTGAAAGAGGAAAACAATAGGTTCTTCATGCTTTATCCGGGGTATGACATAGAAATTGAATTTCCTAACCCCCAGCTCACTATAATCGGTAAAAGGAACTTTGTGTACAAATTGCAAGCTTTTTTGCAGTGTGCACGAGATAGTGTTGCAGGGGATAGACCAAGAATGAGAGTACAACTCCATCGAGAAGAGCAACAACACTAAACCTCGACGAACACACCTCAAACGGGTGGATCGGGAGGTCCCCAATATAATTGGGAGCAGCCACAATTCTTCGGTTTTGCAACTTCATCAACCCACTACACTACTTCCTCCTATGACAACTATGAGCCCCCTGATCCCTACGGGATGGGGAGTTACCATCAACCTCATGGAGGCGTAGGCACTCCTCGTTTGCCCGATTCACATCATACAACTTTTCATAGTTGCAAGAAGATATGCAATACCTGGCTGCAAATGCTTATGAGAAACATATGAACTCAAGAAATACAAGCAGCCATAAGGGAAGGACAAGAATGGCAGCAACAAACATTAGAACAACTTCAGACAAACATCTCCATGATGGACCAACTATTCAGCCACTTCAAAATCGAGTATCAACCACCACAGTGAACGCCATATAAGCTTATGTCTTGCAAAGACCTAAGCTTGGGGAGGTACGCGAAACAAGGTGCGCCATTTGTTCTACCCGCTCGCCCTCTTTCTATAGTTAGTCACTTTGTCTAAGAAAACCCAAAAAGGTTTTAGCTTTCAAAGAAAACAATAATAAAATTGCAAAACTACATAAAATGATTTCCCTTTTTCGAATAAAATTTGAGAACTTGGTCTCTACCTTTTCTATAGAAATAATGAATAGTTGCTCTATTAGATCCCTTTAAGTCTCAAGTATACAACCTCTACTCCTCATTTTTGTGGGCAGTGGTAGATCAACATGATGATAATGCTAGTCCTCTATGTTCTAGTGGGTGCAAAATGGCTATTAAAACACCAAGTCTAGTTGTTTGAGTTTATGATATGGCACATTTTGGATGAGTCTATGATTTCCTCATGATTAGAGTCCAATGATCTCTTTCAAAACCATGCTGCAATAAAAACCCCCTACTTGTTGCACATCTTTCCTATGATAGAAAAATTCCTACCATGGCCAAATATGAATTACAAACCCACTTTCATGCCATCTATGTGTGCAATGAGTTTAGTTAGGAACTAGTCCTTATGAGGGACTTGCACTTCCAAAGCCAATCATGTTCCTTCACATTATCTTTGAGTTCTCAAATTAATCATGCTTTGTTATGCGGTTTCCACATCGGAATCATGCACCCACTTCACCAAGCATGCCATCCAAAAATCTTTCCTTTTGCGAAACTTTGATCCTATAAGAAAGATTTTGGTTCTCCCCAATAAATGCTCAGAAAAAAATTTGTAAAAAATTTTTGAACCATTAAATTAGCCTCCCTACACCATGAGAGCTGAAAGAAAACAAAGAAAAAAGAAGGAAAAAAAGAGAAAGGAAGAAAAAAAGGTTTATCAGCTCTCATGGATGTATAATATCAAAAAGTTTCAAGGTTCAAAAATATCTTTGAGCAAAATAAAGAACCATCCTTTCACTCTAGTACAAAAAATCCTGTCTTTGGGACTAATTTATACCCAAGCCTTTTGCAATTGTGCTAGCCTACTCCTTCGCGTGAGTACACTCTCTCCCTCTCCCCTGGACATTATTTATAAATGATTGGAATGAGGACGTGCAAAGTCTTTTCGCTAGGACCATCGCTTAACAATATTTGCATGCTAGATGTGCCTTCTTACCAAACTCCACATATAAGCCAAGCTTTTAGAATGTAGGATGAGCACTTGGGAAGGAAATACACTTTTTGAGAAATGAGAGTCATAGTGGGAGATTACACCAAGAGGGAAGATTTTCAATCTTATGCAGCATTATAAAAACATTGGACTCATGATTAAGTAGGAGATTGCATGACAAAGTCTTAACTAGCCGTTCTAGACTTCAACCGCTTATGACAAGGTTATAAAATGCTAATAAGCCCCACTGTACAATGAGAATGACTTAGTAACCAAGTAGTGCTGGTTTACACTTACCCATATTGTGTAGGAGTATGTGTTTGTGCATTTGATCCATGCAGGGCTCTAACATTGAATCAACTCCTGATCCATCACCTCTAAGTTTTAATTTGCTCGGGACGAGCAAAGGTTTAAGCATGGGGAGGTGTTAGCGGCTGATAAAACCCATAATCGGCCACCAACCGGTCGAGAAATGCAAGGTAAAGACCAAAGTTTAATAAATATTTTTTTTAAACTAATAAAGTTCCATGAGTCTTGGTGAAATATGTGTTTGTAGGTACAAAAGGGCCAAAATATGCAAAAACATGAAGAAACACCCCATCGGTCGATCACAACTGTAAAACAGCCCTTTTCCATCGGCCGACGGGTTCGTTACAGCTGAAATCAGGACCCAACCGACAGGGTCGTATAAGGCTGAAATCAGGACCCGGCCGACAGGGTCGTATAAGGCTGAAATCAGCCACCTGGCTGATCAAACTGGAATAATTATCCGGCTGATCATTCGAGCTGACCGATTCTGCAAAACACACCACCATGATGTCGTTTTCTCCTCACGGACCAAAAGTGATGAAATATGGCTAAGGAAAAGAGGCCAACAAGTGGCCAAACCGGGAGAAGTCAAGGGGCAACCTGAAGGGGGTTGGCACCCGGCCAAGGCCGCCGCCCGGCCTAGCATGCCACTCGGCCTGGGTTTTTCACCTAGGGTTGCCAGCCCATGAGGCCTACCGGCCCCAAAATGAAGGAGTCGGTGGGAACCGATCGAACAACTGACTTCAAGATGAAATCCAATCCATCCAAGTAAAGTCGGTCTGGAACTGACACGATCCAAGGGCCGCCAGGCCTGGGCTGCAGCCCGGCGATGCATGTCACCCGGCATACCCGGACGAACGGCACAAGTGGTCGCCCGACCTTGCCCGCCGCCTGGTGGACCGACTTTTGCCTACCGACTCTTCTTCACCTAGAAGTACCCCCTGCCCATTGCCACCTATAAATAGAGGGGGAATTCGGTAGAAAACAAGAAGCATCAAAGCAACACATCAAGGAATCCATTTCCCACTACTTGTGCTACTTAGTAGAGTAGGTTAGTTAGTCGGGAGTTAGAGTCTAGTCGAGAGCATCACTCAGGATTCCGGAATTGTCTTGGAGTATTGGTATGAGCTCTCTTGTATATTTTGTATTTATGTAAGACTTATCCTTTATTAATATAAATATCTTTTCTTTTATACCTTGTCAAGTATTTATTTAATTTAGTCATTCCCTCAAGTTACAATTATCGGGAAAAACATTGTTGTGTAGTTCACGGGTTTCCTGGCTAGGAATTAATTAAGTATAGTTTTTCTGGAACTTAGACTTGGTTATTCCCCGGCTATTCTTATGCTAGGCCAACAGAAGAATATCTAGCGAAGGCATAGGCACGGTGCCGAAGTTAACGCTAGCTGGATTTGCATTCGTCCTCATAGGGTGTGTGGTAGGCAGCAGGAGGTGACAGCCCTATCCGTCCCTTTAGTAATCCACCATGTTTGGGAAGTCTCAAGTAGGGTTCTCTAGCAATAGCGTACCCACTAGTATAAAGGTTAGGTACCGACCCATATTAGTGGAACATATTCGTGCCTCGAAGTTAGCTAACAGGTGAAAGACTCAAGGCTGTACCAAGAAATTGGTGTAAGCGCTCAACTCGAGTAACTAGGATTTGACACTTGACTTAGATACATTAGGAAGATATATTTTTAGAAATCTTAGACTTAGACTCGCTGTCCTCCTAGCTAGCTTAACTGATCTCTTTATTTATCTTAGTGTGGATTTCTCCTGTGTTACTAACCCCACTTTTATCATTGAATATCCTTACCCCCATCCTTGGTCAGTTGGTATAATTCTTATAGTCATATCTTTGTTAAAACAAGATAATTTATACCTAGCTTCCCTAAGGAAAAGAAATATGATACCTTGGAATACTCCTGGGTGAAATGCTACAATAGTGTTCCATGCGCTTGTGGATTAATTCACTTTATTCTTAAAGCATAACAAACGCCAACAATCACTTCTGGCACCATACCAAGAATAGCGATATTCTTGACACGATGTTAAGAAGTGTCAACAGCGGTGCCCCGCTCGACCCGACGGGGTCGAGCGCCAGCCACGTCTCGCCCGACCCCTCGAGGGGTCGAGGCGGCACCAGCCTATACACAGAGGTTCGGGCGTGCCTCGCCTTGCCCACCTCTGACAGCCCCGCCGTTTATCAAGACCAAAAGCTTCAAAGATAAGGATGACCGATTCATCATTGTCATGGCTACAATGGCACGACTGGGGGCCGGGACCACTCAACAGGCCCTGCCCCGACCAACTTTCTCTGAGTAGGCCCCAACCCTGTAACGGGACAGCCCGATGAAGCACTTGACAGGCGGAGATAGCGAGATGGAGAAACTCTATTGCCATGACAAGATGGGATGGATCCCAACTCTAGGAAGACCCGGACGGGCACAACCCGACATCTTGACCCTCGATGAGGGGGTCGAGCTAGGCAGTAGTAAACAACCTCCAACCACCCCAACTTGAATGATGTACTAAGCATGCTCCTATAGTATCCGGGGATCAAATCCCTCTAAACGCTTGCTCCCATCATCATTACACACGTCCGTTGATGAAGGCAGGCGCAGCAAAGCACCCCACGCTGCTCCCACTCGAGGACGCCCTCAACAGTGGCTGAGCAGGACGAGCTGACTGACAGGCTGATCAGACTTCACCCGAGTGGTCCAATGCGGACCATGCTACATCACCACCATTTATTGGGGCACGTCTTCTATACGAACACAAGGGCTTCAACTCATCAACTGAATACGGGGGCACGCCTTTGTACGGTACCGAGTGACATGAACATCAAGACGGCGGGACTAGCACGAATCAAAGACCTGGCCACCAACTGAAGTCCAAGACGTCTCCTGCACATTCTCCTCAACTTCGCATATAGACATTATTAGTTACACTCTACGATTTTCAAATAGTGATGGTTCTGATGATGTCATCGTACCTGCCACTAAAGGTGAAACAATCGTGACCGTTGAATGAAAAATCAAAGGCTGAGATCAAATATATGTCATATAAAACAAAGGCTCACCCTAACCTAAACACACTCCCTCTCTTTTCCTCTCTTTCCATACTAGCCGCCATGACCTCCTCTCTCTCTCTCTCTCTCTCTCTCTTTCTCTCTCTCTGTGTGTGTGTGTGTGTGTAACGTGGGCTAGCCCCTTGAGATATAAAACGGGGGGGAGCACACACGCACACTCACACATGTCCACATTCATGAGTAACCCGAGACTTGGAGACCCCTCCTCTCTCACCATTGTTGTACTCTCCCACAGGTGCAAGTGACACGAGCAGATCCAAAAAACTGGATGTAGAGGACTTCTCCGAACTAGTATAACCCCCATGGCCTCTAGCATTGCCATCACCGAACTTGGAACGTGCATCCCCTCGAACAAATTCTACTAGCTAGTGATCTAAACACAGACAGTTTGCGCGCCAGGAAGGGGATTTGTGCGCATTTCACTCCACAACCTCCTTTCCGTTCGAATGGCAACCTTCTCCACCTTATGGGCTCCCGTCACCAGCTTGTTTTTCGGGAGCCCAGGGTTCGTCGCCATGGCAAATCAAAAGTTGTTGTGCGTCAGCATCCCTACGCCCTCGCCTCCTCCAATCATAGTGCCCGCCATCGAGGCATCCCGGCCTTGGTGGCTGGAAGACTCGAGCTACATGCCAGGCTTTGCTGTCATGAGGGACAGGGCGATAGAACTCGTTGATGAGTCACTCCCTGACCCCATCACAACGGCCACAGCCATCGCCAACGAGGCGATGCACGTGGTTCGGCTTGCGTCGGCTATGCCGGACGTCCCGAACCGCCTCACGCCGACAACCAACTATGGTGGCTAGCTGTGGCACTATATGGAGCGCTACCTGGGCCCCGACCCGACCCAGGATGACCTCCGAGGCGTGGCACTCGCCTTTGCAAACGTTCACGCCCAACTGCTCGGGGCTGAAGCCATACCCCTAGGACATTTCAACCGGAGCCCTCTAGGCGGCCTCCGGCGTGGCTTGCGCAACATCGCTCGGGAGTTCCAGAACCTCATCATTCTTCAGGGTGTCCTGATAGCCACGAACCAACGGTTCACGGGGGCAATCGATCACCCTGACATGTCCTTCTTTGAGCTCCTTGACGTGGGGTCTCTAGAAGATACGGATTCTAATTTTGGCAGTTGCACAAGGGGTTATCACCGCTTGCGCGAATGCCATATGGTGTACCTCGCGCCTATGCCAACCACGGGGGTCGCCGAAACCTTGGCTGCCAAGGCGAGTGCGAACCCCAAGACACGCGCTCTGACGAACCTGGCGATGGGAGCTACAGTGGGGGATGTGCTTGTCGACTTCCCTATCAGTCCAGTCGGAGGGCCTCAGCTCAGGCCTCGCCCTGAAGATACCTAGCAGCGGTTGAGAGAGCGACGGGTGGAGCTAGAAGAAACCCGTTGCCAACTGGACAATGAGTAGGAAGCAAGAGACCGTGAGCTGGATTGTTCCAGCACGGGCGGGCGTGCTCACGCCATGGCTCGCGACATCAACCAATGCATCATCAACGACGAGCAGGGGCCTTCGCAGTTCATCTTGGCAGGATGGAACATAGCCGCGACTGTCACGCTGCTCAAGACTCCCCAAGCCCGTGACAGCCAAAGCCCAATAGGCTCAGCGGGATGTCACGGCACTTCTAGCCAAGGCCACCGAACTCGAGGTGGAAAGTTTGCTACGACGCGCCGCTTAGTCCAGCCAGCAGACCTCCATGTCGAGACGTGCGTGAGGGGGCAGTGCTACCAACTCGTAACAACACTCGGCTCGACAGTCAGCCTAGCTGGGGGCGCACCCAAGAAAGTGTCGGTCCACGACCGAGTCGGGCCTAACCACGATGCACGTCATACCTCAGGGCACATGGACTCGAGAAGGAACGCCTAAACAAAGAAAGGGGGTGTTGGCTGCATCACGGTGGCCGGTACGATGAAACTGACGAGGATGGAAGTCGGAGCCTGAGCCCACCTGGGCCGTGGGTCTTCATCCCATGATTCCGCAGCATAGAGTTGCCACAGCTCTTCCGAGCGCCTGCAACCATCACCATGTGCGCGGGCGAGATAGACCCCAGGCTCTGGATCAAGGACTACCACCTCGCATGCCAGGTGGGCAGGGTGAAACCTGTCATTGTACCTCGCCGACTCGGCTCGTGCATGGCTTGAGCACCTCCCTGAGGGTCAAATTTACAATTGGGGTGACCTGAGGGACATTTTTGCTAGGAACTTCTAGGGCACTTATGTCCGTCTGGGCAATCCCTAGGACCTCAAGAACTACCGGCAGAAAGCCGACGAGTCCCTTCGGGACTACATCCGATGCTCCAACAAGAAGTGCAATGAGTTGCCAAACGTTGGTGACGCAGACATCATCGGGGCTTTCATTTCTAGCCCTACCTCAGAGCAGTTCATCCATGAGTTGGGCCACTATTGGCACCAGAATTTAACCGGTCCCATTGGTTAGAGGCGGGGAATTGAAATCGGCAGAAGTCAATAAAGTTCAACGGTCGAAGGAAGTTAAGTGGGTCCGATAGGGTTATTTTATCTATTTCTATTTTAGTTTTAACCTAGTCAGTTTGTTTAGGAGTCCTAACCAAATTGGGATAGAACCTCTTGTATGAGGTTATAAATATTTCCTACTTTCCTATAATTCGGTGCATTGCCAATCTTTCCTACTCGACAAAACCCTCGTCTCGCGCGGGCTGCATCGGCTCCGATCTTGGCGAGAGACTTGGATTAGACACCTTCGGTAACTCTATCAATTTCAACTAGTATTTTCGCATTAATTTGATATCCTAGTCATTATCGTTAGAATTGCTAGTTATCCGGTAATTAGATCTGTTTAATGCTTGTTCTATCGACTCTGATTGCAATATTGTCTTGGTTGAAGCCAAACTATTGTAATCTTGGTAGATTCCATATGTATTATTTTGATCTATTATTCGAGTCACTTTATCGATTTTATCTATAAATAGATTAAATCTAGCTCTGTTTGCCGTGTTTGAACACTGTCTCGATTAAGTTTGATTTGTTCGAGTCACTAAGGTTATATCAATTTTGATCTCCTACTGGGTTGATAGGGTTAGATCTAGTCTGTTTATAAGTAAAGTCGATAGGGTTCTATCGGGACGTTTAGCCGATAGGTTACCACGGTGCAATAGACTTTCTGGTGCTTAGTTGATTTTATCATTCACTTTGATAGCCATTTGCCCCCTTGTAGAAATAAGATAGATTTATAACTTTGAGGCATATTTGCAATACCAGCTAATTAAATCTATCAACCTGACGCCATCAACAGAGCGAGTCCATATGTATTTATTGTAGATCTATCGACTCTGGCACCTTACATCGACTTGGCCAGTTGCTTTATGAATATTGTAGGTTTATCGACTCTGGCCTGTTGACTCGATCTTTTATCGGCATCTATGATTTTAAACTATTTATTGAATTAAATTTTACCGATAAGCCGATACAATCAGCCAATTAGTTTAATTTCTTTTTCATATAATAGCCTCGGCTGATTTAACATATAGTGACTATCAGCTTTCTTCGTCGGCTTGTCATAGGCCGGTGACCCGTGACTTCTGACTATTTATCTCTTTGTCAATTTGCAAGAAAAATCTACTAGCATGTCCCGGTTTCTTGTATTGAGCCTACATTGGAGTTAAGCAGATTTCCCAGGTCACGCGTGGTGATTTTCACATCAACATGCTTTTTGGCACGCCTAGTGGGACCCATCTCTTATAATTTGGTGGTCATTGGATCCATATTTATATCTCTCGATCAATACACTTTTTGGCGCATCACCACCCTGGAAACAGGTATACCCCAATGGGTTCTTCGTTTAGAGCGGGCTCTCCGTGATAGATGTCGGACTCGTCACCCGGGCGGGTTTGTCATCATGAAGCAGGCTGCATTGATTAGCTCGACCTCAGCGACATGGCGGAGGACTCACCACCCCGGTGATCACGTTGACCTGCTAGTACTGTCTCGGTGCAGACCGATCTTCTGGTTAGTTCATCGTGGTTGCTAGTTATCCGGTATACTCGATCTTTCTTGGTTGTTTTGCCAGGATTAGCTGCATACTGTCTTGGGAAAACCAATCTATTGTAGTTAATTCTAGCAATTCAATTCTAGCCTGAGTTGTATATTGGAGTCACCTCTAGGTAGATTTTAGCGATTAGATCTAGTACTATGTGGGCGTTCGTTTGTTCCAAGAACTATATCGGTTCAGTCCGATCTTCTGGGATATCTAGAACTGTCTCTGTTAATTCCGATCTTCTAGTTGGACAACCATGCAAGAATGATCTCGTCGTGAGGATCTGTTAGTGGTATTGTCTGAGTGTTTAGCCGATGACATATCTGGTTACTAGCAGCAGTCGATAGGTGATTAGATGCTTAGCTTTTATATCGGCTTTGGTTCATCGACTTAGTGTACCACACTAGTTCTTTTTGTCTAACCGATGAATCATCATATAGTTTATTTATTTATCAATGTTGTATCGGCTAGATATTATGATTCTATTAACTGGCCAGTATAATATTAATTATTATGATTAGTCTAGTGTGCATCGGCTTGTAGATTCATGCTTTGTATTATTAAGATAAAGCCGATGCTTAATCATGTACTTAGTCTGCATCGACTCTGTGTTGGGATCGACTCTGTGCCCGATCGACTCTGTGCCTGGAAGCCATCATCGGTCGACTTGCAGGCGCACACCTTGTCAGTTGAATGGTCAAATTGACTGGCACGCCGTGCACCATCTACCGCGCACCATTGGACCTGCACTGCAGCTAAGCAGATCTCCCAGGCCTCGTGTTTGCACATGGAGGGTCGATGTCACACCTGGTTTTAAGGCCAAAACCGAATGCTTCTGTATACGTGCTCAGGATCAAGTTTTCATGCATACAGGACAAAAGTGATGTAACAGTAAATAAACAATGTCATTATTAATATTATATCATACCATTGTTACATAGTCTTGAATACATCAAAAAGATAAAAGAAAATAGCCAAAGACACCATAACGCCACATGCAGTCCACCGGGGGTCACACGCCTAGTCGTAGTAGTCCTTATCCACGTAGTCCATCTCACCAGCGTCGTCTGAGCAGAAATAATATAGGAACAACATAGGAAAAACTAAAATGCGTGAGTACATAAAGTACTTAGCAAGTAGGGGAAAGTAATGACATGCAGGCTAAAACAAGAATAGGCTTGACACGGGTTTACTGTGCTACGCATCCTATGACTCAATTATACAAGCATCCTATTTACAAGGTGAAAAGTAGTCCAATAGGTTAACCACCTATCCAACACTATCGGTTGCCCACCGATAGCAAAACTATGAGTTACCCACCCATACTAGCACACTACAGGTTACCCACCTGTAGCTACCAACCAAATCTGGTTACCCACCAGATCCACCCAAGTATCCACCTAATCGTGTGAGGATCCAGACCGCTCATGACCGTGAACATGGCTATTATAACAGTTTTACACTCTACAGAGGTTGCACAACTTTACCCACAGGTTGGTGATTCCATCACCCGTCGGTGACTAAAGTCTCCCTATTGCCAACACACTACCATAGGTGTGAGGCCAAGAGATCACCACATGGTATTTCAAAGCGCTCCCCAGCTTGCAAAACATCCACCGTAAGGTTTCACTGCCGCAGGATTAACCATCCCTACAGAAGCCCCCTCTGGCGCCGTGGCTAGAAGTAACCCTTCATCACCTGAGGCCGAAAGTAACCCTCTCGTCCTCCTTCCTCGAACTCCCGCAAAACTGGGAAGACATCTAATACTAAACCATGCCTACCCATATCAGCCTTGTGCTTTGCACTGTTTTTCTGGGTGGCCGCTCCATGAATTTGGTTTGTATGACCACAAGCAAGCACTAGCACAAACCAAACAGTACATTACCCGTACCTGTGCATACCCGCACCATCCTCAACATCCTCCCACTTGGGTCATCTAAATTATACAAATGATAATTATGTTCGAGCGAATATTAGTCAAGTTTATTATTATTCATTTTTATACCCCAAAATATTGCACTAGCATGACGTACCCAAAAACCCGTACACTCAATCATAACCCCGGCAACAAGGAATAATCAGGATGGATAAATGACACGGGATTCAAATTTAGACAAGCATGCATAAAAATAAACTAATCAAAAATAGGTGCAATATGGTCAAGGACACTTGTCTTGTTCTCCTGATGGCTGCTGCTCAAAAAACAAGATCCTAGAAATTCTAGAGCTGCTCCAGACCTAATATGGATAAATACCAGAAAAGTAAAATACAAACAAATAAGGAATAGTACATCAAACATTTCCTAATTACTATGAAAGCAGTACTGCAAGATAGTACGCGTTCCTATGATTCCATGAGCGCAAAAATCACCTAAATCAGAGTTACGGTTGAAAAGTTATGCTAGTTTTAAGTTTTAGGGGCTAAGAAGTAAAAATAGGAATTTTAGGGTCTTAAATATAATTCTATAAAATTATAGGGATTAAGTATAAATTATTAGGACTGAAAAATAATTACTAAAAAGTATAAGGTGTTTCTACAAAATTTTAGGACCTAAACATAATTTTTACTAAGTGCAGGGGGCTAAGTGTGAAAAGACAAGGTTGAAAATATAATTAAAATTAAGCTCAGGGGTGTTTCTATAAATTTCCAGGGTCAAAATAATATTTATGAAGAAGTCACGGGCTAAAACATAAATAACTAAAGCTCTAATGATACTACTCCAGCATGCAGCAAACAAAAATAAAAACAACCTAAATTAAATTATTTAATTTAGAAAATATAACTTTTGTCTAAAGAAAATGATAACACTATAATTAACTAAAGTTAAATTTTTTAAAAATTTAGTAAAATCTTATTAATAACCTATATTTTGAAATTTGGGATGTTACAGTCGACTGTTGATTTTCACGTCAACACACTTTTGGCACGCCTGGTGGGACCAAGACCTTCAAAGCTTGCATCATGTCTGGACTTAGAATGCCAAAAGACGCTGAAGCCACACAACCAAAGAACAACATTAGTGCTGATGTGAAGAATGAACATGTGCTACCCGTTGTTAGAAATGATCTGAATGATGAGGCGAAGGCATAGATTGATCAAAGACTTGCTAAGTTTGAAAAGCTTCTATTGGGAACTTTTGACAAAACAAGGCATGGTATCATCCAGATGGGGAAGTTGCCTATTGCTTTCCTGACTGAAGATGGTGGCGAGAAGTCACTTGCCAATAAACCAATAGAAGCTATTGACGAAGAAGCTCTGAGTAACATGATCCACACGGTAGTACATCATGCATTAATTAACTAGTCGCTTGTATTGGTTAATATTTTGAGGACTTTGATTATTCAGACTATGGAGGGTTGCGTATTCGATGATCTAGTTTGTGGGCCAGTGTATTTCCGAGTGTCAGGGAATGTTCATCGTCCTACAGCTACTAGGACGACAGAAAGTACTCCACCTTCAGAAAGTACTCCCCCTAAGGAATGTTGATGCTGGTCCAACAGAAAGGGCACCACGCATATTGCAGAAGACCACCCCACAGGCACAACATCAGCATTACAGACAAGACACTATAGAGCCGAATGTGACATACAGTACTACCCCTAATGTCGAGCCGAGTATGTTTGGAATGCCATCGTCATCTGCACTACCATCATACAGTTGTTAATTTTGGCTCACATATACCAGCATCTGGTCTTATATTGACTACCCTAAATGTCAATGTATCGACTAATGACTGGGCTTTGAAGATTGCTGAATTGATCAGGGAACAATTTGGATTGAAGCCTAAGCAACAAATGTACATGTATCGACCTACGTATCCTCCAAGCTACAATTTGATTCCTATGCCGAGTCGATACAGGCCGCCAGAATTTACTAAGTTCACTAGACAAGATAATACTATTACAGTTGAGCACATTAGCCGATTTTTAGTGCAGTGTGGAGAAGCTCGTAACACTGAGGCATTAAAGATCAGGTTATTTCCATTATCCTTGTCCGGATTGGCATTTTCTTGGTTTGTATCGTTGCTCCCTAATTCAATTATTACTTGGGTCGATCTCGAACAAAAATTTCACAAGTACTTATTTGCTGAAACTAGAGAGTTAAGGTTATCAGATTTGATTGTTGTGTGGCAGAAAGCTAGGAAGTCTGTGCATGAGTATGTACAGAGATTTAGAAATGTGCGCGGCAAGTGTGTCAGCCTACAGTTAACTAATAATCAGATGGCAAAAATATCATTCAGTGGTTTGGTTGCCCCTCTAAGAGAAAAGTTTCCCTCGACTGAATTTGAAAGTTTGTCCCAGTTAGTGCAGAAGGTATCCATTCAAGAGAATCTCACCCAGGGGGCACGTTCAAGACCAATTCAAATTAATTATACTAATTATGGGTCTGAATCTGATGAAGAAACTGCCAAAGTCGATATGGCCAAATGGACTAGAAATAAGAACGTGTTGTCTTGCCCTTTGGTGAAGCAGAATGAACCTGAAGAAAAATATGATTTTGATATCACCAAGGCCGACAAGATATTCGGTATGTTATTACAAGAGAAGCACATTCAGTTACCATCCAATCATGTGATACCTCCTGCTGAAGAATTGAAGAAGATGAGGTACTACAAGTGGCATAACTCTCCCTCTCATAATACTAATGATTGCAAAGTGTTCAGGAGACAGATTCAGATGGCGATTGAGCGGGGCAAGATCAAATTCACTAAAGGTATTATGAAGATTGAAGGCATCCTTTCCCTGCAAATGTCAACATGGCTGGTATCGACAATGTGGACGCATTTATCAAAAGATACCAGAAAATAGAGATAGGGAAGTGAAGGAGTCACAGTTTGATCCATATTAGGGCTGTCCATTCTTTCAATATTGCTGGGATCATAATATGAAGCTGCCATCAATCAACAACTGCCCTAGATGTAGTAAGCGCGCAGAGAAGATGTATAGGGAGGTTACAGCAAATCATCGACACCAACATCGTGTGAATGACTCGAAAGAGTTGATAGTGGGATCAGCCGATCGACATCAGAGGGTTTCTGTATTTGATCGACTCGGAACCAAGAAGGCAAGCAACGAGGCCAAATTTGATAAGGAAGTCGATGAGGAGATACAACAGGGACAAAAGCAGGCTGATCAGTGGTGCCCATCTGGTATTTTCTCTAGGAGTTAGAAACTAGGATACATAGAATGTGTTGCAGGTAGATAAGGGCTGGCTAATATTATGATGAAGATTATCAGCTACCAAAGAAAGTCTAGAGGCTAAAGGTGAAACCGCAAGAACAAACGCCAAGTACCTCTGTGAATATGGTGATGATACTGCCTCAAGAATTCATGGCTGCAGAAGAAGAGTTTTTTGCTGATAGAGAGAGTGAACCACAACTTATATTTGATACTCAGCAAGCAGTATTTGATAAACCAGATGAGTCCAGACATCGGCACTTAAAGGCTTTGTACTTAAAAGGTTTTGTTAATGGGATGGCAATGGGAAAGATGATGGTCGATGGAGGTGCTGCAGTGAATATCATGTTGATCACTACTGTTAGAAAGTTAGGAAACACCATAGAAGATTTGATTGATACAAATATGATTCTAAGGGATTATGGTGGTCGCGCTGCAGAAGCTAAGGGAGTTTTAAATGTGGAACTCACAATCGGCAGAAAAACCTTGCCGGTTTACTTTCTTTGTGATTGATGGAAAGGGAACCTACAACCTTCTATTGGGATGTGATTGGATACATACTAATTGTTGTGTTCCTTCTACGATGCATCAGTCTCTGGCCCAATGGAATGGTGATCAAGTAGAGGTGATCCTGACCGATGAAACCGTCAATGTCGCATCGGCCGATTTAGTTCCATGGCATGCAGATGATATGGAGTGTTTGTCTGGCAAGATATGGGATGGGGATTACATCAAGACTACTACACAGGGTCTTGAAGTAGTGGACCAATCAAATTCTAAATTGTTTCTCTAACAGGCACCCCAATGGAATTTGCGGAAGATGGGTATGGGAAAAGGATTCATGTCGGCCGATGAGTTACAGGAAGTTGACATAGGAGATGGTGACAAACCAAGTCCGACATTTATCAGTAAAAAGTTAGATGTAGATTTTAAAGTTGAATTAATAAAGTTATTAAAAGAGTATCGGGGTTGCTTTGCTTGGGATTATTCTGAGATGCCCGGTCTGAGCCGATCTATAGTTGAACATCAGTTGTCCATTAAGGCTGGATATCGACCTTACAAGCAGCCTCCAAGAAGAATTTATCCTAATATATATGATGATGTCAAGGCTGAGATTACTAAATTATATGATGCTAAATTCATTAGGCCTTGCCGATATTCAGAGTGGGTTTCAAATATTGTGCCTGTTTTCAAGAAGTGTGGCAAATTGAGAGTTTGTATTGACTTTCACCCATTGAATAAAGCTACTCTGAAAGATGATTATCCAATACCGATAGCAGATCTTCTGGTTGATGCAGCCGCAGGACACAAAATTGTTAGTTTTATGGATGGTAATGCTGGTTATAATCAGATTTTCATGGCGGAAGAAGATATATTGAAGACTGCTTTTAGGTGTCCCGGTGCAATTGGGTTGTACGAATGGGTGGTCATGACGTTTGGGTTGAAGAATGTTTGAGCTACATATCAGAGGGCTGTGAATTATATATTCCCTGATCTAATTGGCAGGTTTGTGGAAATTTATATTGATAATGTAGTGCTTAAATCTAAAAGAGTAGAAGATCATATAGCCGATTTACGAGAAGTACTTGAGAGAACCAGGAAGTATGGTTTGAAGATGAATCCGAAGAAATGTGCTTTCGGTGTATCGGTTGGTCAGTTTTTGGGTTTCATTGTGCATGAAAGGGGGATTGAAGTTGGGCCGAAGAGCGTGAAAGCTATTAATAACATTGAGCCACCAGTTAACAAGACAGAACTTCAATCTTTAATCGGCAAAGTGAATTTCATCAGGAGGGTTATTTCAAATCTATCTAGGAAACTCAATGTGTTTACCCCGTTGCTGAAGTTAAAAGTGAATCAAAGGTTTGTGTGGGAAGAAAAACACCAGAAAGCTTTAGATGATACTAAATAGTATTTGGTTTCCCCACCAGTATTGGTACCACCAAGAGAAAGATTGCCTTTCAAGCTTTATCTTGTAACGGATAAGAAGTCAATCGATCAACTTTCATCCAAGAACAAGATGGCAAAGAAAGGGTGGTGTTTTATCTATGTCAAAGATTGATTGATGCTGAAACCAGGTACACAGAGATTGAGAAGTTATGTTTATGTTTATATTTCTCATGTGTGAAGTTGAGGCATTATTTGTTATCGACTGAGTGTATGGTGGTTTACAAAGTTGATGTCATCAAGTATATGCTATCAGCTCCTATTTTAAAAGGAAGAATTGGTAAATGGATGCTTGCTGTAGCCGAATATGATCTTACTTATGAATCTGCTAAAGCTGTTAAGGGTCAAGTGCTGGCTGATTTGGTTATTGAGCACTCCAAGTCTGAAGTGTCAATGGTGGAGCTAGTGCCATGGTTATTATTCTTTGATGGATCTATTTGCAAGAACAGCTGTGGTATTGGGCTCGTGATCATATCACCTCGGGGGGCAAGATTTGAGTTTGCATTCGCTGTTGAGGTATCAACTAATAATCAAACTAAATATAGAGCTGTGATTAAGGGGTTGCAGATGATGAAAGAAGCTAGAGTCGATTGTATCGAAATTATAGGAGATTCATTATTGGTGCTCGGGCAACTTGCAGGAGAATTTGAATGCAAGGATGATGTGTTAAGACTGTTTCATGCCGAGTGTCAAAGTGTATTGCAACAATTTAAAACAGTAAGATTTAAGCATGTCCCTAGAGACCAAAATATGGAGGCAAATGATTTGGCGGAAAAGGCATCGGGTTATCAATTGAATGATGGCGAGGTCATTGTTGATATAGCTGATGTTGATGAAGAATATTGGATATTTGGGATTATTCTGTATCTTAGAGATCCAACTCAACGAGTGCCTCAGAAGATTCAGTACATGGCTTTGAGGTATATGTGGTGCACATCAATCGGCTCATAAAATAAGGTGGTTGTTAAAAAGGACTGGATACTATTGGCCGACTATGCTAGAAGATTGCTTCAAATATTATAAAGGATGTTAGGATTGTTAGAAGTTCGGGACAGTACAGAGAGCACCAGCATCGGCTATGAATCCAATCATTAAGTCATGGCCTTTTAGAGGTTGTGGTATGGATATGATTGGCCAAATTTATCTAGCATCAAGCAAAGGTCATAAATATATTCTGGCAGCTACAGATTACTTTACAAAGTGGGTCGAAGCAGTGCATATGAAGAAAGTTACTACTAGTGATGTGATCAACTTTGTGGAGGAACATATTATATATCTATTTGGTGTGCCACAGACTATTACTACTGACCAGGGTTCTGTGTTTACTTTAGATGAGTTTCAAAGCTTTGTTGATAGTATGGGAATCAGGCTTTTGAATTCATCGCCATATTACGCTCAAGCCAATGGTCAAGCGGAAGCATCCAACAAGAGTTTGATTAAGTTGATTAAGAGAAAGATGGATGAACAGCCTAAGAAGTGGCATACGACATTGGCTGAATCTTTATGGGCATACAGGATGGCTTGTCATGGGTCAATTAAAGTGCGACCTTATCAGCTGGTTTATGGGCATGAGGTAGTTTTACCATGGGAGACAAATCTGGGGTCCAGAAGGATGGAAATGCAAGATCAGTTATCAGCCGATGATTACAAGCAAGTTATGTTAGATGAATTAGAATATGTCGTACAACATCGGATGAAGGCCCTGGAAAAGATTCAAGAAAATAAGACCTGTATGGCTAGATTTTATAATAAAAAGGTGGTGACCAAAAGTTTTTTGGAAGAAGACCTTGTCTAGAAGTTAATCATGCCTATCGGCTCTAGAGATAGTTGTTTTGGAAAATGGTCACCAACTTGGGAAGGTCCATTCAAAGTGAGCCGATGTGCGCCTGGCAATGCATATTTCCTACAAGGGTTAGATGGAGAAGAGTTTGGGAGAGCGATTAATGGTAAATATTTGAAACGATATCATCCGAGTGTTTGGATTGATTCATAATTAATAGCTGATATTTTTTAGTATCGTGCTTGTGTGATAAGAGCCGATGGTGATACATCGACTTAAGATGGCCGATATTTAAATATCGCCCTTAGCAGAAAAAATATATCATCACTGGGCATAAAGTATAGATAATATATATTCATTCGATGATGATAGAAAAAGTTACAGGTGGCCATCTGTACAAGGTGCAGATGAGTTGACTACTCGCAGGAAATTGATTTCTAAAGAGACCTATTCTCCTATTACAGCTAAGGGATGAGGATGTAATCATTACTATCCCAAGTACAAGAAAAAGAGCACATGATTAAGAAAAAAGATGGTTCAGCAGCATCCTCTTCTTCCCTGGGAGAATAGCACTGTCATCATACATTACACGATGGAAGGGGAATAGAGGGTTGCCTCGCCGATGCCATTCTTCATGATTGGGTCGCCCAAAGGCAACTCGTTAGTTGATTTCTGGCACAAGGGCGGCAGTGGATTTTGGATTGAAAGAATCACTCTAGGGATTGAAGAGGCGAAGAGTATTCGCCATGATGAACTTAGCAGATTTGGGGATAGGTGGTATTTTTCTATCAGAGCTCTCAGAAGGTGTCGAGATGGAGGAAAGCCGGTCGAAGGAGCTATTTATAGGATCTGCACTTGACCTTTGGAGAATCCAGACGCTGCTGTACATTAATTGGGAGAATAATAAGTGGTGACCTTCGAGGAGAAAAGATAAAAATGAGGACAGTCAAAGAAGGAGATCAGCAGTCAAGGCGGCGCAGGAAGATGATGAGCTGCAATTAAGAAGAGCATGAGTGGTTGAGAGTTACACTATAAGACAAAGTTTGATGGTTGGTGGCTCACCAGTAAATGCGCGTGGTAAACAAGAAGATAAAATCCGGTGCACGAAGCATTTCATACTCCGGACTCGGGGGGCATGTGTTGGCACCAGAATTTGACCGGGCCCATTGGTTAGAGGCAGGGAATTGAAATCGGCAGAAGTTAATGAAGTTCAACGGCCGAAGGAAGTTAAGTGGGCCCGATAGGGTTATTTTATCTCTTTTTGTTTTAGTTTTGACTGTTTAGGAGTCCTGACTGAATCGGGTCAGAACCTCTTGCACGAGGTTATAAATATGTAATAGGATCTGTATAAAAAAAATACAACACTTTTGTTTAATATAATTTGGTGCATCGCCAACCTTTCCTACTTGACGAAACCGTCGTCTCGCGCGGGCTGCATTGGCTCTTATCTCAGCGAGAGACTTAGATTAGTCACCTTCGGTAATTCTATCAATTTCAACTAGTACTTTCTCATTAATTTGATATCCTAGTCATTATCATTAGAATTGCTAGTTATCCGATAATTAGATCTGTTTAATGTTTGTTCTATCGACTCTGATTGCAATACTATCTTGGTTGAAGCCAATCTATTGTGATCTTGGTAGGTTCCATAGGTATTATTTCGATCTGTTATTATAGTCACTTTGTTGATTTTATCTATAAATAGATTAAATCTAGCTCTATTTGTTGTGTTCAAACACTGTCTTGACTAAGTTTGATCTATTCGAATCAGTGAGGCTGTATCGATTTTGATCTCTTACTGGGTCGATAGGGTTAGATCTAGTCTATTTATAAGTAAAGTCGATAGGGTTCTATCACAACGTTTAGCCGATAGGTTACCACGGTGCAATTGACTTTCTGGTGCTTAATTGATTTTATCATTCACTTTGATAGCCGTTTGCCCCCTTGTTGAAATAAGATAGATTTATAACTTTGAGGCATATTTGCAATACTAGCTAATTAAATCTATCAACCTGATGCCATCGACAGAGCAAGTCCATGCGTATTTACTGAAGATCTATCAACTCTGGCACCATACATCGACTTGGCCAGTTGTTTAATGAATACTGTAGGTTTATCGACTCTGGCCTATTGACTCGATCTTTCATCAGCATCAATGATTTTAAATTGTTTATTGAATTAAATTTTGCCGATAAGCCGATACAATCAGCCGATTAGTTTAATTTCTTTTTCATATAATAGCCTCGGTTGATTTCACAAATAGTGACTATCGACTTTCTTCATCGGCCTGTCCAAGGCCGGTGACCCGTGACTTTTGACAGTTCGTCTCTTTGTCGATTTTCAGGGAAAATTAACTGGCATGCCTCGGTTTCTTATATGGAGCCTGAGTTAAGCAGATCTCCCAGGTCACACGTGGTGATTTTCGCGTCAACAGCCACAAAGGCCCGCGAACTCTTGGACATCACCACAAGCTTCACATCCGGCAAAGAGTGCGTAGGAGAGGTCCTCCATCGCACTTCAGAGGCCAAGGGCAAGGGCAAGTGGGAGGAGGAAGCCAGTGAAGGCATCTCCGACCGTCCAAAAAAGAGGAAGAACAAGTCACGAGCAGGGCACAATCCCGTTGTGGCCACCGACAAGCGCATGCCCCGAGACCTGTAGCCGGGGAGCCTCCGAACCACTTTGAGAAGAAGTGGAACCACTGTTTCCCAGTCACGCACCTCCTCAAGGACTATTCCATGATGAGGAAGTTCCTACAAGAAGAGGCGAAGAAGGGAGCCGGAGAGAGCAGCAGAGCCCGGAGACCAGAGCCCTGCGAGCAATGAGAATGAGCAAGGGGGGCCGGTGTTTCCCAACCCCAAATCCTGCCATATGATCTTCACAGGACTTGAGGCCCAAGGGAGCAGGCGCCCGGCCAAGGTCAAGCATGTGAGGTTTTCGCTTCTGAGCCGGCCACGCCATCCTTCCTCAAGTGGTCTGACCTCCCGATAACTTTTGATCGATCAGACCATCCCCTTCATGTGCCACGACTGGGTCGGTACCCACTCGTGGTCGACCCCATCATTGCTGAGGTTCCCCTCATGAAGGTGATGATGGACGGGGGCAGCTGAACATCTTGTACGCCAACACCCTCAACCTGCTTGGGATTGATCGAGCATGTCTCCAGCCGACTGACACTCCCTTCCATGGGATCGTACCTAGAAGATAGGTCGTGCCACTTGGGAAGATTAGTTTGCCCGTGACCTTCGGAACTCCATCCAACTTCAGGACCGAGACCCTCACCTTCAAGGTGGTTGACTTCCCAGGTGCATATCACGCTCTCCTCGGACGGCCCTGTTATGCTAAGTTCACGGCGATCCCCAAATACACCTACTTGAAGCTCAAGATGCCAGGGCTGAAAGGGGTCATCACTGTGGGCGTGTCGCTTGAACGTACTTTTTAGTGCAAGATGGAGAGCGGCGACCTTGCCACTGCAGCGGTGGCATTGGCCGAGGAGCTCGCGGTCATTTGCACTCGCCTTGAAGAAGGAACTCCCGATGCTAGCCACAAAAATGCTCATTCATGCTAGCGGAGGACAACAAGGAGGTGCAGATCGACCCCGAAGGGGACAAGGAGAAGACCGTGAGGGTGGGGACCTCCCTGACCCCCAAATAGGAATGCGAGCTCGTCGACTTCCTCCGCGCGAATGTCGACATCTTCACGTGGACACCCTCGGACGTGTAGGGCATTCCGAGTGAAGTTGCCGAGCACTCCTTGAACATTAGACCGGGCTCCAAACTGGTAAAGCAACGCCTACGCGGTTTCAACGAGGAGAAGCACAGGACAATCAGGGAGGAGACCGTGAAGCTGCAGGCTGCCGGATTCATCAAGGAGGTATTTCATCCCGAGCGGTTAGCTAATCCTATTCTGGTATGGAAATAGAATGGGAAATGGAGAATGTGTGTTGATTATAAAAGCCTGGACAAGGCATGTCCGAAGGATCCTTTCCCTCTTCCACGCATAGACCCAATTGTTGACTCGACAGCGGGATGTGAGACCATCTGTTTCCTGGATGCATATTCGATGTACCACCAAATCATGATGGAAAAATCCAACCAACTCGTGATATCTTTCATCACACCGTTCGGCTCTTACTGCTACATAACGATGCCCTTCGGCCTCAAGAACGTTGGCCTGACTTTCCAACGTTGTATGCAGTGGTGTTTCGACCACCTGATCGGCCACACGGTCGAGGCCTATGTGGATGACATCGTTGTTAAGTCCAAGAAAGTCAACAAGCTTGTCGCCGACCTTGGGCATGTTTTCACCAAGTTACGTGTGAACGGCATCAAACTCAACCCCGAAAAATGTATTTTCAGGGTGCCGAGGGGCATGCTCTTGGAGAAGAATGGCGTTAGTCGCTAAGCTATGCAGCAGGTAGGAAGGCATGGAGGTGATGGAAGCGAAGGGAAGAAGCGGGCCTCAGCACCCGGGGTTAAATAGGTGAACCGTCCAAGGGAATGAGACCTGAATTGACTCCAAGAAACCGCATGTGATCCACCAGAGGTAAACCTCTTAACTCCACATCTCGTGAAACACACAGACGTAGTTGCTCCACGCCACCCCGTAACTCCACTTCTCCCCACCGATTCTCTGGCTTCATCTCCACTCAATGACTCTCAGACTTTGTGGTCCCGCAACCCTCATTATTCAAGTGGAGAAATCACGCCCACGATAGCCATGCTATCCCCAATTCGGGTAGTGGGAGGACGGTTCAAAACAACCAAAACTCCACGCCCGCTTTGTCTCTTCTAAGTTAAGGAAGCGGACCCAACCGTCCGGGGCTCCTCGTTTCTCATGCCTGGATTCTCCCACGAAGGCATCTGTATCCGCAAGAAAGGGAGTAGGACAACCGAGGCAGACCTCGACTGACCGCGTCTTGCAGCAACAACTTGACCATGCCGGATCGGGTCGACATTGGCGGTGGCGTGGCGAACCACGACTTGATCGCCCCAGGTCAGCGTTGTCGACCCTAGGTAAGGTGGGATAAGAGGCTAAAAATTGCCTCAACGGCCCAAGAGCTTGAGGTTCTAGAACAATGTAAACTCTCAACTTCCCACACTTCTTGAACATAGGCACAATATTTGAAACCCACTCTAGATATCGACAAGGCCTAACAAAATTTGCATCATATAACCTGGTGATTTCTTCCTTGATATCATCATAAATCTTAGGATCGACTCTTTGTGGCACTTGCTTGTATGGTTGATATCCAGGTTTAATGGGCAGCCGATGTTCAGTAATAGATTGGTTAAGACTGGGCATCTAAGAATAATCCCAAGCAAAACAATCCCAATACTCATTTAATAATTTTATTAATTCAACTTTGAAATCTTCATCTAATTTCTTACTGATAATGTCAGTCTGGGCTTATCACCCTCTCCTATATCGATATCTTGTAGCTCGTCGGCCGACATAAATCCTTTTCCCAACTTGCCATCTTCTACAAATTCTATTAGGGTGGCTATCAAAGAAATGACTTCGAATTTGATTGGTCCACCACCTCAAGACCCTGTGTAGTAATCTTAACATAATCTCCATACCAAATCCTACCAGACAAACACTCTATATCATCTACGTGCCATGGCGCCAAATCGGCCGATGCAACATTGACGGATTCATCGGCCGGGACCACCTCAACTTGATCGTTGATACACTAGACAAGAGATTGGTGCATGGTTGATGGTATTCAACAATTAGCATAAATCCAGTCACGGCCTAGCAACAAGTTGTAGGTTCCTTTCCCTTCAACAACAAAGAAAGTAACCGGCAAAGTTTTACTGTCGATTGTGAGCTCCACATTCAAGACTCCTTTAGCAGCTACAGTGCAACCACCGTAATCTCACAAGACCATATTAGTGTCAATCAAATCTTCCTCCATCTCACACAACTTCCTAACAGTAGTAATCGGCATGATGTTCACTACAGCACCTCCTTCGACCATCATCTTTCCCATCAGCATCCAAATGACAAAACCTTTTAAGTACAAATCCTTAGTGCTGATGTTTAGATTCATCTGGTTTATCAAATATTGCTTGTTGTATATCAAATACTAGCTTTGGCGTGCCCTCTTCATCAGCAAATAGCTCTTCCTCTAAGGCCATGAATTCTTGAGGCAACATCATCACCATACTCACTGTAGCACTAGGTACCTACACCTGTGATTGCACTTTTGGCCTCAATACTTTCTTGGGCGGTTGATCATCACCTTCATCATAATAGTATTGACCAACACTCATCTATCTACAGCACATCCTCTAAACCCTACGCTTCTAATTTCTAGAGAAAGTACCAGAGGGACACCAGTGATCATTCTATTCCAGCTCCTCTTGCAATACTTTATCAACTTCTTCATCGAAGTCAGCCTCCTTCTCTGCTTCTTAGTCCTGAGTTGATCAAATGATGATACTCTATTTTGACCATCGACCAAGCCCACCGTCGACTTCTTGGGATTGACTTGCCGATGTTGATGTCGATGATCCCTTGGAGCTTCTCGATACATTTGATCTGCACATCTGCTGCAACCAGGACAATTGTTAATTGAAAGAAGTTTCATATTATGGTCCCAACAATACTGAAAAAACAGACACTCCCAATGCGGATCAAACTGTGACTCCTTCACTAATGAGGACATCACCATGCTGGATACACGCATATCATGGCCTTCCCCAAGTTACAAGTCGTCACCAACTCGGTCGTCGTGTTCGTCTCGGATTCAGCCGACACCCCTTTACGGTTTTGATGATATCTCCCACATCCGATATCCAAACAAGGCGTTCTTTAATGCGTTGGAAAGGGGACGACAATGCAGTCATCTTGTTTCTGGTCCTAGCTCCAGAAGGGTCGTGAGTCATGCTGTGTGACCATGACAAGGTGCTGCACCACCTATTTTGGGCCAACTCTGCCATGTATCATGTCGGGCCTTAAGCCCATGTTGTAGGCGCCCCCCCTGGTCGCCCCCAACCCTAGGATGCCCCTGGTTCCTCCATAAACTCAGTAGCCACCGTCTTTTAGTTTCGGGTTTTGTTTAGTTCAGTTTTCTTGAGAGAAACTTGATCAAATTATTGTAACTATGACAACAAGTCCTTTTACAGTAATCTAGGGCCCCTGTTCTTATTCTACACCACTGTGATGATTAGTCCTTTTATGTTCAGAGCTTGAACCTTTCCTTGTGACTCGCTTCATCCATATTTGCAATTTCAGATTACGTGTTTATCCTTTCTTGCTTATGTTCTCGATTTTGCTTGCAGGAACAATCAAGTTGTGCTTGGTGTAATGGTTGCGTGGTTGGATCATGTCTGATTCAAGCCATCTCATCGATGTCGAGTTCCCAAATTCGAGTTTATCCCCCTACCTCTTGGAAGATTGGGCCATATCTACATCAAGTGGTATCAGATTCCTAGGTTCCCCGTGAGGTATTATCGTGTTTTTCCCCTTTAGATTCATTTGTGTTCATCACCTATTGTGCACGAAAAAGCCAACAAAAAAATTATCCCCACTATACCAGACATTGTTTAGCCTTTGCATAATTTAATTTCAGAGTCTGTGGTGTTGAGTTTGTGTTCTAGTCAAGTTTAGTTGCTGGCTAGAATTTGTGTTTCGATTCGGTTTGTGTTTTAATCTCCGCTGCACACCACCGTTTTTCCTCATCCATTTCAACCACCATCACCATCGTGTTTTCCATTGGATTCACCATCGTGTCACCCACCCACCCCCCACAATCCGTTGCCAACAAAAAAACCCTACCCGATTCTATTTCTGTCCCCCCCCCCCTCACCCCTCAAACCCTATCTTGACCTACCTTCGGTAAAACAGGCATAACTTTTCGCTCGTTGCTCCGATTGGGCTGAAATTTTTATAGCAGATTCTTGACTCAAAGTTGAGGTGACCCAAACTTGGCTACGCCCTGTGTGCCCTCGTCAAAAACTTCAAAAAAATCAGGAAAAATAGAAAAAAAATTGTGAAGTCAAACTAGCATTTTTGGTGAAACTTTGAGATTTTGCCTACGCTTTGTTTCCCCTCTGTTTGAGTTGAAACTTCTTGTGGTTCCTTCCTTTATGTTCCTCTATCATAGAAAAATAGTGGAAAAATCATAAAAAAATCAAGATTCTGATTTGATCCTTGCTGCCTTTGCCATTGTTCGCTATCACAACTGTTTTTGAACATGATTCTTTTGCCAGCAATTAGGACACTACTTTGGACATTTATTCAGTGCTACTATTTGTTATTGAATTGTGTTCCACTGACATACATATTAGCCTTTCAAGCTATACATATTGCAGCACAGGTTTCTTCCTTGCAACTGTTATACCCAAGTTTGACTATAGATTGTGCCGTCGTATTGGCTTTGGTAAGAATACTTGCAAGATTGTGATACATTGCTTCTGATATTGTTTCCCACTTTCAACACCCTCTGATAGCTGCTAGTAGATAGGGCTAATCCTTTTGTGTAGTCTTGTCTTTTGCTTTTAACCATGTCAGGGAAAGGGACACCTGCAGATTTGGAGTCCCCTATAGACTTCAATGATTGCGTGTCCAAGGTCAAGCTTACAAAGCTTCTTGCAGACCAGTGTATATTCATGGAAACGAAGTTTGCTGAGTTGACAAGCCACATCAACTCTGTTGCCAACCGAATTGAGGATGTTGAACGGTGACCTCCACCTCAATCAGCTGCTGATGATGATGATTTTGACCGTGATGCAGACCGTCTTCACCATAATCGACACGGTATGGGAGGTAATAACAATCATGGTAATACTGATACTTTTGTTAAGCTAAAATTTAACATTTATACTTTTGCTGGTAGTGCTGATCCTGAAGCATACTTAGATTGGGAACTTGCTGTTGAATAGAAATTTAATTCTCATTTAGTTCCTGCTGAGCATAGAGTTAGACTTGCTACTAGTGAGTTTACGAGTTTTGCTCTATTTTGGTGGAATGATCTTCGCAATATAAATGCTGCTATATGCAACACTTGGCCTGTTTTGAAACAATGCATGAAATCTCATTTTGTTCCTCCTTATTACCAACATGATTTATGTTTGAAATTACAATCTTTAACATAGGGTAGTAAAACTGTAGAGGAATATTATCAGGAATTGCTTATTGGTTTAGCACGTTATGATATAGATGTTGAGACTAGTGCTAGATTTTTTGGTGGTTTGAGCCGTGATATCCAGAATATTGTTGACTATAAAGAGTGGAATAGGTTCAGCCAATTGTATCATATTGCTCTTAAGGCTGAACGAGAAGTACAGGGACACCTTCCACAACATTCTTGCAGGTCCAGCACTGAGCTATCTATCCAGCAGCGCACTGGAGTAGAGAACTTGAAGAGTCATGTTGCTAAGCCACCAGCAACAACTCTTCCACTTGCGCCTGCTTCTGAAGCGCAATCATCTAGTGTGTAGCATCAACACCAAAAGAAGGCTGCTATTCCGGTGCTAGGAGTGGCTCCTCCACCACCATTATTTGCCACCACTGCAAGGGCATGGGACATGTCATGAAGGATTGCCATAGTCGTCTGCTTTCATCGCTACCGCTGATGGGTATGAAAGTTGTAGTGATGTTAAAGATGAATTTGCTCGTATGCCTAACCTTGTTACAGATTCGACGGAGGAGAAGGAGACTACCGCTATTGATTCCATTGCTGCCACCGCGGGTTTTCCTAGCCTCATTGTACAGCGTGTGTTGACCACTCAGGTGGGACGAGAGGAAGAACAACAACGCAACAATTTATTCTACATGTACCTCATTGTCGTGGACTGCCGTGTTCTCACCATTATTGATGCTGGGAGCTGTAACAACTTGGTAAGTTCTGATTTGATAAGCAAAATTCGCTTGACCATGCATGCACTACATCAGCCCTACCACATCAAATGGTTCAACAATAGTGGTACGGCACAGGTGACTCGGTCAGCACGCATATACTTTTCAGTCGGTTCTTATCATGACTATGCTGATTTTCATGTTGTACCTATGTAAGCATGTTCGTTTTTATTAGGCCGTCCATGGGAATAAGATACGGATGCTGCCCACCATGGTAGAACTAATACATATACTTTCATGTATAAGGACAGAAATATTACTTTGTGTCCATTATTGCCTGCTGATATTAGAAATCATTTTAAACTGCTTGCTGAAAATACTGAGAAAAAACATGATAACAAAGAACTTTCTGATGTTAAACATAAGCCTATTCAGTTAAAGAGAGGTGCTTTTCTTGCTATGACATCTACTATTGCTGAACTTTGTGATAATCATGATGCACCTTGCTATACTATGCTTTGTCGTAATATATCTTCTATCAATTATCATATATCTTGTACTTTGCATTCTGCTAGTACTAACCTTTTGCAGGACATTGATGATGAGATGGAGTCGAGGGCGACTCTGATTCAAGAGGGGGAGGATGATGAGGACATCACCATGCTGGATACGCGCATATCATGGCCTTCCCCAATGTACAAGTCGTCACCAACTCGGTCGCCGTGTTTGTCTCGGATTCAGCCGACACCCCTTCACGGTTTTGATGATATCTCCCACATCCGACGTCCAAACAAGGCGTTCTTTGATGTGTTGGAAAGGGGACGATGACGCCGTCGTTTTGTTTCTGGTCCTAGCTCCATAAGGGTCATGAGTCATGTTGTGTGACCATGACAAGGTGTTGCACCACCTATTTTGGGCCAACTTGGCCATGTATCATGTCGGGCCTTAAGCCCATGTTGTGGGCGCCCCCCTGGTCGCCCCCAACCCTAGGACGCCCCTAGTTCCTACATAAACTCAGTAGCCGCCGTATTTTAGTTTTGGATTTTGTTTAGTTCAGTTTTCTTGAGAGAAACTTGATCGAATCATTATAACTGTGGCAACAAGTCCTTTTACAGTAATCCAGGGCCCGGTTCTTGTTCTACACCACTGTGGCTATTAGTCCTTTTGTGTTCAGAGCTTGAACCTTTTCTTGTGATTTGCTTCATCCATATTTGCAATTTCAGATTGCGTGTTTATCCTTTTTTGCTTGTGTTCTCGATTTCGCTTGCAGGAACAATCAAGTTGTGCTTGGTGTAACGGTTGCGTGGTTGGATCGTGTCTGATTCAAGCCGTCTTGTCGACGCCGAGTTCCCAAATTCGAGTTTATCCCCCTACCTCTCAGAAGATCAGGCCATATCTACATCATTCACTTCCCTATCTCTCTTCTTTTGGTACCGTTTAATGAATGTCTCTACGTTGTCAATACCATCCATGTTAACATTTGTAGGGAATGGATGTCCATCAATCTTCATGGTGCCCTTGGTAAACATTATTTTACCATGTTCAATCACTGATTGAATCTGTCTCCTGAACACCTTGCAATCATTAGTATTATGAGACGGTGAATTGTGCCACTTGCAGTATCTTGTTTTTTTCAACTCTTCAGCAGGTGGAATCACGTGGTTGGGTGGCAATTGAATATGCTTCTCCTATAACAACATGTCAAATATCTTGTCGGCCTTGGTTATACTTTTCTTCTGGCTCATTCTGCTTTATCCAATAACACAATAAGACATTCTTGTTTCTAGTCCACTCAGCCATGTCGACATATTCAGTTTCTTCCTCAGATTCAGAATCATAATCATTGTAATTGAATTGAATCGGCATTGATTGTGGCCCTTGAGTCAGGCTCTCAAACTCGGTCGAGGGAAACTTTTCTCTTAACGGTGCAACTAAACCATTGAACGCAATTTATGCCATCTGTTTATCTATTAATTGTAGACTAAAACACTTGTTGCGTACCTCCCTAAACCTCTGCATGTAATCATGCACATACTCACCAGCTTTCTATCTCACAGCAATCAAGTCTAACAACCTTATCTCTCTTGTTTTAGCGAAGAAGTACTTATAAAATTTCTATTTGAGATTGGCCCATGTGATAATTGAGTTCGGGGGCAATGATGGGAACCATGAGAAAGCTAATCCAGATAGAGATAAAGGAAATAGCCTGATTCTCAAAGCTTCTGTAGCACCTGCTTCACCACATTGCACTGAGAATCGGCTGATATGCTCAATAGTAGTAGTATTATCTTGTCCAGTGAACTTAGTAAACTTTGGTGGCCTGTATCGACTCGGCATAGGAATCAAATCATAGCTAGGTGGATATGGGGGTCGATACATGTAAGTCTGCTGCTTTGGCTTCAACCCGAACTTCTCTCTCATTACTTCAGCAATCTTAACCGCCCAATCATCAGTCGAGACATTGGCATTGGGAACAGCCAATGCAAAACCAGATGTTGGCCTCTATGGGGCTGTTGCGAATCAAAATTAGCAACTGTGTGTTGGCCTCCTAATTCTCCTGGCAGCGCAGCCATTGATGGCATACCAAAATGCTCAGCTCTGTGTTAGGTGTTGTACCATATGTCACATTTGGCTCTGATCTCTCTTGTCTGTAATGCTACAGCTGTGTCTACAGTCATCCTCTGTAGAATGATCCTGGGACCAGACCCAGGTGATCTCCCTGTGCTGCCACCATTAGTATTCTTTAGGGGTGGAGTGGCACTTTTAGGCGCTGGTCCAGAACTCGTTGTAGTACTTGTACTTGGTACCTGTTGTTTGGATCCTTCAATGGCCGGATGAGGGATATTTCTAGTAACGCAGAAGAACATCAGCCCATGGGCTGGATCATCATAAACACAACCTTCCACCGTCTGTATGATCAAAGCCCTGAAAGTGTTAACCAGCATAGCTGACTATTCGACATGGCTGCATCAATCACTTCTGTCAGCTTATTTGCAGGCTGCTTATCCGATTCATCTGTGATGATAAAAGGATCTGGCAGATTTCCCTTCTATATAACTTCATGCCTAGGTTTGCCAAAAGTTCTCAACAGGAGGTTTTCATACTACTTAACTCTTTCATCCACCTATGCCTTCAAGTCATCACTCAGATCATCCCTCTTCACATGCAGCATATTTTACCCTTTCAAATCCCCACTAATATCGACTTTTGTTGGAGGATTCAAAGGGAGCTTAGGAGGAGGATCCTTAGGCATTTCAGACATGATGCTAAACTTGAAGTTCTTGGTCCCACCAGGCGTGCCAAAAAACGTGTTTACGCGAAAATTATACGCGTGACCTGAGAGATTTTCTTGACTCTAGTGCAGGCTCAATACGAACAACCGGGGCGTGCCAGTCAACTTTCCCTGCAAATCGACAAAGAAACAAACAGCCAAATTTTACGGGTCACCGGCCCAGGACAGGCTGATGAAGAAAGCTGATAGTCACTGTTCATGAAAACTAGTCGATGGCTATGAACTCAAATAAAATTTGAAAATAAATAATTGGCTAATTTGTATTGGCTTATCGGCAAATCATTAAAGAGTATTAAATATCACATAAATAGCATCAATAACAATTAAATTGATAAAGCAAAGTCGATAGATCTATAATAAACGTGCTAGTCTCGCTCTGTCAATGAAGAAAAGTCGATAGAACTACAGTGATCATGCAAAGACTCTCCCTGTCGATAGTGCTGAGTCGATAGATATGGTAGCTGGTATTGCAAATATGCCTCAAAATCATAGATCTAATCTTATTAAATAAAGGGGGCAATCGACTTCTAAGAATACAATAATAAACAGGTAAAACACTAAGAAGTCGATCAAACCGTGATAACCTATCAGCTCAATGTCCCAATAGAACTCTATCGACTCTACCCACAATCGGTCCCTACCTAGTTCTATCAACTTAGCGAGAGGTCAAAGTTGGTACAGCCTCGCTGACTGGAGCAGATCGAACATAATCGAGACAGTGCCCAAACAAAGCAAATAAAACTAAATATGTTCCAATTATAGATAAAATCGATAGAGTGATTCGAATAGCAGATCTAAATCAAGCTTATAAAATCTTCTAAAAACCACAATAGATCGGACCTAACCGAGACGGTATTGCAACTCAAAGTTGATAATATATGCAAAATCAAGAACTAATTACCGGTAACTAGCAATTCTAACGATAACAACTAGAATATCAAATTAATGAGAAAGTACTAGTTGAAGTCGATAGAATTACCGAGGTTGACTAATCCAAGTCGCTCGCTGAGATCAGAGCTGATGCAGCACAAGTGACATGAGGAAGTCGTCGAGGAAAGATTTGGCGATGGGCTGAATTGTATTGAACAAAAGTGTTGTTTTTCGTACAGACCCTATTACTTATTTATAGCCCCGTGCAAGGGGTTCTGACCTGATTCAGTTAGGACTCTTTGGTTTCCAAACAAACCGACTAGAATTATTCCTAAACAAAATATAAACTAAAATAGAAAGAGAAAAAAATAACCCTACCAGGCTCACTTTATTCCCTCCAACCATTGAACTCCTTTTGACTTGGCCTATCCCAACTCCATGCCTCTGACCACTGGGACCGGTCCAAATTCCGGTGCCAACACATAGTTGATGGTAATTTTTTTCTGCACAGTCAATTTTTTCTATGATAGTGTGAGTGTGATTTCCATGGCAATGCTCAGAGGATGGCATTGCAAAGCCAATGCTCAATGTGATTTTTGTGCCAATGCTTAATGTGCCAATGTTCAGTGCAATTTTTCTTTGTTTGTGCAAGAACATCTCAATACAACCTATATTGCCTTGATGAAGCAATCTAATCATACAACCTATCTTGCTGCAGCGAGCAATTAGGAGATACCCAAAAAATCTAATCATTCAACCTATCTTGCTGCAGTGAGATTGTCTTTTAGTTTGCCTTCCATGTCGAATTATAATCAGTCCCAATTTGTTGTGTTTTACTAACCAGAATTGTTAACTTCCATTGATGGACTTTTTTGCTACTATGGCAGATGTCAACATTTGGATGTTGCAATTGTCGGCGGTGGCGGGATGAAGATGACAAATCCAACGATGATGATATATTGATTCTAGCTGGTCTTATTGAGGGTGCAAGAAGAAACAAATGTAAGAAGAAGTTCCGTGGTTTGTTGTCGGGACGTCAAAATGTCAAAAGAGACATTTTGGGAGAACATGAATGGATTTACCTAGCCTACTTTGCACTATACAACGACAAGCATTTTAGGAGGACATATCAGATGTCGAAGAACCTATTCTTGCGCATCATGGCTGCAGTTGAGACTCATGACAACTACTTCAGACAGAAGCCCAATACAGCTGGCATTCTTGGTGTCTCTCCCATTCAAAAGGTTGTTGCTGCTTTCTGTATGCTTGCATATGATCCGCCAACTAGTTCTCTAGATGACTACATGAGGATGGAGGAGACCACAATCCTCAAGTGGCTAAAGCATTTCATGAGAGATGTTGGGTGAAGGGTACTTGAGAGCTCCCTATGCTCAGAACTTGCAAGATTGATGGTAATCAACAACACAAGAGGGTTCCTTGGTATGTTGGAATATGTGCATTGCATGCACTCGAAATAGGAAAATTGTCCAATTGCTTAGAAAGGGTCAGAAATGGGGCATAAGGATGGACCAACAATGATCCTTGAAGTTGTTGCCTCTCAAGACCTATGGATTTGGCATGTTTTCTTTGGTCTTCTTGGTTCTCTCAATGATCTCAATGTCGTGCATTGCTCTCCACTTTTTTCAAAGGCTTACTTCAGGTACACCACCTAAAGTGAAATACACGGTCAACGGGAACAAGTAAAACATGGGGTACTATCTTGCCGATGGGATATACCCAAGCTAGGAAACATTTGTGAAAGGTTTCCAAAATACATAGGGGAACAAGAAAATTAACTTCATAGTGGCACAAGAATCAGTGAGGAAATATGTCAAAAGAGCTTTTGGGGTACTCCAAAAGTGATTTGCCATGGTTTGAGGTCCAGCAAGATGGTGGAGTAAGGAGGATATTTGGTACATAATGCAAGCATGTATTCTGTTGCACAACATGATAATTGAGGGTGAGCGAGGTGAGAAAGAAGATTTCAACTACTATCAAGATCTATGTGGTCCTCGTGTGCTGACACCTGAAGACTATGAAAACAATGATCCATTGGTACTTGAGGAGTTTCTCAAGATATATGATGAGATTGAGGACAAGTCATCACATGAGCAACTCTATAATGACCTTGTAGAGCATTTATGGGTAATTCATAGTTCAAGATAGTTGTGTATCATATACAATGGAATAAATGATATCTTTGTCAACATTATGTATGTTAAAAACTTGTATATCATGTATAATGAAATAAATGATATCTTTCTCAAGCATTATGTATGTCCAAAAACTTGTGCATCATGCATAACGGAATAATGGTATCTTTCTCATGCATTATATATGTCACCATGTCAATAATTTAAGAATACATCATATTATGTGACCATGTCAACAACTTAAGAATACATCATAATCTATGATCAAGTCAATAACTTAAAAATACGTCATAATGTGTCACACGAACCCACTAGCACTACCATCATCGCCTATACTTGAATTGACTAAGGCAACCTTTGCATT
This sequence comes from Eleusine coracana subsp. coracana, assembly GCA_032690845.1. Classification (NCBI taxonomy): domain Eukaryota; kingdom Viridiplantae; phylum Streptophyta; class Magnoliopsida; order Poales; family Poaceae; genus Eleusine; species Eleusine coracana. Next base: position 34,932,903 of record CM064428.1, on the reverse strand, counting down.
TGTGATTTTTGATATCTTAGCCAACACATGTCTTTTGTTGAGCATCCATTATGGATATATCACAAAACATAATCTCATGCTCTAGTCTCCACTCCTTGATCTCTAGTCCTTGTTGCTTGAGCATCATATCCTTGTCCCGTCGCTCTTTCTTCATCCTATGTTCTTTGGTCTTCATTTGTAGCAAAGTTTGCATCATCTAGTTGTACTGATTCTCCCCTTCATTTCTTTTCATCTTCTCTATAGATTGCTTCCTACTAGGAGGTCGAGCTCTCTTGGCAGGAGGAGGGATGGAAGAGTTTTCTCATCCTTGTCCTTCATCTTCTTCATGTGAACTTCCAAGGAGGTCCAGGACGGATGGGTCAATCTCTCTTGATCTGGTTGGCTTCTGACTAGATGCAAACTTCTCGATATGCCTAACCTAAAGCCAGCAATGGATGAATTGAAAAGATTTACCCTTCGCGTCACTTCTGACACATAGTGCTTAAGCTTTCTTCATCTGTACAAAAGAGCAAGTGTATGATTAGTTATGTACCAATGATTAGTTATGTAGCTTCCTTCATCTCCAAAAAGAGACTGAGCTTATGTGTTCTTTGTGTGTGGCACACCACTTGTGTGGCGTTGTTCAACTTCCTCAAAAAATTCTTAAAACCTCATGCAATCCTTAATTATGCATGAGCATCAATGCTCAAGTGAGTTAGAACTCCCTTGTGAGTGGAAGTGTGCCATGATTTGCAATATGTGACAAGTAATTGACTTTGGTTGATTCGGTGTTTGATTTGAAATGTGAGAATCTGGGGATTGCATGAGTTTGTGCATGTCATGGTGTTGATTAACCGGAGTTGGTGAAGATGTTGGAGAGTTTGTAGGAGATGGGAAATGTGTTTGCTGTTCTCATGATGTGTAGGTCACTGGAGTCAACTTGGCAGTCAACAGCGAGAGGATCGGGCACAAGTAGGAGACTTGGGGCTGGACGATCGGAAGGCCGGGTAAAGTCAAGGGTGATCCATACAGTACACGTGGAGAGGCAACAAGCACAGACGGTTTCAAGGTTGAGCCTCAAAACGATGGAGGTGATGAAAATGGTGTGTTGACCAAGTCAAGAAAAACGGGATGCCGGTGCAAGTGCAAGGGGGCCCAATGGAGCAGGATCAGGAGAGACTTGCCGGTGGTCAGGATCGCGGGACAAGGTGACACGCGTTGACATCGAGAAGTTGCGCTTTGAGAAGCGTGCAAGGCGGTTTCCCGGTTTGGGCCTCAAAACTGGTGGCGGCAATTAGAGGTGCACGTGGAACCATAGCGGAGCTTGCGTCGAGGCAAAGCAAAGTTGTGAAGGGCTCAATGGCGTTCGGGCAAAGGAAAAAGAGTTGGATAGTTTTGCCCCTGGTGGTAGGTGGCAATGTGCTATAGGTCAAGGGTAGAGTTGCCTTAGACCCCTAGGCCTATATAAGGAGAGGTAGGGTTGGTGGAAAAGGAGTCTTTTTTCCCTTAGCCTTGCTAGGTCTTCAATTCAAAGTGCTAGAAGAGGTCTTCATGTTTTAGTGGAGAGGAGAGGGTATGTGAGAGACATCTCTTTCTCTTCCAAACAATGGAAGGAAGAGGGTGGCCTGCTAGCCATGTATCTATGTATCTTTACTTGATGAATCAATGATATGAGATTCAAATTCATGCTCAAGTTTTTCCTCTCTCCCTAAATCCCGAATTTCCCTTTTTTCTCTATTTTCAGAGCTATTTTCATGGGAATTTTTTAACTCACTTTTGGTTGAGTTTTTGGGGCGGATTTCTTGGAGATCTTGGTGCTATGATGAGCTAGAACAATCCTACATGGATCCTTGACCGAATTAAGAGCTCTGGCACCTTCAAATTGAAAGAATTCTCAAGTTTCCCTTCTTTGGTGTTCTTGGCACAAGATCTGAAATTCGTGACGATTCCTTGTGTGATTTGAGTGTATCTTGTTGGAATAGGGTTGTGATATGTTGAGGATTACATGATCCAAAAATCGCATATTTTGGAGATCATTTGTTTGAGTTTTGGTGAGATTATCGGAAGAATCACGATAGTTTTATGTTCTATCGGGGGTCGATCGGCACTGCCGATCGCCTGGACCGACACTGCCGGTGTGTCAGAACCCGGATCAGCACTATCGATGCCATGACCGGCACTGTCGGTCGGCACTATCGGTGGCTTGGGTCCAAACCCCGCATCAACACTGCCGATGGACATGACCAGCACTGTCGATGCCTATGATCGACATTGCCGATGGTAGTCCATTGAGTCTATTTTGAGTGTTGTTCTTTGGTAGTCTTCAGTCCTAACTGTTTTCTTGTGTTTGTTGTATTCTCTTCCGTTGTACTAGTCATTCTTAGGGTTAGCACATCACAAGTTGGTGTGTGTAACCTTTGTGACTTTCTTTAGGGTTGGGTTCGTTTGATTTTGGGACATAGGCCAAGTTCTTGTGAAGAATTTTAATTGGCTCCCATTCACCCCCCCCCCCCCCCCCCCGCCGCGCTCTATGGTCACCTTCTCGGTCCTTCAAACCTAAAGCAAATGCATCCTACAAAGCATCAAAAGACAATATCCAGATTAATATTACAAAAAATGCAATTGTTCACATTGCTACAAATGCAATTGTTCACATCGTTAATGCTCTATATAGTAATTGTTAATACGCAAACAAACTAATTCTCCATATGCAATCGTTCACATTGCTCTATACAGTAATTATCAATACACAAACAAGTTAATTTTCCATATGTAATTCTTCACAATGCTACAAATACAATTGTTCAATCTACCTAGGCGGTCCAACAACAACGTCGAGGTGGTGGTTGCCCCAAGCGGCGAGGTTAGAGTACATCAGGCTCCACTCCAAGGCGGCGGTGTGGCTCGGTTGCTGGTACCATGACAGCGAGGAAAGCATGGTCGGATCAGAAAAGCACGACCGCTGAGTCTTGCTGACGTAGCGGGGTGGAAGTTGCTAGGCATGGAGCCAAAGGCGGGCGTCGTGGGTCGTCGTGGAGGAGGCTGCGGCCGGCGTCAGGGCCAAGGCTAGCAGTGTCATCCTTAAGGAGGCCATGACCGAGGGGGCGACATGGGGGTGCCGCCACCATGGACCTTCGGATCTGCCGCCGCCTGTTCCATCCTGTAGATCCCGTGACGGGGGCCTAGAGGAGCCGGTGGGGTGGCGCGATGGAGAGAAGGCGGCAGGGCAGCACGGGGGAGAGGAGGTGTCGGGGTAGTGTGTGGGAGGTGGAGCACCGCGTGGCTGGGCGGTACGAGGAGAGGAGGTGCTGGGGAGAAGAATCAATGGGGAGGGTGCTAGGAGAAGAGTCGATGGGGAGGGGGAGGCATGACCACGTGGCAGAGAAGAGGCTAGGGGGGGGGAGGGCGGGCGGGCGACAGAGGTGGCTCGTCGACAACTTAGATTCGAAAGAGAGCAGGGAGAAAAGGGGGGGGGGGGGGGTTGGGCCCCACTGGCAACTGTGTTTTTTAGAGGGAGTAGGAGGTTCCCAAACTTGTGGCTGTAAGGTGGCAATTTAGTAATCCATGCAGAGCAGTTTATTTTCCTCAGCATGCAAATTTTGGAGTTGGGGCCCAAGTCCCACTCGAGATGCTCTAATGGACTATTTCCGTCAACAATGTTGATATTTTTAATGAGCAATGCTACAAGTCTAACCCAATTTATCTAACCAGGGTCTAACTAATTCCACTCTCTTGGTTTGTAATAATAGTTCAATCTGCCTCGTGCAGCTTACATGTGCAGCCATGGCTAAGCAGGCATGAGCGGCCTTGTGCGTTGTTTTAGTAACTTCACCATGGTTTCCTGCAGTTCACGATATTGCTGGGGGAGTTCACCCGTATACCCGAAACAGATATGGTAACCTTGTTCAGTTTGTAACTTCAATCATCAATGATGTCCCCCAATCGCGTGGATAATTAAAGAATTAAAATTTCTTGATATTAAATAGTTGGGGTGCTTGTGCAAATGAAAAGAACTGCTAATAACGTACTCCAACTTTCATTTGCACTTGTGGATAAAGAATAGAGTATGTCTGAAATTTTTGTGTACTTTCAGATTATTTTAGTTTACCTCTATTCTGTCGAACCTAGTTATTTGCAAAGCTTGGGGTTCTGCATTCTTACGTGCACCTTTATAGCTGTCAATTCTTGTTACACTCGCCTAGTCTGGCCTCTACTGGATACTGAATGTGTTCTCTCCCAAAGTGACTTGGATGTATTCTCTCAGGATTCTTATCAGCTGTAGTAGAATTTGCTGGGAAGGCCGAAATCATCTGGGCTAGATGTATCATTCAGGAGTACAGATCCTCTGCAGTTGTTCATTAGCAATGGCTGACCCACATGTGAGCCACTGTTAATGTTAATGCTCAACTGTAGTGGATTCGGCTTCACCCGAAAAGTTTCTGACGCACAGTGTTGGCGAGGATGCTGAATCTGACCTGGCTGAAGAAATGACAAAAGGTATTATTTTATTGCAATAAATTTGACAGGGAAAATCCTAGTTCTCAGCTAGAGTAAATATCACTTACATGAGCACTGTAAGCAAGGAGGAAGGAAACCTCTGCAGAATGAAAGACCACTCCATACATATTGCTCGCATGTGGTTGTTACACGGCAGCTTTATGCCACATAGTTACAAAGCAGCATCACCTTTTGCTTGATGGGACCGAAAGAACATGAGCCGATGTTGTGTTGGCTACTTAAACATCAATCTCTACTCTAGTGAAGCGTATAGCTGCATATGCAATCACTCCCTAACAATGAGCAGCGAGCCGAAATAAACTGTTCAGAAAGGATCTCTATGGTACCAACGAAAATAACTCCACTTCTTCTATGTCAGCAATACCCAATGTTGGTGAGGAAGAAAGGAGAGCTGATGGAGACTACAATGCTTCGTTGTTTGACAGGCGAAAAGACGCCCCAAAACAGGGTCCATTAAAGTGTGTAAATGTCATGTAGCATAATCTATACTTTGCTAATGTAATGTAACAGTACCGTTGCCTTAAACCCCTGACAACGAAACAGAGTATTATATTTGTCTGTCAGCTTAGGAAAGGCCAATTGGGAGTTTGGGACCCATGTTGGGTGTCTAACTACTTTCTTCAGACCAGAGAAAGATTCCTGAAGCGGCAGCTACTATACCACTGGCACTAACTCTCATTTTTCACCTCTTTCACTCGGTGACTGCCGTTGCCTTCCCAACCTACACGGATCTATGCTCCAATCTAATCGCTTTGCAGCATATGTTTGTTGGAGATATGCCCAAGAGACAATACGGATTTGATCCGTATGTGAGGGTCATACGGATATTGATCCGTATGAGGAATTAGTCCACTAATGGGCCAACTAGTCGAGGCCCATTAGAAGGGTCTATTTAAGTGGAGGAGGGGCTTAAGGCGCAGGTGATTCCACCAGTCCTTAACCCTAGCCGTCGTGCTCCTCTTTCTCGCCCACAAAACCCTAACCGTGTTGCCGGTGCTAGCACGCCGCGCACGGTGCTCCAACACCGTACGTGTGGATACCGCGAGGAGGCGCTGCTGCTGCTGCGGTGCCGACGGCTGGACTAGAAGGAGACGATTGACGTGATCGACTACTTCCTCTACACCGACGCGCGACTACGTTGGATCGAGCTGCTCCAACATTCGCTTCCGCTCCGCCTGCGCGTCTAGTGGTAACGATCCATGATCCTCTCTTGCAAGGTTTCCTGGTTGAACGGTAGAAATTTTATATGCTATCGTAGCCTACCCGTTCCCCAACAATGTTTTCTTCTTTTTTTTACAGCATATGTTTTAAGAGATCTTTTATTGTATTTTGCAAATAACGTGGACCATCCGTTGCTATAAATCTAATGGTACACAATCAAAGGTACCAATTAAAAGGTATGTAACTATTGATGGAGTTACTCAAGTACTAAGGATAAAAAAGTAATTTCATTTGATATCTAATACCGAATTAGCAGGATGAAAAGTCTACAGGGAAAACAATCTTGCACCCTTTTACTTGCATTGTTTTATTGTCATCTAGGTTGTTTTGATTTTTTTCTTGAACAGAGCCAAGAACACATCCATGGCCCTAGGTGGTCATGGCGAGGCGCTGCTGGCAAAGATGTTGTGTTTTAAATATGAACGTGCTTGCTATGATATTTATTGGATTCATTACTATTTACATGTTGATGCATCCAGATTTTGCATTTCATATTTTAAGATTAACAAGTGTTGATGCATCTAGATTGCAATTTATGGTTTCATCCAATCTTTCAATCTGGTTGTGTTGACTAAGGCCCTGTTTGGATCCAGTTTAGATTCTTAAAATCTAATTTTTATTTTAAAATTTTAGAATCCCTAATAAATCTAGGTGGTGACATTTGGATACTGATTAGATTCTTAAAATCCAAAGTACAATGAGTTTTTTGGCATATAAAATTTGGCTCTAGCTGTGTATAACCAGATTATGAAATTCTTAAAATCTTGGTTTCTAGATTTTAGAATTTGATAAAAATTCTGCTCCATTTGAAGAACTTAGGAATTCTAAAATCTGGATCCTTGAAATCTAACTGGATCAAAACAGGGGATAATATGATGTGCATCTCATGCTAGTTGGAATGACGCCTCTGCTGTAACTTTAGATAGTGAGAACCATGACCATGAAGGATTGAAAGGAGGAAGAGTAGGACACAACCGTCGGAATTGTAGGCATTTTGTTGGATAATTTGCACCATATTACTATGTTATATTTAGAATCTTTTACAAGTTTACTGTGAGAGAATATTGGCTGATGTAATATTACAGAAAATTTTTAAGGATCCATTATGGGAATGTCTTTAATGAAACTTTTCTCAATGTGGGAGTCAGTTATCGTGTAAGGTGTCATTTATTATATATATTAAGAAATCTTATATTATTGATTTTTCTGGTGACCATTTATTCATACTCGAGCAAGTCCTTCAAAAAAATCATGTTGTGCCCCATCTCAATGAGTAACTCGATACCATATTGCTTAAATATTACTCTCATTGTCCTAATTTAATTGATATTTTTAAAGATCGGCATGGAAATTAAGGAGAAGTGTAAAAGATAGTTGCATAGAAAACAAGGAGTAAAGAGATAGAGATAAAGGTATATTGGGAAGAGAGAAAGGTACATCGGAAAGTGAGAATTCCAATTATTTTAGGAAAACTAGAGAGGGTTAGAATACCAATTATTTTGAGACGGAAGGAGTAGTGACTAGTACTAAAATTATATAGTCAAATAGATAATTATGTAAGAAGAAATATAACAATCATTAACGTACAACGGTTAAACAAATTATGCAAAACATAATCTTAAAAAAAAACTTAACCTACGGGGGGAAGAAACCCTCCAATGGCATTTTACTAAGGAGAAGAGTTCCTCACGCAGGCCGAGAAAACCACCGAACCCATCCCCTGCCCCAACCATACATAGGGACTCAGCTGATCGTGTGAGTTATGACGCGAGTCTTTACCTATGCTTTGGCTGAAGAGAGCGAAGGAATTTTTTTGCCAGGGATAAACCCTTGTGCGACACCCAAGTCGATCCCAGGGATCGAACTCGGATGGGCGAGCTGCCACTCGGACGCTCTGCCACTCGGGCGCTCTGCCACCGAGGCGCTGGCTCGTTTGCGCAAAACGTAATCTTAACCTCCCGTCATATTTGATTTGAGTCTGCTCCTAACGACAAATCCCTCTAATCCGATCAACTGAGTCATTGTCACATAAAGAAACTAAGCAATTATACGATAAATCAGTAAGTGATGACATATAATTTGTGCCGCCAGGAGTCTCCATATTATGCGCACAAGATTTCTTGCTCTAAATTTGAGGTCATCCTCGATGAAAGGCTCCTCACACACAGACAACAACCCAATCGTGTACATCCTCTATGTGTCTCTCATGACAAAGATAAGAACATAAATTCACATGAATCCTAAAGCGAATGAACGGAGAAAAAGTAAACACTCTCATCATTTAACAAAGGGCATTTAGTTAACGCGTTATTATCCACAGTCACCAGTTATGATAATTTTTATTTGGTATTTTATATTTCTCCTAATCAACAGTCTAGATTGAGATACCTCTTAATACTCCTAATTACCTTGCAAATACCGTAAAACATCTCATGTTTTGAAGAATGTACAATGCACACGATTTTCATTAAGAAGGTGCAAATAAACCACGAGAAAACCCAAGAGCAAGAGTGAGAAAACACCCAAGAACGAGCCAGAAAACTTGGCCGTAGCAACATGCAGTGATCCAGTCGGAATCTTTGCTCCTCGTGATCCTGCTGCCGGCTCCCATCGTTGCAATATATCTATGCGCTTCTCGACAGGTCGAAGTCCTTTTGATGCGCTGCTGGACCCGTGTATTCTATCCGCTCCGAAACAAGAGCATCAGCCTACTCCACATTACTAGTGGTCTAGTTCTTCTCACATGCATGTGCCCCTGCTCCGCTCTGCCGTCCGCCGGGCGCCGGCTATAATTTTCCTGGGAGCTCATCAACCGCATTCCTTCTCTCGTAACTATATATGGTCAAAGGCATCTTTGTCATGTAATGAGAATACCTGGAGTATGCAGTTGGAGTGCATTACTTTATGCAACAGAGCATAACTCTTTTTTTTATGTTAATTTATCCTTTAATGTATTTTGCACTTTTTGAACACAAAAGTTTGAGTTCATAAACATACTACGTGTTTCTGAAAACTATACAAAGTAATACTCCCTCCGTTCTAAAATTATTATCGCCATTCACTTTTTTCATTACCTTTAACCGTTCATCTTATTTAAAATATTTTAAAAATCATCATATATTTTTTATGATTAGTTTCATTACTAGATAAACTTATAATATAATCAATAATTTTATGTGTTTACGATAATTTTTTGAATAATACGAATGGTCAAAGTTTACGAAAAAAGTCAATGGTGATAACAATTTTAGAACGGAGGGAGTACCTATGTATAGAGACATAAAAACTGAAGCAGGAAAACATCATACATTTTGGAGAAGATAGAAATATCCTTCCACCGAGTTAGTTTCTAATTCCAAAACCGTAATCATTACTAGTAACTATGCTACATTTCCAGGAATTAGTTAAACCCAACTAGGATCTGCAAAACGGATGTGCAGTCTACATGAAATAAATCTAAAAAATCTAATAAGGTTACCAAATGTGTCGAACTTCTCTACTGTGGAAACACATGGCCAATTAATTCATGGGCTTTGAAGAGTTGCCAATCCCAGCCACACTTTCGTAAGATTTACATAGATAGATTGTTGATTTAAGGGTGGCATTCTTTGAATAAGAGTTTTTTTTTGTGTGTAATAAGAGAATAATTGCTGATTGAAACCTGCTTCTACTAGTTCAGTATAATTTAAAACTTTGTAATTTGTGTTCTACGTACCTAATAGTCACGTTTGAAGAAGCAAGAACACAAACTTGGCTAGGTTGAACATATTTTGTTGATTGTTCCTTTAAGAGCAGTAGTCTATTTCATAATGAAGTATGTGTAGTTCCCTAATAGTATAGTGTATGTCCACATATGCAATAGAGCATAATTACCATGTTGGATATTTTAGGGAATCTCAACATGTCATCTTTCGGTCGTTAGTAAGGGGTACAAAATACTTTTTACTACTTTTACACTAGTTAGTAGCAAATTTCCGATATGTCGGCTAGTTATAAGAGCAAGAGTTGTAGTTTAGAGACCGTTCCTATTGAAAGATAATAAATCAGTTACCTCTTTGAGCTATTAGATCTAAATTTAATAGTTTATAATTATTATACAAATAATTCTATAAAAGAAAAATTAAAACATAAAATAATAAATTATTGACTGAAAACTTTTAGCTGATTGAAAGATAGAAAATATGTTAAAGAATGGGTTGGTTTTTATCGTCTCCTGTAAATTTACAGGCGCCCCGAGCCAGCAATGTCGCAAAGCAGAATGAAGGGCAGACGGAGTGACCTTTCTACCACGGCGTCGACAACTCCGTGCATGCGGGGTCCAAAAGCTGACAAAAACAAAAGGATTCTGTATGCACGCGTGTTGTATCTACTTGTCCTCTTGTTGATCTTAACAATACCATTAATCCATGACCATCATCAGCTCCACTATTTATTTTATTAAGCAAGGTTTACCATATCCATTGAGATCCCAGTCGCGCTCCTTCTCTTAACTCCAAAGAATGAATGAATGATATATCCCTTTCACCCCACTCCCTTTAGCCCCTTTTGATAGATACACCTCAAAAACAGTAGCGAGAAAGACCTGTCCTCTGTTCCACAGCCTCCACTCCACTGTCGTTCTCCTTCGCATGCGTTTTGGTGAACTGCCGCCCCAACCCCAACGAATCCAAGATCAAGAGCATTCACCATTGCTTCTTAACCACTGTCCATGCATGCTGCATGCCACAGCATCACCACCGGATTCAGTCTCAATATCCATGGCTGTCGCAGTACTGCTGCAGCTAGCAGTAGTGGTCCAGCTTCTCTGCGCCGTCGTCGCGTCGGCACTTAACCAGGACGGCATCTTGCTCCTCTCCTTCAAGCTGTCGCTGGCCGGGGACCCGCTGGGTTCCCTGTCCGATTGGGGGTACACGGACGCCAACCCGTGCTCGTGGAACGGCATCGTGTGCGACTCCGAGTCGCGCGTGGTGAGCGTGGTCCTCCCGAACGCGCAGCTGGTGGGCCCCGTGGCTCGGGAGCTGGGCTTCGTGGAGCGCCTCCGGCACCTGGACCTCTCCGGCAACGCGCTCAACGGCAGCGTCCCCGCCGACCTGTTCCGCGCTCCGGAGCTCCGCGTGCTGTCCCTTGCCGGCAACGGCCTCACCGGCCCGCTCCCTGAGCCACAAGCGGGCCAGCTCCGCAGCCTCCGCGCGCTCAACCTCGCTGGAAACGCGCTCTCCGGCGCCGTGCCACGAAACCTCGTGACGCTGCCGAGCCTCACGGCCGTGTCGCTCGCGGGCAATTTCTTCTCCGGCGAGGTCCCCGGCGGGGAGGTCTCGCCGGCGCTGCAGATCCTCGACGTCAGCGCCAACCTGCTCAACGGCACCCTGCCAGCGGACTTGAGCGGCGCCGGGTTGCGGTACGTGAACCTGTCGTCGAACCGTATCGCCGGGGGGATCCCCGCGGAGATGGCGGCGCGGCTGCCGGCAAACGTCACCATCGACCTCAGCTACAACAACCTCACCGGCGCGGTCCCCACCGTGGCGCCCTTCTCCACGCAGCGGGCGGACGCGTTCGAGGGGAACGCGGAGCTGTGCGGGGCGCCGCTCGAGAGGCTCTGCTCGTTCGCGTCGGCCTCTGCCGTGGAGCCCCCGCGGAACGGCACGAAGTCGCCGCCGGCCATCGCCGCGATTCCCAAGGACCCCACCACTGAAGCCGCGTTGCCGGGAGACGGCGACACCGGCGCGGCGTCGTCTTCGGGAAGGAGGAAGCGTCTTGTGACCATCGCGGCGGTCGCCGTTGGTGACGTGGCGGGCGTTGCGGTGCTCTTCTTGGTGGCGCTGTACGTGTACAGGTTGAGGAAGCGGAGAGGACATCGTCAGGAGGCGGCGACGATGGGGGTCGTGTATAAGAAGCCCGAACCGGAGGACGCTGTGGGCCGGAGCCTCTCCTGCTGTCTGCGCAACAACAACAACAACAAGGCCGACGACAGCAACCGTGACGTCACGGACTACACGTCCTTCACCGCCAAGGAAAAGAACACCATCAACAACCAAGCCGGGCAGGGGAAGAAGAAGGGGGTGGTGGTGACGGTGGACGGAGAAGGGGAGGAGCTGGAGCTGGAGACGCTACTCAAGGCGTCGGCGTACATCCTGGGCTCCGCCGGCGGCAGCATCGTGTACAAGGCCGTGCTGTCGGACGGCGCCGTGCTGGCCATACGCAGGATCGGCAGCGACGACGCCGCCGTGCGGAGGTTCGGTGACCTCGAAGCGCACATGCGCGCCGTCGCCAAGCTCCGGCACGGGAACGTCCTCCGGCTGCGCGGGTTCTACTGGGGGCCAGACGAGATGCTAATCATCCACGACTTGGCAGTCAACGGCAGCCTCGCCAACCTCTCCGTCAAGAGTAAGTACTAGTACCAATCCTTTTATTTGATTGACTTAATTATTGAGTTCCATCCATCGTCGACATTATTAGTGGTGCGACAAATTACTAACATGTTTTCTAGTTTTCAGCTGATTAAAAGCTTTCAATCTTCTTTTGAGTTTTGATTTTTCTTTTGTAGAATTATTTATATAATAATTATAAACTATTAAATTTAGATCTAATAGATTAAAAAAGTGATTAATTACTCTAAACTTTTAATCAGCTAAAAATTAGCAAGTTCCAATTTAATACTAATTAAGTGACATCCATCCATCTCATGTATTGATGCGCAGGGAAGCCTGGGTCCTCGCCGGTGAACCTCGGGTGGAGTGCGCGGCTCCGCATCGCACGCGGCGTGGCCCGGGGCCTCGCGTTCCTTCACGACAACAAGTGGGTGCACGGCAACGTGAAGCCCAGCAACGTGCTCCTCGACGCCGACATGGAGCCCCTCCTCGCCGACCTCGGCATCCACCGCCTCGTGCGCACCACCGCTGACTCCGGCACCCACCAACACATGTCGTTGGTCACAACTACAGCATTCAAGTTCGGGACCAAGCGTTCCGCGAAGAGCCTCCCCGACCAAGCACCGGCGAGCCCGCTTCCCTCCGACGACGACACGGCGGCACACTACCGGGCGCCGGAGAAGACGAAGCCGACCGCCAAGTGGGACGTGTACGCGTTCGGCGTGCTGCTGCTGGAACTGCTGGCCGGCCGCGCGCTCACCAGCCTCGAGCTGTGCCAGTGCGCCGCCGCGCCGGAAGAGAATAAGGCGCAGACGATGATGCGGATGGCGGACTCGGCGCTGCGGGCGGAGATGGGAGGCAGGGAGGACGCGGTGGCCAGCTGCCTCAGGCTCGGCGCCGCGTGCTGCAATTTGGCGCCGACCAAGAGGCCGTCCATGAGGGACGCGCTGCAGGCCATCGACAGGATACCGGCTCTTGCCTCTGCTGCTGCTGCTTCCTCTTCCTCCTCCTCCAGGGAGGCAGCAGGAGCTCGGTGAATTCTTCTTCGCTTCGGCTTATTATTAAGACCTTGTTTTTCTCTTCTTTTCCAATTGTCGAGGCAAAGAAAAAGAGTTGTTCTTGATGATTGTCATTGTGTATTATTGCTATTGTATTTTCAGTGTACCATCGCATTCGCATGGTTTTTTAGCCCAAATTATGAAACGAAATGGATGGTATGATATCTCTACTACTTAAAAATCTCAAATACATTATATCTCTCACCTCTAACCTTCGTCTAACCTGCGATTTTACTCCACCTGCGATCGATTGTTCCACATACGATTCAATTGCACCCACACCTGCGAATCGGTGGCCGAACCGCAACACCCCACGTTCTCCTTATCCGCTTCCCCCACCTCCTCGTCGACCTCGCCTCCGCCTGCTCGCCTCCCTGCCTCTGCCCCCGCCTGCTTGCCTCCCGGCCTCCGCCTGCTGTAGTGAGACGGCCCTGCGAACCTCCGCCTCATGCTATCCCGCCGCCGCCTGCCTCTGCCTTTACCCGTCCGCCTCTGCAGCGGCCTGCGACTCGACGGGGGAGACAGGAAGAGGAGTTGCAGCCAGCCGGAACCGCCTGCGAGCCGGCACCATCCGAATCCGCCCATGGCTACCGTGTTCGTCGGCCGCCTCCTCGGCTCCACCTGCTCACCTCCGCACCTCCGCCTCCGCCTGCTGCAGCCAGCCCAGTCTACGAACCTCCGCCACGGCGTTCGAATCGAATCGAATCTCGCACGGCCACCTCCGCAACCGGCTTCGCCAGGCTCAGCCACGCCGCCTACTCCCATCCTCCGCCGCCCGCCTCTCCCTCTGAGCCACCTCTGTAGCCGCCTGCGACAGGAAAAGACGGGACTACCACAACCGCCCCCACCTTTGATCATCCATGGCACTGTCAGAGTTGACTCGTTCCATGGGCCCTGAGAGCGAGTTGATGGCAGCGTGCCCGACAAGAACCCTCCGCCAAGGCACCCTCCCCGCTTCGATGAGGATCTGTGCCTCTGCCTATGGGGGCACCGTCTCAGTCCCGCAACCATCCCTACGAGATCCCGTTCTCCTGCCAGCAAGGACCTCCCTCACCGAGCGTCGTCGTCGCCGATATGCCGCTCACTACCGATGCAAACTTCTGCCTTGATTTCCAACAATTTGGTCCTATTCATCATTCTGTGAGACCAATTCTGCACCCGCGTTAGAGTGGGAGTATAACAACATTGTGGTTACTAAATGCTTAAAAGAGGACAAGATTTTGTTTTCCTAACTGATTTCGGGCCGCTGCAAATAATGTGAATTGATATCTCTGTTCTATGTTCCATTTTTTGTCCATGCAGAATCATCCAAATAGGAGACAGATGTGAAGAAGGTAAAACATTATGTTCTTACACTTTGTGATGCAACCAAGTATCAAAGTGAGATGCATATGGTTAGACGTCAAAGAAAAGTAGAGATAGAACTGTGTGGCACTCCTTCAGCTACTCATTGACGATCCAGTGACAGGTTTCTTGTCATGTAGTTGCATCAATGGGCTGATTGATTACGATGTCACTTCTCTAATTATATTTTCTTTCTACCATATATATCTCGTTGTAAATTCAAAGTATAACTATTATTTGTGTGTTCCTTATGACATGAATTTCTCAGATGATTTGTTTGTTCTCATTGATGTTGTCTCAGTCAGTTGAAGAAAATTCATGATAATTTAGAGTTGGCACAAATGAACAATGAAGACCACACATAGTTCAGCAAAAAGGAACGACAAAGGTAGTTTCAGAACAAGTTTCATAGTAGCTCTGGTAAACTCTTGGTACTCTGATATGGGTAGGGATAAGTAAGAGAAGGATCCTTCTCTTTAAATTTGTTTGGTGTTCCTGCAGTCTAATCAAATGATTATATCAGTGCTCTGTACGCATTTCTATTGTTGCAAATGATATTAAAACAAAATTGTCCAGTTAAGGTTCCTATTTGAGTAATTTATTTATGATGGAGCTAGACAGGGTTTCCTTTTTCCTTCCTGAATACTTTAGCATGCCAATTTTGTTGATGGTAATGCGACAAAAATAGTTGTGCATTTTCAAAATAAATAAATATGGAACCACCTAATCTTTGCTGATGGAAGCCAATCCAAAAAGGAGTTTATAGATAAAAAGCCCTACTTGAAAATGTGTTCCATATGTTGAACAACAAGCTTTGTTATTTCTATGAGACTGTACAGTGCAAAGGTTATCGTTGATGCCTCATTATATCCGTCTTTGATTCAGGTATGTGTTGTTTTGTGTCTCCTCTCCATCCGTTTTGGATTCAGGCATGTGTTGTTTTGTGTCTCCTCTCCATTCAGTTAACTGACCTCTGTTCTCCCTTTACAATTTCCATCATCTGCATCTGGTGGAGAGGGACAGGTCACTGGGAGGATGCCGGAGAGAGGGGGTTGCCTCAGACAAGGACGAAGCAGAGGAGGGTGCAGGTGCTGCACCTGAGATGTTAGTTTCTGCTCTTCTTCCATTTGCACCAAGCTGAGAGCATTGGTTACTGATTGGCCTATTGTCTTTCTTTTCCCTCCCTCACTCGGCATGGTAAAAGATTCCATTTCTTGTCTACCTTAATCTGTAAACTTCTTAGTCAATTTGTATGCGTTATTACTTAATTAGCTAACAAAGGCAGATAGACATCGGTATTCAGGTACACTCTAAATTATTTTTTATGCCATGCTAGATCATGCTCCCGTGTTGTTTTTCTGGAATTGCTTCAAAATTTTACAAAGAAATAGCCTTCTAGGTATGATATTTGTCTGCCATTTCCTCTCTGAAATATATGTTTAGTACTGCAGTGTGGTACTACTACAAATCCAAAGCAGGCCATCAGTTTAAAATAAATAGAAATGCTTAGTATGTAGGTGGGTGAAAGAAACTAGCATTGTCAAAGTACCATCAGTAATCCTGTTTGGAGATGTGCGCTGTGCCTTTTTTTTTTGAACATTTCCTTATAACTGCAGAATGTTAAGCAATTTATTTATTGATTGTCAGTGTTTGTTTTTTATTTTTACAATTTATACTAATGGTTTTAACTATTGAAGCCAAAAATTATCTTGTGTAATAGGTAGCAAAATCTATGATGCCTTGAAACAAGAGATGGAGGGCACTCCTTTTGTCAAGTATGCCTTGAAAGCAACTTCTCATTTTTGCTAAGGAGTAACCCACGGCTACTATTTGTCATTCCTTCTGAAATACGTGTTCATAATTTACGAATGTCAAAGGAATAGTCGGTTGTCTTGGAAAGTTAGGTCGTAGAAGGTTGATATATATGTATACGTTTATTCATGTTAGTTTTCCTCCTCTCATCTGTAAAACCTTTCTTGTAGTATTTGTAATGTTAATAGTTATCTATTGAATAAAGGCAATTCCCAAAAAGGATTGTTGTAGTTTGGTTAAAAAAATACATGTGTGTTCAAAACTGAGAGTGAATCCTCACTTGATCAAGTGAAGATTGCTCTGCACAAAATTCAAGTTGAGTAATTGAAATTGCTCCGTAATATGTACGTGCAAATAGTAGAGATATGGAAGATTTCTCTGCAGTGAACATGTTACCATTTTCTAATTCAAGATGTTTTGATTGTGAATTTACCTCATGAAGAAGATTTCTCCGAAGTGAACATGTAATCATTTACCAATCAATGTGCATTGCACAAACTTCATAATAAGAATGGAGAAAATGATCCATGAATGTGTTAAGCAAAGCGATAAATTTATGCGTGTGGTAGAAAGTATGATGATCACGTTGTGTTAGCTTGAATCTCTACATGTGTATGCAACATAAGATGAGAAACAAAAATATTACAATATGGTTTTTCTTGTGTTTTTATAAAATTTATTATGCCTCTGTTGCAATGCACGGGCGTGTAACTAGTCAAAGCATAAAAACAAGACAAGCATCGGGTTATCCAGTCCAACCTGCCTCGGTGCAACAAAAGAGTTGTTCTTCATGATTGTCATCGTGTATTATTGTTATTGCATTTTCGAGTGCATCATCGCATGGTTTTTGACCCAAATTAAGGGAATGTCTTGTGCCTACCAGATTTCGACGATGGCACTTTGCATTTCTGATGAAACTTATTGATGAAAGGTATATTATTGTCACCACAGCAAGATAAGCTTCTCGTGTTCCCATCTAGAAAGCACACTCATTCTAATAATTGTCTAACAAAGTTTTTCTTTTTTAATTTATATTTTATCGTACAGTACACATCTGATATTAGCATGCACCTCCATGTGATCGCGTCCTCATGTTGTCCAATTCCCGCGCGAGTAAACATTTCTTTGTAGGACTAACTTCTCCATATTTTTGTTTGTCTCGCGGGAACCTACGATGGACATGCAACAGTGCGGCACCCGTGATGCATACTCCTCTGTGCGTGGGAAGGGGAAGACTCCAAAAAGTGCTGTGACTTGACTTTGGGACCGGAGCATGGGCAGCACCAGCCAGCGATTACTCGCGTGCACAAACCAACAAAACATAGACCTGCATCTGCTGCTGCTTGCCCACTACCACTGCGTCTGGATCCTCTGCACTATATGTGGGTACGGGACCCATGTCAGTGACTGTTAATGCACAGCCGTTGCTGCAGAGGATCATCATCCACTACTACTAGGTGTTACTAATGGCTTCTCTCTCTAGGTGTTACTAATGGCTTCTCTCTCTAGGTGTTACTAATGGCTTCTCTCTCTGCTACGTGTGCGTCTACGTACGTCAGTTAAAAATAATCTTTTTTATTCTGGAGGGCCTTTGAATAACTTTACACTCAATTTTTGGTCACAAGTAAATTTACTTTTTTTAAATAATAGAAATAAGTATCGGCTTTTACTTGAATCCAAGTTACAGCCAATTATTACAAATTGTGCTACAGTAATATCTGCCTAAGAATCAAAACGCATCCAACAAAAAACACTTCGGATGATAAGATCTTAAATGCAAATCCTATTACTAAATCTCTATCCATGGTCAACGAAAATCTGCATTGCCACCGTCTCCAACATGCGACATGCAATTTTTATTTTCTCCTTGTCTTCTTCATGCCTCTGTAACTGTCCCCAGAACCGTAGTCAGTGGGTTCCTGTGTAGAGTACCTGCATAAAAGTTTTAATAGGAGATTTATCAAAAATAACATTGTTTCTACTAAGCCAAATAGCCCAACAAAAAAACTGATGCTCCCACCAATAGTTGTTGTTTTGACTTAGGCCCTATACCATTTAGCCAATCACCGAATAAATGATCCATGTTTTTAGACCAGTACAAATTTGTAACAAACCCCAAAGAAATCATGCATCTGGATCCTCTGCACTACCATTTGAAAAAAGGTGCTATATATTTTCATCCCTCAACAAAAACAATATTGTTTACACCTATTCCAGTTTCTTCTAGCAAGACTATCTTATGTTAAAACCACCTCTTTTTTCAAGTACCGCATAAAGATTTTAATCCTCAAATGCATTTTTAGTTTCCACAACAGTTTATTTCTTATGATAACTCTATTATTTGTCAAAGCAAGATACATAAAATTTACTAAAAATTTACCATGCTGATGTAAGTTCCATTTGAACTTATCTACATTTTCGTTGAGCTGAATGTGAAGTACTCTTAACACTAAATCATGCCATAGTCTAAGATTATTATCATCTAATGATCTATGAAAAGACACATTTAAGGGTATAGTGCTAAGAACAGCCGATACAGTATCGCTTTTCTTTCTTGCTATGTTGTATAATGACGGATATTGTTCTTTAAAGGAAGCATTGCCAAGCCATTTGTCTTCCTAGATTCGGATTTGGTTGCCATTACTAAGTTGAAATAATCCATATCTGAGGAATAAGTTCTTGACTTTCATTAGTTCTGACCAAAAGTTAGAATCTCCCGGTTTTCTCTCCATTTTTCCAATAGTTTGATTTTCAAAGTACTTGTTTCTAAGAATCATTTACCACATCCCTTCCTCATTAATCAATTTGAATATCCACTTACTTAGCAAACATTGGTTCTAAATTTTAATATTTTGTATACCAAGCCCACCTTGGTCCATAGGTTGACATACCACATTCCATTTAGTCAACATATATTTCTTCTTATGACTATCACTTTGCCAAAAGAAACGTGATTTGTAATACTCAATTTTTTCGAGTACTCCTTTCGGCACTTCAAAAAAGGAGAGCATAAACATAGTTAAGCTTGTTAGTACAGAGTTGATTACTACTAACCGTCCTCCTACTTATAAATGTTTACCTTTTCAACTACTCAACTTCTTTTCGATTCTTTCCTCTATGTTCTTCCAATCTGCATCATTCAAATATCTGTAATGCATAGGGATACCCAAATAACGAAAGGGAAAAATTCCATCTTTACAACCAAATAACTCAACATATTGTGTTTCATGTTCTTTAGCTTCTCCAAAACAAAACAATATACTTTTATGAAAATTTATCTTGATACCTGACAACTGTTCAAAAGCACTCAGAAGTAGCTTCATGTTCTTTGCTTGGTCTAAGTTGGGATCCATAAAAAGTATTGTATCATATATTGCAAGATGGATAATCCATCCTCTACTAAATGTGCTATAACCCCTGTATTTTGATCATGCACATTCGCTTGATTTATTAAAATAGCTACCATATCCACCACTATATTAAACAACAGAGGCAATAAAGGGTCCCCTTGTCTAACTCCCTTCCGAGTTTGAAAATTTGGGCCAATCTGATCATTGATTTTGATTCCCACATGTCCCCCTTGAATAAAAGAAGCTATCCACCGACACCAAGTAGGTGAGAAGCCTTTCATTCTCATGGTTTGTTGTATAAAGGCCAAATTTATTTTATCATAAGCCTTTTTAAAATCAATTTTCAAAATCACCCCGTTTTCTTTTTTCCTATGCATCTCATGAATTGTCTCATGTAATACTATGGCTCCCTCCATTATGTTTCTTTCTAGTATGAAAGCAATTTGTGTTGGACTGATTACCTTTTGAGCCACTCCAGTTATTCTATTAGTTGCTACTTTGGTAAAAAATTTGAAGCTCACATTTAACAAACAGATTGGTCTGTATTGTTGTATTTTGTTTGCTCCTCTACATTTTGGTAGCAAAATTATTGTTCCAAAGTTAAGACTAAATAGAGGAAGTGTGCCATTATGGAACTCCTGAAATAAAGCCATAATATCCCCTTAATAAAATCCCAACACACTTGATAAAACTCTGCTGGAAATCCATCAGGTCCGGGGGCTTTATTATGATCCATTTGAAATATTGCATTTCACACCTCTTTTTCTAAGAATGGCTCGATTAGTGTTGCATTTTCCAACTCTGTCACTTGAGGAATATCATCTATACGACTTTCATCCATTGATACAGTGTTAACCATCGGTGGACCAAATAGCCTTTTGTAGTAGTTTGTAATGTACTTCTTTAACACATCATCTCCCTCAATAATTTGACCCTCGTGTTGGAGTTGAAAAATTCATGTTCTCCTGTGTTTGCCATTGGCCACAAGCTGAAAGTATTTAATATTGGAATCCTCTTCCAATAACTTTCACTTTCACTCTTTGGTACCATTTTATTTCTTCCTCCCTCAATAATTCAGCTAGTCTATTATTTAGACATTGCTTTAGATTGATCTCATCTGATGTTAATAATCCATGCTCTGCCTTCGTATCCAACGCATCCACCTCATCTAGCATTTGCTTCTTTTCTTTCTTATAATATGCACTCACACTTTTTGGCTCAACCCCTCAAGTATTGTCGTACCCCACGGATTTTTTTTTGCCATTTCTCCATTGGAGTACCAAGCACATCTGCATTAATCCATAACTCCTTTACCATATCTAAGAAGCCATCTCGTAGTAACCATTCTAATTCAAATTTGAATGTAGGCTGGTTACACAATGATGATGCTTCTCCATTTTGCACAGGTAGGGAGTATGATCAGATATTTCTCTGGTTAAAGCCTGGACTGTAGATAAAGGGAACTTTTGGACCCATTATGTGGACATTAGAACCCTGTCAAGTTTTTCATATGTTGGATTTTGTAAATTGTTTGCCCAAGTGTATTTTCTACCAGTCATCTCTAGTTCTCTAAG
Source organism: Eleusine coracana subsp. coracana (assembly GCA_032690845.1). Classification (NCBI taxonomy): domain Eukaryota; kingdom Viridiplantae; phylum Streptophyta; class Magnoliopsida; order Poales; family Poaceae; genus Eleusine; species Eleusine coracana. Next base: position 34,911,679 of record CM064428.1, on the reverse strand, counting down.
ATCAAGGCCATCAATAAGTATATTAAAAAGAAAAGGCTATCTATTGTCATAGTTGTCCTTATTATTTTCCGAAGGGCTTCTTAAAATGTTTAAATCAATGCTAATCAATAGTGGAAGACTTTCATGACTGGCCATGGCCACAAGCTCGACAAAGAATTGTCCTTTAAACTGGCTTTGAGAAGGTCCACAGACTGCCACTAAAGACCATGTAAAATTGTCTGCTTTATTACATAGTGTAAACTTGACGTAAAAATCTCCTTCATCTATAGTTCCAATTTCATAAGTCTGCAAATCAATCCCTAAGAAAATGCTCCCTGATCTACCTCGTGGAGCCTTACTATGCCATATAAAATCTCTACCTGCACAGATGTTTCTAAGAAAATTAGGCACAAAGTCACTCCTACCAGTTTCTGAGATGGCAATAAAGTTAAGGTTATATTTTTTCATTAAATCTGTAATAAATTTGTGTTTCTTTGGGTCTTTGAACCCATTGCTATTCTGAATAATACCCTTCATTGTTCACTATCTTTGTGATTGAAATAATTGCTTTATTCTTCTTCTTTTTCTTACACTTAGAGGAAGAAGATGCTTTTTTCTTTGGAACAGCTTTGCCATCATGTAGATGAGCGCCATCCAAATCCATCACTTCCTCCATGATGTCACTACAAAGTATATTTAGAATTAACTTATCCACCTCATTTTCTTCCTCAATTTTCTTTTCTTCCTTGTCAAAAACCACACAGACCCTATCTGAAGCTACCATATCAGTAACCCTACTTTTTTCTAGTTATTTAAGGTTGTCTACAAATTCACTAATGCTCTTGATATCATTACCAAGTGAGATGCCTACATCAGACATTGTAGTAACAATATGTTCCTCTGAAAATGGAATAAAAGAACTCTGTAAACACTTTAGATTACCTTTCTCTAGAACCTTGTCCATAGTTCGTGCAGCCTCAAGCCTCTCAGCTTGCTCCTGTATGTCCTGATCTACAGACCCAGCTCGACATTTGCTCCGATGACTCGGTGTCGATGCCTCCGGGATTGCAGCCAGCTCAGTCATTGAAGCCAAGGCCTTTGTAGGAGTGACGGCCTCAGGAAGCTCCTCCAAACTCTTTTGCTGCTCCTTCGACAACATTGCCCACACATTCTCTGCATAATCCACCTCCTCATCAGTTTCATCTGCTGCTTCGTCCACCAGCCCGTCCCATTCCAGCGTGTCATCCTCATTTGCTAGGCCAGGAACAGTCAGCTTATAGACCGCCCGCTTCTTGCCGCTATTGGTCGTACCCCCTGACCCAACATTGCCCATGGACGAAGTGCTCGACTCTATGTGTTTCTTGCCCTTGCTTTTGTTGTCCTGCTGCACAACATCCATGTCTCCCCCTCCTTGCTTATCCTCTGTACCATCCGGTGCCCCATCATGCTCATCTCCATCCATATCCATGGGCTGTGGGTTAGAGCTGTTATCATTCTCAACCCTTAACTTCAACTCATATACATCATGTCGACGTCCTTAATTACCCTTAAAATTGAGCCAACTACCCATATAACCAAGAACTCACACAACTCATCTGGCAAGCCCGTGAATTGTACCCACACTTTTGCCATTACTTGTTTGACCTTGTTCCCTCTACCTCTTTCCTGGATCAACATCTTGGCACTGCTGTGTTTAGTTTGGATAGTGCCCCATTCAATCATTCTCTGCAATTTAGCCTTAGATGGAAAGGTAGTTCTGAAGGTATTGTTTTCTACATCTTCAACAGCCCAGGTCCACTTCCTAGGTATGAGCCTCTCAAGCTCACCCGTCACTTGGCCAACATTTAGCAAACCATCTGTCATCTTGATCAATGCTGATTTAGCATCATTTTTGGGTTTGATTTTTGCAGAATGCGGAATGTAATAGAAGCCAAGGGCCTCCACAACATACCCACACAGGCTAGCATATTGCCTGTTAGCAATCTTGTACAATGGGCAGTGCGCTTTGATCTGTTCATTGCTCTCGCATATCTCACAAAAGAGCCGACAATTGACCAATAACAGCATTCAGATTAGCAGGTAGTGGCTGTTGCGGCCCTGCCGGGACTGGAGCTCCCTGTGCTGCAGTATTTCCAAGTGCTTGCGCTGCTGTCGGATTGTTGTTGGTTGTGTTTGCCGGAGCCCCCGCATGACCACCAGCAGCTGTGTTAGGGTTCTGCGCGGCGGACATGAACCTTCTCGTTCCCATCTCCTATTCTTCATTTTTCTCCCCCCAAATCCGCATCTCATCTAAACAAATTCGGGTACCAATCCACCAAATCTGACAGAAATTAGTGTGAATGAAGTCGTTGCCATGGAGTTGTCGGTGGTTTTGCCTCTTTCCAAGCAGGAGCAGAAGCATGGCATCCCTTTCCTTCCTCGTGACACCTATGCGCGGCACGGCCTCGCTCCTCGTGGCATCGGCAGCGCGGCCTCGCTCTTCATGACACCGGCGGCGTGGCCTCGCTCCTCGGAGCAGTGCCTGCAGCTCTGCCTCCATCTTCAAGCCACACAATGGCCAGCCAGGAGGGAGAGAGGCCAATGGCCATGTGCGGGAGGGCCAACGGTCAATTGCAGAAAAAAATATTATATTGGCACGGTGCGGTTGAAACCGAACCAAGTTGAAGAGTCGATTTTAGGCTCTGACACATATGGTAGCTCCAACGTGTATGGTTTGGTAAATTTCTCTCACGGTTTGCTTTTCATGTACGCTGCGGGTGATCTTATTCGGACAACTGTGGCTGCTGCTGGACGTCAGGAAACAGAAGAGCACAAAACAAGAAAAAAGAGGGAATGGGAATAAGAAATTGGGGCAATAGCGATTCAACCACGGTTTTGAAGTCTAATTATGATCTAGACCTTGATTTTGAAATTTTGCATTTTTACCACAGATTTGAGGAAAAATTATGGTAAAAATGCAATAAAAAATTGCGTTCTTACCACAGATTTGGGGAAAAGTTGCGGTAAAAACACAAAATTTGAAAATCAAGGGCTAGATCACAATTAGACTTTAAATCTATGGTTAAAACACAATTGTTGGATGTTAGAGCTTTTGCATTATATTGCTGGATTATTGACACACAAACATAAATGTTAAAGAAATTTCTGGCCAAGTTCATAACATTTTGACACACACAAATTTGTGGGCAAACAACCCTTTTGTTTCAATTTTTTTTACAAGATTGGTAGAGTCGTATATATGCCATTCAAACTTGTTTTATGTAAAATAAAATATGTTGGATGTGTGTTGTATATCCTTGTGTCTGCTTAAAACAACAACAAACATGCACTGTAGCGACGGTTGGAACGGACCTCTAGCGACGGGCAGGCCACCCCGCCGCTACGCAAACGCCACTACAAATATGCGTTTATAGCGGCGGGTGGTCTGTCGCCCATACAAACCGCCGCTACAGACATATTAGTAGCGGCGGTTAAAGATGTCTACCGCCGCTATTGTCAGCCATTAGTAGCGGCGGTTGACACCTTCAACCGTCGCTAATAGAGGCTATTAGTAGCGGCGGTTGACAACATCAACCGCTGCTACTTGTTATTTTCTAAAAAAAAAATAAAATAAAATTTAGTAAATATACAGAAATCACAGATTCTGCATACACAAAAACTTATAAATTTCATCACAGATATTTACAACATCTTATCACAGGTATTTACAATCTTATCACAGATATTTACATCTCATCATAGAATATATATAACATTGTCATCAAAATGTTCAATTGAGCTTACAAAATATTTTATATGAACCCTAATACATAGTCATCATCTTTTTTTTATACATTAGGCTCATATGGTGCTCTTGAACCAGCCCATTCATAAATGGACCTATATTTTGTTGCTAGTTTACTATTTGAGTCAAAACACTTCCCTTCTGGACTAATCACCTCTCTCAACATAAAACGACAAAGAGAAACTATAACTAGATACATGTCATTTGTACTTAATTGAACACGTGATTGAGGAATCATACCCGTTCTGATCTCGGCGTTCCTCTTCATCTTTGCAGCCCATTGTGCCTTTTCCCTTATGGTCCTCTGTGTCACATGAGTAGAGTATGTTAATATGAGATCCCAAAACTTCACTATTCGAGTAAAGTAAAATGAACATAAACAAAATCAACTTACCTCTTCATTAGACTCCTCAACGATATGATCTAGGTAAGATTAAGAGCTAGATGCGAGCACACACGTGTAGTAGCCGCAATGCACACTACCCTTTTGTTGCTTAAAGCACTATATAGTAGAGAACACAAGTTAGTTACACTTTATATGATGGATACTACAATAAAGACATGTATGTGATGCATATAAATCTTACCCAAAACTGATAATGGAAGTACATCTTCTTTTTCCGTCTTGGATGACATTTCCCTCCCGCTATGCCATATTTCTCGTAAGCACTAAACGGTCGACAAAAGCATCATTAGATGATATTAACATTATCAATTCATATACACATAGAGTAATTTGTTACCTATTTATGACTTCCACCATGTCGCTGTACAACTTCTTGTCGTAGTCGAGACTGTCTAGCACGAGAAGGTGCCCATTTTTGGGAATTATCATAAAACAGATCCAATGATCACTACAAGAATGTTGACAACAAGTTACTTACAATTGGATTTAATTTCATTATATGATAGATGACGAAGGCAGTAGTGGTCCAACTTACTTGAAGTTGTAGGGGGCTAAGATGCATTGTCTATCTTGCCATTTCAGGAAGCACTCGCATAAATAATTTATAACCTGAGTCCTTGCTTCATTTCTCATGATCGCCCTTATTTCACCGATCTCTGTCGGTGTCTTATCCGGATAGTGATCCAGATTTACCGTTGGGTTTATACTACTTTGGTTGATGCGGTTTGGGTTGACATAGGCCACCTTCCAATCTTTTCTATCAACCCTCTTTCTTTGATAAAAAGAGTTCATGCTACAAAAAAAAGATATAAGGTAATATATTGAATTATGCTTAAAATTTGAAGTAGATCGAACGTGAAACTTACATGCACCACAAGGTGATGAAGGTGACGTCCATCCTGCCTAGGCAAAATATTAAGTGGACATCCTCCTAAAATAGGCCTAAGGTTTGTTCATCGTCCTCTTCATTGAACACCTCAGTTGGAATCCTACAAGTGATTGCGGTGACCTCTTCCTTTGACGCCATCATGTACCAATCATGCAACATTCGCTTCTCCCACGACAGGTTCTTATACATGTTGTTTGATACAAGGGGTTTACCCAATTTGAATGTCGAGTAGTCCACATCGTCCGTAGGATTGTCCAAAATGTGATCGTCATATGACACTTTATCCCGAGGATCTTGTTCTTCGATGACGAGCTTACCGGTGCTTGCTAGACGTTTTTTCAATCCAACCAAGTACTTATCAACATCATTTCTTGCTTTTAGGTCCTTTGGCTCTTTGTCAAAACCAGTAATCGTCTTTGGGATTACCGAAGCCTTGACGACGATTGGCGTAGGCTGGACTTGGATTACCGGAGCCTGAACTTGAACCGCCGCAGCAGCTATTGATGGAGGCTCGACTTGGATTGTTTCCCGAGGCTGAACACTCTGCGGAAGAGGCTCGTTGTCACTATAGATTATAGGACTGTGAGTCGAGTCGGCTTCCGCATAAGGAGGTTGAGGCTTGTTTCCCAAGGCTGCCGCAGACATAGGAGACGGCTGTCCACCTGTATTGGCTGGCTGGCTCGCATGAAAGGACCCGTGCCCAGACAACGGGGGTGGAGAAACTCGTGGTGAGAGGACAACTTCACGGTGTTTCCAAATAATGAAAGAACCAAGGGCATCTTGGAGAGTTTCTATACCCGCCTTAGGTATCGGGCATTCGATCTCGTTGTCCTTATAGCCAGGTACTATTTCTGACACGGTGACGCGCACATAACCTAGGGGGATATCCCTGTTATGGAGCATCTCTCCTGGAAATGCCGTGCCCGATGCAACCTTCATCGTCTTGCCCTTGTAACCAAATGGCACATGCAACTCGCAAGGAATATCCTCAGTGATGTCATCCGTTTCTGATTGCATGGAGACTGATGGTTGACCGGAGACAAATGGTTGCGTGGAGACGGATGGCTGCATGGATGTGGACGAACCACGTAAGAAGGCATCCACCGCAGCCTATAGGTTAGGGTCCAAACGACCGCTTTCTTTGTCGATAGCAAACATATGAAGTTGTCGCCTCCAATCCTCCTTGGCTTTATCTTCTTGCTCTTTCTTATGCAATGTATGCTTCTTGTAGAGGTGTGAGGATGTTTCAGAGAAACCTTCTTTCCATGTTGCCTAAGATGACACACCTCATACCCGACCACCATGTTCTTTGGTCCCAATAGCCTTCGCTAGCTCATCCTTGTGATACTCCGGTGTAAACAGAACAGCCTCCGTCTGCCCCGTGATGGGGCCTTTCAAGGCTTGCATGACTTCACTTGTCGTGTGATCCTTTGCAATGATCTCTCCTTCTTCGGTTAACTCAGAGCAACCAAAGACCCAGTTCCTAGTACGCTCATTAGTATTTGGCAATGGATCAGGTTTTCCTTCCGTGCGGAGCTTGGTTTCCTGCTCTCTCCAAATTAGAATCTTCTTTTTATATCCGCCCAGACCTAACCGCGGCTGGTACTTGTTCCGCTTGTTTAGCTCAACCATCTTTTCACTGAGCTCCTTCAAAGCACTGCTCGTCTTTTGCTCAACAAACTCATCCCATTCCTGCTGACTAATATTTCCATGCTTGTCAAATGGGGTTCAATTTTTCTTGACGTATTGGCAGTTGAGCTTGGATTTGTTATCTCGAAAGATGTGATTAAGAGTGGACATTGTGACCTTCTTGGCTCTCTCGAGATCTGCTAGCTGGAACCGGATGGTTGACGTGATGTCAGCCCACATATCATCTTTTTTGCCATCCGGGACTTGGCGCCAATCTTGCCACGTGATTTTGCAATGGTCCCTCACCACTTTGCCACAACGGTTCCGCCATTTGGTGTTGACACCAGCGGGTTCAATCGGTTCTCCATCTTTGGGGTCTAGTGCAGTAACCTCGTAGATGCCCTCTGCCTTTTTCATGGAGCGCTGACCGCGCTTGCGTTTCTATGTGGCAACTTGGGCAGGCACCTCTTCCACTTGCTTCTCGAGGGCCTCATCTGTCACAGCCTCAGCTGCAAATAGCCGACGGGCACTTCGTCGGGAGCCCTAGGATATAAGTAGTAGATTTTAGTTTACAAATTAGTTGAACAAATGAGAGAATTATCTTTGACAAGATACCTCATCTTGAGGCACGAAATCAGGATCTAGGCTCCCCAATCAACGTTGCTTTGGTAGTGGAGGATGCGGATCTTCTGGTTCTTCCCAATGTTCGCTTGCTCCTTCATTGTCTGAAGACGACCTCGCTTGTGAGTGCGCCTTGAGGGCATCTTCCTCTTGAGAGGGCATATTGTCCGTCATGACGAGAAGACTTTGACAGCTAATGTTAGATATGACGACTAAGTTAGAAAACAAGGAGTATGCATATTTCATCTTTGAGCATAGAGACAAAGAAAACAAAAGAAAATAATAGAAAAAAAATCAAAATTTGCTCTCAGTGCGGGTTGCCAAATCAGTAGCCTTCCAACGCTCTAAGATCCTTGACTCGTACAACAACTTATATCCGATATCCTAGGATATGGTCCATGTTGCTGGACTAGCCTCACTTAGCCCGCTTTCGTCATTGAGCATGGGTCAATTGCCTACATAGAATAGTTAAGTAGTACAGAGAGACAAGGAGAATAATAGAAAAAATCAAAATTTGCTCTCAGTGCGAGTTGCCGAATCAACAGCCATCCAACGCTCTAAGATCCTTGACCTGTACAGCAGCATGTATCCAATGTTCTTGGATATGGTCCATGTCGATGCTTAAGACCGGCAGTAAATATATAGGGCTACATCGAGACCAAGAACTATGATGGTTACACAAGACGCTGAATTATACAGGTTCGGGCCCTCTCAATGAGAGTAAAAACCCTACGTCCTGTGTTCTGTATTGTATTGATTGTCATGAGATGTTGTCTCCCCCTCCCTGATGGGGGGTACCCTGCCGCCTTATATATCCAGTCGGCAGGGGGGTTCAGGCAAAGTCCTAGTCGTACTCTACAAGGATTCTATATGGCAAGTCTAATCTTTCTTGTCTTGCACTCCAAGCCGAGTCGATCGGCTTCCTTGTTGATGAAGTATCCGGTTGGCCACCGACTTAGCCTTGTATGAGGATACCCGTAAAGCAAGTATCCCATAGCAGCCCTCGAGTGCTTTCTGATTTTGAGCTTTAATTCTCCGAATGATCTAAAGATCATAAATTAGGAAGACCTCGTTATCGAAGTTTCTGATAGATCTGGTGCACAGGTCAGGTGCACCTGATCAGGTGTAGCCCCCAACTCTTGTATAATTTGGAGACTAACAAATAATGCAAGAGTCTAACTGTATTAGCTCTTATTAATTTGTTTATAGATATTCAAACCATCAAGTTTGAATCATTCAGACCTTTGGTCATCAAACCCTTGGGTCCTATTGCTAAGTGACCACTTTGCTGACCGATCATCAAACCGGCCGAGTGGCACATATTATTTCCGAGTGATGGGTCAGTCGGAATTTTATGACTCTAGTCATATTTAGTATTAAGCTAAATGACTTTAGTCATAATATAGCTTTTCCCTAATTCCAATCACCCGTTTAAGTCCAAATTTGGTAATTCTGGTTATTTGACTTTAGTCAGTACCATAACCTTTGAACTTGTAACCATATGACCATCAAGTCCTTTGCCACATGATCATCAAATCACATAGATATGGTGAAATAATTCTCGGGTACTTCTCATCAAAGAAGCCCCCGAGTCTCATTTTTCTAGGTTTGTAACCCTAATGGGCTTAAGCCCTTAATTAACCTTTACTTTAATATTAGGGTCGCACTACAGTATGGCCTACCCCGGCCCACGGGACCCTTAGGCCAAAAAAGGCAAGGGTATAAAAGGCTGCACCAGGTTGACCCTCAGTCCATGCCGCATTTGCATGCGAACTCTTTGTCTTCCTTGTGCCTTCTCTGCTCTCGCGACTCCTCTATTTTTCTGGCTAGGGTTAGCTTTCTTGCTTCCGGCCGCCACAGATCCCACCGCGTTTAGCCCCCGAGCTTTGGCGAAGTTTCTCAAACTCCTCCACCGCGTCCAATCCTGTTTGCGATGGGTCGCAAGAGGACTTCCATTTCAATCCCAGCTTCTTTCGCCGCCGCCGCCGCTGCCATGTCATCCTCGTCGGAGGTCGACATCCCGGAGCAACTTCAGGAGTTCTCGAAGAGCAGCCTTTCATAGGCTGACATGAACAAGATGGTGGTGGATGGCGTCCTTCTAGAGCAGGCTCGGATCGACTGGAAGGTACCTCGCGAATCCTGCCCCATCCCCATTCACCAACAGATCGTAGTGTTTCGCTCATTCTTTGAGCATGGCTTTGGAGTTCCCTGCTGCAGTTTTTTGCACGGGCTCCTGTTTTTCTTGGGATTGAGCTTGTCAACCTCAATCCCAACTCCATTCTTCATATTGCCATCTTCGTACATTTGTGCAAAGCTTTTCTTGGCACTCTCCCCCATTTCAATCTCTTCTGCCATCTGTTTGTCCTCCGACCGCTGCCAACCAAGTATAACCAAGTGGCCATAGGCGGAGTCGGCGTCCAGTTACGCAAGAAGGAGGCCTACATCAATGTCCCATTGAAGATCGGAAATAAGAATTGGAAGGATGAGTGGTTCTATTGTGACAACCCTCCCCCTGTTCTTGTCCACTTCACAGGTGCGAAGGCTTTTCCCCAAGCGCATTGGACAGAGAGGCCTGATTCGACCAATCCTCAAGTGGTCGCTCTGCTTAAGAAAATTGCTGGTCTGAAGGCTGAAGGCGTCGATGGCATCACAGTCGCCAAAAGTTTTATCATCCGATGAGTTCAGCCCCTGAAGCTTCAATGTCACTGGCATGGGACTATGTTGATGAGGATGAGACCAGGGAGGTGCCGGACCCACCAAATGGTGAACTCCGCCGAATACGCTTGTTGAAGATGTTTGAAGGGGATATCCTTCAGGACCATTCTTTGGTCAAAAAGGCGTATAACAAGGGCACAATGCGAGCCCGAGTAAGCCTCAGTCTGCCTTTAGCTATCCCTTATTATCCTATCTTGATGTTGTACTCAATGTTTTGATCTTCATGCAAGTGCTGGATACTTATGTATCTCATCCCCCGTTCCCTCAGACCGATACTGAGGGACCTGATTATGTCAAAAGGACACCGCTGACCGGCGCTGGGGGTTCAAGTTCCTCCGCAAGCGCTCGGCCAGTCAGCGTCACTCCCGTCGTTACTCTGGCCTCCCCTGACAAGCTCCAGAAGCGGACTATCGGGCGCCGACGCCAATATGTGGGGGACCAGGACGACGATGAAGAAATAACTGCCGCAGATGCTGGTCAACCTGCTCCTGCAACCTCCAACCGACCTTCAGACCGACTGGAGCCCCCGAGCCCAACTCAGAGGTCAACGGAAGAGGTGGTGCAGACTGGCAAGACTGACTAGCCCTCTCAAAAGAGGAACGAGACTGATTTTCAGTCGACTTCTTCAAAGAAGAGGCTATGCCGGATCAAGCTCAAGAAGGCTCCCAGGTTTAATCTTTAAACCCTATACTCCTTGTCTCTTATTGCTGCTCTCAACATTTCTTGATCTCTTCTTTCTATGTTTTTTTTCATGGCAGTCGGACAAGTGATTTTCAGAGTGCTCAGGGATCTGAGGATACTCGGTCTGAGCTCCCACCTCGTCTGACTGGTGTGGCCCATTCAGTTGGCAAGTCTTCAAACACGCGACCGAAGTGGATAAACCGTTTGAAAAGACGGTTCCTGCCTCCACTCCCGAGCCTCTGCCTCAGACCCCTCCAACTAATGTCTCTTTGCCTCTTGACAAAGGTAAAAGGGCTCTTCCTGCAGATATGCTTGGTCGGCCTGAGGTGGAGGATGTGGAGATTTTGCACCAACACCGGGAGTCCAGCAAGGTAACTCAACATTATGCTTTTACCTTGCTTCACTTTCATCTTCTAGCTCATTTATCTTCTGCATATCAGAAAGTGTATGCTCTTGTGGAGCGAAAGCAGGCTAGAGTGGAATATCTTGAAGCCAAAACTTTCGGTATGTCCTTGGTCGCCTAATCTTCTTGTCCTTATGTTTTAGACTAACTTCTTATTCATTGTCTATCTAGTCACCGGTCAGCAACTCTCCAAGGCCCTAGAGGAAAACAAGAAGCTGTTGGCCGACTGACAAGAGATAAACAAGGTCTTAGACCAAGTTCGTGCAAATCTGGCTGGTAAGTTTTCCTACCATCCATATTTAGGCAATCTGCTGACCACTCTAACGCTAAAAGTTTTACTTTTAGCTCACGATAAAAAAATCACCGATCTGGAGAAGTTGACTTCCAACCAGCAGAGGTTCGTTGACGCCTTGAAGGTTGAGAAGGAAAGCCTCTCCAAATTTGTTGAAGACCAGAAGACCGAGATCACTCAGCTGCAGGAGGAGCTGAAGGGGACTGAAGCGAAGATAGAGGAGGCTAAGACCATCTCCAAATCCTTCAAATGTAAACTTGCCAGTAAGCCTTCGACTTCTTCCTTCTGCTTGATTCTTCTATTGATCATACTGACCAATAATTATTATTTGCAGCTCTATCTTACGCTGCTTGGAAAGCAATGAACTATGTTCATGCTAACCGAGTAGAGCATACTGGTCACTCTCTAGACTACTTGTTGGAGTATGCATCGGAAGCCATTTCTTATAACACTCGGCGAGTGGCGACCGAAGCTGGGAGTCAAGTGCTGGTGATTTGCCAATCCTGGTCTCTTGCTCTGCCATTGGACAAGATCAAAGAGGGCTTTAACCCCGACCTGACCGACGACCAATGTCAGCTGCTCCTGGATTCCATGCTAGAGACTTCCCAGGCCTTGGTCAAAAATATAGAAATCAATCCGACCGTGCCGACTCACCCAGCAACTCCGGAGGTCGAACTTTGGGCTGACTCTTCCTCTCCTTCAAAGGAGATATAATCCTGTAATAGTGTAAAACATTAGTAGTGTTTTAGCAATGATACTTGTGTATAAACTAATCTTATGCTTTTATAGCTTTAGAGGTTTGACAAAGATATCATTGACATGTTTCTATCAAGAGAAACAAAGATTGCATCGGTCTGCCATAACATATTAGGTTGTAACCTGTAACCACATAACAAACAGAATTGACCAATCGACACATGAACTCTCACACTTTTGGCTCTGGGTTCAGTGTAGTGGTAGTCTGATGTGCAGCACAAAGTATTTAACCATGATGTATAAGCGTAAGACCAAAATAATAAAGACCAAAACTCAAGATCTCATGATAATAAGTCGGTCAAAAAATAGGCCAAAACCAAAATATGGTTAGACCGAGATGGGACATTATTGCTAGCCCCCTGGCTCGATTGCTTAATAAAATAAATTAAGGAATCGAGACAATATAGAATGAAAATCATCAGAAAATCTTTCATTAAAAAAGACCAAAGTTTCATTCATAAATAATGTATAAATACACAAAATAATAGCTAAGTATAGAAACGACGTAGCTGATTTATGTTCCAGGAGTTTGGAATATCATTGCCGTCTTCATACATCAGTCGGTAAGCCCCCGGGCGAGTGACTTCCTTCACTACGTACGGTCCTTCCCACTTTTGAGAGAGCTTATGCTGATTCTTTGTCGATTGCACTCGGCGAAGCACTAGGTCTCCAACTTGAAAGTGGCGACTGCGGACGTTCTTATCATAATAACGATGCAAGCCTTGTTGGTAGAGTGCCGACCGAAATAGAGCGCGATCACGCAACTCCTCTGCCACAATCAAATCAATCTCTCGGTTCTCCTCAGAAAGCTTTTCATCGTACGCTTGAACTCGTGCCGAGACAAGACTGACCTCAGTCGGCAACATAGCTTTTGAGCCATAGACCAATGAAAAAGGTGACTGTCTAGTAGCCAGACTGGTGTTTGTTCGAGGCCCCCAAAGGACTGAAGGCAACTCTTTGACCCACCAACCGGCATAAGGTTTGAGTTTATCAAATATCCGCAGCTTTAATCCTTGAAGAATCATACCATTGGCCCGTTCGACCTGCCCATTGCTTTTTGGATGAGCCACTGATGCAAAGTGGATCTTTATTCCCATCTCATCGGCAAAGTCCCGGAACTCCACTGAAGTGAATTGAGTGCCATTATCGGTAATGATATCATGAGGAACTCCAAACCGAGTGAATATATCTTTGACAAACTCGATCGCCTTCTTGGATGTAATCTTGCCAATCGGCTTCGCTTCAATCCATTTGGTGAATTTGTCGATAGCAACAAACAAATGAGTAAACCCGCCTGGTGCTTTCTTGAAAGGACCGACAATATCAAGCCCCCAAACAACAAAAGGCCAAGTCAATGGTATCATGTGAAGTTGCTATGAAGGCACATGTGTTTGTTGAGCGAAGAATTGACAACCCTCACACTTCCAAACAACTTGGTGTGCATCTTCGACCACCGTGGGCCAATAAAACCCTTGCCGGAAAGCTTTGCCGACCAAAGTCCTGGAAGCTGCATGATTGCCGCATATTCCCGAATGAATCTCTTCTACCAACTTCTGGCCTTCAGGAATTGAGATGCATCACATTAAAATGTTGGAACCACCCCTTTTGTAAAGTTGGTCCCCACCAACAAGTATCCTCGAGATCGGATCTTCAACCTTTGTTGCTCATCAGGATCCAAGGGCAGCGTTCCCTTATCCAAATACTGGATGAGTGGGTCACGCCACTCGGTCTTGGAGACATCATCGCCAACAAGATCAGCAACAATACTCATCAACACGTCCGATCGGGGAGAAATTGTTGGGGAATCCAGAACATGTAGGAAAACACCTGGCGGTACTGCAGACCGAGATGATCCTATCTTGGCTAACTCATCAGCCGCCTGGTTATTATCTCAGAGAACATGTGTGAACTTCAATCCATCAAACTTGTCTTCGAGTTTTCGCACTTCTTGGAAATAAGCACTCATGTTATCATTTACACAATTCCAATTCTTGGTGACCTGATTAATGACCAAGGCCGAATCACCAAATATGTTGATGCGCTTAATGCCGAGTGACACAGCAATGCGCAGACCGTGTAGGAGAGCTTCATATTCCGTAGCATTATTAGACGCGCGAAACATGATTTGAAGGACGTATCAAAGCCTTTCTCCAGTAGGCGAGATAAATACAACTCCCGCACCTACCCCTTGTAATTGAAGGGAACCATCAAAGTACATTTTCCAGTACTCGATATCTTGGGCAGTAGGAGGATTTTGAATCTCTGTCCACTCGGCAATGAATTTAGCTAACGCTTGTCCCTTTATAGCCGACCAAGGCGTGAACATAATAGTATACTGACCAAGTTCGACTGCCCACTTGGCTATTTTTCCTTCAGCTTCTCGGTTATGTAACACCGTCCCGAGTGCAAAAGAAGTTTGAACTTCAATTGGATGAGCTTGGAAATAGTGCTTCAACTTCCTCGAGGTGATCAATAATGCATATAATAACTTCAAGATCTGCTGGTACCTTGTCTTAGAGGCGCTGAGAACCTCAATCACAAAGTAGACCGAATGTTGTACTTTTTGCACGTGTCCCTCTTCTTCTCGGTCGACTGTCAAAACAGTACTCACAACCTAGATTGTGGCCGAGATGTAAAGCTGAAGTTTTTCTCTTGGCTCCGGAGGCACCAACACAGGAATACTGCTGAGATGAATCTTTAATTCGTCTAGTGCCGACTGCGCCTCCTCAGTCCAAACAAAGACGTCCTGGTTTTTAAGCAATTATAAGAGTGGTAACCCCCTAACCCCCAATCGGGAAATAAAGCGACTCAAGGATGCCATGCATCCGGTCAGCTTCTGAACGTCCCTTTGAGAATTAGGCGGCTTCATATCAAGGATTGCCTTGATTTTATCTGGGTTAGCCTCTATACCTCGTATCGAAATGATGTAACCGAGTAACTTTCTCGATGGAACCCCAAAAACACACTTTTTAGGTTTTTGCCAGGTCAGAGAGAAGTTCTTCGACTTTCCGAGTCTTGACAACGATGTTGTCAACATACGCTTCAGCGTTCCGACCGATCTAAGTGACAAGGCAGCGTTGAATACCTCGTTGGTAAGTCGCGCCAGCATTTTTCAGACCGAACGGCATAGTGATATAGCAATAGGCGCCGAAGGGTGTTATAAAGGAAGTCTTGATCTGATCTTTGACTCTCAGTGGGATCTGGTGATAGCCTGAATAGGCATCCAGAAAGCTTAAAAGCTCACACCCAGCTGTCGAATCTACAATCTGATCAATACGAGGAAGAGCGAAGGGGTCTTTTGGGCAGACCCTGTTGAGATTGGTATAATCAACACACATCCTCCACTCTTTATTCTTTTTAGGTACAAGGACTGGGTTTGCTAACCAGTTGGGATGATACTCCAACACACCTCCTTTATAAACTTAGCTTCTAACAATCTAACTATCTCCTTCTTCATAGCGTCCTTGCGGTGTTGCGCAAATCTTCTAAGCCTTTGGCGAACGGGGGTAGCCCCTAGAGGTACCCTTAACACGTGCTCAATCTTTTCCCTAGGAACTCCCGGCATGTCAGATGGTTTCCATGCAAAGATATCCCTATTTTCCTGGAGGAAAAAAGTGAGCGCAAGTTCCTATTTTTCATCAAGGTTGACCCCAGCATAAGTCACCTTATCGGGGTCCTCAGGATCGAGAAAAATCTCCTTGGTTTGGATGTCATCGGTCTGGATCTTGTCCTTGGTAGGTTTCTTTGTTAGAACCTCCGCTTCAGTCTGCTCCTCTATACCGACTGCCTTCTGGATCTCCTTTTGGTCTGACAGCATCAACTGTTTAGTAGCCATCTCACAACTCTGCACATCGCAATCAATAGAATTCCAAAGATTAGAGTGGAGGGAGATTATTCTGTTCGGGCCTGGCATCTTGAGGGTGAAATACGGATAGTGCGGAACAGCCATAAACCTAGCCATCGCCGGTCGACCAATGATAGCATGGTATGTTGACTCGAAGTCTACCACCTAGAAGAGGATACGCTCTGTCTTAAAATTATCACGGGTGCCAAAGGTGACTGGTAGACTGATTTATCCAATTGGGACTGAAGTCTTGCCAGGCACAATCCCATGGAAGGGTGAAGAACTCGGTTGGAGGTCAATGGTTGACAGACCGAGCTCTTGAAGAGTCCTGGTGAAGATTAGGTCCAAACTGCTTCCTCCATCGATGAGTACTCTGTTGGACTTCACCTCCTTCATAGTCGCAGCAAGCACCAATGGGTAGCGACCTGGTTTTGGTAGATAATTTGGATGGTCCGATCGATCAAAGGTGATTGACATCTCAGACCACCTCATGTACTGAGGCGTAGCTGGCTCCACCAAGTTAATCTCTCGAAGCTCTAACTTTTGCTTGCGCTTGGACGTATAGGCATCCGGGCCTCCGAAGATGAAGTTTATTTCTTTACGGGGCTCCTGGAACTTTCCTGAATCATCCTTGTCATCATCATCCTTGGGCTTGTCTTTGTTGCTGTTGTTGCGCCTCGGGGGATCTTTGGCCACCTTGAGCGCAGCTGTTGCAAAACCCTTCAGATAATAGCAATCCTTTGCTTTGTAGTTTCCCTTGGGGTGCCAAGGGCAAAGGCCACTCAGCAACTCATCAGTAGACGGCTGGTTCTTCCGAAACCAGTCCACTGTGTTGACAGCATTGTCAGGTTTTCTCTTCTTGTCCTTCTTGGAGGACTCAGGCTTGTCCGACCGCTTCTCCTTGCCCTTTCCTTGGATATCATCAAGTGTAGACTCTCCTGATGCATACTTATCAGCAATCTTGAAGCACTCTTGAGCGGTGAGCTTGAGATCATTACTCCTTCGACCGATTTCCCGGACCAGATCGTCACTGCGAATTCCACCCAAGAAGGCAGTAATGATTTGCTGATCGGGGACGTTGGGGATCTTAGTCTTCTTAGCGCCAAACCGCTTGATGTAGTCGCGAAGAGGCTCATCACCCTTCTGCTTTGATCGGGGGTTGGTTTGTCCATCATATTTTTCGATGGGAACCGGCTTGAATCCTTTCGGCTATCGAGCAATGCGAAGCCGAGGGACGTAAGCCTTGATGCCATCGATCTCATCATCAGTCGGCGTTGGTGACCGACTTTGCCAGTCTGGGGACGTAGTTGGGCAACAATGGTGGCGTGGGCCGACATCCTCATCATGATGACATCATCGATTGCCATCATTATCGCGCCGATCCCGATCGTCATGTCGACGTCGGTCGTCGCGGTTCTCTTGGAGGAGGATTCTGATGATCATCCCGTTGGTTGTCCCGTCGGTCTTCCCGGCGGTTTTCTCTGGAAGGGGGATCTTGGTGATCCTCCCATCGATCATCTCATCGGTCGTCCCGTCGGTCTTCCCGTCGGGCATCCATCCTTCATTCACGACGTTCTTCCTCATAGCATCGGTTGTCCCGAGAGCGCTCCTCGTGGTGAGAGTTGATGGTGTCTCGTCCATCACGGATGCTGAGAGAATTTCTCAGGTCTTCACGCCTACACCGACCCTGAGGAGATGCATGGCTAGAACTTGCGACCGACTGATACTTTGCAACATCTTGCGCTGCTGCAGCCTTGAGCATAGCCACCGCCTTATGCATAGCAGGAGTCTGATAGTGGGCGTCAACCATTAAAGTGTCAAGCAATGTCTTGGCCCCGGTGATGTTGTTCTATGGGGTGTGGTAGACCTTAACACCATCCACTTCAATGTCAGGGCCGAGATCCAGTCGGCGTGCGTTGCGCGATCCGTGTGACCCTCTTGGTTGATGGCGGTGGCCGACCGATAATTCATTAGCTGGTGAGTTATCATCCTGTCGGCCTCCTTCAACCTGCTGGTTTTGGTGACCACCGGCTGGATTCCCTTCTTCTTCGGCATCTGGATCCTTATCCTAGTTTCCAGCAGTAGGATCTATTATCTCCACCATGTTGACTGTATGGGGATATGAATAGGTCGATCCGACCGTGTCCTCATCAAAAGACCGATCTGACATCGAGTCATATCCAAAGGAAGAGTCTTCCTACTCGAATCCAAGTGGGATCAATGCAGGGATAATGTCAGATGGACTTGGTGATCGCGCTATGGGACTGGCTGCGGTCGAGTCTGATCTGTAGTCGTTCAGACCTAGGGCTCCATTATCGCCGACCGTGAAGTCGAGCGATCCAAAGAAGATCTTGAAGTCCGGCGAGTATTGGATGATGGGAAGTTCGGCCATCGTAGTCGACGGAGAATCCCGGCGAGCCTTGTCCCCTACCTGGCGCGCCAACTATCGATGCTCAAGACTGACAGCAAATATATAGGGCTACGTCGAGACCAAGAACTATGATGGTTACACAAGATGCCGAATTATACAGGTTCGGGCCCTCTCAATGAGAGTAAAAACCCTACGTCCTGTGTTCTGTATTGTATTGATTGTCACGAGATGTTGTCTCCCCCTCACCGATGGGGGGTACCCTGCCGCCTTATATATCTGGTCGGCAGGGGGGTTCAGGCAGAGTCCTAGTCGTACTCTACAAGGATTCTATATGGCAAGTCTAATCTTTCTTGTCTTACACTCCAAGCCGAGTCGGTCGGCTTCTTTGTTGATGAAGTACCCGGTCGGCCACCGACTTAGCCTTGTATGAGGATACCCGTAAAGCAAGTATCCCACAGTCCATGTCGCCACACTAGCCTCACTTAGCCCCCTTTCATCATTGAGCATCGATTGCCTATGTAGAATAGATAAGTAGTACAGAGAGACTAGGAGAAGAATGGAAGTAAATAATAAGTACAGAGAGACTATAGGACAGTAAGTAATATGGCATATATATGGCCACAAGTAAATAATAAGTACAGAGAGACTATGACACCCAATACACACAAATATTCTCTCCAGACTTTTTATATATAATTCATTGAATAAAAAGCCTAGAGAGAATGCTTGTGTGCACCAGGTGCACACAAGCATTCTCTCTAGACTTTTTATACACTAAGTACGAGCAACAGATTCAGATATGGCAGCAAAAGAAATGCCACATGCAGCAAATAAGCAAATATAGTGAGCATGACAGTGAGCAAAAAAGCAAGCATATAGGACAGCTAGCACATTCAGATATGGCAACAAAATAAATACCATAGGCAGCAAATAAGCAAATATAGTGAGCATGACAGTGAGCAAAAAAGCAAGCATATAGGGCACCTAGCACATTCAGATATGACAGCAAAAGAAATACCACATGCAGCAAATAAGCAAATATAGTGAGCATGACAGTGAGCAAAAAAGCAAGCATATAGGACAGCTAGCACATTCAGATATGGCAGCAAAAGAAATAACACATGTAGCAAATAAGCAAATATGGTGAGCATGATAGTGAGCAAAAAAGCAAGCATATAGGACAGCTAGCACATTTAGATATGGCAGCAAAAGAAATACCATAGGCAGCAAATAAGCAAATATAGTGAGCATGATAGTGAGAAAAAAAGCAAGCATATAGGACAGCTAGCACATTCAGATACTAAGAGCAATCACAATAGCAGCATTTTCTAAAGCTACAAGGCAACAATTATATATACAATGAGCATTTTCAAATTCTAGCAAACAGTAAGCATATAGGCAGCAATTATATATATAGTACATGGCAATCATAAGAGCAATCACAATAGCAGCATTTTCTAAAACTACTAGGGACCAAATTCAGAGTTAGTGACCAGCAAAAGTGCTGTGAGCCAATCTGGATATCAACCATCGCTGCAGAACAACACTACAAAACTCAGAAGCACACATCCATGACCAGCAAAAGTGCTATGAGTGAAATGAGACCAGTCTACTACGGCATAACATCGAACACGTAGTGTGCAGGGCTGGGACAGTGGGTCATCAAGCACCAGACAGCGAAACATTGCACCAGCAAGGTAAGCATTACTAATACAAGGACAAATTTTGACAAGCAGGGTAAACATTGAACCAGCAGGGTAAGCACGACATACTAGGATTCTAGGAGCATGAGCACAATCCTAGAGGGGAAGAGGAGGAGGACGATCGCACCTGGTCAGAGCTCGGGGAGGCGACGCTCCGGGATAGTGCAGAGGAGGAGAGGAGCACACGCTCGCTCAGGGAGGCGTCGGGGAGAGCACATGGCGCTTCTGGCCAGAGCTCCTCGATCGAGCGGGAGGAGGAGGAGGCCCGCGTGACAGCACTCAGGGAGCGGGAGGAGAAGGAGGCCCACACAACATGCTCGAGAAGGGGGAGGGGGACCTCGCGCTCGTCGTCGATAAGGGGGAGGCCGGTGCGGTCAGATGCGGCGAGCTCGAGGAGGGGGAGGAGGCCCACACGCTCGTCGTCGATGATGGGGAGGCAGGCGCGATCAGATGCGGTGAGATCAAGGAGGGGGAGGAGGCCCGCGTGCTCGTCGTTGATGATGGAGAGCACGACGGCGGTGCTCGGAGAAGGAGGCCCACACAACGTGCTCGAGGAGGGGGAGGGGGACCGCACGCTCATCATCGATGAGGGGGAGGAGGCTGGCGCGCTCAGATGCGGTGCTCGGGGACAGATGAGGGGGCCCGCACGATGGCCGTCGACGAGCAGAGTACGAAGAGGCCGTTGGCGGCGGTGCTCGGGGAGGCGGAAGGGCAGCCTGACGGTGTTGTCTCTTCTACACCCGGTTAGGGTTCGGGCCCCGCCATGCCCCGTGTTTATATAAGGCAAATCTCTTTAGCGGCGGCTCACAAAGGCAACCGCCGCAACAAAGGGATAGCGACGGTTGCCTTTGTGAGCCGCCGCTAAAAATATGTCGATTTTTTTTTAAAAAATAGTGTTATTCATTTTCCAAAAAATTTATTATTTATTTTAGCACCTGATTTTTTTATAAATAATATATTAGCCCTAGAATTTTACAAAAGAACCCTTGAGTTTATTATTAATTATGTTTTAGTCCTGTCTTTTTACAATTAGGCCCCTATACTTAATAAAAATTAATGTTAAGTCCTAAATTTTTGTAGGCGGTTGGTTTTGTGAGTCGCCGCTAAAAAGTTGTCATTTTTTTAGCATAAAGTTATTCATGTTCCAAAAATTGTATTATTCATTTTATTCTCCTGATTTTTTATAAATAATATTCAAATTACATAGGCATAAATTACATAAGTTACACAATATTTATAATCAAATAAGCATAAATTACATAGAACATATACAAGGTTGAAATAATAAAAGGTACTTAACAAAATAAAATTACATGACACTTGAGTTATCCTTGAACGACTTTTCCTTGGCAGTGATCAGTGCGCATGTAGGGCAATCCGCCAGCAAAGGAGAGTCTTGCTTCCAAGACTTTAAAATTTTTTGGATCAAGGAAACATGGCACCTCGTCATATTGATTGTAGTCATCTCGATCCTCCACATTCTCCACTCCAACGAATCTTTGTTTACCTGGAACAACAATGTATTTCTTTTTGTCCTTTAGATCAAGTACATAAAACACCTGTTCCATGGCCTTGGCAAGTATCCAAGGGTCATCTTTGTGACCAACATTGTTAAGATCAACAATTGTGAAACCATATTCATCCATCTCAACGCCATTAGGGTGCTTCACCCATTTGCATTTAAATATGGGAACCTGTAAATTTACACCGTAGTCTAGTTCCCATATTTCCTCAATGTACCCGTAATACGAGGTCGCCTGGTCCTCTTCGTCAATGGCTTCTACTCGTACACTGCTGTTTTGACATTTGTTCTTCTTATCCTTCTGTTGGGTGTAGAAGGTAAAATCATTGATGTCGTATGCCTGAAAGGTAACCACGGTTCTTCTTGGGCGGTTAGCTAACTTTCTCAACATTTTCTCTTCCACAGACTCACCACTTGGAAGGTTTAGGGACCTAAACCATGATGTGAACGAGCGCTTGTGCTCGTCTATGATCCATTTATCCGTCGCATCATTGTTGTTCGGGCGGAGCTCTAACAGATGTTTCTCAAAGTACGGTCCCACAATCTGCGTCTGTTGCAATACGCTGCATTGTGCTTGGTCCACTCGTTTGAAGTCACGGTCAATGAATGATCTACGTCCTTTCGTACCTTTTCCAGATTATCTACCCTCATGATGAGACATAGGGAGTCCAATTGATCTGCTACCATCATTAATGTAAACTGAGCAACATTCAATGATCTCTTCAGTTGTGTAGCCCTCGATCATAGAACCCTCTGGATGTGAACGAGTACGTACATAGCGTTTCAATACATACATGAACCTCTCAAATGGAAACATCTGATGTAGGTAGACGGGGCCCAATGCAGAGATCTGGTCAACAATATGAATCATGAAGTGTTCCATCGTATCAAAAAAGGATGGAGGGAAGACCATCTCAAGTATGCACATTGTTTCTTTCATGTGGGTCCGTTGGTCATTTAACTCGTCTTCAGTTATCACCTTCTTCGATACCGCATTAAAGAAGTAGCAAAGGCGAGTTACAACCAACTTCAGCCATGGTGATTTAACAGCTCTGATAGCAATAGGGAGAAACACCGAAAGCATTATGTGGCAATCGTGAGTGTTGTACCCACTTATCTTTAACTCTTCCATGTTTACCAGATTCTTGACATTCGATGAGAAACCCGTCGGTACTTTAATCCCACTGAGGCACTTGCAGAATGCTTTTTTCTCTTCAATCGTAAGTGTGTAGGCTGTCGAGGGGAGAAAGTACTTTCCATTTGCTCTTTCTTGTGGATGGAGTTCTGGTCTTATTCCCATCACTACAAGATCTCTATGTGCGCTAAGTCCATTCTTTGTTTTACCACGTTGGTCGAGTATAAGTCTGCTACTACTGTCAAATACACCCTTCCCAATCTGTATCCAGTCGAATGCATGATTCACTTCCAAATCTTTCCAATAATTGAAATATTCATAGAAAATGGATTTCTTCTTAAATGGCGTGAGACCTTTTGCCTTTTGACTCCCTTCACCGGCTTCCCAAAAACAACACTGATGTTTTTAACAAGGTCAAACATGACCCTGCCTGTACAACGGCGTGGTTCTATGTTGTTCTCAACTTTGCCATCAAAGTGTCTAGCCATCGCGCGATACCTATGTTTTGCTGGTAAGAATCAGCAGCTTCGCATATACACTAGCTTCTGGGATGCTGGAAGGTACACATGGGATGTATCATCAACGCATACGAAACATGCCGCCTTTCCTTTGACCTGTCCCGATAACGCCCTTAGTGCCGGGGAATCACTTACCGTGCAAAAAATAATTGCTCTGAGTGTGAAATACTCTCTCAGATACTCATCCCATATACGGACCTCCTCCAACCATAGTTTCTGCAGGTCTTCGAACAATGGTACTAAGAACACGTCTATGTTGTTACCAGGTTCTTTGGGCCCAGATATAAGAGTGGTCAGTAGTAGGTACTTACGCTTATGGCATAACCATGGTGGAATGTTGTACCTTGCTAGTAACACTGGCCAAGTGCTATGCGGATTCCTCATTTGACCGAATGGGTTCATCCCGTCTGTACTCAATGCAAACCGTTGGTTCCTTTTATCATTAGAGAAGTCTCGATGATCCTCATCGAACCTTTTCCACTGTGTTCCATCTGCTGGATGCCTGAGCTTACCGTCTCCCTCGCGTGCATGCCATGTCATCATTGCCGCATCCCTAGGGTTGGCGAACAAGCGTCTGATGCGATCGACCACGGGTAAGTACCACATGACTAAGGTAGGAACCTTACTGTCATCGATGTCATCGATGATAGAACTCCTTTTGTTCTTTCTCCCCTTAGTTGTATTCTTCAATCCTCCATTGGTGTCACAATCGTTGTTCCTCTTGTAACGACTGCGTTTGCACCTTGGGCATCTCAAAGCGTCCTGATGCTCCTTTTGATACAATATGCAATGATTTGGACACGCGTAAATTTTTTGAACACCCAACAAAAGTGGGGAAATCAGCTTCTTAGCAAGGTATGTTGTCCTTGGCAACAAGTTGGGCTTCGGTAGCGCATCGGAAATAAGTTCCAACAAATCTGTGAAACTAGCGTTCGACCAGCCATGCATGGCCTTCAGCTTCATGAGCTCAAGTACAGTATGTAACACGGTGAACTCTTTACCACATCCCTTCGATTCATCATATAATAGATCCTTTGATGCCTTCTCTATTCTATGAAAATTATCAAGCCCTTTAGTTGTACCGGCATTGATCAACACCTGCAGCTCAATGTGACACAACAACTCCTCAACATCAAAATCAGCTTCACCATGCGAATCCATCGCATCTGCACGAGGAGAATTGACAGCCTCGACTTTAACTTCAATATGCTCATCAAATTCCATATCGATCACACTGTTCTCACCATGTTTTGTCCATCTCGTGTATCCATCAACAAAACCCCTCCGCACCAAGTGTGACTTTATTACTTCTATATCATCCCACAACTTCTGAATCTTGCAATCAAAACACGGACAATATATTCATGTTGAGCATGTCTGCGGCCGCTTCGATGAATTTAGGAACTTCTCGTAAAAATATTGGACCCGGTCTTGGTGCCTCGTACATCTAAGATCTATCCATCGCGAACGACCGTGAACGTAACCCAAAAATTAATTAATAACACAAAATTTAAATATTCACTAAGTATATAAACATTGAAATTAATATACATGAAGTGAAAAATATTATGCAAGGTAAAATAAAAAAAGCATCAAATTATTTTATATATTATTTAACTTTTATCACAATCTATCCAAAATATTAGAAATTAATTAATTAATTATGTGTAAATTTTTTTTTAATATTCACTAAATATTTAAATATTGAAATATAATATACATCAAGTGAGAAATATTATGCAAGATAAAATGAAACAAATATCAAATTATTTTATATATTATCTAATGTTTATCAAGAAATAATAAAATAATTGGCATCCCTCTTACCCTAATACTACCTTCTCTCTCTTCTAAAAACCAAACTAGATCTAGATTCCCATTGACATAAAACAAGCTAGATATAATAATTATTTTGTGTAGTGATGAAAAGAGATGATGTATGCCTTCATAAACTTCAACTGTACCCAAATAGAACCATTCAAATCAAATGAATTTAGCTAAAATTTGATGAAAACCTAACAAACATAAACAAAAAAATTCTACTTGATTTCAAAATGAGAACACAAAAAAACCAATGGGATGAGTTCCGCTTACCTCAAAGATCAAATTTCTGCAAAAAAAAAAAAAAACAAACTCAAAACCTTCCCCCCTTGATTTTTGTGATTTGCCCAAATTTTCGGGCCGCCACTGTTCGAGTGAACAGAGGAGCTGTCGAAACGCGGTATTTATAGGCTAGGAACTTTATAGCGGTGGTTGGCATTTTCAACCGCCGCTATTATGCCCTAAATAGCGGTGGTTGACATTGTCAACCGCCGCTATAAAGTTGGGCCATTTATAGCGGTGGTTGACAATGTCAACCACCGCTACAGGCCCGTTTTGTTGTAGTGTAAGCAACATCTCAGAATAATAATCTTGCGGATTAGTCTGTCTTATTCCTAATGACCTTGAACCTAACCTACCAAACATAAATGGAATGAGGATGTAACCCGGGTTCTTATCTAGGTTGTCTATCCCATGAAGTCGCATCCTCATGTTGCATGGCTGCAAGTATTTATATAAGTACAAGGAAACCCAAAATGGTAAGGCATTGTTGGTTCAAAGTGTGTTGACAAGGACTTTATGTCAGCCGGTACTAACATGACTTGTTCCATATATCTTCTGAGTCGGTTTCATGCTTCTATGAGTTGGTTCTCTGATTTCCATGTGGCCCTTCACACATATGTTTTTATGGAGTCTTCAGTAATATTAAGTCAGTTTGGATACCTTTATGGATGAATCCCTTCTTGGTCATGACTTGAGTAATATCCAAGGAAGTTGTTGATGAGAAGTGGGCTCTTTTTGAACAATTTTTTATGGGTCAACTGGCACACACCTTTCTTTCATGTTCCTTGTAGCCCACACCATCTTCTTCAATTGTCCATTGAGTTTCCCTATAATGTCATCCATAACTACCACAAAACGGGCCTTTAGCGGCGGCAGCCCATAGGCCACATCGGCATGGCCCAAAGTGGGCCACCGCTACAGGGTCTAGGAGGCTTGCCGCGGCTTGAGTCACTACTAAAGACACCCCTACAGCGGCGGCTGACATTGTCAACCGCTGCTATAAACGGTCCATGTTTATAGCGGCGGTTGACAATGCCAACTGCCGCTATTGAGCACACAATAACGATGGTGGATAATGCCAACCGCCGCTATAAAGTCCTAGGCTATATAAGCCGCGTTCGGACAGCTCCGGCCCTCCCTTGGTCCGAAAATTTGGGCAAATCACAAAAAATCAAGGTTGGAAGGTTTTGAGTTCATTTTTTTTGCAGAAATTTACTCTACGAGGTATCGGGAACTCATCCGATATATTTTTTGTGCTATTATTTTGAAATCAAGTTGAATTTTGTATTTTAAGTATGTTAGGTTTTCATCAAATTTTAGCTCAATTTATTTGATTTGTATGGTTCCATTGGGTTGTAGTTGAACTTTATGAAGGCATACATCATCTATTTTCATCACTACACAAAAAAATTACTATATCCAGCCTCGTTTGGTTACTAAAAGAGAGAAAAAGTGTTAGGACAAGAGGGATATTCATTTTTATTATTTCTTGATAAAAGATAAAATAGTATACAGAATAATTTGATGTTAATTTGATATTTGTTTCATTTTACCTTGCAGAATATATAATTTATTTTTCAATATATATATTTAATGAATATTTAATATTTTTGTTACACATAATTAATTAATTAATTTAAAATTTTTTTGCTCACGTTCAAGGTCGTTCGTGATGGATAGATCTTGTATGTACGAGGCACCAAGACCGGGTCCAATATTTTTACGAGAAGTCTCCAAATTCATTGAAGGGGCCGCACAACATGCTCGACGTGAACGGGTGACTGATATATTGTCTATGTTTTGATTGCAAGAATCAGAAGCTATGGAATGATATAGAAGTAATCAACTCACACTTGGTGCGGATGGGTTTTGTTGAGGGGTACACGAGATGGACAAAACATGGTGAGAAGAGTATGGTCGATAATTTGATGAGCATATTAAAATTGAAGTTGAGGCTGTCAATTTGCCAGGTGCAGATGCGACGGAGTCGCCTGGTGAAGCTGATTTTGATGTTGAGGAGTTGTTATGTCAAATTGAGCTCCAGGTGTTGATCAATGCTGGTACAAATAAGGGGCTTAATAATTTTCATAGAATTGAGAAGACATCAAAGAATCCATTATATGATGAATCTAACGGATGTGGTAAAGAGTTCACCGTGTTGTGTACTATACTTGAGCTGTTGAAGCTGAAGGCCATACATTGCTGGTCGGACACTAGTTTCACGGATTTGTTAGAACTTATTTCTGATGCACTGTCGAAGCCCAACTTGTTGCCAAGGACAACATACTTGGCTAAGAAGCTGATTTCCCCACTTTTGTTGGCCGTGCAAAAAATTCACGTGTGTCCAAATCATTGCATATTGTATCAAAAGGAACAACATTCCACCATGGTTTTGCCATAAGCATAAGTACCTACTGCTGACCACTCTTATATCTGGGCCCAAAGAACCTGATAACAACATAGACGTATTCTTAGTACCATTGTTCGAAGACCTACAAAAATTGTGGTTGGAGGGGGTCTATATATGGGATGAGTATCAAAGAAAGTACTTCACGCTCAGAGCAATTCTTTTTTGCACGGTAAGTGATTCCCCGACACTAAGGGTGCTATCGGGGCAGGTCAAGGCAAAGACGACATGTTTCATATGCGTTGATGATACATCCCATGTGTACCTTCTAGCATCCCAGAAGCTAGTGTATACACAAAACTGCCAATTTTTACCAGCAATACATAGGTATCGCGTGATGGCTAGACACTTTGATGGCAAAGTTGAGAACGACATAGAACCTCAACGCTGGACTGGCAGGGTCGTGTTTGACCTTGTTAAAAACATCAATGTTGTTTTTGGAATGCCGATGAAGGGTGTCAAAAAGGCAAAATGTCTCATGCCGTTTAAGAAGAAATCTATTTTCTTCATATATTTCTATTATTGGAAAGAATTGGAATCGAATCATGCCTTTGACTAGATGCATATTGGGAAGGGTGTATTTGATAGTACTAGCGGACTTATACTCGACCAACCTGGTAAGACAACGGATGGACTCAGTGCACGTAGAGATGTTGTAGAGATGAGAATAAGACCGGAGCTCCATTGGCAAGAAAGAGCTAATGGAAAATACTTTCTCCCTCCCCCCCCCCCGGCAGCCTACACCCTTATGATTGAGGAGAAAACAACATTCTGTAAGTGCCTAAGTGGGATTGAAGTACTGACGGGTTTCTCATCGAATATCAAGAATCTTATAAATATGGAAGAATTAAAAATAAGTGGATACAACACTCACGATTGCCATAAAATGCTTTTAGTGTTTCTCCCTATTGCTATCAGAGCTGTTAAATCGCCATGGGTCAAATTGACTATAACTCGCCTTTGCTACTTCTTTAATGTGTTTTCGTAGAGGGTGATATCTAAAGATGAGTTAAATGACCTACAGACCCACATAAAGGAAACAATGTGCATACTTGAGATGGTCTTCCCTCTATCCTTTTTCGGTACGATGGAACACTTCAGAATTGATATTATTGACCAAATCTCTGCATTGGGCCCCGTCTACCTACATCAGATGTTTCTGTTTGAGAGGTTCTTGTATGTATTGAAATGCTATGTACTCGTTCACATCCAGAGGGTTCTATGATTGAGGGCTACACAACTGAGGAAATCATTAAATGTTGTTTAGATTACATTAATGATTGCAGCAGATCAATTGGTCTCCCTATATCTCGTCATGAGGGTAGATTATCTAGAAAAGGTACTAAAGGACGTAGATCGTTCATCGATTGTGACTTCAAATGAGTGGATCATGCACATTTCAGCGTATTGCAACAGACACATATTGTGGGACCGTATAGAACAACAAGGATGCGATAGATGAATGGATCATAGACGAGCACAAGCAATCTTTCACATCATAGTTTAGCTCCCTAGACCTTCCAATGGCGAGTCCGTGGAAGAGAAAATGTTGAGAAAGTTAGATAACCATCCGAGAAGAACCGTGGTTATCTTTCAGGCATACAACATCAATGGTTTTACCTTCTACACCAAATATAAGGATAAGAAGAACAAGTGTCAAAACAACTGTGTTTGAGTAGAAGCCATTGACGAACAGGACCAGTTTACCTCGTATTATGGGTACAATGAGAAAATATGGGAACTAGACTACGGTGCAAATTTACAGGTTCCCATATTTAAATGCAAATGGGTGAAACACCCAAATGGCATAGAGGTGGATGAGTATGGTTTCACAATCGTTGATCTTAACAATGTTGGTCATAAAGATGAGCCTTGGATACTGGCCAAGACCGTGGAACAAGTATTTTAAGTACTTGATCCAAAGGACAAAAAGAAATATGTTGTGGTTCCAGGTAAACAAAGAATTGTGGGAGTGGAAAATGTGCAGGATCGAGATGAACACAATCAATATGACGAGGTACCATTTTTCATAGATCCAAAAAAAGTTTGAACTCATAGAAGCAAGACTATCCTATGCTGGAGGAATGCCCTACATGCGCACCGACCACTGCCAAGAAAAAGTCGTTCAAGGCTAACTCAAGCATCATGTAATTTTATTTTTGGAGTATTGTTTATTACGCGAATCTTTTATTATGTTCTATGTAATATATGCTATTTGAATATGAAGATTGTGTAACTTATTTAAATAGAAAGATGTTATTGAAACGGTAAAGTAGACCAAAAATTTAAGATGCAATCAATTGTTTATTAAAAAATTAAGAGTGCAAGAAAAAATTAAGAGGACTAAAAATATAATTCTAGGGCTAATATATTATTTATAAAAAAATGGGTTCAAAATTGAATAAAGATAATCCCAAAAATAGGTGGACCGGGTCCATGGTTCATGGGGCCCGGGGGCTGCTCTTTAGCGGCGGTTTACAAGACCAACCACCGCTATTCCTTTGGAGCGGCGGCTATCTTCTTGAGCCACCGCTAAAGAGCACCACCTTATATAAGAATGGGCGTGGAGGGGCCCAAACCCTAACCGCGGTAGAGAAGAACGATGTCGTCAGGCTGCACAAGCCCCGAGCGTCGCCTCCTCTCCCAACCGTGCCTCCGCCTCCTCAGCCCTCCATCTTCCGCCTCCTCATCGATGGTCACCATGTGGGCCCCTCCTCTTTTTCGGCCTCGATGACCACTGCGCGGGCTCCGCCACCTCCTCCTCTTCCGTGCCCCCGCCTCCTCCACCCTCCAACTCCTTGTCGATGACCACCATGTGGGCCCCCTCCTCTTTCTTGGTCTCGTAGACCGCTACGCATGCTCCACCGCCTCCTCGTTGACGGCCACAGTGCGGGCCCCTCCTTTTTCTCAGCCTCGCCGACCGCTGCGCAGGCTCCGCCGCCTCCTCCCCGACTGCACCCCCGCCTCCTCGGCCCTCGACCGCTGCCGCCTCCTATGCCTCTGTCACACAGGTGTGCCCTCGATTTCTCTCACCCCTCCTCCCTCCCTCTTTCACCCTCCTCTGTCTCGGCCTCGATCACCGCCGCCTCCTCTGCCTCTCTCACATAGGTGTGCCCTCGATCTCCCTCACCCCTCCTCCCTCCCTCTCTCACCCTCCTCTGTATTGGCGTGCTGTGGCTTGTGTTGTCTAGATGCTGAAACCGTCTTCTGAATAATGTACAAACTGTGTGCTACAAAACTATGAAAGTGGACTTGCTAAGGCTAGTTGGCTAGCTTGGTTACTCTCCCTAAATTGCCTAGTACTTATCACTCAATTAGAAGCATGAGTTTGTTGGGTCAATTGTTCATCAATAGATTGATGAGCTTGTTGGCTAATTTTGTTGGCACTTTTTCCGTTCACCTTTCAGTTAAGCAGTTTGTGCTTGTTGGTGCATCTGTGATTGGTTAAGTATTTTGTATTCTTTTTTCTTATGGTGGTCATTCCATTTCATTCTATATCCTTGCGACTTAAGTTGCGTTTGGTGTTGTGATAGATGATACTAGACTGCAGTCGGTTGCAGCTGTGCAAACACAGTATCTGGACAACTTTTGGACATTTTGTTGTGGATAGAAATTCCGATGGTAGAATCCTGCCATGCATTTCATGTGTTGATCATTCTAGTTTTCTAACCTGACCATTTCCATGTGTTGAATCTTGAGTGCAGCTAAACATTGCTACATGAATTGGGTATTCTGGGACCTATAATTTGCTCCTTAAAGTTCATCATATACTTAGTATGCAACTGACTTGACCACTTTTAAAGTTAGAAATCAGTTGTGATCTTCATCTATATGGCTTTCTGTTATAGTTCAGATTGTTTCACCATATTTATCTAGATGCATCATATTTATAGTTCAGATTGTTTCACCATATTTATCTAGATGCTCACCATATTTATAGTTCAGATTGTTTTTGGACTGCTATTTTGCTGTTGCTTTTGTCTGTAGTTTGCATGCAATGCTAT
This sequence comes from Eleusine coracana subsp. coracana, assembly GCA_032690845.1. Classification (NCBI taxonomy): domain Eukaryota; kingdom Viridiplantae; phylum Streptophyta; class Magnoliopsida; order Poales; family Poaceae; genus Eleusine; species Eleusine coracana. Next base: position 34,879,917 of record CM064428.1, on the reverse strand, counting down.
TGTTTTTTGACTCACTATGGTTACTTGCTGCCATTTTTTTGTGGCCAAACATATTTATCTAGATTGCTCTTATGATAGTCCTATGCTCACTGCTAACTGCCCTATATGCCATTTCTGAAATCCGTAGTATTATTTACTTGTGGCCATATATATATATACCATATTACTTGATGCCCTATATTCCCTATGCTCACTGTCTACTCTCTGTACTACTCATCTATTCTTCTCCTTGTCTCTCTATACTACTTATCTATTCTACGTAGGCAATCGATCCTCAATGATAAAAGCAGGCTAAGTGAGGCTAGTGTGGCGACATGGACCATATCTTAGGATATTGGATACATGTTGCGGTACGGTCAAGGATCTTAGAGTGTTGGATGACCGTTGATTCGACAAACCGCATTGAGAGAAAATTTTGACTTTTCTATTCTTCTCCTTGTCTCTCTGTACTACTTATCTATTCTACATAGGCAATCGACAAATGCTTAATGACAAAAACATGCTAAGTGAGACTAATCGATGACATGGACCATATCCTAGGATATCGACTACATGTTGTTGTACCTGTCAAGGATCTTAGAGCGTTGGAAGGCTGTTGATTTGGCAACCCGCACTGAGAGCAAATCTCTAAATCTCTACTACTTATGTATTATACTCCTTGTTTTCTAAACTAATAGTCATATCTAATATAAGGTGTCAAAGTCTTCTCATCATGGACGTCGAGATGCCCTCTCAAGAGAAAAATTTGTTAGAAGCAAGGAATGAGAAAGACGCCCTCAAGGCACCCTTGGAAGGGGGATTGTCTTCAAATGATAAAGGATCAAGCGGAAGAAGCAGAAGATCTGTATCTTCTACTACCAAATGAACGTCAATTTAGGAGCCTAGACCCTGATTACATGCCCAAAGATGAGGCATCTTGTCAAAGACAATTTCCTCATTTGTTCAACTAATTTGTTACATAGATTTTGTCAACTAAAATCTACTACTTAAATCCTAGGGCCCTCGGCGAAGGCTGCAACAGATGAGGCCCTCGAGCAGCAAGTGGAAGAGGTGCCTACCCAAGTGTCCACACACAAACGCAAGTGCGGTCAGCGCTTCATGAACAAGGCAAAGGGCATGTATGAGGTTACTGCACTAGACCCCAAAGATGGAGAATCGATTGAACCTGTTGGTGTCAGCGCCAAATGGCAGAACCGTTGCAACAAAGTGGTGAGGGACCATTGCAAAATCACGTGGCAAGATTGGCACCAAGTCCCGGATGGCAGAAAATACGATATGTGGCCTGACATCACGCAACCATCCAATTCCAGCTAGCAGATCTCGAAAGAGCCAAGAAGGCCATGATCTCCACTTTCAATCACATCTTTCTCGATTACAAGTCCAAGCTTAACTGACAATACGTCAAAAAAAATTGAACCCCATTCGACAAGCATGGAAATATCAGTCAGTAGGAATGGGATGAGTTTGTTGAGCAGAAGACCAGCAGTGCTTTGAAGGAGCTCAATGAAAAGACGGTTGAGCTCAACAAGTGGAACAAGTACAAGCCGTGGTTATGTCCGGGCGGATACAAAAAGAAGATTCCGATTTGGAGGAGAAGGAAGCCAAGCTCTGCGTGAAGGGAAAACCAGATCCATTACCAAACACCAATGAGCGTACCAGGAATTAGGTATATGGTTGCACCAACTTAACCGATGAAGGAGATATTATTGTGAAGAATCCCATGACAGTTGAAGTCGTGCAAGCCTTGAAAGGTCCTATCGCGATGCTAACAGAGGCTGGTCTATTTACACCTGAGTATCACAAGGATGAGCTAAGGAAGGCGATTGGGACTAAGAAACATGATGGTCGAGTATGAGGAGTGTCATCATCAGCAAGAAAGATTAAGAAGAGAAAGCCAAGGAAGATTGGAGGCGACAACTTCTTATGTTCGCTATCGACAAAGAAAGCGGTCATTTGGACCCCAACCTGTAGGCTGCTATGGATGCCTTCTTACATGGTTTGTCCACATCCATGAAGCCATCCGTCTCCACGCAACCATCAGTCTCTGGCCAACCATCAGTCTTCATGCAATCAGAAATGGAGGACATCACTACGGATACTCCTTGCGAGTTGCATGTGCAATTTGGTTACAAGGAGAAGATGATAAAGGTTGCATCCAGCATGGCATTTCCAGGAGAGACGCTCCATAACAGGGATATCCACCTCGGTTACGTGCGTGTCACCGTGTCGAAAATAGTACCTGGCTATGACGACAATGAGATCGAATGCCCGATACCTGAGGCGGGTATAGAAGCTCTCAAAGATGCACTCGGCTCTTCCATTATTTGGAAACACCGTGATGTTGTACTCTCCAAACTAGTACCTCCACCCTCGTTTTCTGGTCACGGGTTCTTTCATGCGAGCCAGCCACTCACGATAGGTGGACAACCGTCTCCTATGTCTATGGCAGACTTGGGAAACAAGCTCCAATCTCCTCATATGGAAGTCGACACGACTCATAGTCCTATAATCTATAGTGAAAACGAGCCTCTTTTGGTCATTGCTAAAGGAATAGTACAGGCTACTCCTATTATCATCGAGCCTCCACTACGCAGGTCAACCTTCTAGTAACACTTTTATGTGTTACTAGAAATGGAAAAAAATGTTACTGAGACCTATAGTAACATATTTTTTAAGTGATCTAGGTTGTGCTGTTACTAGAGCATGTTCCGTAGTAATATAGTTATGTGTTATTGATTATGAGAAAATGTGAAATAAGCAAATTGTATTATAACACATATACATGTTACTATTAATAAGAAGAATATGATACAAATAAATCCTATTGTAACACATATAATATGTTACTACTCAACAAAAGTGTAACACTTATTATTCTAAAAAATAGTGTTAAATGTAAAAAATGTCTTGTACTAGAAATCGAAAAGAACTCTGGTGGCACAATTCAAGATTGATGGTAACACCAGCCAGGCTAGAACACAGTTGTGATTATGATTTATAAACATAGAATTTATAATATAAGGAAGAAAAACTAATATTTATAGCAACACATATATGTGTTACTATTTAAGACAATGTGTTATAATATCTTTGTTTGGCTGTAGTGAATGCTGAATCATATTACTATTGGTAAAAGAAATTCAATAATGTTTCTTGACATGTGGATATATAACTAAGTTTGATGTTCAATTGCTTGCCATATAAGCATATGTTACATCTTTACCAAACAAAAGTAACTTGTAATGCGTTCCTAAAAAATTAAACTCAGGCGTTTAGTTTTCAAACTTGTGACATTTTCACCTAGACTAAGGTAGAATTTTGATTAAAATAAGCATATAGTCATTTTGTAATTATTAGAGAGAATAAAGTATTATCCTAATGATGAAGTCACTACCACATGATTTGGAAAATATTTTACATCTGGAGCTAAAGTTATTAGAAGATAAAAAAAATGAATGCATTATTCGAGTAGCAGGCAAGAGATTATAAGGCTCTAACCCTTTAACATTTTTTTTTGCAATACTATTTTGTGTTACAACAAAAAATTTCTTGTACACTTATATATACTAGATATGTTACAATACCTAATAATGTTTGTAACACTTTTAATATAACACTACTTTTTTATTACTAAAACTGTTTCTTATAACACATTTTTTAAAAATGGAAATCATGTGTTACAAAGTTATTTGTAACACATAATTTTGTGTTCCTATAAAATTTTTTGTAATACTAATACTCAAGTATTACAAGTATGTGTTACTATATGCATGTTCTGTAGTAGTGCTTTGTCAACAGTGGCTACGATGATTCAAGTTCAGGCTCCAGTAATTCAAGTCCAGCCTGCACCAGTTGTCATCAAGGCTCCGGTAATCCCAAAGATGATTATCGGTTTCGAGAAAGAGTCAAAGGATCTAAAAGAAAAAATGATGTTGATAAGTACTTGGCTAGATTGAAAAAAACGTCTAGCATTCACTGGTAAGCTTATCCTGCAAGAACAAGATCCTCGAGATATATTGTCGTACGATGATCAAATTTTGGACAATCCTGTGGACGATGTGGACTACCTGAAATTCATATTTGATATCCCCCTTATATCAAACAACATGTACAAGAACCTGTCATGGGAGGTGCGGAAGTTGCACGACAGGTACATGATGGCGTCGAAGGAAGGGGTCACCGCAATCACTTGTAGGATTCCAAAAGAGGTGTTCAACTAAAAAGACGAACAAATCTTACCCCTATTTTGGGAGGATGTCCACTTACTATTTCGTCTAGACAAGATGGATGTCACCTTCATCATCTTATGGTGCATGTAAGTGTTGCGTTCGATCTACTTTGTATTTCAAGCATAATTTGATATATTATCTTTTGCCTTTTTTTAGCTTGAACTCCTTTTCCAAAGAAAGATGGTCGACAAAAAAGATTGGAGGGTGACCCAAACCTGATCAACCAAAGCACGATCAACCTAACGGTAAATCCAGAAAACTACCCGGATAAGACACCAGCAGAGCTAGTTGCAATGAAGGCAGTTCTGACAAATGAAGCAAGGACTGAAGTAAGTTGGACAACTGCTGCTTTCATCATCTTCAAGTAAGTTGGACAACGGCTGCTTTCATCATCTGACATATATTAAAGTTAAATCCAATCATAATTAACATATTGACAATATTATTGTAGCAATCATTGGATCTGTCTGATGATATTTTCCAAAGAAGGGTACCTTCTACTGCTTGATAGTCTAGACTACGACAAGAAGTTATTCAATGATATTGTGAAACTCATAGATCGGTAGGAAATTTTTCTATGTATGTATGATTTGATGATGTTAATATTATTTAATGATACGCTTTTGTCCATTGTTTAGTGCTTACGAGAAATATGTCATAGCCGGAGGGCCATGCCATCCTACAAAGATGAAAAGGAATGACGAGGATTCTTGAATCCTGTGTTCACTTGAGTATAAATACCATGTATCTAGTTGTAGATCCTCTCTATCATTTTATGTTGACAGAGGTTATTAGTCTAAAAGGGAAGTGCTTTGATTCGAAGGGTTTACTAGCAACAAAACATAAGTCTCTTTATGAATGGGCTGGTTCGAGAGCACCATATGAGCCCAATATTCCGGAGAAAGACGATGACTATGCATTAGGATTCATATAAGATATTTTATAATATCTATTGAATATTTTGATGAGATGTTATATATATTTTATGATGACATGTTATAAATTTTTGTGATGAGATGTTGTAAATTCCTGTGTATGCAGAATCTATGATTTCTGTATATACTGAATTTTATTTTATTTTATAAAATAACAAGTAGCAACGGTTGAAGATGTCAACCGCCGCTACTACTAGAGCAAAGTGCGGCGGTTGGTGATGTCAACCGCCACTAATATTGGAACACAATATCGGCGGTTTCACCAACCGCTGCTACTAATGGATCTGTAGCGGCAGTTTGTTTCGGCGACAGACCATCCGCCGCTACAAACACTTATTTATAACTGAATTTGCGTAGCGATGAGGTGGTCTGCCTGCCACTACAGACCATTATGAGCCGCCGCTACAGCCATGTTCTTGTTGTGCATTTAACCCCATTCTCAAAATTACACAAGGACAATAAGGTATACAAATATGAAGATTAGTGACTATAATAGTGATGCATATGCTCGAAAACAGGATATATTGGTACTATAAAGTGGGTTTGTAAAACGGTGCTAACAACCATGTGAACACGTACTGTAATAAAATGAACATAGCAAAATACCTGCGCGTTATCACGGGTCTTTGTTAAAACATTTTACGGTTAGAATGTTTTATTTAATTGTAAAAAGTTTTCAATTAATTATTTTTTTTGGCTTGAGCATTTGCTCTATTATTTTTTTGCTTTACCTTTTTGATTTTTAAAAAGAATATTCACTATAATAATTTTAGAGTGAGTTATCACTGAAATTCTTGTTATTAGTTTCCATCCAAAATATGATGTTAAAGTAATAAATGATTAATTATTATCAGTATAAAATATCGAATTGAAATCAGAGTCCAATTTAACAAAGGATTAGAAAATGGTTCAAAAACAACTCAAACTGATTGGTGAATCATTGTAGCATATAAACTGAATACGACAATGTTACGGACACATCTAGACACGAAAAAGTGGTATAGACGATCTCACCTTAATTAATAAGTTGTAGAGATTGTTATAACATATATTATCTTCATGTTTGCATTACACGTTTGAATATCATATAGTCTCAAAATTTGCCTCAAATGGATGATGATGCTAGGCCAAGGGATTTTCATTAAAATTTCTCTAACCACTTGAACCAATGCCATCAGAATGAGAATCCAGGGAATATTGAAATGTGTGTTACCAATCATATAATGTATTTCATAATGAATCTCTAATTATTTTCAGTGCTACGGCAAATTCATCTAGAAGCTGATGAAAATTCGGAAATTTTTCGTCATCCACCGCAAGGACAACCCTCATAGTATCCAGATAACTCTGCCAATGAACAGTAAGTGCCTAAACATAGTCAATTGAAACACAGAATTATTGACAATGATATAAAATAACAAATTTATATTACTTTGAAAACTCACCGATGGATGTCCATAAACACTAGGTGCAATATAGACAACTTTGTTCCCAAATAACTCTAACAGCTCAACTGGACGCATCATGTTGGAGCTCCAGGCAGTGATATGTGATGCCATGCGATTGAAGAAAGTACCAAACATCTGCAGGCGCAGAGAAAGTATTTGATGAATAAATGCGCAAACCAATTTCCGGCCATAAGATCTTATCTCGAAGGTCTAAAATATCAAAAAGCTTGCAAATAGTTTATGCACATGCGCACGAAGTAGCACTTGTGTGCACACGTGATATATTCCTCCAAATTAATTTTGGTTACCGTAATGGAGGTTAGGTTCACTCAGGGGTCCGGAAAAAGTCACATGCATCTGACCCATACCCCTAACCTAAAACTTGAAAAATCTAGCAGTTAAATGGTAACAAAGCCCACCAAATTTCCATCTAATTTTGATGAACATGAGAGAGAGAGAGAGAGAGAGAGAGAGAGAGAGAGAGAGAGAGAGATGCGCGCAGGTATACGTACCTTGTCTCCAAGCAGTTGGATGGCCATTACTCCAATTTTGTGAGTTAAGACTGTTTCTAATGAGTACTTTTTTCTGTCCGCACTCTTCTTTGCTTGCCGTACGTATTCAAGGGGGTCTTCGTATGAAACAATATGGAAGGGCACTATCATGTAACCAATTCGATTTCCCCATTTTGCATCATCATGTGTATGTGGGTCCATCATATTATCAAGCTTCTGCTCAGATATTTATAGTCACTAATGCATGGTATTCAAAAGCCAAGCTTGACATAAACCATACAAATAAGTAAAGTCTATTTACGGCTTACTTGTATGCCAGGAGTTGGCCTCATATCGACTAAAACAGCCAAACTTAAGGACAAGCACCCTTTGTTTGAGTTTGAGGCAAGGTCGTCACCTGAGGGAATCTCAGCAGAATTACTCACGCTTTCGTGTTGATGTGGTCAAATCTTAACGAAGTTTATTATAATCGTTAAATTATATTTTATTCAATCTCAATGAAGCACTGATACACGTGTTAACAGAACAGTTTAGATCTTCTTGTAATTGTAACCAACCGAGATTCCTTACTGAACCAAACTCTCTAGAAGATACAGATAGATTGTTAGAGATAGAGTTGGATTGGTTAATAGGATCTCGGTGCATGTGCTTGTAAGCCACGTTGGAGGCTATTTCCAACTCATGTAAACACGTAACTGCGGCTCCTACGGGAGTTAACGCTTCCCACAAACTTTACATGGTAATCAGAGCCATCCTCTGAGCCACATCCTATAACAACAATGGCGAGCTCGAGCTCCCTCAACTCCGGACTTGGTTTAGGCTTTGGCCATCCAATCATAGAGAAGCTTACAAAGTCCAACTTCACGTTGTGGAAGGTTCAAATCCTCCCTGCCATATGCGGGGCACAGTTGATGGACTACCTCACCGGCAATGCTAAGGAACCACCCATGGAGGTCGATAGCACCGATGGCAAGAGAAAGGTCCCCAACCCAGACTATGCAGCATGGCTGGCTCGCGATCTGCAAGTCTTCATTTACATCGTCACGTCGCTGTCTCGAGACATCCTAGCTCAAGTCTCCACTTATGTCACCGCTCCAGATCAGTGGAAGGCCCTCGGCGAGATGTTCTCCTCCCAGACTCGGGCACGGACGGTAAACACTTGCATCGCCCTTGCCACCACCAAAAAAGGGACGATGACAGTCACTAAGTACGTTGCAAAAATGGCGGCTGCTGGAAAGCTGCTGGACGATGAAGAGATGGTCTCCTTTATCCTCACCGGGCTTGACATGCATTTCAATCCAGTCGTGTCTACTATTTTGGCTCGGGTTGAGCCAATAACCATCTCTGATCTGCTTACCAAGAGCCTTGCCTTCGAGCAACGCTGGGATCTGTACTATGGCACAGAAGTTTCCTCTAGCTCTTCAGCAAACGTGGTTTCACGAGGCTGTGGTGGTGGTCACAACCATCGCGACCGGGGTCAGCAACAGATGAATCGCGGCCGTTGTAGCTTCAGCTCCGGTCACGGTCGTGGCAACGGCGGTGTTCCAGGAAAGCAGAAGATCAAGTGCCAGATTTGCAAGAAAGAAGGGAGTCATGACGCCTCCAGCTGCTGGTACCGCTATGACAAAAGATACAGCCCTGAATAAAAGAGCGCCAATGTGGTGAATCAAGGGAGCTACGGTGTCGACTCCAACTGGTACAGGGACTCCGGTGCTACGGATCACATAACAGGTGATCTTGACAAGATGGTGGTCCGAGATCGGTACATAGGAGGAGATCAAATTCACACTGCTACAGGATCAGGTATGAAAATCACACATATTGGTTATGTTACTTGCCATACCCCTAGTTGCAATCCATTCCTGAATGATGTCTTATATGCGCCTAGCGCTGCTAGGAACCTTGTTTCAGTCCATAGGCTAGCTCAAGATAACAATGCTTTTTTGGAATTCCATCCTGACTTCTTTCTTATCAAGGATCGCATCATGAGGAAAACCCTCCTAGAAGGCCCATGTAAAGGAGGTCTCTCTCCACTGCCGGCCAATGCCTTCAAATTTGTCAAGAATAAACATGTCCTTATTACAATCGGTGCCACCAAACCATCCTTGGAGAGATGGCATCTTCGTCTCGGACATCCCTCCTATCTAGTCATGCAGGAAGTTGTCAAAAATAATACTCTACCTTGTTCTGTTGAAGCAAGAAAAGGGTCAATTTGTAATTCATGTCAGGCGGCCAAGAGTCACCAGTTACCTTATTCAAAGTCATATAGTCAATCTAGTTTTCCTTTAGACTTAATTTTTCTCAGATGTAGGGGGGCCGGCCTATGATTCCTTTGGAAATTATAAGTATTATGTGAGTTTTATCAACGATTACAGTAAATTCACTTGGGTTTATCTCCTTAAGCATAAATCTGAGGTCGTTGCCCGCTTTCATGAGTTCCAGACTATGGTCGAACGTCAGTTTAATAGAAAAATTCTTGCTGTGCAATCTGATTGGAGTGGCGAGTATGAGAAACTCCATCACTTCTTCAATAAAATTGGCATTGCTCATCACGTGTCATGTCCCCATGCACACCAACATAATGGTGCTGCCGAGAGAAAACATCGGCATATCGTCAAGGTCGGTCTTTCTTTGCTCGCCCAAGCCTCAATGCCTCTTAAATATTGGGATCGAGCCTTCCTTGCTGCTACATTCCTAATTAATCGCACTCCTAGTCCAGTTATCCAACATTCTACTCCCCTTGAGCGTCTATTAGACATGAAAGTTGATTATAACTCTCTTAGAGTTTTTGGGTGCGCCTGCTGGCCATGCTTGCACCCGTACAATTCCAAGAAGTTTGATTTTCGTTCTAAACAATGCATCTTTCTTGGATATAGCAATTTTCACAAGGGGTACAAGTGCCTTGATATTTCTACAGGACACATTTACATCTCACGAGATGCTATCTTTGATGAGGAAATTTTTCCTTTTACCAAACTGCATAACAATGCTGGTGCTAGATTTCGTGATGAACTATCTTTATTACCATCATCGTTGCTTACTTCTCCTGTTACTAGGACTTCTCCTGTTACTAGGGGCATGGCAGTACATGATCACAATTCTGATTCCATGCCCGCAGATGCTACTAATATTTTACCAAATGTCCAGGATAATTCAGGCGAAGATGGTGCAGTGAATAATTCAGCAAATAATGATGACCTGGGTTCAGCTGTGTGCATGGGACAGGAGGATGATGCCCCGACTGCATCAGTCTGAGGATCAGGTGTCGCAGGCACATCCGCCTCCGAGTTGGTGCTCGATCCCGCTTGCTCCACTCCACGGCTGCCACGCCATGTGGGGCCCGCGCTAACCCTGTTGCCCGAGCGCCGTGGGACAGGATCATCTGCGGCTGCAGATGATACCACACTCGGACTACATGGATCGCCTGTTGTGGCCTTGCCTCCAAGCACGTCGACAAGTGAGGCATCTCCTTCACTAGTACATGCTGCTCCTGTCATTCTTCATCCAAGGACTCGATTACAAGTTGGCATCAGGCAACCCAAGATTTACACTGATGGCACAGTAAAATATGTCATGTTAGCTGTCAATGGAGAGCCAAATAATTTACAAGAAGCTTTGAGTGATGAAAACTGGAAGCAAGCAATGGATGCTGCATTTTCAGCACTTCAGAAAAACAAGACTTGGCATCTTGTACCATCAACAAAAGGGAAGAACATTGTGGATTGCAAGGGGTTTACAAGATTAAGAGGAATCAGGACGGCACCATTGATAGGTACAAAGCCCATCTTGTTGCTAAAGGATTCAAGCAGTGCTATGGCCTAGACTATGAAGATACCTTTAGTCCAGTGGTAAAGCAACAACTATCAGGCTTATTTTGTCAATTGTTGTTTCTCAAGATTGGAGCTTGAGACAATTGGATGTGCAGAATGCGTTTTCTCATGGCGTTCTAGAGGAGGAAGTCTATATGAAGCAACCATCTAGCTATTATGATTAGAAATTTCCAAATTATTTGTGCAAGCTAGATAAGGCTCTTTATGTCTCAAACAAGCACCTCGTGCATGGTACCATCGACTAAGCATGAAGTTGTAAGAATTAGGATTTAATCCTTCAAAGGCTGACACCTCTCTGTTCTACTATAGGATGGAAAACTTGGTAATGTTTATTTTGGTTTATGTTGAAGATATCATAGTAGCAAGTTCATCAGCTTGAGAAACAGATATGTTACTTCAAGCTCTCAAATCTGACTTTGCACTCAAGGACCTCGGAGACTTACACTACTTAGGAATAGAAGTGGTGAGATCAGTGCAGGGGCTGGTGATGACGCAAGCAAAGTATGCAAGTGATATTTTATGGAGGACTGGAATGCTGCATTGCAAGCCGTCAAACATGCCCATGACTACCACATAAAAGTTGTCAGCGTTTCAAGGCACACCACTTGGAGAGAAAGATGCAACTCGGTATAGAAGTGTTGTTGGAGCTTTGCAATATTTAACACTTACAAGACCAGACATATCGTTTAGAGTAAATAAGATTTGTCAGTATCTCCATGTGCCAAAACAACGGATCATTGGACTGCTGTAAAACATGTTGTAAGATATATTAAGCACACATTACACATGGGACTCAAGTTTGTTTCTTCTTTCTCAACTCAAGTGGTTTTTCTGATGCAGATTGAGCTGGATGTGTTGATGATCGTAGGTCAACAGGAGGTTTTGCAATATTTCCTAGACCCAATCTTTTGTTGTGGAGTGCACAAAAGCAGGCTACGGTTTCGCGGTCGAGTACTGAAACGGAGTACAAATCCATGGCAAATGCAATGACAGAGATGATGTGGATACAATCTTTGCTTCAGGAGTTAGGAATTCAGTCCCCCTTGGCGGCCAGGTTATGATGCGACAATCTCGGTGCAACCTATTTAACTACTAACCCATTTTTCCATGCCAAGATGAAGCATATAGAGATTGGTTTTTATTTTGTAAGAGAAAGGGTAACGAGGAAATTGCTGAAGGTTTGTTTTGTGTCTACTGGCGACCAGGTGCCGAACGGGTTCATAAAACCCTTGGATACGCAAGCTAGAGCTGTTCAGGAACAATCTCAACTTGGAGAGTCCAAGTTTAGATTGAGGGCGGCTGTTAACAGAACAGTTTAGATCTTCTTGTAATTGTAACCAACCGAGATTCCTTACTGAACCAAACTCTCTAGAAGATAGAGTTGGATTGGTTAAGAGGATCTCGGTGCCTTTGCTTGTAAGCCACGTTGGAGGCTATTTCCAACTCATATAAACACGTAACCGCGGTGCCTACAGGAGTTAACGCTTCCCACAAACTTTACAACGCATCCATACAAATATACGAAGAACTCGTGTGTTGATCCAGAAAGTTTTCATTGCTTTGTGTGTGGCCTTGGATCATGGGATTGAGATGCAAAGTGTCCACACATAGAGCACCATGTCCCTATATCAAAAGTCTGAAACACTGTTTCCAATCCATGCAAATCGTATCAAATCAATTTGTTTGTTGATTCAAGTCATATGGTGACCATTCTCCGGGCAAGTATTGATGGTGTCGTATTTAGGTATCTTGTAGATGTCTCCTACCTATTGCGTATTTTCTTAATTTGTGGATAAAAAGAATATTAGTGAACTGTATGGCAACAACAACACATGTAATGGTTCTACTCCTAAATTTTTCGCTTATTAGCTCATTAGGCAACTGTTTAACTTCATGTGGCGCAATGGCCGGAATCGGCGCTCTCTCATCACAGGCAGCAGTGGTGGGCAGCAATACCAGCCTGGAGTATCTTTTTCTTATATATTGATAAAATTCAATGTTAATAGTCAATATTTCCATGTTTGGGTGAGACGAAGTATATAAGAGAATTCATCACGCGTCCATCCTTACTATAGTTCTCAGGAAAAAGAAAAGAAGGATTCACCAGGTAACTCACCAAGTTTTTGGAAGTAGTACCGTGATAGGGCAGCAGATATCACTCCGACAAGTACGTCATTTATGGTCTGTTCATCCATGCAGCATGAAAAGAGACAGGTTAAAACTGTATTATTAGGACCAATTAATTATTGAATAAAAGATTTGTTCACGTGACCACCTAATAAAACACCCCTGGGTAATCAATTGAACCCAAATGGCGTAATGTATCTTAATTTTATATTAGGGTTAATGCATAAACCAACTCATATGCCACTTGAAGTCTTGAAGTTTGAGATTCCCACTTACTTTTTGTTGTAAAATCGCATCCTTTACTTTATTTTGTTACAAAAATTATCCCAATTCACATATATATTTAATAAAATTCATATGTTTTAACATACATAAATTCAAAAAAAAAGTTAAAATACATTTAATATTTTATTAAAATTTTTAAATAAGTTTAATTCATCTTATTTTCATAATTATCCAAATATCATATTCTTTTATGACACATTCAAACTCTAATTGACATCTGCATATTCTCTAAAAAAAATAAAGATTATACTTCCAAAAAATTTGAAGTTTGATAATAACATCAATGACTACTTCAAATGAACAAAACATACTTAATCAATTAAACATGTGTAAACTGAGATGGTTTTAACAACAAACGTTAGTAGGTGGGTGGTTATTTGCAGCAAAATGACTTTGGAACCTCAAATTCCAAATGAGGTATGGGGTGGTTTGTGCAAGAATCCCGTTGTATTACTTCAAATTGAAGCGTGATCCCATTGTATTACTTCAAATTGAAGCGTGACTTCTTGTTCATACTAATCACTTATGCAGTTGAGTGCATTTTTAACGCTCTTGATGTCGACGAGGCTGAGGCTACGGCTGACAAATCGTTTTCGTCTGAATTCGACTAACACATGTGAACACCGTGCGTGGGCTACTAGGGAGTAGTGACATTGCCAAGAAGCGCGTGATGTCCACCAGTGAGTGCCAGACGATTGGGGCGCCGGCCAATCTCGTAGCTCTTGGCGGAAGGCTGCCGATGGGGCGCTTTCGCCGTGTGAGCGGGAAGGACGGCGAGATCATGGGTTTCAGGTCACTTGTTCTCTGAGAGCAAGCAATAAGGAGAGAGATCAGTGCCATCCCATCACCAATGGCATGGTGGATTCGGAATGCCAATGAAGCCGCCGCCTCGGAGGTTGGGAAGTCCAGGACATGGACATCCCAGAGCGGTCTGGAATTGTCCATCGGCAGTGTGGACAATGAGGCCAAGTAGTCTTCAAGTAGCTCATCTGCAGAGCTCTCCAAAGCAGCGGTAGGGTCTAGGTCTTGTACAATGACATGGTTGTCTAGGTCCATCACTGTCCGGACCCATTGCGGAGTAGGCCTCATAACCTGCATGTCATGATACCCAGTTTACGTCGTCAGTAAATACCTGTGATTACCGTGCATTCGTGTGCAATGCAACTATGGATGATTGGTCAACTTTTTAGTATATAGTACTAACTACGTATGCAAAGTTATTAGTGATTTGAAACTACTTTCCATGTCAAATGTGCAAACAGAAGTTTTGTCTAAATGTTCTTGCAACAATTTTATTTCACGACCCATTAAACTATTTGCTAGTTTGTATCATCTTGAACACTGGTAATCTTTCACAAGCAAGTTGTTAGAAGATTGCAGGATTGGTCCTTAAACTTATCTGATCCGGTTGTATCACTAGATTCCCATACTCTTAAATTACAATTTGGACTTCCTAAATTTAGCGTTAGCTGCCATTTAGGTCCATGTACTTTCAAAATGCAAATCTAGCTTTCTAAACATGGCTTCGGGTGTCATCTAGGTCCTATATTGTTAAAATGTTGTGTTATATTCAAATGAAATAGATTAAGTTATAGGAGTAAATGTAGATCTGACTACCCTAATGCATGCTATTATTCTCTGATCAAATTTGCTTGTTTTACTATTTAAGACTAGAGTTTGTCATTTTTTTATTTTAATGTTCCATTGTTGCTTAATTAAATTCATTGTTTCATTTTTTAAAATAAAAGAGTTTGAAACAGGTGTGGAGCAAGAATATTTTGGTTCCTGCTCACACGAATCCCTAACCTAACCCAAGTTATGTTTCGGGAGTCACTGCTATAAAAAAATTTGTAGTGACAAAAGATCTATGAGCCATAATTAAGCCGGGAGAGACCTGCCCATCACCAAGTAATGTAAATTAGTGACAGGAAGGTCAGTGGCCACCACTAAGTGTGCTGCTGCAATTGTGCCACCACCTATATAAGAAAGGGGCGCGGGGGAGCGCAATACTATCAGCTACACTTCAGTGCCCCTTCTCCTTTGCCTCACTCTCCCACTCCACTTCCGCTTCTCCTTGCTGCACCGCCGATGACAAGATGGCTGCCTGTCCCCGCCAATGGTCCTTCATCAGGTGGATGCTGCAGACCCTGACGTGCAGCCACCGTGTCATCGCTCGTCGAAAAGCAAAAGGCGGAGGCCGGATATGGCGACTGCCGCCCCATGAGGTGTTGGCACAACGATAGCCCTTGCTTAATCTGCCTCTTTGCCAAAGAAACCGATAGCAGATTTGGCAACAAAGGGCATGGCAAAAGCTACAGTGGTCACGGCCAAGGCGGTGACCATGGCTGAGGTAGTTGCTGATGCCATGGTTTTGCAGCCGTGGAGGTGGGGGACTTTTGCGGTGGCCAATGAGGTCAGCAGGGTGAAATCTCTGGCCTGGGCGACACAACAATGGAGGCATCCGCCAAGGAGATGGCAATGACGGCGACTTAGGGTTAGGGTGGGGCCAAGCACCTTTTGATTCGGGCCCGACTTTTTTTGTGTCAGTTACTGCTGCGGTAGTAACGGGCGGCGCACATCACTACCGCACCTTTTTTATGTAACTACTAGGGATGCCCTTAGTGATGAGCATATGACCTGTTACAAAATTAACATGAAATTAGTAACATATTCGTAGTGATGGACTGCATGTCCGTCCCTAAGCTTGCTTACGACCTGTTGGTACAAATGTCTTTTGTAGTAGTGAGTTATGTCTATAAAATATCCTATAAACACGTTGAGAGCATAAATATAATTAGTTTATATTAATAAAAATTCAATTTAAAAGGCATACACGTGGTATTTTTAGAGTGTATGACATAGGCGTGACACCCGCAGCCAAGTTTAACAAGCAAAATTTACATTTTGAGACTATAGGGACCAACATGGCATGAGAAGCTAACTTCGCGGAGTCAGAGTTACAATTTGAAGTATGAGAAACAAAGTTATACAACCAAACAAGATCACAGACCGGTCGCGCACTTTAATCCTTTTAAAACTAGGTAAAGTAATTGGGCAAACAATTTAAGTGTGTCAGAAACATTTATAAAACAGTAGTTTTTGTTGATCGTCTCTATAAAAGATGTTTTGAAGGAAAAGAGATAGTGGGAGAGAAGATAGGAGGGACGTGGGTTGCTGCGCTACACCGTTGGTCTCTGTGGAGTCTGCGCTGCCTGCGAATTCCCTTGCTCATCCTCCCATGATCTTGTATACGTACAGTGATACATACATAGAGAGAGAGAGAGAGAGAGACATAGAGAGAGGACACACTTGTTGGCTCCAATGACTAATCACTCGGCAAACTTAAAGGCGAAAGCCAGGGGTGCTAGTGAGAGATGGTGAGAGCGAGTTCGGGTAAAACCCTTTTCTTTACCTACAGCAGGGGCATTACTTGACTCATGTGCAGCCTCTAATGAAAATCGTAAGCAACAAAATCACCTCTTTCCTAAATTAAAAAGCATCATTCTTCACTACCATAAAACAGGCCTATAACGGCGGCAGCCCAAAGGCCGTAGCGGCGCGGCCCAAAGTGAGCCGCCGCTACAGAGCCTAGGGGGCCTGCCGCGTCTGAGCCACCGCTACAGAGCCCCCAATAGCGGCGGACCCAAGTTTGTAGCGGCGGTTGACAATGTCAACCGCCGCTATTTAGGACATAATAGCGGCGGTTGACAATGCCAACCGCCGCTAAAAAATGCTAAAAAGTGCCCAGCCTATAAATACCGCGTTCTGACAGCTACTCTGTTTACTCGAACAGTGGCGGCCCAAAAATTTGGGCAAATTGAAGGGGGGAAGGTTTTGATTTAATTTTTTTGCAGAAATTTGATCTTTGCGGTGAGGGGAACTCATCCCATTGGTTTTTTTTGTGCTCTCATTTTGAAATCAAGTAGAATTTTGGGGTTTAAGTTTGTTAGAGTTTTATCAAATTTGAGCTAAATTTATTTGATTTGAATGGTTCTATTTGGATATAGTTGAAGTTTATGAAGGCATACATCATCTCTTTTCATCACTACACAAAAAATTATTATATCTAGCTTGTTTTATGTCAATGGGAATATGGATTTAGTTTGGTTTTTAGAAGAGAGAGAAGTTAGTATTAGGGCAAGAGGGATGCTAATTATTTTATTATTTCTTGATAAAAATTAGATAATATATAAAATAATTTGATATTTGTTTCATTTTACCTTGCATAATATTTCTCACTTAATGTATATTATATTTTAATGTTTAAATATTTAGTGATATTAAAAAATTTTCTTACATATAATTAATTAATTAATTTCTAATATTTTGGATAGATTGTGATAAAAGTTAAATAATATATAAAATAATTTGATGTTTTTTTGATTTTATCTTGCATAATATTTTTCACTTCATGTATATTATATTTTAATATTTATATATTTAGTGAATATTTAAATTTTGTGTTATTAATTAATTTTTGGGTTTACGTTCAAGGTCGTTCGCGATGGATAGATCTTGGATGTACGAGGCACCTAGACCGGGTCCAATATTTTTACGAGAAGTTTCTAAATTCATCGAAGCGGCCGTAGTACATGCTTGACCTGAACGGACGACTGATATATATTGTCCGTATTTTGATTGCAAGAATCAGAAGCTGTGGAATGATATAGAAGTAATAAAGTCACACTTGGTGCGGAGGGATTTTGTTGAGGGGTACACAAGATGGACAAAACATGGTGAGAACAGTGTGATCGATATGGAATTTGATGAGCATACTGAAGTTGAAGTCGAGGCTATCAATTCGCCTCGTGCAGATGCGATGGATTCGCCTGGTGAAGCTGATTTTGATTGTTGAGGAGTTGTTGTGTCACATTGAGCCGTAGGTGTTGATCAATGCAGGTACAACTAAAGGGCTTGATAATTTTCATAGAATAGAGAAGGCATCAAAGGATCTATTATATGATGAATCTAAGGGATGTGGTAAAGAGTTCACCGTGTTACGTACTGTACTTGAGCTGATGAAGCTAAAGGCCATGCATGGTTGGTCGAACGCTAGTTTCACAGATTTGTTGGAACTTATTTCCGATGTGCTGCCGAAGCCCAACTTATTGCCAAGGACAACATACCTTGCTAAGAAGCTGATTTCCCCACTTTCGTTGGGCGTTCAAAAAATTCACGCATGTCCAAATCATTGCATATTGTATCGAAAGGAGCATTAGGACGCTGTGAGATGCCCAAGGTGCGAACACAGTCGTTACAAGAGGAACAACGATTGTGACGCCGATGGAGGCGTGAAGAATACAACTAAGGGGAGAAAGAAAAAAAGGAGTTCTATCATCGATGACAGTAAGGTTCCTGCCTTAGTCATGTGGTACTTACCGGTGGTCGATCGCATCAGACGCTTGTTTGTCAACCCTAGGGATGCGGCAATGATGACATGGCATGCACGCGAGGGAGACGGTAAGCTCAGGCATCCCGTAGATGGAACACATTGGAAAAAGTTCGATGAGGATCATCGAGACTTCTCTAATAAGAAAAGGAACCTACGGTTTGCATTGAGTACAGACGGGATGAACCCATTCGGTCAAATTAGGAATCCACATAGCACTTGGACAGTGATAATAGCAATGTACAACATTCCACCATGGTTATGTCATAAGCGTAAGTACCTACTACTGACCACTCTTATATCTGGGCCCAAAGAACCTGGTAACGACATAGACGTGTTCTTAGTACCATTGTTCGAAGACCTGAAGAAACTATGGTTGGAGGGGGTCCGTATATGGGATGATTATCTAAGAGAGTATTTCACGCTCAGAGGAATTATTTTTTGAATGGTAAGTGATTCCCCGGCACTAAGGGCGTTATTGGGACAGGTCAAAGGAAAGGCGACATGTTTCGTATACGTTGATGATACATCCCATGTGTACCTTCCAGCATCCCAAAAGCTAGTGTATATGCGAAGCCGCCGATTCTTACCAGCAAAACACAGGTATCACGCGATGGCTAGACACTTTGATAGCAAAGTTGAGAATGACATAGAACCTCGCCATTGTACTGGCAGGGTCATGTTTGACCTTGTTAAAAATATCAGTGTTGTTTTTGGAAAGCCGGTGAACGGAGTCAAAAAGGCAAAAGGTCTCACGCCGTTTAAGAAGAAATCCATTTTCTTCGAATATTTCAATTATTGGAAAGATTTGGAAGTGAATCATGCATTCGACTGGATGCATATTGGGAAGGGTGTATTTGACAGTAGTAGCAGACTTATACTCGACCAACCCGGTAAGACAAAGGATGGACTCAACGCACGTAGAGATCTTGTAGTGATGGAAATAAGACCAGAGCTCCATCCGCAAGAAAGAGCAAATGGAAAGTACTTTCTCCCTCCGATAGCCTACACACTTGCGATTGAGGAGAAAAAAGCATTTTGCAAGTGCCTCAGTGGGATTAAAGTACCGATGGGTTTCTTATCGAATGTCAAGAATCTTGTAAACATGGAAGAGCTAAAGATAAGTGGGTACAACACTCACAATTGCCAGATAATGCTTTCGGTGTTTCTCCCTATTGCTATCAGAGCTGTTAAATCACCATGGCTAAAGTTGGCTGTAACTCACCTTTGCTACTTCTTTAACGTGGTATCGAAGAAGGTGATAACTGAAGATGAGTTAAATGACATATGGACCCACATGAAAGAAACAATGTGCATACTTGAGATGGTCTTCCCTCCATCCTTTTTTGATACAATGGAACACTTCATGATTCATATTGTTGACCAGATCTCTGCATTTGGCCCTGTGTACCTACATCAGATGTTTCCATTTGAGAGGTTCATGTATGTATTGAAACGCTATGTATGTACTCGTTCACATTCAGAGGGTTCTATGATCGAGGGCTACACAACTGAGGAGATCATTGAATATTGCTCAGATTACATTAATGATGGTAGTAGATCAATTGGTCTCCCCATGTCTCATCATGAAGGTAGATTATCTGGAAAAGGTACGAAAGGACGTAGATCGTTCATTGGCAGTGACTTCAAATGAGTGGACCAAGCACATTTCAGCGTATTGCAACAGATGCAGATTGTGGGACCATACTTTGAGAAACATCTGTTAGAGCTCCGCTAGAACAACAAGGATGCGATGGATAAATGGATCATAGACGAGCATAAGCACTTGTTCACATCATGGTGGGTCCCTAAACCTTCCAAGTGGCGAGTCTGTGGAAGAGAAAATGTTAAGAAAGTTAGCTAACCGCCCAAGAAGAATCGTGGTACCTATTAGGCATACAACATCAATGGTTTTACCTTCTACACCCAACAGAAGGATAAGAAGAGCAAGTGTCAAAACACCGGTGTACGAGTAGAAGCCATGGATGAAGAGGACCAGGCGACCTCATATTACGGGTACATTGAGGAGATATGGGAACTAGACTACGGAGCAAATTTACAGGTTCCCATATTTAAATGCAAATGGGTGAAGCACCCTATGGCATCGAGGTGGATGAATATGGTTTCACAATTGTTGATCTTAACAATGTTGGTCACAAAGATGACCCTTGGATACTTGCCAAGACCGTGGAACAGGTGTTTTATGTACTTGATCCAAAGGACGAAAAGAAATACATTGTTGTTCCAGGTAAACAAATAATCGTTGGAGTGGAGAATATGGAGGATCGAGATGACTACAATCAATATGACGAGGTGCCATGTTTCATAGATTCGAAAAATTTTAAAGTCTTGGAAGCAAGACTCTCCTTTGCTGGCGGAATGCCCTACATGCGCACTAATTACTGCCAAGGAAAAGTCGTTCAAGGATAACTCAAGCATCATGTAATTTTATTTTGTTAAGTACCTTTTATTACTTCAACCTTGTATATGTTCTATGTAATTTATGCTTATTTGAATATAAATATTGTGTAACTTATTTTGTTAAGCATCATGTAGTTTGAAGTTTTAGGGGCTAAAAGGTAAATATTAGGACTAACTGTAATTAATAAAAAGTATAGGGTTGTTTCTACAAAATTTTAGGACCTAACATTAATTTTTATTAAGTATAGGGGCCTAATTGTAAAAAGACAGGACTAAAACATAATTAATAATAAACTCAAGGGTTCTTTTATAAAATTCAAGGCTAGTATATTATTTATAAAAAAACAGGGGAATAAAATGAATAATACAATTTTTGGAAAATGAATAACTTTATGTTAAAAAAATGACAACTTTGTAGCGGCGGCTCACAAAACCATCCGCCGCTAAAGTGGCCACCCCCATATAAGAAGGGTAGCAGCGGGGACCAAACCCTAACTTCCGGTGCTATTCTTTGACATGGATAGGCTGCCCGACTTCCGCCTCCCCTCCTCTCCGAGTACCGTCGCCGACCACCACTGTGCCCCTCGTCCTTCCCCGAGTGCCTCGACGGTCGCCGCACGGGCCCCGTTATCCTTCCCTGAGCACCGGTGCCACGGGGCCCCTCCTCGTCCCCGAGCGCCGCTGCCATAGGCCCCCTCCTCATCCCCGAGCATCGCTGCCGCTGGGCCCCTCCTCCATCTTCGAGCGCATCAACGGTCGCCGCGTAGGCCCCCTCCTCGTCCCCGAGCGCTGCCTCGATGGTTGCTGCCGCGGGCCCCCTCCTCCACCCTGAGCGCCGCCGCCGTGGGCCTCCTCCTCATCCCCGAGCACCATTGCTTCTGCCCCCCTCCTCCATCCTCGAGCGCATCGATGGTCGCCGTGCGGGCCCCCTCCTCGTCCCCGAGCACTGCCTCGATGGTTGCTGCCGCGGGCCCCCTCCTCCTCCCCGACGCCTCCACGAGCACCGCCACGTGTGCTCTCCCACGCCTCCCCAAGCGAGCCGTGCCGTTCCCTCCTCCCCAATGCCTCTGCACCAGGTGCACCCGGCCCATTCCCCTCTCCCTCTCCCCCTCCTCCCCGAGCATCGCCGCCGCTGGCACGGGCCCCCTCCTCCCCGAGCTCTGCGCGTGCCTCCCTCCTTCTTTGAGCGCCGCCGCGTCGATGGCTGCCCTCCTCCCCGAGCTTTGCCGCCGAAGGCACGGGCCCCCCTCCCTGAGCTCCATCGCCGTAGGCACGGGCCCCCTCCTCTGACAACCTCTGCCTTCTCTCTGGTGAGAGCCACACCCTCCTCTTCCTCCCCTCTCCCCTCCTCTCTGATGCCCTCCTAGCTCACTATTTTTCATAGATGCTACCTATATATGTTAAATGCTTACTATGATCTTGTGCTCATGTGCTCTGTGCTATTGTGCTCTGTGCTCGCTGCTACCTTGTTCAAGTGTGCTCTTGTGCTCTATGCTGCCATATGTCTTTGCTTCTATATTAGATGCTCACTGTGCTCTAACATGATATCAGTCGCCCCTTATGCTCTTGTGCTCATGTGCTCTGTGCTCTAACTGATAACATGATATCAGTAATAATTCTAAGAAATAGCCTAGTATGAACAGTTAGCAATTGATTTGATCCACATTTTGCTTGGATTATAAACTGTTAGCAATTGACTTGATCTACATTGATTGCTTCTACTCTGTATCTATGAAACTGGATTTCTATAGATTGTATAGTATCATATGCTCATTGTCATGCTCACTTGTCGCTATACATGTAGTTTACTTGCTGTCATATATGCTATTTTTTTTTTGCATTGGGACTAAATAGTAGCATCTGAAAATGCTCACTATTTGCTGCCATATGTCTTTGCTGCCATATATTTATTTTTCTGCTATCTAATTATTTTTCTGCCATCTAATGTGTGCTATATGCTATATGCTTGTTGCCATATGCCATACGTCATGCTTGCTGTTATATGCCATTTCTGCTATCTAATGTGTGCTATATGCTATATGCTTACTGCCATATGCCATACTTCATGCTTGCTGCCATATGCTATATGCTTGCTGCTATATTTCATGCTTGTGTGCTATATAAAAAGTCTAGAGAGAATGCTTGTGTGCACCAGGTGCACACAAGCATTCTCTCTAGGCTTTTTATTCAGTAAATAACATATAAAAAGTCTGGAGAGAGTGCTTGTGTGTACTAGGTGCCATAGTCTCTCTGTACTTATTATTTACTTGTGGCCATATATATGTCATATTACTTACTACCCTATAGTCTCTCTGTACTTATTATTTACTTCTATTCTTCTCCAAGTCTCTCTGTACTACTTATCTATTCTACGTAGGCGATTGATGCTCAATGATGAAAGGGGGCTAAGTGAGGCTAGTGTGGCGACATGGACCATATCCTAGGATATTGGATACATGCTGCTGTACAGGTCAAGGATCTTAGAGCGTTGGAACGCCATTGATTCGGCAACCCACACTGAGAGCAAATTTTGATTTTTCTATTCTTCTCCCTGTCTCTCTCTACTACTTATCTATTCTACGTAGGCAATCGACCCATGCTCAATGATGAAAGCGGGCTAAGTGAGGCTAGTCCAGTGATATGGACCATATCCTAGGATATCGGATATATGTTGTTGTACGAGTCAAGGATCTTAGAGCGTTGGAAGGCCGTTGATTCGGCAACCCGCACTAAGAGCAAATTTTTATTTTTCTATTATTTTCTTTTGTTTTCTTTGTCTCTATGCTCAATGATGAAATGTGCATACTCCTTGTTTTCTAACTTAGTCGTCATATCTAACATTAGCTGTCAAAGTCTTCTCGTCATGGCGGACAATATGCCCTCTCAAGAGGAAGACGCCCTCAAGGCACACTCACAAGCAAGGTCGTCTTCAGACGATGAAGGATCAAGCGAACACTAGGAAGAACCAGAAGATCCGCATCCTCCACTACCAAAGGAATGTCGATTGGGGAGCCCGGATCCTGATTTCATGCCTCAAGATGAGGTATCTTGTCAAAGATAATTCTCTTATTTGTTCAACTAATTTGTAAACTAAAATCTACTACTTATATCCTAGGGCCCCCGATGAAGTGCCCGTCAGCTATTTGCAGCTGAGGCTGTGACAGATGAGGCCCTCGAGCAGCAAGTGGAAGAGGTGCCTGTCCAAGTTGCCACACAGAAACGCAAGCGTGGTCAGCACTCCGCGAACAAGGCAGAGGGCATCTACGAGGTTACTGCACTAGACCCCAAAGATGGAGAACCGATTGAACCCGCTGGTGTCAACGCCAAATAGTGGAACTGTTGTGAAAAAGTGGTGAGGGACCATTGCAAAATCACGTGGCAAGATTAGCGTCAAGTCCTGGATGGCAGAATAGATGATTTGTGGGCTGACGTCATGGCATCCATCCGGTTCTAGCCAGCAGATCTTGAGAGAGCCAAGAAGGCCACAATGTCCACTCTCAATCACATCTTTAAAGATTACAAGTCCAAGCTCAACTGCCAATACGTCAAGAAAAATCAAACCCCATTTGACAAGCATGGAAATATTAGTCAGCAGGAATGGGATGAGTTTGTAGAGCAGAAGACGAGCAGTGCTTTGAAGGAGCTCAGTGAAAAGATGGTTGAGCTAAACAAGCGAAACAAGTTCAAGGCATGGTTAGGTCCGGGCAGATATAAAAAGAAGATTCTAATTTGGAGAGAGTAGGAAGCCAAGCTCCGCGCGGAAGGAAAACCTGATCCATTGTCAAATACCAATGAGCGTACCATGAACTGGGTGTATGGTCGCTCTGAGTTAACCGAAGAAGGAGAGATCATTGTGAAGGATCCTGAGACAAGTGAAGTCGTGCAAGCCTTGAAAGGCCCCATCGCGGTGCAGATGGAGGCTGGTCTGTTTACACCAGAGTATCACAAGGATAAGCTAGCGAAGGCTATTGGGACCAAAGAACATGGTGGTCGGGGACGAGGAGTGTCATCATCGGCAACATGGAAAGAAGGTTTCTCTGAAACATCCTCACACCTCTACAAGAATCATACATTGCATACGAAAGAGTAAGAAGATAAAGCCAAGGAGGATTGGAGGCGACAACTTTTAATGTTTGCTATCAACAAAGAAAGCGGTCTTTTGGACCCTAACCCACAGGTTGCGATGGATGCCTTCTTACGTGGTTCGTCCACATCCATGCAGCCAACCGTCTCCATGCAACCATCAGTCTCCATGCAATCAGACACGAATGACATCACTGAGGATACTCCTTGCACGTTGCATGTGCTATTTGGTTATAGGGGGAAGACGATGAAGGTTGCATCAGGCACAGCATTTCTAGGAGAGACGCTCCATAACAAGGATATCCCCCCAGGTTACGTGTGTGTCACCATGTCAGAAATAGTACCTGGCTATGAGGACAACAAGATCGAATGCCCGATACCTGAGGCGGGTATAGAAACTCTCCAAGCTGCCCTCGGCTCTTTCATTATTTGGAAACGCCGTGAAGTTGTCCTCTCACCACGAGTTTCTCCACCCCCGTTGTCTAGGCACGGGTCCTTTCATGCGAGCCAGTCAGCCAATACAAGTGGACAACCGTCTCTTATGTCTGCGGCAGCCTTAGGAAACAAGCCTCAATCTCATGCGAAAGTTGACTCGACTCACAATCCTATAATCTATAGTGACAACAAGCCTCTTCCACATAGTGTTCAGCCTCAGGAAACAATTCAAGTCGAGCCTCCATCAACAGTTGCTGCGGTGGTTCAAGTTCAGGCTCCGGATCCAAGTCCAGCTTGCGCCAATTGTCATCAAGGCTTCGGTAATCCCAAAGATGATTACCGGTTTTGACAAAGAGCCAAAGGACCCAAAAGCAAAAAAGTGATGTTGATAAGTACTTGGCTGGATTGAAAAAACGTCTAGCAAGCACCGGTAAGCTCGTCATCCAAGAACAAGATACTCGAGATAAAGTGTCGTATGACGATCACATTTTGGACAATCCTGCGGACGATGTGGACTACCCGACATTCAAATTGAGTAAGCCCCTTATATCAAATAACATGTACAAGAACCTACCATGGGAGATGAGAAAGTTGCATGACTGGTACATGTTGGCATCAAAGGAAGGGGTCACCGCAATCACTTGTAGGATTCCAACTGAGGTGTTGAATGAAGAGGATGATGAACAAACCTTAGGCCTATTTTGGGAGTATGTCCACTTAATATTTTGCCTAGGCAGGATGGACGTCACCTTCATCACCTTGTGGTGCATGTAAGTTTCACGTTCGATCTACTTCAAATTTTAAGCATAATTCAATATATTACCTTATATCTTTTTTTTGTAGCATGAACTCTTTTTATCAAAGAAAGAGGGTTGATAGAAAAGATTGGAAGGTGGCCTACGTCAACCCCGAACCGCATCAACCAAAGCAGTATAAATCCAACGGTAAATCTGGATTACTATCCGGATAAGACACAGACAGAGATAGGTGAAATGAAGGCGGTCATGAGAAATGAAGCAAGGACTCGGGTTATAAATTATTTATGTGAGTGCTTCCTGAAGTGGCAAGATAGACAATGCATCTTAGCCCCCTACAACTTCAAGTAAGTTGGACCACTACTGCCTTTGTCATCTATCATATGTTGAAGTTAAATCCAATTGTATGTAACTTGTTGTCAACATTCTTCTAGCAATCATTGGATTTGTTTTATGACAATTCCCAAAAATGGGTACCTTCTCATGCTGGATAGTCTCGACTATGACAAGAAGTTATACAGCAACATGGTAGAAGTCATAGATAGGTAATAAATTACTCTATGTGTATATGAATTGATAATGTTAATATCATCTAATGATGCTTTTATCGACCATTTAGTGCTTACAAAAAATATGTCATAGCGGGAGGGAAATGTCATCCAAGATGGAAAAAGAAGATGTACTTCCGTCATCAGTTTTGGGTAAGATTTATATGCACCACATACATGTCTTTATCATAGTATCCATCATATAAAGTGTAACTAACTTATGTTCTCTACTACATAGTGCTTTAAGCAATAAAAAGTTAGTGTGCATTGTGGCTACTACACGTGTGTGTTCGCATCTAACTCTTCATCTAGATCATATTGTTGAGGAGTCTAATGAAGAGGTAAGTTGATTTTGTTTATGTCCATTTTACTTTACTCGAATAGTGAAGTTTTGAGATCTCATATTAACGTACTCTACTCATATGACACAGAGGGCCATAAGGAAAAAGGCACAATGGACTAGAAAGGGTGTGATTCCTCAATCACGCGTTCACTTGAGTACAAATAACATATATCTAGTTGTAGCTTCTCTTTGTCATTTAATGTTGAGAGATGTAATTAGTCCAGAAGGGAAGTGCCTTGATTCAAATAGTGAACTAGCAACAAAACATAGGGCCCTTTATGAGTGGACTGGTTCAAGAGCACCATATGAGCCTAATGTATCGAAAAAAGACGATGACTATGCATTAGAGTTCATATAAAATATTTTATAAGCTCGATTGAACATTTTGATGATGATGTTGTATATATTCTATGATAAGATTGTAAATACATGTGATAAGATATAAATATCTGTGATGTGATTTGTAAATTTTTGTGTATGCAGAATCTGTGATTTCTGTATATTTGCTAAATTTTATTTTTTTAAAAAATAACAAGTAGCTGCGGTTGATGTTGTCAACCGCCGCTACTAATAGCCAATAATAACGGCGGTTGAAGATTTCAACCGCTGCTACTAATATCAAACAACAGCGACGGTTGATATATTCAACCACCGCTACTAATTTATATGTAGCGACGGTTTATATGGGCGACAGACCACCGCCTACAAGCATTTATAGCGACGTTTACGTAGCGGCGGGGTGGCATGCCCGTCGCTACAGGCCCTTTCCAACCGCCGCTACAGTACCATTTTGTTGTAGTACTTATCTAATAAAATCTTTTTTTTTTAAACACTATAGGCCGCTACCAGGTCATCCTAGCCCATGAGAAACTGCAAGGACTTAGATGCATCTCTACTACTATTAAGTCAGGTGTAGTCGTCTCTTTCTATAAAAATCTGCCCCCTGCCCCGTATGGTACGTGATCTGGAGTCCTGTAGTCGTCTCTTCCTATAAAAATCTGCCCCCTGCCCCGTATGGTACGTGATCTGGAGTCCGTAATTGATCGATATTTGCCTACGTGAAAGATGGAAGACCATGGCATCATCTAATTGATTGTACGTTCACTTTATTAGCCTTGGGCCTGTATGCATGTAAACTTCTATTGGGCTTGCATGCGTACAATCAATTACAAAATGCAAACTCCTAAAATGAGCCGACATGCATACAATCTGTCCTCTTCCTTTTCTTTTCTGCAGACCTATTAATTAGCTAAAATTAATTCGGTAGGTTCAGTCAGTTTTTCCTAAGCAAAAGCTGCTGGACACATAATCAATATGGTTGGCAAAACTTAGCTGAACGTGTTTTTCTATGCCCTTTGATTTTTTTTTTAAATTTGAGAATTCTCCAATTTCTCATTATAGATTGTTTCTCCTCGTGTATTAAACAATGACTTCGCTTGTGGGATCCATAGTATGCATGGCAAAGATCCCATTAATGGAAAAGTAAATCCAACTATATCATATGAAAACCTCACAGAGATCCTAAGCAACGTAACTCATACTTGGGTCAATGTAATTAAGTCATCATTGTTAGACTGACTAATTAATAAGTTAATGATGGTATATGTTATAGTGCGAACTATTCTCCATTTCTCCCTATTATAAAACAATTAATCTTTCCCTACAATTTTCGTTGAATGCCTGACAATTTTAGACATTCTTAGTCTTTCTCTTTTAACTATCCTACAGTTTTCTTCTAATAAAAATGGATGTATTTCTCTACTGCTTTAACAATTAAGCAAAAACTAATTCCTTACAAACCGATTGGCCATAGTTATCTTTACAATCTATTAATTGAGGTGTAGTCATCCACTTCGTGTCCATAAAATTAAAGACTGAATCCAAAGCGGTTTCGTACCTTCCATATCAAGTATCAAATTTTAAAAATCATAGCTCTCTCATCCGGAGCTCAACTTAAGCAAACTCAAACTCTATATCGTAGTTATCGAAAAGTTCTACAACTTTGGTATTCAAAAGAAGTCCAGATCCCGCCATTTTGGTTTCCAAGTATACAATGCAAAAATATTTGTTCTAATTCAGACTCCTCTACGTAGGTCTCTCTGCGTGGCTCATATCCTCTAGCTTCGAAGTCCAAATAATATGATCCACATATGTTTTGAAAAGATCTCAACGAGATCTATAACTTTCATGTTTTAACTTTTTTCATTAGAGCAAGTTTTTAAGTTCAAAATTATGTTACAATATAGTGCTATTTTGTAGATTCCGTGAATTGATTTTTCATTTTAGATGAAGCTTCTAGGATATGGTAAAAAAATGATGAAAACATTATTATTTTTGACACATAAAATAATATACTAAGAAGTATTAATAATAATACAAATATGATCTTTCATGTAAAAAATATCAATAATATTGTATATATCTAATAATTATATTATATAAATAATTTTTATTTAAATTATAAAAAGTGTTTTGTTTTTTAAGTCCGTAGCAACGTACGGACACTTTGCTAGTTGAGAATATATTTATCAAAATATACTGGATAATGTCAAACACTTAAAAAACCTATAGGAAATATGGTTAATCTTTATAGTGCCTGTTGCAACGCAGGGACATGTTGCTAGTATTCATATAAGAACATAGAATAAGCTTTATGTGAATTTGTAATTTTATCCAAATATAAAAACTCCATTGAGAAAAGAGATAAATAATTTGTAATGTCATCCAAATATGGAAAAAAAGAAACATCCCAGCAAAAGAAAAGTTTTTGCATTGATACACATAATTTGTTTTGGTTTCTCTATTTTATTTTCAGCATATACGATTAGTGATAGGAAACAACAAACTTTGAATAAGCTACCACTTGCAACATCTAGATCATTATCTGAGGCGGATTTGGCAAGGAGAACATGGATATGAACGAAAACGACCACCTGGCCTTTGAAGGAAGAAATCTGGCGTGGTTGCAATCGGAACTCAATCGGAACCACTCAATTAAAGACAATATTCACAATGATGGGGGATATCTCAAACTCACTGCCAGTGGTACTATCCAAAACTACATCCGTTTCTCTATCTTTATTTCTCTACAACTTATTAATTGAGGTGAGGTTGTCTTGATCATTTTTTTCGTGTCTAGATATATCCGTAATATTGTCGTATTCAGTTTGTATCCTACAGTGATTCACCAATCAGTTTGAATTATTTTTTAAATTATTTTCTAATCATTTATTAAATTAGACTTCAATTTTAATTCTATATTTTATACTAACAATAATTAACCATCTATTGTTTTAACATCATATTTTTGATGGAAACTAATAATAAGAATTCTAATAATAACTCACTCCAAAATTATTATAATAAATTTTTTTTAAAAAACTTAAATAGGTAAGCGAAATAAAAGTAGAGCAAATGCCCAAGCCAAAAAAAATTGATTGATTGAATTACAAAAAAGTATTCTAAACATAAAATTTTTTAACAAAGATCCATGGCAACGCACGGGTATTTTGCTAGTCTCTACAATCTATTAATTGAGGTGGGTATTTTGCTAGTCTCTACAATCTATTAATTGAGGTACGACCGTCTACTTCGTGTCAATAAAGTTAGAGATTGAATTCAAATCGGTTTTGTACCTTCTATATCAAGTATTAAATTTCAAAAATCATAACTCCCACATCCGGAGCTCAAATGAGGCAAACTCGAACTCTACCTCGTAGCTCTTGAAAAGTTCTACAATTTTAGTATTCAAGAAAAGTCCAGATCCCGCAGTTTTGATTTCCAAATATGTGATGCAAAAATATCTGTTCTGATTCGGACTCCTGTGCGTAGGTCTCTATGCGGGGCTCATATCTCCTAGCTCTGTGGTCCAAATAATATGATCCATATATATTTCGAAAAGGTCTGGACGAGATATACAACTTTTGTGTTTTAACTTTTTCTATTAGAGCAAGTATTCAATTTCAAAATTACGTTGCAATGTAGTTCTATTTCTGGACTCCGTGAATTGATTTTTCCTCTAGATAAAGCTTCTAAAATATGGTAAAAAATGGTGATAAAATTATTACTTTTGATATATAAAATAATATACTAAGAAGCACCAATAATAATATAAATATAATCTTTCATGTAAAAATATCAATAATATTGTATATATATAATAATTATATTATATAAAAAATATTTTATTTTTTAAAGTCTGTAGCAACGTACGAACACTTTGCTAGTTCCTTAATAATTTAGGTGAGTCTGCCCGTCCTCTAATAATAATAATGTTTTGGTGTTGTATGTCCGACAACGACGTACATACAAAGTCCTACAACTATATACTTCCGTCACAAACTCCTTCCGTGTGCACAACGTACATACAAAAGTCCTCAAACTATACACTTCTGTCACCGAACTCCTCTCTGTCCAACGTACGTGCGCTTCTGTCAACTGACAACAGCGCTATCTACCGAAGCCCACCACGTCGTGCGCTCCGGTGAGTTCATCAACGCCCAGTGCTGAAGCCCCGAGGCTACAACGCGACTACGTCGCTGGGCTGTTATGCATGCTCCTGGTTCAACTATGTTCATCCGGTGACAGCGTGCAATTAATGAGACATCAGCGTCCACGTGCAATCAGGTTTTCAACCGGAGGCAGCCTGCAATCACACGTGAGTAATTGTCTTTTCTATTTGCAATGAGCGTCTTCTGCTATGAGTATAATCAGCATATGGCATGTCTGCATGTTTTAACGCTGGTTAATAAGGCTACATAAAAAAAAGTCTTAGATGTATCCTATACTCGATAAGTGCTAATATGCAATGGGTAGCTTAGGCTATTTCAAAAAACGAAGAATAGATCCCTAATCCCTCTATTTATTATTCGAATCACAGATTTCTTTTTCTTTATTCAATCTGTCTTACCTTCCTTATATGTATAATTTTTCAATCTATGTATTAACAGAATCTATAGTATTCTTATAGAATAAAAAAAAATGAAGATAATAAACTGTGGATTCTTTCTTTCTTCTCCATTCTTAAGTTTTCATATTAAAGTGTAGTTTTCTTACTTAAATCTAATAATATTAATCTAATATGCCCATTGGTGTTCCAAAAATACCTTACCAGATTCCCGGAGATGAAGAAGCGACTTGGGTTGACTTAAAGCACGCGCATCAAGTAATTTAGAAAAATTGAGACACAATGCTTGTGAAAACTTGCGCACCCCTCGCTCATTGATCGCAGGCAGAAGGATTAGTCGGTTCTGCAGGTGGCTTAATCAAGTTATTGATGGCAGTGTAGACATATAGTAGATGAAGAACATAAGTGTTTATGCTACGGCCCATTCATAGCATAAGTTCTTGGCTGGAAACTATTATGTTATGAAACTGAAGGCTGGAGGGATATCTATCCAGCTAAGCTACTAACTGATAAAAGTGAGCAAAGAGGTCTAAGTAGTACTTCTAACTGAGGCAACCACCCATCAGCTCTAATTTGGTCACTGTCTTATTCTCAACATATGTCTCTGTGTCTGATCATGTAGATTAATTCTCGGCGATGAATTTCAACCTCCATATTCTTTATCTTTGTTTCCTATGACGAAATTATTCAGATGATACCTGAATTAGGTTTGATCCATAGAAAACATGCTCAGACTTCTAGATTTTTTCAAACAGGTTGACTATAGACTGTTATATATACTATGTTCCATAATTGGAGTATGATCACAGAATTATGGAATACGTATTGTGTTGTCTCTTCAGACAGAAGCTTATACTATTTTCAGTTCTTGGTGGATTACAAATTTAATTTTTTTTCATTAAATATGGACATTCTTCATTCTGTATGTACCTTTGTTCCTATTACAGTTCTATGGACGAACAAAAAATTGATCAAATTTGCTCTTCATTTGCAGTTGTATAAAACACATTAAGTTCCTATGGTAATTGTTGGAGATATGTCCAAGAGACAATACGAATTTGATCCGTATATGAGGGTCATACGGATATTGATCCGTGAGAGATTAGTCCACTAATAGCCTAACTAGTCGAGGCCCATTAGAGAGATATATATAAGGGGAGGTGGGGCAAGGTGTACAACATCCCAGCAGTCCATAACCCTAGTCGCCGCGCTCCTCTCTCTCTCGACAACAAAACTCTAACTGTGTTGCTGGTGCGCGCAGTACTCCAACCCCGTACGTGCGGATACCGTGAGGAGGCGCTGCTGTTGCTGCAATGTTGGACGGTTGGACTAGGAGGAGACGATTGACGTGATTGACTACTTCCTCTATACTGACGCTTGACTATGTTGAATCGAACTGCTCCAACATTCGCTTCCGCTCCACCTGCGCGTCTAGTGGTAATGATCTATGATCCCCTCTTACAAGGTTTCCTGGTTGAACGGTAGAAATTGTTTCATGCTACCGTAGCTCCTCATTCCCTAACAGTAATGATAGCAACGACACGGAAGAACATATAAATTTGGCTCCAGGTAAAGTGTTTTCTTTGTGTAGGTTCACATTTTAGTTCCTCATTTTTTATGTATTGAAAATTTGCTATTCCATTCCGATCGCCACAAAATGTCCCCTAACCAAGCTAAGTATACTTTCATATATTGTACTCAGCACCATTCACATTTTAAGTTTCGTTGTTGTGTTTGCTTTGATGCAATATTTAATCGATATCCGAGTCCAATATTCATCCAATTGCAGAAAGACACAAAACATGTAAAGATAGATTCATGAAATAACAATACAAGTTCAGATATGAGGGGTAGGACAAACATGCCAGTTAAAGCATAATCATCCTCTATGGCTAGATCTAGATGTTTAGCCATTACGTAGGAATCACCTCCAGCCGATCGAATCGCCGTGCTTTAGAGCTGTAGCCACTCTCGGGGGTTGGTCTGACCATCATTTTTTTCGATGGAGACCGACTTGAATCCTTTTGGCCATCAAGCAATGCGAAGACTAGGGATGTAAGCTTTGATGCCATCGATCTTGTCGTTGGTAGGCATCGGCGACCGCCTATGCCAGTCTGGAGATGGAGTTGGACGGCGTCCATGTCATGGACCAACATCATCATCATGACGACGTTGTTGATGGTCATTATCATTGTTATCACACCGATCCTGATCATCACGTCGATGACGGTCATCGCGGTTGTCTCTTGGAGGAGGATCTTGACGGTCCTCTCGTCGGTTGTTCTGTCGGTCGCCCCGTCGGTCTTCCGTTCTCTAATCACGGCGTTCTTCCTTATAGCGTCGGCTGTCCCAAGCGTGTTCTTCATAGTGAGAGGTGATGGTATATCGTCCATCATGGATACTGAGAGAATTTCTCAGATCTTCATGCCTATGCCGACCTTGTGAAGATGCGTGACTAGAGCTTGTGACCGACTGAGATTTTGCAGCCTCTTGAGCCGCAGTAGCCTTAAGCATAGCCACCGCCTTCTGCATCATAGGGGTCTGATAATTCGCATCGACCATTAGAATGTCGAGCAAAGTTTTGGCCCCGATGATGTTATTCTGAGGAGTATGGTAGACCTTGACGCCATCCACTTTGAGTTCTAGACCGAGATCCAGTCGGCGTGCGTTGCATGAACCGCGCGACCCTCTTGGTCGACGGTGGTGACCGACCGATAAGTCATCAACTGGAGGGTTCTCCTCCTGTTGACCTCCTTTGGCTAGTTGATTCGGGTGGCCATCGACGGGGTTACCTTCTTGTTCACCGTCGTGGTAACCATCTTGGTCTCCATCCGCGGGATCTGCAATATCCACCATGTTGACAGTATGGGGATATGGGTAAGCAGATCCGACCGAGTCCTCATCAAAGGACCGATCCGACTCTGAATCATTCCCAAAGGAAGGACCTTCTTCCTCAGATCCGAGTGGAACCAATGCGGGGATCATGCCAGATGAACTCGGTGATCGTGCCATGGAAACGGCTGCGGCCGAGTTGGGTCTATGATTTTCCAGACCTAGGGCTCCGTTGTCGCTGACTGTGAAGTCGAGTGATCCAAAGGAGATCTTAAAGTTCGGCGAGTACTGAATGATGGGAATTTCAGCCATCGTAGTCGACGGAGAATCCCGGCAAGCCTTGTCCCCTACCTAGCGTGCCAATTGTCAAAGCTTGAGATCGACAGTAAATATATAGGGCTACGTCAAGACTAAGAACTACAATGGTAACACAAGATGCCGAGTTATACAGGTTCGGGCCCTCTTGATGAGAGTAAAAACCCTACATGAAGAGTCCTAGTCGTAACCCATAAGGATTTACATAGAAAGTCTATCTCTACATGCCTTGCGCTCTAAGCCGAGTCGGTCGGCTTCCTTGTTGATGAAGTACCCAGTCGGCTACCGACTTAGTCTTGTATGAGGATACCCGTAAAGCAAGTATCCCACACATCTCCTCTTTGAGAACCATTTGACTCATCAAATTACACATCATCAGATTCTTCCACACATTCTGTGGCTGAGTTATAGACTCTATATGCCTTTGAAGTCCCTAAATAACCAACTAGATTGCCTTCATCCATTCTGATCTCAAACTTCCCAGGTTTCTTCCCTTTGTTGAGAATGTAGCAAGTGCCTTGAAAGACCCATAAATAGGAAACATTTAGTTTCTATCCAACCAAGAGCTCATAGGGTGTCTTCTTCATGAACTAGTGGAGATAGACTTGGTTGGAAGTGTAGCAAGTTGTGTTGATTGCTTCAGCCCAAAACCTCTCAGGAATCCCATACTCATCTAGCATTGCACGGGCTAGAGTGATGAGAGTCTTGTTCTTCCTCTGCACTACTCCATTCTAGTCTGGAGCATATGTAGCGGAGAATTCATACTTGATGCCCTTCTTGTCACAATATTTCTCAACTATTGTGTTCTTAAATTCACTCCAATGATCACTCCTTATCTTTGCAATGCTTGTCTTGAATTCATTCTTTTCTCTCCTTGCAAACTTTATAAAAATATCACTTGCTTGAGATTTGTCCACAAGGAAGAAGGTTCAAGTATACCTTGTGAAGTCATCCACAATCACCAGACAATAGAGGTTGCCTCCTATACTCTTGTAGTGAGTTGGCCCAAATAAATCCATGTGCAAGAGCTCTAGGGGGTGTGAAGTTGACATGAATGATTTGGTGGGGTGGGAAGATGCCACTTGCTTTCCTGCTTGACATGCGCTGCACAATCTGTCCTTCTCGAATTTGACATCCTTGTGTCCTTCAACTAGAATCCTCTTGACTATCATCTTGAGATGACTCATTCCAACATGTGCCAATCTTCTATGCCACAACTGTCCCTTGGATTCTTTGGTGAATAGACAAGTACTTGGTGGCATATTGTTTGCTTTGAAGTTCCTGACATACAAGTTTCATAGTTCCTGACATACAAGTTCCTTACTCCATGAAACACTAGACCTTTCTTTTCATTCTCAATCTTTGCACCATCCTCATTAAATGTGCACTTGAATCCCATGCAGGCCCGTACTATAGTTTTTGGGGCTCTGGGACAAAAAAATGAGGCCCTACTTCTATAACAGCAGTCTCAAATTGTACCAAGATTGTAGCATCATCACCATGATTGTCATCTATATGAACATCTAAAGTTTGGTTCTTACACAACAAATCTATAAAGAGCACCCTTTTAAGATTGAGCAAATGCTTCTAGTCTTTATTTGCTTCTAGTCTTTTTAAAATTGATAATTCAAATAAGATTAAGGTTGGGGACTGTCCGCCCATTTGATAATAGAAAGACAGTATTAACCTAGGGTTGTTCATAGCATGTCAGTAGAAAAATTAAAAAGATTAAAGTACTACTTGGCACTTGCCTGCATTGTCATTCATGTTGTGTATGAGAGCGCAAGACTGCCGAGGTGAATTCACTATTGTCATTGGCTCATTGTAGCGTTAATTTTGGAAGGAAAGAAAGACATGGATCACTCTCCTTTTCTTTTTCAATAATAAGCTTTGTTTTCTAATGGGTCTCTTTCTCTATATGTGAGGTTAGAAATTTAGGGACCCCAAAATTTTGGGTGCGCTGTGTGGCTGGCCAGTCTGCCCCTGCTGATCGATGGGCCTGGTCCCATGTCATATAGCTGACCAATAGACAAAAGGTTGAAGTTGAGAGTTTCCACAAGAAAGACCTTGGAGAGATGGAGGTCATCCGTAATGGCCACCTTGCCTGAGCCACTAACTCTCCCTTTTGAGTTCTCCCCAGAAGTCATCTTTTCACTATCTTCATCTTCATTAATGTTGGTGAACATGGTTGTCTTCCTGGTCATATGTTGGGTGCACCCACGATAAAGATATGCACTAGAGGAAGAAGGGTTAGTAACTAAAGCATTTCTCAATGAACTTCTACAAACCTCATCATGTCCAATTATGAGACCATCCTCATACTTCGGGATCTTTGCAATCCCTTCTTGAAGGCTTTTCCTTATAGGATGGTGAGGAGCATGATACCTCCATTGTCCAAGACCATCCCCCTTGTGCAAATTGTCAAGGTCGATGTAGTAGCGGGGAGGGTCATGAAGGCCAATGACGCTCTCAAGCATGTGTCCCACTTGTGAGGGAAGCACAAGTATCATCTCCATTGCTCTCTCAATTGAGAGCTCATACCTTCGGTTGACCACCTCCTCAAGCAAGGAACCCCTCTTGGGAGTTGTAATTTGCATGAGGCTCAATCACTTCATGTGGTGGAACCTTGCATAGGCCTTGAAAATAGTTTATCCTATACACAAGATCATAAATGCATAAGAGAGTTTCACAAAGATCATCATTCATCTTTCTCACAAATTCATCAAACTGAAAAGAAGAGATCTGGTTGGTGAGCTTGACGAAGATGCCAATGTCAATCTTGTAGTGGAGGAGGTGGAGGCGCCGAAGCTTAAGTAGTGAGATCAATCAACTCATTTGATCTTGTAAGCATTGCGATCGGCGCTCCCCCTACAGTAATGCGTGGTCCATCCGAAGTGCTTGGAGTGGAACTTGAAATGATACTTGTGGTAAAGCTTGATGAATTGCTTGATGAAGAGCTTAGTGTAGGTCTTGATCTGAAGGGGCTGTAGAAGTTATTGCAAGACAATCTTGTGGAAGGATCAAAGAAGTTGGAGCTCGATGCAACTTCTTTCCCTTTTCTTGATGATGCTTCATTGTTTGCCTTGAATGCCTTCTTCCTCGTCAAGCATACGGTGACCTCCTCATCATTGAAGAGCAGCCCAATCACATCATCAATTGGAGAGATCCTTGTCCATGATCAGATCAAGGGTGATTTAGAGGAGCTTCCTGCTACGGAGTAAGGTGAGGATCTTCTCGACTATCAATATCTTTGGAAGCTTGAAAGGCTTTTCAGTTGCTGCAATTTCATACTCAATACCTCACAAGCGAATAAAATAGTCCAGTCTATCCTCATTCTCATTAGAATGTAAAGCAAAGAACTTCTTACCAAGAGAAGCACTACAATGACAAATGAAAGGCTCATAATCATCATCAATACTTGTAATTCTAGAAGAGCAAACAAGATCAAGAGATACGTCATTATCAATCATCGCATTAGCCACACTAGTAGAGAAACCTATCAAGTTATCGCTAGAAGAAAATAGGTACTCATTAGAACAAGGCATATCCACAAAATCATCATTGTTCACATGATCATCGGTAAAGGAATTGGCAAAGTCTACAAGAGTTTCCATCAACTCATCCAGTATCATGGTTTAGGTAGCTACTCAAGCGATCCTTCCATGTGCTATGACCCGGCTCCAAATGGAATGACATCCCAACTCAATGCGGTCACTACTCAAGGCGGTTAAGCCCTATAATAAGCAGTTGACTTTGATACCACTTGAAAGGACCGAGTGACCGAGATGGGGGGGGGCGGTGAATCAGGAACTCGCTATATGTACCAAATTCACCAATTCCTAAAACCCAACACTTATACAACTCCTATAGCAATTCTAGTGTTGATCACACTAACAAGATAATTTTCCTATGAAAGGAATAACAACCCAAGCATACCAGTGGATCACACAAAGCAATACAACTCCTATGCAAGCTAATAATCAAAGACATGCGGAAGCAAACAACAAGCTAGCAAAGGAGTCTACTCATGCAAAGCAACAAGATAATGAACTAGAGCACACAAGCATGAGTAGCACAATATATACGAGGGTGATCAATCAAGCCTAAGCAACTCCTATATTGTGCTATTCATGTAGGTCTACAAGATAATCAAGGAGAGCAAGGCAAGCACACAAGCATGAATAGCACAATATCTAAATGCGAAAGATAAAGCATCAAAGTAAGGAGTATGAGTAAAAGATGGCTCATCATTTTCCCGAGGCCTTGGAAGGATGGCGCCTTACCCTACTCCTCGTTGAACCACTCCCAGTGAAGTACCAGTCTCTCCCACCACCAAGTGGAGTTCTCACGCACGAGACTGCAATCACTCCCAAAGTGAAGACATGGTTGTATCACCGCTGTCACCAAGGCACAAGCTCACCTTCCTCGAGAACCTGCCGGACTCCCTGAGCTGACACAGGCGCTCACTATCGATGCTTCTCTCAACGGCGAGCACAAACCGTGTATAAACATGTGATGGCCTTCACAACCGCTCACGAAAGGCTCATCACCAATGTCTAGCCGATCTAGGTCTCACCATAGAACAAGAGTACCAGCCTAGGACACACTCTCAAGGACACCCTAGCCTTAGATGTGTATGGATGCTCCATTTAATCTCTCTAGCACTCTCAAGATATCGAATATCTCCAAGTGATCCTCTCTTTTCCTCTTGGCTCCCTACTGATGTTCATAGCTATCCTAATGGCCAAGAGAGATCTTCAAAACCCCGCAATGACTTAATATAGGCTTCCAACCTTAAACTAGTCGTTGCTCCATGAAACAGCTTTTTTGGACGTATAGACCATACAGTCCGGTCTCTGTCAAACTGGACCGTCCGGTCTTCACTAGATGGCTCCTCCAGAGCTGTTGCTCCTCTGTCCCTGCTGCTTCCTGTACAGACTGGACTATCCAGTCTCTATAGACACTGTTCATTCCAGAGCGATGTCAAAACTGCTTCCTCTTTGTTTTGCTCCCATCCAAATGGACCAAGCCGTCGGATCTGCACATTGGATTGTTCGGTCTCTATGGGTCTTCAGTCCAATAAATTCCTTGCAGCAACTCCTATCTGATCTAAAATCTTTTATGATGACTGTATAGTTCGGTCTTTATGACCCCTGTGTCCAGTCTCCATCTCCAGAAGCTGAAACTCCTCGTCTTCTCTTGACTTCGTTTCCCAGCTTCATCCAAGAGCACCTTGGCTTCTCTACTGCCACCTAGTCCCTTGTGATTTCATTGAGCATCCATGCACATCACCAACTAGCGTGACCTAAGAGATATGTCATAGACCCATTGATAGCCCGGTTTTTCCTACGAACACAAGCCCTAACAACTAGACAAGGGTTACAAACACCTTCTCCTAGATTGTCCTTAGTATTGATCCATCTCCATCAACCCTTAGACTCCATCAAGCCTCCA
Source organism: Eleusine coracana subsp. coracana (assembly GCA_032690845.1). Taxonomy (NCBI): domain Eukaryota; kingdom Viridiplantae; phylum Streptophyta; class Magnoliopsida; order Poales; family Poaceae; genus Eleusine; species Eleusine coracana. The sequence goes on along the minus strand of CM064428.1, from coordinate 34,839,070 downwards.
TGCTTTTGGTCATCGTCATCAACCACCAAGGTAATCGTCAATAATCATCATGAAGTAGATAAGATTTCCTACACGCACAATACTTGTGTAGACATTAGTCATAATGTATGCTTGTCATTCATCACCAAAACATTCATATCTATGGGGATCCACAATGGTCATGAACCTTACAATGCCTTAAAGAACAAGCATGAACGCAGATACTCAAACTATCACAGATGATGGTAGGGATTTTCAAAATCTAGGTCGGAGAAGGATTGCTCCTGAACCATGGCTATAAAGCCAGGGCGGAGTTCATAGCCAGAACTATGAATTGGGTCCGCATATGATGCTAGCTCATAGAACTCGCCCTTTGGAGCAAGAAGTTTTGGATAGTTAGTTGCACCATGGTGGAAAAAGGAGAGAAATAAAAGGAAAAGGAAAAGGAAGAGATATGAGAATGAATAAGGTTCAAAGATGATACAACAATTGTTATTCAGTAATGGTGCTAAAAATGCTTGTTGGCATTTCGTATGATCACAGATAAATCTACAAGTATATGGATAAAAATGTAACACTTCACCTAGGACTATTCCAGGTTAACAAATCACATGGAACGTGTGTGCATAAATCTTCTAAACTATTATGTCCAAGGATACTAAGGATATGGTAGGTCTGTCATCACCTACCAACTGCCTCTACAAACCGTGGGACACGCATCAAAAAGGTAAATCTCTAGCCTAGACACCGCGTCTATGTTATTAATTACTATCAAAGTCTTGGTACCACGCATATGGAAGACTAAGATACTCTAAATAAATAGAGCAAGGATCCCATCAGCAAATAAAGAAAGAACTTACTTAAGTAGAAAACTTAAATACCATAGAAGAATCATGAAGAGTTACTTGAAAAGGAAAGCTTCCATCAAGACACAAGCGTGGAAAATATCGCCGAGAAGCCCGACACTTTACTGTACTCTCCCTCACTCTCTTCCTATTTTCTAAGCACTAACTAGGCTGCACTTTGCCTTTGGAGTGGAGCTTTATTTCTTTTTCTTTTTTTGTATGGAAAAGGAGAGTGAGAAGGGGCACTATTTATAATGGAAGGTGACTTGGGGAGTAGAGAAACCCTCTTAGGAATAAGGGAATATTTTTTAGACTATTCATTATCTTTATAAGCAAAGTAGTGCCTTGTTTACTCCCACAAGTACAGAACTGTCATTTTCTTCTCCTCCCTTGCGTGCTTACAACTTCACTGATGTCAGTGTCGGGTCAGCTCAGTATTTGATCTTCTGTGCATCCTAGCTCTCTCATGTGAAGTCCAATTCAGGCAAATTATATATCTTTTTTCATCGGCCGATGAGAGATTTAACATCATGAGGTCTAATATATTATTTAGGCACTCATCACTTCATGCTTATGGTATTTTTCACTTTCTCCTCTCTTAACTTCTTTATTCCCTCATATTTGGTAATAAATCGCATTCATACAAATATTCATCAACACTTTTAAAAATTATTAGTAATAAACTTTACCACTACGTTGATTATTCCTTTTATGTTATTTCTGCAGCATTTTGACAGTTAGGTTTGGTATTTAAAGACCACTAACAGACACTGGAGTGGGAAGGACTCCTTAGACACCGATAAGAGAGAGGGAGAGAAGATGATGGGAAGTAGCTAGTAAGAGACGAAACCCTAGGTTCTTAAATAGTAACAGACTGAAATGACTTTAGTGGGTTGTTTTTTCTAGAATACACAGGAGAGCTGCGCATTATTTATTCATTTTATTACCAAAAAAGTTGCGGTCGACGACCAATTATACTGCGCGATCCGGTCTTGCCGGCCGCTGATAGTCCTGTCTGTGTTTACATTGCGCTTCTCATGCTATCCAAAGTCTATGTACTACCTGTCTGTCTAATCTCGCCGTATGAGACTACCTAAGTGACGCGCTCCAGCCCTGCTCCAGACCCGCGCTTCATCTCGAATTCTGTTGTGGATTTCCGCCACCGATGCGTGTTGCTGTTGAAATGTTCGGCTGTTCCGCTCCTTCCAAAGTTCCCAGGTTACGAGAATAAACAAAGTGTCGAATCCCCTTCTGACGTTCTTGGCTAATCCCGCCCTCATGGATATCCAGGTAGTTGGGATATTTAGGCATTCTGTATTCCATTGGTTTGTAGATCAACCCAGGATAATGCTTTCCACCATACTTGCTTGGCGACAGGGCAGTGTATGAGTAGGTGATCGATTTGCTGGGGAAGCTGGTCACATAGTGCACAGGTGTCGTCATCTTGGAGGCCATGGCGCTTGCGCCTCTCTGCCGTCCAGGTTTGTCCATGGAGGGCAATGTACATTTTCAGGTTTGTATCGGATACTGTTAATGTCAGCATTGATCAATATTATAGTACTCTACATCAAGATTGATCGTTACATATGTCAGCAGACACCGATTTTAGTTGTCCGAAGCTTAGTATCGTTGGCCATGCTGATGTCATTCTTGACTAATTCTGCAGTATGAACCGCAGTATCGTTGGTTGTGCTGACATCAACCTGACCCAACTGTAGTATCAGTTTTACTGCTAGTAGTGTTTATTGACGTTCCGGAGATGAAATTGGTACTATCCACACAGTTGAAAATGTTTGGTCGGAGCGACATCAAAAGTTGAAGAAGTAGCACGTAAAAGAGGAGCTAAGGTAGCGTAACAGGAGCTGAGGTAAATTTGACATTTTCTATTAGAGGTTAATGGAGAGTCCTTTTGATTTTGATATAAGAAACCAAAGAGAGCTTGTAAACTAAATGTGTTCTGCCAATTTCAAATTCTGTTGTCTAGGTTATTTGTTTACCTGAAAATGATTGGTTGTCAGAATTTGACATTATTAGACATTTCTATAAACATTCTTGGTCCAATTTAAAATTAAATTCCGTCCCCTGTTCCACGTGCTCTACATGTTTTTTTCCTCTAAAACTCCAAAGGGGTATCGTATTTGTTGAGGATGGCAGTTTTAAAAACATCGAATGCAGAAATATAAAGATAAAACATGCAACGCTCCAAAACAAAGCAATGCAAATAATCACGAAAATAAGTATTACCCAAAATGTTTAGGATGCTACAAACGCTAGACAATTATACAACCGGCACTTTCGCGTCTGCTTCCCTAAATGTCTGCCCTTTCAACAATTTATCTAATAATGCAAACTGAAGTGCAACTATCTTTGGCCTTTTTATTTGTGCCTGAGTGAATTCTCAGCGTATGTGAACTAAGGGTGTGTTTGGCACTATTTATTGAAAGTGCTTATAGTCAATAAACAGTTTGAATTGTTAAATAGCAAAATACCAAAGTGCTTATGAGGTATAAGCACCTATAAATACTTTTTCATTTTGTACTAGCCATAAGCACTTTGAAGAAAGCAGCAAAACGTAGTTTATAGTGTTTATGGGTCAGCATAAGTAGTTTTGATAGATAAGTATAAGCAGTTTTGCCAAACGGGTTAACTGCTTATGTTACAATAAACACTATAAGCAGTTTTCAAAAAATAAGCATTATAAATACTTTGAGTATAAGTAGTGTCAAACACACCCTAAATATGAGAGAAAAAAGAAGAAAGCACAACATGTGTGAACTCGAACGTCAAAGGGAAATCAAGGTTTACCATCAAGCAGAAAACAAAGGCCACGCTTTGATACCTCAATGAACACGCCCATGTCGATTACATGTTTCACTCTTTTTTTCATTGATATATCGGCGAATGTTGTTCTCAGTCGTCCTTTTTTATTTCTGAAACGGATCTCCTCAATAATCCTGTCATGCTCATCAAGATCAATCTCTTTGGCTGGACTAAAGTAGCCAGAAGAATCATAGTAATCATCACTGTCCTCAACTTCCGAGACATCACTGATGTCAACTTCACGCTGATCCGTCCAAACATCAGGCATGTAGAACATAAACCTTTTTTAGACAAAAGGTTTCTCCTGCTTTTATTAAAAACACAATGTAGAACAGAAACTAATAGGGCTGCCCGGCTGGAAGTCCTCCTTAACTTCCTCAGTACTACGGTTATACAGCTTCTTTGTGTTGATCCTGGCACACTCTAATCACCCCGTGACCGCCGGCGGTGAGGTGCCACGACGTGAGGATCAGATCGGTGCTCACCTAATCAACTTGCGGAGCAAGATGGAGAATTGATCGATTGATCAGTTTCTTTGTTTCTGAATGAATGCCTGGGTTCGATACAAGCGAGGCTATAAGAAGCCGATGCTACCACGACACACACGATTACAAACCAGACCCACCGGTCAATGACTCGCAACCACCTTAGCCTATGGCGTACTACCGTTTCCCGTCTCCCCAGCCCGGTGGTGCATTTGTCCGAACTGTCTTTGCCCTATTACTCATCCGACAATACTGCGGGTGTGACATTTCCCGCCGCTCCAGAAGTTGCTTGTCCCCAAGCAACCGCAACAGGAAATCTTTTCTTCACCACGTAGTAGTCTTCCCATGTTGCGGACGCTTCAGGAAGATGAGTCCACTTGACCAACACCTGTGGAACAGCAGAGTTACCTTTCTTGACCATGCGACATTGAAGAACAGCTTAAGGTTCATGAACTGCAGCGTCCAAGTCAGGCAGCTTTGGCAGGTCAGCGAAGACCGGAGTGAAATTGGGAGTAAATTCCTTCAACTGTGAGACATGGAACACCGGGTGAATCTGAGATGACGCTGGAAGATCAAGACGATAAACCGCAATACCAATACATTCCAACACAGAGTACAACCCGAAGAACTTGTAAGCCAGCTTTGGGTATGGCCGATTGACCAGAGATGTTTGTGCGTATGGTTGCAGTTTGAGTAAAACCTGATCCCCCACTGCAAACTCATGATTGGTGCACTTGCGATCTGCTTGAATCTTCATCCTGTTCTGAGCAAATGCCAGATGTTGTTTCAAGAACTGTGTGTGTAATTCCCGCTCCTTCAACAGTTCTTCTACTGAAGGATTGGTAACTATAGTTACATCTGGTGCAGCACCGAAGTTTGGTTCATGTCCATAAAGTGCTTTGAAGGGGCTACAGTTCAATGCTGAGTGGAAGGATGAATTATACAAGAACTCTGCCAAAGGAAGCCAAGATTTCCGTTTTGCTAGACTGTCATGAACTGCACAACAGAGATACATCTCAAGGCATTGATTGACGCGTTCCATCGGGCCATTCATTTGCGGATGACAGGCCGAGCTCATATGCAATTTGGTGTCATATAGCCGGAATAATTTCGTCCAGAAAGCACTCATGAAAATCTTGTCACGATCAGAAACAATCGAACAAGGTAATCCATAAAGCTTCACCACAGAATCCAGCACTACTCCAGCGATAGTGGCAGCAGAAAAAGGGTGGTGCAAAGGAAGAAAGTGTGCATACTTAGTAAAGCGATTGCCCACGACCAAGATATAATTGTAACCTTCGGATTTGGGTTGTCCCTTGATGAAGTCCATCGAGATGTCTCACCATGCGCCTTGAGGAACAGGCAGGGGTTGCAATAATCCCGAAGGATGTTTGTGTTCATGCTTCACGTGTTGACAGGTAGTGCACTGCTTATCAAAAGCATCCACATCTTGCTTCGAGCCTTTCCAGCAGAATGAGTGCTTGACGCATTGATGAGTGGACTGGACCCCCGAATGACCTCCTAGGGCACTTGCATGCAGAGCTGAAATCAATTTAGTGCACAAACAAGAGTTCTCGCGGATCCAGATACGACGGTCATGCCGGATGAGGTCCTGATACAGTGAGAAGCCCTGCTCATCTGGACTTTTGATGGCCAATTGGGTTAATTTTTGTTGAGCATCAACATCAGTCATGTAAGAATTGAGTGCCTCATAAATCCAGAGAGGTATGGCTTCAGTTATGCTGTTAATAGCCATCAAATGCCCAACGCCGGCAGAGGATCGGCTGCGAAGTTGTCTTTGCCCTTGCAGTAAACAATTTTGAACTACAGGCCCATGAGGTAGGTCATGGCCTTGCGCTGCAAATCAGACTGCAATGGCTGATCCTCAAGATACCAGAGACTCTTGTGCTCCATTTGGATGATGAACTCTTGGCGTTGTAGGTACTGATGCCATTTCTCCACTGCTAGAATAAGAGCCAAGAACTCCTTCTCATAGATTGATAGATGATGATACGCTTCGCTCAAGTCTTTGCTAAGGAAAGCTATAGCCTGACCCCTCTGCATAAGCACTGCACCAATCCCAGTGTCACAATCATCGGTCTCCAGAGTAAATGGTGCACCAAAGTCTGGAAGAGCGAGAACAAGCATGCGTGCCATAGCATGTTTTAAGGAGAGAAAAGCTTCCTAAGCTTCTGGTGACCAAAGGAATTGCTTTTTCTTTAATAGGTTTGTAAGTGGTTTGGCAATAGCACTGTAATGTTTAATAAATTTGCGATAATAGCTTGTAAGTCCAAGAAATCCCCTGAGCTCAGTTGCTATTGTCAGTGGAGGCCAATTCAACATAGCAATAGTCTTTGCAGGATCAGTAGCCACTCCTATGTCTAAAATGATATGGCTCATGTATTCAAGCTTCTATTGAGCAAAAGAACATTTAGACCGCTTCACAAAAAATATATGCTCACGCAACTGAGTCAGCACAGTGCACAAGTGAATAAGGTGAAGGTCCAGAGAAGTGTTGTACACCATGGTATCATCAAGAAAAACCATCACAAATTTTTGGAGATAAGGCCCCAATATCGAATTCATAGTGTATTAGAAAGTAGTCAGGGACATTTGTTAAGCCAAATGGCATTACTCTAAACTGGTAATGGCCGTGGTGGGTTTTGAAAGTTGTCTTGGCCTCATCAGCAAGACTCATTCGAATTTTGGTGCAAGCCAGTACATAGATCCAACTTGGTGAAATATTGAGTACCTGCCAATTCGTAAATCACTTCATCAATTAGTGGCATGGGAAACCGATTCTTCACTGTCAAGTCATTCAGGTGCCTGTAATCAACACAAAAACACCATGTACCATCTTTCTTTTGAACCAACAAGACTGGTGAGGCAAATGGGCTGGAGCTAGGTGTAATCAATCCTATGTTCAGTAATTCTTGCACTTGCCGCTCTATTTCATCCTTGTGTAATGGAGAGTAGCGATAAGGTCTAGAGTTCACAGGGACATCATCTGGTACAAGTGGAACTGTGTGATCATATTGCCGGGTAGGAGGTAGTTGGGTAGGTTACTTAAAGACATCAGCAAATTCAGCTAACAATTTCTGATCTTCAGGTAAATCGGCGCCATCATTCGGTGCTTTGGGAACAGGTTGGACCACTGTTGTGGCTCTCCTTCCCGGAGGATCAAGGTCCCGAAGGTGCTGATAGCGCAGACACTTGATAATATAACATTTGTCCAAATTTAAGTTGAATATTACATCATTAAGGTTATCAGAGTGCAGCGGAATAGTACAAGTTCATGAATGCTTTGAAAACAGCGAAAGCAAATAACGTTCAGAAACTACGAGCTCGACAATACAGCATAGTGATGATCCATGCCCGAAGAACATCACTCTAGCAGCACACAACATTACTGCGGCGGCGAGTCGGACTCCCAGTGGGCAATCCAACCCTCAGGGACTTGCATGTCCCAAGGCATCACATCTACATGTAATTTTATTTCTTCATTACCTGAAAAACACAATGGCACAAAGCCCGAGTACTAATTACTCAGCAAGACTTACCCGTCGGACACCTAGACATGCAAAGGCTCTAATAGGTGGCTTGTTTAAAAAGGACTCGCACTAAGCAACCTATTAGTTCTATCAAGTTTTAATTGTTAATTTAAATGGGTTGAGCCAAAATGTAACTTTAGTTGCAACAATAGGATAATAAAACAATATATAAAGTAAATATGACATAAGAGCAATAATAGTAGCATCAATAGTACACATCATAATTACTTTCCAAGTACCATGTGCAACTACGTGATTGGCGCGGTGACCAAGTGGTACTCATTACTGCGAGGGACAACAATTGCAATCAATTTACACCAGCTGGGAAAACCCGAGACACACGACACATACGCACCAATTAAGATCGTATATGACAACCTTTCGCAAGAAAAGCACATACACCTCAGCCCGGGTGTAGTGACGTCGAGTGGGCATGCCGTTCTGCCAACAGTACTACGTGGTCTGAACCGCCCACTCTAGCAGCAGGAGGGTCAGTGACCAACGCACATTAACCGTCCTCAATGCAAGTGACCTTTAATGCTACATCGGTTTACTAGTGCCCATAAGCTAGTATGTATTCGGTATTGTTCAATACTTGATCAAGGGGCCGACCACGGACGGGTCCTAGGTTCGACAAGGCAGGGCTACCATAGCAACGCCCATGTGTTGCTGCAAACCTACACATGTATTATCCCTGCCCGGTCATAACATCAAAAATAAACTTCTTTTAATAATTCCCATTTCAGTGGTCAAGTTCATTCCTTAGTAATAATAATATCTAGCAGGACTAGTAATTACTAAGCATAGCATCACAACACCGATTCTACTAAAGTTCTAAAGAAAGTAGCATAGGTCATTTAGATATCATGCAAGGTGGGTTTCAATCAACTCCTATGACCTAATGCAACAATAATCATAGACACTAGTAATGATATAAACTAGCAAAATTTTATAAAAAGGCGAATGTAAACCGGGGCTTGCCTGGATCAATGTTAGTGCTAGCGACTACAACTTCCTGCTCCTGAGAGTCAACGTCCTTCTAAAAGTCTTCCTCTTGCTACTGGTTGCCGTTACCTATATTATGGAATTGAATTAACGGCATTATCGGAATACCGTTGAATGTAATGATATGATGCATGTAAGCACATCGTGTTTTAATGTCAATTAAAATTATTATTATGTTGTCGAAGCCATATGCTTCAGAGAAGTTGGGTTGTTAATTAAGATTTTAGGTATATATATTCTTTATGCAATTAAACAAGATAAATGAATGATATGAGCAATTAAATTAATTAATATAGTAAATTTATGTTTCTGGACATGTATGATTTACTGTGAACAGAGGCTTATATTAGTGATTTTTATGGTAAGTGGCAAGGGCAAATTATTTACAGAATAATTACTAGAATTAATCTAAGCAAACACACTAAATAAATTATAGAGCCTAAAGTAATTCATATTTTACCAATCAAAAATTTGTAGTGGTAGATATTCATGTATTTATTAAGCGTGTCAAAAATTAGGATTTAATTTTATTCCTAGAATTTTTGGTGAATTATTTGGTGTTTTGGCAATTAAATGAATTAATAAAAATACATGTACAGAGTCGATGATACATACCATTGGGGTACCTCACATAGAAGGAAAGTGAAGGTAGACTCCTACTAGGATAAGAGTAGTAGTCGACTAGCACTCCATCATGTAACCCTGTTCCCCCGGATATATGAGGAGGGGCATGGGTCCTCCTCAAGGAACGGGCCATAGCATTGGACAAGTTTTACTAGACAAGCAATACACAAGCTCAACTAGAGATCCTGCACGGGACATAGATTAGACACAACTAGATATCATCGTCTAGGTCTACCCTCCTCGTCTAGATCTTTAGATCTAGACATATGAATACAAATACCACAGAACACAGGACGTAAGGTTATTATCCTCCGGGAGGTCCGAACCTATCTAAATCGGCGTCTTGTGTTACCATCGTCTCTTGATCTCGCGCATACCCCTGTCCTACATATAAATCCGCATAGATGAACTATCCTATGTCTATTGTCGAGATTAAGTCTCGGTAGTTGGCGCTATAGGAAGTGGCAGCGCGATGGTCGGCTCGTCGAGATCGATGGTTTCAATCTACTACTTCAAGATTTCATCGCGAGCAGATCGGCATTGAAGCGCACGAGTCGCTGCGTTTTTGAAAGATTTCTTCTTCAAGATCTAATCGCGAGCAGACCGATGTTGAAGCATCGTGTCATCGCACAAATCATCATGTCTTCATCAAGACGACACCTTCAACGAGGACGACTGCTATTCGGCGACATCATCTATTACGACGATGCTTCCGACAACTCAATACTTTGGCGGATTCCGACGACTCGGCGACATCGCCGTGACCCGATGGTTTGACTGCTCACGGCCACGTGTACATGCCCGGGGGCTACTCCGCCTTCACCTGGCCACTCCGCCGCTCGAAGATGTCTTCAATGACTCAGCACATTGGCAATCACCGCGACTCGGTCACTTGGCAATATTGCCTTGACTCGGTCACTCGACGACATCGCCTCGACTCGGTCATTTGGCGACATCACCTCGACTCGGTCACTCGGCGACATCACTGCAACACTACGACTCGACAGCTACTCAGCTACTCAGCAACGCCGCCAATTACTTGATGCTTTGGGTTTTCATCCACTCGGCTACTCGACGATGCCTGCAATGACATGGCGCTTCGATCACTCGACCACTTGGCCACACCTTCAATGATTTGGTTTCTCGGTCAACCACTCCAACCTTCAATGATCCGGCGACATGATGGCTCGACTTCGACATTCGATCACTCGTCGATAACATCAACACGCTCGGGGGCTCATTTTTAACTCACTGAATAGCAAAGCTAAGTATCTTTATGCTTTCTTGATTTATTTTTCGAGATTTTGGGCTCATGTCCTTCATTCTTTTCCCTACGATTGTTTATCTCTATTTTTGAAGTAGAAGGTCATAGATTTTTTATGAGTAAAGTTAGGCTTTTAAATCAGTGCTCTTATTCATGGCTTTATTCATCTTTATATTGCCTCGGTTCTTTAATTCTTCGCATTAAACAATCGAGCCAGGGGGCTATTTGTGTATCTATACACGTGTTCTCCCACTTTTTTTGTGAATCTAGTAGTACACATGTCGGTCGGTGACCTTTCAGTAATGCATTAACGCTGACACCATATGACCCATGTCGCCTGTTCTAGTTTCACCTTTTTTGGCTTCTGCCTCGACCGATATATTGCATTTTATTCGCAATTTGGTCTTGTTTTTTGGTCTTACACCGACTAGCGACTAAGTCATAAAACTTTTTTGCTACGCGACAGATTGCCACTACACTAAACCCAGAGCCAAAGTTGCAAGAGGTCATGTGTCGATTGGTTCTGATTGCTACGCAAGAGTAAATTATGACCGATATTGTTGCGGTAGACCGAGCTCCGAGCTCTTTATATTTGTCCTAAGTATCCTACGGTAGATCGATCCGGTTGCTAACGCGCGAATACGCTGCTATGCGCCAGTCGGTCTACCTACAAGAGAAAAATGGATACACACTTGACTTTTCAGTCGACTGATTTGTTTGGCTTATAAAAATAAGTTTTCAAGCAAACAATGTTAATTATAACTAATTATCCTAATTTCCTTTATTGTCAGGAACATTTTTTATGGATAGGAGGATACACCACTCGATATAGAGTGATTTCCTCGTCTTCATCGGTCGATAATGCCAGCTCCGACCTCTTTCAACGGTCGGCCATGCTAACATGGATTGTCTTCATCGGTCAGCTCACAGCTCCGACTGCTTTTGCCGGTTGGCTACACCAGTTCCGGCAGCTGCCATCGATCTACCACATCATATCTGACCGCCACCATCGGTCGGCCACATGTGAGACTGTCGGCTTCACTCGGTCATCGCGACTTCGAGCGATTCCTACTTCATCAGCAGTCGGCAGCTACAATAACCTTGACTGTCTTCTTCACTCGACCTTATCGTCATGAGTTAAGTACCGCTGCCACTCAGACATGATATTCTGAGTTGAGCGCGACCGACACTCATAGTGGCGATTTTCTCGGGGGCTTTTTTTTTGAAGAGAAGCACTTTATATCAAATTTATGGTGGATGCCATAATATACAAATATATGATTGATGATCATATGACAGTGGCTTGATGGTCACTCTATCAAATATGCTTCTATGATGAGAAGTGCATTATCAAAAATGGTTGATGCCATAATCATTCAAAGCATGATTTGATGATCATGTCGCTATGACTTGATGGTCATATACGTGAAATATCGAGCATCACTCGGCTGATTGAAGTCAGTCTATAATAGTGAAAATAAAGCTCAAAGATATGAGTGATTACAATTCTTAAGGAAAGGTTACGTAATCATGATTGAAGTCATGGTAACTTAGTACTTGGCTATGATTGATGTCATAAAGCCTCATTCATTCGGTTGTGATTGAAGTCACCCAATTAGAACATAGTCATTCGACTATGATTGAAGTCACCCGTTTGATTCATAAATCACTCATAGGCCACTCGGCCAAAGAGTATGTCATTTGGCTATGATTGATGTCATAAGCTTACGTTCACTCGGATGTGATTGATGTCGCTCGAGTATATCATATAGCACTCGACAATGATTGAAGTCATTGGTTTGAGTCATCTACCACTCAACGGTGATTGAAGTCACTCGACTAAGTCATTTATCACTCGGTAAAGATTGATGTCATTTTACGGAGTTATTTATCACTTAGATTTGATGATTTGAGTGATTTCTCCTTAAAGAGAGCCAACACGACTATTCTTGTTTTGGACTCTTGCATTATTTGCAGTTTCCAAATGATACAAGAGTCGGGGGCTACACCTAATTAGGTGCACCTATCCGGTGCACCAGTTGATTTCTTGAGGACATTTTCAGATCTTTGAGATTCTTACAAGCTCACTGATATAAAGCTGAAGCATTATATATGGCATAAACCAGTCGGGAAGCTACTGAAGATTATCATCCAGCTTGCAAAACTCTTGGGGGCTTGTCGATGATACATACCATCGAGGTACCTCACAGAGAAGGAAAGCAAAGTAGACTCCTACTTGGATATGTATAGTAGACCAACTAGGACTCCGCCATGTAACCCTGTCCCCCCGAATATTAAGGAGGGGCAGGGGTCCTCTTCAAGGGACAAGTTCTACTAGACAAGCAATAGACAAGCTAAACTAGAGATCCCGCACGGGACATAGATTCGACACAACTAGACATCATCGTCTAGGTCTACCCTCCTCGTCTAGATCTTTAGATCTAGACATATGAATACAAATACCACAGAACACAGGATGTAGGGTTATTATCCTCCGGGAGGCCTGAACCTGTCTAAATCAGTGTCTTGTGTTACCATCGTCTCTCGATCTCGCGCATACCCCTGTCCTACCTATAAATCCACATAGATGAACCATCCTATGTCTATTGCCGAGATTAAGTCTCGACACAGAGACAACTATTTATCATTTTACTAAAATAGAGCACTGAAATATGAATCCAACAAATTTTGTTTGGGCCACATTGGATTTGGATTCAATTTACTATAGTTTTTCAAAGTTAATAGCAATTTCTGGCCATTTTACTAGCATTTCGGGTTTTAGGAGTGGCCACGTTGGAGCCACATTAGCGACACGTAGGTGCCACATACGCGACACACAGGCGGCCAATCGGATGCTAGTGTGCAGGGTCAGCGGCTGCCGGGGACTCACCGGACTTTGGTCAAAGCTCGTCGCCGGCATCTAAACGCGATGGAAGCTCGCCGCGGGACTACGCACATGACGCGCACGTTGAGGCGAAGGACTTGGTGGGGTTTGTGAGGACGGGGACTCACCCGAGGTGGCCGGTGGCGAGGGGCGGCGGAAAGGAGGTCTTCAGCGATGTTGCGAGGATGGCAGAGAGCACGAAGTCAAGCGCGGTCTTCTCGTACAACTTCATGGGAAGATGGAGAACGTCAGCGTCGAGTCGATGTGCGACGAGGAGGACCGGAGATGGGAGCTCATTATGGAGGTGGCTCGGTTCTGCCAGTGGAGAGGGAGACGGCCGGAGGGATCGGTGTGCCATGGCCTCGCAAGAAGAAAACAAGGGGGAGAACTGATTAGGAGTGTTCGGGAACAAGTTGCGCTCAAATGCAAAAAAGGATTAAAGACCGAGGCTCATCAATTTGGGCAAAATCCGTGTAGGCTTCAATGTAGCTCGATCGGGTGCAATTCTCGGGTTTTCTCCAAATTGATTCGATTCCCAGCGGAGGTTGGCTGAGCGCTGGGCATGGGAGGGGGAGGAGGTTTGAGCGAAGCTGTTTGCGTCCTTGGCTGAGCGAAGCTATTTGCGTCCTTGGCTTGCGCTCGGTGATGGCGGGGAGCAGAGTTCAGAGAGGAGAAGTGAGAGAGAGCAGAGAGCAGCGGGGAGGAAATGGGGAGTGGGTTTGGGACTGGCGGTGTGCTTTGAATTGCATAGAGGGGAGAGGAGCAAGTGGGGTGCGAGAGCGGGAGAAGTGGCGGGAATTGAAGGTTTGCCGTAGGCCATGGAAATGGCGTGCAGAGAAGGAGAAGGGCGGCTGTTGGGCGGTCTCGCGGTCGAGGGAAGAGGGGATGAGACGGCTGAGGAGGGTCAGTGGCACAGTGCGCGCGAGGAGTCCCGAGGCGGAGCAGGCGGTGGCATGCGGTCGGGAAGAGGGGAGCCCCCTGCACCAGGAAGTCTCTGCGCCAGTGGGAGGGAGAAGAAAGAAGATTTTGCACTGCAGCCCTGGTTCTTTCAAGATCTTAGCAAAAGGGTCCCTGGTCAATGGTATTTCCAAAACAAATAGCTAGGGGCCTCCAATAAAATTGGGATTTTGCACATAGGTCCTTAGAGATATTCCTAGTGCTCTGGTGGGACCCATTTGGTCAGAATTTTAATAATTATTTTATAATTAATTCCCCATTATGGAAGGTTTTCCTGCTTTAATTAATTATTTGGGGTATTTCCACAATTGGTAAAATGCCCATTAAATTCATAAAATTATATCTTAATATTACTAATATGATTATGAATTTAGTTAGCATATGTTGTATAATAAAATTTCATTTAGCTCATAATTTGTTTTGCAGGGTTTTTAATTACCTGGAATTAATTTAAATAATTTGGAGTGAGGCTTCATCATTTCATGTTATATGATTCATGATTTGTGCTTTTCATGCCTGTTAAATAGAAGTGAGACACCTGGGGTGTCATAGTCCTCCCTCCTTAAAGAAATCTCATCCCGAGATTATGACAAGGCAAACTAGAGGGAAGTACGGTGGCCAAAACATACCTGCATATGACAACCAAAATTTTGGATAATGTGTACTCAGAAATTCTTCAGATTCCCAAGTGGATTCATCTTCTGAGTGATTACTCCATTAAACTTTATAGAATTTGAGTGTTCCTTTATGGATTATGCGCTCTTTCTCATCGAGGATCTTTATCGGTTGTTCCGAGTATGTGAGGTCTAGTTGAATTTGGTCATACTCTTCCAAGATCTTGCCAATGGGTGATTTGAGACACCGCTTTAGCTGAGAGACATGAAAAGTGTGATGAACTCCAAATAGATTAGCGGGTAACTCCAGCTTGTAGGCTATGTTTCCGCACCATTCCAGAATTTGGAATGGTCCAATGTAACAGGGAGCTAACTTTCCCTTGACTCCAAACCGTTGGATACCCTTCATAGGCGACACTCGGAGATAGATATAGTCACCTTTATTGAAATATAGTGGCCTACGTGGTCTGTTTGCATACTTCTCTTGGCGGCATTTAGTAGCCTTAAGGTTTGCTTGAATGGTACGAACTTTCTCTTCTGTATCCTTGACAAAATCAGGACCAAAGGTTACTCTTTTTCCAGATTCAGACCATTTTAACGGTGTTCTACAACTGCGACCATAGAGTGCTTCAAATGGTGACATCTTCACACTCTCCTGGTAACTGTTGTTATATGAGAATTCAGCATAGGGTAGATACTCATCCCAGTTACCACCATGTGTTAAAACACATGCCCTAAGCATATCTTCCAAATTTTGGCTGACACGCTCTGTCTGTCCATCGGTAGCGGGATGATAAGCAGAACTATGAATTAGACCTGTACCCAAAGACGCATGCAGTTGTTCCAAGAAACGAGCGACAAACTGCGATCCACGATCTGAAATGATGGTCTTGGGTACTCCATGGAGACACAAAATTCTTGCGATGTATAGCTCTGCGTATTGTCGTATGCTATATCTATGGTTGACCGGCAAGAAGTGAGCAGATTTGGTGAGTCGGTCCACAATGACCCAAATAGAATCATGCTTACGTGAAGTGAGAGGTAGGCAAACAATAAAGTCCATGCTGATGTCTTTCCATTTCCAGGCGGGAATACTCAATGGTTGAAGCAATCCGGCTTGTTTCAAATGGTCAGCCTTAACTCTCTGAAAAGTATCACATTCTGTGACATATCGAGCCACTTCTCGCTTCATTCTTGTCCACCAAAAATTCTTCTTTAGATCTTGGTATATTTTATTACTACCCGGATGGATGGAGTATTTGGAGTGATGTGCTTCATCCAAGATTTTTCGTCGAAGTTCAAAGTCTTTTGGTAGTACCAAACGGTTATTGAACCATAGGGTACCGTCGAAGTCTTGTGTGAAACATTTTGCTTTACCCTTCTTAATGTTTTGACGGATATGATTCATACCAACGTCATTTTTCTGTGCAGCAATGATTTCTTCATGAATAGTAGAATGTACACTAAGGTTGCTAATCACTATAGCAGGCAAAACGTGAAGACTAGGTTCTGAAGTAGTGACGTTGTTGCCGCTATTCTGATATTCCAGTACTAAGTGATTGCAGTGTACCTTCCTACTCAGCGCATCGGCGACTACATTGGCCTTGCCTGGATGATAATGAATCTTCAGGTTATAATCTTTAATCAGTTCTAGCCTACCTCCATATTTTTAGTGCAAGCACAACTGCAGCTAGTTCCAAATCATGAGTTGGATAGTGCTCTCCATGCTTCGGTAACTGTCGAGATGCATAGATTAACACGACCTTAGTGCATGAGCACACATCCAAGTCCTGTCCCAGATGCATCACAATACACGTCGAACGGCTTGGTGATGTCTGATTGAGCCAATACTGGGGCAATGGTCAATAATTTCTTCAATGCTTGAAATGCTTCTTCACAACTGTTGTTCTAATTGAATTTCTTATCCTTTTTCAGCAGCTCCATGATGGGTTTGGTCAGCCGAGAAAAATTTGGAATGAACCTATGATAATATCTGACTAGCCCGAGGAAACTGCATACTTGATGAACCGTCTTCGGTGACTTCCAATATAGCACATCATGAAATTTGCTAGGATCCACTGAGATACCTTCCGCAGAGACTATGTGACCAAGAAATGGCACACGGTCTAACCAAAATTCACAATTGCTGAATTTTGCATACAACTTGTGATCTCGGAGGCGTTGAAGAACAATGCGAAGATGTTCAGCATGCTCTTCCCTGGACATAGAATAAATGAGGATGTCATCAATGAATACTACCACAAATTTGTCCAACTCGGGCATGAATACCGAATTCATGAGGTACATGAAATGGGCAGTGTCACACCCGGTTCCAACGACTGAAACTGAATGCATCTGTACGCGTGCCCAGGATCAAGTTTTCACGCACACATGACAATTATTGTGATAAAAGAACAATATCTTTATTAAAACGATAATATTATTACAACAGTGACCCATAGGTCAAAAAGAAAAAGATTACATTGCAGCAAAATAAACTAAGCGTTGGCGTCCTTCAGCTCCCACAGGAAGTCGACTGGAAGACCGCAGGCCTAGACCTCTTCTCCATTGTCTTCATCGTTGTACCATCATTCTCCTATAGCTGAGCAGCAATATGGGATATAGCGAGGGTGAGTACGTGTCGTACTCAGCATGTGGGGGAAAAGATGACATGGGTCTAAAGAAAAGGAAGGCTTTAAAGAGGGTTTATTGCATGAGCTTTTAAATTTCCTATGTATCCTAATTACTAAGTGGGGTCATCCCAACCATTAACCCATAGGGTAGTATCCAAACCAAGTCCAATCCCATCCACCAACCAACCCTTCCCAACCATTCCAGACCACAACCCATAACCAACTAATCTTGTGAGGACTCCAGGCCGCTCTTGACCGTGAGCACAGCTATCATGATAGTTTGATACTCTGCAGAGTTTGCGCCACTTTACCCACAAGTCGTGATTTTATCCCCTATTGCCAGGTGGACTAGAGTCTCCATATTGCCATGCCGGCCAAACACTAGCACACTTCCTTAGGTGTGCGGCCAGGAGATCACTATGAGGCTTTTCCAAAGGGTCTCCCAGTACATGCTAGCCACTAAGGTTCCACTCCCCTCCATAAGTGATAGCCCATCAACAAGCAGCTCATCACCCCAGGAGCCCCCTCTTGAGCCATTCGGATATAAGGACAGTCCTCTCGACTTCCATTCCCCGCTCCACCAAAATGCTGCACCGACACTAGAAGAACTCCTAATTAATCAGCCAAGCTGTTCCATAGCAGCCTTGTGATGGCACTATTGTCCTAGGTCATCACTCCAAGATCTACAACAAGCCTACTACCACCAACCATGTGCCCACGACACCATATCGATTCCATTCGGCTTGCATAGATCCCTAAGTCCATGTTGCTAACATGAATTACCATTCCACCCATGAAATGACATAGTTCATTAATCATCGTTAATATTAACCCAACATTCCATAAGCAATCTAAGCATCTTCTACCCACAACCACCCACTAGTTCAAGGCGACAAGGGCAAGGGTAAAACAATACTAGGAAAACCCTAACAATAGGTTCCCAATCAATTGACACAAGCATGCAATTCTACAGTAGACATTATAATAGGTACAAGATGCATCAAGGACACTTGCCATAAATGATGTTGTTGTTCTATGACTACCGATTGTCTGACTTTATCTTTACGATTCCTTCTCCCATTTTCAAGCGCACACCTATTCACACACATCAATAACAAACATACATGCTAAGGATAATATGCAACAATAGGTGCTAATCACGAGATATGAAGCGGGGTACAAGGAGCTCACCAAGATTTATGCAATGGCGGAAAGCCTCGCTACCACGGGTGATGGTGCACGGTGGATAACAACATGGCATCAAGTAATGATGTCGGTATTGATAGTGTCTCAATGATATAGTAGTGGCATCCTGTAGAACACAGAATGGTGAGTTTTTGTGGAGCGGTTTGTCATAGACTGAGTCAAATGAAAGCAATGGCAAAACAACTACAATTGTTGCAGAAATTTCTGACATGGCAGAACAGACATCCATGCAAGAGCAAGCGCATTCCCGGAGATTTGCTGCAGGAATCAAGGAAGGAGTTTAACAATCATATGGAAATATATCAGGAACATGATCTGGAAATGATGAATGTGATAGAATGCAAACTGGAAATCAGATCAAGGGGCCAAATCAAGATGAACCTGCACAGCGGCAGTTCACACGCCATTCGTGTTCCTGGAAGAATAGGATATGATCTTGATTAATTCTCTGATGGACATGTAAAGGACTTGTGAGAACACGCTCTGGTATGATGCCTTCTTCCGAAAGATCAAAAGTTGGCTTAGAATCATTGGGGGAATTCCAGTCGTGCGCCTAAACACGACCATAACACAAATCAGCGTCCCTGTGCAGACATCATGACAAACACATGCGCGTTCCCAACTATAGGTTACTGGTCTAAAGAAAATAATTGAATATTAATATTTATAGGTGTCGGGAACATGGCTGGGACAAGGTTATTGTATGAGTAATTCAGCTGAATGAGAGATCGAGTGGCTAGATTGTGATAAGGTCGTACAGCGGCAGGTCAAGTGCCAAAGGCGTTCCTGGAGGCATCAGGACAGATCTTAGCATATGCTTTGGTCAAGACGATCATAACTTCCTGGAACACATTGCGGATATGATTATGTATCAAGGACGCATCAGAATTGGGAGAAATAGAATGGGAATTACCGATGCACGTGCTGGATGCGCCCAGAACAGAGAGTAGTGTCGATTGCTAACGCCATCCAGCTTGCATCACTGCTCCAATTGGGTTGAATTTTGGATATGTTGTAGAGGACATAGTGGACCACTCTATGTAGAAATTTGGGTGCATTTCGTTGGGTAGATCATCGGGAACGTGGATTTCAATTTGGGGCGTCATGGCTGAACAGGGATATGAACAGAGATGAACTTGACACTAATGGTTGGGAATAAAGGGGAAAGGGCAAGGGATTTCGTGATCCATCAAAAGGGACGTCCTGGTGTGACTTAGGAGGCCTAGGGAGGGGAGAGGAAAGAGTAGGGAAGGGAGGGAAGGGGCCAAGAGGCACACAAAACTGCCAGCCATGAATGGTGGCCATCATGTTGATTGTTTCATCTCCTTTTTGGTGGGGATTGATAGATGAGCTAGTGACCAACGAAAATTCCTCATTAAATGGTATGTGGGTGATATTTATTTGACCACTAGTATGAGCCTAGTTTGGTGCATGACCCATGGGAACAAATGAAAGCGTCGAGAGGAGGTGAATGAACATGATGTTGTCAAGTTGGACATTGGGTGTAGTTGGAATACTAGCATAGTCTAGATTTTGTTGGACTTGGTATGAGCAAGACAAAGAAGAAGAGAAGACTCATAGACTCACAAGGATGGATGTATTCACGAACAAGTTTTTGTAGTATGCGGGTTCGATTGGGACAATATGTCGAACAAGGTTTTGAGCTGGCTATTGATTGTTAGGTTAGTTTACACTTGATGGGAAGAGATATTAAGCAAAGCTAGAAAAATCATGGTATGGGGAAAAAATGCCACTCAGTGTTTGGATAATCATAAGGTTATGGGAAAAAGTGACGTGTGAAAGGGTTCGACTGAGAATATTATGAGGGTTATGCCTTTTGAGTGTTAAAAAGACTCACAACCCAAATTCAGAAAATATAGGGTGTGACAGGCAGGGGCATTTGTCAATTTGAATAACATTACTAGATACTCAAAAAATCCATATCTAGTAGAGAAGGCAGTCTTCGGAATGTCTTCGGCTCTGATCTTGATTTGATGATAGCCCGAGCGGGGGTCAATCTTTGAAAAGACCTTAGCACCAACCAATTGGTCAAAGAGGATATCAATATAGGGTAATGGGTATTTGTTCTTCATGGTAACTTCGTTAAGAGGCCGATAGTGAACGACAAGGCGCGAGGACTTGTCCTTCTTCTTCAAAAAATAGCAGGGCAGCCTCAAGGTGAAGTGCTTGGGCGAATGAATCCCTTTTCCAATAACTCATTCATTTGCTTTTTCAACTCAGCCAGCTCATTCGGGGCCATTTTATACGGACGACGGGATATTGGAGAAGTTCCTGGTTGTAGCTCTATCTTAAATTCCACGTCACGGTTAGGCGGTAGACCAGAGATGTCTTTGGGAAACACGTCCGGATACTCACGAACGACGGGAATACTTTTGAGTGATTGCCCTTCCAAGTGATGGACAACCAAGGCTTTCGATGAATCGATATTCAAAGAAAGGGTGTCTTTTCCATGCAAGGGAGAGATGATGTGAATGATGCAAGGCTCAATGTCTAGCATGGCTCTATGGGTTTTCATCCAGATCATACCTATGATCAGATCGATCTCTTGATCCTTGAGCATGATGAAATCGGTGGGGTAGATCTTTCGATTAATTTCTAGTGGAGCCTTACACACTACTTCGTTAGCAAAAATTTGTCCAGCAGGAGAGCGGACGGTGTAGCATCTATTTATGATGGTGGTGTGGAGATTATGTTTTTGCACACAAGCTTTGCTAATGAAGTTATGCATAGCACTAGAATCAACAAGTGCATGGACAGGCTGACGATAGAGCGAGAGCGTACCGGTCAGCACAGGTTCGCCCAGAGGGATGTCTTCAGCATTGGTGTAGTTCACTTGGACACCACAAGATGGTGCATTTGCATTCCTGTTCTGGTCCTGGTTGCTGTTGTGGTTGTTGTTGTTGTTGCGCCTCGGTGCAGTGCAGTATTGGCAAAGTGGCCAGTACGACCGCAATTGTAGCACGGATAACTGCTTCCACGATCAGCAGGCTATGGGGCACGGGCATTCTGATTCCCTTGCTGCTGGTATGGTGCATGGTACTGAGTGTTCTGCTATTGGTACGGTGCACGGGGTGGAAAGTTCTGTTGCTGTGGTGGCCTTGAGTAGTTCTGACCATACCGTCGCTAACATTGCTGCTGCGGAGATGCTCAGAAACGCTGTCCGGTAGGTGAAATGTAAATCAAGCAGTGCTTCACCTGTGGGGCAGCAGAGGCACTAGCAGGGGCCTTTCTTTTGCGATCCTCTTCTTCAAGTAGGCACATAGCGTCTTCCTGGACAATAGCAGCATTGACCAGGTCATTATACATGCCAGTTGTCTGCTATGTCAGACGTTCCTTCAGTATGGCATTCATGCCACGCAGGAAAGCATACCTCTTCTTCTCTTCAGTATTGATATACTCAGTGGCATACTGAGCAAGATGGTTGAAAGCTTCAGAATATTGGAGGACATTCCTCCCTCCTTCTTTCAGATCCATGAATTCTTGAAATTTCCTTTGCATGAGGCCAACTAGGATGAAATGAGCTCAAAATGCAGCCTTGAACTCATTCCATTCAATGTGGCGTCCAGCGGGCAGAGAAGCTTCATAGTTTGCCCACTAGGCACTGGCAGAGCCCTGGAGTTGTTGGGCGGCAAATAGCACCTTTTGGTGCTCGGTGCACTCCAGCAGACCGAACTTTGACTCGGTCTGACGTAGCCAGTGATCGGCATCCAGAGGTTCTCTGGCGCGCTCGAAGGTTGGCGGATGAGTACCTAGAAAATCTGAGTAGGTGCTCTGTCGGGGCTGATTGTTGTTGTTGCGGTGGCCTCTCTGTCCAGCTAGATGGGACGTAATATCTACCAGCCGATGAAGCAACTTAGAGTAGTTTTGCTGCCGGTTGAGTGCAGCAGCCAATACATCAGCTAGTGAGGGCTCAGCATTAGCTCCTTGCTGAGAGCTTTCAGGGTCATCCTGATTCCAAGTACGCACCATGCTACAATTTATACGGTTGTACATATACTACATGACCATACACAGGAGTGTAGCGAACCAGCTACTCCTGGTCTATGTCTTCCGGCTCTTCTGGTTCTTCCGGTTCCATAGGCTCTTCTAGTTCCTCCAGATCCATCATTTTCACATCATTAATACCGACTGGCGCCATCTCTACATCCTCTTGTTCTCCATCTCCATGATGATCTCATCCCAATTTCCTTTAATAGGAAGGTGAGCAGCCTTGAATGCGTCCAAGTCATCTTGAGCCTCAATCATGTCATGCTTAAAATCTGCTGCATCCAGCAAGGCTTGGTCACGTTCTTCTATAATCGCATCCATCTCTTCATTCTTTGCTTGAATTTGTTGGTTCAGTTTTGCAATTTCCTCATCTTAGCTTGTTTTTCAACTTCAAAAAGTCGAAGTGCAGCATGAAACACATCCAGACGCTGGCACAAGTTTGTACATAAGGCAAAAGTGGATAAGCCATAATACTCTATTATGGGCAGCATAGGAACAGGGTGGCGATGGTTTGGATCAAAGATGAAATCCACATGCCTGATCCACTCAAAATTTGTCACATCATTGATGGGCAGCAAGGCGACGGGTGTTCCAGCAACATCATGCTTGTGGTCTTCACAGAATTGAGTGAGTGCCTTGAAAGCAGCAACATTCCAAGTGGAAAGCAAATCTGTCCCAGTGACGCTAACGGTCCAGGATTCCCATGAGGGAGTGACCGAGTAGTTGGCGGAAACTGCCACATGGATGACACATGAGGGGACTCCATGCTCCTGAAATTCCTTGCCAACATAGGTGGGAGGAATGGGATATCCGAATCTCTAGAGAACTCTCCAAAACAGGTGAACCACCTATGAACTCCAGGCTGTCGGTGATCTCCCAACCTAGTGGCGGTTGATTAGTGTTTTCAGCCATCTACAAGGAAGGTACTTTGATTGAGTCAAAGAGTATGATCAAGCTAGAATTCTTATGAAACTCCGTTGCAACAACAATAGCTGAAAGGGTACAACCAATACATAACACAAGTCAACACAGTCTTAAGTACATGAACTTGGAATATGTGGCCATCGAGTTACAAAAGCATCTCACGTGGTGATCCCCCAAAATATCACAACCTCGCGTGGGTCAACAAAAGCTACCTACCCAACTTATCCTGCCTACACAGCCTAGTCCGGTCTATCACGATCCCCTAAGTCCTGTCTCTGGCTGGTGCCTCGTAGTCTACATCAGACTCCTCGTCCATGTCCTCGTCCGGTTCCTCCTCCTCTGGTGCTGCCGGTGGCGCCAGGACTGCCTCCAGCTGCTGTTGCAGGCCCTGGTTCTCATGAGCCAGGGTCTCTAGATCCTCTCCCATGAGCTCCATCTCATGCTGTGCAGCCATCAACTGATGCTGCAGGTGCTCGTTGTGGTTGGCGCGTTGCTGCATAAGCACGCCACGTCTATCAACCTCCTGCGCGAGGGTGTCGTGCTGTCCGGTGACCTCAGCAATGTGAGTCTCACTCGCCTCAAGAGCAGCGGTCAGCCGCTGAATCTCCCTCTATTGTGCATCAACCTATGTCTGCAGATCATTCCTCTACACCCAGGCCTGCTCAGCATCAGCCAGTAGGATCCTACTGTGGCCGCTAGCCTCCTCATCCAAGTTGAGGAGGTACTCGGAGTAGTGGGACACACGGTGGTACCCCGCGTGATACGTCGGGTAGTCGTCGTAGGCGATGCGCCTCACACGCCTCTGCCAGACAGGGTTGGCCTGGTGCCAGATGGGAATCATCTCAAACGGAGTCCCAGAGAGCGCTACTGTGTGGCGCCCGCAGAAGTGAGTGAGAGCCCTGTGAGCGACTCTCTCCAAGCCCTCACGGAGGCTCCCACAAATTGCCGTGCTCTCCATCCCCGCCATGTCAAAGTTGCACGGGTGGGTGGACACGCTGATATCCACCTCAGCAAGAGTCACCCCGTGGTGGTGGATTTCGTGGCCCTTGTAGGAGGGTGGCTCGTCGTAGCCCAGTAAGCGTAGCAGATCCCACAAAAGTGTAGGAAAGCCATGGTGGTGGAGACCGGTGGTGTAGAGCTACCTGTCGTGCATAAGCTCCTCAAAACCATGGTCACCCATCTGGAACAAAAACCCAATGGTGAGTACAGTGTTCCATGGGCAATAATGCATATCACTAACAGCTGACATGGTGCTGGTAATGAGAGCAAAACTCTACCACAAAAATTTGATTGAGTCAAACCTTCTTTACAGTAAGGATGCATTTCACATAAAGTGCTATGAAATACAGAAACAAAGTTTTTAGTTTACATTTTCCAGCCTCAAGGGGCAATAATACGACAATGGGTTTTAAAACAGGTTCTGTCTTGACTGTACAACAGTCAGAAAAGTGGGTATTTCAAATAGAAAATAAGGTCTTAAAAATTGGATCTTAGAACCATGTTACATTACACTTTCATAGCTTTCCAGATTGTATTTATACTCTCAAAATTTCCAAGTAAATCTGAACTTATGAATTTTGCAAGTTCTGGTTGGCAGATTCTATTCCAGAATGACAGAGGCTTAGTGTTTTTGCTCTACCGGACAGAGGGAAACCGACAAAATTATAGAACCTATTGAAGATGAAAATAGACTTCAAGGGCTTTCTGGATTGGGTTTAAACACTTGCAAATTGGAAGTACATCTCCAGTTATGAAATTTCTAAGTTCAGGGTTATGCTGAAAACAGTAAGTTGACACATTGTACTTGTTCTCTGTTTTTGAGGTTGTTACTTTTATGATCAAAATTAATTTAAACTCTAGGTGACAGAGGGTGTTGAGATATTTCTGAAAAGTATTTGTTTGCCTTATTTGGTTGAGTAAATTAATAGTTATGAATTTTTGGAGTCGATGGCTAAGAACGAGACAGATTCTTGTTAACTTTGTAATTCAAAATCTTATACTTAACATGCTTATAGAAATTTTAGTCAAAGGTTACCGTTGAATGCAATGATATGATGCATGCAAGCACATTATATTTTAATATCAATTAAAATTATTATTATGTTCTCGAAGCCATATGCTTAAGAGAAGTTGGGTTGTTAATTAAGATTTTAGGTATATATATTCTTTATAGAATTAAACAAGGTAAATGAATGATATGAGCAATTAAACTAATTAATATAGTAAATTTATGTTTCTGAACATGTGTGATTTAATGTGATCAGAGGCTTATATGAGTGATTTTTATGCCAAGTGGCAAGGGCAAATTATTTACAGAATAATTACTAGAATTAATCTAAGCAAACACACTAAATAAATTCCAGAGCTTAAAGTAATTCATATTTTACCAAACAAAAATTTGTGGTGGTAGATATTCATGTATTTACTAAGCATGCCAAAAATCAGGATTTAATTTTATACCTAGAATTTCTGGTGAATTATTTGGTGTTTTGGCAATTAAATGAATTAATAAAATTACATGTACAGAGACAGCTATTTATCATTTTACTACAATAGAGCACTGAAATATGAATCCAACAAAATTTGTTTGGGCCACATTGGATGTGGATTCCATTTACTATGGTTTTTCAAAAATTAATAGCAATTTCTGGCCATTTTACTAGTATTTCGGATTTTAGGAGTGGCCACGTAGGAGCCACATCAGCGACGCGTAGGTGCCACGTAGGCGACACGCAAGCGGCCAGTCGGATGCCAGTGTGCAGGGTCAGCGGTTGCCGGGGACTCGCCGGAGTTTGGTCAAAGCTCGTCGCCGGCGTCTAAACGCGATGGAAGCTCGCCGCGGGACTACGCACGTGACGCGCACGTTGAGGCGAAGGACGTGGTGGGGTTTGCAGGACGGGGACTCATCGGAGGTGGCTGGCTGCAAGGGGCGGCGGAAAGGAGGTCTTCGGCGACGTCGCGAGGATGGCAGAGAGCACGAAGTCGAGCGCGGTCTTCTCGTACAACTTCACGGGAAGATGGAGAACGTCGGCGTCGAGTCGACGTGCGATGAGGAGGACCGGAGATGGGAGCTCACCGTGGAGGCGGCTCGGTTCTGTCAGCGGAGAGGGAGACGGCCAAAGGGATCGGTGTGCCGTGGCCTCGCGAGAAGAAAACAAGGGGGAGAACCGATTAGGAGTGTTTGGGAACAAGTTGCACTCAAATGCGAAAAAGGATTGAAGACCGAGGCTCACCAATTTGGGTGAAATCCGTGTAGGCGTCAATGGAGCTCGATCGGGAGCGATTCTCGGGTTTTCTCCAAATTCATTCAATTCCCAGTGGAGTTTGGCCGAGTGCTGGGGATGGGATGGGGAGGAGGTTTGAGCGAAGCTGTTTGCGTCCTTGGCTCGGCTCGGGAGGCAGGGAAACAGGGAACTCAAGCTCGAGCTTGTGCTCGGTGATGGCGGGGAGCAGAGTTTAGAGAGGAGAAATGAGAGAGAGCAGAGAGCAGCGGGGAGGAAATGGGGAGTGGGTTTGGGGCTGGCGGTGTGCTTTGAATTGCACAGAGGGGAGAGGAGCAAGTGAGGTGCGAGAGCAGGAGAAGCGGTGGGAATTGAAGGTTTGCCGCAGGCCATGGCAATGGCGTGCAAAGAAGGAGAAGGGTGGCTGTTGGGCGGTCTCGTGGCCGAGGGCAGAGGGGATGGGACAGCTGAGGAGGGTCAGCAGCACAACGCGCACAAGGAGTCCCGAGGCGGAGCAGGCGGTGGCGTGCGGCCGGGAAGAGGGGAGCGCCCTGCGTAGGGAAGTCTCTACGCCAGTGGGAGGGAGAAGAAAGGAGAATTTGCACTGCAGCCTTGATTCTTTCAAGATCTTAGCAAAATGGTCCCTGGTCAATGGTATTTCCGAAACAAATAGCTAGGGCCCTCCAATTAAATTGGGATTTTGCACATAGGTCCTTAGAGATATTCCTGGTGCTATGGTGGGACCCATTTGGTTAGTATTTTTATAATTATTTTATAATTAATTCTCCATTGTGAAAGGTTTTCCTGCTTTAATTAATTATTTAGGGTATTTCCACAATTGGTAAAATGCCCATTAAATTCATAAAATTATATCTTAATATTACTAATATGATTATGAATTTAGTTGGCATATGTTGTATGATAAAATTTCATTTGGCTCATAATTTGTTTTGCAGGGTTTTTAATTACCTGAAATTAATTTAAATAATTTAGAGTGAGGCTTCATCATTTCATGCTATATGATTCATGATTTGTGCTTTTCATGTCTGTTAAATAGAAGTGAGACACCTAGGGTATCACAACTGCCAGTGCTTAAATCTCATTGTCGTGGTACCATTTGATAACCTGTTCAGCTGACAGTTCTTGAACTTCAGAGTTTGCAGTAAGGACACCCTATAACTTGATCTCCATTCCCTCAACTAAAAACTGCATTGTCTTTTTGTCCCAATCCCACAACATATGTTTTAGCTAGTCAAAGCCCAAGATAGCATAATAGACTCCAAAATCCAACACCCTCATATCAGTGGAGAGAGTATGACCCTGCACCCACCACTACAATTTTGGGACCCAAGTATCACTGATCAGTGTATCTCCATTAGCTACTTTGACCAACAGTGGTTTGGTTTTCTATGGTGTGATGTCCATAGTACACGAGAAATTGCTGCTAACAAATGTGTGAGAACTTCCAGAGTCCACTAATATCAGCATAACCTTATTCTTGATTAGAGCCCTTAGCCTCATTGCCTCCCCATCAGCTTTACCATAAACAACATTCAAAGACAAGTGACAACAATGACCCTGATCAAAATCTTCCTACTCAAGTGCAGCCAGGACATCCTCACTGAGTCCCATGTCCATATCATCAGCTGTCAAATTGTGTAATTGTACCTTGGCGTGCTTAGCACACTTCTCTAGATGAGCAGAATCAAATTTATCACCACAAAAGTAGCATAGATTATTAGCACCCTGTAATCCCTTAAGTGACATTCCTTCTAGAATTCAGTTGTACCAGATTGAGGATGTAGGTCAGATTTAGCACCAGAAGGACCAACTTTAGCAGGTAATGAAGGTCGACATGACCTGAGTTTGCCATGATCTAGCGCTTCCTGCTGGATCTGAGCCAACATGAGCGCCCTGTCCACTATTTTTGGGACTTGAGATTGCACAACATCTCGCATACCTCCTTAAGACCCTTGATGATGTGACTAACAAAGAAGGTCCCATCCAAGCTAGTATTGTGCATGGATACCTAATAGCGCGAAGGATCAAATGCAGCAGCATATTCCTCAATATAGCCCTATTGACGTACTGCCAACAATTCCCTCATGTATTTTTCATAAGCCCCAAACTTCTCAAGGACTGATCCAATGAATTCCTCCCACTCCACGATGCAACTTTGTCGTTTGAACACCTGCAACCACTTAGCAGCATTGCCCTCCATGTGGAGAAAAGCACAAGCAACCCACATATAGGATGGAATACTGAAAGGACCGAGTGACCGAGAGGGGGGGGGGGTGTGAATCGGGAACTCGCACTATGTACCAAATTCGCCAATTCCCAAAACCGACCACTCAAAACAACTCCTACACAATTCTAGTGGTGATCACACAAGCAAGATAATGAGCCTATAAAAGGAACAATAACCTAAGCATACTAGTGGATCACTCAAGGCAATATAACTCCTATGCAAGCTAGTGATAAAAGATATGCGGAAGCACACAACTAGCTACCAAGGAGTCCTACTCATGCAAAGCTACTAGAACAACAAGCACATGGAAAGCACACAAGCATGAGTAGCACAATACATACTAGGGTGATCAATCAAGTCAAAGCAACTCCTATACATGCTAGTAATCAAGTATGAAGGCTAAGCACTACTAGCAAGTAAACAAGCCTATTCATGCAAGTCTACAAGATAGTCAACTAAAATAAGGTAAGCACACAAGCATGAATAGCACGATATGTAAATGCAGAAAGTAAAGCATCATAGTAAGGAGTAGAGTAAGAGGTGGCTCATGATTTTTTCTTGAGGTCTCAGAAGGATGGCGCCTTCCCCTACACCTTGTTGGACCACTCCCGCCGGAGTCCTGGTCCCTCCCACCACCGATGTGGAGTTCTCGCTCACGAGCCCGCAATCACTCCCAAAGTAAAGACACGGTGTGCGTCATGGCTGCCATCATGGCACAAGCTCGCCTCCCTCGAGAACTTGCCGGACTCCCCGAGCCAACACGGGCGCTCACTATTGATGCCCCTTTCACCGGTGGGCTCAAACTGGATACAAACTTGTAACGACCATCACAACCAATCATGATAGGCTCGATCACCGACACCTAACCGATCTAGGTCTCACCATAGACCAAGAGTAAAAGCCTAGATCACACCCTCAAGGACACCCTGGCCTTATATGTGCAAGATGCTCAAGTTACCCTCCACTAGCACTCTCAAGATATGCAATATCTCCTCCTAGTGCTCTCCTCTTTGCCTCTTGGCTCTCACCAAATGCTCCAAGCAATTCCACTGGCCAAGAGTGGTCTCCAAGACCCCAACAACGAAGTTATATAGGCTTCCAACCTCCAACTAGCCGTTGCTCCACCAAATCAACTTTTTGAGCCTACTTACCGTACTGTCCGATCACTGGCTAACTGCACCATCTGGTCACTTCAAAATCTAGCTCAATGGCTTTACCCACTGTTGATTTCTTGCTGACTGGACCATACGGTCTGCTGACCGGACCGTCCGGTCCATTTCTCTCTCTAGTCCAGAAACAATTCATACTTCGGCTTCTTCTCTACCCTGTGCATCTTGTACTGACCGGACCGTCCGATCAGTAGACCGTACCATCCGGTCTCTATGAATCCTGGCACAGACAGATTCCTCGCTAAGTCACTGTAAGTTCTAGACAACACCACTTAGTGACCGTATAGTCCGGTCACCATTGACCCTTCTATCCGGTCACTTCGTCCAGAAGCTGAAACTTGTCCTCTTTGCTTGACTTCGTTTCCCGGCTTCTTCGAACATCTCCTTGGCTTCTGCACTATCATCTAGTACCTGTGATTTCACCGATCAACCTTGCACATCACTGACTATACATGACCTTAGAGAATGACCTAGACCCCCTTGATAGTCCAGTTTTTCCTATGGACTCAAAGGCCTAACAACTAGACAAGTGTTCCCAACACTTGCTCCATAGCTTGTCCTTAGCTTTGATCTATCTTCATCAACCCTTGGACTCCATCAAGCTCACAAGCCTCCATGCTTGTGGTCATTGTCATCAATTGCAATGGCCGCCGTCTACAATCATCATAATGTAAAGAAGGTTTCCTACACGAACAACACTCATGTAGACATTAGTCACATTTCATGTTTGTCATTCATCACCAAAACATCATACCTTGGGGTGACCTCAATGGCCATGAACCTTACAATCTCCCCCTTTTTGGTGATGGGTGACAACCACTACTTATGATGATCCAAAATGGATGAGTAATAAGGAACCAAAAGAAAAGAGAGGAATGTGAGAATTACCTTGGTCCTTACCTTGGAATGTGCAAATTAGCTTGGTCCTTACCTTGATAGTAGTCTCCCCCTTGATATGTGCTAAGTGTTGAGGGAGAACTACCCAATCATGTTGCGCACATGGACATAGATGTTCATGTCGGTGTGGATGTTCATTGTTGTTGTAGAGATGCACCACAGTCTTGATCATCTTCATGTTCTCCACATGTCTTCATGTTTTTCTTTGTCACCTCATGTCCTCCTTGTATCTTCTTGTTCTTCTTCTCTTTTTGATGGTTGCCTTTGAATCTTCATGTTCCTTCTCCCCCTTTATTATCGATCTTGACTTGGCTTTTGGATCTTCTATTCCTTCTCCCCCTTTGTCACCTATTACCAAAAACCACAAGCCAAACATAAGAGAACCACGAAGCAAATAATAAATGGCAAGAGTTAGGAAACTCCCTATTTCATGGTGCTCCTCATTGGTCATGATATTGTTCCACCATAGCTACCCCTACACACATGACTTAACAAAGCATGTAAGGTATCACAATGCAATAGTGCATGAATGCAACAAGTGCTAATGCAAATGCAACATGTATACAAATGCATGATGCGATGCTAATGGAAAGAGAGAGAGAGAAAAAGGCTACAAACCAAAGTGCCAACAACGAGTTGTTCCCTTCTTGAGCTTACTCACAATGGACCATGCTTCAAAGCCTTGGGTACACCTTGAACCACCATCCCAAGCTTAACCCACGTCCATTGCTATCTCAAGGAGGTCCAAAGTTGACCTACAAGCAAAGAGAAACAAGGACAAAACAAAGACATAAACAACAAACAAAACAAACAAAGCTATACATATATACAAGAGACAAGCTTTAGGGTTACTCATGTGAAGTTTGAAAGGTCAAGAACATTGAGTTCTCCCCTTAGCTTATTGAAGGTCTTCTCGTCAAGTGGCTTGGTGAAGATATCCGCCAATTGTTCATGAGTCCGCACACTCACCAGCTCAATATCTTTCTTCTCAACATGGTCTCTTATGAAATGATGCTTGACTTAAATGTGCTTTGCGTGACCATGATCTCCAGTTTTGAGGGTCATCTTGATTGCCGCCTCACTATCACAATATAATGGCATTTGGATGAAGTTGAGGCCATAGTCCAAGAGTGTTTGCCTCATATAGAGAAGTTGAGCACAACATGCCCCCACCGCCATGTACTCCGCTTTGGATGTAGATAGAGCCACAGAGTTTTGCTTCTCTAAACTCCAAGATACTAGAGATCTTCCAAGAAATTAGCAACCTCCTGATGTACTCTTCCTATTCACTTTGCATCCTGCAAAGTCCGAGTCCAAGTACCCAAGTAACTCAAACCTTGTTCCTCTAGGATACCATAATCCCAAGGTAGGTGTACACTCGAGGAATCTAAGAATCCTTTTCATAGCCTTCAAGTGAGACTCCTTCATATTTGCTTGATAGTGTGCACACAAGCACACACTAAACATGATGTCCGGTCTTGATGTGGTGAGATAAAGCAAAGACCCAATCATTGATCTATAGACCTTGGGGTTCACCGGTTTACCCTTTGCATCATCATCCAAGGATTTGCTTGTTGCCATACGTGTGTGCAAAGGCTTGCAATTCTCCATGTTGAAACTATTGAGAAGATCCTTGGTATACTTTTCTTGATAGGTGAAGTTTCCTTCTCTCAATTGCTTGACTTGGAAACCAAGGAACACATGCAACTCTCCAATCATTGACATTTGAAATTCCTTTGCCATCATTTCCCAAAACTCTTCATTGAACTTCTCATTGGTTGACCCATAAAAGATATCATCCATATAGATTTGGCACACAAAGAGATCCTTCCCAACATGTCTTGTCAACAATGTGCTATCAATGCTTCCAATCTTGAAACCATTCTTGAGAAGAAAGTTCCTCAAGTGTTCATACCATGCCCTAGGTGCTTGCTTATGGCAATAGAGAGCTTTCTTCAATTTGTATACAAGTCTTGGATGTTTTGGGTCCTCAAACCCCAGAGGTTGTTCCACATAGACTTTCTCATTGATATCTCCATTCAAGAAGACACTTTTGACATCCATTTGAAAGAGCTTGGAGTCATTGTGTGATGCATAGGTAAGTATGATCCGAATAGCTTCAAGATGGGCCACGGGAGCAAAGGTTTCTTCGGAGTTAATCCCTACCACTTGAGAATATCCTTTAGCCACTAGGCGAGCCTTGTTCTTGACAATTGCTCCTTTCTCATCTTGCTTGTTCTTGAAGACCCACTTGGTGTCAATCACATTATGATTCTTGGGCCTCTCAACCAATTTCCATACTTTGCACCTCTTGAAGTAGTTCAACTCTTCTTGCATGGCTATAACCTATTTGTGATCATCCATAGCTTCATCAATGGTAGTGGGCTCAATCATAGAGACGAAGGAGAAGTTCTCAATTGCAACATTGGCCTCATCATCATTTTCTTCACTCACAAAGTTGGGCTTATATTGATTTCTCCTTATCTTTACTCCTTGAGATGGACTCCCAATGATCAAGTCATGTGAATGATCCTTGTTGATGGCCTTGGGTCCAGGATGGTATTTTTCTTAAGTGGGAGGAGCTCTAGGTGAAGTATCTTGTGCATCATGGATTGTTCACTCTTTTGAGATAAGAGTATCTTGAATGCTTAGTGAGGTGGAAGAGTCACTCATATGCTTTGTTGTTTTGGAGCTAGAGCTTGGTGAGGATATGGGACTATTTTGTGAGGAGCTTGGAGAGGTGACTCGATGTGTAGTATTTGGAGAGGATTGGGGCTCACTTCTCTCTTGAGTTCCCTCATGGGTACATGGCTGCACTCTCAATGAATCTTGGGAGGAGTTATTGGGAGAGGCAATGGTGTCTTGGTTTGGTTCTTACACCTTGGAAGAATAGGTTGGTTGAGGTGGTGGAGTTGAGCTCATCAATGTTTCCATCATTGGCCTCGTGGGGTAAAACCTCACACACGGGCATGTTTCTCAAGGCTTATCTCATAGGCTCGTCTCCAATGTTCACTTCATGAAATTTATATCCCTTCTGAGAAGCATTTGACTCATCAAATTGCACATCATAAGATTCTTCTACACATCCTGTGGCTGAGTTGTAGACTCGATATGCTTTAGAAGTCTCTGAATACCCAACAAGAATGCCTTCATCAGTTCTACTCTCAAACTTCCCTGGTTTTCTCCTCTTCTTGAGAATGTAGCACTTGTAGCTAAAAACTCGGAAATAGGAAACATTGGGTTTCCGTCCCACCAATAGCTCATATGGAGTCTTCTTCAACAACCGGTGGAGATATACACGGCTGGAGGCATAGCAAGCTGTGTTGATTGCCTCTGCCCAAAACCTCTCATGAGTTCCATAATCATCTAGAATCGCAAGGGCTAGAGTGATGAGTATCTTGTTCTTCCTCTTCACTACTCCATTCTGCTCGGGAGTATATGTAGCAGAGAATTCATGCCTGATCCCTTTCTTGTCACAGTACTCCTATACTATTGTGTTCTTGAACTCGGTCCCATTGTCACTCCTTATCTTCACAATGCTAGCCTTGAATTCATTCTTTGCTCTCCTTGCAAATTTTCTGAAGATGTCACTTGCTTGAGACTTGTCCACAAGAAAGAAAGCCCAAGTGTATCGTGTGAAGTCATCCACAATCACCAAGTAATATAGATTCCCTCCCAGACTCTTGTAATGTGTTGGTCCAAACAAGTCCATGTGCAAGAGCTCTAGATGTCGAGATGTAGACATGAATGACTTGGTGGGATAAGATGATGCATCTTTCTGAAGATATCACTTGCTTGAGATTTGTCTACAAGATAGAAGGTCCAACTGTATCTCGTGAAGTCATCCACAATCACCAAGCAATATAGGTTCTCTCCCAGACTCTTGTAATGTGTTGGCCCAAACAAGTCCATGTGCAAGAGCACCAGAGGACGAGATGTAGACATGAAAGACTTGGTGGGATGTGAAGATGCAACTTGCTTTCTAGCCTGACAAGCACTGCACAGTTTGTCCTTTTCAAAGGTCACATCCTTGATTCCTTCAACCAGATTCCTCTTTTTTTTTTGAAGTAATTCAACCAGATTCCTCTTGACCACTTTTCTGAGCTGATTCATTCCAACATGTGCCAGTCTGCTATGCCACAACCATCCCTTGGTTGCCTTAGTGAAGAGGCAAGTACTTGGTGGCATGTTGCTTGATTTGAAGTCCATGACATACACGTTCCCATGCCTTACTCCATGAAATACTAGATCTTTCTTTGAATTCTCAATCATTGCACCATCCTCATCAAATGTGCACTTGAAACCCATGTCACAGAGTTGACCAATAGACAGGAGGATGAAGTTGAGGGTTTCCACAAGAAAGACCTTGGAGAGATGGAGATCCTCTGTAATTACCACTTTGCTTGAACCTCTGACTCTTCCTTTTGAGTGATCCCCAAAAAGTCACATTCTCATTATCTTCGTCTTCATCAATGTGTGTGAACATGGTTGCTTCCTGGTCGTATGTTGAGTGCAACCACTGTCAAGGATCCAATGAGTACCTCCACTCTTGTAGTTGACCCTGGTGGTAGTCATAAGACAAACACTAGAGGAAGAAGGGTTAGTATCCAAAGCATTACTTGATTGACTTGTACTAACCTCAACACGTCGAGCGATAAGTCCTTCCTTATAGGTAGGGATCCTTGCAATCCCATCTTGAAGTCTCCTCCTGATGGGGTAGTGAGGAGCACGATACATCCAATGTTCATGATCATCCCTCATGTGTACATTGTCGAGGTCAATGTAGTAATGGGGAGGATCATAGAGGCCAGTGATATGCTCAAGCACGTGTCCTACTTGTGAGTGGAGCACAAGTATTATCTCCATTGTTCTCTCAATTAAGAGCTCATGTCTTCTGTTGATCACCTCCTCAAGTAAGAAACCTCTCTCAGGAGTTGTGATTTGCAAGTGGAGTCTATCAATCACTTGATATGATGGGATCCTCTGAAAGTCTCTGAATGAGTTCATCCTACACACAAGATCATAAATGCTTAAGTGAGTATCACAAAGGTCATCATTCAGATTTCTCACAAATTCACCAAGTTGAAGGATGAGATCCTGTTGGTGAGCTCGACGAAGATGCCAAAGTCGATCTTGTGGCGGAGGCGGTGGAGGCGCTGGAGCCTTAGTTGTGAGATTGATCATGTCCAATGATCGTGTGAGCATTTTTGTTGGCACTCCCCCTACACCAATGCGTGATCCACCCGAAGTGCTTGGAGTAGAACTTGAAATGACACTTGGGGTAGAGCTTGATGAAGCGCCTGATGAAGAGCTTGGTGTAGGTCTTGATCCAAGGGGGTTGTAGAAGCTGCTGTAAGGCAAGCTTGTAGATGGATCAAGGAAGTTTGAGCTTGAAGCTACTTCCTTCCCTTTTCTTGATGATGCTCCATTTGCCTTGAGGATCTTCTCCCCCGTCCAGCTCGTGGTGATCTTCTCATCATCAAAGAGCAATCCGATGACATCCTCAATGGAGAGATCCTTCTCCATGATAAGATCAAGGATGATGTATAGAAGCTTGCTACTAGTGAGCAAGGTGAGGGTCTTCTCAACTACTGCAATCTTGGGAAGCTTGAAAGTGGTTGCTCCAATCCTGTCCACAATACCGCGTAAGCGAATAAGAGAGTCACGTAAGTCCTCATCCTCAATAGCACGAAAGGCAAAGAACTCCTCAACAAGTGTATCACTAGCATGACCAATAAAAGACTCACAAGCATCATCATCACAAGTCATATTAGAAGCGCAAGAAAGATCAAGAGCACCAACATCATCAAGCATCACATTAGGCACACTAGTAGAGCAACCTATCAAATCATTACTAGTAGAATCTAGGCACTCACTAGAACTAGGCACATCCACACAATCATCATCATCATACACATGATTATCGGTAAAGGTATTGGTAAAGTCCACAAGTGAGTCCATCAACTTATCCGGAATCATGGCATTTAGGTAGCTTTTAAAGTGATCCTTTCATGAGCCATGACCCGGCCCTGAATAGGATGACATCCCAACTCAATACGATCACTACTCAAGGCGGTTAAGCCTTATGATGAGCACTTGGCTCTGATACTACTTGAAAGGAGCGAGTGACCGAGAGGAGGGGCGGGGGTGAATCGGGAACTCGCACTATGTACCAAATTTGCCAATTTCCAGAATCGATCACTCAAAACAACTCCTACATAATTCTAGTAGTGATCACACTAGCAAGATGATGAAACTATGAAAGGAACAACAACCTAAGCATACTAGTGGATCACTCAAGGCAATACAACTCCTATGCAAGCTAGTGATAAAAGATATGTGGAAGCACACAACTAGCTACCAAGGAGTCCTACTCATGCAAAGCTACTAGAACAACAAGCACATGGAAAGCACACAAGCATGAGTAGCACAATACATACTAGGGTGATCAATCAAGCCAAAGCAACTCCTATACATGCTAGTAATCAAGTATGAAGGCTAAGCACTACTAGCAAGTAAAGAAGCCTATTCATGCAAGTCTACAAGGTAGTCAACTAGAATAAGGTAAGTACACAAGCATGAATAGCAAGGTATGTAAATGCGTAAATTAAAGCATCATAGTAAGGAGTAGAGTAAGAGATGGCTCATAATTTTTTCCTGAGGTCTCAGAAGCATGGCGCCTTCCCCTACTCCTCGTTGGACCACTCCCACCGGAGTCCCGGTCCCTCCCGCCACCGATGTGGATTTCTCGCTCACGCGCCCGCGATCACTCTTAGAGTGAAGACACGGTGCGCATCACTGCTGCCATCATGACACAAGCTCGCCTCCCTCGAGAACTTGCCGGACTCTCCGAGCCGACACGAGCGCTCACTATTGATACCCCTTTCACCGGTGAGCTCAAACCGAGTACAAACTTGTGATGGCCTTCACAACCAATCACAATAGGCTCGATCACCGACACCTAACTGATCTAGGTCTCACCATAGACCAAGAGTAACAACCTAGATCAAACCCTCAAGGACACCCTAGCCTTGGATGTGCAAGATGCTCAAGTTACTCTCCACTAGCACTCTCAAGATATGCAATATCTCCTCCTAGTGCTCTCCTCTTTGCCTCTTGGCTCTCACCAAATGCTCCATATAATTCCACTGGCCAAGAGTGGTCTCCAAGACCCCAGCAACGAAGTTATATAGGCTTCCAACCTCCAACTAGCCGTTGCTTCATGAAATCAACTTTCTGAGCCAACTAACCGTACTATTTGGTCACTAGCTGACCAGACCATCCAGTCACTTCAAAATCCAGCTCCAACAGTTCTTCCCACTGTTGATTTCCTGTTGACCGGACCATCCGGTCTGTTTCTCTCTCCAGTCCAGAAACATTTCATACTTCGACTTCCTCTCTTCTCTTTGCACCTCGTACTAACCAGACCGTCCGGTCAGTAGACCATACCATCCGGTCTATATGAATCCTGGCATAGACAGATTCCTCGTTGAGTCGCTGTAAGTTCCAGACAACACCACTTAGTGATCGTACAGTCCGGTCACCATTGACCCCTCTACCCGGTCACTTCGTTCAGAAGTTGAAACTTGTCCTCTTTGCTTGACTTTGTTTCCCGGCTTCTTCGAACAGCTCATTGGCTTCTCCCCTGTCATCTAGTGCCTATGATTTCACCGAGTAACCTTGCACATCATCTACTAGACATGACCTAGACCTCCTGGATAGTCCGGTTTTTCCTATAGACTCAAAGCCGTAACAACTAGACAAGTGTTCCCAACACTTGCTCCATAGCTTGTCCTTAGCTTTGATCCATCTTCATCAACCCTTGGACTCCATCAACCTTACAAGCCTCCATGCTTGTGGTCATTGTCATCAATTGTCAAGACCACCATCTACAATCATCATAATATAGAGAAGGTTTCCTACATAAACAACACTCGTGTAAACATTAGTCATATTTCATGTTTGTCATTCTTCACCAAAACATCATACCTTGGGGTGACCTCAATAGTCATGAACCTTACAAATATTGAACAATTGGAAATAATCGAGGCACTTCTCCTTCCAAATCACAGGATCAGTACCATGAAACTTAGGGACTGACATCTTGGGTAGATGGGGACGGCCATCAGCACGACAGCCGTGCAGATCGCAATTGTGACCATCGATCGAACGATCAGCGCGCACCTCACGATGAGCATGATGGCCACCACCAATTCTACCACCGCCATCGCCTCCAAGTCTACCGCCGTCATCGTAGCCAAGTCTACCACCGCCCTCGCCACCAATTCCACCACCGCCATCACCATGATAAGGACCACGTAGGAAACGATGAGCGAAGGAGTTGTGAAGCTCATCCTTGTCGTCGTCGTCATGGACGGATCGCACACCAGATCGGGCAGAGTTGTTGACACCATGATACTAGCGCTGCTCGTAGCCGTGGCAGAGATGGTCCACCGTCGCCCCTGTCACGTCGACCCGCTACTCTAGAGAATGGTTGAGCTCCAGTCGCGCCAACATGTGCTGGTGGTTCTCCTCCATGACGTTGAATTTGGTCTCCATGGTTCCCATCTTCGTGAACAGCAGATCCAGGCTGTCCAGCACATCGGACCAGTGCGCTGCGTCGACCTCACGCTGCTCCTCGATCTGCCTTGCCGCCTTGTCCATCACATCCAGGATGAGGTCTGTGTGCTTGGTTTGCTTTGCCCAAATCAACCAACCGCTCACGGGATTTACAGCTTGGATCGAGGGAGTACGGATCACAGCATGAACACGAACGCAGCACCATGGAGGAACTTCCGCCTCTAATACCACCTGTAATCACCCCATGGCTGCCGACGGTGAGGTGCCGGGACATGAGGATCAGATCAGTGCTCACCTAATGACTTGCGGAGCAAGAAGGGGAACTGATCGATTGATCAGTTTCTTTCTTTTTGAATGAATGGCTGGGTTCGATACAAGCGAGGCTATAGGGACCCGACGCTACCACGACACACATGCTTACAAACCAGACCCACCGGTCAATGACTCGCTACCACCTTAGTCTATGGCGTACTGCCGTTTCCCGTCTCCCCAGCCTGGTGGTGAATTTGTCCAAACTGCCTTTGCCCTGTTACTCATCTGACAATACTGCAGGTGTGACACACACTTAGCTCTCAAAGTGTCATCCATCATGATTTTGCGGCAATTGCGTAAGTCTAGGAATTCCAAATGTGGACAACTGTCAACGATGGCTTTTAATCCTTCACTAGATAAAAAGCCCGCTCGTTGCTGTGGGTAGAGAAAGAAGAGATTTTTTTAGTTTAAGTGAAAAATAATTAAATAATTAGCCACATGCATTTTAGGCATAAGGTCAAATGAAGAAATAAACATAGAGTGACAAAAGGTATAGTGTTTAAGATAGGAAACAATTAGGAGCAAATGATGAAGAGAGGAATAAAATACATCATCGATCAAAACAAAGGTATGATTTTTTTTCAAAGAAACTATAACAGGGTAATTAATCATCCATTCGAAAATGACATATATGAACCGATATTCCAAAAAGGTTATTACAGTGGTGGCCTCTAAAAAAATGATTACAGGGCTACTGACACAAACAGATCAATCCCCTTTTTTAGTAGGAGGAGGCCTTTAATTCAGCTTCGTGGCTTACAACTCGCACAGATCATCAAGATAGTAGTAGTTGTGCTTGTTATGTGACAATGTGAGAGAAAAAAACAATTAGAATGGATGACGGCACTTATGTTAGGGTTACAGCATATGACTTTATTTGGTTAGGACATCTCTTTTCGGACTCTTTTTTAATGGATATAAGGCAAGAAAAAAGGAACAAAGAAAGCAAGACTGGGCTTTAGTTTGCAACTAAGAAATCCAAACCTGCACAAATATACATGAAACAACCTTTATTGTCTAAAGTTATTAATCCAGTACAAAATCTGAACCTGAACATGAAAAAATCTAAAGTTATTATAAATAGGAAACCAATTAGAATACAAAATCCACTATGTAAAAAAGGGTCTAATAAGACACTATTATTAGAGACTCTATTTTAAAACGCGTCTGCATTGATGTTTTCCAGACTCTATTAGACGCGTAGAGTCTGCAAAAGTATTGACGTGTCTGTAAAATAAAAGTATTGCAGACTCTTTCCAATGAGACGCATCTCTAAAACTTTTACAGACTCTTCTTCTCATATAGCGTCTGCAATAGTGTAGGTTTTTACAGACTCTAATTATTGACCTGAGTCTCTAAAACTTTTCGAGACTCTACTGCTCATATAGAGTCTGCAATAGCGTCAGTTATTGCTGACTCTACTTCTGGACCCGAGTCTCCAAAACCTTTACAGACTCTTCTTCTTTTCTAGAGTCTGCAACGAGTATGATACATGATACGAGTAGCCTCGTACGTGTTTCTGCGTGCAGCTGTGCCGCATCACTGCGTCCACGCCTCACCCAGCTGCGCCGCCGGCTACCTCCGCCTCTCGTCGTCCTCCGGCCCCGGCCCTCCTCTGCCTCCTCTGGCCCCAACCCTCCTCTCTGCCTCCTCCGCCCTCGGCCCTCATCTGCCTCCTCCGCCCCGCCTGGCCCTCTTCTGCCCTCCTCCGTGCCGTCGAGGGGAAGGGCGCCCACAACTGTCGTCGACGATAGGCACGCTGCCTCCACCTCTCGTCCTCCCTGCTGTCGATGGTAGGCGCGCGCTGCCTCCGCCTCTCGTCGTCCCTGCTATCGACGGTAGGTGGTGCATGCACCAACGCCTCCTTCGCTCGTCCTGCTGCCTGCGCCCT
This sequence comes from Eleusine coracana subsp. coracana, assembly GCA_032690845.1. NCBI lineage: Eukaryota > Viridiplantae > Streptophyta > Magnoliopsida > Poales > Poaceae > Eleusine > Eleusine coracana. The sequence continues at coordinate 34,796,953 of CM064428.1, read as the reverse complement.
TCCTGCTGGCTTCCTCTGTACCCATTCTGCCTCCGTTAACATGCTGCCAGAGATGAGGCTGCTTCTCCTCGTGCTTGTCCCTTATCTTCACTGCTCGATGGTTCTTGTTGCTCTCTGGTATGATGTGTGTTCTGGACGCGCTCTATGTGTTTGACTTATTGCCGATTTGGTTCATCACTGAAATAATCCGTGTTTTGGATTCTATAAATAGATCAATCTTGGAAATTCAAATTGTTTCACCTCGTCTTCTCAAGCTTCAATCACCGTGAGTCCATGAATCGAACCTTTAGGTCATGAGATAGTTTAGTGGGCAAAACTCTTGTTTTTCAATTAACATTTTTGCTTATGGATGTAGATGGCAGATCGGAGTTGGATGTATCTTCAAAACCGTACATGTGATCAGTATCTACAAGGTCTAAAGTCGTTCATAGTCACAGCGGAAGAGGATAAGTCAAATCAGCAAAAATTTGCCATATGTTGTCCGTGTGTTGACTGTGAGAATGTTACAAAGTTTTCCAGTGCAATACATGTCCATGCTCATTTAATCATTCAGGGTTTCATGAAAGACTACAAATGTTGGAACATGCATGGTGAGGAAGGCTCTAATGATTGAGGCCTACGTTCCGGTCATAGGGGTGAAGGAATCTCTGCCAGTCAGCAACCCATGGGTCAGGATGGCAAGGAAGTACTCTCAGATAGTCAATTTTATGAAACACTCAATGACAGTCACACAATCAATCATGATCCCAGTAAGGATGACATAGTTGATATGGGTGACCATTATGTTCATATAACCAACCAACTAGAGGAAATGGTGCGTGATGGGATGGGGTATGATGGGTATACCAATTCAGAGTTTGAGAAACTAAAAATGTTGGTGGCAGATATGAAAACCCCACTATATCTGGGTTGCAAGGAAAATTACACAAAACTCTTCATATCACTTAAGCTTCTGCAGCTAAAGGCCACCCATCATCTGACTGATCAATGCTTCAAGGCTTTGTTAGATTTGTTGAAGGACATGCTATCGAAGGGGAACAAGATACCTGAGACCACCTACGAGGCCAAGAAGAATATTTGTCCTTTGGGTTTGGAGGTTGAAAAAATACATGCTTGTAAGAATGACTGCATCTTGTACTGGGGTGAACATGCAGATCTAACCCAATGCCCTGAGTGTGGAACCCCTCAGTTCAAATGAAGAAAAGACAGCGGTGATGAGGAAAGGAGGCATGGAGCTCCTCAGAAGGTCGCATGGTATTTTCCAATAATTCCTCATTTGAAGCGTCTGTTTGCATCAAGCAAAGATGTACAACTTCTGTGTTGGCATAAGGGGCAGAAGAAAGATGATTATATACGACACGTGGCGAATTCAACTCAATGACACGTCATTGATTTTAAGTATGATGAGTTTGCAGATGATCCTAGGAACCTTCGGTTTGCGCTAAGCACAGGTGGGATGAACCCATTCGGCCAGATAAGTGCCTCACATAGCGTTTGGCCGGTGCTGTTGTCAATCTACAATCTTCCACCGTGGCTTTGTAACAAGAGGAAATACATGTTGATGTCCATTCTCATCTCCGGTCCACAACAACCGGGCAATGACATCGATGTCTACCTGACACCACTTGTAGATGATCTGAAAACATTGTGGTCACCAGGTGTTGATGTCTATGACGCACACAAGAGATAGGTCTTTAGACTCCATGGCATGTTATTTTGCACCATAACTGATTTACCAGGTGGTCATTCTGTGTCCGGACAGTGTAAAGGAGAGAAGGATTGCCCCCACTACTTAGATGACACCGAGACAATTTGGCTAAATAATTCCAAGAAATGGGTGTATGTATGGCATCGACGTTTCCTTTCTCAGTCCCATCCGTACTGAGGCATGAAACATCAATTTGATGGCACAAGGGACATAGCATCTGCTCCAAGGCATTTTAGTGGTCAAGATGTGTACAACCGGGTTAAGGATCTTGCTGCCGCACATGGGAACAGCACCCTTGGAAAACAAAAGCGTGACAAAGGAGAACAAAAGAATAGGTGGAAAAAAAGTCAATCCTGTGGGAGCTACCTTATTGGGAAGACTTAGCCATCCGCCACAGCATTGATCCCATGCATGTTAAAAAGAATGTTTGTGGGAGTTTAGTTGCTACACTGCAGCTTGAGGTAGGTCCGCCGTCGTCACCGCCACTGCTGCTCAAGGCAGGTCCGCCATTGTCACCGCTGCTGCTTGAGGCAGGTCCGCCGTCGTCACCACTGCTGCTGCTCGAGGCAGGTCCGCCGTCGTCACCGCTGCTGCTTGAGGCGGGTCCGCCGTCATCACCGCTGCTGCTCGAGGCATGTCATCGTCCGTCGACACCATCAACATCAGCAGCACCGCGAACGGTTCCTCCTCTCTAGGTAGTACCGCGATTGTTGGATTCGTGCTTGTTTCTCTTATGCCTATTAATGTTGTCCTTGGTTTGTTTGTTGGCATGTAATTGGTGGTGCATGTAGTAGTACCAAATGATTATTGTTGTAGGGTATACGATTTGGTTCGTTCATTCGTCGTTTGTTGGCGTGTAATGGGTGGTGCCATGTAGTAGTTCCTATTCATGCTGTAGTAGCACAGAAATTGATGACACAAATATGCCCTGAACCTGCAATTTACTGAGTAACAAATCGATAGTAATAACATCATAGTCTTCTACATAATTTACTACTAATAGAGTTGACAAGTGGGTACCTACAGAAATCAAGATTGCCTTGTTTAAACAGCTATGGACAACCCTTTTCCCTTAGCGTTGTCCACCTCTGATTTTATACTAACAATAATGATTCTCTGTCTGTTATGTGCAGGAAGAGAAGAAGTCTATAGCTGTGTCGCCTTTATTGTTGCAACTACAACAAAATGGTAAGTCTACAGACTTACTAATTTTACACTACACTGATAAGGATCCTCAGTTACTATTTGTAGACTTCTATCGATGTGATTGCTTTTTTCTAATCATACATACTAGAGTAGCCTAAGAACTATGCTACCTGTTTATGTGTAACATCATGTGCCAAATTGTAGTTGGTCTAGTAGTAGATATTTAGTGTGCCTCTAATTGATGCCAAATTAGTCAACTAGGTTGGATGCATTATCTTGTATCAATTAAGCTGTATATAGTTGCAACCAGCAGCTTTTTGTGCAAATGGCAAATTGCTTTATTGTAGTACTATTGTAGATGAGTGCAGTAAATAGTGGAACCAGCAGCTATTTGCCTCCTAGTATATTTTCAATATGCCTTTAATTGATGCTTTTGAGATGTTATTAATTGATATGACCTTATTTTTAGTTCATCTTTCTTTCAATTTATGTGCAACTCTTCTCATAATCCAATAATTATTAGGTGTCTTCGGATGAATCTGCTGGGGACCAGGAAGGTGGTGAGCATGAAGGTGGTCAGTATGAAGGTGGTGACCATGAAGAACAGCAGCAGCCTAGAACTAACTGTCGAGTCCAAAATGCAAGGAAAGGAAACAAGTGGCCAGCAGACAAGAAAACAGTAACAGAAATTGATGAAGGTGGCATGCCCACGGATAGGAGGCAAAGACTAAGGTTATGGAAGCTTTCAGGTCTTATTGCAAGGCACAACCTTTCCTTGGTCATGCCATCATTCAAATCCCTAGATGAGAAGGAAAAGTGGAGGATGTTTGAGAAGTTTGTGATGCCTTATTTGGAGTTTCCAGTAGATATGAAGCCTTTAGGGTTTAAGCAGGTTATGAAGACGACAGCCAAGGCATGTAGAACACACAAAAGCAACCTTGCACACAATTTTCTCTTGAAAGGAATGGAACCATTTGCGCAACACCCGTATATTGAACCAGAAGATTGGAATGAGTTTGTTCAGCTGAAGGAATCTGAGGAGGCCATAGCAGCAAGTGAAAGATACAAGAGGCTTCGCTCAAGGCACGTGCACAACCATAGATTGGATTCGATTGGATATGGTGGCAAACTGGTTCAGTGGGAGGCAGAAGACAGTCAACTAACTGTGCAAGGGATCCAGAATCCATGGGAGGACTTCCCTAGGGGGCGACCCAGGAATTGGCTACGAGCTAGGAGTAAATTAAAAGTTTCAGAAGGTGTTGCTAAGATTGAGTGGACGAATAAATCCACTGAGAAAGTATCTAAAGAAATTAAAGAAAAGCAAGCTGATACAGAATCTTCAGGAATTTCTTGGGTAAGGGAGAATGATGTGTTGTCTGCGTGCTTGGGCCCTGAACAACCAGGTCGTGTGCGTGGTGTGTCCAGCTACATGGGCTAGAAGCATGCATGGCCTAAGTTTACATATATGTACAAGAAGAGGAGAAGGACCCAATCAATGGATCTAGAAGCTATAAAGGATGAACTTAGGGTTACGGTTGCACGAGACATCTTATCCTTCTTTGAAGCTTCTAGATACCAGCTCCAACGAATTTCAAGTAGGAACGCAACCCCTGTACCCGGGCGAAAGAGCAGTTGTGCGTCTGCATCTGAGGCTGGTGATGGAGTGGAGAAGGATCTAATGGAAATGGAGCATAATGTAGAAGAAGGCAACAATGTTTGCCCAATGGAAGCGGGACATAATGCAGATGACGAGCATATTGAGTTACAACAAATTCCAAGTCCAGAGGTGGATTCTATAGATCTTTTGACTGAGCCTAATCCATGTTCTCTCTTAGGCAACCATGCAGGCTATCCGGTAGAGGTTGCAAGAGGCCAAGTTTATCCACATCAAAAGGTACTACATACAGTACCTATTCTGGAGGGGTATGTGGTGGTCAAGGTGGAGTTTGTACACTCAAGGTTTGATGATTATAAGCTTGTCTCCCCTCCATATGATGAAACCATAAACATTGGAGATGCTATCAATAAGAGGATACAGTGGAGGAGGACTTCTATTGTGTTGAATCCTGGAGCGCTCCGTGGTGCTTCTCAGAGTGTGGCACCAGATCAGCCTCTGCGCAATGACAAGACAAAGAGTTCATCTGGTGCAGCCAAGAGTGCTCCCATTATTGTTTTAAAGGAACCTGCTGCTATAGCCAAGAGGTCGAAGAAAGATGTTGCTTAGAGTATGCCAGAGAAGCAAAAAGAATTTGCTGCTCAAGTGGAGACTTTCTTGATGAAGAAAACTGCAACTGACAATTCACAGAGGCACCAGCCAACCAGAAGCACCAAAGAGGTTGTTGCTGAGCTTTCACAGAAGCAGCAACTAGTTCAAAGCTCTCAAAAGGGTATTGATGGTACTTCACACAAGCAGCAGCCCACCAAAAACTATCAGAAGGTTGCTACTATGAATTCACAGAAGCATCAGTGTGCCAAAACTCTAAGTCAGCCTAAGAATGGAGCGGCAGCAGCATGGACTGAGGGGAACCCAGATTATGAACCTAGACAGCCAATGCTACCAGCTCATGAACTTGAGATCGTTGGACCTTCAACACTAGCACTACATAGGCACTACATGAGAATTCCTGTGTCAAGGCTCAAGAATGGGATAGTGGTCTCATATAAGCGTAGTCATCTTTTGCGTTCTCTGGACTCATAATACTTTTCTGTGGCATTCGGTGACATATATGAACTACTGAACTTTGAGGCGATGGATGTATCAATTCTACGCTGCTACACGCTGTAAGTTGCAATTCCTCCCCTTGTAATCAGTTTGCATGTACCATCTTTGCATCTTATTGCAATTTTGTTACATAGTCCATATTGATTTGTGACATATGGTACTTATATCTAGGTCCATGATTATGGAAGTGAAGGAAAAGGCCTTACCTGTTGGTTTCCTTGACCCTGAATTGATGTCATTGACTACGATAACCAGTGACAAATCCTATGTAGTGGATTATGTGACAAAGACCTTCCGAGCCCATGCTAAAAAGGAGTTCATCATGTTTGCCCACAACTCAGGTGATCACTGGATTCTTGTAGTCATTCCAAAGTGGTCTATTGTATTGTACTTTGATTCACAAAGGTCGAAAGCACGTGACCATAGGTTGTCGAAGGAAGTGATTGATGAGTGAGTTCTCAACACATTACAACTATGTCCATGTTCACTTATTTAACTGTACAGTTTGACCAGTTATCTTACCAATGTTCCATTTTTTGAAGGGCATTTTTGACATACTGCTCAGTCCACAAGATGCCCACTAAGAAGTTGGTGCATGTGACCAAGTTTTCTATATGTGGGCTTTTCTTTCACTCCAAATTTTTCCTCTGTTGCTCAAGTAACATAGCTACCTAGTAGATATCATATTCTTGCTTATCTAGCTAATTAGTTCATAGGACATGGTAACTTTAACTTAGAAAATAGAAATGTGGACATGCTCGATTAAATATTTACAGAACCTTATGCAATGATCACAGATAAAAACTTTACTAAGAAATAGTTGTGGCAGATCAAAACTTGCAGGGATGGCATGAACCAAAAGTTCTGTCAGGTTATGAAAATAAGCTCTAGCTGTCCAATATGTCCTGTCATAGCTACTGAAATTCTATAACTGTTTTCTTAAGAGTACTGTGGAACTGTCTGTTACTTCTACTTTCATGGTACTTTCTTATTTTCTATTTTTTATTACAGTGCCACTAGCTTTTTTAGTAATCCTTAACCACTAAATAAAATTTCTAATTCTATATCTATTTTTTTGCAGTGCCACCAGCAACGCCTCGGCTTCGAATGTGGCTTCTATGCAGCACATCACATGTCAGTTGCACTTGGATTACTAGATGTTGATCATCTTGAGGTAGACATCTGTTTCTCTCTTTACTCTTCATCCCAATATTACAAGCTGCAAATGGCCCTTAGCATTGTTGTTTCCAGTAATGATTGTCCTATTCTTAAGCTGCATGATGTTGGTACACTACCACTACCGATAATCTAGCTAGTTACCTTCAACAGTTTGTTAGTTCAGTTCAATACTTTTTTTTTACCAATGCAAGGAGCTAGCTGAACTGTTCTGATTTTCAAATATTGTACTATGATAGTGCCCTATCATAGTATTTTCTACCTTTAATTTCCTTTTCGCCAATTGTTCTAGTGTGCACTTTGTTATATTTTTCCCAAACACAGGATTTCGAAGTGACACAAACTCCTCTTGGTGAAGATGTGTTGTGCGGCATTCAAGAGAGGATCGCATCATTCATAATGTCCCAGGTGATATATATGAAAGGAGAGTTCTATTTTAAAGGCCGACAGATGTGAACTTTGTTGCTACCTGTGATTTACTCACTTGACTGCAAGTAAACTTGTAATGGTGATGTACTCACTTGAACTTGTGATGTTGCCAGTGGTGTAATGTGAGTAGTAGTCAGGTTATGGATTTTGTGTTACCCCCTGTAAACCTATAAAATTGTCAGGCTACGCCTCCTCTTTTGTGATCAGTGAACCTATGTCAGGCTATGCTTCCTCTTATGATCATCTTCTATGATTTTCTTTTGTTTATGTGTTGTGATGTGTCCGAGGTGTAATATAACCTACTGGTGTTGTATAGCCTTGCTGTATTGTAGATGCGTCGAAATCAGTAGAGTCTACAATGATTCAACTATTACAGACTCGTGTCAATGTAAAATGAGTCCGCAATGAGCTAGTGTTGCAGACTCTTCTTTGATGAATAGAGTCTGCAATGAGCTAGTATTGCAGACTCTTCTTTGATGAACAGAGTCTGCAATGAGCTAGTATTGCAGACTCTTCTCTGATGAACAGTCTGCAATAACTGTAGCATCCAAGACTTCCAAAGAAAACACGTCTGCAATAACTTGATCATTGTAGATGCGAAAATTCACGTCTACAAAGACCTATTTTTACAGATGCAAATTTACAGACTCTAAAATTCAGAGTCTTCCATGAGTCTTGAGCAGAGTCTCTAAAGACCCTTTTTTACATAGTGATCTGAACATGAAAATAATCAAGTACTCCAAAGTATAAGTGAGTGTTTGATCTAAATAGGAGGCTGAAGAGGGGCAACAGTAAGCGTCACATTTAGATTACCACGAACCTGCCGTGCATGTGACACAGATAGTACTAAGATTGTTATAGAAAAACTGAAGCTGTTGAGAAATTGATAATTTGGAGGAGCAGAGAGCAGATGTCCTATTAGATTTCTTGAGCTCGGTTACAGCTATATATGGTCATTGTGGCAGACCAGGAGGCAGAAAGCATGGGAATGGGGATTTCACTTTTGTGGTGATAGTAAAATGACCGGGATTTAGTGAAGGAACAGTTTCATATTGCTTATAACGGCAGCCAGTTTGGCTCCAATAGCTATGTAACGCTATGCATAATCCTACTGTTATAACATGGAAAAAAAATGTTAATGAATGACTGCAACATGCATCGTTGACGTTGATGGAGAGTAGTGCATGCTGGTCATTATGGTGCAGATGAAGAATAATACACGTTTAGCTCAGTTGTTACATCCAAAATAAAAAAAAAAGTTAATGAATGATTGCAACATGCATAGTTGACGTTGATGGAGAGTAGTGGACTGGTCATTATGGTGCTAATGAAGAGTAACACACACCCGTTCGGTAGCTTAATTGGAAAAAAAAAAATAATGCTAGGGGTGAGGATAATATCGTAAGGGAGAATGGATGGCGAGATGGGACTCCAAGTCATGATCTGATGGTGGAAATTTGAGAGATGATGTGGCTGCATGAGAGTTGAGAGTGTCGAAGCTTGAGATCGGCAGTAAAATATATAGGGCTACGTCAAGATTAAGAACTACGATGGTAACACAAGATGCCGAGTTATACAGGTTCGGACCCTCTTGATGAGAGTAAAAACCCTACGTCCTGTGTTCTGTGTATTGTATTGATGTTATGAGACTTGTCGCTCGATGAGGGGTACCCTGCCGCCTTATATATCCGGTCGGCAAGGGGTACATGAAGAGTCCTAGTCGTAACCCCTTAGGGTTTACATAGAAAGTCTATCTCTACATGCCTTGCGCTCCAAGTTGAGTCGGTTGGCTTCCTTGTAGATGAAGTACCCGGTCGGCTACCGACTTAGTTTTGTATGAAGATGCCCGTAAGGCAAGTACCCCATAGCAGCCCCCAAGTGCTTCCTGATTTTGAGCTTCAACTCTCCAAACAATCTTCAATGTAGATCATAAATTGAGAAAACCTCTTTATCGAAGTTCCTGATGGATCTGGTGCACCGGTTAGGTCTCAAGCTTGATGGTTTGAGTAAAATATATACAAAATAATAAGAGCTAATATAATTAGACTCTTGCATTATTTGTTAAGTCTCCAAATCGTCTTCACTGTACGGCCCACCCCGGCCCATGGGACCCTTAGGTCAAAAAGCGGGAGTATAAAAGGCAGCATCGAGTTGACTCTCAGTCCACGCCGCATTTACGCACAAACCTTTCATCTTCCTTGTGCCTCCTCTGTTCTCGACTCCTCAGCTTTCTAGCTAGGGTTAGCACCGCCACTTTCGGCCGCCGTAGATCTCGCCGCGCTTAGCCCCCAAGCCTTTGCTAGGGTTCAGCATTCGATCTGCCACGCCTGAAACAATCATCGCCATGGGTTGCAAGAAGGTTTCCACCTCGATACCTGCCACTCCCACTGCTGCCGCCATGTCCTCCTTATCGGAGATCGACATCCCGGAGCAGCTTCGGGAGTTCTCGAAGAGCAACCTCTCCCAGGCCGACATGAATCAGATGGTGGTCGACAGCATCCATCCAGAGCAAGTGCGGATCGACTGGAAGGTACCCCGTGAATCTTGCCCCATCCCTGTTCATAACCAGATAGTTGTATTCTGCTCATTCCTCGAGAAGGCTTTGGAGTCCCCTGCTACAGCTTCTTGCACGGACTCCTTTTCTTTTATGGGATTGAGCTTGTCAATCTCAATCCCAATTCCATTCTTCACATCACTATCTTCATATGCATGTGCGAAGCATTTCTAGGAATCCTCCCTCATTTCAATTTATTCCGCCATCTGTTTGTCCTCCGTCCGCTGCCGACCAAGGACAATCAAGTAGCTATAGGTGGCGTTGGCTTCCAATTGCGCAAAAAGGAGGCTTACATCAACATGCCATTGAAGACCGGGAACAAGAACTGGAAGGATGAGTGGTTTTACTGTGACAACCCTCCCCCTATTCTTGCCGATTTTACCGGTGCCAAGGCGATTCCTCTAGCGCAATGGACAGAGAAACCCGATCCGACCGATCCTCAGGTGGTCACTCGGCTGAAGAAGATATCCGACTTGAAGGCTGAAGGTATTGACGGAATTACCATCGCCAAGAGCTTCATAGTTCGTAGAGTGCAGCCCCTGAAGCTACAGAGTCACCCGGCGTGGAACTACGTCAATAATGACGAAACCAGGGAGATGCTTGATCCGCCGAATGGTGAGCTCCGTAAGAAATGCCTGTCAAAAATGTTTGAAGGAGATATCCTTCAGGATGACTCGCTGATCAAGAAGGCGTATAACAAGGGAACTATGCGGGCCCGAGTAAGCCGCAGTCTGCTTTGAGGAATCCTTTATGTTCTTGTCTTGATGCCTTGCTTGATATTTTGATTCCTATGCAGGTTTTGGATACTTATATTTCTCATCCTCCGCTCCCTCCGACCGATTCCGAGGGACAGGACTATATTGAGAAGACGCAGCAGACCGGCACCGGAGGCTCGAGCTCTTCTGTAGGCGCTCGTCCTGACTCGGTCTCCACCCTGCCTCCCTCCGGTCGGTGAATAAAGCAGACCATTGGGTGTTGACGGCAATATATAGGAGATCAGGATGATGATGAAGAGTTGTTGTCTGCTGATGCTAGTCATCTCACCCCCACTCCCTCCGATCGACCATCAGGCCAGTCGGAGCCCCCAAGCTAAACTCAGAGTGATGCTAGGAGGGTGGATCAGACTGACAAGGCAGAAAAATCTGCCTAGAAGAGGAAGGAGACTATTTTTTAGTTGACTTCTTCGAAGAAGAGGTTGTGCCGAATTAAGCTAAAGAAGGCTCCTAGGTTAATTCTTTACCCTTATGCTCCTTGTCTCTTATTGCCATCCGTAACACATCATAATCTCTTCCATATTCATTTTGACAGTGGTCGGACGAGTGATTCTCAGAGTGCCCAAGAGTCCGGAGACACTCGGTCTGGACCTCCTCCTCGCCCGACTGATGTGCCCAAGTCGGTCGGCAAGTCATCAAACACGCTGACCGAGGTGGATAAGCCAGTTGACAAGGCAATTCGTGCCCCCATTCCGGTGCCTGTACCCCAACCTGCTGTTGTTGTCGTCCCTTCGCCTCTTGACAAAGGTAAGGCGACATTATCTGTAGATTTACTCGGTCGGCCCGAAGTGGAGGACGTGGAAATCATGCATCAACATCGAGAAGCTAGCAAGGTACTTCAATACTCTGCTTTTGCTTTGTCTTAATCTTGCCTTTAAGCTTAACCCCTTTTTGTATACAGAAAATGTATGCTCTCGTAGAGAGAAAATAGGCTAGGGTGGAATGCCTTAAAGCCGAGACTTTTAGTATGTCCTAAACTCTTTGGTCTTCAAGTCTTTAAATAAGACTAACACTTTGCTGGTGTTTTGCTAGTCACCGGTCAGCAGCTTGCCAAAGCACAGAAGGAGATTGAAAAGCTACAGACCGACCAAAGAGAAATGAACAAGGCCTTAAACCAAGGCCGAGAAGATTTAGCTGGTAAGATCACTCACCACCTGTGTTTAAATAACCAACCAATCACTCTAGCGCTAAAGATTCAAATATTTGTCTTTTAGCTTGTGACCAGAAGGTTGCCGATCTGGAAAAGTTGACTTCTAATCAGCAAAGGTTTGTCAATGCCTTAAATACTGAGAAGGAAAACCTCTCCAAGTCGATCGAGGACCAGAAGGCCGAGATCACTAGGCTGCAGAAGGAGCTGAAGGAGGCTGACACCAAGATAGAGGAAGCTAAGAGCACCTCCAAATCCTTCAAATGTAAACTTGCCAGTAAGCCCTTTGTTATTTCTCACATCTGCTTGATTCCTCTTTTGATCATACTGACCAACAAATTATCATTTGCAGCTCTATCTTACGCCGCTCGAAAGGCAATGGACTATGTACATGCCGACCGAGTGGAGCAGTCTGGCCATTCCTTAGAGTACTTGCTGGAGCATGCGTTGCAAGATATTGCTCATAACACTCGACAAGTGGTGACCGAAGCCGGGAGTCAGGTTCTTGCTATTTGCCAATCTTGGTCTCTCACTCTGCCATTGGACAAGATCAAGGAGGGCTTCAACCCATACTTGACTAACGACCAATGTCAGTTGCTTTTGGATTCCATGCTGGAGACTTCCCGAGCTTTGGTCGATAATATAGAGATCAATCCGACCGTGCCTACTCCTCCAGCAACTCCTGAGGTTGAGCTTCGAGCTGAATCTTCCTCTCCTTCAAAGGAGATGTAAATCCTGTAATATTAGAGATCATTAGCAATACCTATGTAATGAAACAATGTTACCTATATGTAATCTAGTTTCATGCTTATCAACTTTAAAAGATTGATAAAATTGTCATAAGTATGTTTCTGTCATTGAGAAACTCAAATTGTATCGGTCTGCCTTAACATTTTAGGTTATGACTCATTACCGCGTAACAAGCAGAGTCGACCAATTGACACATGACCTCTAGCACTTTGGCTCTGGGTTTAGTGTAGTGGTAGTCTGATGTGCAGTATAAAGTATATAACCATAATGTATAGATGTTAGACCAAGAAAATGAAGACCGTATTCAAAGAGAAGAAAATCGGTCAGAAAGTAGTCCAAAACCAAAATACGGTTAGACTGAAGTGGGACATTATTACTAGCCCCCTGGCTCGATTGTTTAATAAAATAAATTAAGGAATCGAGACAATATAGAATTAAAATCATCAAAAAATCTTTCTTCAAAAAGACCGAAGTTTCATTCATGAATAATGTATAAGTATACAAAGGAATAATTAAGTATAGAAACGATGTAGCTGATTTATATTCCAAGAATTTGGTATATCATCGCCGTCTTCATACATCAGTCGGCAAGCCCCTGGGCGAGTGACTTCCTTCCCAACATATGGTCCTTCCCACTTTAGAGAAAGCTTATGCTGGTTCTTCGTTGACTGCGCTCAGCGAAGCACTAAATCTCCAACTTGGAAGTGGCGATTATGTATGTTTTTATCATAATAACAACGTAAGCCTTGTTGGTAAAGTGCCGACCAAAACAGAGCGCAATCACGCAACTCCTCTGCTGCAATCAAATCAATCTCTTGATTCTCCTTAGAAAGTTGTTCATCATACGTCTGAACCCATGTCGAAACAAGGCTGACTTCGGTCGGCAGCATAGCCTCTGAGCCATAGACCAATGAGAAAGGTGACTGACCAGTTGTCCGACTGGTGTTTGTACGAAGCCCCCAAAGAACTGAAGGCAATTCTTTGACCCACCAACCGGCATAAGGCTTAAGCCTGTCAAATATTCGAGGCTTCAATCCTTGGAGAATCATACCATTGGCCCGTTCAACCTGCCCATTGCTTTGAGGATGAGCCACTGATGCAAAGTGGATTTTTATTCCCATCTCATCGGCAAAGTCACGGAACTCCACTGAAGTGAATTGAGTGCCATTATCGGTAATGATATCATGAGGAACCCCGAACCGAGTGAAGACATCCTTGACAAACTCGATAGCCTTCTTTGACATAATCTTGCTGACCAGCTTTGCTTCAATCCACTTGGTGAATTTGTCAATAGCAACAAACAGATAAGTGAACCCACCTGGCGCCTTTTTGAAAGGACCAACAATATCAAGCCCCCAAACAGCAAAGGGCCAAGTCAAAGGTATCATCTGAAGTTGCTGTGAAGGCAGATGCGTTTGTTGAGCGAAGAATTGACAACCTTCACACGTCCGAACGACCCGGTGTGCATCTTCAACCGCCGTGGGCTAATAAAACCCTTGCCAGAAAGCTTTGCCGACCAAAGTCTTGGAAGCTGCATAATTGCCACATATCCCGGAATAAATTTCTTCTACCAACTTTTGGCCTTCTGGTATCGAGATGCATCTCATCAAGATGTTTGAACCTCCTCTTTTATAGAGTTGGTCTCCCACTAACAAATACCCTCGGCATCGGGTCTCCAACCTTCGTTGCTCATTAGGATCCGAAGGCAGCGTTCCCTTATCCAAATATTGGATGAGCAGGTCGCGCAAATTAGTCTCCATGTTGTCATCACCAACGAGATCAGTAACATCACTCATTAATACATCCAACCGAGGAGAAATCATGGGGGAAGCTAGAATGTGTAAGAAAACACCTGGCGGGACCATAGACTGGGATGATCCCATTTTGGCTAATTCATCAGCCGCTTGGTTATTGTCTCGAAGAACATGCGTGAACTTCAATCCATCAAATTTGTCTTCGAGCTTCCTTACCTCTTGACAGTAAGCACTCATATTGTCATCCACACAGTTCCAATCCTTAGTGACCTGATTAATAACCAAAGCCGAGTCACCAAAGACATCAAGGCACTTGATGCCGAGTGACGAGGCAATGCGCAGACCGTGTAGAAGGGCTTCATACTCCGCAGCGTTGTTAGACGCGTGAAACATCAACTGAAGGACATATCGAAGCCTCTCTCCAGTGGGTGAGATAAACACGACTCCCGCACCCGCTCCTTGTAATTTAAGAGACCCATCGAGGTACATTTTCCAATACTCGATGTCTTGTGCAGTAGGTGGGTTTTGAATCTCTGTCCACTCAGCAACGAAATCAGCCAGCGCTTGTCCCTTTATAGCCGATCGAGGCGCGAACGTGATGGTATATTGACCAAGTTCGACTGCCCACTTGGCAATTTTGCCTTCGGCTTCTCGGTTGTGTAGCACTGTGCCGAGTGTAAAGGAGGTCTGGACTTTGATTGAATGAGCTTGAAAGTAATGCTTCAACTTCCTGGAGGTAACCAACAATGCATACAACAACTTCAAGATCTATTGGTATTTTACCTTAGAGGCTCCAAGGACCTCACTCACAAAATAGACCGGGTGTTGTACTTTTTGTACATGCCCCTCTTCTTCTCGGTCGATCGTGAAAACAGTACTCACAACCTGAGTTGTGGCCGATATGTAAAGCTGAAGTTTTTCTCCTGGCTCCGGAGGCACCAATACTGGAATGCTCCTGAGGTAAATCTTCAACTCGTCCAATGCCGACTGTGCCTCTTTGGTCCAAACAAAATCTTCCTGCTTTTTAAGCAGTTGGAAAAGTGGTAACCCTTTAACCCCTAGTCGGGAAATAAAGCGACTCAAAGACACCATGCATCCGGTCAGCTTTTGTACATCCCTTTGAGAATTAGGTGGCCCTATACCAAGGATCGCCTTGATTTTATCCGGGTTGGCTTCTATACCTCGTTTCGAAACGATGTAACCGAGTAGCTTTCCCGAAGGAACTCCAAAAGCACACTTCTTGGGATACAACATTATTGAATAATGCCTCAGATTGTCAAAGGTTTCTGCCAGGTCAGAAATAAACTCTTCGACGTTCCGAGTCTTGATGATGATGTCATCAACATACGCTTCTACGTTTCGACCGATCTGAGCAGCAAGGCAGCGTTGAATACCTCGTTGGTAAGTCACGCCAGCGTTCTTTAGACCGAAAGGCATTGTGATATAGCAATAGGCGCCGAAGGGTGTTATAAAGGAAGTCTTAATCTGATCTTCGACCTTCAGTGGGATCTGGTGATAGCCTGAATAGGCATCCAGAAAGCTCAAGAGCTCACACCCGGCTGTCGAGTCTACAATCTGATCAATACGAGGAAGAGCGAAAGGGTCGTTAGGATAGACCTTGTTGAGATCAGTATAATCAACACACATCCTCCATTCTTTATCCTTCTTGCATACAAGGACTGGATTTGCTAACCAGTCGGGATGATACACCTCCTTTATAAACTTAGCATCTAATACTCTAACTATATCCTTCTTTATGGCGTCCTTGTGATCTTGCGCAAATCTTCTAAGCCTCTGCCAAACGGGGGTAACCCCTGGGGGTACCCTTAACTTGTGCTCAATCTTTTCCCTAGGAACTCCCGGCATGTTAGATGGTTTCCATGCAAAGATGTCCCTATTTTCCTGGAGGAAAAGAGTGAGTGCGAGTTCCTATTTCTCATCGAGATTGGCCCCAGCATAAGTTATCTTATCGAGGTCCTCAGGATCGAGCAGGATTTCCTTGGTCTGGATGTCATCGGTCTGAATTTTGTCTTTGGTAGGCTTCTTTGTTGGAACCTTTGCTCCGGTCTGCTCCTTCGTGCCAACTGCCTGCTGGATCTCCTTCTGATCGGACAGCATCAACTGTTTATTGGCCATCTCACAACTCTGTGCATCGCAATCAAAAGAATTCCAAAGATTAGAGTGGAGGGAGATTATTCTGTTCGGGCCTGGCATCTTGAGGGTGAGATATGGATAATACGGGATAGCCATGAATTTAGCCATAGCCGGTCGACCGATGATAGCATGGTATGCTGAGTCGAAATCCGCCACCTGGAAGAGAATACGCTCGATCCTGAAATTCTCATGGGTCCCGAAGGTGACCAGCAGACTGATCTATCCAATTGGAACTGAAGTCTTGCCTGGTACAATCCCGTGGAAAGGTGAAGAACTCGGCTGAAGATCATTGATTGACCGACCGAGCTCTTTGAGAGTCTTGGTGAAGATTAAGTCCAAACTGCTTCCCCCATCAATGAGTACTTTGTTGAACTTCACCTCCTTCATTGTTGCAGCAAGCACCAGTGGGTATCGACCAGGCTTCGGGATGTGCTTGGGGTGATCCGACCGATCAAAGGTGATTGGCATCTCAGACCACCTCATGAATTGAGGTGCAGCCGGTTCCACCGAGTTGATCTCCCGAAGTTCCAGCTTTTGCTTGCGCTTGGACACATAGGCATTCGGGCCACTGAAGATGAAGTTGACTTCCTTGCGGGGCTCCTAGAACTCTCCTGAGTCGTCCTTATCGCCATCGTCATTGGTCTTGTCTTTGCTATTGCGCCACGGGGGATCTTTGGCCACCTTGAGCGCAGTTGTTGTAAATCCCTTCAGTCAATAGTAATCCTTTACTTTGTGATTTCCCTTTGGGTGCCAAAGGCATGGGCTACTCAGCAGCTCGTTCATGGACGGTTGGCTTGTTCGAGGGTTCTTCTGAAGTCGGTCCATCATGTGAACCATGTTATTAGGCTTCCTCTTCTTGTCCTTCTTGGAGGACTCGGGCTTGTCCGACCGCTTGTCTTTGCCTTTTCACCAGATGTCATCCAATGCCGACTCACCAGACACGAACTTGTCAGCGATCTCGAAGCACTCTTGAGCAGTCAGCTTAAGGTCATGATTCCTCCAACCGATCTCATGAACCAAATCATCGCTACGGATCCCTCCTTGGAAGGCGGCAATGATTTGTTGGTCCGGGACATTGGGGATCTCAGTCTTCTTAGCGCAAAATCTCTTAATGTAATCACAAAGAGGTTCGTCGGTCTTTTTCTTGATCCGAGTGATGTCGAAGTGGTTGTCCGGTCGATTGCATGTAGCTTGGAAACTTTCTATGAGCTTCCTGTTGAGGTCTCCCCAAGATGTGATTGACTCCTCTGATAGAGATGTGAGCCATATCCGAACAGCTGGATCCAGGCAGACCGGGAGATAATTAGCCATTACATAGGAATCACCTCCAGCCGACCGAATTGCCGTGCTGTAAAGCTGTAGCCACTCTCGGGGATTGGTCTGACCATCGTATTTTTCGATGGGGACTGGCTTGAATCCTTTTGGCCATCGAGCTATGTGAAGCCTAGGGATGTAAGCCTTGATGCCATCGATCTCATTGTCGGTCGGCGTCATCGACCGCCTATGCTAGTCTAGAGACGGGGTTGCACGGCGGCCGTGTCGCAGTCCAACATCGTCATCATGTCGACGACGCTGATGGTCGTTATCATCATTATCTCACCGATCCCGATCATCTCGTCGACGTCGGTCGTCACGGTTGTGCCTTGGAGGAGGATATTGACGGTCCTCTCGTCGGTTGTCCCGTCGGTCGTCCCGTCGGCCGTCCATTCTCCAATCACGGCGTTCTTCCTCATAGCATCGGTTCTCCCGAGCATATTCTTCATAGTGAGAGTTGATGGTATCTCCTCCATCACGGAGGCTGAGAGAATTTCTCAGATCTTCACGCCTTTGCCGACCTCGCGAAGATACATGACTAGAGCTTGTGACCGACTGAGATTTTATGGCCTCTTGAGCCACAGTGGCCTTAAGCATAACCACCACCTTCTGCATCGCAGGGGTCTGACAATTCGCATCGACCATTAGAGTGTCGAGCAAAGTTTTGGCCCCTGTAATGTTATTCTGAGGAGTGTTGTAGACCTTGACGCCATCCACTTCAAGTTCTAGACCGAGATCCAGTCGATGTGCATTGCGTGAACCGCGCGACCCTCTTGGTCGACGATGGTATCCGACCGATAAGTCATCAGCTGGAGGGTCCTCCTCCTGTTGACCTCCTTCGGCTAGTTGATTCGGGTGGCCATCAACGGGGTTATCTTCATGTTCACCGTTGTGGTCACCATCCTGGTCTTCATCAGCGGGATCTGCTATATACACCATGTTGACAATATGGGGATATGGGTAAGTGGATCCGACCGAGTCCTCATCAAAAGACCGATCCGATCTTGAATCATTCCCGAAGGAAGGATCTTCTTCCTTAGATCCGAGTGGGACCAACGCGGGGATCATGTCAGACGAACTCGGTGATCACGCCATGGAGACGGCTGCGGCCGAGTCGGATCTGTGGTTTTCTAGACCACAGATATAGGGCTACGTCGAGACTAAGAACTACGATAGTAACACAAAGACGCCGAGTTATATAGGTTCGGGCCCTCTCGATGAGAGTAAAAACCCTACGTCCTATGTTCTGTGTATTGTATTGATGTTATGAGACTTGTCCCTCGATGAGGGGTACCCTGCCGCCTTATATATCCGGTCGGCAGGGGGGTACATGAAGAGTCCTAGTCATAACCCCTTAGGGTTTACATAGAAATTCTATCTCTACATGCCTTGCGCTCCAAGTTGAGTAAGTTGGCTTCCTTGTAGATGAAGTATCCGGTCGGCTAACGACTTAGTCTTGTATGAGGATACCCGTAAGGCAAGTATCCCACAGAGATAAATAGCAATTATCCTTAGTGAGTTGCATCTTTTAAAGATATACATATTGGTGAGGCCGACACGAAAAAGCTTCAAAGAAAGTAGCTTGCACATTCCTCCAATTTCTGAGGCTTTGCAACAGTCAGTTCGACCATACAAACACTACAACAAAAGGTGTTTGTAGCCGCGTTACAAAAAACTCATAGCAGCGATTTTGATGTGATCCGCCGCTACAGTGGTCCTTTAATTTTTAGCGGTGAATCACAATGTAAACCATCTCTAAAAATCAATTTTTAGCGACGGTTTACATTTTAGGCCGCCGCTATAAATAACCTCTATTCTTAGCGGGGGTCCACAATGTAAACCGCCGCTAAAAATTGATTTTTAGCGGCGGTTTACTTTGTGGGACGCCGCTAAAAAGATATGAGGCCCAGTTTTTTTTATTCCATTTACCCCAACACCCTAACTCCCTCCAATATATATTCTCTCCTCGAACCCTAATCTTCACCCCCTCTATCTCTCTCCCGCGTAACCCACCCGCCTCCTCTCTCTCGTGTCTGCCTGGCCCGTGCGGCCCCTCCTTGCACCGCCTTCCTCCATGCCGCCCTCCTCGCGCCACCCTCTCCTCCAGCCGGGCGTCGTCGTCTCCACCAGCAAGGCGCCGCCCCAACTCCGGCCGAGCACCCTCCTCCGACCTGATGCGGTGGTGGATCTGATCGGGGACCGTGCCTCAGAGGATGGGCAGCGGCGGTGGCTCTTGGGTAGATGGATCTGGCCGGGGACCATCGGATCTGGCCCGGCCACGTCGGCGGTGGCTCGCTCGAGGATGGGAGGCAGCGGTGGCAGGACGCGGGAAGACGGCGTGTGAGGGCGGCAGATCCGCCTCCCCTTCCCTCCCCTCCAGGCGCAGCACTGTGGCGAGCTCCTCCCCCTCCACTCTCTCGGCCAGCGGGCTCAGCGGCGAGCGAGCTCGCCGTGTACATCAACGACTTCAGGGTGGAGAACAACTCCACCAGCGGCGGCGGATGCCACGATATCCGGCAGAGTGGCGGGCTCGGCGTCATGCATGTGGCGGGCCTGGCGCACGAGGAGGTGGCCCGGGCGTGCACGTCAGATCCGGGTCCGAGGAGGGCCGCGTGGGCTCCTATGGGCATATGGGCATTTTTTTTGTTTGTCGGATCAAAGGGTAGTGGCGGGTGACTTCTTTACCCGCCGCTATTAATCTTCTACGGTTCGTTCCGATTTCATAATATCCGCTGCTATTGCCCTTTATTTTAAGCTGCGAAAACGTAGCGGCGGACTGGCGAACCCGCCGCTACAGTGAGTTTTGGCCCGCCACTACAGGACATCTCTGTTGTAGTGAAATAATCGTATTTATCTTTTGTATGTCCAAAGTGCTTCAGCCGTGGGCAAGCTTTAGCAACAAGCTCAAACACCCCCTTGGCGTATACATATGGAAATTGGTCTATATCAAGCTCCTCAACGAGTAGAAACTTCTGTATTGCCTCGACAAATC
Source organism: Eleusine coracana subsp. coracana (assembly GCA_032690845.1). Taxonomy (NCBI): domain Eukaryota; kingdom Viridiplantae; phylum Streptophyta; class Magnoliopsida; order Poales; family Poaceae; genus Eleusine; species Eleusine coracana. The sequence continues at coordinate 34,776,334 of CM064428.1, read as the reverse complement.
CCCTATTGGTGACGTTATGGCACTCGTCGAGGCGAAGGCTCTTAAGTAAGGGTGCCCTGGAATATAAAGTGTTTGATGTTTAATGCATTTTAGCATAATATTTACACTGAAATACCAATACGAATTTAACTTTTAACTAGTATTTTGCACGTGCAGCACGCACGTGCTATCCTCCATGCCAACAATTTAGTGACAAAATTTGTTATTCTCATATAGAAATTATAGTAGCACCTGTGTGCTTTCAAACAAATATAAAAAATATAGAAGCAGTCTGAACCATATCAATATTCAACAAACAATTGAACTATAAGTAACAAGATGTATTATTACATTCATGCATTTATCCAAATTTATCAATTTCTCAAAATCGAAAAATGGCCTTTATATAGTGCATGGGTAAAGTTAATACATTATGTCAGATAGCTATATTAAATTGCATATTCAAATTCAGCCCTTGTTTATGTGTTCAAGGCAGGCTTTGATATCATCAGGTAGGCTGGGTCCATATCCATTTCCAGGAAAAGACAACGCATCGATGACAAATTGCATCCTTAATGCTTGTCCATTCTGCATTGGTACAATATAGCAAACGTTTTTAACAATTGAGCATCAATACTTATGGTCTAAAATAAATTTACATGCTAACCTGATTCAATGTAATGCGAGGATCAGTTCCATTCCAAGCAGTGACAGCAGCTAAAACTCGATGGCCAGAAAGTTCACTTTGATCATGTCATGAATAAAACATATAATAACGTAAGATTATCAGTGATTGATATTATATGACTAAATGATAGACATGATATTTTAATATGTATATACATTTCTCTTTCCTCCATTCCTTCATCCAGAATTTGTGTGTTCCAGAACACCCACTCAGCCATACCCCGATTTTCCAATTGATTGCGAGCCATTCTAATGAATGGGAATACTAAGTTAAATATATGTGCAAAACGCTTCAACTCATACTTTATAGACCATGTTGGTATTGGTGTCGGATTATACAAGAAAATTTTCTGATTCAACATTTGAATTACAATGACAAAATAAGAACCGTCACAGTTGAATGGTAGGTAAACCTGGAAACATATAATGGATTCAGTACTGCATGCGGTGGATCAATTAACAAATAAACAAGTATATATATGAACATATATAGCCTCATGGACTTATTGATTTGCAACAACTAAACGCAATCTGTTTATTTGGACCATATCTGAACATATCCTCGAGCATTTTTAGGTCAACCTCCTTCCCTTTACGATGTATGGGTGGAGTCCACCACTTGCAATTTGTATGACACAACCCATAACAATTAAGTGAAACAATGAAATTTTCATTTATTAGACAAGGAAATTTAATAATCTCTACTAAAGTAATTGATGTGTATAATTTTGGCTTACACAAAAAGTAAGATCCATGTAGTCATTTGGTTTTTTTGCAACCCGCATGCTCTCAAGTTGTTGTGCACTGGATGCTGCAATCCTCATCCCCAAATTGAAGAGCCGTCCAGGCATCTTCACTCTCTCTTTTAGTGAATTTTGAAGTTCTCTTAAACTAAATTTGAGCTTGTATGGGTGGAGGCTTATAACCTAGAGTGTCCTGAAAAGTTCAACATTAGTAATATAAGTAATATAACATATATTCACTAATTAGAAGAAAATAGGATCCTCCTTACTCCAACTGCACAGGGTCAGCTATTGATTTGATCTTGGTGCATAAGATCTGAACCATTTCCTCCTGGCTGGGCTTTATGTCATTTATCACTTCTTCTCTAGGGCTACCTTCTTTGCCAATATGTCCAACAAAATCATCATCCCAACAAAAATCATGTGACAAGTCCTTGCGGAGGTCTTCGACTATTAATCTTTGAAACATGCAGTGCAAAGTTATTTCATAGTAGACAAAAGAAAAGCATAAGCGACCAACTAATTGGAAACTTACATGTCGAGCCAATTTAGCTTGCACGTCCTCGTCATCAGGAGTTAGACTTTTATTGTTTCCGATATCTGTAATTGCTCCATCTTTATCAGCCTCACATGGAGATTTCTTTCTCTTACCACATGACTTTGGATTTTCATATGTTTCATGCACTTTGTTATCGGCATCAGGTGAGTGTTGTACAAGCTTTGGAGTAGTAAAAGTTTGTTCATCAACCTCTATGATCACACTGTCTGATTGAGGTTCACAAGTGCCCTTATCTTCCTGGATGTTTCCCTCCAAGTGAGCTTGGTTTTCCTTTCATAAGACCAAAACTGCTGCTAGCTTTGAACGAAACATTTGCATATCATCCAGTCAATGTTAGAATATGCATATTTCGATCAATATAGTCCATAAGTCAACCTGTTAAGATTATCTTAAAGCATCAGACTCACTTGTGTGATGGTCATAGAAAGTTTGGTTCCTGTCCATAGCTCAGAAAACTTGAGTTCGAACAGTCCACAAGATACTCTATATCAAAAAACATAGTATGGGTGTAAACTAAATTGCGTGCAACTCATTTGTTATTGTGAAATCATGCTAGTTGTTAAATCTTACATTACTTAAAATTAAAAAAAAAAACATACCCATCAGATTGTATGGGAACATCAAAAATTTCCTCTGTTTCCCATTCATCGAGATCAAGTGATTCCCAATTATGGACTAAATCTTCAGTTGTTTGTATGGTTTGGAAGCAGGCAGAAAGACCCATGATCTGGATGAATTCAAGTGTCAGCGAATGTGTAAATATCAAATATTATCAAACTTGGTTGCATAAAACTTTTAAAAACATGTACACATCCTCACAGTTGCACGTAGGTCGCTGCGGCGGTGCGTCCAGCACAAAGAGTCAAGAACCTGTATCCTTTGTTTTGTGGTTGACCACGGCCAGGTGCCAGTGCTCACTGTTGATATTAATGGGAAGGAAAATCTGAAAATATATATGGTTATAGGTATATATATATATATATATATATATATATATATATATATATATATGTTTATTACATCTATTTTGTAAAATTCTTGAAAAATTATCTTGCAAATAGGCAGCGATGAAGGTGTCTTATGGTACCATGTTATAATCAAGAAATTTTCTTGCATGTTTAACAATGACTTTGTCCATGGGCACTTTTGGAATAGCTTCTCCTTTTGATTGTGACTAACAGCTTCTTGCCTTCTTCTTTAATCATAGTAGACAAAAAAGTGGTCTCAAAATACACCTTGCCATCTTCACGAACACCGAGTTGTTCTTGTCCTCTTATACAACTGATGTACGCATTTAGCACCTAGAGGTTAATAGATGACATATTGTTAGTTCAATATATTATGATTGACTTTATTTTACAAAATTCAAATCTAACACTTTAAACTGCAGATACTTACTACATCTGGGAGCCAAGCAGTTGGATCAGTAAGGGAAAGCATCTGGGATTGATCTATCCATTCACCATCGATGTCTACAAGTGTTTTACTTGCTTTAGATTGAACAATGAAGTCTAAAGACAATTTGTCTTTCTTAGTCAAAACGTAATCTACAATGGTCAGATCAGAAACCCAGGTCACAAGATTGGTGAGAAACATTAAAGAGCTGCACACAATTCATATCCAAGTAAAAAGAATAAAAATACCCTGGGGTAGCTCGTTGTAGTGCTTATCATCATTTGTTAGTGAAACGAAACTGGAATGAGCATCGTCACCCGAAGCCATCTGACACGTTATCTAGTCAACGTTATATAACTGCAGTAGAAGATATATGATTTAATTAACCATGTCATGGTAAATTTGATCTGATTTCACATATTAAGCTATATGCCTCTATGTGCAACTGATAATAAAGCAACGCCACATAAAAGAGTTAAGCTAGATGCCTCTATGTGTAACTGATAACCCACATCAATTGAAAAATGTCGTAGATAACAAAATAGGTCAAGTTCATGAATGAACCATCTGCAGGAATACTCCTTCCAGCTCTTTTTTTTTCTGCATCTCGTGATCATACTATATGAAAACCTAACGGCATGGTATACACGACACACTCACCTGGAACGTTTGAAGCAGGGGATCGTCTCACAGTCGTGGTCTATCCGGTGAGATGGGGTCGAGATTGTATGCAATTGTTGATGGCAACAGGTCGTAGTCGAACAATGACGTGCTGTTGGTGTAGAAGACGGCGGCACGCTGAGGGCTGGTGCAAAGTCCCCGTAGCTAGATAACTATGTGGTTGCAGAGCGTAGCGCGGTACCAAGGATCGGTAGCGAGGTGATTTAACTCCGCGTTGGGCGTTGCTAACGATGTCTCGTATGTTGCTGGTGTGCCTAGAGTTCTGGCCTGGAAGGTGAGGTTTGACTGTGGCGAATGGAGTATGTTTTGGTGTGCTTGAGTCTTGTATCAATAATGCATGCACGCAGTCACCAAAAATTAGGCGCCGCAAATTTTTCCCTATAAATACCGCATGCAATATTTCCTTAACCATGCATGCGATATTTTGGGTTCATTTCGTTGCTGTGCTTTCCTCGGTGTGCTTTCCTAAAGCATGCATGAAATATTTGTTTCCTTAAGCTATTTGCAGCTGTCGTTAAGCATTTGCAAATCGCCGCAAAGTAGACATGACAGATTTTCTTAATCATGCATGCAATTATTTTTTTTCCTTAAGCATGCACATTATTTTGGTAAGAATTTATCCCTGATGATGTGCCCGAATATGTGCATCTTCACGCCCAATTTGCCCTAATCGTTCATTATGGCAAGAAAATAATGGCATACTTATTTCCATTTTTTTTGTGGAAGGCCCACCGCACAATGCTATACGTGATCATTATGGCAAGAAAATCATTCATTATGGGAAGAAAACCGTTCATTATGGCAATGCTATTCGTGGAAGGCCCAATTTGCCCTAATCGTTCATTATGGCAAGAAAATCGTTCATTATGTCCCCTAATTTGCAGCTATACGTGATCAAAATAGGTGCTATAACCATGGGAGGATCCTGCTCATAATATTTAAAAAAAGAAAATTGATCATTTCAATTTGTTCTCTTTTATAAAGAGTTAATATTTTGTGGAAGGCCCACAGGGCAATGCGGCCGCCACATTCTGGGAGCTGTACGGGACATCGTCCACGGCCGCCACATTCAGTTTGTTTTTATTTGTGGTATAATACTAATTCAAAAGAAATTTTTATTTTGCTTCCTCCTTAAATGATAGCATTCCATATCTGGGGTGCCATTTGATATATAAACCTCACAAGTCACAAGCAGCACGGTCTCAATGGTCGAATTAGGAGCAGTGTCTTTGCAATTCACGTATGGATGCTTTCAGTAGAGGAGACTAAATTGAACAATTAAAACAGTAGCATTTCCTTTTACAACTTGTGAGAAGGACGGTGATTTTTTTCCATCTCCCTAACTTTATTGGTACTACATTGGGATTTGTAGGCTACTATTTGGACACTTTATCTTGCATGTATAAAATGCCTCTACGGTATGTTGTTGTTGATCAGTTCGGCAATGTTCCTGTTCTCAGCTGCACGCTGATGGATGGTTGCTCTGACTGCATCGTGCCGATTTGGGTCCTCTCTTATTTCTGTCCTGATATCTGCATATAAAACTTTGCATTAGCTAAATACATCTATAAATGAAAAGGAATGAAGTGTTGTATTCTATATATGAGGCCGGTTTATCTTACTATGAAGGGGTGCTAATAAAGGGAAACCACGAGGCTCAATAAAAGTGAAAAATGAATCTGTTGTCTGCACCAAACATCATGTATTTGCACGATGTAGTTGCAAAACACAAATAAGTGAATGCTAGATAGAAAAGAAGATAATTTGCAACATGTAAAATTCTTACTTTCGAGCAGATCAACCTCCAACCTGGTTGCAAGGAGGAAGCTGTTATCAACCCCAGCTGATAAGAGCATATTTTGGTCTACAGCATCACTGTTCATCCACAGTCTCATGAAAGCAATGCCGCTATAAAATAAAAAAGGTGTGTGTAAATAATTAAATGAAAATAAACTAATAGTGCATTAGAGTACCATGTATAGCTAGACCTGTCATCAATAAGAGCAATCTCCCAGATGGGAATAGGGGAGAGTGTGATGTGGTCAACATGTCCTATGTCGGCAACTACAGCCAGCACGTCTACTAATGAACCGTTAACCTTCCCCATAGTCGCCTGTATCTGCACGAGGCCGCACTGTAATGAACGAGGTATTGGTGGTTGCTGCATCGTGATCCTCGCAATACTTTGAGAGTGAGTTGTATGGACGAAGTTTAAATGGTGATGCGTTAATGGTTGGAATGGCGTGGTATATATAGCAAAGGTGGTAGGTTAAAAATATTTGATTTGGCAGTTTCACGTCTACACATTCCATGCGTGTGGAGGTAGTAATCAAGGGAAAGATGTATCACGCATCAATTAATTACGAAGGGGAAGGGTTAGCATTCCAAAACACGGGTTTAATATAATTGCATTCCATATCACAAAATTCTTGGTACTGATGGTCGAGTAGTCAGAATAGTATGTCCATAAAATAAATTATTAAAATAGCTTTTATTATATTGTGTTTTCTAAAATAAGTGTATGATACAACGCCTTCTATATATATTGTTTCTGATATAACTATACTATATTTAGAAATGTCTGAGATCCTTTAGAATATATCAGGAATTAGTGTCATATGATAAATGGAAAAATATAGTAAAATTTGGATTATAAATAAGTAGTGTTGAATAAGTATATTACTTTTAGAATATTCTATATACATGGCAATACTATATGATTATTATCGATTATGGAAAATAGCTCCAGTTACATAGATTCATCGGAGGTTCTTCTTTTACGCAAGAGAGAAATGTATCTATTGTTGGATGAGCGACAGTGGTTCTGTTACTCGAAATCCATAGGATTAAATAATGATAAGATATCTATATTTTATTGATTATTTTCTCAAATAAAAGTAAATTATGATGTAAGCAACTTTGGTAGGTTTCAAGAAAAAAATCTTGCGAGATTGAATAACTTACTTTTGGATATTACATAATATATATTGTGATATGGAAATGTGAGACAAAATAAAGGAGGAGTTTTAAATGTGAGACAAGATAAAGGAAGCAAACTCGGCAAGACAAATAAGAAAACACCAAAAAAGAAACATGGCAACATGCTCAAGGAGAACCATGTATCTTAAAAAAAAAATTACTACACATAATAATATTAAATAACTATGCAAAGTAAAAAAGCATTTTTACTTGGGCAACATTAAAAATAAAGACTCAGAATGCATAACATAGGGATTAACAAGTCTCACTGTATTATTACATCCACTTATGATCACACATTGCAAAAAAGAAATTCAATCGCATCGGTTCATCACATCATATTATTCTATTTTGAATGCCATTAGAGTATATCTAGGTCCTTTTCATATCGTTGCTATACGCATCAGCCACTATGAAGGTAAAGTTCTATATGACGTTCAAAACACGAGACAAATATCCATGAGCATGTCCACGTGCCTGACGACAGAATGGGAGTAGCAGCTCTCGTAACCTGTATAGGACACTAAAATTATATTATAATAAGATCTAATAATTGAAGAAAATAAACTATAATTTTGTGTGAACCTGTAGTTGCTATACCTTGTAACTCAGTAGCTTGTATGCATTGTGGTCTGAATATTAAGTGGCTATATGAAGTTGTGGACAATACATCTACAATTCACGAAATAAAATTAAGGTCCATATCATAAATCATAAAATAATGTACATATATATTCAAAATATCCTGAATACCTCTGTACCAATCAACTTTGACATGGACTGCAACAATCGTGTGGAACTCAGAAGCTGCCTCTTGTAATCCCACAAGGTGCCGGGTAAGGTTTGATCCTTTGACGTGTATGACGAGCATCTGTTCATGGGGGTTCATTATTATAACGTACCTGCTTGGGCGATGTCGGAAGTTTAGTCCATTTTGTCTATTATACACATAGACAACCATGCCTGTAACATCTGAAAATGTGTGATAATTGGATGAGTTAGTTCAATAACAAATACAAACAGGATGATTAAATAATAACGCTTGACAAAGACTGGCAACTGTACCTATGAACGTGTTATGTGGCATCAAAACCATATTATCAAATTCTAAAAATACACGTGGACACATTGTGACATGTACAGTCGTTTCTGTAGCTCGTACCACAGTGTCAGTAGACATCAGAACGTAGTACTCACTTCTTAAGGACCATACTGGTGACCAATGTACATCGTATGTCGTGGACCTAAATGACACTCCTTTGAAATGATATATGTTTCTTTCAACAAGCGTGTGATTCAGAGTAATACACTGATCTCCAAAGGCCACTGCCTCCATTCTGGTACCCTGTGAAAGATTATACGGAATCGAACTTGACCATGCAACTTTATATTGTCATTTTGATAACAAATAAATGGGCAAACCAACCAACATACCTCTTGATCTAATAATATGACTCGTAGGTATGAATTTCCATCAAACACTCGGATTCCACCTCTCCAAAAAACCATAGCCGTCACGTCCGACAAACCATTAGTGTTTACAAAGGAAATACAATTGAAGTGAACACTCCTGCGCCAATGAACCACAAAAGTGAAATTCAGACAGTTAAATCATATAAAGCACACAAAGATTGAATCAAATACCTGCCTGTCTAGAAGACTGTATGATTCAGTGATATTATACTTTAACAAGTCATGATTATCTATAGTCGACCTAGCATGGAAAAGAAAAAGAAAATGAATATTGTAATCAAATATTAAGCGTGATCACATATGTGCCAAATAACGCTTACGGATCTGAGGTTGCACGGTTGTCGTGCAACGGTTCTGAGGTTTTGCGGCAAATGACATAGAATCATCTACGGTAGCACGGTTGTCGAGCATCAGATCTGACGTGTCATGAACTACATGGTCGTGGAATTTTTCATGAACAACTGCTCTGTCAGGCCACATACATTGGTTGCCTGGTCTGTGGACGCACCCAATGTTTGTAGCACCATCGATGATGCATAGTGAATCTCGCAGCGCTCGTGCGAAGTTCATGGTCTTTCTGATTTGGTAGCGTCGTCTTGAAGCGGCTGGCGACCCTCAAGAAGTGGGAGGGACCTTGCGCTTGGTGATCTAGGGGACAAAAACAATAGGTAAAAATGGATTTGTTTTATTTTGGTGACATACGAGATTGTGGTGGACTAATATACTTGGCAAGAATGTAATAAACAGTAATTCTCAGTGGAAACGGGACAATGAAATAATATTAAGAGGAAACTGATGAATCAAAAAATATCTGTTAGAAGAATGACGACATGATTGAAGATACAAGTTGATAAAGTTTTTAATCAAATTAAAATGGAACAAGGTTGTTTATTTCATCACCTGATCTAAGTAGCAAAGTAAAGCTTCTGGGTAAATGGAGGACGAAGATGCAATTGCTTGATGTCGAAATGTCCAAACTTTTAGAGAGATGAACGAGTAGAATGATCTGAATATCAAAATGCTCGATTTTATAGGTAGAGATAAGTGGACCTAAGAGATCACCGTGCCTATGTATAAGGCATCAAAGCAGGGCAAGAGGAGATCCGGGTCACACCCTTGGTAAGTAGATATGACAAATATCGTGTCTCTATAATTTGGTTTATTATATTGATATGGAAAGTACCTTCAAGAAATACGGAAAATATGTTATTTTTAGCAACTTTTTACAGAGCATTGATTGCGTAATTTTAATTCTGTCACATCTTTATATTTTCAAACTTTTCAACCCCAAGGATTCGTTTGATGTGTGAGGAAATCATGAATTACGGATTTAAAAACTATATAGAGTATATAGTTCCACCAAAAGGCCATATAGTGATTTTTCACTCCGTGCATAGCAAGAATTTTGTCATGCTAGTTGGTTACCTAATTTATCAGTCCCGGGCTGCTATATTTGTATTTTATCTGTTGTGGTTAGTTCTTGCGGTGGCTTCATGTTTCACGAGCCCGAGTACGTTGCTTCTGTAATTATAAACCATTCCTTAGTTGCATGAAATGGTGTCGTCAAGGTAATATAATGTTAAACTTTTATTTTAAAGTGAAGGGTGCCGACGTGCGTGTGAATAAAGGAGACAAAATTATAATCTAATTTCATTTCTGACAAGAGACAATCTATAGTCTTAAACGTGTGTATAGACAGATATATTTTATAGTTATATTATTTATACATCATCCAAATGCCACAGAATTGATAAGCATTATATTTTATTACTTATTTTATTTTATTCGGTAACAGCTAATAACATCAATCTATGTCGTCAAGGCTGCGGGTTCCATCTTCCACCACACGACCATAGATAGCAGGATAGTCTTCTATCTTAGAATACCTCGCTACGACCCTTGATTCTAACATGTTCATATCACGCGTGTCGATGTCGAGGTCTATAGTTTGAGGTACCGAGAACTCTGTTTCGAGGACACTGAAATACGTAAGAAAAAAAAAGATTAGTTAACTCTGGCACTAATATATTTATATATCTATATAAAGTTACACCAAGTAACATCACTTACTTGATGATACGAAGTAGAAGCATGTGAAGGATAAATCTACGACGCATGTTCTTACCACGTACTGGAGCGGGAAAAGGAGGAGGTAAGATCATTGTTGAAAGCTAATATCTTCTTCTTTCACTGGGAAAATAAAGGGGGAGTGTGAGGTAGGTGAGCACCACGACGTGGGGAGCACTCCATCATATATACACAAGAAATGCATTATGAAATAGGAAAAATTTTAACATGCCATAATCATCCTTATATATTTGGATGCAATATTTTTATAAATAGAACGTAATCAAGCTTATGAAAACATGCCATAATAAACAAGATATCAACTAATCTTCCTTGATAGTCCAACAAACCAATACATGGAATAACCAAATAAAAGCCTGAAATGCAAAAAAAAAAAACGTAGACCTACCATATAAATTGAATAATATCCTGTTACCAGTGTTCACTCTAAATAAAATTTGTTTCTACTCGTCCCAAAATCTCCCATATTTTTAGGAATACGATTTCTCTAATACCTACTAAAAAGTGAGTTAAAAAGGCGCACAAGGTTCATTTTTAATGTATTCCATATGATTAGATATATATTACTTGAATTTTTGTTATGAGCATCGTAGATTCGAAAATATGATGTATATAGGTTATATAAATTTCTCAGAAATAGAAGACAAACACATGGTCATAGATACCTTTTCTGGGACACGAGCATCACCAATTTTATTCAAAATAATGCAATCTTGTGCGCACTGAGAGTTAAATTAGTCAATAATTTGATTTACAAGACCACTATTGTCGGATAAGCAATAGTGTTCATGTTGCAGGATTAGACATAGTGAAGTTGGATGAAACACAATGTCGATGACAATACTTATTCACTTGTAGAAAACTCAATTTGTTTGATATTTGAATATCATTACAGTGATAGTAAACCTACAATCTATGGATTGACAATCATGAAGAAAAATGAAAAACATAGAAACATAAGAGTGACATAATATAGAAACTGAAACTCGTATGAATGATATCATCGTGCTAGCTAGTCCTCGTCATTGACCTCCGCTTCAGCCCACCTTATGATGTTTCTTTCCCCTCGCCTGACTCAAGCATCTTGATCTCATCCATACAATCTTGAATTGATCGTTTAACTTGATCACGAAGATATGAAGGTTCATAAAGTTCGTGCCTTATCATTGAAAAAAAAAAGATACAAGATCATTCTATTTTTACTACTCGTTGCAAAACAAGTTCACCAAACACAGAGTTTGTAGATTTTATATGTACCTTGTAGTGATGTGAACAACGGGGCAGATGCCGCAGACACAAATGTAATTGAGGACAAAAATGCAGCTTCCAAACATTCTACGACAGTATTGAGTATCAAGATTTAGGCATAAAAAGAAAATATGGAACATATCCGTCTAAAAAAATTGGGCGTGTAAGGGCGGCATGGTTTCTTACGTTTTTTACGATCGACAATCACTTTGGTCGCCACCAAGAAATCATTGTTGACGTCTGCTTCTGTCAACATCTCACCATGATTTTCCCTTCCAGCTTGGTAGTAAACTCGGAGAAATGCAATTCTCCTGTTACATTAGAAGACTAAAATAAGAAACGGTGATGATTAACATTACGAAGTAGTGATAAGACACATGTTGATATCCTTAAACATCGTCTTATATCAGGGAAAGAGGTACCTGCTGTGGTCAATCAGCGCTAGCTCCCTAAATGGTTTAGGAAACAGGATAACTTCTTCTATGTGCGAGACATCAGCTATCACGGCAACAATGTCAACTAATGAAGCATGAGGACGGAGCATAGCATCCTCTAGTGACACAGGCGCTGCTGAGGTTATCATACCGATATCCATGGTGCTTAGTAGAGTTGTATGATGTCGTATCAGCTATGTGATGACCAGTTAGGACTGAAAAATTTCAATTTATAAGGAGTGCTAATGTAGAAATCGCTGGAGAATCAAACATTTGGGGCCAAGATTATGGTCCAAAGAATAGAATGCCAAAAATATGGATGCTACATTTAATGCCACACTGAGTTATAGAATATTTTAGAAAGTGTGTGGAAATCACATAATTTATTTCCATAATAGTCATTGCAAAAATATATGTCCATGGCATATTATGGTAACCTCAATATATCACGCTAGGGTGAGGGGGGATTCACGCTAATATATGGAAGTTAAGAGTAATGCCTTTGAGCAACCCGAAATAAATTTAAAATGTCTATTTTCTTGCCGAGATTTAGGTGGCAAAGTAATAAATTATGGAAATTCAACTAAGGATGGAAATTAGAAAGGTCATTTTCTCGTTTTAGAGTAGGCAAACACCAGCAACACATCTTATAAATGTCTGAAGCGGCTTGGGAGCCCAATATAGAGTTACTAATGGAGAAGCATAGTAAGAATAGCACAAAGCAAAAACAACAAGTTACACTATTTCCAACTAACCAACTAAGCTACTAGGTCGGAAGAATATTGGAACTTGCTTGGGGCTGCCAACCACAGGATAGAAGATTCGTCGGCACTCGAAATGCATGCCTAGAATCTTGGGAATGTAGAAAACCGCTATAGAGTTCTCGTCAACATCGGTGACATATATACCTCCTGGTCTGATGCTTGAGCCCTTTAGTGGGACATCATAAAAAAAGGGGTAGCCGAAAAAGAGCCCGATGTCCACCCAGCTCAGGCATTATTTTCCAAGTGTTGGTCAAATGATCGAGCTTGTACATGATAAACCCCACGAGTGGACTGAACCGTACTTGTTCATTAACAGCAACTCTTTCAGGATGCCTGTAAGTTTGTCTTCCAAACACGCGTGCCATGCATATGGTGCCTTCAGGAGAAGGTGCAAGATACAAGCCTGACCTGTACCAGTATGGAATATCATCCATTTGAGGTCCCGGAATAAATCTAGGACCATTGCATGGCCCCATACCAATCCGCCAGCTAATCAAGTCACCTTCCATGGTGACTGCTACCAGATTGTCTTCCATTAAGATTGCATCAAAAAAACGAAGGGAGCTGGTTGATCCCTCCATACTTGTCAGAATGAACCATGTAGCATCACCAGCCTTTGTGTAAGCAATTACACCGTTTGAGAGAATAATAGCAACAATGTATCCATTCGAATGACTTGGAGTACGGCATAGAATGACCCTATTCAAACACCACTGGTTAAAAATTTGACCTGACAAAAGCTTGTCGACAACACTGATGCTTGTGCCAGCAATCAAAGATAGAGAAGGCAGATATCGTCTATCATCATTAACGGGGTTAAAAATCTCCAGTTGAAACTGCTGATCACATATGACAAGCCAGTCATCCTTTCCACCTAACCAAGCACGTCCCCGCAATCGGTTTGAATGCATCTCAAAACCGACATTGCCCTCAAACCATGAGCCTGACACCCCAAGATCAGATACTGCACATGGATCATCGACCCGATGCATACCAAAAGTACCAGCCCCTAGATCAAGTTCCTCATGCCAGGATCCACCAGAATACGCCGAGGTGATCAGCATTGGTCTGCAGGTGCGACTTTGTGAGCTACATCGCATGCGTAGCGGGCAGTGGGACAGATACTCATGACCCGAAATATGTCAATACCGTCAAGTAGCTTAACAATGTGCCACCATATGTCGATGGATAAGTCTAGGATTTTGTTTCCCCTGTCATGGATCAAAATGTATTATTGAGAATTACAGGTTCTTGTGATCCAATCAGTAAAAGTTTTCAGAAAAAAACAAATCATTCCAATCAATTAACACTGGTTAGGCAGAAACCAGGTTACATCAATAAAGTAGATAGATTCAGTAATACATTTGATCCACCATTTAGAACCGTATCGGATGGGCATTACACTATTAATAAAACTGATTATTTGAGACATGAATGATCATAAGAGTAAAACCAACCCACATTTGATTTATAACACATAACAAAATGAGGAAACTTCTCAAGGAAGCATTTAATATAATGCTACCATATTACATTGCTCAAACATCATCCTCTTCATATTCATATTTAAGGGTTCAATGCATCAGCGAGCTAGTCAAACTTTTCTTGTGCTATTAGATAATAATTTAATAGTACACAATGATGCATCAATTGTGTTGATAGATATGACATCTATATAATAAATTATTCTGTTACATTATATTGATTGCAGAAGTTATAAACATGACTTCCCTCATAATTTGAGCAAATTAATACCAAGCTCAAAGTTCTCAAAATAAATCTAGACTTGGGCAAAGCTACGTGCAAAAAAAAATTGCAAGTGATAGGTATATTAAAACGTGAGCAGGAAACAGATGACAAGAACTGGATTTCTTTTTCATAGCTATCAGGCATAGTGTTTCTAATGAGCACGTGTAACAAAGAATAAAGGAACAGATAATTGATTGTCACATTTGTAGTATATGAAATTTAAGAGTGCGATAGTAGCATGTGCAAAATCCCATATGACGATTCATGAAGAGGATATCATAAAAAAAACGAAACAACTCACACTCTTAACCGCTTGTTGGATGCGTCGCCGCCCTGACTTGCACTGGATGATACCGATGCCCGCATCCTTTCCCTAGAAGGCGCTCTGCCGCAGCCACCTCTGCTGACGACCTCCATCCCCGCCCCCTCATCTCCCCTCGCCATGGACCTTCAATGAAGCATTTGGATGATGTAGATAGTAAAGGGATAAAATACCCTTGCATTATACCCGACATATGCTCACCGATTGCAGCGTCCGATCGCAATAGCGTGATGGCGCCCGCTCTCACCTTGGCCGGATATCGACGGAGGAACCACGACACCGTCGGGACTGAGATTTGTGAACAGTGACGAGGGGAAGGTGGGAGATAGAAGGCGAAGCGTCCAACGATGGGAGGGGTTAACGAGGAACAGAGTCATGGGTGTTGATCGGGCCCTCCTTGCCATCCAGATATAAAGCGACTGCATACATGGGCCCATAAGGCCGTTTCTCGCATGGATCATATCTGGCCCAAAACTGCCCTTCTCCTGGACCTGCATGCACATGTCACGGCGATACTAAAGTTGCGTGGTAGCTGAATTTTTATTTATGGCATTAACGAATTGGCTAATCAAAAAAATATGTATTTGCCGGTAATGTTAACGCCTGTTTAAATCACTGAAGTCGTATGCGGCATGTTAGATGTCTATATAGGGAAACATCACAACACAAGGACACAATAATAACTAAATTTCTATAATACTCAGAAAATGGTATATGGGCTGTATTTCCCGTAATTGATTTCATCATTGGGGGTTTTAAAAAACAAGTAAAATGTCAACCTTACTCAAAAAATTAATTACCTCCCTTTATTTGATAATGCTAGTAATCCACCTTACCATCCATATTCCCAAAAACGTAAAAGGAAGAATTATACACTGCTTTGTTGCCCGGTTATACAGGGAAACAAAGCTAAGGATGGAAAAAAAAATTAAGGATCTCAAATAAAGTATAATGCCTTTCTCGGCGCATCAGCATAGGGTCTTCATCTTGGCTCGTAATGGGCCGTGGGCTGGGGTGGTACTTCTTGTTGTTTCGATTTTTTTTTATGCTTGATGTCCGAGACATGCAATGCAAAAATATAAAGAGAGATAAGTGCCGGCCAAGGTTGCAACACCAGCTACACCTACTAACTAAACGTATCAATTATAATAAGTATATTTATATTAGAGTAGTTATATAAACATAAAAGATATGTCCAGTAAATATACGCAAGTACATATGAAGCTGTTAATTGGACGTGTACCATAGTTCGTGAAAGCACCAAAAAGTTTTAATATGTCACTGATGTATAAATGAATAATAATATGCAATGAATGACACATTTTGCAATAACCGATCAAGATGTCCTAATTCTCTAGTACATCCATGTAGACAATATTTTTGGTGCTTTTCACTTCAGGATCTATCTCCTTGTTAGACACAGCAAGCACCCAAGTTGTTTGTCAAGACATGCCCCTCGATAGAGCAACATAAAGTTGACCATGGGCAAATACAGGCTCCGGCAAATAAATACCGACATGAGGAACCGTTTGTCCTTGCGCCTTGTTAATGGTCATGGCAAAGCTTAATCGAACAGGAAATTGCTTTCTCTTAAACTTGAAAGGAAGAGCAAGATCTTTAGAGGGTGACATTGGAATCCTAGGAATAAATACCCTCTCCCCCGCATGAGTTCCGTTCACCATCTCAGCATCAATGACATGATCATCATACGCTCGAACAATTAGACATGTACCATTGCACATACCGCTTGATGGGTCTAGATTCTACAACAGAATCAGAGGACAATTTATTTTAATCTTGAGCTCGTGTGGAGGCAAACCATTTGGGGTGATGGAGTTGAGAAAATCCCGAGGATAATTATTCTTTGAATCATCCTCTACTGCATCAAAACTATAGAAGACTTTTTCTTCACCGGGAAACCTGGCAATCATACGTGCATTTATTTCATCAACATAATCATTTCTCATGCATAGAATACCCCTCTTGCTCATATAATCAGTGCAACTCGCCTTGTTTGATAGATCCAGGAAGATACGATCTATAAGTTCATTTATAGAATTTTCATCTTTATACTTGATGTTAATTTCCGGTGGAAGAGCAACATAATCACGGGCAATAGGCTGTTCTGTTCCATTGCCAATCCTAAGAAGATACTCTGCAAACTACGGATCAGATTGTACCCTCATGTTCTGAGTCAAAACTATCTTCCTTATATTTTGCCATAGATGTGACCTTAACAAAGTTGTGTCCGTGATTTGTGCTCTAGTTCTTCGAGCCACAACGGGTAGAACTTGTCTAAAATCACCCCCAAAGACAATAACCTTTCCACCAAATGGAAGGTCGCAGTCCATAATATCTTGCAATGATCGGTCAAGTGTCTCAAGAGTTTGCCTCTTAGTCATTGCTACCTCATCCCAAATTATGAGCGAAGCCGCACGAAGGAGAACAGCGGTATCATCCAATTGTGTAAAGTTGCAAATACTACTATTAGTGATTTTGATGGGTATCTTAAAAACAGAATGTCCTGTGTGACCACCAGGGATAATAGACGCGGTAATACCTGAGGTTGTAGTAGCAATAGCAATATTGCCTTCTGAACGGACTGTTGCAATTAATGCCTTGTAAAGAAAGGTTTTGTCGGTACCTCCGTGTCCATCTATGAAGAAAACTTGTCCCTTCTTGTGTACATAGTCCATAATCAAATCATATCTGGCTCTTTGTTCGAGATTAAGCTTTTCAACACTATACAGGTCCTCATCACTAACACCCAAATCATACTGCTCATTAATCTCCCGGTTAAAATCTCCAAATGAAATGTCTGCATATAAAATCAAACCGCTTCAGTATCAAAGCCATATTATGTGCAATATAGTTTAAAAACAAGGTTGACATGTCATGAGTACAGACTCAGCATGGCATAAAAAACTCTACTAAATAGGTTAAGAAAAACATTGTGTGGTATAATCATATGAATAGAATAAGCTACTTCATATTGAGTCATAGTACATAAGCCTGATTATGTCAAATACTAAAATAAACATGTATTTGATAATAAACCGTGGTGCATCAAAACCCCACTGAACACATCGTGCAAAAAATATTGTAGCAAAAAATATTTGTGGAAAGAAGTTTCTTCACAAATCCACATAATAATCATAAAAATTTGCATGAGAATTTTTAACAAGATATAATTCTGCACTAACCTTGTTTGTCGATGGGAGGCAGTCCAAAAACACGCATGTCCTTTCCCATCGCAGTGACTATGGAGTCTATATGTCTAAGCACAAGTTGTTCAACCACCTTAGGATTTTTATTTTTCCATGCAAAATTTTCAGACATGGCAATATAATGCTTATCCCACAACTCACGAATATTTGTTGCTTCACAAAACACCATGATTATCGCAAACAACCTTCTTAGAGAATGTGGCCTTTGCTATCTGGATGCCTCTTCCAAACACTCATCAAGTGACTTATCTGTGTCAACAACACCGACCACCTCACAGGCTTCTCTAAATGTTTTGCATCTGACATCACGGATAGTCCTGAGATGAGTGAATGAAGTGGCACCCCTAACGTGATTCAATAATACACGCAAGTAATACCTCTCACCCTAAGATGGGTTGGCGTAAACCATGCGTCCAACCTGCTTCCGCCCATTCTTCCTTTTCACCCACATCTTATCAGTCCTATCCCATCTATATGATTCTGGCATTTGAACATACAACAGTCGTCTTGCATCCGGATCAAATGAGTTCATCCTGAAGTACTCTGTCAACATTGATTTTTGTGATTTCTCACGATTAATGACATCATCTAAATTATCACTTGCCTTAAACGCAACCATATGCATGCCAGCGAGGTGGACAGTGAGTTGTAAGACGGACGGTGAAACCTGGAAATAACATATGAAGATTGTTGATAAGGCTCGAATCTTTAACTCGATTTATGATCAAAAGTACGCTTTATTGATACATTTCACTTGACTAGAACAACAGGTCTTGATATAAAATATTATCCAATTTGCCAAGAATCACGTTATAAAGTCAAAAAAACACTTATCAAAACAGATTACCTGATACAAAGGAAATGCATACATCCTGTATGCAGATTCTGATGGGGTTATAACCCTAGCATCTCGATACTGTTTTATCTCATTGATATCCTTCTCTTCTGTATCTGAGGCTTTGTCTTTTCCTGCGTCAATACATTTATCTGATGTGTTGTCTTTATTTGTCTGCTCGAGAGCATAAGAACCTCCATCAGGCCTTTTATATATGTACTTGTACAAGTATTTCACAGCTTTAATTCTAGAACAAATCTCAACATTGATATGACAATTGTGTAACATCAACAATGCGGGGTTGTAAGGAACAACCACTGATTATTTAAATTTGATCCTCTAGCCCTTACGACCTGACCATCATCCCTTCTCCTATATATAGGATAAGAATCTTTACCCTTCTGTGTTGCATCACAAAATTTACGGGGATATCAAAACCGGCACTTGCCATCAATCATGCACTGACAATTCCGATTTAGATTTCTACATGGTCCATGCATCATGTGCTTGCAAATAAGGTCATGCATCACTTTATACTTTTCCTTGTCGGGAATCTCGGCAGATATGTACTTGTCATAATCGTCTGGGGATTTAAGCTTATATTTATCTGTCATAACCAACAAGAAATGCTCATGAGGAAGTCCTCTCTTCTAGAACTCAGTGACATGTGCATAAGCTGCCACCTCCCCAAAGTGTTTCTTCTTTATCAATCTATGATGCAGATCACAAAGCTTTGCCCTATAAACTCTGGCAACAAGTTATGGGCGATCTTGATGTGTCTGTCCCGGTAACAGCTCCCCCAATATCTCTGGCCAGTAAGCATTGCAGGTCATGGTGACAAAATAATCGGGCTTACCATAATGTTGCACCAATGTCATAGCATCAAGGAACCTTGACTGAACATCACGGTCACCGCCCAGAAAGCTTCTTGGGAGTACTATTCTTTTACCAGCCTTAGCCGCACGAATTTCTCCGGCTGCAAGTGTATTGACAATTTCCTGGTTTAAGAGTTGTTTAAAAAAAGAAATTAGATAGTAATCGTCAAAAATATTGAATTATCAAAGACTATAGCACGTGTATGTGTAATATGAATATAAAGATGATTATTAGCGATGAGTCGCAATACACACCTGATACAGGTCGGCTCGTATTAATTTTTGATGATCTAGAAGTGAGTACCAATCCAAGCGCATTGACTCGACCTTGACATAGCTGTCCATGAGAAACTGCTGAAGAAGCCTTCCACCATAGAATAGGACATTAAATTCGTCTGGTCTAATTTGTAGCTTATAACAGTAGTACTCCTGAGCTGCAACATATTTTCTTGATCCTCCTATGCAAGATTTTAATCTCAGTGCGCTGATGGAAATGATTATGTTCTCATAAATATCAGATGGAGTGCAAGAATATTTATTACCTTCCTCGCCTTCTAGGTTTACTTCGTCCCCATCTTCGGTCTCTTGGTTACCAACACCGTCAGCTTTACATCAAAAGTTAATATTAAAACAATATGAAATACTGATAAATAAAAAAAATACAGCAATCAAACTTTAACTTTTACTTTTACATACCATAATTATCAAAATCATCTACCACATCATTGGTGGCATTAAGGCCAATGTCGCCTGCATGGCACAATAAACAATTTCATATTTATATTTGGGTTATATATTGTGTAAATATCATGAATCATAAAGTGTGCAAGAAATTGATAACTAACCTGTAACACTATCAATGACCAAAGGTTCAAGACCGGCTTCAACAATACCATCATAAAGAATCTTCTTATTCCAACCCGCCTCTCCATTGGGGAAGAACAAAGGGTAAGATAGAGGATTATAACACCCCGAGAATGCTTTTATATATTGTGGACAATCCAACAGTCCACAAACCATAACACTCGCCTGAAACATCTTCCTTGGATCACTACCATTCTCCCAAATAGCAGCGACTTGGGACACGGCAGGTGCATTATACCTCCTTTGATCAACATTTATATCAGTGTTCAGTTCGATCCTATATTCATCAAGGTTAGGAACAGATCCCAAACTCCTGAATACTCGAACATAAGGATTATTGTCCAAAATATCAAGTATTTTTCCAATTATATTCCGGTCCAGATGCGGAGAACGTTTAAATCTATGCTCCCTAGTCTCGTCGGTATCATAGAAATAAAGCTGCATATGCTTAGGTCCATGGTCACCTGGCACCAACTGATCAAAACGATGATACACACTACCATGTACTCTGAAAGTATAAACGCTAGAACCAGCCATGGTGCTATATCGGCGATCCAATTTACAGCCCAAGCTTGTGAATGAAAAGTGTGAATTGAAGTACCGGATATTTTTTTTGGAAATAAATTGCATCTGCATCGTCCTGGCTTGTGAACAAACGCCACAGCTCATCGGGCACACCAGGGATGTGAATTTTGATCCTATCCTGCCTGCAACACAAAGATTTTCCTTCACCAGGGAAGCGCTTGGCACCACAGAATGCACAAGGCTTCACTTTACGCAGGACATAATGTTGTTTTGGCAAATTGCGGTAAACAAAGTCATAAGGATCATGTTTGCTGGAATCCGGCCTATATTCTCTATATGAAACATATCGTACTTCTGCAATACAAAATAAAATATTAACGGATCACATAACACTTCTTCATCTGACGGCACTTGAGACAAATGATGGGTAGGGTTCAAATGATCCAATTCTTCCTCTGGGGAATAATCAAGAGTTCCTTGTTAAGATATGCACTAATGAACTTTCTTTTTGTCACTGTTTTTTACCATGTCCATCCAGGTTAAGTACACACCTTCATTTATTTGGGTCGCATCGGGTTCCCAAATCCCAGAATCAAATCTTCCACCTTTCTGTTGAGGATCTGCAGAATTAGGTTGTGTCCCTAACAAAACAAAAATAAATGATGGTATGAAAAAGCATGGAAATAGCAAGTCTACAACTACAAGACATACACAACGTGAACATAAATCAAATAAACCACCTTTGCTTAACCGAGTTCCAGTTGCGGCTTGTGGAGGATTTGTATATACTGTTCCATCACAATCAATTATTCAGGACGTCGTAAAGGAAACCGGGTTATTGTACAATAGTTTAAAAAACCAATACCTAATACAAGCCTCAAAATAAATATGCAGTTATACCTTTTGTGTGCTGTATATTTATGCACTGAAGTTCTGAACGATAACTTTTTTGATACACTCACTTTTTTTCAAGCAAAGCATCCTTTTCATGAACTAGCATAACTGCATACATATTCCTTAGTTTTGCCAACTTGGTCGCAGATGCAAACTCTACATGATAATTTAAATAATTCAAAATTAAAATTTATGCTAACAATGATTTTCAATAAAAAAAAAGAATTGATATTGTCAGCTGAGTTTAACACCGTCACTATCCCTTTCAACTGGCGTCCACTTAGCCTCATTTTCTAGTTGTGTTTCTGTTATTCATGGCCAAATGAAAATCTCTCAATTCTAACACTAAAAAAGGCACATCTTACTATTGTTATAATAAAATTTCAAAAACTGACCTTCGCTCGGAGTAGAGATATTTTGTTGTGCCTTTTTTCTCTTCTGATATTCTCGCTGATACTTGCGCCTGCGGGCAAGCGCGTCATCTAACTGGGTAAGACAACCATTTGCAATATCTCCTTGCAAAGCAGGTCGACCACGAGCATCGAGTACATTCCCTCGGCGTTGCCAACTATCATCATGAATTTCAAAAGCACCACGACTAAAAACGCAACCGTGATCCTCTAATGTAACGACACTCAACAGCAATTGTTGTGTGAGACCTGTAAGAAACATAAATAACTTATTTGTTCACAACATGCCTAAAGAGAAGAGCCGCATGACTCCTGTCACTGATACCGTGATCATATTGGAACGATCCTGGTTGTTCTCCATCTACTTCTTTCTGTCGCACCGGTCCTAGATTCTCTTTACCACCTACAAATAAAGTTTATATATTACTTATTCATTCATAGAGGCACGGTTGAAAAGGATAAAGGACTCGGTGGCATGATCACCTATACTCTTAACACTTTGAAATGTGTTAGATGATCTGCGTCTTTTCATTTCTGTAATTCCCATGTTACTACCGGGAAATGAATCCTGATGGTCAGCTGGACCAAGCAGAAGAAATATGAGTCACATAGAAAGGCATAATATGAAAGTACATGATAAGTTAATTTTCTATACCTTCATTTACAACCTGTTGTGCTGTGGTCTTCTTTAGATCACGGTATTTCTTTGCCCGTAACCGATCCTGTTCGCATTTGGTTTCAGCAGCTGCTCATATACAAGTTATAAATGGCATCAAAATATACAGCTAGAGTAAACTTTGCAACAGAATTACAGCCCAAATATATTTTATTGATCAACTTACCGCCATCAACTGAATTTAAAATATCGTTGACTGCAGATTCCGGAGATATATTCTCTTCAGTGACCTATAAGTTTTGAAACGCATGACCATTTGACAAGAGGATCATTCGTACCACTATTTAACACCGGAGTGGTAGTCTTCTTTAATTCACGGTACCTCTTTGCCCGTTGCCTATCCTATTCACGTCTTTTTGCAGTAGCGTCTGCAGTAGGATCAGGATTAATTTGGGTTCAACAGAGTTAATAGAAATACTCAGTATCATCAGATTAGTGCATGGCTCAATTTTGAGTGCTAAACTTACCCTCATGAACAATGTTTGAAATATCTTTCAATGCCCCTTTATTTAACCCGCTAGTAATTTCTTTACACCATTGCGACCACATGGGTGCCTATAGAATTGAGTAGATTAATCATGTGTTACCAGGGAAAAAGCTGCACCAGGGTGAGTTGATCCATTCAAGATCGACAAATCCAATTGAACATGCGTCGAACATCAGGATACGTATGTACCTTTGATAACACCGGCAATTTCCGTCCTAATTATCTATGTCAGGATAAGCTTCCATTACCTTCAATACCACCTGCGATCTGTATGTGGTTTGGACGGGATCCTTCTTCTCCAGATCGCATTCACGAAAGAGGCGAGAAAACAAAACAAGATCAAATACCGGTAAGGATAATATGATGCTTCAAGGGCCGCTTTGGATTAAGCGCTTGGCTAAAGTATGGCTATGACCATTGCATGCTCAATCCAAAAGCTAATTCTCATCCTCTCATGACTGCCTGCAAGAACCATGGTCAACATTAGGGAATGGACGTAATTTAGTAAATCGTAATAAAAAGGAAAGTGAGATAATGACGGAATGAAAAATAGATGCGCGGCAATCACGTTTGTAGGAAATGAAATATACTGCCATGTATACAAGGGCAGGTACGATTAGTTTGTGTCGAAAAAGAATGCAAAAAAAGGGAAGAAACGAACTGTGCAAAGTGTAAACAGCGTGACGCTCGTCATGCTGGTCCCACAGGACCCACTTCATCGGCTAATCAAATGGTTTAGATCAAAGGCGCGATTAAGATCAAAGGTTGATTCTAGAGGGGGTAATTTACGGCAGGGTAACTGATTATAGGAGTGATGTTTAGCCTTCATAGTAGAGATTCACGTTTTATTTGAACCAAATGCCAATGGAACTAACAAATGGCGTGAAAAAATTAACAGCTGAACAAAAATTTCGTATAATAAAGCGGAGAGAAAGAAATCATATATCACGTACTGCTCGGAGAGGAGGTGGAGGAAGTCATCGTCGATGTCGTCCATGCCCCACAAGGCCACCAGGGCCGGCCTTGAGGGCGGGCAGCTAGAGCAGCCGCTCCAGGCCTCCAGAACTAGGGGCCCCCTCCTCAACTAATGTATGTATAGCCCATGTTGGCCCAACATAAAGACACATATATGTACAAACCTGGCCTTGGCCTGTGGCACCGTACTAGGAAGTTGACGATTAAACGAAGGAGTTGAGGTGTTAGCCGCCGCAGTCCGCACGCCAGGCAACCATCGCCAGATCAGATCGCTTCGCCAGGCCTGCGCTTCGCTCTGCTGACTGCTGATCACTCATCGGCCATTGACCTACTGCTCGTATTCTCATCTCTCAGACTCAGCCTATCTATTCGTCCAGTCCAGCAACAGCAAGGCGCAAGGTGCCAAGAGGTCAGGTATGATGTGGCCCTAATTTGATGACCACTTTATAAAATGCATCAATTATTATGACATGAATTTGATTTGTTTTCTATTACGTAGCTTTTTAGTTCGGCCATGTCATCCAGACATTATGATTCCGGGAGTTCAAAAAGAATAAAGAAAAAGAGAATAGATGAGTTGATCGAATCACAAAGAGGCTCCATCAACAAATATTTTAAGAGTAATACAGCCACTACAAGTCACTCCGATCCTGATCCTGATGCCTTGGCGATTGTTGCTGTGGATGAACACATTAATTCAGAAGGTGAAGGCCATGGCCCCATGGAAGAAGATAACGTTGACATCAATGCCGATGATAACAATGTAAGTGATCATGATAATCTTGAGGAAGAACCTATTTTTACTATAGATATCTATGATCCAAGAAATTGGGACAACCGAGATAATAAAGAAAGGGACATATTGGTACACAAGGGGCCTATAAGAGAGGAAAACATCGAGTTTCCCTTGGATGAAAACTCAAGGCGTTTTTCAGCTGCGTATTACTCTAGGAAAATGAACAACGGAGAGGTGTATGATAGAAAATGGCTAGTTTATTCTAAGCATGTTAATAAAGTCTTTTGCTTTTGTTGTAAGATTTTTAAATCTAGCAAATGCAAAAGTTCATTAGGACATGATGGTTTTGGAGATTGGAGGCATATCAGTGTCAGTCTACATGAACATGAAACTAGTGCTGAGCATATTACTAACATGAACATTTGGAATGAGTTAAGAGCTAGACTGGGCAAAAATAAAACAATTGACAAGGGGGTACAACATGAAATTGCAAAGGAGAAGGAACACATTAGACAAGTTTTATTTAGAATAGTTGCCATTGTGAAATTTCTTGGTAAACGCAACTTGGCTTTTACAGGATGTAATGAGAGATTATACAATGATCAGAATGGAAACTTCTTAGGTTGTATTGAGATGGTCGCATAATTTGATGTGGTAATGCAAGGCCATTTGAGGCGTACAAAACAATGATACACATTATCATTATCTCAGTCATAAAATTCAGAATGAATTGATCACTCTTATGGCTTCTGAAATTACGGAGAAAATCCTTAAGGTTGTTAAAAAGGCCAAGTACTTCTCTATCATTCTTGATTGTACCCCTGATGTGAGTCATCAAGAACAAATGACTTTATTGATACGTTGTGTTAATATGTCTGATAGCAACATTAAGATTGAGGAGTATTTTCTGGGTTTCTTAAAAGTGGATGACACATCTGGTTTGGGGCTTTTCAAAGTACTGATTGATTCCATGAAGTCTTTTGGTCTTAATATTGATGATATTAGGGGTCAAGGTTATGACAATGGATCCAACATGAAAGGAAAAAATCAAGGGGTTCAAAGAAGGTTGCTTGATATCAATCCAAGAGCTTTATATATGCCATGTGCCTGTCATAGTCTTAATCTTACTCTTTGTGATATGGCTAATAAATCTTGTGCTAAAGCTGGTACCTTTTTTGAAATTGTGCAACGGGTGTATGTATTATTCTCTCTCTCTACTAAACGCTGGAAGGTTTTACTTGACCATGTTCCTAGTTTAACTGTGAAATCATTGTCCAATACTCGTTGGGAGAGTCGGATTAAAAGTGTTAAAGCAATTAGATATCAAGCTCCCCATATAAGATCAGCATTGAATGAGTTGCGCTATGCTACTAATACAGAACCAAAGGATAGGAGTGATGCAAAGAATTTATATGAGGTTCTTGGTAGCTTTGAGTTTATACTTGGCTTGGTTATTTGGCATGATATTTTATTTGTTGTAAATAACGTGAGCAAGAAGTTATAATCACCATCCATGTGCATTGACTCTACCTTAAAGCAAATAGATGGTATAATAAAGTATTTTGACAAATATAGAAGTGAAGGTTTTGCTTCTAGTCTCATTATTGCCAAAGGTATTGCAACTGAAATTGGTGTACAACCATCATTTACAATTAAGCGCCAATCTCACAGAAAGAAACATTTTGATGAAATTGATTACAATGAAGAGATTCTACAAGCTGAGAAGGCTTTTGAAGTTCATTACTTTTTGGTTGTGATTGATATGGCAACCACTTCATTGAGAAGTAGATTTGAAGAACTCCAACAATTTAAAGGAATATTTGGATTCTTGCTTAGCTCAACTATCTTGAAGTCATTAGATGCAACAGAACTAGATGATTGTTGCACAAAATTTGCAAATACATTCTCTTCAAATGGTTCATCTGATGTTGATGTGAAAGATCTACTCTCTGAATTAAGGGTTTTGCAATATTGTTTGCCAGAACAACCAATGACTGCGATGCAGATTTTTGAGTATGTCAGAGAAATGGATTTATATCCTAATGTTTGTATTGCTTATCGGATTTTATTTACTGTGCCTGTGACTGTGGCATCTCGAAGCTTTTCAAAATTGAAATTATTGAAGAACTATTTGAGGCTGACTATGTCTCAAGAGCGACTAAATGGATTGGGCACTTTATGCATTGAGAAGAAGTTACTCGATGAGATTGATATCAATACCATCATTGATGATTTTGCATCAAGAAGTGTTCGAAGACAATTTTAAGGTAATATGAAATTAATTAATATAGTTAGCTGTTTTTATATAAGATATGCTTGTTATTGATGTTAGAATTAGACTTATATTATACATATATATACAATTTTTATGTTAGAGAGGGGCCTCCATTTATAGTTTTGCACCGGGCCTCTGAAATCTCCGAACCGGCCCTGAAGGCCACAAGGCGTCGCATAGAATTCTCGCATGTCGACGTGGCACCACAGCATGGGATCCTCACGCGCGGCATGGACCCTGGGGCGCCGCCCTCCAGGAGTTCGGTGATGTCGAGCTTGCCGAGGATGAACGAGATCACGTCGAGCGGCAGCTCCGACCAGTCCCTCCGCGACTGGCGTGGCGGGGCTTTCTTGCGTCGGCGCCGTCTGCAGCGGCTTCCAGGTGGCCGCCAGAATGATGAGGGCATCTCAGATTCTTTGTTCATTTTTTTTCCTGAAGCGATCAGACCAAAAAAAATTTCTAATTATGATCAGATCGTTGTTATGCGTAGTTAGGACGACTGAGATCGCGCTTGTGTTAGAGCATCATCAAGAGCTTCCTAATAAATAGGTCTTAAAAATCACTTTTTGGGAACTTTCCAAAAACTATTGGGACCAAAATATTTTCCTTCCTTAAACAATTTCCCTAAAAGTGGTTCAATTCGATTTTAAACTGAGGCACGTCAGCTAGCCCATTGTTGTCTTTGCCAAAATGCCGCCGCTGCACCTCCCTTGGCTTGGCCTTGGTCTCCGCTGCAGCCTGTGCTAGTACGCCTATGACAGAATTCCGATGTAGCATTCGACGGCATTTCCACAAACATGTCCAGGCGTCCTTCAGCCTCCCAGCCTTCCCATAAAGATCAATTATCGTGTTATATGTCGCCACAAGCTTCGGCTTCCTGGGAACACCATCCAGGTCTAATGCATCACTAGCAGCAGAAAATTTGCCATCACGAATTTCAGCAAGCAAGAACTGCATCGGGCCATCCAAATCAACCACGATGCAGTCAAGATCAACGAAATCAATCGAACCTGCCGTCGCACCAATTGCTGAGGAGGGCCAGCGCGTTCACATGGTGCCGCTTGTCCTTCAGGACGTGGACGAAGGTGTTCTTTGTCTGCCGCAACGACCCGGACGTGCATGTGTTAGAGCAGCAGGATGCACTCCCGCGCCATCCTAGCCTTGGTGACCGCATCAGCGAGGGCGGCGTACGCTGGGTTGGAGGGCGGGAGCGGCATCTCGAGCAAAGCGCGGCAGAGCTTGTCCAAGCGGCGCGCGTGGGCGAGGTGACGGAGCAGGACGGAGTAGCGAAAGGGTTGGAGCCATACCCTGGGAGCGCGAGCAGGACGAAATAGTGAGAGAGATCCTGGATGCCGCGCCAGTGGCGCTATCGCGAGAGGAGCGTGGTCTGCTGGCGCGGGGACATGGCGGCGAGGGCCTCGTCGGACAGGTGGAGCTCGGAGGTGGCGGGGGTGGGGAAGGCTCGGGTGGAGAAGAAACTCCGCCGCATTCGGGTACTCGGGCCGCTGCAGCGCCTTCTTCATCTTCCAGTTCTCCATGACAAAGTCCGAGGAGGCGCACCGCCGCGACCTCTCCTCGTTGCTCGTCATCGGCATCGGTATCGTCGGTGCTCCGCTAGGCTGCGATATCGCGGAGCAACTCTGCTGCGTGGGTCTATGCTGCAGCTCGCTTGGATTGGGGAGCCCAATTCATTTCCTAGTTTTACCTACAATTATGGTTGTTTTAGTGAATTAATAAAAATAGAAAGCTGTTTAGGGGAGCTGTTGGAGAATAATTTTTTCATTAAATCCCAAAAATTTGATTTAGGGATAATTATTAGGGAGTTCTTGGAGATGCTCTAGTTGTTTCCATCGGTAGGAAACGGAGACACTTTCATGTTTAGAAAACCTGGCTTGTGGGTCATTCGGCCGGACCGTTTCTTCTCTTCATTTGTTTATGAGGATTTTTTTCACAAGGGTATGCGGATTCCTCCATCTATGTTCTACCTTCTTATTAGCAAAATGCCTGTGCATTGCTACGAGGTTTATAAAAAAATATAAATAGTTTTACTGGCCACATACTTTATTTTGACATTGGATATTAAACTTTACTTAGTTGCCTAAACAAACAATTAGAAAATAATTTGGAAAAGGCGTAAGAAATAATAAGCCACATCTAACTCTAAAATCTAATGCCCCAAAACCAACAGTCATCCTTTCTGCTCCTACGTCTAGAATCATTTTTTTTACTCGTACTTCGTATGTACTGCATCCTAGAAATAAAAATAAAATAAAATAAAATGCACCAGACGTACCAGCTTGAGGCCACTGCTGGATCTTGCCGGATATGAAGGACGTCGTAGACTGCTGGTACAACATCAGCATATACGGCATAGTTGTCTCACCCATACCCGTATTATTTCATATAATGGAAACTAATACCATATTGCATTTAGTAATCTACTCGATTATACAATGTCAACAGTTAATTGCATGTCTTTATACAAGCTTAACATTTAAACCTTCTGGTGATTATACAATGTCAACAGTTAATTGCATGTCTTTCATGAAATTAATAACACAGCTCTATAGAAGAGCAATTCTAGTTAGGAAACTACGCAAGACTTTCACCTCAGAAATTAGAATACTGCTACACAACTGAATTAAATCATGGTTGAGGGTACCAGCGTTAGTGATTGTTGGCCTAGGACGAAACTTGTTGTAAATTAATTCATATTGTTTCATATGCCCGTCATATTAAGCACGTTCAATGGAGCAAAGCAATTGCCATCAGGACCAGGAACAAGAAGATATAAATAAATTTACAACTTCATGCCAGCCCTATAGATTTATGCATCCTTATACATGCTTACATGGATGGATGTACATCCTGATACAGGTTTACATAGATCAACACAAAGGATTTGGTGAGGAGACCAGCTTAACTCGTATATCTTCTCTTGCCAAATGCAGCAGGTGTCCAATGGCTTTTATTACATAATATAGTAGTAGCAGGCGTGAAGCCCCATCGAGCACTTCCTACGTGAGTCCCTCATGGTGTATCCTTGCGAAGTCGCCGTCATCCATGGTGTCGGCCCTGCCGAGCCAATAGTCATAGGGATCGCAACGGCACAACGGCAGAATGTGGCGCCAACGTTGTGGGACTTCCTTATCACGCATCATGATCCTCTGAACATGATGTGATGAAACCGGGAATCAGCAGCCATGGTTGTCGCCAAGGCGATAATGGGGAACACAAACAAGTAGACGGTAATTCTGGCTAGTGCCAAGGCGTTAATGGGGAACAAGTAGACGATAATCCAGGGCTTTCATGGGACAGTAGCGACAGGGGGCAGAAAAACGGTGGAAGAGACACCCTCGCCATAATTAACATGTAGTAGAGATTACTCCATAATAAGAGAGGTATGGTTATGCATATCAATTTTTTCATGTCCACAATCACACGCAGCGCAAAGAGTCATGTTAGGAGTTCTGATGGAGTCTGTTGTTACTGTGAAAAAATATCTACCCAGTGTCATAAAGACTTTGAGTACGAACCCTACAAGAGACCCCTGGCAGTAATATTAAGGGTATGTTTGGTTTGACTTTTAAATGCTTTTGCTTTTAAGAAAAGCACAAAGCCAAACCAAAGAGCAAATCTCTCCAACCAGCTTATTGGAGAAACAGCTTTGATGTTAGATCATTTCTCACAACAATTTCACAGCAAGGAAAGAGGTGCTTCCACCGGCTGTGGCTTTGTCATTTTCATTAAAATTACCCATACTGCCATCGGTTATGACATACTGGATCATTTGCTTTCCCTTCGTCCCCGTTTTTTTCTCTTCTCACGAGCAATGGCTACCTCACGCTGGGCCGAGCTTCTCACCTCCTGTTGTGCCGCCGCAAGCCACGCAACGCCTAGCTGAGCTCCTCACCTCCGACACAAGGATTGGGGGCGTGCTCCACTTAGATGCACAGGCGAGACCTCCTCTCCACCGAGCGAGAGGAGAGCTTCGGAGCTCCTCACCGCCAACGTGAGGAGGATCAACGACGACAACACCCCTCATCCTCCTCTGTCGACTAGTGGAGGCAGCACTCCTCTTTCTCTTCCTGTCATGTGGAGGAGCCGGCAGGCGGGCTCGCATAGCAGCAATGGGTTCATGCGGGGCGGGCGAGCACACAAAGGGGTGTCGGGTTCATGCGGGATAGGCGGGCTTACGCAGCGGCAAGCAGACCCGCTTGGTGGCAGGGTCCTTGCGCGGGGGCAAAGATGGAGAGAAAGAGAGATCCAAGAAGGAAGAGCGAGCTAATGAGTGGGGTCCACTCATCAGTGAGAGAAAGAAATAGTTGAGTGGTTATTAATGTGGATGACATGTGGGGTCTATTTAATAGCTGTTATGAAAGTCAGAGCTAGTTAACCAAACCACTTTTGGCTTTACTTACAACTGATATCTCACAACATCTTTTTTCACAGCCATAACCCACAACAACTTTTTTTTCACAGCCATAGCCCAACCAACCACACTCTAAGCCCAATTGGATGTTTCTCTATTCCAATCACTGAGGTAGCTCATGTAGGTAAAGCAATTTCATCCATTGTCAGCTGGTTGTCACCTACATTACCGATGATGAGCTCAATACCCTGTTCAAAATTGATGACTCAAATGGATACACCATAGCCTGGGGATCAGATTTCCCCTCTGCCGGCCAGCCTTCTTCCCCTCTTCATGTGTTGGCCCGAGGTCCTGGAGCTTTTCCATGTGCAAGCTTCATGCCCATTGGAGTGTTGCCAACCAAAAGGTATGAATGTTTCGGTGATTAGATGACAAGTGTGAAATGTACTTAATGTCTACATGAGCGTTGTGCATGTAGAAAATTATCTATCAACTCAACATATGGACTCGATGATTGGTTGCCCTTGTGATTGATGTGATCTCAGAGGATTCCATGAGAAATCGTGGTGTTGGAGAGGGATCAAGCCTAAAGACAGTTAGTTCAATGTGGGTTATGATCACTTGGCTAGTGTGTAGGCTTGAATCCATAGGAAAAACTAGACTATCAAGAGGGCACAAGTCATTCTCTTAGGTCTCACTAATGTTAGAAATATTGGGACACAATGTGGTCAACATAGGATATGATGAGGGTTGTGGAGAGTGTTGACGCTAGTTAGCATACCATTTTATGCGTCAAAAGTGCCTTGTTTAGAGCTTAAATATCATTATAATAGACCACTAATGCCTAAAAATGGTAGAATATTCGTACAATTGTTGTTCTAGAGAATTATTGTAGAAACAGGTGAAAAACCAACAATTTGTAACATTTCCAGTGAACTTGGATCCAGAAGAGACAAATTATAGTAGAGAAGGCCCAGGTGCCGACTGGCACATGGGTAGTTTTTGCTGATCAAGACTGGTCCACTCCTTAGAACCCTTTAGAAGGAAGATATTTGCATATATCTTGGAGATATGCTTCGCGAAGAGATAAAAGGAAACTCCTAGATCTTAAACGTGCAATACAAGACTTTACTTTGAAGGATTAAGGTGAGAGGGCCCACATGAAAGCTACAAAAGACTTGGGAACCGACTTAGAAGACAATCAGGCCAGACACGGACTGTGCCGACCGGCACGGCCACGTGCCAATTGGCACCTCACCCTTTTCCCAAGAAACCAACTCTATCTCGAGTTAGACCCTTATAAATATTTGTAAACCCTAAACTAGGAGGTAGACATCGCCAGAGGGACAACAAAACTCGTGAGTTAGAGCCATTGAGGCTTTGCCTTGTTCTTGACATCTCTAGTTGCTAGGTTTAGCTTGACTAACCTAGCCAAGTCGATGATCGCAAGATTATAGGCTTGGAAGTTGAAGAACCACTAGTGCTTGAGGTGATCCATCATGGTAGGCCTACTAGATTGAGAAACCATGTGGATATGTACCATGGTTTGTAATATATGTGATGAGTAATTGACTTGAGCGGATTTGGTGTTTGAGTTGAAATGCGGGGATTGCATGAGTTTGTGCATGTCATGGTTTTGACTAACCGGAGTTGGTGGAGGTATTGGTGATGTTGCAAGAGTTGGGAAATGTGTCTGCTTGTCTCATGATGTGTAGGTCACTGGAGTTGACTTGGCGGTCAACGGCGAGAGGATCGGGCACAAGTAGGGGCCTTGGGGCCGGACGATCTGGATGCCAGGTGAAGACAAGGGTGATCTACACCGTACATGTGGAGAGGCAAAAAGCATGGACGGTTTAACGGTTGAGCCTCAAAATGGTGGTGGTGACAAAGACAGCGTGTTGACCAAGTCAAGACGAACGGGATGCCGGTGCAACTGACAAGGGGGCCCGATGGACAGGGACAGGGAGAGACTTGCCGGTGGTCAGGAACGCGGGACAAGGTGACACGCGTCAACATCAAGAAGTCACACTTTGAGAAGCGTGCAAGGCAGTTTCCCGATTTGGGCCTCAAAACCGGTGGCGGTGGTTGGTGGTGCACATGGCACCATCACGGAGCTTGCTTTGAGATGAAGCAAAGACGTGAAGTGTCCAATGGCATTCGGGCGATGAGGCGAAAGATGGACGGTTATGGCCCCGGTGGTAGGTGAGTGTGTTATGTAAGTCAAAGGTAGAGTGGTCATAGACTCTAGGCCTATATAAGGAGGGGGAAGACTAGTGGAAGAGGTGTCTCCCCATTAGCCTTGTGTTAGGACTTCATTCAAAAACCTTGTATCTAAGGATCTTGTAAGGATGTTTCCATGACATGAGATTTATTTTCATGCTCAAGTTTTTCATCTCTCCCTAAATCCCGAATTTCTCTTTTTCTTATTTTCGGAGCTATTTTCATGGGAATTCTTGATCTCCTTTTTGGATGAGTTTTTAGGGCGAATTTCTTGAGGAACTTGTTGCTATGATGAACTAGAATAATCCTTCATAGGTCCTTGATTGAATCCATAGCTCTAGCACCTTCAATTTGAAGGATTTCTCAAGTTTCTCCTTTTTGGTGTTCTTGGCACAAGATCCCAAATTTGTGATGATTTCTTGAGCCAATTGAGTTGATCTTTTAGGATTAGGGTCATAATGTGTTAAGGATTTGCTGGTCCAAAAATCGCATCATTTTGAGTTTGTTTGAGTAGGTTTTGGAGAAGATTTGATAAAATCCCAAAAGTTTCTACTGTTCTATCGAGGTCGATCGGCACTGCCGACGACCAGGATCGACACTGCCGGTGTGGTGCAGAACCCCGCACCAGCACTGCCGATGGGTCTCACTGGCACTGCCGATGGCCCTAATCGACCTGCCGGTGGTGGTCCAGAAGGTACATCTTTGTGAGGTTCTTGACTATCTTGTGTCTCTGCTGTTTCTTATTGTTTCCGCTGTGTTTGTTTGTTGTGGTTGATCACTCCTAGGGCTAGTATATCACGAGTTGGTGTGTGTAGTCTTGGTGATTGGTTTGGAGGTTGACTTGGGTTATTTTTGGGATATAGGCCAAGTTCTCTTGGAGAATTTTGATTGGCTCCCATTCACCCCTCCTCTGGTCGCCTTCTTGGTCCTTCAATTGGTATCAGAGCTGCTTTGATCACTAGTTGACCTTTACTGGCTTTGTGATCCAAAGGCGACATAGAGGGTATGAATCAAGTCAAGTCTATGTATAAGGATTCTTACAATAGACATTACCAAACCTTTGCACAAAAACCTGGCGAGTAACTAGATGACACCTTTTGTAGGTTTGATGCAATTGTGTGCGATTTGCGAGCTTGTGGTAACCTTGTGTACAATGAAAATGATAGAGCTAAGCAACTACTGTACTCACTTGATGAAAATGTTTAGGGGGTTAAAATTGCTGCTCTAGAAGAAACTGCTGACTTCAACACCTTGAACTGTGAGCAACTGTATAGCAAGCTGAAATCTCATGAACTATCTAGGAAATATCCTCCTAATCTTGCTATTCCTGCTTCTAGCATGGCTTTTCTTTCTAGCTCTCACAAGGGTAGTCACAGTGATGCTTCTTTTGGAACTAAACCCTCACTTGATAAGTCTTCTTTGGAGTTTGCTCTGTCTTCTCTTGTTGTAGCTTCTGATGAACAGATGGAGTGCATTCCTGACGAGGAGCTGTCCTTGCTCACAAGGAAGTTCAGGAAGTTCTACAACAACCGAAAGGAGAGAAGAGGAGGTGGTTCAAGAACCTACTTCGAGTGCGGTGACCCGGGACACTTCATTGCTGATTGTCCCAAGAAGAAGAAGAAGGCCGGTTACCACAACAACAACACTGAAGACTTCAAGCAGAAGAAGAACCATTTCTACAAGAAGGGCAAGATCTCCAAGAAGTTCACCAAGGCCATTGCACGCGCCTGCGTTGCCACCTTGAGCGATGTTGACCTCACATCAAGCGAAGGCCTTACAAGCTCAGAGGAGGAGATTGAGAAGCCACGAGTCAAGGGGAAGGATGACTTCACCGGGCTTTGCTTTATGGCAAAGAACGACAACGACACCGACTCTAGATCCGACTCCGACACAAGCGAGGTACCTCCCACTCTTGATAAGCTCTCTTCTAAACTTGATCATTTATGCGATGTTCTGCTTTTGCAAGATGATAAGCTTCACAGTGCTGTTCGTGAGAGTAGAGAGCTTAAGTCTAAGTTGGAGAGTGCTGATTTTGAAATTGCTTCGCTTAGGTTTAAGCTTGCTTGTGATGTCACTATTGTAGAGCGTGAGTCTTGTCAAATTATGATGAATGATCTGAGTCAGAGGTAGAGTGTGCATGCTCAAGTTGCTAGTCAGCTTGAGAGTGCCCTCAAGGAGCTTGATGAATTCAAAGCTAGACCAACTTCTTTGGGTGCATGTCAGAAGTGCCCCAAGCTCACAAGTGAGTTGGAAGCTCAGACCCTCAAAGTCAAAGAGCTTGAGTCCAAGCTGCTCATTGAGACTCGCTCTACGGTCTTTCCGCCATCATGTGAGGTGTGTGTGTCTCTTAAGGACAAGCTTGTAATCACTAGGGAGGAAAACAAAGTCATAGTCCAAGAAAATGACTATCTAATTTCTAGGCTCCAAAGAACCCTAGTGAGTGAGGAAAAGATTAAGAGTGATTTGGCAAGAGTGAAGGAGAGTGCTTCTAGGTCAACCTATAACTTGGGTTTGGGATTTGAGAGGTGTGACAAGGAGAGTGAGAATGTGGGAAATATGTGCCCAGCTCTAGCTACAAGGATGAGGAACAATCCATCAAACTCACTGATACATACTATCCACCCAATCCAAAATCCTCCTTCAACCCAAAGCAAACAGAGAAGTCAAAACCCAAGCCTGTCATGCAAACCAAGCCTAATACTATGGGTGTATACATTTGCATGTTTTTTGGTCGCAAGGGTCACTTGGATGAGTTCTGTTATAGGCGTAAGAGGATTGAGAGGAAGCAAGCTGAGTTGACTAGGGATGCTTTTTATAATGATTTTGATGGTTTTCAGTCTCACTATTTTTCTCGTGCCTATCATGGACAGGGTCATTCCTCATATGGCTTTCATTCACGAAACAGAGGCTTTGCGCAGCAGCGCTTTGGCGCCCCACATTTCCCCATCGTGGTGAGCGTCACTCGTGTGGATTTGGCTTTCACACAGATGATTTCTATCCTCACAACCCTAGCTTTGAGTGACAGGCCATGTTTTCCCCATCAGGGTTCTCGTCCTATGCGTTCGAATGATAATGTGTAAAGAACTATGATGACTACTATCGGTCATATGGTTAAGTGCTGGATTCCCAAATCTCTTTTGACTAACCCCAGCACTGAGCCATCGACTTTTCGTACTCGTTCTTTGTAGGCAGTAGGTGGAGGCTTGGAGAACAAATGGTTGATGGATTCCGGGTGTTCGCGCCACATGACCGGAGATGCAAAGTGGTTCTCTAGCCTCACTCCCTTGAAGTGGCGGGAGTATGTGACCTTTGGAGATGACAAGAGAGGGAGAGTGAAGGCAAGAGGCGCGGTAAAGGTAAATGAAAAATTCACTCTCAAGGATGTTGGTTTGGTTGAGTACCTCAAGTACAATCTCCTCTCTGTCTCTCAGCTTCTTGATGTTGGTTTTGAAGTGCGCTTTAAGTCAAATGCTTCGTGTGTTCTTGATTCGAGTGGTTCCTTGGTTTGTGGGATTTCTTGCATTGGCGGAGTTTTTCAGGCTGATTTTGCTGGTTCTCCTGGTTCTCACAAGTGCTTGTTTGCTCAATCTTCTTCTAAGCTCTGGAAATGGCATAGGAGATTGCATCACATGAGCTTTGACTTGTTATGTTGCTTGAGTGGCCTAGGCTTGATCCGAGCATTGCCTAAGCTCAAATTTGATAAGAATTTGGTTTGTGCTCCTTGTTGTCATGGGAAAATGATTGCCGCTTCTCATCCACCAATCAATTTGGTGATGACTGAACGCCGTGAAGAGTTGCTTTATATGGACACTGT
The DNA here is from genome assembly GCA_032690845.1 of Eleusine coracana subsp. coracana. Classification (NCBI taxonomy): domain Eukaryota; kingdom Viridiplantae; phylum Streptophyta; class Magnoliopsida; order Poales; family Poaceae; genus Eleusine; species Eleusine coracana. The sequence goes on along the minus strand of CM064428.1, from coordinate 34,738,048 downwards.
TGGTCCTTCTCGGGTTCTTTCGGCGGGTGGGAAATGGTATGTTCTTGTGATTGTTGATGACTATTCTCGCTACTCTTGGGTTTACTTTCTTGAGAGCAAGGATGAAGTGTTTTTATCACTTTCGGAGCTTAGCTTTGAGGTTGTTCAAGGAAATCCCTGGTGCATTACGAGCAATCCGCAGTGATAATGACACCAAGTTCAAGAACTCCTCCTTTGATGCCTTCTGTCTTGAGCATGGTATTGAGCATCAGTTTTCAGCAACTCGTGTTCCTCAGCAGAATGGTGTGGTCGAAAGAAAGAACAGAACCCTGGTAGATATGGCCCGGATGATGCTCGATGAGCATAGGACTCCGAGGTGGTTCTAGGCTGAGGCCATTAGCACTGCTTGCTATGTTTCCAATCGGATTTTATTGTGCTCAATTTTTAATGTGACTTCTTATGAGCTACATTTTGGGAGGAAGCCATATGTTTCTCATTTGCGCACTTTTGGCTGCAAGTGCTTTATTCTCAAGCGTGGCAATCTTGATAAGTTTGAGTCGAGATCTTTCGATGGCATCTTTCTTGGTTACTCTCTTCATGGTCATTCCTACAGAGTTTTGAATTTGGAGACTAACACCATCGTAGAGTCTTGCGATGTAACCTTTGATGAATCAAACTCTTGTGCAAGCAATGTGATTGAGACTACAAGTACCAAGGAAACGGAGGAGAGCATCTTTGTAGAAGAGGACCTACAGGGATTTGATGATGATGATGATGATGATGATGATTCACTTCATCTCTCATCTGAGCTTGTTCCTGCTGCCACCACCACTCTAGTAGAGGGTCCAGAGGCTTCTACATCTACTTCAGCAGCTGTCGAGCAAGCTCCAGCTGTGGTTGAGGGGGAGGTACGCTCTGAGAGAGAGGCTCCTCACCACATTCAGCATCAACATCCACCTCAACAAATGATCAGTAATCTCTATGAGAGGACAACAAGGTCAAGGTCTGCACATCTTGCCTGCTTTACCAATTCTCTCTTTGCTGCAACCTTTGAACCTCGGGATGTTGGACACGCACTATCTAACGAACATTGGGTTAATGCCATGCATGAGGAGTTGGAGAACTTTGATAGAAACAAAGTGTGGACCCTAGTAGAGCCTCCTGTTGATGTCAATGTCATAGGAACCAAGTGGGTGTTCAAAAACAAACATGGGGAGGACGGTGAGGTTGTGAGAAACAAAGCTAGGCTAGTTGCTCAGGGTTTTATCCAAGTGGAGGGCTTAGATTATGGTGAAACCTTTGCTCCTGTTGCACGCATAGAAGCCATTAGGATCTTGCTTACATTTGCTCCCTCTAAGGGCATTAGACTCTATCAAATGGATGTCAAGAGTGCTTTCCTAAATGGTTTCATAGAGGAAGAGGTTTATGTAAAATAACCACCTGGCTTTGAGCACCACAAATACCCAAACCATGTGTACAAGCTTCAGAAGGCTTTGTACGGGCTAAAGCAAGCACCTAGGGCATGGTATGCTAGGCTTAAGACTTTCTTGCTAGAGCGTGGGTATGTCATGGGGTGTGTTGACAAAACCTTGTTCACTCTCAGGCATGTCAATAACTTTCTAATGGTTCAGATTTACGTGGATGATATCATCTTTGGTGGTTCCTCTCATGTTCTTGTGTCCAGATTTTAGGAAGCCATAGAAAGTGAATTTCAGATGTCGATGATAGGCATGCTCACCTTCTTTCTTGGGCTTCAAATCAAGCAGTGCAAGCAAAGCACTTTCATACATCAAGCCAAGTACACGAAGGATCTCCTGAAGAAGTTCGACATGGTCAGTGTGAAGCCGTTGTCTACACCAATGTCCACTACAACGAGACTTGACCCTGATGAAGACTATGAAGCGATGGACCAAAGGGAGCACAGGAGCATGATTGGCTCCCTCTTGTACCTGACAGCGACAAGACCCAACATACACTTTGTGGTGTGTCTTTGTTCTCGCTTTCAAGCTTCCCCAAGGGTGACTCATCGTAAGGCTGTCAAGTGTATCTTCAGGTATCTCGAATGCACCCTTGAGTTTGGTCTTTGGTACTCTGCATCTTCATCTCTTAATCTCATTGGGTATTTGGATGCGGACTTTGCTGGGTGTAGAATTGATAGGAAGAGCACTTCTGGTACTTGCCATTTCTTGGGTACTTCTTTAATCTATTGCTCTTCTCGTAAGTAGTCGAGTGTAGCCCAATCCACCATAGAGGCTGAGTATATAGCTGCTGCTCACAAATCCTATGGGTTGTATCTACCATGAGGGACTATGGGTTAACTTTTAAGGGTGTACCACTCATGTGTGATAACTCTAGTGCCATAGGCTTAGCCAAAAACCCAATCTAACATGATAAGGTCAAACACATCAATGTGCGATTCCACTTCCTGAGAGACAATGTTGAGAAGGGGGATGTTGAGCTCAAATACATCGACACCAGAAACCAACTAGCCGATATCCTCACCAAGCCCCTAGATGCTTCTAGACATGCTTTTCTTCGGCGGGAACTTGGTGTGTGTCATCCTTATGGCATCATTTGAGGGGGAGTTGGTGTTCACTTGTATATATGTATCTTACCTTTTATGCATTGCATCTCATATGTAATATATGCATTGGTAGATGAGCTTTGATTCTTATGCCTTCTTGTATTTCTCTTTGCTATGATTGAGCTTGAGCTAAGTTGTGTGGATGTGATGGTAATCTCTCATGCTTAGATTTTCTAGATGGCTTGTTATAAACTCATGTGAGCAACTTGCTAATCTTAAAGGTAAACTTAGCTTCTTGTGAACCTTATGAACAAATCTTGCTAAAACTTGCTCACCATGTGTATAATTGCTTTTATCCTTGTTGAAACTTGCATTGAGGCTAGTCTAGAGGATGTCTTGGCTTTGGCACCTTGTGTTTGCGAAATGGAAGGCTTTGCAAATGTTTAGCTCATGATGGGACTTTGTGGGAACATGTGTTCCTTTTGCAACAAAGGCATGCTCTTTTGTCTTGTGCATAAACTTGAATAATCTGCTAAGTGCTTTGATCAAGAATAATTCTGAAATGCTAATCCAAACACTGTGACTTGAAGCCTCGGGGTGTTTGCCGTACCTAGTCATGCGACCCTCCGTATGGATAAGAGGACACATGAGGATAAACAATAAACACTTGATCAATTGAGTTTCTGTTGCATATGTGAGCGTTTGTGAAGCTCATTTCCTGTGAATGCTTGTTGCCCTAGTTGAGATTGAAACTGGCTAGATTCTTATGATTCACTTGATGCTTGTTTTGCCTTGGATGGGAGTACTTACACATGTGGTGGCAGATTTTCTCATGATAAGCAAATTTGATTCTGTCTAAGCTAGTCAATCTTTTTGCTTAGCTTGTGTAGCTCTTGGTGTTTATGCCTTGCTCTCTATTTTTGATCTTTGTATGGTGATGAGCTATTTCTTTTACATTTCATGGCTCTATGTTTATGGGTAGCAAAGTTAAATGCCTATTTGCATAATTGTTGAAGCTCCTTAGGTTTGCATTTTCGTGTTTTGCATGTTTGCTTGTTCTTTTACCTCTTTGATGAGTTCATTGCCAAAGGGGGAGAAAATATAGGGTCATGCACAAATCATACTAAGAAACTTAAAATGATCCATTTTTCCCTACATGAAACCTACCACTTGTTGAGGGGGAGCATATCATGATCTTGAGCGTTTTCTTGCACCTTTCACATTCTTTGCGTCTCAAGTCACTTTCTTTGCCAACTCTTGGTTTTGTGATCCCTACTTTTCTAGATGGCTAGTTTTCACCATTTCTTTGGGTTTGGCCATTTGGATGCATTTATTCAGTTTTGCATTTCACTCTCTAATCTTTGTGAATTTGAGGTTGTCAATGTACTCATCAAGGGGGAGATTGAGAAACCATGTGGATATGTGCCATGATTTGCAATATATGTGATGAGTAATTGACTTGAGAGCGGATTTGGTGTTTGAGTTGAAATGCGGGGATTTCATGAGTTTGTGCATGTCATGGTTTTGACTAACCGGAGTTGGTGGAGGTATTGATGATGTTGCAGGAGTTGGGAAATGTGTTTGCTTGTCTCATGATGTGTAGGTCACTGGAGTCGACTTGGCGGTCAACGGCGAGAGGATCGGGCACAAGTAGGGGACTTGGGGCCAGACGATCGGGATGCCGAGTGAAGTCAAGGGTGATCCACACCGTACATGTGGAGAGGCAAGAAGCACGGATGATTTCGCGGTTGAGCCTCAAAACCGTGGTGCTGATGAAGACGGCGTGTTGACCAAGTCAAGGCGAACGGGATGCCGGTGCAAGTGATAAGGGGGCCCAATGGACAGAGACTGGGGGAGACTTGCCGGTGGTCAGGATCATGGGACAAGGTCACGCACGTCGATATCGAGAAGTCGCACTTTGAGAAGCATGCAAGGCGGTTTCTCGGTTTGGGCCTCAAAACCGGTGGCGGTGGTTGGTGGTGCACGTGGCACCATCACGGAGCTTGCTTCGAGATGAAGCAAAGACGTGAAGCGTCTAATGGCATTCGGGTGATAAGGCGAATGATGGACGGTTATACCCCCGGTGGTAGGTGGGTGTGTTATGTAGGTCAAGGGTAGAGTGGTCATAGACTCTAGGCCTATATAAGGAGAGGGAAGGCTAGTGGAAGAGCTGTCTCTGTTCCCATTAGCCTTGTGTTAGGACTTCATTCAAAAACCTTGTATCTATGGATCTTGTTAGGATGTTTCCATGACATGAGATTTATTTTTGTGCTCAAGTTTTTCATCTCTCCCTAAATCCCGAATTTCTCTTTTTCTTATTTTTGGAGCTATTTTCGTGGGAATTTTTTATCTCCTTTTTGGATGAGCTTTTGGGGCAAATTTTTGAGGAATTTGTTGCTATGATGATCTAGAACAATCCTTCATAGTTCCTTCACCAAATCCATAGCTCTAGCACCTTCAATTTGAAGGATTTTTCAAGTTTCCCCCTTTTTCGTGTTCTTGGCATAGGATCTGAAATTCATGATGATTTCTTGAGCCAATTGAGTTGATCTTCTAGGATTAGGGTCATAATGTGCTAAGGATTCACTGGTCCAAAAATCGCATCATTTGGAGTTTGTTTGAGTAGGTTTTGGTGAAGATTTGACAAAATCCCAAAAGTTTCTACTGTTCTGTCGAGGTTGATTGGAACTGCCGATGACCAGGACCGGCACTGCTGGTGGTATGCAGAACCCCGCACCAGCACTGCTGATGGGGCCAACCGGCACTGCCGATGGCCCTGATCGGCACTGCCGGTGGTGGTTCAGAAGGTACAACTTTGTGAGGTTCTTGACTATCTCGTGTCTCTACTGTTTCTTATTGTTTCCGCTGTGTTTGTTTGCTGTGGTTGATCACTCCTAGGGTTAGTACATCACGAGTTGGTGTGTGTAGTCTTGGTGATCGGTTCGGAGGTTGACTTGGGTTGTTTTTGGCATATAGGCCAAGTTCTCTTGGAGAATTTTTATTGGCTCCCATTCACCCCCCCTCTGGTTGCCTTCTTGGTCCTTCATAGATGGTGATGAATCTTGTACCATGTATTGTACTGTGGGTATATCTATTATGTTGATGAATGGTCTCGAATATTCATGACCCCACGGTTTGATGATTCTTGCATGTGCTTAATCCTTACTTAGTATAGTATTTAGATTCTTATCTTAATCATGGCGATTAGGGTAGTATTTAGGATCTTGTATTGAATTGGCATTGCTTGTAGTAATATGTGTAGAAAGAAGTCATAGATAAGATTACGGGGACTGCTCCTAAAAGGAGACCTTCAGAAAAGTCTCTTCATCGATCGCTCATGACTTCATATACCAAGTAATTCCATTAATGATGCTAATAGTTTATACCTCACCGTTGCGAACTCAACTAGTTGATTATCTAGTTACACACTAATACATGTTATCTTTATCTTGCTTTGTAACCATCATGTTTCCTACACAATAGCCTCCATGCTGATCGGCCCGCTCTATGCACTGATCAGCACACCTCATACTCACTGACTAAACAACCTCATTTATTAGAAGCTTAATTAGATCTTTTATTTATTACATTGCTTAATTCCCAATGATCTCTCTGAATTTGATGAAACCCTGGAATACTCTAAGGGAAAATATGCTATAGCTGTACAACATCCTCTTGCGGTATAAAAGTGTGTGCGTAACTACGGCCAACAAGCGTGTTTTCTAGCGCCGTTGCCATGGACCAATGTCAGAATTAAGCATTATTTGAGATTTAAGTATCTTGTTTTGTTTTCTTCCACTTTCTGTTTCCTTCTAGTATGTATATCATGTTGAGTTGATACAAAACACATATGGAAGGTGCTAAGTCAAATAAAACTCAAAATTACAAAAACAATCTAGAATCTCTCCTTCAGAAAAAGCGAATTGAGAAGAGGAGCAAGTCATTGGGAGACAGCAGCAGCAACCGTAGATCAGTCAGCCCCAGAGCATTGTCCAGAAACTCAGGAGTAGAAGCAGTGGCACAACAATCGATAGTGTTTCGTTTGAAGCCAACCCTCGACTAGGTAAAAAATATGGAGCATGTGGAGCAACAAAATCCTTTCCAGTTAGAGCGTTACATGGGAATAGTGCAGCAACAGCCATTCATAGGTTCTGGAAATCCAATGCTCATCTTCCGTATTTCCTTGAGATTTGCAACCATTTCTAGTTAAAGAACTTGCAAGTAGGACAAGTCAAGGTGTGGTTATTCCTTCTCTCTCACATTAGGCATGCTAAGCAGTGGTGAAAGGACCGAGTGACTGAGAGGGGGGGGGGTGTGAATCGGGAACTCGCTATATGTAACAAATTCGCCAATTTCTAAAACCGACGGCTCAAAATAACTCCTACACAATGATATTGGTGATCACACTAGCAAGATAATGAACCTATGAGAGGAACAACAACCTAAGCATACTAGTGGATCACACAAAGACAATACAACTCCTATGCAAGCTAGTAAACAAAGACACACGCAAGCAAACATCAAGCTGGCAAAGAAGCCTACTCATGTGAAGCTACAAGGTAAAGAACTAGAGCATACAAGCACGAGTAACACAACATATAGGAGGATGTTCAATCAAGCCAAAGAAACTCCAATACAAGATAGTGGTCAAGTGAAAGTTAAGCACAACTAGCAAGAAAAGACATCTATTCATGCAAGTCTACAAGGTAGTCAACTAGAGCAAGGCAAACATACAAGCATGAATAGCACGTTATGTAAATACGGAAATTAAAGCATCATAGAAAGGAGTAGAGTAAGAGATGACTCATGATTTTTTTCCTAAGATCTCGAAAGTATGGCGCCTTCCCTACTCCTCGTTGGACCACTCCTGCCGGAGTGCCGGTCCCTCCTGCCACCAATGTGGAGTTCTCGCACACGAGCCCGCAATCACTCCTGAAGTGAAGACACGGTTGCGTCACCGCTACCACCAAGGCACAACCTCATCTCCCTCAAGAACTTTCTAGACTCCCCGAGCCGACACGGGCGCTCACTATTGATGCCCTTTTCACCAGCGGGCTCCAACTGTGTACAAATGTGTGACGGCCTTCACAACCTATCATGAGAGGCTCGATCACTGACACCTAACCGGTCTAGGTCTCACCATAGACCAAGAGTAACAACCTAGATCACATCCTCATGGACACCATAGCCTTACATGTGCATCAATGCTCAAGTTACTCTCACTAGCACTCTCAACATATGCAGTATCCTCTCCTAGTGCTCCTCTCTTGGCCCTTTGGCTCCCAATAGATGCTCCCAACAATCCCAATGGCCAAAGGTAGTCTCCAAGACCCCAACAACGAGTTTATATAGGCTTCCAACCTCAAACAAGACGTTGCTCCATGAAACAGCCTTCTGGACATACTGCCCGAACGGCCTGGTCACTGTCCAGATCGGATAGTCTGGTCTCCACCAGATGGCTCCTCTAGAGTCGTTGCTCTCTGTCCGCTGTTGTCATCATACTGACCATACAGTTTGGTCTACATACCGTACAGTCCGGTCTTAATCGGTGAAACTCCAAATAGAGCCGTTGCAACCACTTCCTCGTCTGTTCTAGAATTGTCTCTACAGACCGTATAGTCTGGTCTCTACAATTCTGTGCCATAGACTTTCTCGCAGCCAACTTCTCCTCTATACTGGATTTCGTCCTGATGACCGTACCGTCTGGTCTCTACGACCTCTCTGTCTGGTCTATATCTCCAGAAGTTGAAACTCCTCATCCTCGCTTGACTTTGTTTCTCGGCTTCTTCCAATAGCTCCTTGGCTTCTCCACTATCACCAAGTGCATGTGATTTCACTGAGCATCCATGCACATCACCAACTAGTGTGACCTAAAGAGACATGACCTAGACCCCCTTGATAGTCCGGTTTTCTTATGGACTCAAAGCCCTAACACCTAGACAAGTGTTCCAAACGCTTGCTCCATAGCTTGTCCTTAGCCATGATCCATCTCCATAAATCCTTGTGTGACACCCCAGGTGTCTCATTTCTGTTTAACAAACATGCTAAGCACAAATCATGAATTACCTAGCATGAAATGATAAGAGCCCACTTATTGAATTAATTTCTAGGTAATTAAAAACCCTGCAAACCAATTTGTGAGGCAAATAAAATTTTATTATACAACTTGTGCTAAATAAATTCATAATCATGTTAGTAATAATAAAATAGAATTTTACAAATTTAATGAGTATTTTACCATATTTAGAAATGCCCCAAATAATTAATTAAAGCATAAAAACCTTTCACTTTGGAGATTTAATTATAAAATAATTATTCAATTTCTGACCACTTGGGTCCCACCAGAGCCCCACAAATATCTCCAAGGGCCTATGTGCAAAATCCCATGAATTTAGGAGCTCCCTAGCTATTTTAATTAGAAATATCTTTGACCAGGGACCTTATTGTAAGGATCAATTTTTCTAGGGGGTTCAGAGGAAAATCTTTTTCCTTTCTTCTCCATTGGGCCGGTGCGGCACTGTTCCCTCCCCTACCGACGCCAGCGCCCTGCCCGCTCCTCCCCGCACGCCACCGGCTTTGTCTCGGGACCCCGCGAGCTACAGCGCGCCTGCACCACTCTTCTCCTCCGCTCTGTCCTCTCAGCCGCGTGCCCGCCCAACAGCCTCCGTTCCTCCCGCCTGCACGCCATTGACATGGCCGACCGGTCGGACTTCAATTCTCATCGATTCTTCCGCTCTCACCCCCACTTGCTTCCCCTACTCTCTGCGCGACTTGAAGGCGCACCCGCCGGTCACAGACTCACTTCCCCTCTCACTCCCGTTGCTCTCTGCTCTCCTCATTTTTCTCCTCTCTACGCTCTGCTCCTCTCTGCCATCACCGAGTGAAAAGCTTGAGCTGAGTTTCCTCTTCACTGCCCCCACCCTGAGCCGAGCAGAACCTCAAACCACGCGCGCACATCCCCTCTAGCTTCCCAGGCCACTCGACCGGCAACTCCCCGCGTGAGCATCAAGTAATCGAAAGAAATCTTCATCTTCCCCTTTGGCGAACAACTCTGACCTCACCGCAAAATTCGTCAACCCCGGTTCGTCTCGCCTCCCCCTTTCTTCTTGCTCGTGTGCGCAACTCCTTGACGAACTCTCCTAACCTTCTTCTCCTTGATTTTGCGCACAAAGTCGTCGGTAGTTCGCGTTTTCCCCAGCCGCTGCCTCTGCTCCAATGGAACTGAGCTGCCTCGTCGACGAGCACCATCTTCCACTCGTCCCTGACGCACGCCGACTTGATGCCGCTCTTCGTGGTGCACCCGTGAAGCTGTAGGAGAAGTCGAAGTGAAGTTTGGTGCTCCCTGCCGATTCCGCGACCCAGCCGAAGACCACCGCCCCGCCGCCTCTCGTCACCGACCATCTTCCGGTGAGAACTCCACCACGTGATCCCCTGCACCCCCTCCGCCTCGGTGCGCACATCGTTTATTTGCTCCCGCGACGAGCTTTTCCCCCGCGCAGCGCCCTCCGGCGAGGCCAGCCTCTGTTCCGATGCGCCGACTGGTATCCGAATGGCCGCCTGCGTGTCGCCGATGTGGCCCCGACGTGGCGCTGAGCTGTCACTGACATGTCATTAGATAAAATCAGAAATACCCAGGAAATGCCAGAAAAGTGCTAAAACTTCCAAAAACCATAGTAAATCGAATATAAATCCAAAGGATCCCAAATAAATTTTGTTAGACTCGCCTTGAAGAGCTCTATTTTAGTAAAATGATAAATCACTACCTCTGTACATATATTTTTATCAATATATTAAACTGTCCAAACAATAAATAATTCACCAGAAATTCTAGGAGTAAAATTAAATCCTGATTTTTGGCATGCTTAGTAAATACATAATTATCTACCACCACAATTTTTGGTTTAGTTAAATATGAATTGTTTTAGGCTCTAGAATTTAATTAGTGTGTTTGCTTAAATTAATTCTAGTAATTATTCTGTAAATAATTTGCCCATGCCACATAGCCTAAATTTCACTCATATAAGTCTCTGTACACAGTAAATCACACATGTCCAGGAACATAAATTTACTTAAGTAATTAATTTAATTGCTCATATCACTCTTTTACTTTGTTTAAATGCATAAAAGAATGTATGTACCTAAATTCTTAATTAACAAACCAACTTCTCTGAAGCATATGGCTTCGAGAACATAATAATAATTTTAATTGACATTAAAACACAAAGTGCTTGCATGCATCATATCATTTCAATCAACGTTATGTCGATAATGCCATTAATATAATTGGATCATGTAGGCAACGACGACCAGGAGCAAGAAGAGGATATTCATAAGGACCTTGATCCTCAGGAACAAGAAAGTTTGCTAGTTTTCAATATTAGTAGTGTCTGTGATGATTGTTGCATTAGGTCACAGGAGTTGATTGGAACCCACTTTGCATGACACCCAAATGACCTATGCCACTGTCATTAGGATTTTGGTAGTATCGGTACTGCGTCGCTATGCTTAGTAATTGCTAGACTCGGTAGATATCATTACTAAGAAATGAACTTGACCACTGGAACGGGAATTAATAAAAGAAGTTTATTTTGATGTTATGACCGGGTAGGGATGATGCATGTGTAGGTTTGCAGCAACACATGGGTGTTGACTGCGGTAGCCCTGCCTTCTCGAACCTAGGACCCGTCCGTGGTTGGCCCCTTGGTCAAGTATTGAACAATACCGAATGCATGCTAGTCTATGGGCACGAGTAAACTGATGTAGCATTGGCGCGACAATGAGGACGGTACCTAGTACAGTGGTCGTTGACCCTTCTGCTGCTGGAGTGGGCAGTTCATACCGCAAAGTACTATTGGCAGAACGGCATGCCCACTCGCTGAGACTGGACCCGGACCAAGTTGTTTTTCGTCCTTGCGAAAGGTTGCCATATACGACCTTAATTGGTGTGTATGTGTCGTGTTTTTTGGGTTTCCCTACTGGTGTAAATCAATTGCAATTGTTGTCCCTCGCAGTAATGAGTACCACTTGGTCACTGAGTCATCACGTAGTTGCACATGGTACATGGAAATTGATCATGATGCTTCTTGTTGATGTTACTATTATTGCTCTTATGTTGCCTTTACTTTATGTATTGCTTTGTTATCTTATTGTTGCAACTAAAGTTACATTTCTGCTCTACCCAATTAAGTTGAGAACTAAAACTTAATAGAATTAATAGGTTGCTTAGTGCGAGTCCTTTTAAACAAGCCACCTAATAGAGCCATTGCATATCTAGGTGTCCGACGGGTAAGACTTGCTGAGTAATTAGTACTCAGGCTTTGTGTCACCGTTGTTTTCTAGGTAATAAAGATCTAGAACTGCCTGTAGATGTGCTGCCCTGGGACATGCAAGTCCCGGAGGGTTGGACCGCCAACTGGGAGTCCGACTCACCGCCATAGTATTGATGTGTGTTGCTAGAGTGATTGTTCTTCGGGCATGAACCATTACTATGTTGTATCGTTGAGCTCGTAGCCTTTTATCGTGATTTGCTTCTGCTGTTTTCAAAACATTATGAACTTGTAATATTCCGCTGCACTCTGATGACTTTAATGATGTAATATTCAACTTAAATTTGAACCGATGTTGTATTATCAAGTGTCTGCATTATCAGCACCGTCGGTACCTCAATCCTTCGGGAAGGGGTGCCACAGCTGGTATCAGAGCCGTGGTCCATGATAATACAACAAATAAATCGTATTTTCAAAAACTACAACGTTTACGGGCGAGGATACGTTAGTATTGCCCATATAGATAATAGGGTGGTGATAAAGCTAACCAGGGATGTGTTTGTTTACATTATTTGCATCTATGGCTTCTTCAAATGAAGGTACATGCGTGCTTAACTGACACGCGTGATATCGGTGCCTGTGCTCGCAGGCGGATACGAGACATTGTTGGCTTGTGACTTATCACGGGGCGATCCTTTCCCATGGATTGTTACTAGTAGTACTGTGCTTATTTTTATAGTTTCTTTTGAATTTGATGTATTGTTTCTGCAATGGATCTTCTGCAGGTACACTAACGCCGCTAGTATAACATTTAGAATGACTTACGTGTTGAGTGCGGGTCGTCACCAAGTATCCGTGCCGCTAAGTATCGACAAATATAGGCGTTGTGTTGTGAGGAATGATAGGTTAATAAAATGAAGGTTTTGCATCATGCATCCCATTATAACTAAACTAAAATTTGGTTCTCTCCTTGCTCACCAACCTCTGAATAAAAAATTTGAATAACAAGGTTAATAAGAATCTGTCCTGTTTTTAGCTGCCAACATCAAAATTTCATAACTATTAATTTACTCAACCAAATGAGGCATACAAATACTTTTCAGAAAGGTCACAACATCTCCTGCCACCTAGAATTTAAATTAAAAATTCGATCATAACAGTAACAACCTCAGAAACAAGGAACAAGTACAATCTGTCCACCCACTGTTTTCAGCAAGACCTTGAACTTCAAAATTCCATAACTAAATTTGTACTTTGAATTTGCAAGAGTTTAAACCCAATATGGAAAGCCCTTGAATTCTATTTTCATCTCCAATAGGCTTCAAACTTTGTTGTTTTCCCTCTGTCCAATAGAGCCAAAACACTCAGCCTCTGTCATCCTGAAACAGAATCTACCAACCTGAACATGCAAAATTCATAAGTCCAGATTTACTTGGAATTTTTGAGAATATAAATACAATCTGGAAAGCTATGAAAGTGAGGTATAACCTGGTCCCAACCCCTAATTTTTAAGGCCTTGTTTTCTATTCAAAATACCCACTTTTCTAACTATGGTAAAGTCAAGACAGAATCCATTTTAAAACCCATCACCATATTATTGCCCCTTGAGGCTGGAAAATGTAAACTAAAAACTTGGTTTCTGTATTTCATTGCACTTTATATGAAATGCATCTTTACTGTAGGGAAGGTTTGACTCAATCAAAGTACTTTCCTTGTAGATGGCTGAAAACACCAATCAACCACCATCGGGTTGGGAGATCACCGACGGCTTGGAGTTCACAGGGATGGTTCACCTATTTTGGAGAGTTCTCCAGAGATTCGGATATCCCATTCCTCCCACCTATTTTGGCAAGGAATTTCAGGAGCATGGAGTCCCCTCATGTGTCATCCATGTGGTAGTTCCTGCCAACTACTCGGTCATTCCCGCATGGGAATCTTGGACCATTAGCGTCATTGGGACAGACCCGCCTTCCACCTGGAATGTAGCTGCATTCAAGGCACTTACTCGGTTCTGTGAAGACCACAAGCATGATGTTGCTGGAACACCCGTTGCCTTGCTACCTATTAATGATGTGACAGACTTCGAGTGGATTAGGCGTGTGGATTTCATCTTTGATCCAAACCATCACCACCATGATCCTACTACCCATAATAGAGTATTATGGCTTATCCACTTTTGCCTTGTGCACAAACTTGTGCCAGCGTCTGGATGTATTCCATGCTGCACTTTGACTTTCTGAAGTCGAAAAACAAGCTAAGGATGAAGAAATTGTAGAACTGAACTAGCAAATCCAAGCCAAGAATGAAGAGATGGATGTGATTATAGAAGAACGTGACCAAGCATTACAGGATGCAGCAGATTTTGAGCATGACATGATTGAGGCTCAAGATGACTTGATCACATTCAAGGCTGCCCATCTTCATATTGAAGGGAATTGGGATGAGATCTTCATAGAGTATGGAGGACAAGACGATGTGGAGATGGCACCTGCCGGTATTGATGATGTGGAAATGATGGATTTGGAGGAACCAGAAGAACCTATGGAACCAAAAGGACCAGAAGAGCCGAAAGACTTAGTCCAGGAGTAGATGATTCGCTACACCCCTGTGTGCGGTCGTGTAGTGTATGTATCCCTAGTTCGATGGAGGAGTGTGAATCTTGCATAATGTGTCCACAATACCGTAGCTAGGCGTTGGCACATATATGTAAGGAATCGCGTGATGATGTCCTTTAACAACCATGTAGACTGAATTGAATTAATGGTGATGGTTGTCATTCTGAATTTTTATTTGTGCTTCTGCGGATTTGTATTCTTGCACATGTGCTTTAAGGATTAGTTTGAGAAATAACTAATGTGCAACCATATAAATTGCAGCATGGTGCGTACTCGAAATCAGGAAGATCCTGAGAGCTCTCAGCAAGGAGCTAATACTGAGCCCTCGCTAGCTGAGGTCTTAGCTGCTGCGCTCAACCGGCAGCAAAATGACTCTAAGCTACTTCGTCGACTGGTCGACATCACAACCCATCTCGCTGGACACGGAGGCAACCGCCACAACAATAACCAGCCCCGACAGAACACCTACCCGGATTTTCTGGGTATCCATCCACCAACCTTCAAGCGTGCCAGAGAGCCGCTGGATGCCGACCACTGGCTACGCCAGACCGAGTCTAAATTCAATCTGCTGGACTGCACTAAGCACCTGAAGGTGCTATTCGCTGCCCAACAACTCCAGGGATCTGCTAGTGCCTGGTGGGCCAATTATGAAGCTTCTCTGCCTACCGGACGCCGCCCTGAATGGAATGAGTTCAAAGCTGCTTTCCGTGCTCATTTCATCCCCGCTGGACTAATGCAGAGGAAGTTCTAGGATTTCATGGATCTTAAACAAGGAGGGAGGAATGTCCTCCAATATTCTGAAGCTTTCAATCATCTTGCTCAGTATGCCACTGAGTATGTTAATACCGAGGAGAAGAAAAGATACACATTCCTGTGTGGGATGAATGCCACGCTCAAGGAACGTCTGACTTGGCAGACAACCGGTACATACAACGACTTGGTCAATGCTGCTATTGTCTAGGAAGGCGCCATGCGCCAAGTTGAAGAAGAAGATCACAAGAGGAAGGCCCCTGCTAGTGCCACTACTGCCCTGCAGGCGAAGCATCGCCTGATTTATACTTCCCCCACCGGACAGCGTTTCCGGGCATCACCATAGCAACAGTTTGGTCAGAACTACTCGAGGCCCCCACAGCAACAGAACTTCCTACCTCGTGCACCGTACCAGCAGCAGAACAATCAGTACCATGCACCATATCAGTAGCAAGGGAACCAAAATGCTCGTGCCCTGCCGCCTGCTGATCGAGGAAGCAACTACCCATGCTACAATTGTGGTCGTACCGGCCATTTTGCTAAGAACTGCAATGCACCAAGGCGCTACAATAACAACACCAAACCGTGTTAGAACCAGAACAAGACTGTGAATGCACCGTCTCGTGGTGCCCAAGTGAACTACACCAATGCTGAAGATATTCCTCAGGGCGAACCCGTGCTGACCGGTATGCTCTCGCTCTATCGCCAGCCTGTCAGTGCACTTTTTGATTCTGGTGCTATGCATAATTTCATTAGCCAAGCATGGGTGCAAAACTTTAATCTTCAACCCCAGACTATAGAAAAATGCTACATAGTTCGTTCCCCCGCTAGACAAATCCGTGCCAATCAAATAGTATGCAAAGCTCCACTAGAAATAAATCAGAAAATCTACCCCACCGAATTTATCCTGCTGAGTCACCAAGGAATTTATTTGATTTTGGGTATGTTCTGGATGAAAACCCATAGAGCCATGCTAGACATCGAGCCCCGTATCATTCACATCAACTCTCCTTTGCATGGAAAGGACACAATTTCTTTAAACATCAATTCATCAAAAGCCTTGGGGGTCCATAACATGGAAGGGCAATCACTCAAGAACAACCGTTGTTTGTGAGTTTTCAGACGTGGTTCCGAAGATATCTCTGGTCTACCGCCTGACCGTGAAGTGGAATTTAAGATAGAGCTACAGCCAGGAACTTCTCTGATATCTCGTCGACCCTATAAGATGGCCCCGAATGAGTTGGTCGAATTGAAAAAGCAATTGAATGAGTTATTGGAAAAGGGATTCATTCACCCAAGCACTTCACCTTCGGGCTACCCTGCTATTTTCGTGAAGAAGAAGGACAAATCTCTATGTCTGGTTGTTGACTATCGGCCATTGAATGAAGTCACGATAAAAAATAAGTACCCGTTGCCCCGAATTGATATCCTTTTTGATCAATTAGTGGGTGCCAAGGTCTTTTCCGAGACCGACCTTCGCTCGGGTTACCATCAAATAAGGATTAGAGCAGAAGATATTTCGAAGACCGCCTTCTCTACTAGGTATGGGCTATTTGAGTACGTAGTAATGTCCTTCGGATTGACAAACGCTCCAGCCCATTTCATGTACCTCATGAATTCGGTATTCATGCCAGAGTTGGACAAATTTGTGGTAGTATTCATTGATGACATCCTCATCTATTCTAAGTCCAAGGAAGAGCATGCCGAACATCTTCGCATTGTTCTTCAACGCCTCTGAGATCACAAGCTGTATGCAAAATTCAGCAAGTGTGAATTTTGGTTGGACCGTGTGCTATTTCTTGGTCACATAGTTTCTACAGAAGGTATCTCGGTGGCAATGGCAAAGTTCAAGATGTGCTAGATTGGAAGCCACTGAAGACAGTTCACCAAGTATGTAGTTTCCTCGGGCTAGCCGGATATTATCGTAGGTTCATTCCAAACTTTTCTCGGCTGACCAAACCCATCACGGAGCTGCTGAAAAAGGAGAAAAAGTTCGATTGGAACAACAGTTGTAAAGAAGCATTTCAAGTATTAAAGAA
Organism: Eleusine coracana subsp. coracana; assembly: GCA_032690845.1. Taxonomy (NCBI): domain Eukaryota; kingdom Viridiplantae; phylum Streptophyta; class Magnoliopsida; order Poales; family Poaceae; genus Eleusine; species Eleusine coracana. The sequence goes on along the minus strand of CM064428.1, from coordinate 34,720,875 downwards.
ATTATTGACCACTGCCCCAGTATTGGCTCAACCAGACATCACCAAGCCGTTTGACGTATATTGTGATGCGTCTGGGACAGGACTTGGATGTGTGCTCATGCAAGAAGGTCGTGTCATAGCCTATGCATCTCAACAGCTACGGAAGCATGAAGAGCACTATCCAACTCATGATTTGGAGCTAGCTGCAGTTGTACTTGCACTGAAAATATGGAGGCATTATTTGCTTAGTAACTTAGCGCACATCTACACAGACCATAAGAGCTTGAAATATATCTTCACCCAAACTGACCTGAACATGAGATAGCATCGGTGGCTAGAAGTGATTAAGGATTACAACCTGGAGATTCATTGTCATCCAGGCAAGGCCAATATAGTCACCGATGCGTTAAGTAGGAAGGTACACTGCAACCACATAATGCTGGAATATCACAATGACAACGACGACATCACTACGTCAGAACCCGGCCTTCACGTTTCACCTGCTATAGTGATTAGCAACCTAAGTGTACATTCTACTATTCATGAAGAAATCATTGCTGCACAGAAAATGGATGTTGGTATGACTCATATCCGTCAAAACATTAAAGATGGTAAGGCAAAATGTTTCACCCAAGACTCAGACGGTACTCTATGGTTCGATAACCGTTTAGTAGTACCAAAAGACTTCGAACTCCAACGGAAGATCTTGGATGAAGCACATCACTCCAGATATTCTATCCATCCCGGTAGTAATAAAATGTACCAAGACTTGAAGAAGAATTTTTGGTGGACAAGGATGATGCGAGAAGTTGCTCGATATGTCGTAGAATGTGATCATTTGAAACAAGCCGGATTACTTCAACCATTGAGTATTCCCGCCTGGATATGGGAAGACATCAGCATAGATTATATTGTTGGTCTCCCTCTCACCTCTCGGAAGCATGATTCAATTTGGGTCGTTGTGGACCGACTCACAAAATCTGCCCACTTCCTACCGATAAATAACACCTACAAGATAAAGCAATATGCAGAACTATACATAGCAAGAATTCTATGTCTTCATGGAGTACCCAAGACCATTGTTACAGATCGTGGCTCACAGTTTGTTGCTCGTTTCTAGGAACAACTGCATGCATCTCTCGGTACCAAGTTGATTCAGAGTTCGGCTTACCATGCCGCTACTGATGGACAAACCGAACGTGTCAACCAGATTTTGGAAGATATGTTTAGAGCTTGTGTTTTAACATATGGTGGTAATTGGGATGATTATTTGCCTTATGCAAAATTCTCATACAACAATAGTTACCAAGAGAGTCTAAAAATGTCACCATTTGAAGCACTCTATGGTCGCAGTTGTAGAACACCGCTTAACTGGTCTAAATCTAGAGAAAGAGTAACCTTTGGTCCTGACCTTGTCAAGGATGCTGAAGAAAAGGTTCATACCATTCAAGCAGATCTTAAAGCTACTAAATGCCGTCAAGAGAAGTATGCAAACAAATGATGTAGGCCACTATATTTCAATAAGGGTGACTACGTCTATCTTCGAGTGTCGCCTATGAAGGGTATCTAATAGTTTGGAGTCAAAGGAAAGTTAGCTCCCCGTTATATTGGACCGTTCCAAATTTTGGAATGATGTGGAAATGTAGCCTATAAGCTGGAGTTACCCAAAAATCTATCTGGAGTTCATCACACCTTTCACGTCTCTCAGCTTAAGCGGTGCCTCAAACCACCCATCGACAAAATCTTGGAAGAATATGACCAACTTCAACCCGATCTCACATACTCCAAACAACCCATAAAGATCATCGATGAGAAAGAGCGCACAACCCATAATAGAACCCTCAAATTCTACAAGGTTCAATGGAGTAACCACTCAGAGGACGAGTCCACTTGGGAATCGGAAGAATTTCTGAGTACTCACTATCCGGAATTTAGGTTGTCATACATAGGTATGTTTTGACCATCGTACTTCCCACTAGTTTGCCTTGTTCTTAATCTCGGGACGAGATTTCTTTAAGGAGGGAGGGCTGTGACACCCCAGGTGTCTCACTTCTGTTTAACAAACATGATCAGCACAAGTCATGAATTACCTAGCATGAAATGATAAGAGCCCACTTATTGAATTAATTTCCAAGTAATTAAAAACCCTGCAAACCAATTAGTGAGCCAAATAAAATTTTATTATACAACTTGTGCCAAATAAATTCATAATCATGTTAGTAATAATAAAATAGAATTTTATGAATTTAATGAGTATTTTACCATATTTAGAAATGCCCCAAATAATTAATTAAAGCATAAAAACCTTTCACATTGGAAATTTAATTATAAAATAATTATTCAATTTCTGACGACTTGGGTCCCACCAGAGCCCCACAAATATCTCCAAGGGCCTATGTGCAAAATCCCACGAATTTAGGAGCTCCCTAGCTATTTTAATTAGAAATATCTTTGACCAGGGACCTTTTTGTAAGGATCAATTTCTCTAGGCGGGTTAGAGGAAAATCTTTTTCCTTTCTTCTCCATTGGGCCGGTGCAGCACTGTTCCCTCCCCTACCGACGCCAGCGCCCTGCCCGCTCCTCCCCGCACGCCACCGGCTTCGTCTCGGGACCCCGTGAGCTACAGCGCGCCTGCACCACTCTGCTCCTCTACTCTGTCCTCTCAGCCGCGTGCCCGCCCAACGGCCTCCGCTCCTCCCGCCTGCACGCCATTGACATGGCCGACCTGCCGGACTTCAATTCTCGCCGATTCTTCCGCTCTCACCCCAACTTGCTTCCCCTACTCTCTGCGCGACTTGAAGGTGCACCCGCCGGTCACAGACTCACTTCCCCTCTCACTCCCGATGCTCTCTGCTCTCCTCATTTTTCTCCTCTCTGGGCTCTGCTCCTCTCCGCCATCACCGAGTGAAAAGCTTGAGCTGAGTTTCCTCTTCGCTGCCCCCCTCTCCGAGCCAAGCAGAACCTCAAACCACGCGCGCACATCCCCTCTAGCTTCCCAGGCCACTCGACCGACAACTCCCCACGTGAGCATCAAGTAATCAAAAGAAATCTTCATCTTCTCCTTCGGCGAACAACTCTGACCTCGCTGCAAAATTCGTCAACCCCAGTTCGTCTCGCCTCCTCCTTTCTTCTTGCTCGTGTGCGCAACTCCCAGACGAACTCTCCTAACCATCTTCTCCTTGATTTTGCGCATAAAGTCCTCGACAGTTCACATTTTCCCTGGCCGCCGCCTCTGCTCCGACGGAACTGAGCCGCCTCGCTGACGAGCACCATCTTCCGCTCATCCCCGACGCATGCCGACTTGATGCCGCTCTTCATGGTGCCCCTATGAAGCTGTAGGAGAAGTCGGAGTCAAGTTTGGTGCTCCCTGGCAATTCCGCGACCCAGCCGAAGACCACCGCCCCGCCGCCTCTCGGCGCCGACCATCTTCCGGTGAGAACCCCACCTCGCGAACCCCTCCACCCCCTCCGCCTCGGTGCGCACATCGTTTATTTGCTCCCGCGACGAGCTTTTCCCCCGCGTAGCGCCCGCCGGCGAGCCCTCCGGTGAGGCCAACCTCTGTTCCGGCGCGCCGATTGGCATCCGACTGGCCGCCTGCGTGTCACCGATGTGGCCCTCATGTGGTGCTGAGCTGTCACTGACGTGTCATCAGATAAAACTAGAAATACCCAGGAAATGCCAGAAAAGTGCTAAAACTTCTAAAAACCATAGTAAATCGACTATAAATCCAAAGGAGCCTAAATAAATTTTGTTAGACTCGTCTTGATGAGCTCTATTTTAGGAAAATGATAAATCACTGCCTTTGTATATATATTTTTATCAATATATTAAACTGTCCAAAAAATAAATAATTCACCAGAAATTCTAGGAGTAAAATTAAATCCTGATTTTTGGCATGCTTATTAAATACATAATTATCTACCACCACAATTTTTGGTTTAGTAAAATATGAATTGTTTTAGGATCTAGAATTTAATTAGTGTGTTTGCTTAAATTAATTCTAGTAATTATTCTGTAAATAATTTGCCCATGCCACATAGCCTAAATTTCACTCATATAAGTCTCTGTACACAGTAAATCACACATGTCCAGGAACATAAATTTACTTAAGTAATTAATTTAATTGCTCATATCACTCTTTTACTTTGTTTAAATGCATAAAAGAATGTATGTACCTAAATTCTTAATTAACAAACCAACTTCTCTGAAGCATATGGCTTCAAGAACATAATAATAATTTTAATTGACATTAAAACACAAAGTGCTTGCATGCATCATATCATTTCAATCAACGTTATGTCGATAATGCCATTAATATAATTGGATCATGTAGGCAACGACGACCAGGAGCAAGAAGAGGATATTCATAAGGACCTTGATCCTCAGGAACAAGAAATTGTAGTTGCTAGCACTAACATCGATCCAGGCAAGCCCCAGTTTACATTCGCCATTTTCATAAAGTTTGCTAGTTTTCAATATTACTAGTGTCTGTGATGATTGTTGCATTAGGTCAGAGGAGTTGATTGGAACCCACTTTGCATGGTACCCAAATGACCTACACCACTGTCATTAGAATTTTGGTAGTATCGGTACTGCATTGCTATGCTTAGAAATTGCTAGACTCGATAGATATCATTGCTAAGAAAGGAACTTGACCACTGGAAGGGGAATTAATAAAAGAAGTTTATTTTGATGTTATAACCGGGCAGGGATGATGCATGTGTAGGTTTGCAGCAACACATGGGTGTTGACTGTGGTAGCCCTGCCTTGTCGAACCTACGACCCATCCATGGTCGGCCCCTTGGTCAAGTATTGAACAGTACCGAATGCATGCTAGTCTATGGGCACTAGTAAACTGATGTAGGATTGGCGCGACAATGAGGACGGTACCTAGTACAGTGGTCATTGACCCTTCTGCTGCTGGAGTGGGCGGTTCATACCGTGAAGTACTGTTGGCAGAACGACATGCCCACTCGCTAAGACTGGACCCGGACCAAGTTGTTTTTCGTCCTTGCAAAAGGTTGCCATATACGACCTTAATTGGTGTGTAAGTGTTGTGTTTTTCGGGTTTCCCAGCTAGTGTAAATCAATTGCAATTGTTGTCCCTCGTAGTAATGAGTACCACTTGGTCACTGAGTCATCACGTAGTTGCACATGGTACATGGAAATTGATCATGATGCTTATTGTTGATGTTACTATTATTGCTCTTATGTTGCCTTTACTTTATGTATTGCTTTGTTATCTTATTGTTGCAACTAAAGTTACATTTTTGCTCTATCCAATTAAGTCGAGAACTAAAACTTAATAGAACTAATAGGTTGCTTAGTGCGAGTCCTTTTAAACAAGCCACCTATTAGAGCCATTGCATGTCTAGGTGTCCGACGGGTAAGACTTGCTGAGTAATTAGTACTCATGCTTTGTGCCACCGTTGTTTTTTAGGTAATGAAGATCTAGAACTGCCTGTGGATGTGCTGCCCTGGAACATGCAAGACCCTGAGGGTTGGACCGCCCACTAGGAGTCTGACTCACCGCCGCAGTATTGATGTGTGTTGCTAGAGTGATGGTTCTTCGGGCATGAACCATTACTATGCTGTATCATCGAGCTCGTAGCCTCTTATCGTGATTTGCTTCCGCTGTTTTCAAACATTATGAACTTGTAATATTCCGCTGCACTCTAATGACTTTAATAATGTAATATTCAACTTAAATTCGAACCGATGTTGTATTATCAAGTGTCTACGTTATCAGCACCGTCGGGACCTCGATCCTTCGGGAAGGGGCACCACACCTTGGACTCCATCAAGCTCATTAAGCTCCGTGCTTGTGGTCATTGTCATCAACCGCCATGGCTGTCGTCATGAATCACCATAGAGTAGAAAGGATTTCCTACACGAACAACACTCATGTAGGCATTAGTCACATTTGATGTTTGTCATTCATCACCAAAATATTCATACCTTCGGGTGACCTCAATGGTTATGATCCTTACAATCTCCCCGCTTTTGGTGATGGATGACAACCACTACTTATGATGATCCAAAACGGATGAGCAACAAGGAACCAAAGAAAAATAAAGGATTCAAAGGATTACCTTGGTCCTTACTTTGGAAGTAGCTGCCCCTAGTTCTTAAGGGAGAACTACCCAATCATGTAGTGCACTTGATATCAACCTTGAGTTGAATTTTGTGCCCGTCTTAGTGTCATGGTTGATGATCTTATTGAAGTAGACACGCACCAAGGACGTAGATGTTCATGTCGGTGTAGATGTTCATTGTTGTTGTAGACATGCACCATCATTGTTCTTCTCCATGTCAGTGTAGATATTCATCTTGATATGATCTTCATGTGTACTCCAAGTGAACATGCACCATTGTCTTGATCAGCTTCATTTGATCTTCATGTTCTCCTCTTTGTCACTCCATAGCTTTCTTGTATCTTCTTGTTCTTCTCCCCTTATTGATGGTTGATCTTCATGTTCTTCTCCATCTTTCCTTCTCCCCTTTTGTATTTTTCTTGATCTTTGACTTGGCTTTTGGATGCTCATGTTCTTCTCCCCCTTTGTGTTATCTATCTAGACTTGGCTTTTGGATCTTCATGTTCCTCTCCCCCTTTGTCACCTAGCACCAAAAACCACAAACCAAAGGCAAAACACAAGACAACCAATGAGCAAATAATAAATGGCAAGAGTTAGGAAAACTCCCCCTTTCATGGTGCTCGTTCTTGGTCATGATGGTGTTCCACCATAGCTCCCCCTACACACATGACTCAACCAAATATTTTCTCAAGTATGCAAAGGTTAGTCATTTGTGTGATAGCAATGTATGAGCCACTTGTCTTTGAGCTGCATGAGTAGTTTTAACCTTGAAGCTCGTTCGAACGTGACTCAATGGACATGAAGCACAAAGATCGCTATGTGATCATCTAGAGGGTCATATACTTACATTGTAAATAAGCAACTTCCCCTAGAAACATGCTCGGAATCATGTAAGGTGTCACGATGCAAGAGTGCATGAAAGAAAATGCAAATGCAACAAGTATACACATGCATGATGCGATGATAAAGGAAAGAGAGAAAAAAGCTACAAACCAAAGTGTCAACATCGAGTTGTTCCCTTCTTAAGGTTACTCACAATGGACCATTCTTCAAAGCCTTGGGCACATCATGAACAATCTTCCCAAGCTTAACCCATGTCCATTGCTATCTAAAGGAGGTCCAAAGTTGACCTACAAGCAAATAGAAACACACACAAAACAAAGGCATAAACGACAAACAAAACAAACAAGGCTATACATATGTACAAGTGACAAACTTTGGGGTTACTCATGTGAAGTTTGAAAGGTAAAGAACATTTAGTGCTCCCCTTAGCTTGTTGTAGGTTTTCTCATCAAGTGGCTTGGTGAAGATATCTGTCAATTGTTCATGAGTCCGCACACTCACCAACTCAATATCCTTCTTCTCAACATTGTCCCTTATGAAGTGCTGCCTCACTTGTATATGCTTTGCATGACCGTGATCTCCAGTTTTGAGAGCCATCTTGATTGCCACCTCACTGTCATAATAAAATGGCATTTGAGTGTAGTTGAGGCCATAATCTAAAAGCATTTGCCTCATGTAGAGAAGTTGGGCACAACACACTCCCACCGCCATGTACTCCGCTGCGGCTATAGATAGAGCCACCAAGTTTTGCTTCTTTGAGCTCCAAGATACTAGAGATCTTTTAAAAAATTGGCAACCTCCCAATGTACTCTTCCTATTTACTTTGCATCCTGTGAAGTCTGAATCCGAATACCCAAGTAACTCAAAGCTTGTTCCTATAGGGTACCATAGTCCCATGGTAGCTGTGTACTTGAGATATCTAAGAATCCTCTTCACGACCTTCAAGTAAGACTCCTTTGGATTTACTTGATAGCATGCACACAAGCAAAAACTAAACATGATGTCTGTTCTTGAGGTGATGGGATAGAGCAAAGAACCAATCATTGATCTATAGAGCTTGGGGTTCACCAGTTTTTCCTTTGCATCATCATCCAAGGGTTTGCTTGTTGCCATAGGTATATCCAAGGGCTTGCAATTTTCCATGTTGAATCTCTTGAGAAGGTCCTTGGTATACTTCTCTTGGTAGATGAAGTTCCCTTCCCTCAATTTCTTCACTTGAAAACCAAGGAACACATACAACTCTCCAACCATTGGCATTTGAAATTCCCTTGCCATCATTTCCCGGAACTCCTCATTGAATGTTTCATTGGTTGACCTATAGATGATATCATCTACATAGATTTGGCACACAAAGAGATCCTTCCTAACATGCCTTGTGAACAAGGTGCTATCAATGCTTCCAATCTTAAAGCCATTCTTGAGAGAAAGTTCCTCAAATGTTCATATAATGCCCTTGGTGCTTGCTTGAGGCCATAGAGAGCTTTCTTCAATTTGAATACATGTCTTGGATGTTTAGGGTCCTCAAACCCTGGAGGTTGTCCCACATAGACTTTCTCATTGATCTCTTCATTCAAGGAGGCACTTTTGACATCCATTTGATAGAGCTTGAAGCCATTGTGTGACGCATAGGCAAGTAAGATCAAAATTGCTTCAAAATGGGCCACAGGAGCAAAAGTTTCTTCAAAGTCAATACCCGCCACTTTAGAATAACCCTTGGCCACTAGACGAGCCTTGTTCGTGACAATTGCCTCTTTTTCATCTTGCTTGTTCTTGAAAGCCCACTTGGTGCCAACCACATTATGATTCTTGGATCTCTCAACCAATTTCCATACTTTGCATATCTTGAAGTTGTTTAATTCTTCTTGCATAGCAATAACCCATTTTTGATCATCCATAGCTTCACCAATTGTTGTAGGCTCAATCATAGAGATGAAAGAAAAGTTCTCAATTGTAACATTTGCCTCCTCATCCTTTTCTTCACTCACTTAGTTGGGCTTGTATTGATTTCTCCTTGTCCTAACTCCTTGAGATGGAGTCCCAATGATCAAGTCACGTGAGTAATCCTTGTTGATGGCTTTAGGTCCAAGAAGAGGTTCTTCTTGAGTGGGAGGAGGTCTAGGTGAAATGTCTTGTGCATCATGGATAGCTTGCTCTCTAGAGATTTGAGTGTCTTGATTTCTTAGTGAGGTGGGGGAATCACTCACATGCTTTCTTATCTTCGAATTTGAGCTTGGAGTGGATGAGGAAGTATCATGTGAAGAGCATGGAGAAGTGATTCGAGATGAAGTATGCGGGGAGGCTTGTGGCTCACTTCTCACTTGGGTTTCCTCATAGGTGGGTGGATGAAGTCTCAATGAATTTTTGGAGGGGCTAGTGGGTGTGTTAATGGCATCTTGGGTTGGTTCTTGCACCTCGGAGGAAGAGGTTGGTTGAGGTGGTGGTGTAGAGGGCTCACCAACATCATCATCATTGACCTCGTGGGGTAAAACCTTGCCGACGGGCATGTTCCTCAAAGCTTCTCTCATTGGCTTATCTCAATCTTGACATCAGGGAATTCATCTTCCTTTTGAGATCCCTTTGAATAATCAAATTGCACATCATAAGATTCCTGCACCCAACTTGTGGCTAAGTTGTAGACCCGATATGCCTTAGAAGTCCCTGAATGCCCAACAAGAATGCCTTCATCAGTTCTGCTTTCGAATTTTCTGGGCTTCCTCCTCTTCTTGAGAAAGTAACAAGTGCAGCCGAAGACCAAAAAATAGGAAACATTGGGTTTCTGTCCAACCAATAGCTCATAAGGTAGTCACGCTATGTTGATTGCTTCAGCCCAAAACCTCTCATGAGTTCCATACTCATCTAACATGACACGAGCAAGGGTGATGAGTGTTCTTCTTCTCCACTACTCCATTTTGCTCAGGAGCAAACTCCAAGGAAGACTTGTCAAGTGAGGGGTTAGTTCCATAAGAAGCACTACTGTGATTACCCTTTTGCGAGCTAGAAAGCAGAGCCATGGTTGAAGCAGAATTAACATCATGACATCCCAAATTTCAAATTTACGTTATTGTGAATTTTTTAAACTTTTGCAATAAATTAAAATTTAACTTCAATTATTCAGTATCATTTGTCTTTAGCAAAAGGCATATTTTGTAAAATCCAGTAAATTAATTTAGGTTATATTTCTATTGTTACATTCATGCCGAGTAGTTTGCATTAGGGTTTTATTGTGTGCAAAATATTTTAAAAATTCGAGTACAAAATATTTTAGAGTTAGTTAGAAATTATAAATAGAAAAGGAAGCAAAGCAAAGAAAACCTCAGGTGACACTTTAGGCCAATTCTCCTACACGCAACCCAATTTTCCTTTTCCCCTCCCTTTTTCTTTTGGCCCAGCGCAGAACTCCACCCAATTTTATTTTTCTTCTATCTTTCGCAGCCCATACCCTGCCAGCCTGTGCACCAACTACAGCCACGACATGATCTTCCTCCCCTTGCACGATAGTTGCTGCCACCAGGAAACTGACGCCCATCCAGCCATTGATCTGCCTCTCTACATGAGTAAGTGAACCCCTGACCTTTCAACCGGATGTGCAGTCCTTTCCTCTTCCAATTCTATCTATTTTCAACATTAATCATCCACCATGGACCTCAAGTGGTCATCAATGGCGCCACCAGACACTAAACCTTTTGACGAACCTGTTCCTCTGCCTTCCACCGCTTCCCCACCCTATAAAATGAAGCCTGGATACCCCCTTGTCTTGTAAGCTGACGCCCCCCTGCCTTCCCTCGCTCTTTCCGAACCTGTGGAGTCGAGTTTCAAGCCGTTTCCCCTGCTTCAGTTGCGCCCAGATTAGTAGTGCCAAGTTTGCTTCGGCGTTCCCGGCAGTCCACAATAGGAAACAATGCAGAACTTCACCAGATCGTGTTCCAGGTTACCCTCTCCAATATATCCAAAGCTCACTCCAATTGGTGGATGCGCCCAGGATTTTGTCCACCATGGCCGTTGTTCCCTGTTAGTTTACGGTCTGCATGTGACATGGTAATGTCAAACCTTGCTATGATCAATCCCGACAATTTTATGCTTCAAACCTTGATTCATGTCGTGTTCCAAGAAGGCCTCTTCGTGTCCCCTGAAGCCCATCCCATGATCTGCCTCCACCATTGTAGGAATGCGTTTGGCCTGCCATCTGTTGCTTCGCGACCTTGTTCTGTTTTGACCCTGCGATGTACAAGTCAGGTGAGAAAACATCTAAACCAATTGGTCCATATCGTGTTCCACAATACATGAAATGTAAAGAATCAACTTGTAGATTAAGTGGAGTACCAAATCCACGGGAACGCGGAAATGTTTCATGGTGCTGTTCTGTTCATGGCACAACCGAGCTGTCTACCAGCCCTCTGGTCCACATTGGACCATGGAGCACTGCCGTAGCCTGGTCCATTGACCCCATAGACCTAGACCATGAATTTAGGATTTAATTTATTTTGATAACTTTGAGATAAATGTCTCTTTCGTGTTTAGGCCCCTAAGCTTAATTCAAATACAAATTTGGCCCAAGCCCTACAACCCAGCACGACCCAGTAGCTCGGCCTAGTCAGGTGCCGATGCCTTATTCGTCCCCTTGCTCGAACGCCGCCGCTGCTAGAAAACCACTACCACCGCTCGGCATACCCACCTCCCTGATTTCAAAACCAACCCACCGAGCTTGCAAACTATTTTACCTACTTCCCCTCTCCCACTCCTGGCCCTCACTGGCCATCAATTATGCACTCAGGCGCACTAATGCGCATTAATGGCGCCACCCACCATTGATGGCCGACAAGTTTGATCTGCTTGGTTTCCCATTCCTTCCCCCTATAAAACCAATCCTATGGAGTTGTCTTAACCCATTGCTGCCACCCTTTTTGTGCACCCCGTCCTCAATCACGAGAGCCCTGTTGCCGTCGAGATCCACCAACCACCACCGGCACCTCCAATCATCGCCGACTGCCTCCGAACCTCCCTAACCCCACGCGAGCCACGGGTAAGGACCTTTGCCTTGCTCGCTTCCCTTTGCCCCTTACACCATAGAGAATGGAGTACCAGAGCGCCTCTCCAACGTGCTTTGCCACCGCCTCCCCTATGATGCCAGTGCTTGGTCAACGCCGGCCACCGCTCAGCTCGCTGACACCCTTCGTAGTCATCGATTTCTTGATATGCGGCCAATATTAGAACCCAATGAAAGATTATGAACCCAGTCTACCATGGACCATAGATAGCAACCTAGCCTCGATCCTTACACCCTATCAACCCAATATTTAGGTTTTATTATAATTGGTGTAAATTGCGCTAAATGCCTATTTTACGCTTAGGTCCCCAATTTTAGAAGAAATACAATTTATTTCCTTTGTTTTCATATAAACGCACCTATACTTTTTATAAATTATAAATTAGCCCCTATGTTTTACACTTTGTTTCCGATAATCTACTAATGTTACATTTAACTCCCTAGCCTTTACTCGTTAAAGCAAAATATATGTTTTCTAGAATAAAATCAATTTCTTTTATGTTTAGATTGCAAAAAAAATTATAGAATCTTTGTTTCATAAAACTAAATCTTTATTTTATTTTATGATTTATAAAAAACCAATTAAGTGAATTATTTTCCCGGTTGGTAATTTTGCTAATAAACCCTTAGTATTTTAATCTTAATAACATTTTATCCGTAACTCCGATTTAGGTGATATCGTAGGAACACATACTATCTTTTAGTACTGTTTTCATAGTCATTAGAAAATGTTTGGTGTACTATTCCTTATTTGTTTGTTTTTTACTTTTTTGGTATTTATCGATATTAGACGAGGAGCGGCTCCAGAACTTCCAAGACTATCTGAGCAGTAGCTAGCAAGGAACAAGGCAAGTGTCCTTGACCATATTGCACCTATTAAGGAATTTAGTTTACTTTACATGTATGTTTGTCTAAATTTGAATCCTATGTTAGGGTTGCCTAGAAATTGATTTATCTTGTCCTTGTCACCTGGTTTGGGACTTGTTGGTTGAGTTTCGGTACGTCATGCTAGTGCAATACTTTGGGGGTATAATAATGACTAATAATAAACTTGAATAATATTCACTTGAACCTAATTATCATTTGGGTAACTTAGATGACCCAAGCAGGAGGATGTTGATGATGGTGCGGGTATGCACAGGTGCGGGTAATGTACTGTTTGGTTTGTGGTAGTGCCTGCTTGTGGTCATAAAAACCTATTCGTGGAATCGTCCGATAGTAGATGTCTTCCTAGTTTTGTGGGCGTTCAAAGAAGGAGGACGAGAGGGTTACTTTCAGCCTTAGGTGATGAAGGGTATGCTTCTAGCCATGGCACCAGAGGGGGCTTCTGTAGGGATGGTTAATCCCGCAGCGGTGAAACCTTAGCGGGGACGTTTTGCAAGCTGGAAAACTCTTTGAAAGACCATGTGGTGATCTCTTGGCCTCACACCTACGGTAGTGTGTTGGCAACAAGGAGACTTTAGTCACTAACGGGTGATGGAATCACCAACCTATGGTAGTGTGTTGGCAACAAGGAGACTTTAGTCACTGACGGGTGATGGGTAAAGTTGTGCATCCTCTGCAGAGTGTAAAACTATTATAACAGTCGTGCTCATGATCAAGAGCGGCCTGGATCCTCACACAATTAGATGGATGTTTGGGTGGATCTGGTGGGTAACCAGATTTGGGTGGTTGCTACAGGTGGGTAACCTGTAGTGTTCTAGTATGGGTGGGTAACTCATAGTTTTGTTATCGGTGGGCAACTGATAGTGTTAGACAGGTGGTTAACCTGTTGGGCTACTAATCTCCTAGTAAATAGGATGCTTGTATAACTAGAGTCATAGGCTAAGGTGCATATTGCAGTAAACCCGTGTCAAGCCTATTCTTGTTTTTAGCATGCATGTCATTACTTTCCCCCACTTGCTGAGTACTTTATGTACTCACACGTTTTAGTTTTCCCTGTCTTTTTGCTATTATATTACTGCTGCTCAGAGGATGATCGTGAGATGGACTACGCCGATGAGGACTACTTCAACTAGGAGTGCGACCCCCGGTTGACTGTCTGTGGCATTATGGAGTCTTCCGCTATTTCTTTTATCTTCTTGATGTAATCCAGACTATGTAATAATGGTATGATACAATAATAATAATGACATTGGTTATTTACTGTTACTTCACTTTTGTCCAGTATGCGTGATAACCTTATCCTGGGCACATATATAGAAGCATTCGGTTTTGCCCTTAAAACCGGGTGTGACACATGATTAGGACGAGATTTCCTATACAGTTCATGATATTTCAGCTTGCTATACAGTTGCTCATAGTTCAGGGTATTGAAATCAGTAGTTTCCTCTAGAGAAGCAATTTTAACCCCCCCCCCCCCCCCCCCAAATATTTTTATCAGGTGAATACAACAGTTGCTTAGCTCTATCATTATTATTGTACACAAGGTTGCCATAAGCCCTCAAGTTGTAGATAATTTCCTGAAACCTACGAAAAGTTTTGCCTAGTGACTCGCCAGGTTTTTGTGCAAAGGTTTGGTACTGTCTATTGCAAGAGTCCGTACACATAGACTTGACTTGATTGGTACCCACATGGTACTTGCAAAGCTTTTCCCAAATTGCATGAGCAGTGCCAAGGTGTGCAACATGATCATGTTCACTCCTACCTAGAGCAGAAAGCAGAATATTGATAGCTTTGGAGTTGTTTTCATACTTGCTTACCTCACCAATGGGTGCAGTGTCGAGGTTGGCAGGTATGTTGTATTCTTGCTTGACGATGTCCTATCGCACGTCCTTGACTCAGGAGATAAGCCATGGTCTGTGACTTCCAAGAGGGAAAGTCCTCTCCATCGAACATCCAATGCTTGACTACACACTTCTCCATGTTGCCTTCAGATCACAAAGCCGGTGAAGGTCAACTAGTGATCAAACTGACCCTGATACCAATTGAAGGACCGAGAAGGTGACTAGAGGGGGGAGGGGGTCAATGGGAGCCAATTAAAATTCTTCACAAGAACTTGGCCTATGACCCAAAATCAACCCAAGCCAACCTCAAAACGGATCACCAAGATTACAAACACCAACTTGTCATGTGCTAATCGTAGGAGTGATCAACAACAGCAGTGGAACACAGTGGAAACCAAAGAGAACAACAACAACTCAAACTGTCCAAGAAATGAACTCAAAACAAGCAACTCTATCAGTGTATCGGTAGTGCCGATCACAGCATCGGTAGTGCCGATCAGGAACTTGAACAGACCATTTATAGTGCCCGTTTTGCCATCAGCAAGGACGATCAAGTACAGTCACACAAAGCAATGGGAAAAACACACAAAAATCAATTGATGATGGTGGACAACCAAGGCACTAAACTATGGAAGAAACACACTCAAAACTGAGCAGTTCTAACGGAGAATCGGCAGTGTCGATCAGATCATCGGCAGTGCCGATTGGCAAGCCCAAAACTGTTTTGATAGCTTCGTCAAGCAAACCAATGCTATGCTTGTGAATGTCTGACATTCACCCTACTTGTTAAGATAGTTGGGGCACTCTACTTTGGTAGACCTACCACATAACAATCAAAATTATAGTAGGTGTAGCTATTGTAAGGGCATCAATTTTAATCTCAATTTTTCTGATGGAATGTATACTAGCATAATCATTATATCCATCATATAATACAAGAAATAATAGGATGACAGGAACATCATCACAGTCAATCATATTAATTTTGAAATAGTATGGCCCTTTCACATGGTGATCACCATCTCTATTGTTGCAGGCCTCCTCCTGTCCATGTGCCTGCCATGCACCAAAACTGGCCTCCATGAACAAGTACTAAGCAACTAAATCTAATAGCTAGTAGTGAATTACATGAAGAGATCAAGCATCACAAGTCAACAACGCAGGCCATTATACAATAATATGGCAACCTCAAACCAACTATTTTGAACATGACTCGCAGGCCATAAAAGAATATAGACATGCATCACAAACACATTTTAGACCATACCATTCACAATATTCTTTGCAAAAACAAGTTAGGTGAGAACGGATTCTATTGTGTGAATCAAAAGGGGTATAACCAACTAGGAGTGTGTCCGTATAACCTCACAGGATTTCATAGATCGTATCTATGGAATCGCAATGAAAATCTCATCAGACAAATCATATTTGGCTGATTTTGAGTCATTCATAATGCCTCAATTTTCATTAGGGTCTCATGATAGACCATGACACATAGTCCTAATCTCGTCAGTCTCCTCTCCTGGTTTACGCAGTTAGTCCTGATGGTGATACTAGCCGGTAGAGACAAATCACTTACACCAAGAGACGACACAATTACATCAGCAACACATGCGCGCTATCCATCAAACAACTTCTAAACCTCCCATTAAGACCGATCGATCAAATCAACTCATACTACAAAAAATGCAATAGATGTAATATACTACATCGGCATATCAACTATATGTGCAAGATTCAGATCGCAAACTAAACAAGGTCGACTCAGATACCACTGAAGGGGAACGGGGAGCTATGATAGCACAAAATAGTTTCTACCGTTCAACCAGGAAGCCTTGAAAAGAGGGGATCATAGATCATTACCACTAGACACGCGAGCGGAGTTGAAGCAAAGTTTGAGAAGCAACGTCCACCGTAGTCGCACATAGATGTAGAGAATGTAGTTGTTCACAACAACCGTCTCCTCCTTGTCCAGCCAAAGCACCACAGCTGCAGCGCCCCCTTGAACTATCCACACGTATAGGGCAGAAGACCATGCGTGATGTGCTAGCACCGGTGGCATAGTTTAGAGTGATGTGGGAAAGAGAGGGAGGTGGCGGCGGCTAGAGTTTTTGGCTACAGGGTCTTCTTGTGCCTTAAGCCCCTCCTCCACATAAATAGATCCTTCTAATGGGTCTCAACTAGCTGGCCCATTAGTGGACTAATCCCTCACGGATCAATATTCGTATGACCCTCACATACTGTAAGCTTCATGACCATTGATGATTGGATCCTCACGGTATGAATGTTTTGGTGATAGATGACAACTATGAAATTGCGGGCTAATATCTACACGAGTGTTGTCTATATAGAAATCATCTCTAAACTCTACAACAAATCATATGGATGATGGTTGCCTTGGTGATTGATGACAATGACCACAAGCATAGAGGCTTGTGAGCTTGATGGAGGCCAAGGGTTGATGGAGATGGATCAAATCTAAGGACAAGCTATAGAGCAAGTGTTGGGAACACTTGTCTAGTTGTTAGGCCTTTGAGTCCATTGCAAAAACTGTACTATCAAGGGGGTCTAGCTCATGTCTCTTAGGTCACACTAGCTGGTGATGTGCTTGGATGCTCAATGATATTATAGGCGCTAGGTGACAATGGAGAAGCCAAGGAGCTTTTCGGAGAAGCCGAGAAATGAAGTCAAGCGAGGACGAGGAGTTTCAGCTTTTGGACATAGTGACCGGACAGAGGGGTCAGTGGTGAACGGACTGTGTGGTCACTAGGAGGAATTGTTTGGGACTTTCAGCGAGGAGCGAGGAATCTGTCAGGTGTGGAAGCCCTAATGACCGGATGGTACGGTCTAGTGACCAGACGGTCCGATCAATAGGGTTGAGACTTGGGCAGAGAGGAGGTTGCGCAGGAAATGTTTCGGGACTAGAGAGAGAAACCAACCGGACAGTCCGATCAATACGAAGATCAGCAAGGGCAGAGCCGTTGGTGCTGAAGATTGTAGGGACTGGACTGTCCGGTCAGTATGCCTAGGAAGCTGATTTCGTGGAACAACGGCTAGTGGGAGGTTGGAAGCCTATATAACTTCGTTGCTGAGGTCTTGGAGACTACTCTTGGTCAGTAAAATTGCTTGGAGCATTTGGTGGGAGCCAAGGCAAAGAAGAGAGCACTAGGAGGAGATATTGCATATCTTGGGAGTGCTAGTGAGAGTAACTTGAGCATTGATGCACATCTACGGCTAGGGTGTCCTTGAGGGTTTGATCTATGTTATTACTCATGGTCTATGGTGAGACATAGACGGGTTAGGTGTTGGTGATCGAGCCTATCATGATTGGTTGTGAAGGCCATCACACGTTTGTCCCTGCTTTAAGCCCGCCAGTGAAAGGGGCATCGCTAGTGAGTGCCCGTGTAGGCTCGAGGAGTCCGGCAGGCTCTCGAGGGAGACAAGCTTGTGACTTGGTGATAGCGGTGATGGGCACCATGTCTTCACTCCGGTAGTGATTGCGGGCTCATGGGCGAGAACTCCACATTGGTGGCGGGAGGGACCGGCACTCCGACGGGAGCGGTCCAACAAGGAGTAGGGGAAGGCACCATCCTTCTTAAGACCTCCTTACTATTCCACAATTGTGTGCTCTAGTAACTAGGTTGGATTGTGGCTTGCATAGGCTAGTGTGTTTGGCTTCCGCGCTTGCTTTCATCATGAACACTAGCATGTGTAGGGTCTTGGCCTCCTAGAATTGTTAGGTTGCAATGATTGTTAGGTTCTGGTAGTGTGAATTGAAGTATTCAAATTCATGGTTGGCTTACCAATTCGTCCCCCCCCCCCTCCTCGGTACGCCTTCGGTCCTTACAAGTGGTATCAGAGCCAAGTGCTCATCTTTGATGCTTCACCACCTTGAGTAAGGATGCCGGGACAGGTGGGGAGTGTACCCATATTCGATGGGGAGGACTGCAGGTATTGGAAGGCACGTATGCAAGCCTACCTGGAGTCCCTTGATCTAGAGATATGGATGGTGACTCATGAGTCTGATGCGGATGTGAACCTACTTGAGCCTGATTTCATTAAGAACAATGCTAAGGCCAAGAATGCTCTATTTGCATGCATATCTAAGGATGTTTTTGCTAGATTGGATGCAAGTTCGACAACACATGGTATCTAGACTGAGATTCAGGGTCTCCATGCGGGTACCAGTGATGTCAAAGAAGAAAGATACTATGTGCTGAAGAACAAGTATCATAACTTCACTAGATTGCCACATGAGAGAGCTAACATTGTTTTTTCTCCCTTTCATGTACTGGTGGAGATCAATGCTCTTGGGGATGACTTCAAGCTTAAGCCTTTGGAGATGATAAGAAGATTCTTGAGGCTATTCAAAGACCCTATCTATGAGTCCATCATCACCTTCACCTTGCAAGGTGACCTCAAGACCAAGACCATGAAAGATGTATTTGGCAAGATCACCGCCTTCGAGAGCTACCAGCTAGGTTTGGATGATCCTTAACCATTCAACCTTGCTCTTCAAGCCAAGAAGCAAGAGCCTATCAAGAGCAACAAGAAAGCATAAATTGAAGATGATGATGATGATGATGATGATGATGATGATGATGAAGATGACTCAAGTGAGGACTTGGCTCTTCTCATGAAGAAGATGAGGACCTTCAAGAACAAGTTTACTTCTAAGTCCAAGGGCAAGTGCTTCAACTGTGGGTCAAAGAACCACTTTGTTCTGAATTGCCCCAAGTCCAAGAAAGAAGCTTTCAAGTCCCAAGACTCAAGTGATGATGATGAAGAAGAAAATGAAGACCCTGAAGCCAAGTAAAAGAAGAAGAGGTACTTCAACGTGGACAAGAGCAAAGGCAAAGGCAAAGCTCAAGAACACAAGAAAAAGTTCTCACGCAAGGCCATTGTTTGAGAGTGGACAACTGTCAACTCAAGTGACACATCCTCTTCCTCAAGCGATGGTGAAGAAGTGGCCGGCCTAGCCATGATCAAAACCACATTTCCACGAGTGCTTCCTCCACCTCTCACGTGCCTCATGACCACGAGCCAAATTGGGGAGAGTGAGGATGAGAGCAATGATGACAGCGATAACGAGGAGCTCTCATGTACCGAGCTTTGGAGTATGCTTGAGCAAGCCCGTGACATCGCCGTCAAGAAATCCAAAATGTTGGATGTGGTAAGAGAAGAATGTAAGTTGGCTAAGGACCGTGTGGTGAGCATGAGAGTGAGCTCAAGGACCTTGTCACATCTCATGAGGCACTAAGCAAGAGTTATGACAAAGTCAAGGGTGATCGTAGAGAAACGTGAGAAGTACAAGGCCCTTGAACTTACTTTTGCGGCCATCAATGTTGACAACCATGCCTCTCCCTCCTCTAGTTCATCTAAGAGTGATGCTTCCACTATGTGTGATGAACTAACCACCTCGGTCGAGGTTTCTTCTCTTGATCCATTTGTTTTGAAGGAATATCACAAGCTCAAGGAAGAGAGGAAGATGGTGATGGACGGCTTTGAGAGGCTCACACGTGGTAGAGCCATCCACAAGGAGATTCTCAGGAGAAACCTTGTGCGTAATGTCTCCCACCGGGGACTTGTCTCATATCTCGTCACCATCGACATCATCGAGACAAGTGACTCCATCCCTGTATGGATCAAGCCCCTACTCGTTGATAACTACTATTGCGAGAGAAGTTGCAAGGATGACCACATCATCAAGGATTGTTCTATGGTGAGAAATTCCATTGTTTTACCTAATGCTAACTTGTTCCATGAGAACACACATTTCAAGCTTTTTAGGAACAAGGATGGGAAGGTGAACGCTAAGGCTTTGGGACCACCAAACAAGAAGATAAAGGTCAAGAGCATATGGGTGCCTAAGTGCGTTGTTGATCTTGAGAGGTCAATGAAGTACAAGTGGGTGCCGAAGAACAAGACCTAGAAGATGGTGGTGGTGATGGACTGAGAGCTTCATGAAGATCAAGTGAAGTCCACCACAAGTGACATGGACCTCAACGATATATCTACTCATGAGGGAGGTAACCATGTTTGTTCTTGGTAGTTGTAGTGTGTTTTTCCTTCTCTTGCATTGCATGGTAATTAGGACTCCTTTGTGACTAGTATGCATTGTATCCATGCATGTGTAAATAGCTAAAAGAAAAACACATAAAAATTAGTCGATGTCTAACCCACTCAAGATAGCTATAAGTAAGGGGTAGTGCTTGAGATGGCGGTTTGGCTTCTCTCAAGGCAAGGGTATGGCTTATACTGAGTATGCTTGAGAGGGATTCAATCTTGACATTGTTAGGTTTTCTTTGTCTCTTGCTTAACATTGCTTGCATTTGTCACATTTGGAGATATTTGTGCCTCATGATCTGTATGAGATTAAATCTCCGCAAGTGTGACCAAAGTAAAGGATTGTGCTTCATGCTCATTAAGCAAGCTCCTAAGAACTCCGAGGTTAAACCCACACGAGCGGTTCATGGACTAAGACTCATACATACCCATTTGGCTCTTACTCACTTTGGTTCTTATTTGCTTGATTCTTCATTTGTCATTTGCGAAAATTATAAGGCCATAAAGAGCCATTATTTTAAAAGGAGTGCTTCAGAGTTCCCTCCATGTTTGAAGTGTAGTGTTTATTTGAGTGTTTAGCGAGGGCACTTGGAAAATGGAGAATTTCCTTGACTCAAAAGGCAAGGTGAATGCTATTCTCACTTGCAATTTTCTGGTAGTGATTGTGAAATTTGATCAGTGGACTATACAGTCCGGTCTATGCAGTAATGCACAGAGCTTTGGGGAGAAGGAAAATGGAGACCAGACAAAACCTTTCTAAAGAGCAGACAATTCGGTCTGCACAAGTTATGTTCATCAGAATTCTGATTTTTCAGAACCCGGAAGTGACCAGATTGTCCAGTCACTATGATTGATCGCACGACACAATCCAAATCTGTGATTGATCTGGTTCTTGTGTGATCTCGGACATTGGTGTGTGTTTGACCTATGTCAAAATCTCTTGGTTGTTTCTTCGTTCCGTCGACCGAAGCCGAGAACTCACCCCCGCCTCGTCGTCCTCGCCGACACCACCGGCGCCTCCGGCCAAGCCAACGCCGCGCCTACTCCCGTGCTCACCTGCGAACCTCGCCACACTGCTGCTTGCCCCTCGCCATGCTCGCCAGCACCCACGTGCGTCTGCAGCCCTAGCATCGTCATAGCACAAGGGCTACCGCTGCCATGTGCCTCGCCATCGTCGCACATCTCACCACCGGCCACCACCAGCACCGCCTCTGCTCCTCGCTCGCACGCCCGGCCTAGCTCGCCGAGTTACCCCACCGATTAGGGTAAAGGTTCCCCCTTCCCTCCACCTCCATTGCCGTTGACCTCAAAAATTTCAACTTTTATGCGATCGGTCGTGTGTTCTCTTCCTCTTCAGGTTCGGTGTTCTTTAGGGTATTACACATTCTCTCCAATTCATCGTTAGTACCCTGATTGTTGAGCAATTTTCTTAATTGATGCAATTGGATTAAATACCCATGTTTCGTTGCATTAATTAGGTAATTAGCTCAACCTAGGATGCAATTGATTTCATGCCTATTTGATAATTGCATATCTAGGGTTACCTCCTATCTAATATACAGTTAGATTAATTGTGAATTATTTGACTGTACACTAGATGACTCGCACCAGTCACATATAGTCAATGATCATTGTTGTTACTTTGCATATTTGTCTAGTGATCATATCCTTCATCTCAGTGCTAGGATTTCTATTGTGAATTCTTTCCTAGTGGTGCTTTGCTTATAAATTTATATAGGTTCTATGCTTATCCTATCTATACCTATGTGCGTGCACTGACAGTAGTCAGTAGTAGCAGAGATGGCAGGTTCTGGACAGGATAAGGGTAAGGGTAAGATGCAAGAGAAGCCCAATAGCAGGAAGAGGACCAGACTGGACCTAGAGTCAGAGAGGGCCAAGAGGTTAGTACAACACCTGGATGCCATGGACGCTTCATATAGGATACCTGGATCACTGTTGATCATAGGTACTCAGACAGATGACCAGGGTCGCAGGAGGAGTACCACGCAGAGGACCACAGGACCAGAGCTGTACATAGGTATTAGGTTGCCAGCTTGGTCACAGTGTACTCCGGCTTCTCATCAGGAGAGGTCGTTGAGGCCTGCGGAGCAGGGATCCTGCAGACAGCAGGAGGAGTTAGAGGACGAGGAGGAGAGCTTAGAGTTCAAGGAGCCAGATGAGTCTAAGGAATATGAGGAGGAGGAGACTGAGCAGATAGCACAGCCATAGCACCAGAGGACTACTCACAGGGCAGGAGACCCAAGGTGCACCTGTGTAGTGTGCACGAGAAGGCTGTAGAGACTTGTAGAGGCAGGCGAAGAGACAGACATTCTTAAGGTTCCTGCGAAGGACCTTAAGACACTTCACCTTGTCCCCTTTGAGCTCTGGATTCTAGTCCCCAGGGATCCTACCACTGGAGAGAGGTACTAGACCAGTCTTGAGAGGAGGATCGGTGAGGGACTGAGACATTACCTTGCCAGGAAGGGCAAGGATAGACTGGTTGTGCCACAACAGTACACGTTGTATCCTGCCATGAGGAGGATCACATGCACCGACATGGAGCAGTACTACACGTACTTGCTAGGGCTAGTAGAACTAGTTACTACTCCATACAGGTAAAGAGAGGATATTGTGATAGAGTTCTATGCTACACTATGGGTTGCCAGAGATCGCTCTGAGATCTGGTTTCTATTCAGAGGATAGCCATAGCGTGTGACCAGCTTTGGACTTCTTGATTCAGATTTCCAGCTGTATAGAAGTGCCTACCCGATGCTTGCTCTAACCCACAAACCATAGGGAGGGACGCTACCTCTAGACGAGATGGTGTCAGTTGCCTTTCCACCACCACACACTCTAGGGTTTGACAAACGCCCTGCTAGGCTCACAACAGAGGCGAAGGAGGTTAGAGCAATAGTCACCAGGACTATCATTCCTAGGTCTGGGTATAGAGAGGAGTTTACACTTCTACACTATTGGCGGCCGATAAAACCCGAAATCAGCCACCAACTAGTTGGGAAATGCAAGGTAAAGACTAAAATTAAATAAATATTTGCTTAAACTATTAAAGTTCCATGAGTTTTGGTGAAATATGTGTTTGCAGGCATAAGAGACACAAAATGTCCAAAAACATGAAGAAACATCCCGTTGGCCGATCACGACTATGGAACAGCCGTTTTCACAGGCCGACAGGGTCATTTTCAGGAAGAAACTAGCCAACAGGTCATAACCGGCTAAAATCAGGCTCCCGGCTGGTTAAACGGGTCACATTCAGTCTGAAATTAGAAACCAACCGACAGGGTCATAACCGGCTGAAATCAGCCACCCAGCTGGTTAAACGGAACCATTTTCAGGCTGACTTTCTATCCCGGCCGATTTTCCAAAAATACTTCACCAAGATGGCGTTTTCTCCTCTATGATTAAAGATGATAAAATATAATTGAGGAAAAGAAGGCCAAAAAGAAGCTTAACCAGGAGAAGTCAAGGGGGCGACCCAGAGGAGGTCGGCACCCAGCCTGGCTGCCGGCCAGCCTGGCCTGCCGCCCAGCCCCATATGCTGCCTGGCATGGCTTGCCGCTCGACCCAGGGTGGCCACCCGGGTTGCCAGCCCACGAGGCCCAACACGCCTACCGGCCCCAAAACGGAGAATCCGGCACAAACCGACGGGGCCTATTAGCCTCCAACCTATGTCAATTCACAGACATGCTCCCCCCCCCCCCCCCTCCTTCTTCCTCGAGCCCGACCCGTCTCTTCTTCTTCGTCGATGGCAGCCACCCCCGCCCCGGCATCCCACCGCCCTACACGGTTCCGATGCTGTACCCGGCATCATCGCCGCCCGCCGCCCGACCCCAACCTCCGCCCGCCACCACCACTGGCGGTCGGTGGTGCACCGCCGCCTCACCGCGCCTCCCGCACCCACCACTGCCACCCGCCATGCCACCGTCATCGTTGCACCTTTGCCAGCTAACTCGTCGACGACTTGACGCCCTCGCCGTTGACCCCGGCCGGCAGTGCCACCGCCGCCTCGCCGCACCGCCGGGCCATGGCCCAACGCCGGGTCACAGCTGCCGCCCCCGGCCGGCTAGCCCTCCACCATATCCGGGGAGCGCAGAGGGCCTCCCCCGGCAACCTGGACCCCCTAAGAGATCCTCTGTGCCACCGGCGAGGAGGAAGAGTGAGGGAGGAGAAGAAAGAAGAAGGGCCATGGGGTGGGCGGAGGGCGATTTCATCTCACCCTGGGTGGAGGGGAAGATTGGCGCAAACCGACCGAACATCTGCCATCAAGACAAGATTTGAGCCGACCAAAAGGAGTCGGTCGGGAACTGACACGATCCCACGGCCGCCCGGCCTAGGATGCCGCCTGGCCCCCCATGCCACCCGGCGCGGGCCGCCACCCGGCACGCCGACTTTGGCCAACCGACCCTCCTTCACCTATAAATACCCCCTGGACTAATGCCACCTAAAAATAGAGGGGGAATTCGGCAAAAAAAGATCATCAAGCAAGAAACACATCAAGGAGTCAATTTCCCACTATTTGTGCCACTTAGTAGAGTTAGTTAGTTAGTCGGGAGTTAGAGTCTAGTCGAGAGCATCGCTCGGGATTCCGGAATTGTCTTGGAGTCTTGGTATGAGCTCTCTTGTATCCTTTCTCTTTATGTAAGACTTATCCTTTATCAATATAAATATCTTTTCAATTATATCTTGTCAAGTATTTATCTTAATTTAGTCATTTTTCTTAAGTTACATTATTCGAGAAGAAGCTTTGTTGCGTAGTTCACAGGTTTCCCGGCTAGGATTTAATTGAGTTTAGTTCTTTCTGAACTTAGACTTGGTTATTTCCCGACTATCCTTCTGCTAGGCCAACAGAAGAATATCTAGTGAAAGCGTAGGCGTGGTGCCTAAGTTAACACTGGCTGGATTTGTATTCGTTCCCACGGGCTATGTGGTAGGCGGCAGGTGGTGACAGCCCTGTCCGTCCCCTTTAGTAATCCACCACGTTCGGGCTGTCTTAGTCAGGGTTGTCTAGCGTTAGCGTACCTACTAGTAGAGAGGCTAGTTACCGTGATGTAAACAAGGGTTCCCGATCTTCCGAAAGGTTCTGGATAAGTTGATTTGGTCGGAGGCGACACACAAATCAATCCGGCTTCAGAACAGCACGTTCTAAAACCCGCAATCACAACATGACGTCTCCTCTAGTTATCAATCATCCTAAAATGATTGACCTCATCAAGAAGGCTAATCCCTGCCTGCGAATCAAGAACATAGGCAAGAACAAAGAAGAAAGCAACACAATTCCAAATGTATGATTAAACTCACGAAGATGGGGTCTCACAAACTGATGAACGGCGACACTGTTTATGAACAGAATTGATCTAAGCAAAACGCGAACCCTAATGGTGCGGTAGCGGCTGTATATAAAGACTCTAGGGTCGTGCAAGACCCTCTGGACGCGCCCCTAATTGGGCTCAACTAGATACAAAGTCCAAAGGCCAAAAGCGGGCGATGCAGCACCGACACAGATTCTGGACCCTCTCTTGTTTCGTTTATTCCCGATGACTCCGGACAAATTTTGACATGAGGCCGGTGGCATTGGAAAGGTGTTCTTCTTATCTTTCCATGCATATGTAGAACGTCCAAATCCGAATTTGTATGCGTTCTGGGCGTACGTTTTAGTGCAGACTGGTCCCGGGCCCCGAAACAGACTCAAAGTCGGTTTTGTTTTGGCCTCCACCGTGGCTTTCACGTCCTTACTGCTCCTCCACGTATCCAAGTCTTGCTCCCATCATCTCCTGGTCCTCTCCATGGTTCCTAATTACAATATAAGCATTAGGTAGTAAACAATTCTCAAAAGTGACATATAATGAAGGACGTAGGAATGAGCTCACCTCTAAATTTAGTCGTCGTGCACGAGCTCTAGTCATTGGACCTTGGAAGTCCAGAATTAGAGGAGTGTTGTGTGTATCCATCGGATTGATGTCCTCATCATCCTCCCCCTCTTGAATTGGAGTCGTCCTCGACTCAAGTTCCTGCTCTTCTCTCAAGTATGGTTACAAATCTGAAATGTTAAAGGTAGGACTAACCCCGAGCTCGGGAGGCAACGCAAGTTTGTATGCATTATCATTAATCTTATCAATTATTTTGAATGGACCATCTGCTCTAGGCATTAATTTAGACTTTCTCAATTCTGGAAATCTATCCTTCCTCAAGTGTAACCACACTAAATCTCCTACATAAAGCTTTACTTCCTTTCTGCCTTTACTACCAGCAATTTTATATTTTTCATTCATCTATTCAATGCTAAGTCTAGTGGTTTCATGCATTGCAAAATAAATTCAGCATGCTCCTTCGCATCATCATGGATTCTCTCATTAATAGGTAGAGGAAGTATATCAAGTGGAGTACGGGGATCAAAACCATACACTACCTTGAAGGGACTTACCTTGGTAGTAGAATGTGTTGTCCGATTATAAGCAAACTCAACATGAGGCAAACATTCTTCCCATTGCTTCAAATTTTCCTTCAAAAAAGCTCTCAACATAGTGCCCAAAGTGCGGTTCACAATCTCAGTTTGTCCATCAGTTTGTGGATGACAATTTGTAGAAAACAACAACTTGGTTCATGTGCGTCAAAAGTGACTCAAGAATTTTGCATCATGATCTGAAACAATAGTAGAAGGCATGTCATGCAAATGTACAATTTCTTTGAAAAAGAGGTCAGCAATATGACTAGCATCATCGGTCTTATGAGATGGTATAAAGTGTGCCATCTTAGAAAAATGATCCACAACAACAAAAATGCTATCACTTCTCCTCTTAGTCCTAGACAGTCCTAAAACAAAGTCCATAGAAATATCCGCCAAAGGAATAGAAGGAACAGGAAGTGGCATGTATAAACCATGTGCATTCAAGCGAGACTTAGCTTTTTGACATGTAGTGCAGCAAGCAACAAAGCGCTCAACATCTTTCCTCATCCTTGGCCAAAAGAAGTGTGTGGCCAAAATATCCTCCGTCTTCTTGGCACCAAAATGACCCATCAATCCATCTCCATGCGCCTCCTGTAACAACAAAAGATGAAAGGAAACAACTGGAATGCATAGGCGGTTAGCTCTAAACAAGAATCCATGATTCAACACAAATTTGTTCCATGCATGACCTTCTTTACAATGCAGCAATACATCCTTAAAATCAACATCGGTAGCATATTGTTCTTTAATTGCATCAAGTCCAAAAATTCTACAATAAAGTTGAGACAACAAAGTATAGCGCCTAGATAAAGCATCAGTGATCACATTATCCTTCCCTTTCTTATGTTTAATAATGTAAGAAAAAGACTCAATAAACTCAACCCATTTAGCATGTCTACGGTTCAAATTACATTGAGAACGAATATACTTAAGTGATTTATGATCAGAATGAATAAAAAATTCTTTGGGCAACAAATAATGATGCCACGTCTCTAAACAACGTATAAGTGCATACAATTCCTTATCATACGTGGAGTAATTCAAAACAGGCCCAGTAATTTTCTCACTAAAGTATGCTACAGGTTTACCATCTTGCATCAAAACACCACCAATGCCTATACCACTAGCATCACATTCAAGCTCAAAAGTCTTATCGAAATTAGGTAATTGCAGCAATGGTGCTTGTGTAAGTTTGTCCTTCAAAGCATCAAAAGACTCAGGATGTACCTTACCCCAATGGAAATCAATGCCCTTCTTTGTCAACTCATGCAAAGGTGCAGCAATGGTGCTGAAATCTTTGACAAAGCGGTGGTAGAAACCTGCAAGACCAAGAAAACTCCTCACCTGTGTGATAGTTTTTGGTACAGGCCAGCTCTTTATGGCTTCAATCTTAACCTCATCCACCTCAATTCCCTATAGAGTCACAACATAGCAAATAAAAGAGATTCGATCCATGCAAAAGGTGCACTTCTCAGGGTTACCAAATAAACGTCCACCTCGCAAAGCATGAAAAACAGCACGTAAATGATTCATATGTTCATTCATGGATTTCCTATAAATCAAGATATCATCAAAGTAAACTATCACAAATTTCCCAATGAAAGCTCTTAAAACCTCATTTGTCAAGCGCATGAAAGTACTAGATGCATTAGTTAAACCGAAAGGCATTACTAACCACTCATATAACCCGAATTTGGTTTTAAAAGCTGTTTTCCACTCATCTCCAAGTTTCATTCTAATTTGATGGTAGCCACTACGCAAATCAATTTTAGTGAAAATTATAGCACCACATAACTCATCAAGCATGTCGTCTAGCCTAGGAATAGGATGACGATACCTAATAGTAATGTTATTAATGGCTCTACAAACTACACACATATGCCAAGTACCATATTTCTTAGAAACCAAAAGTACAGGAACAGCACAAGGACTAAGTGATTGATGAACGTACCCACGATCCAAAAGGTCTTGGACTTGTCGTTGTATCTCCTTAGTTTCCTCAGGGTTGGTCCTATAAGCAACACGGTTTGGCAAAGTAGCACCCGGAATCAAATCAATTTGATGCCCAATCCCTCTCAAAGGTGGCAATCCCAGGGGTATCTCAGCTGGGAAAACATCCTCGTACTCCTGCAAAAGGTTAGTGACAGTAGGAGGCAAAGCACTAGAAGCAATATCATCAAGCGAAAACAAATCTTGTTTGCATATCAAAGCATAGCAAATATCATCATCAGCAGAAATTTCAGCAGCTCAGATTTTGTTCCAAGACATGAACGACCTTGTAATTTAATTCCAGGACCCTTAGAACTTGAAGAATCATTAACATTGCTAAGTGTAGAATCAGAATTAATAGGTTGTTGAATTTCAGGACCTTTATTTTTCAAACTAGCAGCTCTTTCTAAATCAGCTTGTACAATTTCAGCAGGGGTCATTGGTAACAAAGTAATTTTAGTTCCTTTATGCATAAAAGTGTACTTATTATCTCTACCATGGTGTACAACATCATTATCAAATTCCCAAGGTCTACCCAATAAAAGTGAACATGCTTGCATAGGTACAACATCACAATCAACAGAATCCACATAAGAACCAATGGAAAAAGGAATTCTGCAAGTTTGTGTTACCTTAGCTTTTCCAGAGTCATTTAACCACTAAACGTAGTACGGATGTGGATGTGGGCGTGTGGTCAAATCAAGCTTGTTGGTCACGTCAGAACTCACCAAGTTATTGCAACTCCCTCCATCAATGATGACACGTGCTCGACGGTTCTTGATGACGAAGAAAATCTGGAACAAGTTGTGGCGCTACATCGTCTCGGGCTGCTGAACTAGTGTGCTAAGGACACGCTGAACAATAATGTTCATGTATCCCGTGGTGTCTCCGCCTCCAAGGACGAGGTCACTGCTGGTGGCAGTGACGTCCTCCTCCTCGTCCTCCACATTGGAGGTGCTCATGTAACCGCCATCCTCTGTCACCACATATGCCCGCCTACTTGGACAATCTTTCTGCACATGACCAAGTCCGTGGCAGCGGTGGCACTGAATCCCTGTAGTGTGCCCTGTCGAAACAACAGAGGAGGCACTACTAGCTGGTACCAGCACATAATTTTTACCTGAGTGCGTAGAAGGTGGAGGGGCTGATCTTGGTGCTGCAGAAACAACGCTGGTTCCCTTGGTAGCTGCTGGTGGGGGCGGCCAAAAAGATGGCTTGGGCAGCCCCAAAGTCTCCGTTGTCCGTGGAGAGTAGAAGTTCTTGGACTTGTTGTACTCCTCAAAAGCCTGGAAAAGTCCCTATGATTATTTCTCTGCAAGCATAGTATACTGGAAACACTGGTTGAGGGTATAATATTTTTTAAAATCAAGGATGTCCTGAATTTCTTTTCTCAAACCAGAAAAAAGCGGCAAATCTGATCCTCTACTTTTTCAACTACAACACGACGAATCAAACCCTTCTGAAGCTCACTAAAGTTCTCCTGATTAGTTTTATCTCCTTGTTCTAAACGCTGCAGATTATTATGAATCTCTCTATAAATAGAAGGAGGAACAAAACGATCACACATCGCTACCTTAAGTTCTTCCCAAGTAGTAGGCAAATCAGTTTCAGCAGCTAGACCACTCCACCAATCAATAGCAAAGTCCTTAAACTCACTAGTGGATTGTCTAACTCTATGTTGTTCAGGAACAAGGTGGACATTAAATATTTGTTCTATAGTCATCTCCCAATGAAGATAAATATCACCATCATACTAACCCGAAAACAAAGGAATTGAAAACTTAATTTTAGCATATGGGTCATCTGGAGCATAGTTACAGTGTGGACGACGATTGTAGTTGGAAACCACCCATACCTTGAGTATTATGTTGCAAACAACGTCGTAATCTTGCGGTCCTTGTAGCTGACCTATCCATGGTGCCATCAGCCTTATACACCATGTCTTCATCATGGTCATCTTCAACGTCATTGTTGTTGTTATTGGTCTTCGTATCGTTGGTCTTGGGAGCGGTCTCTAACACGACAACCTGATCGATTAACTTTGAGACCCGCTTCTCCAACCGCTCGATGCTTTCTCCAATGTGAAGCTTGCTGACCACATTAGTAACGGTGGTGATTGTCTCTGCAAAATCACTCTGAGCAGCCTGCAAAGCCTTCTGGAGCTGCTCTTGGCTCACGCACTCAGCAAATTGTGAGGGTGAAGCCACATCTCTCCTTCATCACTTCCTGCCATCACAAACACCAAAATAGGAAACAAACAGTGAAGGGTATCCCTACAAAACAGCTAAGCAGTGGTCCCTCTCAATACAGCAAAAGGAAACTCCTTACAAAGCTCTTACAAAGTTCTGAAAAGCAAAGCAAAGGATACCAGGGAGGTGTGTTCCACGATTGCAAGGGTCACAAAATAACCTATGTGCTGTCCAGAAGAAATATGTAGAGCTAGGAAGGCCAAATATATATATGTGAGTGGCACACAAATAAAAAATAGATAGTAAAGTTGAATAAGTGCCCAAGTAACTTGTCCCTAGTTGCTGGTCTAAGTATGTCCCAGAACAGTAGTAATAGCAAAGTAGAAACAAGGAGACAAAGGCACACTTGCGATAACAGGGGGCTAAGTGCAAAACAGCCAAATCCTGAAATGTTAGGGGGCTAGATATAGCACTAGTAGAAATCCCAAATTTCTTTTTTTTTGATATCTTCTTCAACTCACTAACAATGGGGGAGAATCCACAGAAAATTTTAGCTCAAACAGAGCTAGGATGTGGCCTACAGAAATTCTTGAAGTTGCAGAAAACGTCAGGTTAAAACTTGAATGAATTTTTTCTTTATCTTCCCGATTTTTTTTGAATTTTTTGAGCAGGGCACATAGGGCGTAGCCAAGTGTGAGTATGCTCAAATTTGAGTCAAGAATCTCCTGTAAAAATTTCAGCCAGAACGGACACCCGAGCGAAAAGTTATGCATGTTTTTCCGAAGGGGGGTCGGAATCGGTTTTCAAGAAACCCGAGGCGAAACCCGAGTCGGGTTTGGGGTCGGGTTTGGAATTGGGTAGGATTTCTTTTTTGGCGGTGTGGAGGCAGCGGAATGTAGAATATGTGGGGATTGGTCCGAGGTATTGATGGTGGGTTTAGGGTGGGATTAGGCTAGGTGTGTCGATCAATCAACCCTAGCACAAAAGGCCGACAAAACAAAGGATCGTGAAAGGGATGGCGGCAAGGGTTGCAAGGGAAAACACTACTGATGACAAAAACAGAAACTAACCAGTGACTAAACAAGAACTAGGGCACCAACTCAACACTACGGACTCTGAAATTGAAATATGCAAAGGCTAAACACGTGGTTATGGGCGGGGGGGGGGGGCATTTTTTGTGGGCTTTTCTGTGGACGGTAGGATGAACACAAAACAAAATTAACTAAGGGTAGTGCGAACCTGACGGTGTACCTGAAACTCTGATTACCACTTGATGTAAACAAGGGTTCCCAATCTTCCGAAAGGTTCTGGATAAGTTGATTTGGTCGGAGGCGACACACAAATCGATCCGGCTTCAGAACAGAACGTTCTAAAACCTGCAATCGCAGCACGACGTCTCCTCTGGTTATCAACCATCCTAAAATGATTGACCTTGCTGAGAAGGCTAATCCCTACCTGCAAATCAAGAACACAAGCAAGAACAAAGAAGAAAGCAACACAATTACAGATGTATGATTAAACTCACAAAGTTGGGGTCTCATAAACCGATGAACGGTAACACTGTTTATGAACAGAATTGATCTAAGAAAAACCCCAATCCTAATGGTGTGGTGGCGACTGTATATAAAGACTCTAGGGTCATGCAAGACCCTCTGGGCGTGACCCTAATTGGGCTCAACTGGATACAAAGCCCAAAGGCCAAAAGCGGGTGATGTAGCACCGACACAGATTCTAGACCCTCTCTTGTTTTGACGATTCCCGATGAATCCGGACAAATTTTGACATTAGGCAAGCGGCATTGGAAATGCCTTCTTCTTATCTTTCAGTGCATATGTAGAATGTCCAAATCCGAATCTATATGCGTCATGGGCATTCGTTTTAGTGCAGACTAGTCCTGGGCCCCGAAACAGTCTTAAAGTCAGTTTTGGTTTGGCCTCCACCTTGGCTTCCACGTCCTTGCTGGTCCTCCACGTCTCCAAGTCTTTCTCCCATCATCTCCTGGTCCTCTCCATGGTTCCTAATTACAATATAACCATTAGGTAGCAAACCATTCTCAAAAGTGACATATAATGAAGGACATAGGAACGAGCTCACCTCTAAATTTAGTCGTCGTACACGAGCTCTAGTCATTGGACCTTGGAAGTCCAGAATTGGGGGAGTGTTGTGTGTATCCATAGGATTAATGTCCTCATCATACCGGCCCATATTAGTGAACGTTCTCGTGCCCCGATGTGAGCTAACAGCTAAAAGACTTGAGGCTATACCAAGAAATTGGTGTAAGTACTCAACCCGAGTAACTACGAGTTTGACCCTTGATTTAGATATACTTTGGAAAGATATATTTTTAGGAATTCTAGATTTAGACTCGCTGTCCTTCTGGCTAGCTTAACCGATCTCTTTATTTATTCTAGTGTGGATTTCTCCTGTGTTGCTACACCTATATCATTATTGAACATCCTTACCCCCATTATTGGTTAGTTGGTATAAACTCCTACAATTATATCTTTGTTAAACCAAGATAATCTTACGCCTAGCTTCCCTGTGAAAAATAAATATGATACCTTGGAATACTCCCGGGTGAAATGCTACAATAGTGTTCCGTGCGCTTGTGAATTAATTCATTTTATTCTTAAAGCATAACAAATGCCAACCATTATTTCTGGCATTGTACCAAGAATAGTTATACTCTTGATGCGACGTTAAGAAATATCAACAAGCATTTCTGACGCCATTGCCAGGGAAGCAATAGGCTAAGATATCGGAAATTTAACAGTAATATTTCTGTCAAGAAGTTATCACTTTTCCTTTGTGGGCTTACCCTTGTTCTTTTTATTTGTGGTGTAAATAGGATGCTTTATGACTGGTTTCGACCTACCAGACAACTACTACAATGATTCGGAGGCTTTGTGGAGGAGAGTGCGTCAACGACTTACCCCTCCTCGACCTAGACTTGCTCTTGAAGAACCTCCGATCTCACCAGCTCAACAGCAAGAACCTTCCACGCCCGCTCAATCGATCATGGCTGAGAAGACAATCCATGACTACTCCGCCCCATCAGCAGACAACATCTGCACCAATCCGATCCTGAACATAGGGAATGGAAGCTATGAGCTGAAGCCGGCCTTGATCGACATAGTTCTGGCTAGTCCTTTCTATGGCAAGGCAACGGAAGACGCAAACGCTCACCTCCAACAGTTCTTGGCGGTGTGCAGCATCTTCACCATGAGGGACGTGACCCCTGAATCCATCCGCCCTCGCCTTTTTCCCATTCTCACTTTTGGGAAAGGCCAAGCACTGGTTCTACAGCAATCAGGAAGAACTCACCACATGGGACAAGTGCTCCAATGCCTTCCTTGCCAGGTTCTTTCCGCTAGGCAAAACCAACGCCTTGCAAAACAAAATTCAAGCTTTCAACTGCTAACCGATGAAAGCATCCCCGAGGCATGGGAATACTTCCAAGAATACACCTTGGCATGCCCACATCATGGAGTGCAAGATTGGTTTCTGATCCAAAGCTTTTACCACAGGCTCAACCACCCCGCTCGTGAACACCTAGACGCAGCCGCTAGAGGCTCTTTCTTCTCACTGAAGGTCAAGGAAGCTCAAACTCTCATAGAGAAGATGGTTGCCAACTATAGTGGCTACGATGAGAGGCAAAGTCAGCCGCAGACCAAGACAAGGGGAGTCCACCAAGTTGATGGTATTGACATGCTAGCAATCAAGATGGATCAACTCTTGAAGAAAATGGACTCACCACAGACTGTCCAGTCCTTAGACTCTTGCATGACTTGTGAAGTCTATGGTAATGTTGGACATATGGGACGCCTCTGTCCAGAGACTCAGGAGGAAGAAGTAAACTACCTCAATAACTACAACAACACCAACAACGGTTTTAGGCCCTGTACGAACAACTTCAGATGGGAGTCCAAGCCAAACCTCTCCTTTGACAAAAACACGGGTAACTCTGGAAACTTCACTCGTAATGAACCTTCCTTCCGTGATCTTGTTTTAGGACAATCCAAAATTAGTTAAAGTATTAGTAGGAAATTTATTGCTACAGATAGTCCTAGAAAGCATAGATTCTCGTATGGAAGCCCTCAATACCTCCCTGCAAAACCAGCTTAGTCGTAATAAAATGGTAGAAATACAAATTGTGTAGCTAGCCACCTCTATTGTTAGGACTAACTCTGGCAAGCTCCCCAGTCAGCCGGAAGCTAGCCCTAAGGAAAATGTTAATGCTGTCACAACTAGAGGTGGGAAGTCCACACAGGATCCATGAAATCCTAACAATGTAGGCAAGACCAGGGAAACCGGTGAAGAGTCAGAAGGAGAGGAGAAAATTGAAGTTGAGGAGACAAAGGCGCCGCTCAAGAAGGCACCACATGAGTTCTATGATACGAATGTGCTGCCATTTCCCTCTCGCCAGAGGAAGCCAACAGTGGATGAACAATTCGGCAAGTTTATGGAGGTAATAAAGAAATTGTATGTCAACATACCTCTACTTGATGCTATGCAGGTTCCCATCTACCCCAAGTACCTAAAGGACATCCTCAACAACAAACGCCCAATACCATCCACTGAGATTGTCAAATTAATGGAAGAAAGCAGCGCCGCCATCTTAAACCCCCTCCTAGGAAAGAAGCAAGATCCGGGATGTCCAACCATCCCATGTTCTATCAGGATGCAACACTTCAACAACGCCCTCTGTGATCTTGGGGCAAGCGTGAGCGTTATGCCAAAGGTGGTGTATGACAAACTTGATGTCAATTCATTATCCCCTACATCAATGTGCTTGCAGCTTGCCGACCAATCGGTCTGTTACCCAGCGGGTATCGTGGAGGACATACCCATAAAGATAAGGAAGTGTCTCGTTCCTATCAATTTTGTGGTGCTGGATATGGAGGCCGATGTAAAGACTCCTCTTATACTAGGAAGGCCATTCCTCAGCACCGAAACGCCAACTTTGATATTGGGGCTAGAGAAATCCACCTCAACATTAATGGACCGAAGAAAAGTTTGCCTTCAAGCCCCCAATGGAACAATGCAATTAGGTACGGATGTTTTATGGAAGGAATCCTAACATGGTGCAGAAAATCAAGGTGTACCCTACCCCGCCAAAAACGGGTGCACCTGTGGTAAAAGTGAAAAGCACACCACCGCTGCCCAAGAAGAAGAACGAGCCATAGGAAATGAAGAAAAAGGTCCCCGCCAAGCCAAAGAAGATTAAACAAGTATGGAGGAAGAAAGAAGTTGCACCGATCGTGGAAGTTTCTCCATCCACGAAGTGCACCACAAGAAATTGAACGCGGAGAACGTCTTGTTCGAGACGTAAAATCCGGACCCTCGTCGGGAGGTAAACCAATATTTATCCCCCTTCCTTTTCATACTCCATCAAATTAGTTTTTATTTTCCTTTACCACTAAATTAGGCTAAAACATTTGTGATGGCTCAGCCAAATTTACTGGCCGGGAGGTAAAATTTCGTCAAAACGACCACTAGGGTGATAATCTGAGGCTCCAACCTAGCCACTCAGTTTTTAGCACCCAGGAGATCATATGTCATGAAAAACGACCACCTGGCTGGGTAATATTCAAGTGCCCATAATCCAACCCGACCAGTCAAATATTAGCACCCAGGAGGTCAAATTTCATCAAAAATGACCGTCCGGGTGATGATCTGATCACCCAACCCGGCTAGTCGGATTTCAGCAATCCGGGAGGTCATATTCCATGAAAATGACCACCCGGCTAGGAAAATTTTGAGAGGCCAGATTCTACCAAATTTTAGCACCCGGGAGGTCATATTTGGTGAAATACGATCACCCGGCTAGCTAATATTGAGCCACCTAACCTGAAATAACCCAGTCCAGTTTTAGCACCCTGCGGGTCATTTTTCATAAAAAATGACCACCCGCCTAGGTCATTTCTGCCACCCGGCAGGCCATGCCACCCGACACTACTCTTTCTTGGATTCTTGGCCCTTTTACTGCATAAATCATGGCCATGAGTGGTAGAGGTGTGGCCAGCTTTTCCTTTCTACAAAATGCTCACCAAAAGTCCCCACCATGAGTAAAACGAAGAGAAGGAGAGCCACACACGTCACCTCACTCTTTCACCGCCCACTCACCTACCATCCTACTCCCCTAGGTATCATAGGTGGCATGATATTCATTGCAAACATACAACTTTGTCCATCCCATCACTCTATCCTTGCTCCCTACACTCTCAACACAATTCTAGACAAAGTAAGCAAGGAAATCACATGGCGCATGGACCTAGCCATCTCCCATCACCACCAAAGCAATAATGGAGCAAGTGGAGGAAAAAGCCATGCCGTTCGGCATGGGCTGCCGCCCAGCATGTGCCGCCGCCCGCTCTGGCATTTTTGCACCAATGACTCCCCCTCGAGCCTATAAATACCGGGTGCCATCTCACTTGTTTCTCCACCACCATTCCCTCAGCCGAAACATTCATCTCTCTCCCTTTTTCTCTCTCCACTAGTTTGCTTAGTAAGTGCACTCTCCACTTAGGGATAAAAGTGTGCTACAATAAAACCAATTAGAGGAAATTTCGCTTTGTCTCTTGCACTTTTTGGACTACTAACACTTGGACTACTAACTGGAAGACTAACCACTAACCATTATTATCATATTGTCCTTCGGGTATCGTGTCCAAGTAACCTTGTTGCAGGAATGGCAAACATCTAGAGAGGCCTCTACACCAAGTTCAGCAGCAGCAGCTCAAGCCATGGGAGGCGCACACCGAGTGAGCACTCAGAAGCTGAACACTCAGGAGCTTCATATGAGCATGCTCCAAGTTACCACATGGAAACAATGTCCATATCCGATGCTCCAACAGTGGCAAGTGTGCAAGATGAAGAATTCGAGAAATTCATGGAGAGGGAAGAGAATATGGTGTTCAACGACTTCGACGAGCAAAGCAAGTTCACCGCCATTCGAGACCGGGAGTTCACGACCGTGCGCAAGTTCAACCATGACTTCCTCAAGCGAATTGGCGTCCTCACTGATTTTGATGTTGCAGGGGATAGGCCAAGAACAAGAACTAGAGCACAACTCTGTTGGGAAGAGCAACAGCATGAAACAACAATAAACTTGCCTCAAACGGGTGAATCGGGAGGTACCCAATACAGTTGGGAACAACCACAATTTACCGGTTTTGCAAGTTCATCAAACTACACCTCTTCCTCCCATGACAACTATGAGCCCTACGGGATGGGGAGTTACCACCAACCTCATGGAGGCATATGCACTTCCCGCTCTGTCCGATTCACATCATACAACTTTTTGGAGTTGCAAGAAGACTTGCAATACTTGGCTGCCAATGCTTATGAAACAAACGCGCGTACTCAAGAAATACAAGCAGCCATAAGGATGGAACAAGAATGGCAGCAGCAAACATCAGAACAACTACAGACAAACATTTCCATGATGGACCAACTGTTCGGCCACTTCAACATCGATTATCAACTGCCACAGTGAAAGCCACCCAAACCAAGGTGCACCGCTTGTTCTATCCTCTCTCCCTCTTTCTCTAGTTGTGTAGTTTGAATTTTAGAAAGTATAAGAAAACCCAAAAAGATTTTCAGTATTCAAAGAAAAACATAAAAATTTGCATAACCAAAAAGAACAAAAATATTTCCCTTTATAAAATTTGAGAACTTGGTCTCCACCTTGCCTATGGAGATGATGAATAGTTGCTCTATTAGCTCCCTTTGAGTCTCTAGTATACAACCTCTACTCCTCATTTTCGTGGGTAGTGGTAGACCAGCATGATAATAACATTAGTCCCTCTATGTTTTAGTGGGTGCAAAATGGCTAATAAACACCAAGTCTAGTTGTTGGAATTTATGATATGGCATGTTTTGGATAAGTCTATGATCTCTTTATGATTAGAGTCCAATAATTTCTTTCAAAACTATGCTGCAACAAAAACCCCTACTTGGTGCACTTCTTCCCTATGATAGACAAATCCCTACCACTGCCAAATATTAAATATCAAAACCATGCCCATGCCATTTATGCATGCATTGAGTTTGGTTAGGATTTAATCCTTATGAGGGACTTGCACTTCCAAACCCAATCATTTTTCTTTGCGTTATCTTTGAGTTCTCAAAATAATCATGCTTGGCTATGTGGTTTCCACATCGGAATCATGCATCCATTTCACCAAGCATGCCAACCAAAAATCCTTCTTTTTGTGAGCCTTTGATCCTATTCAAAGAATATGGTTCCCCTAATTGCTCAGAAAAAAAGGTTTGCAAAAATATTTGAACCATTGAATTAGCCTCTTTACACCATGAGAGCTAGAAGAAAGAAGTAAAAAGAAAAAAGGAAAAGAAAGGAAAAATTTATCAGCTCTCATGGATGTGATACATCAAAAAGCTCCAAGGTTCATACAAAAAAATGTTCCTTTCAGCGAAAGTAAAAGGACCATTTTTTTCTCTCTAGCACAAAAATTCTAGTCTTTGGGAAAAATATGCACCAAAGACCTTTGCAATTGTGCTAGCCAAATCCTTCTCATGAGTCCATTCTCTCCCTGTTCCCTGAACATTATTTCTAAATGATTGGAATGAGGAAGTGCAATGTCTTTCACTAGGATCATCTCTTAGCCTAACAACATATGCATGCTAAATATGACATTCTACCAAGCCCCACATACTTAAGACAAACTCTTAGAAAGTAGGATGAGCATTAGTAAGGAAATACTCCCTTTGAGAGATGAGAGCCATAGTGGGAGATTGCACCAATAGGGAAGATTTTCAATCTTATGCAGCATTATAAAAACTTTGGACTCATGATCGAATAAGAGATTTCATGACAAAGTCTGAACTAGCCGTTCTAGATTTCAACTGCTCATGACAAGGTAATATGTGGCGCCCCTTCCCGAAGGATCGAGGTCCCGACGGTGCTGATAACACAGACACTTGATAATACAACATCGGTTCGAATTTAAGTTGAATATTACATCATTAAAGTCATCAGAGTGAAGCAGAATATTACAAGTTCATAATGTTTTCAAAACAGCGGAAGCAAATCACGATAAGAAGCTACGAGCTCGACGATACAGCATAGCAATGGTTCATGCCCGAAGAACCATCACTCTAGCAACACACATCAATATTGCGTCAGTGAGTCGGACTCCCAGTGGGCGGTCCAACCCTCAGGGACTTGCATGTCCCAGGGTAGCACATCTACAGGCAGTTCTAGATCTTCATTACGTGAAAAACAACGGTGGTACAAAGCCTGAGTACTAATTACTCAGCAAGTCTTACCCGTCGGACACCTAGACATGTAATGGCTCTAATAGGTGGCTTGTTTAAAAGGACTCGCACTAAGCAACCTATTAGTTCTATTAAGTTTTAGTTCTCAACTTAATTGGGTAGAGCAGAAATGTAACTTTAGTTGCAACAATAAGGTAACAAAGCAATACATAAAGTAAAGGCAACACAAGAGCAATAATAGTAACATCAACAATAAGCATCATGATCAATTTCCAAGTACCATGTGCAACTACGTGACGACTCAGTGACCAAGTGGTACTCATTACTGCTAGGGACAACAGTTGAAATTGATTTACACCAGCTGGGAAACCTGAAAAACACGACACATACACACCAATTAAGGTCGTATATGGCAACCTTTCGCAAGGACGAAAAACAACTTGGTCCGGGTCCAGTCTCAGCGAGTGGGCATGCCGTTCAGCCAATAGTATTTCGCGGTATGAACCGCCCACTCCAGCAATAGAAGGGTCAACGACCACTATACTAGGTACCATCCTCATTGCCGCGCCAATGCTACATCAGTTTACTAGTGCTCATAGACTAGCATGCATTCGGTACTGTTCAATACTTGACCAAGGGGCCGACCATGGACGGGTCCTAGGTTCGACAAGGCAGGGCTACTGCAGTCAACACCCATGTGTTGCTGCAAACCTACACATGCATCATCCCTGCCCGATCATAACATCAAAATAAACTTCTTTTATTAATTCTCGTTCCAGTGGTCAAATTCATTTCTTAGTAATGATATCTACCGAGTCTAGCAATTACTAAGCATAGTGACACAGTACCGATACTACCAAAATTCTAATGACAGTGGCGTAGGTCATTTGGGTATCATGCAAAGTGGGTTCCAATCAACTCCTATGACCTAATGCAACAATAATCACAGACACTAGTAATATTGAAAACTAGCAAACTTTATGAAAAAGGCGAATGTAAACCGGGGCTTGCCTGGATCGATGTTAGTGCTAGCAACTACAATTTCTTGTTCCTGAGGATCAAGGTCCTTCTGAATATCCTCTTCTTGCTCCTGGTCATCGTTGCCTATATGATCGAATTGTATTAACGGTATTATCGATATACCGTTGATTAAAATGATATGATGCATGCAAGCACCTTGTGTTTTAATATCAATTAAAGTTATTATTATGTTCTCGAAGCCATATGCTTCAGATAACTTGGTTTGTTAATTAAGAATTTAGGTACATACATTTTTTTGTGCATTTAAACAAAGTAAAAGAGTGATATCAGCAATTATATTAATTACTTAAGTAAATTTATGTTCCTGAACATGTGTGATTTACTGTGTACAGAGACTTATAAGAGTGAATTTTAGGCTAAGTGGCATGGGCAAATTATTTACAAAATAATTACTAGAATTAATTTAAGCAAACACACTAATTAAATTCCAGAGCCTAAAACAATTCATATTTTACTAAACCAAAAATTGTGATGGTAGATAATTATGTATTTACTAAGCATGGCAAAAATCAGGATTTAATTTTACTCCTAAAATTTCTGGTGAATTATTTATTGTTTAGACAGTTTAATATATTGATAAAAATATATGTACAGAGGCAGTGATTTATCATTTTACTAAAATAGAGCTCTTCAAGATGAGTCTAACAAAATTTATTTGGGCTCCTTTGGATTTATATTCGATTTACTATGGTTTTTGGAAGTTTTAGCACTTTTCTGGCATTTCCTGGGTATTTCTGGTTTTATCTAATGACACGTCAGTGACAGCTCAGCACCACGTTGGAGCCACATCGGTGACATGTAGGCGGCCAGTCGGATGCCAGTCGGCGCGTCGGAATAGAGGCTAGCCTCGCCGGAGGGCTCGCCGGCGGGCGTTACGCGGGGGAAAAGCTCGTCGCGGGAGCAAATAAACGATGTGCGCACCGAGGCGGAGGGGGTGGAGGGGTTCGCGAGCTGGGGTTCTCACCGGAAGATGCTCGGCGATGAGAGGCGGTGGGGCGGTGGTCTTCGGCTGGGTCACGGAATCGGCAGGGAGCACCAAACTTGACTCCGACTTCTCCTACATCTTCACGGGGGCACCACGAAGAGCGGCATCAAGTTGGCGTGCGTCGGGGATGGTCGGAAGTAGGAGCTCGTCATGGAGGCGGCTTCGATGATCGGCAGCGACAGGACGAGACCGGGGGAAAGTAGAATGCCGGCGTCTTTGGGTGGAGAAACAGAGGAAGAAACGGTCAGAGAGATGCGCTAAGTGTTTGCGCTGGTGAGCAAAGAAGAGTGAAGCGACGAGGCTCACCGAGAATGGTCAATTTGGCCAGCGGTAGAGGAGCTCACCGGAGTTGCTTGCTTTGGTTTTTCTTCAAATTTATTGAGCTCACGCAAGGAGTTGCCGAGGAAGTGGCCTAGGGGGCTAGAGGGGAAGTGGACGGTTGCGTGAGTGCTCTCGGCTAGGCTTGGGAAGCAGTGGAGCAATGGCGATGCAAGCTCGAGTTCAGCTTGCTCTGCAATGGCAGAATGGGGGAGGGGAAGAGAAGAAATGGGAGAGAGAGCAGGGTGAGCGAGAGAATGAGTGAGCTTGGGGGTTCGCGAGTGCACCTACAAGTTGCGCAAAGGGGGAAATAGTGAGTGGGGGACGAGAGCAGGAGACGCGGCGGGAAATGGAGGTTTGTCGGTCATGGCAATGGCATGCAGAGAGGGACAAAGGCGACTGTTGAGCGAGCTCGTGACGGAGAGCAGAGGGGCAGAGGGGCTATAGCGCGCACGGTCCCGAGGCTGGGAGTGAAGGAGGCCCGAGCGGTGCGCCGGCGTTGCCGTGCGGCAGAGCAAAGCCGGCAGGGCTCTGCGCCAGTGAGGAGGAAGGAGAGGGGGTTTTTGTGCTGCACCCCCTGGAAGAAAAGATTTAGTGCAAACAAGTCCCTGGTCAAAGCTGGTTTTTAATAAATCAAAATAAAATAGCTAGGAATTTCCTAAAATGGTAAAATTTGGTGGGCTAACTATTTAAATGGTGGAGAACACTCTGGTGAAGTTTATTTGTAATTTTTATAAAAATGTTTTCAGAATTTAATAAATGCATTAATTAGTTACTTAAGACTTAATTAATTAATTATGGGTCTAGCTAATCAGATAATATGCCCAATAAATTCATAATATTCTATTTTTATTATTAGCATACTGTTAAGGAATTTATTTGGCATGAGTTGTATTAAAATTTTAAATTGCTTCAATAACCTTGGTTGCAGGGTTTTTATTTGCCTAGAATTAAATCAATAATTGGGCTCTTATCACTTCATGCTAGGTAATTCATGACTTGTGCTGATCATGTTTGTTAAACAGAAGTGAGACACCTGGGGTGTCACAGCCCTCCCTCCTTAAAGAAATCTCGTCCCGAGATTAAGAACAAGGCAAACTAGTGGGAAGTACGATGGTCAAAACATACCTATGTATGACAACCTAAATTCCGGATAGTGAGTACT
The DNA here is from genome assembly GCA_032690845.1 of Eleusine coracana subsp. coracana. Classification (NCBI taxonomy): domain Eukaryota; kingdom Viridiplantae; phylum Streptophyta; class Magnoliopsida; order Poales; family Poaceae; genus Eleusine; species Eleusine coracana. The sequence goes on along the minus strand of CM064428.1, from coordinate 34,676,735 downwards.
CAGAAATTCTTCCGATTCCCAAGTGGACTCGTCCTCTGAGTGGTTACTCCATTGAACCTTGTAGAATTTGAGGGTTCTATTACGGGTTGTGCGCTCTTTCTCATCGATGATCTTTATGGGTTGTTTGGAGTATGTGAGATCGGGTTGAAGTTGGTCATATTCTTCCAAGATTTTGTCGATGGGTGGTTTGAGGCACCGCTTGAGCTGAGAGACGTGAAAGGTGTGATGAACTCCAGATAGATTTGTGGGTAACTCCAGCTTATAGGCTACATTTCCACATCGTTCCAAAATTTGGAACGGTCCAATATAACGGGGAGCTAACTTTCCTTTGACTCCAAATCGTTGGATACCCTTCATAGGCGACACTCAAAGATAGACGTAGTCACCCTTGTTGAAATATAGTGGCCTACGTCGTCTGTTTGCATACTTCTCTTGATGGCATTTAGCAGCTTTAAGATTTGCTTGGATGGTACGAACCTTTTCTTCAGCAACCTTGACAAGGTCAGGTCCAAAGGTTAATCTTTCTCCAGATTCAGACCAGTTTAGTGGTGTTCTACAACTATGACCATAGAGTGCTTCAAATGGTGACATTTTTAGACTCTCTTGGTAACTATTGTTATATGAGAATTCCGCATAAAGCAAATACTCATCCCAATTACCACCATGTGTTAAAACACATGCTCTAAGCATATCTTCCAAAATCTGGTTGACATGTTTGGTTTGTCCATCAGTAGCGGCATGGTAAGCCAAACTCCGAATCAACTTGGTACCCAGAGATGCATGCAGTTGTTCCCAGAAATGAGCGACAAACTGCGAGCCACGATCTGTAACAATGGTCTTGGGTACTCCATGAAGACATAGAATTCTTGCTATGTATAGTTTTGCATATTGCTTTATCTTGTAGGTGTTATTGATCGGTAGGAAGTGGGCAGATTTTGTGAGTCAGTCCACAACGACCCAAACTGAATCATGCTTCCGAGAGGTGAGAGGGAGACCAATAATAAAATCCATACTAATGTCTTCCCATTTCCAGGCGGGAATACTCAATGGTTGAAGTAATCCAGCCTGTTTCAAATGATCACCCTTAACTCTCTGACAAGTATTGCATTCTGCGACATATTGAGCAATTTTTCGCTTCATCCTTGTCCACCAAAAATTCTTCTTCAAGTCTTGGTACATTTTATTACTACCGGGATGGATAGAATATTTGGAGCGATGTGCTTCATCCAAGATCTTCTATCGGAGTTCGAAGTCTTTTGGTACTACTAATCGGTTATCGAACCATAGAGTACCGTCTGAGTCTTGGGTGAAACACTTTGCCTTACCATCTTCAATGTTTTGACGGATATGAGTCATACCAACATCCTTTTTCTGTGCAGCAATGTTTTCTTCACGAATAGTAGAATGTACACTTAGGTTGCTAATCACTATAGCAGGTGAAACATGAAGGCCAGGTTCTGACGTAGTGATGTCGTCGTCGTCGTTGTGATATTCCAGCATTAAGTGGTTGTAGTGTACCTTCCTACTTAATGCATCTGCGACTACATTGGCCTTGCCTAGATGATAATGAATCTCCAGGTTATAATCCTTAATCAGTTCTAGCCACCAATGTTGTCTCATGTTCAGATCAGTCTGGGTGAAGATATATTTCAAGCTCTTATGGTCTGTGTAGATGTGCACTAAGTTGCCGAGCAAATAATGCCTCTATATTTTTAGTGCAAGTACAACTGCAGCTAGCTCCAAATCATGAGTTGGATAGTGCCCTTCATGCTTCTGTAGCTGTCGAGATGCATAGGCTATGACACGACCTTCTTGCATGAGCACACATCCACGTCCTGTCCCAGACACATCACAATATACGTCGAACGGCTTGGTGATGTCTGGTTGAGCCAATACTGGGGCAGTGGTCAATAATTTCTTTAATACTTGAAATGCTTCTTCACAACTGTTGTTCCAATCGAACTTTTTCTCCTTTTTCAGCAGCTTTGTGATGGGTTTGGTCAGCCGAGAAAAGTTTGGAATGAACCTACGATAATATCGGGCTAGCCCAAGGAAACTGCATACTTGGTGAACTGTCTTCGGTGGCTTCTAATCTAGCACATCTTGAACTTTGCCAGGGTCCACCGAGATACCTTCTGCAGAAACTATGTGACCAAGAAATGGCACACGGTCCAACCAAAATTCACACTTGCTGAATTTTGCATACAGCCTGTGATCTCGGAGGCGTTGAAGAACAATGCGAAGATGTTCGGCATGCTCTTCCTTGGACTTAGAATAGATGAGGATATCATCAATGAATACTACCACAAATTTGTCCAACTCTGACATGAATACCGAATTCATGAGGTACATAAAATGGGCTGGAGCGTTTGTCAATCTGAAGGACATTACTAGGTACTAGAATAGCCCATACCTGTTAGAGAAGGCGGTCTTCGGAATATCTTTTGCTCTAATCCTTATCTGATGGTAACCTGAGCGAAGGTTGATCTTGGAAAAGACCTTGGCACCAACCAATTGATCAAAAAGGATATCAATTCAGGGCAACAGGTACTTATTTTTTATCGTGACTTCATTCAATGGCCGATAGTCAACAACCAGACCTAGAGATTTGTTCTTCTTCATCACGAAAATAGCAGGGCAGACCCAAGGTGAAGTGCTTGGGCGAATGAATCCCTTTTCCAATAACTCATTCAATTGTTTTTTCAATTCGGCCAACTCATTCGGGGCCATCTTATAGGGTCAATGAGATATCAGAGAAGTTCCTGGCTGTAGCTCTATCTTAAATTCCACTTCACGGTCAGGTAGGCTAGAGATATCTTCGAGAAACACGTCTAGAAACTCACAAACAACGAGAATGTTCTTGAGTGATTGCCCTTCCAAGTGATGGACAACCAAGGCTTTTGATGAATTGATGTTTAAAGAAACACGTCCATGCAAAGGAGAGTTGATGTGAACGATACGGGGCTCGATGTCTAGCATGGCTCTATAGGTTTTCATCCAGAACATACCCAAAATCAAATCAATTCCTTGGTGACTAAGCATGCTAAAATTGGTGGGATAGATTTTCAGATTTATTTCTAGTGGAGCTTTGCATACTATTTGATTGGCATGGACTTGTCCAGCGGGGCAATGAACTATGTAGCATTTTTCTATAGTCTGGGGTTGAAGATTAAATTTTTGCACACATGCTTGGCTAATGAAATTATGCGTGGCACCAGAATCAAAAAGTGCAAGGACAGGCTGGTGATAGAGCGAGAGCGTACCGGTCAGCACGGGTTCGCCCTGAGGAATATCTTCAGCATTGGTGTAGTTCACTTGGGCACCACGAGACGGTGCATTCACAGTCTTGTTCTGGTTCTGATGTGGTTTGGTGTTGTTATTGTAGCGCCTTGGTGCAGTACAGTTCTTAGCAAAATGGCCGGTATGACCATAATTGTAGGATGGGTAGTTGCTTCCTCGATCAGCAGGCGGTGGGGCACGAGCATTTTGGTTCCCTTGCTGCTGATATGGTGCACGGTACTGATTGTTCTGCTGCTGGTACGGTGCACGAGGTAGGAAGTTCTGTTGTTGTGGGGGCCTCGAGTAGTTCTGACCAAACTATCGCTGAAACTATTGCTGCGGTGATGCCAGGAAACGATGTCCGGTGGGGGAAGTATAAATCAGGCGATGTTTCGCCTGCGGGGCAGCAGTGGCACTAGCAGGGACCTTCCTCTTGCGATCTTCTTCTTCAACTTGGCACATGGCACCTTCCTGGACAATAGCAGCATTGACCAAGTCGTTGTATGTACCGGTTGTCTGCCAAGTCAGACGTTCCTTGATTGTGGCATTCATCTCATGTAGGAATGCGTATCTTTTCTTCTCCTCGGTATTAACATACTCAGTGGCATACTGAGCAAGATGATTCAAAGCTTCAGAATATTGGAGGACATTCCTCCCTCCTTGTTTTAGATCCATGAATTCCTGGAACTTCCTCTGCATGAGTCCAGCAGGGATGAAATGAGCATGGAAAGCAGCTTTGAACTCATTCCATTCGAGGCGGCGTCCAGTGGGCAAAGAAGCTTCATAGTTGGCCCACCAGGCACTAGCAGGTCCCTGGAGTTGTTGGGCAATGAATAGCACCTTCTGGTGCTCAGTGCAGTCTAGCAGATCGAATTTAGACTTGGTCTGGCATAGCCAGTGGTTGGTGTCCAGTGGCTTTCTGGCACGCTCGAAGGTTGGTGGATGGGTACCCAGAAAATCTGAGTAGGTGCTACGTCGGGGCTGGTTATTGTTGTGGCGGTTGCCTCCTTGTCCTTACAGATGGGTCATGATGTCGACCAGTTGACGAAGTAGCTCAGAGTCATTTTGCTGCCGGTTGAGCGCAGCAGCTAAGACCTCAGCTAGAGAGGGCTCAGCATTATCTCCTTGTTGAGAGCTCTTAGGATCTTCCTGATTCCGAGTACGCACCATGCTGCAATTTATACGGTTGCACATTAGTTATTTCTCAAAATAATCCTTAAAGCACATGTGCAAGAATACAAATCCACAGAAGCACGAATAAAAATTCAGAACGACAACCATCTCCATTAATTCAATTTAGTCTACATGGTTGTTAAAGGACATCATCACACGATTCCTTACATATATATGGCAACGCCTAACTACGGTATTGCGGACACATTATGCAAGATTCACACTCCTACATCGAACTAGGGATACATACACTACACGACCGCACACAGGGGGTATAGCGAATCATCTACTCCTGGACTAAGTCTTCCAGCCCTTCTGGTCCTTCTGGTTCCATAGGTTCTTCTGGTTCCTCCAAATCCATCATTTCCATGTCATCAATACCGGCAGGTGCCATCTCCACATCGTCTTGTCCTCCATACTCTATGAAGATCTCATCCCAATTCCCTTCAACAGGGAGATGGGCAGTCTTGAATGCGTTCAAGTCATCTTGAGCCTCAATCATGTCATGCTCAAAATCTGCTGCATCCTGCAAGGCTTGGTGACGTTCTTCTATAATTGCATCCATCTCTTTATTCTTGGCTTAGATTTGCTGGTTCAGTTCTACAATTTCTTCATCCTTAGCTTGTTTCAACTTCAGAAAGTCGAAGTGCAGCATGGAATACATCCAGACGCCGGCACAAGTTTGTGCACAAGGCCAAAGTGGATAAGCCATAATACTCTATTATGGGCAGCATAGGATCATGGTGGCGATGGTTTGGATCAAAGATGAAATCCACACGCCTAATCCACTCGAAGTCTGTCACATCATTAATGGGTAGCAAGACGACGGGTGTTCTAGCAACATCATGCTTGTGGTCTTCACAAAATCGAGTAAGTGCCTTGAATGCAGCTACATTCCAGGTGGAAGGCAGGTTTGTCCCGATGACGCTAATGGTCCAAGATTCCCATGCGGGAATGACCGAGTAATTGGCGGGAACCGCCACATGGATGACACATGAGGGAACTCCATGCTCCTGAATTTCCTTGCCAACATAGGTGGGAGGAATGGAATATCTGAATCTCTGGAGAACTGTCCAAAACAGGTGAACCATCCCTGTGAACTCCAGGCCATCGGTGATCTCCCAACCTGGTGGTGGTTGAATGGTGTTTTCAGCCATCTACAAGGAAAGTACTTCGATTGAGTCAAAGAGTACTATCAAGCTAGAATTCTTATGAAACTCTGGTGCAACAACAATAGCGGAAAGGATACAACCAATACATATCATGAGTCAACATAGCCTTAAGTACATAAACTCGGAACTTGTGACCATCGAGTTACAAAAGCATCTCACACAGTGATCCCCCAAAATACCACATCCTCGCGTGGTCGACAAAAGCTACCTACCCAACCGGTCCTGACTACAGAGACTAATCTAGTCTACCACGATCCTCCTAAGTCCTGCCTCCGGTTGGCGCCTTGTAGTCTATGTCAGACTCCTCGTCCATATCCTCTTGCGGCTCCTCCTCCTCCGGTGCTGCCGGTTGTGACATCCCATGTCACAAAATGAAACTTAACTAAACCCAATGTTAGTTAAAGGCTAATTAAAAATATAATTAATCAAGGTGCCCAAGAATAAAGGAAGAAATTAAATAATTAAAATCCAGAATATCCAAATGAGGGCCTTTCTCAAACATCACAAAAACCCATGGAAGTACCCCAATGTTTTTGCATATTCTGAATGGCCACATTAAAAGAGAATTTTGAAAATTTTATCAGAATTTTTGGTAACCATTTAGTACCCTTAAAATTTCCTCTAAAGTCAGAAATGAGTAACCATTTAGTACCCGTGGTGAGTGAGCCTTCGCCATAGGGCTGGCATGGTTCACGTAGGAATCGACATCGTGTTTTGTTATTCTACCGCTTCCGCTCATTAATGTAAAATGTACTAAGGACATATGTATTGTATCGGATCTGAACTCATTTTAATTTGACCTCTAAACTTGTAATATTATGCACCTAAGTGATGTAACTTTGTAAATGGTGAATGTTCATGTGTGAATGCTATGTATGGTTACATCGCTAACCATCTCCCGAGACAATCCTGTGCGACACACTCTACTTTTCAGAGTAGGGTTGTCACACCGGTGCTGCAAGGAACGCCTCTAGCTGCTGCTACAGGCCCTGGTTCTCCTGAGCCAGGGTTTCTAAATCCTCTCCCATAAGCTCCATCTCGTGCTGCGCAGCCGTCAACTGATGCTGCAGGTGCTTGTTGTGATTGGCGCACTGCTGCATAATCACACCATGTCTGTCAGCCTCCTGCGCGAGGTTGTCGCGCTCTCCAGTCACCTCAGTAACGCGAGTCTCACTTGCCTCAAGGGCAGCGGTCAGCCACTGAATCTCTCTCTGGTGTGCATCGGCCTGTGCGACACACTCTACTTTTCGGAGTAGGGTTGTCACAGCTGGCATCAGAGCCATCTCAGGATAAGCTACACACAAATGAGCATTTTAAAACGTAAACGAGCCGTTTCTACGCCTTACGGTGAGGTACAAACTAGTAGTGCCCATATAAGAGTCTTGTAGGTGGCAAAGCTAACCCTGGGTTATGTTTGTTTAACTTACTTGCAACTACAGATTCTTCAATGAAGGTATGCCTTTGTGCGCGGATCGGTTGCGTTGTAAATACCGAACGCCTTCCGGGTGGGCAAAGATCTGGGCTTTGATTGATGCGCGGACCGAATGCGTTTAAACGTCGGCTGCCTTCTGGGTGGGCGAATACCTGGGCATAAACTGTCATTGTTATTTTGGCTTGTTTCTTTTGAATTTAATGTATTGTTTCTGAAATGGATCTCTTGCAGGTACACTAACCATGTGTAGTTCGTTAAACAAACGTGTGAGAGGTGTGTGTGCCACCGAAAGGATCGATTTATATATTCGGTCAAGTTTTCTTTTTGTGAGGATATAGGAAACCGTCATATTGAGCATCGACATTCATGCATACCATATGCATTCATCCTTAACAAATCATGTAAAAAGGTCACTAATATTGCAAACATGTGAAATGACTCAGATTTGAGCTAATTTGAATCCCTATGGCATCTAAACTAAAATCTTGAAGTCACCGATAAAGAAATCAATTTCTGCCAGGAAAGTCAGTTTCACTAAAACAAGCATAACTTCCTCAATTTTAATTCGATAAAGGTGAATAAGTACTTGTTGGAAAACTGAGGTTTTGCTCTACAATTCTGGTTTAAGAAGTTTGTCCTGGAAAAATCTGGAACTGGGTCGAATTTTGCAAAAACAGTAGCTTTTTCTGGAAGTTCAGTAATTGCCCCATTTCTGTCACCTGCCTTTGGATGATCATAACTCTCAGAGACTTTATTGGATGGAGATGTGTGAGTATGCGTTGGAAATATGATGAAATTATCCACAACAGTTGTAAAACACAAAAATTTTAATTTTGTCCAGAAACTAAGCGTTTTTGCCCATTTCTGCGGTTCACTCCATCGACCGCAGAAATTCGTCGTTACCGGTCGTTGAACGGATCGGGAACCCCGTGTCGTTTCTTTTACCAATCATTCCTTATGCCATTTTAAGCATGTGTGCTTAGTGGAATATTAAGTTTTGACTCACCCTAGCAAATCTTTATTCCGGCAGATGAATGTTGGCAAGCTCATGAAGGACCCCGAGTACCTTGCCGCCCGCATTCTCGAGTTGGAACAAGAGCACGAGGCGTTGCAGTCCACACTCAATGCCTGTGATGCCCAGCTCGTGGAGCGTGATGCTAAGGTTGCAGACCTTGAGGACAAGCTGCACACTAGCGAGTTGGAGCGGGCCGACCTTTTCGAGCAACTCCATGATGCTCAGCTCATCATCGAGGACGATGCAAGCGATCAGTTGCAGGAGCAACTGAACCAACGCAACGCCGAGTTCACTGCTGCCCAAGAGGAGATTTACTCTCTTCATGGTCAGGTTACCGCTCTCTTGGAGGAGCGAAGTGAGCTACAGGCTCAGCGTGAAGAAGCTCAAGATGCACGTGATGTCATGGAAGGGAACCTCAACGACGCTCACGCGATCATCGCACAGCAAGAGCAGCTCATCAGACATCTCCAAGCTGCCAATGGCCAGCTGAACGCCATCCTTAACAATGAGCCACCCATTCCACTCGCAATGATTCCCCCCGATGACGCCGATCTGAGTGAGAACGGCGATTCCAGCGTCAACTTCGAAGCACCCCCTGGACCGGGTGATATGGACGTGGAGTCCGATGGTGACAGCCACGTCGGGTGACCGAGTAGCATTATGTACGTAGGGTGAAAATCTCATGAGACATCGTAGTCGTGTGTGCATAGTGTTAGTAATGCTAAGCTAAGTTGTAACCTAAGCTCTCCGAGATCGTGTGGTGTAGTGTTCCGAGTGATGTAACCGAAGACTTGCTATGTATCAAAAGTTGCATCACATGTATCTATGGTTTTTATCATGAGTATGTTGCTTATGGTGTTGGAAATTATGGAATTTAAGTTATCTCTTATGTCCGCACCGTTTACTTGTCAAGCATTTCATTTATGAGCAATCTGAAATTTTATTTTGTCGCCATGTCATAGCCTTGTTATCATATTGTCTTATATGATGATCGGACTAACATGCTTTGTTCATATGTCAGATGGTGCAAACTCACGGCGGTGGAGAAAATGTCGGTGATGCTCCCGGTGCCTCGAACGTCGGTGGAAACAGGCCGCTGCCCGACGCGCCGCCCATGATGGCTATGGAGCAGCTCATCCACAACCAGAACGAGATGTTCCGCATGTTTATGGAGAACATGAACTGTCAAGGACCTCCCGGACCACCACCACTGCAGCAGCGGGAATCCTCCTACGCCGTCTTCTGGGCGACTCATCCGCCCACCTTCAGAGAAGCCGGTGATCCTCTGGAAGCGGATAATTTTATTCGCACTCTGGAGTCGAAGTTCGCTCTCCACCACTGCACCGACCAGCAGAAGCCCCTCTTCACCGCGCAGCTGCTCCGTGGCTCCGCAAGTGCTTGGTGGGCCAGTTTCACCGCCGCTCTCGCCGCTGGTCACCAAGTCACTTTGGTAGAATTCTGCACAGCTTTCCGTGCACACCACATCCCCGCTGGACTCATGAAGAAAAAGTTGCAGGAGTTCCTCTACTTGAAGCAAGGCTCCGGAACCGTGCAAGAGTATGCATGAAAATTTAATTACCTGGCTCAGTATGCGTCGTATCATGCTGATACGGACGAGAAGAAGAAGGATTGTTTCAGTTCGGGTCTTACCCCGAAGCTGCAAGACCGTTTGGCGCAAGTCACTGCTGGCACGTTCAATGAGTTGATGAGTGCCGCCATTGTGCAAGAAGATGCCATCCGTGCCAATCAAGCGGACAAGAAGAGGAAACGTGCTATTGGAAGTTCATCCGGCTCTGCACCGCCCAAGTACAAGCTAGCAATCACCTCCCCGACCGGACAGAAATTCCGGGCTGCGGTACCCTCGGGAGGAGGACCTCGTCCGTCATTCTCGCAGCAGCACTCGCAATTTTATGGAGGCAACAAGCAGAAATCTTCTGGTTCGCGCCCACCATAGCAGAATAACCAAGTGGTGAAGACCAACTCCGCACAGCTATGCTACAATTGTGGCCGCACGGTCATTTTGCTCAGGAGTGCCGGTTCCCGAAGCGCAACCCGAGCAATAACAACAACTCCAATACTTCCGGGAATAACAACAACAACAACCACAACAGTGTCAACAACAATGGCAGCAATGGGAGTCGTCCTCAGTCATCTACCCCCACTCACAAGAATGGCCGAGTCAACAATACCACGGTCGAAGAGACCCAAGCTGGAGAACCCGTTCTCGCAGGTATGTTCTCGATCAACCAACATGCTGTCATGGTTCTTTTCGATTCAGGAGCAACGCATGATTTTATTAGTCAAGCATGTGCAAATCATTTGAAAATTACCCCCACCACTATGGGAACACCGTACATCATCACGTCTCCCGGTGGAAAAATAAGAGCTCATCTTGAGTTAAGGAAAGTGCCACTTAAGCTAGCAAACAACATATACCCCTAATCATCTTAGATGGCCAAAGCATCGACATCATTCTTGGTATGAAATGGATGACTAGTCACAAAGCCATATTGCACATTGAGGACCGGGAAATCCATTTGAACTCACCCTTACACGACCCCTCTATTCTCCGATTGTCGTATCCCAAGCTGTCCACTTCTCAAGTGTGTCATGTTGAAAGAAGGGAGCTAGCAAATATTCCAGTGGTCCATGACTTTCCTGACGTATTTCCAGACGATTTGCCAGGAATGCCGCCGGACAGGGATGTTGAGTTTAAGATTGAACTCATACCCGGTACAGCGCCTATCTCTCGTAGGCTGTACAATATGGCTCCGAATGAGTTAGCAGAGTTGAAAGAACAGTTACAAGAGCTTATGGACAAGGGTTATATCCAACCAAGTTCCTCTCCCTGGGGCTGTCCTGCTCTATTTGTGAAGAAGAAAGACAAGACCCTACGCCTATGTGTCGACTATAGGCCGTTAAACGCTGTAACCATCAAGAACAAGTACCCTCTACCTCGAATTGATATCCTCTTTGATCAATTAGTGGGTGCTAAAGTCTTCTCCAAGATTGATCTCCGATCCGGTTACCATCAAATAAAAATCCGAGCCGAAGATATTCCAAAAACAGCCTTCTCCACCCGATATGGTCTTTTCGAATATCTTGTCATGTCTTTTGGTCTCACCAATGCTCCAGCCCACTTCATGTATTTGATGAATTTCGTATTCATGCCCGAGTTGGATAAGTTCGTAGTGGTATTCATTGACGATATTCTGATATACTCCCAAGTCTGAAGAAGAACATGTCGAGCACCTCCGTATTGTTCTACAACGACTCTGAGATCATCAACTTTATGCCAAATTTAGCAAATGTGAATTTTGGCTAAAGCAAGTTCCATTCTTGGGTCACATCATATCAGCAGAAGGAGTAGCCATGGACCCTAGCAAAGTAGAGGACGTGCTGAATTGGAAGGCTCCGAAATCGGTCAAGCAAATTCGCAGTTTCCTTGGTCTTGCCGGTTATTATCGGAAATTCATTCCCAACTTCTCAAGCATTGCCAAGCCTATGACCAAGTTGCTGGAAAAGGATGCTAAGTTCAAGTGGAGTAGTGCATGTGAAGAAACTTTTCAGTCGCTCAAGAAGCATTTGACAACTGCTCCAGTTTTGGCTCAACCTGACATCACAAAATCGTTCGATGTTTACTGTGATGCCTCCGGCACCGGATTGGATTGTGTGCTTATGCAAGAAGTCCGTGTCGTTGCCTATGCATCACGACAGCTCCGGAAGCATGAGCAAAATTATCCCACTCACGATTTGGAATTGGCCTCAGTCGTCCTAGCCTTGAAAACCTAGCGCCATTACTTGCTCGGTAATCTTGTTAACCTCTACACCGATCACAAAAGTCTCAAATATATTTTCACTCAACAAGAACTGAACATGAGGCAGCATAGATGGTTGGAATTAATCAAGGATTTTGTATTGGAAATTCATTATCACCCCGGGAAGGCCGACGTGGTTGCCGGTGCCTTGAGTCGAAGGGACCAATGCAATCACGCCATCGTTTGCTCGATGGAAGCTTGTATGATTTCAGATCCTAGCGAACCAAGTCTTCGTGTCATCCCATATGGATCCTTGTATAATTTGGCGCTCATTCCTACCCTTCGGGAAGAAATTGTGGAAGCCCAAAAGAAGGACAAGGGAATGGAATATATTCGCCAGAAAATGGGGAAGAAGGAAGCGATGTGTTTCCGACAAGACGAAGATGGAGTACTATGGTTCAACAATCGCCTTGTTGTTCCAAAGAATGAGGAGCTAAGAAAGAAAATTTTGGATGAGGCTCACTTGTCCAAATACTCCATACACCCCGGCAGCAACAAAATGTATCGCGGGTTAAGGGAAAAGTTTTGGTGGACGCGTATGAAACGAGAGGTTGCTCAGTATGTCTCCGAATGTGATACTTGTCAATGTGTGAAGGCTGATCACTTGAGAACAGCCGGTCTTTTGCACCCATTAAAAATCCCCGCTTGGAAATGGGAGGACATTGCTATGGATTTCATCGCTGGATTACCCCTCACACCCAAGAAGCACGATTCAATATGGGTTGTCATGGATAGGTTGACCAAATCTGCTCATTTTATTCCCATCCATACAACTTACTCTACTAAGCAATATGCCGAGCTCTACATTGTGCGGATTCTATGCTTGCATGGTGTGCCCAAGACGATCATCTCCGATCGAGGCCCCCAATTTATGTCATTTTTGGGAGCAATTGCATGCTTGTCTTGGCACCACTCTCATTCAAAGTTCCACTTATTTACCCGCAAACCGATGGTCAAACCGAGAGGCTAAATCAATATTTGGAGGATTTATTGAGAGCTTGTGTTCTGGACAATCGTGGTAATTGGGAATCTTGTCTCCCGTTCGCCGAATTCTCCTACAACAATAGCTACCAAGAGAGTTTGGGAATGTCACCATTTGAAGCCTTGTATGGTCACTCGTGTCGAACCCCGCTGAATTGGTTAGAATCAGGAGAAAGAATTACTTTTGGTCCCGATCTGGTCACACAAGCCGAAGAGAAGGTGAGGCAAATTCAAGCTAACATGAAGGCTGCCCAATCCCGCCAAATAAGTTATTCCAATAAAAGAAGACGTCCATTGGAGTTTGAAAAGGGAGATCATGTCTATCTCCGGGTTTCTCCCAACAAAGGTGTGTCTCGTTTTGGAATCAAAGGAAAATTAGCACCCCGCTACATCGGACCTTTTCCGATCACGGAAAAGCATAGCGCCGTTGCTTATCGGTTGCAACTACCGGAAAATCTTGAGCGGATGCACAACGTCTTCCATGTCTCCCAACTCAAGAAGTGTCTAAAGCCTCCGATCGACGTGGTTATCTCCGACACCGAGCAATTGGAAGAAGACCTCTCCTACCCCGAATACCCCATCCGAATCATCGATCAAAAGGACCGGGTAACTCGCATCCGCACCATCACCTTCTACAAAGTGCAATGGAGTAACCATACTGAAGATGAAGCTACATGGGAACAAGAAGAGTTTCTGAAAACCAACTTTCCGGAATTCTTGGCCTCACAAAATCGGTAACCACCCGCACCCCTCCCCTTTGTTCATTCTTTTGCAAATCTCGAGGCGAGATTTCCTTTAAGGGGGGTGTGCTGTGACATCCCATGTCACAAAATGAAACTTAACTAAACCCAATGTTAGTTAAAGGCTAATTAAAAATATAATTAATCAAGGTGCACAAGAATAAAGGAAGAAATTAAATAATTAAAATCCAGAATATCCAAATGAGGGCCTTTCTCAAACATCACAAAAACCCATGGAAGTACCCCAATGTTTCTGCATATTCTGAATGGCCACATTAAAACAGAATTTTGAGAATTTTATCAGAATTTTTGGTAACCATTTAGTACCCCTAAAAATTCCTCTAAATTCAGAAAAGAGTATTTCTGTTTTGGAATTTTCAAAATTAATCTGAGCCAATTCAGCTGATGCACCCAAATGAAAAGTTGGATCACATGTTTTCCTGGGCTTACACAAAAATTGGAGTGAGGTTTGGAGCAATGGAACTTGGTTAATTGTGGCCAACCTGAGCACTGTTCAAAGTCAAGAGTCAATTTCCCTCTCTTCTCCCCCTGGCCAACCCCAGTTCGACACCGAGGTGTACCGCCGGCCCTATGCGCCATCACCGGTCACTGCAGCTCCCCATGCCACCCCCTGCAGCCACTGCTCTGCCGGTTTTTGCTATGCCATCGTCCGGAATTGAAGGCAGCGCTCCCTCCCTCCACTTCCCGGCCGACAGCTCGCCGCCTCTCTCTCTACTCTCTCACGCGCCCTCGCTCTGCCGTGCTGCATTAAGGCCACAGCGGCCAAGGGCCTTTCTCTCCCTGCCACTTCTCTCTCTTGCGCTCCCGAGTTCCCCAACCAGCCTAGCGCCTCTGCCCTCCCCTCCCTTCCTCCTCTCCAGCAAGCGCCACCGGAGCTCCCCTGCTCTAAGCCACCTAAACGCCGCCGCGTCAAGCTCCGTCCAGGTAACTTCCCCGTCATGGGTTCTTTCGCAAGTCGGCGCGCGTTTAACCCCTCTCACTTCCCTCGGACATGCTACCCCTGGATTGCAGCCCTCTCACCAGAATTTAGAGAAGACCGAGCCGTCGCCGGCCACCGCGCAGAGGGGGCTCACGGCGACGACCCATTTCCCGGCCACCCCGACTCCAGCCAACACTTCGACGAGCACCACAGCACCAAGGTGATGCTCCTGGACCCTCTCCCTTGCTGATTTTGCCTCTGCGCACGCCTGCCGCCGCTGGCCACCGTCGAGCATCGCGGCCGCTCGTCCCCGGCAGTGCTCCGGCAGCCCCCACTCCGGCCACCACCACCCACATGACCGTTGTGAGTCACTGATCACGTAGGGCAGCACTGAGTTCCAAATCCTGGCGCCGATTGCCGCCGGCGAGCCAGCAGAGCCGCAGCGCCGCCGCGCGCGCGGGGAAATTTTAAATGGCCGGTGGCAATTTTGTAAATAGGAGTGAACTTCGATTAAACTTTAAAATTCAATAACTCAAGAAATAAAAGGCCTAAAAATGTGAAATAACCTTTGTTCAACTCCAAAAATCCTCCTCTACCAGAAAAACAAGTTGAAGTCCAAGGTTATTCAGTAAATTAATTTATTTAATTCCCTAAAGTTACAACCCTAAATTGCTTAATAAATTCATAAGTAATTATCTAGAAATGGTAAATTCATGAAACGTGCTCAGTGGTGATTTCATGGTATCCCTAAACTTTCTGCAAAAGCACAGTTCCATGTTTAGGCATATTTTTAGTATTATTGCATAATCTTCATTTTTAGTAATTGAATTTATGTAAATTATTGGCTAAGAATTTAATTATGAAATTTGGTATTCCTGTCCCTTATGCTCTTGTACACTCCTGTAAATTTCCATGAAAAATTTGAAGCAACTTAAGTATGCTTTTGCTGTTGAGTTGATCATTTGATAGTTAAATTAGGAATTTTCCATATGAATTTTGCTTTTTTTGTGCATTTAATAAAAGTAGGAATAAATTCATTTCTGGAATATTCATGGAGAATAATTCATCTTAACCTTACAGTAGAAATTCTTATCTCCATTTATATGCTCTTGGTTCCTAATTAACTATATGTGCCTGGAGCTAATTATGTAATTAACTTTGTCATTGTATGTATAGTGCTAGCCTTTACATATGGCCACTTTAGCTAAGTTACTGAAAATAAACTTTCTGAAATTTATGCCTTAGTACTATGTTTTCATGTCATCATCATCATGTAGTGCCATGTAATCCTTATCTATGCCATGCTCATGTTTAGAGTAGACATACACTAAGTTTGTGATGATTGAAAACTACATTCTTTAATTAGAAGTTTGTCCCCTTCAAATTCAGTGGCTGCCATGTCATACTTAGGTATGCACACATATTCATGAATGAGCATTAGTTAAGTAATTTTATTTGCTGAGGAAGTGCCATGAATCATCTTGCCATCCATTTCATCTTTAGTTAAGGAACTCCATGAAACCTTGTTTATTCCTTCGTATTTATGCATGCTCATTTCATATAGGGATCGAGACCGAGGAGATCACACCGGATCAGCAGGGATCTGAAGTGAGTTTTGGTGAAGACACTAACTACGATCACCCCTAAGGCAAGCCCTGGTGCATACCCAATTAATTTTCGAGTCCTTTTTACTTTGTCACAAGCTAGGAATGTGTATTGTGCATTAAGTGTAGGACTTGGATGGAAGCCACTTGCATACTCCAGCAATGACCTATAAGTAGTTTATGTTAGTAAGCCTCTCCGTTAGTAATTGCTATGCTTAAACTAGTGGAGTCAACGGTAGGTTATAGATTCAACTATGGTTCACTTGATTAATGAACTTGATAAAATGGAGCACCTATCGTTGCAACTCCACGGACAAGTATTGAACAGTACCAAGTACATACCTTTAATATGGGAATTGGTAAACCTAGTAACTTGGGCGCCGTATTGTTGGACGGCCATACTCATCGATCCAGAGGTGATGTGAACAGCACGGTGGTTGCACGGGTTTGAGGACCGCTGGAGAGTGCATGGGTTAAGCATCAGATACGAAGTACCGTATCGCGGGGAGGACGTGTACTCGAGATCGATGGCCCCGGATCAACTTTATAGCAATCTTGTGAATGGTGACCATACGTGTTCTTAAGTGATGCGTATGTCGTGTATTTGGGTTTCCCCTGCAGGATGTAAATCAATTCGAATTGCCGTCCCTCACGGTTATGAGTACCTCTTGTTCGAGTAGCGGCAATGATATGTTGAGTAGTAAAGTGTGGTTATGTTTCTGAGATTTACTTATGCTATGGCTACATATTGCTATGATGTATTGCTCTTTACATATGTTCAAGTCTTAGCAGCTAGCTAGACTGACAGTAGCGGTTTTCTGTAATAAGTAAAGTAAAATCTGGACTAAGGAAATGAAAGGGCAGCATAGAACTCATAGGAGCTTTTTATGCAACTGTCAAATAAACCAGGTCGGCCCCCTGCATACTAGGAGTCGGTTTTAGTATACCTATTGACGGGTAAGTCTTGCGGAGTATGTTAGATACTTAGGCTTTGCGATTATGTTGTTTTTCAGGTTTTCCTCAAGCTACCTATTGTGATTGTTGTGGGAAGGTGAGGAGCCTCAGAATTGGACCATCGAATGGGTCCCTAGCTCCCCTAACCGTGGTGAGTGAGCCATTGCCATAGGGCTGGCATGGTTCACGTAGGAATCGACATCGTGTTTTATTATTCTACCGCTTCCGCTCATTTATGTAAAATGTACTAAGGACATATGTATTGTATCGGATCTGAACTCATTTTAATTTGACCTCTAAACTTGTAATATTATGCACCTAAGTGATGTAACTTTGTAAATGGTGAATGTTCATGTGTGAATGCTATGTATGGTTACTTCGCTAACCATCTCCGGAGATGATCCTGTGCGACACACTCTACTTTTCGGAGTAGGGTTGTCACACCGATGCTGCAAGGAACGCCTCAAGCTGCTGCTATAGGCCCTGGTTCTCCTGAGCCAGGGTCTCTAAATCCTCTCCCATAAGCTCCATCTCGTGCTGCGCAGCCGTCAACTGATGCTGCAGGTGCTTGTTGTGATTGGCGCACTACTGCATAATCACACCATGTCTGTCAGCCTCCTGCACGAGGTTGTCGCGCTGTCCAGTCACCTCAGTAACGCGAGTCTCACATGCCTCAAGGGCAGCGGTCAGCCACTGAATCTCTCTCTTGTGTGCATCGGCCTGTGCCTACAGTTCATTCCTCTGCACCCAGACCTGCTCGGCCTCAGCCAGTAGGATCTTGCTATGGCTGCTAGCCTCCTCATCCAAGTTGAGGAGGTACTCAGAGTAGTAGGACACACGGTGGTACCCTGCGTGGTACATCGGGTAGTCGTCGCGGCCGATGCGCCTCACGTGCCTCTGCCAGACCGGGTTGGCCCGGTGCCAGATGGGGATCATCTCAAATGGAGTCCCAGAGAGCGCTACTGTGTGGCGCCCATAATAGTGGATGAGAGCCCTGTGGGCGACTCTCTCCAAGCCCTCATGAAGGCTCCCACTAGTCGTCGTGCACTCCATACCCGCCATGTCAAGGTTGCGCGGGTGGGTAGGCACGCTGATGTGCACCTCTGCAAGAGTCACGCCGTGGCGGCGGATCTCGCGACCCTTGTAGGAGGGCGGCTCATCGTAGCCCAGCAAGCGTATAAGATCCCACAAAAGTGTAGGAAAGCAACGGTGGTGGAGACCGGTGGTGTAGCGCCACCCGTCGTGCGAAAGCTCCTCAAAACCGGGGTTACCCATCTAGAACATAAACCCAATGGTGAGTATAGTGTTCTATGAGTAACAATGCATTTCATATAAAGTGCTATGAAATACAGAAACAAGGTTTTAGTTCACATTTTCCAGTCTCAAGGGTCAATAATACGGCAATGGGTTTTAAAACAAATTCTGTCTTGGCTGTACAACAGTCAAAAAAGTGGGTATTTCGAACAGAAAACAAGGTCTTAAAAATTGGGGTGTTAAACCAAGTTAGCTTTCCAGATTGTATTTATACTCTCAGAAATCCCAAGTAAATCTGGACTTATGAATTTTGCAAGTTCAGGTTGGCAGATTCTGGTTTAGGATCACAGAGGCTGAGTGTTTTGGATCTAGTGGACAGAGGGAACACAACAAAATTATCAAACCTAATGAAGATGAAAATAGACTTCAAGATCTTTCCAGATTGGGTTCAAACTCTTGCAAATTCAAAGTACAACTTTAGTTATGAAATTTTTAAGTTCAAGGTCTTGCTGAAAACAGTGAGTGGACAGATTGTACTTGTTCCATGTTTCTGAGGTTGTTACTGTTATGATCGAAATTTTAATTTAAATTCTAGGTGGCAGGAGATGTTGTGACCTTTCTTAAAAGTATTTGTATGCCTCATTTGGTTGAGTAAATTAATAGTTATGAATTTTTGAAGTTGGCAGCTAAAAATATGACAGATTCTTGTTAACCTTGTTATTCAGAATTTTATACTTATCATGTTTAGAAAATTTCTACTCAGAGGTTGGTGAGCAAGGAGAGAACCAAATTTTAGTTTAGTTATAATGGGATGCATGGTGCAAAACCTTCATTTTATTAACCTATCATTCCTCACAACACAACGCCTATCTGTGCCGATACTTAGCGGCACGGATACTTGGTGACGACCCGCACTCAACACGTAAGTCATTCTAAATGTTATACTAATGGCGTTAGTGTACCTGTAGAAGATCCATTGCAGAAACAATACATCAAATTCAAAAGAAACTACAAAAATAAGCACAGTACTACTAGTAATGATCCATGGGAAAGGATCGCCCCGTGATAAGTCACGAGCCAACAGTGCCTCGTATCCGCCTGCGAGCACAGGCACCGATATCACGCGTGTCGGTTAAACGCGCACATACCTTCATTTGAAGAAGCCGTAGATGCAAATAATGTAAACAAACATAACCCAGGTTAGCTTTGTCACCACCCTATTATCTATATGGGCAATACTAATGTATCCTCACCCGCAAACATCGTAGTTTTTGAAAATACGATTTATTTGTTGTATTATTATGGACCATGGCTCTGATACCAGCTGTGGCGCCCCTTCCTGAAGGATCGAGGTCCCGACGATGCTGATAACACAGACACTTGATAATACAACATTGGTTCGAATTTAAGTTGAATATTACATCATTAAAGTCATTAGAGTGCAGCGGAATATTACAAGTTCATAATGTTTTGAAAACAGCGGAAGCAAATCACGATAAGAAGCTACGAGCTTGATGATACAGCATAGTAATGGTTCATGCCCGAAGAACCATCACTCTAGCAACACACATCAATACTACGACGGTGAGTCGGACTCCCAGTGGGCACCCTTAGGGACTTGCATGTCCCAGGGCAGCACATCTACAGGCAGTTCTAGATCTTCATTACCTGAAAAACAACGGTGGCACAAAGCCTGAGTACTAATTACTCAGCAAGTCTTACCCGTCGGACACATAGACATGCAATGGCTCTAATAGGTGGCTTGTTTAAAAGGACTCGCACTAAGCAACTTATTAGTTCTATTAAGTTTTAGTTCTCAACTTAATTGGGTAGAGCAGAAATGTAGCTTTAGTTGCAACAATAAGATAACAAAGCAATACATAAAGTAAAGGCAACATAAGAGCAATAATAGTAACATCAACAATAAGCATCATAATTAATTTCCAAGTACCATGTGCAACTACGTGATGACTCAGTGACCAAGTGGTACTCATTACTGCGAGGGACAACAATTGCAATTGATTTACACCAGCTAGAAAACCCAAAAACACGACACATACACACCAATTAAGGTCGTATATGGCAACCTTTCGCAAGGACGAAAAACAACTTGGTCCGGGTCCAGTCTTAGCGAGTGGGCATGCCGTTCTGCCAACAGTACTTCGTGGTATGAACCACACACTCTAGCAGCAGAAGGGTGAATGACCACTGTACTAGGTACCGTCCTCATTGCCGCGCCAATGCTACATCAGTTTACTAGTGGCCATAGACTAGCATGCATTCGGTACTGTTCAATACTTGACCAAGGGGCCGACCACGGACGGGTCCTAGGTTCGACAAGGCAGGGCTACCGCAGTCAACACCCATGTGTTGCTGCAAACTTACACATGCATCATCCTTGCCCGGTCATAATCATGAGGACATCACCATGCTGGATACGCGCATATCATGGCCGTCCCCAAGTTACAAGTCATCACCAACTCTGTCGCCGCGTTCGTCTCGGATTCAGCCGACACCCCTTCACGGTTTTGATGATATCTCCCACATCCGACGTCCAAACGAGGCATTCTTTGATGCGTTGGAAAGGGGACGACGACGCCGTTGTTTTGGTTCTGGTCCTAGCTCCAGAAGGGTCGTGAGTCATAATATTTGACCATGACAAGGTGCTGTGCCACCTATTTTGGGCCAACTTGGCCATGTATCGTGTCAGGCCTTAAGCCCATGTTGTGGGCGCCCCCCCTGGTCGCCCCCAACCCTAGGACGTCTTTGTTTCCTACATAAACTCAGTAGCCGCCGTCTTTTAGTTTCAGGTTTTGTTTAGTTTAGTTTTCCAGAGAGAAACTTGATCGAGTTATTTTAACTATGGTGACAAGTCCTTTTACAGTAATCCAGGGCCCCTATTCTTGTTCTACACCACTGTGGCGATTAGTCCTTTTGTGTTCAGAGCTTGAACCTTTTCTTGTGATTCGCTTCATCCATATTTTCAATTTCAGATTGCGTGTTTATCCTCTCTTGCTTGTGTTCTCAATTTCGCTTGCAGGAACAATCAAGTTGTGCTTGGTGTAACGGTTGCGGGGTTGGATCATGTATGATTCAAGCTGGGTCGTCGACGCCGAGTTCCCCAAATTCGAGTTTATCCCCTTACCTCTTGGAAGATCGGGCCATATCTACATCAAGTGGTATCAGATTCCTAGGTTCCCCGTGAGGTATTATCGTGTTCTTTTGTTTAGATTCATTTGTATTCATCACCTTTTTGTCCACGAAAAAGCCTACAAAAAAAATTTCCTCACTATCCCAGACACTGTTTAGCCTTTGCATAATTTAATTTCAGAGTCCGTAGTGTTGAGTTTGTGTCCTAGTCGAGTTCAGTTGCTGGTTTGAATTTGTGTTTTGATTCGGTTTGTGTTTTGATCTCCGCTACACACCACCATCACCATCGTGTCACCCACCCACCACACCCACAATCTGTTGCCAACAAAAAAACCCTACCCGATTCGGTTTCCCCCCCCCCCCCACCCCTCAAACCCTATCTTGACATACCTTCGGTAAAACAGGCATAACTTTTCGCTCGTTGCTCTGATTGGGCTGAAATTTTTACAGCAGATTCTTGACTCAAAGTTGAGGTGACCCACACTTGGCTCTGCCCTGTGTGCCCTCGTCAAAAAATTCAAAAACAATTGGGAAAAAATAGGAAAAAAATTGTAAAGTCAAAAATAGCGCTTTTGGTGAAACTTTGAGATTTTGCCTACCCTTTGTTTTTCCTCTGTTTGAGTTAAAACTTCTTGTGGTTCCTTCCTTTGCGTTCCTCTATCACAGAAAAATAGTGGAAAAATCATACAAAAAAATCAAGATTTTGATTTGCACCCCCCCCCCCCCCCCCCCCCCCCGCCCTGAAAATTATAAGTCTGTGAAGTCTGTTTTGTTCCTTGCTGCCTTTTCCATTGTTCTTTGCCATTGTTCTTGCTGTCACAACTGTTTTTTAACACGATTCTTTTGCCAGCAATTAGGACACTGCTTTGGACATTTATTTAGTGGTACTATCTGTTATTGAATTGTGACATACATATTAGCCTTCCAAGCTATACATATTGCAGCACAGGTTTCTTCCTTGCAACTGTTACACCCAAGCTCAACTACAGATTGTGTCGACCTGTTTGGTTTTGGTAAGAACACTTGCAAGATTGTGATACATTGCTTCTGATATTTTTTTCCACTTTCTACACCCTCTGTTGCCTGCTAGTTGATAGGGCTAATCTTTTTGTTTAGTGTTGTCTTTTGCTTTTAACCATGTCAGAGAAACGGAAAGGGACACCTGGAGAGTTGGAGTCCCCTACAGACTTCAATGATTGCGTCTCCAAGCGTACATTCATGGAAACGAAGTTTGCCGAGTTGATGGGTCACATCAACACTGTTGTCCACCGCATTGAGGATGTTGAACGACGACCTCCACCTCAATGAGCTGCTGTTGATGATGATTTTGACCGTGATGCAGACCGTCTTCACCGTAATCGACACGGTATGGGGGGTAATAACAATCGTGGTAATACTGATACTTTTGTTAAGCCCAAATTTAACATACCACCTTTTGCCGGTAGTGCTGACCCTGAAGCATACTTAGATTGGGAACTTGCTGTTGAACAGAAATTTAATTCTCATTTAGTTCCTGCTGAGCATAGAGTTAGACTTGCTACTAGTGAGTTTACAGGTTTTGCTCTCTTTTGGTGGAATGATCTTTGCAATACTAATGCTACTATACCTGCCACTTGGCCTGTTTTGAAACAACGCATAAAA
The DNA here is from genome assembly GCA_032690845.1 of Eleusine coracana subsp. coracana. Classification (NCBI taxonomy): domain Eukaryota; kingdom Viridiplantae; phylum Streptophyta; class Magnoliopsida; order Poales; family Poaceae; genus Eleusine; species Eleusine coracana. The sequence goes on along the minus strand of CM064428.1, from coordinate 34,653,582 downwards.
TCTCGTTTTGTTCCTCCTTATTACCAACGTGATTTATGTTTAAAATTACAATCTTTAACACAAGATAATAAAATAGTAGAGGAATATTATCAGGAATTGCTTATTGGTTTAGCACATTGTGATATACATGAAGATGATCTTGAAACTAGTGCTAGATTTTTTGGTGGTTTGAACCGTGATATCCAGAATATTGTTGACTATAAAGAGTGGAATAGGTTCAGCCAATTGTATCATATTGCTCTTAAGGCTGAACGAGAAGTACAGGGACGCCTTCCACAACAATCTTGCAGGTCCAACATTGAGCAATATCGCCAGCAACACACTGGAGTACAGAACTTGAAGAGTCATGTTGCTAAGACACCAGCAACAAATTTTCCACTTGCGCCTACTTCTGCAGCGCAATCGTCTAGTGTGCAGCACCAACACCAGAAGAAGGTTACTACTTCCGATACTAGGAGTGGCTCCTCCACCACCATTATTTGCCATCGCTGGAAGGGCATGGGACATGTCATGAAGGATTGCCCTAGCCATCGTGCTTTCATCGCTACTGCTGATGGGTATGAAAGTTCTAGTGATGTTGAAGATGAATTTGCTCGTATGCCTAACCTTGTTGCAGATTAGACGAAGGAGCGGGAGACTACCGCCATTGATTCTATTGCTGCCACCGCGGGCTTTCCTAGCCTCATTGTACAGCGTGTGTTGACCACTCGGGTGGGACAAGAGGAAGAACAACAACGCAACAATTTATTCTACATGTACCTCATTGTTGCGGACCATCGTGTTCTCACCATCATCGATACTAGGAGCTGTAACATCTTGGAAAGTTCTGATTTGGTAAGCAAACTTGGCTTGACCATGCATGCACTACATCAGCCCTACCACATCAAATGGTTCAACAATAGTGGTACGACACAGATAACTCGATCAGCACGCATACACTTTTCAGTAGGTTCTTATCAAGACTTTGCTGATTTTCATGTTGTACCTATGCAAGCATGTTCGCTTTTATTAGGCCGTCCATGGGAATATGATACGGATGCTGCCCACCATGGTAGAACAAATACATATACATTCGTGCATAAGGACAGGAATATTACTTTGCGTCCGTTATTGCCTGCTGATATTAGAAATCATTTTAAACTGCTTGCTGAAAATACTGAGAATAAACATGATAACAAACAACTTTCTGATGTTAAACATAAGGTTATTCAGTTAAAGAGAGGTGCTTTTCTTGCTATGACATCTATTGTTACTGATCTTTGTGATAATCATGATGCACATTGCTATACTATGCTTTGTCATGATATATCTTCTATCAATGATCATGTATCTTGTACTTTGCATTCTGCTAGTACTAACCTTTTGCAGGAGATTGATGCTGAGATGGAGTAGAGGGCGACTCCAATTCTAGAAGGGGAGGATGATGAGGACATCACCATGCTGGATACACACATATCATGGCCGTCCCCAAGTTACAAGTCGTCACCAACTCGGTCGCCACGTTCGTCTCGGATTCAGCCGACACCCCTTCATGGTTTTGATGATATCTCCCACATCTGACGTCCAAACGAGTCATTCTTTGATGCGTTGGAAAGGGGACGACGACGCCATCATTTTGGTTCTGGTCCTAGCTCCAGAAGGGTCATGAGTCATAATATGTGACCATGACAAGGTGCTGTGCCACCTATTTTGGGCCAACTTGGCCATGTATCATGTCGGGCCTTAAGCCCATGTTGTGGGCGCCCCCCTGGTCGCCCCCAACCCTAGGACGTCTTTGTTTCCTACATAAACTCAGTAGCTGCCATCTTTTAGTTTCGAATTTTGTTTAGTTCAATTTTCTAGAGAGAAACTTGATCGAATTATTATAACTGTGGCGACAAGTTCTTTTACAGTAATCCAGGGCCCGGTTCTTGTTCTACACCACTGTGGCGATTAGTCCTTATGTGTTCAGAGCTTGAACCTTTTCTTGTGATTCGCTTCATCCATATTTGCAATTTCAGATTGCGTGTTTACCCTCTCTTGCTTGTGTTCTCGATTTTGCTTGCAGGAACAATCAAGTTGTGCTTGGTGTAACGGTTGTAGGGTTGGATCGTGTCTGATTCAAGCCGGGTCGTCGACGCCGAGTTCCCCAAATTCGAGTTTATTCCCTTACCTCTCGGAAGATCGGGCCATATCTACATCACATAACATCAAAATAAACTTCATTTATTAATCCCCGTTCCAGTGGTCAAGTTCATTTCTTAGTAATGATATCTACCAAGTCTAGCAATTACTAAGCATAGCGACCCAGTACCAATACTACCAAAGTTCTAATGACAGTGGCGAAGGTCATTTGGGTATCATGCAAAGTGGGTTCCAATCAACTCCTATGACCTAATGCAACAATAATGACAGACACTAGTAATATTGAAAACTAGCAAACTTTATGAAAAAGGCGAATGTAAACCGGGGCTTGCCTGGATCAATGTTAGTGCTAACAACTACAATTTCTTGTTCCTGAGGATCAAGGTCCTTCTGAATATCCTCTTCTTGCTCCTGGTCGTTGTTGCCTATATGATCGAATTGTATTAACGGTATTATCGATATACCGTTGATTGAAATGATATGATGCATGCAAGCACCTTATGTTTTAATATCAGTTAAAATTATTATTATGTTCTCGAAGCCATATGCTTTAAAGAAGTTGGTTTGTTAATTAAGAATTTAGGTACATACATTCTTTTATGCATTTAAACAAAGTAAAAGAGTGATATGAGTAATTAAATTAATTACTTAAGTAAATTTATGTTCCTGGACATGTGTGATTTACTGTGTACAGAGACTTGTAAGAGTGAATGTTAGGCTAAGTGGCATGGGCAAATTGTTTACAGAATAATTACTAGAATTAATTTAAGCAAACACACTAATTAAATTCCAGAGCCAAAAACAATTCATATTTACTAAACCAAAAATTGTGGTGGTAGATAATTATGTATTTACTAAGCATGCCAAAAATCATGATTTAATTTTACTCCTAGAATTTCTAGTGAATTATTTATTATTTGGACAGTTTAATATATTGATAAAAATATATGTATAGAGGCAGTGATTTATCATTTTACTAACAAAATTTATTTGGTCTCCTTTGGATTTATATTCGATTTACTATGCTTTTTGGAAGTTTTAGCACTTTTCTAGCATTTCCTGGGTTTTTCTAGTTTTATCTAATGAGACGTCAGTGATAGCTCAGCGCCACATCGGAGCCACATCGGCGACACGCAAGCGGCCTGTCGGATGCCAGTCGGCGCGCCGGAACAGAGGCTGGCTTCGCCAGAGGGCTCGCCGGCGGGCGCTACGCGGGGGAAAAGCTCGTCGCGGGAGCAAATAAACGATGTGCGCACCGAGGCGGAGGGGGTGGAGGGGTTCGTGAGGTGGGGTTCTCATCGGAAGATGATCGGCGGCGAGAGGCGGCGGGGCGGTGGTCTTCGGCTGGGTCGCGGAATCGGCAGGGAGCACCAAACTTGACTCCGACTTCTCCTACAGCTTCATGGGGGCACCACGAAGAGCGGCATCAAGTCGGCGTGCATCGGGGATGGTCGGAAGTAGGGGCTAGTCGTGGAGGCGGCTTCGGCGATCGGCGGCGACAGGACGGGACCGGGGGAAAGTAGAATGCCGGTGTCTTTGGGTGGAGAAAAAGAGGAAGAAAAGGTTAGAGAGATGCGCTAAGTGTTTGTGCTAGTGAGCAAAGAAGAGTGAGGCGACGAGGCTCACCAAGAATGGTCAATTTGGCCAGCGGCAGAGGAGCTCATTGGAGTTCCTTGCTTTGGTTTTTCTTCAAATTGATTGAGCTCACGCAGGGAGTTATCGAGGAAGTGGCCTTGGGAGCTAGAGGAGATGTGGACGGTTGCGTGAGTGCTCTCGGCTGGGCTCGGGAAGTAGTGGAGCGACGACGATGCGAGCTCGAGTTCGGCTTGCTCTGCAATGGCAGAATGGGGGAGGGGAAGAGAAGAAATGGGAGAGAGAGCAGGGTGAGCGAGAGAATGAGCGAGCTTGGGGGTTCGCGAGTGCGCCTACAAGTTGCGCAGAGGGGGAAATAGTGAGTAGGGGACGAGAGCGGGAGACACGGCGGGAGATGGAGGTTTGCCAGTCATGGCGATGGCATGCGGATAGGGAGAAATGCAACCGTTGGGCGAGCTCGCAACAGAGAGCAGAGGGGCAGAGGGGCTGTAGCGCGCACGGTCCCGAGGCTGGGAGTGAAGGAGGCCCGAATGGTGTGCCGGCATTGCCGTGCGGCAGAGTGAAGCCGGCAGGGCTCAGCACCAGTGAGGAGGAAGGAGAGGGGGTTTTTGCGTTGCACCCCCTCGAAGAAAAGATTTACTGCAAACAAGTCCCTTATCAAAGCTGGTTTTTAATAAATCAAAATAAAATAGCTAGGAATTTCCTAAAATGGTGAAATTTGGTGGACTGACTATTTAAATGGTGGAGAACACTCTGGTGAAGTTTATTTGTAATTTTTATAAAAATATTTTTAGAATTTAATAAATGCATTAATTAGTTACATAAGACTTAATTAATTAATTATGGGTCTAGCTAATCAGATAATATGCCCAAATATTCATAATATTCTATTTTTATTATTACCATACTGTTGAGGAATTTATTTGGCATGAGTTGTATTAAAATTTTAAATTGCTTCAATAACCTTGGTTGCAGGGTTTTTATTTGCCTAGAATTAAATCAATAATTGGGCTCTTATCATTTCATGCTAGGTAATTCATGATTTGTGCTTATCATGTTTGTTAAACAGAAGTGAGACACCTGGGGTGTCACAAATGCCAATAAGCCCTGCTACACAATGAGAATGACTTACTAACACAATTGTGCTAGTTTACATTTACCCATATTGTGTTGGAGTATGTGTTTGTGCACTTGATACTTGCAGGGCGCTAATATTGAAGCAACTCCTGATCCATCATCTCTAAGTTTTAATTTGCTCGGGATGAGCAAAGGTTTAAGTTTGAGGAGGTGTTGGCGGCGGATAAAACCCGAAATCAGCCACCAACTGGTTGGGAAATGCAAGGTAAAGACCAAACTTCAATAAATATTTGCTTAAACTAATAAAGTTCCACGAGTTTTGGTGAAATATGTGTTTGCAGGCATAAGAGACCCAAAATGTCCAAAAACATGAAGAAACAACCCGTCGACTGATCACGACTATCATCGGCCGACAGGGTCATTTTCAGGCAGAAACTAGCCGATAGGTCATAACCGGCTAAAATCAGGCTCCCGGCTGGTTAAATGGGGTCACTTTCAGGCTGAAATCAGTAACCAATCGATAGGGTCATAACCAGCTGAAGTCAGTCACCCGGCTAGTTAAACGGAGCTGTTTTCAAGCTGACTTTCTATCCCGGCCGGTTTCCCAAAAATACTTCACCAAAATGGCGTTTTCTCCTCCCGGATTAAAGATGATAAAATATGAATGAGGAAAAGAAGGCCAAAAAGAAGCTTAACCGGGAGAAGTCAAGGTGGCGACCCGGAGGGGTCGGCACCCAGCCTAGCTGCCGGTCGGCCTGGCCTGCCGCCCGGCCAAGAGTGGCCACCGGGGTTGCCAGCCCACGAGGCCCAACACGCCTACCAGCCCCAAAATGGAGAATCCGACACAAATCGACCGAACAACCGCCATCAAGAAAAGATCTGAGCCGACCAAAATGAGTCGAGAACCGACACGATCCCACGACCGCTTGGCCTAGGATGCCGCCCGGCGGTGCATGTCGCCCGGCCCCCCATGCCGCCCGGCGCGCTGATTTTGGCCAACCGACCCTCCTTCACCTACAAATACCCCCTGGACTTATGCCACCTATAAATAGAGGGGGAATTCGGCAAAAAAAGATCATCAAGCAAGAAACACATCAAGGAGTCCATTTCCCACTACTTGTGCCACTTAGTAGGGTAGGTTAGTTAGTCGGGAGTTAGAGTCTAGTCAAGAGCATCGCTCGGGATTCCGGAATTGTCTTGGAGTCTTGGTATGAGCTCTCTTGTATCCTTTCTCTTTATGTAAGACTTATCCTTTATCAATATAAATATCTTTTCGATTATATCTTGTCAAGTATTTATCTTAATTTAGTCATTTTCCTTAAGTTACATTATTCAGGAAGAAGCTTTGTTGCGTAGTTCACGGGTTTCCCGGCTAGGATTTAATTGAGTTAATCCTTTTTGAACCTAGACTTGGTTATTTCTCAGCTATCCTTCCGCTAGGCCAATGGAAGAATATCTAGTGAAAGTGTAGGTGTGGTGCCTAATTTAACACTAGCTGCATTTGCATTCGTCCCCACGGGCTATGTGGTAGGCAGTAGGTGGTGACAGCCCTGTCCGTCCCTTTTGGTAATCCACCACGTTCAGGCCATCTTAGTCAGGGTTGTCTAGTGTTAGCGTACCCACTAGTAGAGAGGCTAGTTACCAGCCCATATTAGTGAACGTTCTGGTGCCCTGAAGTGAGCTAACAGGTGAAAGACTTGAGGTTGTACCAAGAAATTGGTGTAAGTACTCAACTCGAGTAACTAGGAGTTTGACGCTTGATTTAAATATACTTTGGAAAGATATATTTTTAGGAATTCTAGATTTAGACTCGCTGTCCTCTCGGCTATCTTAACCGATCTCTTTATTTATTCTAGTGTGGATTTCTCCTGTGTTGCTACACCTATATCATTATTGAACATCCTTACCCCCGTTATTGGTTAGCTGGTATAAATTCTTGCAGTTATATCTTTGTTAAACCAAGATAATCTTATTCCTAGCTTCCCTGTGGAAAATAAATACGATACCTTGAATACTTCCGGGTGAATTAAGAATAGAAAGATTCAGAATAAACAAAGAAATACCCAATATCTTGTTTCAACAAGATATTGGGTATTTCCGGCTTTCCTTCCTTTAAAAATTCCTATATATTAGGAGAAAAACCTTATCCATTAAGAGATGGAGCTTCAAGAGCAGCTAGGTCTAGAGGGAAGTTGTGAGCATTACGTTCGTGCATTACTTCCATACCAAGATTAGCACGATTGATGATATCAGCCCAAGTATTAATAACGCGACCTTGGCTATCAACTACAGATTGGTTGAAATTGAAACCATTTAGGTTGAATGCCATAGTACTAATACCTAAAGCAGTGAACCAGATCCCTACTACAGGCCAAGCAGCCAAGAAGAAGTGTAAAGAACGAGAGTTGTTGAAACTAGCATATTGGAAGATTAATCGACCAAAATAACCGTGAGCAGCCACAATGTTATAAGTCTCTTCCTCTTGACCAAATTTGTAACCCTCATTAGCAGATTCATTTTCAGCGGATTATTTCATTTTATTCTTAAAGCATAACAAACGCCAATCATTATTTCTAGCATCATACCAAGAATAGTTATATTCTTGATGCGACGTTAAGAAATACCAACATACACCAGTGGACAGTGGTAGCCATACTGAGGAGACAACCATTTGCCTTGGCTGATTTACTGATTGATGAGATGGAGGACGTTATCTCCTCGAGGGTAGGAGGACATCACTTAGTCTATGGCCCATACATCTGCTACCTTCTGAAGAGGATGGGACAAGTGACTGCGGAGGAGTACGAGGCATTCCCTGAGGTGTCCAATAGCTACTCACCTAGAGTCCCTAGGGGATCATAGTCAACCTTGAGTCAGCAGACAGGAGAGGAGGAGCAAGAGTCATCGCCAGTCACTCACGAGCAGATAGCTCACACAGAGATGATGGTTCCTGAGTCAGCCAGTACAGGAGCACCTTCCCAGCCTACATGGACACAGTCAGAGGACACTATCACTGTTGCAGCACTTGCAGGATGCCTGAGTGAGTTCATTCAGAGCAAAGCTAAGGATACACGTTAGATGATGGAGGTCATCAGAGGTCAGACAGAGCTTCAGAGATAGTAGATAATGCTGATGACTACATTGATGACACAGATGGCTGAGTTTCACTCAAAGATATGCTAGCCAACAGCCAGGACTTTCTACTGTTCCATAGTTTTTGACGCAGCAGACATAGTCTGGCCCCTTCACAGCCATGATGATAGCCCAGTCCAACAGGTTATCACACTCAGGGGTGTTACCGACAGGGGGAGCAGGATAGACTCACTCACCAGCTTAGTTCTCCCCCGTGTCCACCTTCTCAGTATCTGTGTTGTTCACTTCACCGACACACTCTTCTACTTCGCAGATGGCAGGACCTTGCACCTCCAAGCAGCTACCAATCAGGAGTCTGTTTTGTGAGATAGTGCACACCACACGTGCAGACTCCTAGACAGCCCCAGAGTCAGCTACAGCTCCACCCCCGTCTGCTACATACACCCCTCTAGTCACACCTGAGGTAGCAGAGGATCTTGCCCGTTGATGTTCACTCAGGAGGATGTGGATGAACTGGCTCTTCTTTAGTTGACAGTTGTCGATGAGACATCCACAGTCTCACCAGTAGGGCAGGACAGAGGGTCTGAGTTGCCTATAGACCTTGAGTTCTTTGAGCAGTTATATGCTCAGGCGGCATGGGCTCAGGGAGACCAGCAGGACCGAGCAAAGGAGCAGCCCAGAGCAGAGCCTTCAGAGGATGTTGCTGCACCACCTCCTATGACCACAAGCGCATAGATGTTCACTTTACCCCACTTTTTGGTGCTTGTTGCCAAAGGGGGAGAAGTATGTCATAGTTCTAGGTGGAGTTGGAGTGTGATCCTGTGCGATCGAGAGTCACTAGCATCTAGGGGGAGCATACGTGTATATTGGTTTTCGGAGATAGATACATTTGGTTCTTATTTTGATGGATTTATCGATGTTCATGGATTTTGATGAGTTATGGTTTTTTATTCGTGTGTGTTTGACTCATCATGATCTCACTTGGTTTATTTTCATATGCAGTGCTTTGTCTTTCATTATCTACCTTTTATGCATGTGTAAGATTTCATAATGGTGATTGCTTGTTCTTAATTCCTATGCATTGCCATGCTATCCTGATTGCATATCATCATTCATGTCTTGCATTGCATGTCCTTAGGCTTTACTCAAAATATTCACATGACATGTACGCATATCATCTAGAGTGTGATCTTCTTTCTCATACCTCTTAGCTATTGATGATGCATGATTGAATAGGACTGTGTTTATTCATTACTTATGCTTTTGAGGTTTCTCTCGATCATTGTGCAGCTCTTTAGCCCTATTGTTTTATGATAAAGATTATGATAAGTAGTGGTTGTCATCAATCACCAAAAAGGGGGAGATTATAAGCTTCATGACCATTGATGATTGGATCCCCAAGGTATGAATGTTTTGGTGATACATGACAACTATAAAATTACAGGCTAATATCTACACGAGTGTTGTCTATATAGAAATCATCTCTAAACTCTACTACAATCATATGGATGATGGTTGCCTTGGCGATTGATGACAATGACCACAAGCATGGAAGCTTGTGAGCTTGATGGAGTCCAAGGGTTGATGAAGATAGATCAAAGCTAAGGACCAGCTATAGAGCAAGTGTTGGGAACAGTTGTATAGTTGTTAGGGCTTTGAGTACATAGGAAAAACTAGACTGTCAAGAGGGTCTAGGTCATGTCTCTTAGGTCACACTAGTTGGTGATGTGCATGGATGCTCAATAAAATCACAGGCACTAGATGACAGTGGAGAAGCAAAGGAGTTGTTCGGAGAAGCCGGGAAACAAAGTCAAACGAGGACGAGGAGTTTTAGCTTCTGGACGTAGTGACCGGACAGAGAGGTCAGTGGTGACCAGACTGCATGGTCACTATGAGGAATTGTCTTGGACTTTCAGCGAGGAGCAAGGAATCTGTCAAGTCTGAAAGCCCTAGAGATCAGACGGTATAGTATAGTAACCGGACTGTCCCGTTTGTAGGGTTGAGACTTGGGCAGAGAGGAAGCTGTGCATGAAATATTTCTTGACTGGAGAGAGAAATGGACCGGACGGTCCGACCAACTAACCGTACGGTCCGGTCAGTACGAAGATCAGTAGGGGCAGAGCCGTTGGTGTGGAGGATTGTAGTGACTGGACGGTCCAGTCAGGCAGTGACCAGACAGTCCGGTCAGTATGCCCAGGAAGCTAATTTCATGGAGAAACGGTTAGTTGGAGGTTGGAAGCCTATATAACTTTGTTGTTGGGGTCGTGGAGACTACTCTTGGCCAGTGGAATTGCTTGGAGCATTTGATGAGAGCCAAGAGGCAAAGAGGAGAGCACTAAGAGGAGATATTGCATATCTTGAGAGTTCTAGTGAGAGTAACTTGAGCATTGATGCACATCTAAGGCTAGGGTGTCCTTGAGGGTGTGATCTAGGTTGTTACTCTTGGTCTATGGTGAGACCCAGACCGGTTCGGTGTTGGTGATCAAGCCTATCATGATTGGTTGTTGTTGACGGCTGTTAAGTACCATTTTTTAACCGTCAACTATACTCAAATAAAGGAGAATTTGGCATTTCATACACACATGCTTTAGCACAATAATATAGTTCCACTTGTACTTGGAGAACTTTGTGCATGCAGGAGGAAATGTGAAGGAAACACCTCAAAAGGCAAGAAAACACACTTTCGACCAATCAGAGAGTGCCACATGGACATCACACGGATTAAAGGGCCCATTTTCAGCACTTAACCGACGTAACTCCCTGTAATACCGCGCAAACCGACGTCAGGGCCCACAGGACAGCCACCTGGAGAAAGCACAGGCCAGGAGGGGCCACCCCCAGGTCGGCCGACCTGGTCAGGTCGGCCGACCCGGCCGGGCGCCCTCTCCGCCTGGGCTTCCACGTGTTGGCTCCTCCGCGACTCCTGATGACGGTTTGAGATGCCTTCCGTGGCGGTTACTCTCCCTTGCCGACCTATTGAGGCTATAAATAGGAGGGTGTGCCTTCACACTCAACACACACCACAAGAAGCATTTCTCTCTTGCTAGTAGTAGTTCTTGGAGTTTTAGTGGAGTTAGGCTGAGTCTAGAGCTCTCTAGTCCCAAGTCTTCACTTGGAATTGGTATGGCTCTTGTATCTTTTCCCTTTTGTAAGACTTTTCTCTTATCAATATATATATCTTTTCTATATAGTTGTGCTTGGGTCATGAGTTTCTTGTTTGATATTGTGATCCATATATGTGATAGTATAGTCTACTTGTGTGATAGTAGTTTATATTTATTATACTACTATTGTCATGCTAGTTATATACCGTCACTATAGTCTAGTTTATATGTTATAGTCTCTATGCTTAGTTTTAGCTGATAAAGTATAGCATGGGTTTGGTGATCGTATTCGTACGGTAGCTCTGCCTCATTAATAGTAATCGCGGAGGGGCAGAGTGCTCTTTGGTCATGCAAGTATGGTATTTGGGTGACTGATTTGCATCAATTATTCGTTAGTCTACTGGTTTGTTGAGGTAGGCGGCAGGTGGTGACAGCCCTGTCCGTCCTTTGAAATCCTCCCCGCTAGGCTAGTGCGTAGGCTCTTGGCGGAAGTCGCCTGTGGATGCAGGGGTAAGTCCGTGCCTGAAGTGCTATATTATTGACTGCTGAACCTGAGTGTGGGTCTGTATGTATTCTACTTAGGCTATGCAACTGTATAGGAATGTATAGTAGGAGTAGCTTAGCCTAGTCTTTCCTCCACTAGACTTTATTTATTTAGTAGGAATCTTCTGTGTGTGTCACACTACCCGGTTATTATCATGTACCCGCCTGTCTTGGTTAAGATATCCTTGCTAATTGTTAACATGATCTTATATGTTAGTAACGCTTCTTGATCATACCCTTCCTTTGGGATAAACAAATACGATACCCTGAATACTTCCGGGTGAAATGCTACAGCGGTATTCTCCGTGCGCTTGCGGATTTTACCTACTTGACTCTGGGACATATTAGTGAACCGTTTCTGGCCCCGTGCCGGGAATGATTTATTAATATGGCTTAGCAAAAGTCAACAAGCATTTCTGGCGCCGTTGCCGGGGAAGGCGTATGATTCAAGAAAAATTACTAATGTATATAGTAGTGTTGCAATTATTAAGGCTATCTCCTAAGCAGGTTAACCTTGCTTTGTTTTCTGCATTTTGTATGAAAACAGGGTAGTGTATGACTGGTTTCGACTTGCCGACAAACTTCACTGAAGATCCTGAGTCACTCCTGAGAAGGACACGAGCTAGGCTCACCCCTCCTCATAAGGAGACTCGGCCAATCGAACCTGTCATTCCCGCACCATCAAGCTCTGAGCAAATGGCCGACAAGACCCTCCGCGAGTTCTCCGCTCCCTCCGCTGCCAACATCCCTACGGGACCAGCTGGCAATGTGGGAGATGCGAACTTCGAGATCAAGACCGGTCTCATCACCATGGTGCAGGCTAGCCCATTCTGTGGGAAAGCCAATGAGGACGCTAGTGCTCATCTCCAGCAATTCCTGGAGATTTGCAACACGTTCAAAATGAAGGACATCACCCCCGACGTTGTTCGCCTTTGACTGTTCCCGTTCTCTCTCCTTGGGAGAGCGAGACAGTGGTTCTACGCAAACCCTGAAGCTGTGAACACTTGGGAGAAGTGTTCAGCTGCGTTCCTTGCAAAGTTCTTCCCGCTGGGCAAGACCAATGCCCTCCGCGGAAAGATCTCAAGCTTCCAGCAGGAGTCGAAGGAGTCGATTCCTGAGGCATGGGAGAGGCTCCAGGAGTACATCCTGGCATGTCCCCACCATGGGATGGATGATTGGCTGATCATCCAGAACTTCTACAACGGGCTTACTCCGTCGGCCCGCGACCACCTCGACGCTGCTGCTGGTGGAGCCTTCTTCTCGCTCACTGTGAGCAAGGCAAAAGATTTGATCGAGAAGATGGTGTCCAACCAAGGTTGGAATGAAGAGCGCCTCCAACCTCACCAGCGAGGCATGCACTCCGTCAAGGAGGTTGACATGCTCGCCGCCAAGATTGACCTTCTCATGAAGAAGATGGACGACCAAGCCAATGGAGAAGTGAAAGCCCTAGACGCTCGTATGACTTGCGAGGTCTGTGGCAACACGGGACACTCGGGCAATGACTGCCCTGAGACCCGTGAGGACGCAATGTTCATGGGCAACAACAACAACAACGGCTACCGTCCACAAGGAGGTCAAAGTTGGGGTCCACCACGTCCCAACTACCAAAGAGGTAACTCTGGCAACTTCTCTGGTTTTAATTCTGGTTATAAAGCCTCCTTGAAAGATCTTGTGCTTGGTCAAGCTAAGGTTAATGATAACATCAGTAAAAAGCTTGCCACCACTGATAGGACTCTTGAGAGCATCCACACTAAGATAGAGGGTGTTTCCTCTGCTCTCAAGAATCAGCTGAGCTTTAATAAAATGATAGAAACCCAATTAGCTCAGTTAGCTGCTGCTGTTCCTACTGCTGAGTCGGGGAAAATCCCGGGGCAACTCGAGACCCCCTTAGAAAATGTTAATGCGGTTACCACGAGAGGAGGTAAGTCCACTCGGGATCCGCCATACCCTAACCATGCAGGAAAGGACACATCAGCTGAGAAGCCGGCAGAAGAAGAACAACTGCCGCCCAGGAAAACGGCTCCACATGAGTTCTATGACACGAACCTCATGCCGTTTCCTCAAAGAAGAAGGAAGCCCACCGTGGACGAGCAGTTCACACGCTTCGTTGAGGTGATCCAGAAGCTGCACATCAACGTGCCCTTGCTGGATGCGATACAAGTACCCACGTACGCTCGCTACCTCAAGGATCTTATCAGCAACAAGCGCCCTCTACCGACCACAGAAATTGTCAAGCTGACGGAAGAGTGTAGCGCTGCTATACTCAACCGGCTTCCTGAGAAGAAGAAAGATCCGGGGTGTCCTACGATCACCTGCTCGATCGGGACACAGAACTTCGACCATGCCTTATGTGATCTTGGGGCAAGTGTGAGCGTCATGCCGAAGGATGTCTTCGACAAGCTCAACTACACCACACTATCCCCCACGCCGATGCAGCTGCAGCTGGCCGATTCAACGGTCCGCTATCCGGCAGGGATCGCCGAAGATATTCCGGTGAAAATCCGGGATTGCTTCATCCCCGTCGACTTCGTAGTGCTTGACATGGACGTCGGGAAGAGCACACCGCTCATCCTGGGACGCCCATTTCTCAGCACTGCGGATGCTCGCATCGATGTAGGAGCCGGAGAAATCCGCTTCCACATCAATGGCAAGGAGGAGAAGTTTGACTTTCGGCCACAGAAAGAACAGTGCAACATGATCCGTATCAAGTACGGGCCGAACCCAAGCAACATCAAGGAAGTGGAGGTCACTCCGCCAAAGAAGGACAGCCTCATCACATTCATGAAGAACTTCCTTGAGAAGGAAAAGGTTGCACAGCAACAACTGATGAAGGCAAGGGGGCAAAGGTCACACATTAAGCAACAGCCTTCGAAGTCCACAAGGCAGCAACCTCCGAGGTCTGCAAAGAAACAGGCTGTGAAGCCTGCAAAACCGCAGCCTCCGAAGCCCGAGAAGCCACTGGCCGCAACAAAGACCAAGAAGGTGTGGCGAGTGAAACAAGAAGCATCATCCGTGTCTTCATCTCCGGGACCGGACAACGCTTCATCGAGCTGAACGCCGGAGAAAAGTCCCGCTCGTCGGACTTTAAAAGGTGAGTCCTCGCCGGGAGGTTAAACCGGTAGTTATCCATATTTGCTCTTTTAATTGCATATTTTCTTTCCACCACATTTTGATTTTTTCCGACCACTGCATTTCTGCATTTTTGAATTTTTGCAGCCACCTTGAAATTTTTCAAAACTCATTTGCATTTCTGAAAATTTAGAAAATAGGTTTTTGGGCTTTCCATTTTGAAAAGATTTTTTGTCGAGCTTTTTGAGCAAAAAGGCAGCAGGGGACAAATCCCCTAGCCGTTGGGGAACACATAGGAAAAAGGGGGCTGCCAGGAGGCCCACCTGCCAGGTCGGCCGACCTGGTGAGGTCGGCCGACCCCCTAGCCCCACCTTTTCCTGTGCTCCTTTCTCCAAACGGCTATATGGCCGTTGCTCTGTCCCTTTCTAACGGCCATCTCGCTATAAAAACCGCCCAGGAGGAGGAGCTTCACCATTCCAAGCTCATCTTTGACTCCCCTCCTTTGCTCACTTGTTGCTCTTCCAAAATTTCGTGTTCTTCAACTTTACTACAGCCCCAAAAACCCAAAAAAAAAAATATTTCCCCTCTATTTTAGTGCATTTGCAAGTTGTTGTGAGAAGAAAACCAATTTCGGAGAAGCTCGGGTTTGTCGTTTTCACTAACGCTCACCCGAACACTTGTTCGATCTTGTTTTTGTTCTTGTCTTGTGTTTGTTCTTGTGTGCAGCCATGTTCAAACGAATGAAGCAAGTCGCCGGAATCAAGCAGAGAAAAAGCACTCGTGCAAGCACGAGTCAAGCATCCTCCGTCGAGCTCACACCAAGTCCGGGGCATGGTGACCCCGAAGCTGAAATTCCGGAGGAAAGGCCGGCCTTGCTCATCACCGAGGAGCATCTCGACATCAAGGATGACCGCGAGGGCCAAGCCATCGCGCTCATGAGAGAACGGCCATTCGCCCACACCCGACGCTTCGATCCAGACTTCCTCGAGAAAATAGGTATGAGAGAAGAATTTGCCTCTATTTTTCGCACTATGGGTTGGCTAAATTTCGTAGAAGTAGATGAGCCGGGTTCTCGTTTGCTTACTATGCAGTTTTTATGCACCCTTAGAAAGTATGATGAAGGCATTTCTTTTCGCTTGTTTGGGCAAAAGCGCTTGGTCACATGGGGTGATCTTCATGCTATGCTAGGTCTAAATCCTAAATGTAGGCTAGACTTAGATAAAGCGCTAAAGGGGTTCCATAAAGAAAGTTTTTGGAAAAAGATTTCCGAAAACGAGTGGGGTCCCAAGCCTAGAACAAGTGCCATCCATAATCCTACACTTAGATTTATGCATGTGTGGTTGGCTATGACCTTGTTTCCTCGAGGTGACATTAGGGTTGTCCGGCAAGATGAATTGAAAATACTTTATGCCACGGTTAAGAAAATTAGGGTGTCACCCGCGGAATGCATGATTGATCAATGGTTAGACAATATAAAGTTCACAGGACCAATTGAGTGCACCTCTTTAGTTACTCGCATTGCGCAGAAGTGTGGTCTGCTTGAGAATGTTCATGTTGAATATTTGACGGTAGATAGAGAATTTCTAGGCGAGGACTATTTTGTGCAAGGACATACTTTGAAACATGGTCCAAATAATACCTTGATCTATCACTTTCCCGGGTATACAAATGAATTCCCGTTACCTAACCCGGGTCTTCGTTTGTATCACTATCGGGCACTAACCCTCCCACTTAAGCCAGTGGGAGAAGTTCACAGGCATAGTGTTTCAGGGCGACCGACACGTTCCCGTAGGCATATGGAGCCTACACCGGAGTTTCACACTCTGACCGGAGATCCGGTATGGGAGCAGCCCCCGCCACAGGACGAGGCGGGTGCATCAACATGGCAGGCCGGAGCATGGGAATCTCAGTACGATTACCCCATGCAGACATCATCAAGTTCAAGCGGACCGCCATCCTTTGCCACTCGGTCATTCTCATCCCGTGGGTTCCGTGAACTCAACTATAGGATGGCCGAGTTGACAAGGAGGGTGAACGACATTGATTTGCGCACCGAGAGCATGCAACAAACTCTCACGCAACATGTCACCGACACCCAGCAATGGCAGAATTTCAGCGACAACCAATTCCGCCAGCTGAACGCGATGATGGCTCAGAATCAGAACAATTGGGATGCCTTCTTCCGCTCCCAAGGCTACGACCCGAACCAGCAGATATGAGCAAGAACAAGCTTGGGGGAGGACCCCCCTTCTCACGGTAACTTGTATCTTTCCCCTTCCCTTTATTTCTTGCATTTGCTAAATCTGAAAATCCATAAAAATTTGCAAAACATAAAAAGAACAAAAATATTTCCCTTTTTCATGCGCGGTATGAATGTGTATAATTTTCCTATGTTGAGATGATGAATAGTTGCTCTGTCCTTTATTCCTCTCTAATGCTAGTTTACAACTTAGTACTCTCTCAAGAGTTAGGTTTGTTGGTAAATCTTGCCTTGAACTTGAATCTTGTGGGTAGCATATGCATTCTCTAGTTCTAAGTTGTTGAGAGGTATGATATGATAGATAGGGCTGCTATGATCTTGCTCAACGTAAAGCTTGAATTTCGGAGTTTTATTTTTCAAAATGACAAATTGACAAGTTCCTCAATGATGAAATTCCCACCACAGCCATATGTAGTGTTTACATTTGAAAACCTTTACACATATGCTGCTTGTTTCACATTGAGCTTAGTCAAAATTGATGTGACCCTAGTAGAACTCTTTTCATGCTTTCTTGATCAAGATCATATACACACATCCACCGTCATGAGCTATCCTTCTAAATCAAGAAGATAGCATCCACCATATCCACCATATCCACCGTGAGCTATTCTTCTACACCGGAAGAAAGTCACTATCCATCCATCCATCCAAAGAAACACTCCATATATCCATTACAAAATTCCTCTCTCAAAGTAATCATTGCAAACTAGGACTATGGCTATGCAAAAAGAAAAGAAAAAAAAATGCTCAAAAAAGAGAGCAAGCAAAAGATAGCCATAGCCTAGAAACTCCAAAAGAGAGAAGAAAAATTCAAAAAGGAGTTATTTCTTCCCATCCACCATTCCTCCGTTCTACCACACACTTGCACATCTTGATCAAGATTGTTTGAATTGATGTTTTTCTTGGATCCGGTCTTTTGACATAGCAATATTATGTGAACATCAGTGCCTCATATATCCCTACCTTGAGCTCCACATAAAGCCTTATTTAGAAGTAGGTGATTATAGGCAACACTTTGCCTTGGTGAGGAATCATACACATATTGAGTGATCCGAGAGAATCATTTGAGGAACTTGGTTTTTATTTTCAAAATCTTTTGAAAACCTCCGGAATAACATAGCGGAATCTAGAGCAAGTGATTGGTGCCCTGCAATTGTTCTATCTCTCAACCGCCCAAGACAATGAGGTGGAAAAGCCCCATGGATCGAGGTAAATGGGTAAAGTATGTGCCAACATATTTAATTCTAGGAAGAGTACTTTGTTATGCGCATAGTATTATTGAGGAGTAGGACATTGTAGCAACTCCTGATCAACAACTTAAGTTTATCTTTGCTTCGGGACGAGCAAAGGGTAAGCTTGGGGGAGTTTGTTGACGGCTGTTAAGTACCATTTTTTAACCGTCAACTATACTCAAATAAAGGAGAATTTGGCATTTCATACACGCATGCTTTAGCACAATAATATAGTTCCACTTGTACTTGGAGAACTTTGTGCATGCAGGAGGAAATGTGAAGGAAACACCTCAAAAGGCAAGAAAACACACTTTCGACCAATCAGAGAGTGCCACATGGACGTCACACGGATTGAAGGGCCCATTTTCAGCACTTAACCGACATAACTCCCTGTAATACCGCGCAAACCGACGTCAGGGCCCACAGGACAGCCACCTGGAGAAAGCACAGGCCAGGAGGGGCCACCCCCAGGTCGGCCGACCTGGTCAGGTCGGCCGACCCGGCCGGGCGCCCTCTCCGCCTGGGCTTCCACGTGTTGGCTCCTCCGCGACTCCTGATGACGGTTTGAGATGCCTTCCGTGGCGGTTACTCTCCCTTGCCGACCTATTGAGGCTATAAATAGGAGGGTGTGCCTTCACACTCAACACACACCACAAGAAGCATTTCTCTCTTGCTAATAGTAGTTCTTGGAGTTTTAGTGGAGTTAGGCTGAGTCTAGAGCTCTCTAGTCCCAAGTCTTCACTTGGAATTGGTATGGCTCTTGTATCTTTTCCCTTTTGTAAGACTTTGCTCTTATCAATATATATATCTTTTCTATATAGTTGTGCTTGGGTCATGAGTTTCTTGTTTGATATTGTGATCCATATAAGTGATAGTATAGTCTACTTGTGTGATAGTAGTTTATATTTATTATACTACTATTGTCATGCTAGTTATATACCGTCACTATAGTCTAGTTTATATGTTATAGTCTCTATGCTTAGTTTTAGCTGATAAAGTATAGCATGGGTTTGGTGATCGTATTCGTACGGTAGCTCTGCCTCGTTAATAGTAATCGCGGAGGGGCAGAGTGCTCTTTGGTCATGCAAGTATGGTATTTGGGTGACTGATTTGCATCAATTATTCGTTAGTCTACTGGTTCGTTGAGGTAGGCGGCAGGTGGTGACAGCCCTGTCCGTCCTTTGAAATCCTCCCCGCTAGGCTAGTGCGTAGGCTCTTGGCGGAAGTCGCCTGTGGATGCAGGGGTAAGTCCGTGCCTGAAGTGCTATATTATTGACTGCTGAACCTGAGTGTGGGTCTGTATGTATTCTACTTAGGCTATGCAACTGTATAGGAATGTATAGTAGGAGTAGCTTAGCCTAGTCTTTCCTCCACTAGACTTTATTTATTTAGTAGGAATCTTCTGTGTGTGTCACACTACCCGGTTATTATCATGTACCCGCCTGTCTTGGTTAAGATATCCTTGCTAATTGTTAACATGATCTTATATGTTAGTAACGCTTCTTGATCATACCCTTCCTTTGGGATAAACAAATACGATACCCTGAATACTTCCGGGTGAAATGCTACAGCGGTATTCTCCGTGCGCTTGCGGATTTTACCTACTTGACTCTGGGACATATTAGTGAACCGTTTCTGGCCCCGTGCCGGGAATGATTTATTAATATGGCTTAGCAAAAGTCAACAGTTGTGAAGGCCGTCACATGCACCCGGTTTGAGCCACCGGTGAAAGAGGCATCGCTAGTGAGCGTCCGTGTCGGCTCGGGGAGTCCGACAAGTTCTCGAGGGAGGCGACCTTGTGCTTTGGTGGCAGCAGTGACGTGCACTGTGTCTACACTCCGGGAGTGATTGCAGGCTCATGGGCGAGAACTCCACATTGGTGGCGGGAGGGACTAGCACTCCGGCAGGAGTGGTCCAGCGAGGAGTAGGGGAAGGTATCATCCTTCTGAGACCTCAGGAAAAAAATCATTAGCATTTCATGACCCCCTCTTTACTATTTCACAATTGTGTTCTATAGTAACTAGGTTGGATTGTGGCTTGCATACACTAGTGTGTTTTGCTTCCGTGCTTGCTTTCATCATGAACACTAGCATTCGTAGGGTCTTGGCCTCCTAGAATTCTTAGGTTGCAACAATTGTGTCAGGGGTAGAAACCAGGGGTGCCATGTGGCACCACTCAGAGGCCTGTTGATACCCTCACGAGAACATCCTCTGCGAGGAGCCCGCAAAGGGAGTCTCTCGCGCCAGCCAAATCTCAAAAGTAAGGGCCATGCCTCTCCCGGCTCACTCCACCCTCCAGGGGTTGAAGACAGTATGGGATCCGCCCGACCCTTCCTAGGGTCTAGGGCTCGCTACAGTCCGCTCGACCCCCCCCCCCCCCAAGGGGTCGAGGCAAGACAGGTCCGATCGTGAGGCCTAGATGCTGAGGGTGGAGATCTATCCCATCTCAGCAGGGCGATCGAGTTCCTTCACCTGTTATTTCCGGCTTGGTCAGTGACTCTCCGAGCCGTCCCATCTGAGGTGGGTCCCATTGATGGGAGTTGACGGGGGCTAAGCTCATCTGGTGGTCCCGATCCCTGCTACAATCAAGGTAGCAGCATCCTGTTCTATCCTCATCTGATAGGCGATAATATGGGGCAATCGGCCGAGTCATCCTGCTTGGGCGAGAGACCCGCATCTAGGCCTCACGATCGGAGCTGTCTTGCCTCGACCCCTTGCTGGTCTCTCGCCCAAGAAGGATGACTCGGCCGATTGCCCCATATTATCGCCTCCCAGATGAGGACAGAACAGGATGCTGCTACCTTGATTGTAGCAGGGATCGGGACCACCAGATGAGCTTAGCACCCATCAACTCCCATCAATGGGACCCACCTCAGATGGGACGGCTCGGAGAATCACTGACCAAGCTGGAAATAACGGGTGAAGGAACTCGATCGCCCTACTGAGACGGGATAGATCTCCACCCTCAGCAGGGTCAGACAAGCGCAACCCAACGCATTGACCATTGGCGAAAGGGTCGAGCGGAACGACGGTCAACAACAACCAACTGCTCTGCCTTAACTGCCGAACTTAGCCCGGGCGCACAGTATCGGGGAGTCAATTCACTTCCATATATACCTGCCCCTATCATCATCATCAGTACCCGCCGACGATGGCAGGCATGGCCAAGCTCACTATGCTGCCATCTTCTGATGACCTCCCCTAATGGCCATGGCGTGGGACAGTCCGATAGACAGGCCGATTGAACCTAGCCTGAACAGCGTGACAATATCCATGTTGCACCACCCCACGTATGGCGGGGCACGCCATCCACAGGAACAAAGGAGGACTCAATGTGACAATGGAAAACAGGGGCACGCCCAGAAACTGTGCCCCCTAACACAAGACTAGGACGATAGGGCCCATGAGGACTTAGGGCTACGCCACCGACCAAAGCCTTTATCCTCACCAGCACGGCTTCACCCACTCCACACATGTAGAAAAATCTCTCTCTCTCTCTCTCTCTCTCTCTGTAAATAGGGCCAGCTCCCTTGAAGTATAAAAGGAAAGGCCTGTCTCTTCTCAAGAGAGCGACCATAAGCAATTAAACACATCCACTCACACTCGGTGTAAGTAACATGAGCAGAGCTGAGAACTAGACATAAGGGTTTATCCCTGAACCAGTATAATCCTTGTATCCTCTTGCATAGCCATTACCAAAACCGAAACACGCGCCCCAGGAACAAATTCTACTTGCCGGTGATCTAAATACCGATAGTTGGTGTGCCAGAAGGGGTGTCTCTGTGCGTTTTGATCCAAAAACACCTTTCATTTTTTATGGCCACTTCCTTCACGTTCTGGGCTCCTGGGGTCAGCATTTTCTTCGGGAGCCAAGAGTTTGTTGCCACAGGCGACAAGAAGTTGTTGTGCGTCAGCATCCCGGCATCCTTGCCACCTCCAGCCCCAGAACCCGTCCCCTCGGTGGCATGACAATGGTGGATGGAGGACTTAGGCCACACCCTCGACTTCGTCATCGTGATGGATGGGGCATTGGAGTTCGTCGGCGAGACGCTCTTAGGCCCCATCGCGGCGGCCACCGCCATTGCCAATGAGGTGATGAGCACGGTCCGGCTCGAGCCGATCAGGCCATGGGTTGCCAACCAGCCCATACCGCCAACCGACTATAGCGACCAGCTATGGTTCTGCCTAGAGCATTACTTGGGCACCACGCCTGACCAGGACGACCTCTGGCAGCTTGCATTCGCGCTGGCGAACGTCCATGGACAGCTCCTCGGGGGCAAGCCTTTCCACCCGGACAGGCTCGCTGAACCCCCCCCCCCCCACATTGTTACCCGCGCGGCCTAGAAAATGCAACAGGGTGTCTCCAAGACATGACCACCCACCGGGCAGTTCCTGCCTATGCGGGCGCCAACTTCATCGGCATGAGAGCCTAGACGAATCTCTTTTTGATCTTCTTGATATGGGGTTGCTAGAAGACTCTGGCTCTAACTCAGGAAGCTACGATCTCCCACGCGAATGCCACATGGTGCAGCTCACACCCATGCCGGCTACGGGGGGTGCTGGAACCTCAGCCACCGGGGCAATGGAAAACCTCAGAACCCCTTCTCTAGCAAACCTGGTGAAGGGTGCGGGGGGGGGGGGGGGAGGAGGGGGGGAGACACTCGTTGACATCCCCGTTGCCGCGGCCGGCCAGCCGCAACCCGCGCCTCGCTTAGAGGACCTCCAGCAGCGACTGAGGTCCAGAAGGGTGGAGCTAGAAGAAACCTGGCACCAGCTTGAGCACGAGAAGAAAGAGATAGACCACAAGCTAGCCCACTCCAGCGTAGGTGGATGCGCTTAGGTCACGGCTCACGAAGTCTACCAGCGCATCCTCGCCGATGACCAGGGGTCCCCACAGTTCATTCGTGCGGGGCAAAACATCACGACAGCTTTCATGGTGGTCAAGACTCTCCCTGAGTGATGTGGACAAAGGTTCCCTGATCTTCCCAAAGGTTCTTGGTAAGTTGATCTGGTCAGAGGTGACACATAAATCGATCCGGCTTCAGAACAACATGTTCTAAACCCCATAATCGCAGCACGACATCTCTTCTAATTATCAACCATCCTAAAATGATTAACCTCGCCGAGAAGGCTTATCCCTACTTGCGAATCAAGAACACAAGCAAGAACAATGAAGAATGCAACATAATTGCAGATGTATGATAAAACTCATGAAGTTGGGGTCTCACAAACTGATGAATGGTGACATTGTTTATGAATAAAATTGATCTAAGCAAAACCCGGATGCTAATGGTGTGGTGGAAGCTGTATATGAAGACCCTAGGATCATCCAAGCCCTTCTGGACATGCCCCACATTGGGCTCAACTGGATACAAAGCCCAAAGGCCAAAAAAAGGTGACGCAGCACCGACATAGATTCTAGACTCTCGATTGTTTCACGATTCCCAATGACTCTAGATGAATTTTGACATGAGGCTGGTGACATTGGAAAGATATTCTCCTTAAATTTCTGTGCATATGTAGAACGTCCAAATCCGAGTCCGTATGTGTCCTGGGCCTCCGTTTTAGTTCAGACTGGTTTTAGGCCCCAAAAAAGACTCGTAAGTCGGTTTGGATTGGGCCTCCATATTGGCTTCCAAGCCCTAGCTGGTCCTCCATGTTCCCATGTCCTTCTCCCATCATCTCCTAGTACTCTCCATGGTTTCTAATCATAAAATAATCATTAGGTAGCAAACCATTCTCAAAAGTAACATATAGCAAAGAACGTAGGAACGAGCTCACCTCTAAATTTAGTCGTCGTGCACGAGCTCTAGTCATTGGACTTTGCAAGTCCAGGATTGGAGGAGTGTTGTGTGTATCCAAGGAGTGATGTACTCATCATCCTCCCCCTCTTGAAGTGGAGTCGTCCTCGACTCAAGCTCATCCTCTTCTCCCAAGTATGGTTTCAAATCTAAAATGTTAAAAGTAGGACTAACCCCAAACTCGGAAGGCAACTCAAGTTTGTATGCAGTATCATTAATCTTCTCAATTATTTTGAATGGACCGTTAGCTCTAGGCATTAATTTGGACTTTCTCAATTCTAGAAATCTATCCTTCCTCAAGTGTAACCACACTAAATCTTCTACATCAAGCTTTACTTCCTTTCTACCTTTACTACCAGCAATTTTATACTTTTGATTCGTCTTTTCAATGCTAAGTCTAGTGGTCTCATGCATTTGCAAAATAAATTCAGCACGCTCCTTAGCATCAACATGAACTCTCTTATTAATAGGTAGAGGAAGTATATCAAGTGGAGTATGGGGAACAAAACCATACACTACCTTGAAGGGATTTACCTTGGTAGTAGAATGTGCTGCCCGATTATAAGCAAACTCAACATGAGGCAAACATTCTTCCCATTGCTTCAAAATAGCTCTCAACATAGTGCCCAAAGTGTGGTTCACAATCTCAGTTTGTCCATCAGTTTGTGGATGACAAGTTGTAGAAAACAACAACTTGGTTCATGTGCGTCAAAAGTGACTCAAGAATTTTGCATTATGATCTGAAACAATAGTAGAAGGCATGTCATGCAAATGTACAATTTCTTTGAAAAAGAGGTCAGCAATATTACTAGCATCATCAGTCTTATGAGATGGTATAAAGTGTGCCATCTTAGAAAAATGATCCACAACAACAAAAATGCTATCAGTCCCCCTCTTAGTCCTAGACAGTCCTAAAACAAAGTCCATAGAAATATCCACCCAAAGAGTAGAAGGAACAAGAAGTGGCATGTATAAACCATGTGGATTCAAGCGAGACTTAGTATTTTGACATGTAGTGCAGCGAGCAACAAAGCACTCAACATATTTCCTCATCCTTGGCCAAAAGAAGTGTGTGGCCAAAATATCCTCCGTCTTCTTAGCACCAAAATCACCCATCAATCCACCTCCATGCGCCTCCTCCAACAATAAAAGACAAACGGAAATAAATGGAATGCATAGGTGGTTAGCTCGAAACAAGAATCCATCATTCAACAGAAATTTGTTCCAGGCACAACCTTCTTTATATTGCAGCATTACATCCTTAAAATCAGTATCATTAGCATATTGTTCATTAATTGCCTCAAGTCCAAAAATTCTACAATCAAGTTGAGACAACGAAGTATAGCGCCTAGATAAAGCATCAGCAATCACATTACCCTTACCTTTCTTATGTTTAATAATATAAGGAAAAGACTCAATAAACTCAACCCATTTAGCATATCTATGGTTCAAATTGCATTGTGAGTGAATATACTTAAGCAATTCACGATCGGAATGAATAACAAATTATTTGGGCAATAAATAATGACGTCACGTCTGTAATGAACGTACAAGAGCATATAATTCCTTATCATAAGTGGAGTAATTCAAAATAGGTTCAGTAATTTTTTCGCTAAAGTATGCAACAGATTTACCATCTTGCATCAAAACACCATCAATGCCTATACCACTAGCATCACATTCAATCTCAAAAGTCTTATCAAAATTGGGTAGTTGTAGCAATGGTGCATGTGTAAGTTTGCCCTTCAAAGCATCAAAGGACTCATGATGTACCTTACCCCAATGGAACTCGACGCCCTTCTTTGTCAACTCATGCAATAGCGCAATGATGGTGCTGAAATCTTTGAGAAAGTGGTGGTAGAAACTTGCAAGACCAAGAAAACTCCTCACCTGTGTGATAGTTTTTGGTACATGCCAGCTCTTTATGGCTTCAATCTTCGCCTCATCCACCTCAATTCCCTATGGATTCACAACATAGCCAAGAAAAGAGACTCGATCCGTGCAAAAGGTGCACTTTTCAAGGTTACCAAATAAACATGCAGCTGGCAAAGCATAAAAAACAACACGTAAATGAATCATATGATCATCCATGGATTTGCTATAAATCAAGATATCATCAAAGTAAACTACCACAAATTTTCCAATGAAAGCTCTTACAACCTCATTCATCAAACACATGAATGTACTAGGTGCATTAGTTAAACCAAAAGGCATTACTAACCACTCATACAACCTGAATTTGGTTTTGAAAGTTTTTTTTCATTCCTCTCCAAGTTTCATTCTAATTTGATGGTAGCCACTACGCAAATCAATTTTAGTGAAAATTATAGCAACACATAACTCATCAAGCATGTCGTCTAGCCTAGGAATAGGATGCCGATACCTAATAGTAATGTTGTTAATGGCTCTACAATCTACACACATACACCAAGTACCGTCTTTCTTAGGAACCAAAAGTACAGGAATAGCACAAGGACTAAGTGATAGACGAACATACCCACGATCCAAAAGGTCTTGGACTTGTTGTTGCATCTCCTTAGTCTCCTTAGGGTTGGTCCTATAAGCAGCACGGTTTGGCAAAGTAGCACCCGGAATCAAATCAACTTGATGCTCAATCCCTCTCAAAGGTGGCAATCCTGGGGGTATCTCAGCTGAGAAAACATCCTCATACTCCTATAGAAGGTTAGTGACAGCAGGAGGCAAAGCAGTAGAAGCAATATCATCAAGCAAAAACAAAGCTTGTTTGCATATCAAAGGATACCAAATATTATCATCAGCAGAAATTTCAGCAAGCTTAGATTTTGTTGCAAGACATGAACGACCTTGTAATTTAATTCCAGCAATTTCTAGGTGTAGAATCAGAATTAACAGGTTGCCGAATTTCAGGACCTTTATTTTTCAAACTCGTAGCTCTTTCTAAATCGGCTTGTACAATTTCAGCAGGAGACATTGGTAACAAAGTAATTTTAGTTCCTTTATGCATAAAAGTTTATTTATTACTTTTACTGTGGTCTACAACATCATTATCAAATTCCCAAGGTATACCTAATAAAAGTGAACATGCTTGCATGGGTACAACATCACAATCAATAGAATCCATATAAGAACCAATGGAAAAAGGAACTCTGCAAGTTTGTGTTACCTTAGCTTTTTAGAGTCATTTAACCACTGAATGTAGTATGGATGTGCATGTGGGCATGTGGTAAAATCAAGCTTCTTGACCGCATCAGAACTCACCAAATTATTGTAGCTTTCTCCATCAATGATGACACGTGCTCGGCAGTTCTTGATGACGAAGAAAATCTGGAACAAGTTATGTCGTTGCATCGTCTCAGGTTGCTAGATTTGTGTGCTAATCACACACTGCACAATAATATTCATGTAGCCCGTGGTATCTTCACCTCCAAGGTCGAGGTCGCTGCTGGTGGCAGTGATATCCTCCTCCAAATCATCCACATTAGAGGTACTCATGTAACCGCCATTGTCTGTCACCACATATGCCCGCCTAGTTGGGCAATCTTTCTGCACATGACCAAGTCCATGGCAGTGGTGGCACTGAATCCCTATAGTGTGTCCCGTTGAAGCAACAAAGAAGGCACTACTAGCTGGTACCTGCACAAAAGTTTTACCTAAGCGTGTAGAAGGTGCAGGGGCTGATCTTGGTGCTGCAGAAACAACACTGGTTTCCTTGGTAGCTGCTGGTGGGGGCAGCCAGAAAGATGGCTTGGGCAGCCCCGAAGTCCCCGTCGGCCGTGGTGGTTAGAAGGTCCTGGACTTGCTATACTCCTCAAAAGCCTGGAAAAGTCCCTGCAATTCTTTCTCAACAAGCATAGAATACTAGAAACACTAGTTGAGGGTATATAATTCTTTATAATCAAGGATGTCCTGAATTTCTTTTCTCAAACCAGAATAAAAGCAGCAAATTTGATCCTCTACTTTTTCAACTATAGCACAATGAATCAAACCCTTCTAAAGCTTACTAAAGTACTCCTGAACAGTTTTATCTCCTTGCTGCACTGCAGTTTATTATGAATCTCTCCATAAAAAGGAGGAACAAAACAATCACGCATTGCTACCTTAAGCTCTTCCCAAGTAGTAGGCAAATCAGTTTCAATAGCTAGGCCACTCCACCAAACAATAGCAAAGTCCTTAAACTCACTAGTCGCTTGTCTAACTCTATATTGTTTAGAAACAAGGTGAGCATTAAATTTTTGATCTACAATCATCTTCCAATCAAGATAAGTATCACCATCATACTGACCCAAAACGAAGGAATTGAAAACTTCATTTTGGCATATGGGTCATCTGGAGCATGGTTACCTTGTGGGCGATGGTTGTGGTTGTGGAAACCACCCATACCTTGAGTTTTACGTTGCAACAATGTCGTAATCTTGTGGTCCTTGTAGCTGACCTATCCACGATGCCATCAGCCTTATACACCATGTCTTTATCATTGTCGTCTTTAACGTCATTGGTGTTGGTGTTTGTGTTGACGGTCTTTTGAGCGGTCTCCAACTCGATAACCTGATCGGTTAACTTTGAGACTCCCTTATCCAATTGCTCAATGCTTTCTCCCAGGTGAAGCTTGGTGACGGCGTCGGTGATGGCCCTGGTGATCGTCTCTGCCAAACCACTCTGAACCGCCTACAAAGCCTTCTGTAGCTGACCTTGGCTCACGCACTCATCAAATTTTGAGGGCGTAGCACCCTCTCCATCGCTTCCAGACATCAAAAACACCAAAATAGGAAACAAACAGTGAAGGTTATCCCTACAAAACTATTAAGCAGTGGTGGCTCTCAACATAGCAAAAGGAAGCTTCTTACAAAGCTCTTACAAAGTTCTAAAAAGCAAAGCAAAGGATACCAGGGAGGTGTGTTCCATGATTGCAATGGTCACAAAATAACCTGTGTGATGCCCAGAAGAAATATGTAGATCTACGAACGACAGCGCTATTTGGTACCCAGGGTACTGAATAGTTATTCTGTACCCTGGTCCAAACCGCGCCAAACCAGTGCACGCGCCCAGCATGCTGACAGCACCAGGATGTCACGCATGCATGCATGCAAATCAACTACCATCCTGTGCATGCAAATCAATTCTGCATTAATAAATTATTACTCTGAGTTGGTGGTGCCTTTGATTGTCCCATTAATTCCTTTACAATATTTATTCATGGAAGCTCCTATTAATAATTCATTTTTAGAAAAAGAAGTCTCTTGCTTTCTTTGCATATAAAATATATATGTTTCTACTACCGGAGTATGAGAGCTTTATAGTTTAAAATGTACACATTTTATATTTGTAGATGTACAACTTACAATTCATCTATATGACCTTTTAATAGGATCAATTATTGTACAGTTGGGTCACTACCATCGTGTGACTTGTGTTGTGTGACAGAAATCATCTTTGTCCACTCATGTTTATGGGTTTTCATGATTAGAGATACCTTGTAGATAATGACTTTTCTAGTCGATATGGTGAATCGTAAAAACTAACACCTTAATTTGCAACATGTCCGAATTATAAAAAAATTTCTGTTGGAATATAAAAATTAGTCATAAGGAATCATAAAAGCCCTATGTAAAATTATTCATCTAACATAACAATTTTTAACTAGATCAACACTTTTGATGATTACGTGTCCTATATTCCTTTTACTCAAATGTGTAGGTTTGTGTGACAGTTCCTTTCACTTTTGCTTCAAATTATTCATCATACTTGTAATATAATAAATTTAAGTTGGACCATACAGGATGTTGCCATCCTTACTCAATAGTTAAAGACTAAAATCATATAAAGTATCATAAAATGTTGTTCTTCAACATCATAAAGAGTTGTGGACTTAGATGTCTATGTCATCTTGGCTCTCAAGATCGGCTAACTCAGTCTCTCATACATAGTCATATAGGTTGGATGTGTGTACATGTGTTCATCAAGTCCCTCTTGATAAATCTGCCCTCTGACTATTGTAATGAGCTCCTCAGGAGCACATTTTTTTCCA
Organism: Eleusine coracana subsp. coracana; assembly: GCA_032690845.1. NCBI lineage: Eukaryota > Viridiplantae > Streptophyta > Magnoliopsida > Poales > Poaceae > Eleusine > Eleusine coracana. The sequence continues at coordinate 34,623,683 of CM064428.1, read as the reverse complement.
CCCATTGTGGTCAATTTTTATTATTTGTAAATAATACATGTGTCGTATAAATAATAATCATCAGAACATACACTTTTAGCTCTGATTCATAATATTATGGTATGTCTATCCTGTCCAAAATGTCAATATACAAAATGCATAGGATCAACAACCATAAAGTTTGATCCCTTAAATCATAAGCACATCAGTTTTCACTACCAGAAAATCAGCCTCTAGCGGCGGTTCAATAACTATTGTAGCGGCGGGCATGCACAGCCGCCGCTATGAATCCATAGCTAAAAACAAACATTAACCGTGGCACATAATCTTATGTTGAAACAATCCACCGTTAGAAAAACAGTAGTAGCGGCGGGTGACATCTTCACCCGCCACTATGCTTGGATCCAAAAAACAAAAAAAAAAGCCTTTTTCTGCCCGGCCCACACCAGACCCGCTGTGGAGCCCCGCCAAGACGGATCTGCGCTAACCGAGGGAGAGGAGGCGCGTCGGAGTTGGATTGTAGCTCATGCGGAGGAGGGCCATGTCGTCGGCCGTGCTAGAGGAGGGCTGGAGCTCACCGCCGTTGCTTCCTCGCCGGCGATGCCGACAATCCGCTAGCCCTGCTTGCGTCACTATCGGATCTGGCGGCGCCCTAGCCAGATCCATGCGAGGGAAGGGAGGCGGGGAGGGGTGTAAGGACCGAAGGCGTAACAAGAGGGGGCGTGAATCGGTAAGCCCCTCACGAAACCAATTACTTCAATTTCCACTACTTGAGACTAACAAGAGAAGCAACCTAAACAAACCTACTAGGCCGAGACCCTACACATGTGTAAGGACCGAAGGCATACCGAGAGGGGGGGGGGGGTGAATCGGTAAGCCGCTCACGAATTCAATTACTTTAAATTCCACTACTTGAGTCTAACAAGATATGGAAACTAAGCAATTCTAGTAGGCCAAGACCATACACATGCTAGTGTCCATGATATGATAAAGAGCGGAAGCCAATCACACTAGCCTATGCAAGCCACAAGTCACCCTACTCACTAGAGCACATAATTGTGGAATAGTAAAGAGAGGGTCAAGGGATGCTCATGATTTTTTCCTGAGGTCTCGGACAGATGGCGCCTTCCCCTAATCGTCATTGGACCACTCCCGCCGGAGTCCCGGTCCCTTCCACCACCAAGTGGAGTTCTTGCCCATGAGCCCGCAATCACTCCTAGAGTGAAGACACGATGTGCATCACCGCTGCTCAAAGCACAAGCTCGCCTCCCTCAAGAACTTGTCGGACTCCCCGAGCCGACACGGGCGCTCACTAGCGATGCCCCTTTCAATGGTGGGCTCAAACCGTGTACAAATGTGTGACGGCCTTCACAACCTTTCACGATAGGCTCGATCACCGACACCTAACTGGACTAGGTCTCACCATAGACCAAGAGTAACAATCTAGATCACACCCTGAAGGACACCCTAGCCTTATATGTTCAAGATGCTCAAGCTACTCTTCTCTAGCACTCTCAAGATATGCAATATCTCCTCCTAGTGCTCTCCTCTTTTCCTCTTGGACCTTACCAAATGCTCTCAGGTATTCCACTGGCCAAGAGAGGTCTCCAAGACCCCACAACGAAGTTATATAGGCTCCCAATCTTAAACTAGCCGTTGCTCCACGAAATTGCCTTTCTGAACATCCAGACCGGACTGTTTGGTCACTGCCTGATCGGACCGTCCAGTCACTCTGGTAACGGTTCCTAGAACCATTGGCATCTCTGTCCAGGCAATTTCTCTAAACTGACTGGACCGTCTGGTCCACTTTCTCTCTCTAGTCTAGGAGCCTCCACGAAGTGCACCCTCTCTGCCATTCCTGCATTCCTACAGACCGGACCATCCGGTCAGTAGACCGGACCGTCCGGTCTGACCAGAGTCTCCTACTGATAGACTTCCTGCTCCTCACGCTAAGTCCTGGACAACTCCACATAGTGACCGTACAGTCCGGTCTCCACTGACCCCTCTGTCCGGTCTCTATGTCCAGAAGCTGAAACTTGTCATCCTCGCTTGACTTCGTTTCCTGGCTTCTCTGAACAGCTCCTTGGCTTCTCCACTGTCACCTAGTGCGTGTGATTTCATCGAGCAACCTTGCGCATCACCGACTAGACATGACCTAAGAGAATGACCTAGACCCTACTGATAGTCCAGTTTTTCCTATGGACTCAAAGCCCTAACAATTACTCAAGTGTTCCAAACACTTGCACCATAGCTTGTTCACCGCTTTGATCCATCTCCATCAACCCTTGGACTTCCATCAAGTTCACAAGCCTCCATGCTTGCGGTCATTGTTGTCAATCGCCAGGGGCAACCATCATCCATATGATTTGCAATAGAGTTAAGAGATGATTCCTACATAGACAACACTCGTGTAGATATTAGCCCACAATTTCATAGATGTCATCTATCACCAAAACATCCATACCTAGGGGATCCAATCATCAATAGTCATGAAGCTTACAATCTCCTCCTTTTTGGTGATTGATGACAACCACTACTTAATCGAAATCTTCAATGAATAAACAACTGGGCCAAACAAGCTACATAAAGATCGAGAAGAACCATAACAACATGTGAGAGAAACGCATAAGGTCATACTCAATCAAGCATCATCTAGAGATACAAGGAAAAGAGTGAAGAGCAAACTCTAGATGAAAAATGCATGCATGTCATGGCAATATATTGAATGAAAGCATAAGGACATGCAATGCAAGGCATGACTGATGAGATGCAACAAGTTAGCATGCCAAAGCATAGGAATTAAGAACAAGCACTCATCATCATGATATCATACACATGCATACAAGATAATTAAGAAATACAAGCACTGCATATGAACAGGAAATAAACCAAGTGAGATCAAAATGACTCAAATACCAGCGAATGAAATCCATGACTCATCACAATCCACGAACATCAAATAACTGCTCAAAAATAAGAAGCAAATAATCTATCTCCCAAAACCTCGTAGCTCCCCTAGATACAAGCTACTCTCAATCGCAACAAGATCACACTCCCACTCCCCCTAGACCTAGTATCTTCTCCCCCTTTGGCAACAAGCACCAAAAAGTGGAAAAGATGAACATCTAAGTGCTCGTGGTCGATGGAAGTGGTGCAGCAACGTCCTTTGTAGGCTCTGCTCCGGGCTGCTCCTGAGGTGGATCCTGCTGTGCTCCCTGAGCCTGTGCTGCCTGAGCATCCAGCTGCTCAAAGAATCCAAGGTCTACAGGTGACTCAGACCCACTGTCCTGTGCTGCTGGAGTGACCGTGGCAGTCTCCTGAGCTGAAGTCTGGAGTAGAAGGAGGTCTACCATGTCCTGCTGAGAGAAGCCTCGACGGACAAGATCCTCTACTGTCTGAGGAGTAAGAGTGGTAACAGTGGTAGTAAGAGGTAGAGCTAAAGCTGAAGCTATCTCTGGGGCGATCTAGGAGTCTGCACGAGCAGTGTGCATGATGTCTGAGAACAGACTCCTGACCGGTACGTGCTGTGAGCTGGAGTGTCCTGCCATCTGCGAGGTCGAAGAGTGAGAAGGTGAGACAAATAGCGCAGACACAGAGAATGCTGACACGGGGGAGAACTGAGCTGAAGGAAGTGTCTGTCCTGCTCCCCCTATCGGTAGAACCCCTGAGATAGACAACCCATTGGACTGAGTTGTCATCAAAGCTATGAAGGGTCCTGGCTAAGTTGGCAGCTACTGGTACTGAGAGAACACTAAAGGTCCTGGCTGCTGACTGGCCTGCCTCTAGGTCAACTCTGTCATCTGAGTCATCAGGGCTATAAGTAGTGTAGACTGCTGCCTCTGAAATCTCTGCCTGACTCCTGATGACTTCCATCATCTGACGTTTGTCTTTCAAGACACTCTGAATAAACTCTCCTAGTTGTCCTGCAAGTGCTATCACAGTGATAGTGTACTCAGACTGCGAACCTGTCGGCTGGGGAGGTGCCCCTGTACTGGCTGTCTTGGGAATCACCGTCTCTGGCTGAGCTACCTACTCGTGTAGTACCGGTGACTCCTGCTCCTCCTCTCCTATGTGCTGGCTGGAGGTAGAGTGCGATCCCGTGGGGACTCTAGGTGAGTAGCTGGTGGTCACCTCAGGGAAGGCCTCATACTGCTCCTCCATCACTAGGCCCATCATCTTCAAGAGATAGTAGATATATGGACCATAGACCAAGTGACATCCTCCAACCCTCTCAGAAATGACCTCCTCCATTTCTCCAATGAGAAGCTCTGCCAAGTCGAAGGTCTGCCTCCTCAAGATGACTGCTACAGCCCACTAGTGTATGAGCGTGAACTCCTCTCTGTAGCCAGAACTGGGTATGATAGTCCTGGTGACTATCGCTCTCACCATATTGGCCTCTGCAGTGAGTCTCGTAGAGCCTCTCTCAAAACCTGGAGTCTGCAGAGGTGGGAAAGCAATTGACACAAGGTTGTCTGAAGGTGGCTTCCCTCCCTGAGGTCTACGGGGTAGCTCCAGTGTACCGTAGGTGGGAGATCAGGTCCTCCCTGGTGACATGGTGTGGCTACCCTTTAAATAGGAACCAGATCTCTGATCAGTCTCTGGCAACCCATAGCATCACGTAGAACTCGAGGACCATGTCCTCTCTGAACCTGTGTGGAGCAGTGACTAACTCTGCTAGTCCAAGCAGGTACGAGAAGTACTGCTCCATGTCTGTGCCTGTGGCCCTCCTCATGGCCTGGCAGGTGATGTATTGTTGTGGTACAAGCACCTTGTCTCTCATCCTCAAGGCCACACAATGTCTTAGTCCCTCTCCTATCCTCCTCTGGAGAACTGTCCAGTACCTCTCTCTAGCAGCGGGGTCTCTGGGAACTGGAACCCACTACTCAAAAGGAATGAACCGAAGCACCTTAAGGTCCTTTGCAGGAACCTTGAGGATATTCGGCTCTCCGGCTGCCTGAACAAGTCTCTGTAGCCTCCTAGTGCACACCTCACAGGTGCACCTCGGGTCTCCTGCCCGGTGAGCTGTCGTCCGGGGAACAGTATGCTCTGCCTCCTCCTCTGACTCCTCAGCCTCCTCCTTGACAAGCTCCTCAAACTCGAAGGTCTCCTCCTCTACGGTCTCCTCCTCCTCTGAGTCCTCCTCCTACTACCTGGAGGATCCATGATTCGCAGTTCTCGACGATCTCCACTGATGGAAAACCGGTGTACGCTGTGGCCACGGCGGCAGCACAACTCCCACAGCCAGAGGTACAATCCTCTGTCTGGTGCTCCTCCTGAGCCCCTAATCCTCTTCTGGCTGGTTGATCCTCAGACGTGAGCCAGGTGTCCTGCGTGACTGCTCCATGGCCACAAGGTGCCTAGTAATCCTCTGGGCCCTCTCTGACTCTGGGTCCAACCTCGGTCTCTTCTTGGTCTTGGGCTTCTCTGGCATCTTTCCCTTGCCCCTGTCCTGTCCTGATCCTGCCATCTCTGCTGACTGTTCTGCTGTCACTGCACGCACATGGGTGTAGATGGGATAAGCATGAAAACCTAATACATCTATAAGCAAAGCACCACTAGGAAAGAATGCACAATAGAAATCCTAGCACTGAATGAAGGACATGATCACTAGGCAATTATGCAAAGTAACAACAGTGATCATTGACTATATGTGGCTGGTGCGAGTCATCTAGTGTACAGTCAAATAATGGCAATGAAATCTAATTGTAGACTAGACAGGAGACAAACCCTAGACATGCAATTAACAAATAAATAATGAATTAATTGTAGACTAGGTTGAGCTAATTGATTAAGTAATGCAACTAACGATGAGAATTAGTACTAATTGCATCAATTAACTAATTACTCGGAATTTAGGGCATAAACGATGAATTGAGGAAAGTGGGAGGTGGAGGAAGAGCTCGTGGAGATGTGGTCTTGATCATGGCTAGACCGGCCACTTCTTCATCACTTGAGGAGGAGGACTCATCACTTGAGTCGTCGCTTGTCCACTCTCCAACAAGTGCCTTGCGAGAGAACTTTTTCTTGTAGTCTTGAGCTTTGCCTTTGCCTTTACTCTTGTCCTTATTGAAGTAAATCTTCATCTTGTGCATGGCCTTGGGATCTTCTTCTTCTTCTTCACTTGAATCTTGTGACTTGAATGCTTCTTTCTTGGGCTTTGGGCACTCTCGCACAAAGTGATTCTTTGAGCCACAATTAAAGCACTTGCCCCTTGACCTGGAAGCAAACTTGTTCTTGATGTTCTTCATCTTCTTCATGAGAAGAGCCAAGTCCTGGGTCAAGTCACCCTCATCATCATCTTCTTCATCATCATCCTCAATGATCACCTTCTTCTTGTTCTTCTTGCTCTTGCTAGATTCTTGCTTGTCAGCCGGTAGAGCAAGATTCGATGGTTGAGGATCATCCAACCCCAACTTATAGCTCTCGAAGGCGGTGATCTTGCCAAGTATTTCCTTCATGGTCTTGGTCTTGAGGTCACCTTGCAAGATGAATATGATGATGGACTCATACTTGGGGTCTTTGAATAGCCTCAAGAATCTTCTTATCACCTCGATAGGCTTCATCATGAAATCATCCCCAAGTGCATTGATCTCTTCCACTAGTACATGAAAACAAGAATGAACAGTGTTAGCTCTCTAATGTGGCAATTTAGTAAGGTTATCATACTTGTTCTTCAGCACATAGTATCTTTCCTCTTTGACATCACTTGTGCCCTCATAGAGCCCCTGAATCTCAGTCTAGATACCATGTGCTGAGGAACTAGCATCTAGCTAAGCGAAAACTTCCTTAGAGATGCAAGCAAACAAAGCATTCTTGGCCTTAGCATTACACTTAATGTAGTCAGGCTCAAGTAGGTTCACATCTGCATCGGACTCGTGAGTGACCGTCCATATCTCTGGATCAAGGGACTGAAGGTAGGCTTGCATGCGAGCCTTCCAATAAGCATAGTCCTCACCATTGAATATGGGAATACTCCCCGCCGATCCCGGCATCCTTACTCAAGGTGGTGAAGCCTCAAAGTTGAGCACTAGGCTCTGATACGACTTGTAAGGACCGATGGCATACTGAGAGGGGGGGGGGGTGAATTGGTAAGCCGCTCACGAATTCAATTACTTCAAATTCCACTACTTGAGTCTAACAAGATACAGAACCTAAGCAAATCACACTAGCCTATGCAAGCCACAAGTCACCCTACTCACTAGAGCACATAATTGCGGAATAGTAAAGAGAGGGTCAAGGGATGCTCATGATTTTTCCCGAGGTCTCGGAAGGATGGCGCCTTCCCCTAATCCTCATTGGACCACTCCCGCCGGAGTCCCGGTCCCTCCTGCCACCAAGTGGAGTTCTCGCCCACGAGCCCGCAATCACTCCTAGAGTGGAGACACGGGGTGCGTCACCGCTACACAAAGCACAAGCTTGCCTCCCTCGAGACCTTGCCAGACTCCAAGAGCCGACACGGGCGCTCACTAGCGATGCCCCTTTCAACGGCAGGCTCAAACCATGTACAAACGTGTGACGGCCTTTACAACCGATCACGATAGGCTCGATCACTGACACCTAACTGATCTAGGTCCCACCATAGACCAAGAGTAACAATCTAGATCACACCCTCAAGGACACCCTAGCCTTAGATGTGCAAGATGCTCAAGCTACTCCTCTCTAGCACTCTCAAGATATGCAATATCTCCTCCTAATGCTCTCCTCTTTTCCTCTTGGACCTTACCAAATGCTCTCAGGTTCCACTAGCCAAGAGAGGTCTCCAAGACCCCAGCAATGAAGTTATATTGGCTCCCAACCTCAAACTAACCGTTGCTCCATGAAATTGCCTTTCTGGACATCCAGACCGGACTATCCATTCACTCTGGTAAAGGTTCCCAGAACCATTGGCTTCTCTGTCTAGGCAATTCCTCTGAACTGATTGGACCGTCCGGTCAGTAGAAGGGACCGTCCGGTCCAATTTCTCTCTCCAGTCCAAGAGCCTCCATGAAATGCACCCTCTCTGCCATTCCTGCACTCCTACTGAGCGGACCGTCCGGTGAGCAGACCAGACCGTCCGGTCTGTATAGAGTCTCCTGCTGACAGACTTCCTACTCCTCGTGCTAAGTCCTGGACAACTCCACATAGTGACTGCACAGTCCGGTCTCCACTGGCCGCTCTGTCCGGTCTCTATGTCACCTAGGCCCTGTGATTTCACCGAGCAACCTTGCACATCACCGACTAGACATGACCTAAGCGAATGACCTAGAGCCCCTTGATAGTTCGGTTTTTGCTATGGACTCAAAGCCCTAACAACTACTCAAGTGTTCCAAGCACTTACACCATAGCTTGTTCTCCGCTTTGATACATCTCCATTAACCCTTGGACTTCCATGAAGTTCACAAGACTCCATGCTTGCGGTCATTGTCGTCAATCGCCAAGGGCAACCATCATCCATATGATTTGCAATAGAGTTAAGAGATGATTCCTACATAGACAACACTCGTGTAGATATTAGCCCACAATTTCATAGTTGTCATCTATCACCAAAACATCCATACCTCGGGGATCCAGTCATCAATGGTCATGAAGCTTACAACATGCTAGTGTTCATGATAAGATAAAGTGCGGAAGCCAATCACACTAACTTATGCAAGCCACAATTCACCCTAGTCACTAGAGCACACAATTGCAGAATAGTAAAGAGAGGGTGAAGGAATTCTCATGATTTTTTTCCCAAGGTCTCGAAAGAATGGAGTCTTCCCCTAATCCCTGTTGGACCACTCCCGCCAGAGTCCCGGTCCCTCCCGCCACCAAGTGGAGTTCTCGCCCATGAGCCCGCAATCACTCCTAGACTGAAGACACAGTGTGCGTCACCGCTGCACGAAGCACAAGCTCGCCTCTCCCTCGAGAACTTGCTGGACTCACCGAGCTGACACTAGCGCTCACTAGCGATGCCCCTTTCACCGGCGGGCTCAAACCGTGTACAAACATGTGACGGCCTTCACAACCAATCATGATAGGCTCGATCATCGACAGCTAACCTGTCTAGGTCTCACCATAGACCAAGAGTAACAATCTAGATCACACCGTCAAGGACACCCTAGCCTTAGATGTGCAAGATGCTCAAGTTACTCTCCACTAGCACTCTTAAGATATGCAATATCTCCATCTAGTGCTCTCCTCTTTTCCTCTTGGACCTTACCATATGCTCTCAGGGATTCCACTAGCCAAGAGAGGTCCCTAAGACCCCAGCAATGATGTTATATAGGCTCCCAACCTCAAACTAGCCATTGCTCCACGAATTCACCTTTCTGGACGTACTGACCGTACAGTCCGGTCCCTCCCAGACCGGACCGTCCGGTCACTCTAGTAACGGCTCTCCTAGCCGTTGGCTCAACTATGTCCAGGCAAATTCCTCATACTGACTGGACTGTCCGCTCAGTAGACTGGATCATCCGGTTTGTACAACTATTGGACATGTCTGACACATCGGACATCATCGTCAGACTCTAGAATGTTGTCTTCCTCTCCGCACTGTTTCTTAACTGAACTGACCGTACGGTCCATTCACCTGACCGTACCATCCGGTCTCTATAGCTCCTGCACAGTCAGATTCCTCGCTCCTTGCTGGAAGTCCCAGACAACTCCACATAGTGATCGTATAGTCCGGTCACCACTAACCCCTCTGTCTGGTCTCTATGTCCAGAAGCTAAAACATGTCATCCTCGATTGGCTTCGTTTCCCGGCCTCTCCGAACAGCCTTGATTGGCTTCTCCATTGTCACCTAGTGGCTGTGATTTCACCGAGCAACCTTGCACATCACCTTCTAGACATGACCTAAGAGAATGACCTAGAGACCCTTGATAGTCCGATTTTTCCTATGGACTCAAATCCCTAACAACTAGTCAAGTGTTCCAAACACTTGCACGATGCCATTGCCAATCATCCCTTGGACTCCGCTTTGATCCATCTCCATCATCCCTTGGACTCCATCAAGTTCACAAGCCTCCATGCTTGTGGTCATTGTCATCCATCGCTAATGATGCCATTGCCAATCATCATAATATAGATAATAGAGTTTAGAGATGATTCCTATGTAGACAACACTCATATAGATGTTAGCCCACAATTTCATTGTTGTCATCTATCACCAAAACATTCATACCTTGGGGATCCAATCATCAATGGTCATGAAGCTAACAATATCCCCCTTTTTGGTGATTGATGACAATCACTACTTAATCAAAAACTTGATCAATACATTACCGGGCTAAAAGAACTACACAAAGATCAAGAGGAACCATAACACCATATGAGAGAAACGCATAAGGTCCTACTCAATCAAACATCATCTAGAGACACAAGGGAAAGAGTGAAAAGCATACTCTAGATGAAATATGCATGCATGTCATGACAATATATTAAAGGAAAGCATAAAGACATGAATGATGAGATGCAACAAATTAGCATGACTATGCATATGATATAAGAACTAGCAGTCATCATCATGATATCATATACATGCATACAAGATAATTAATGAATACATGGCACTACATAGGAGAATAAACCAAGTGAGGTTTAAATAAGTCAAATACAAACGAATGAAAACCATGACTCATCAAAATCCATGAACATCAAAAAACTCCATCAAAATAAGATCCAAATGTATCTAACTCCCATAAAAACCTTGTATGCTCCCCCTAGATACAAGCTACTCTCGATCACACAGGATCACACTCCACTCCCCCTAGACCTAGTATCTTCTCCCCCTTTGGCAACAAGCACCAAAAAGTGGAAAAGATGAACATCTACACGCCTGTGATCGAAGGAGGTGGTGCAGCGACGTCCTCTGAAGGCTCACTAGGCTACTCCTGTGCTAGATCCTATTGTGCTCCCTGAGCCTGTGTAGCCTAAGCATCCACCTGCTCGAAGAAGTCAAGGTCTACAGGCGACTCAGACCCTCTGTCCTGTGCTGCTGGTGTGACTGTGGTAGTCTCCTGAGCTGAAGTCTGGAGAAGCATGAGATCTGCCATGTCCTGCTGTGAGAAGCCTCCATGGACAAGATCCTCTGCTTCCTGAGGAGTGAGCGAGCTGACTGTAGCAGTTGGAAGGGGAGTTGTAGCTGACTCTGGGGCAATCCAGGAGTCTGCATGAGTAGTGTGCACAATGTTTGAGAAAAGACTCCTGACAGGTAACGACTGAGTAGTGGAGGGTCCTGCCATCTGTGAGGTCGACTAGTGAGAAGGTGAGACGAACAACGTAGAAACTAAGAAGGCTAACACAGGGAGAGCTGAGCTGAAGAGAAGGTTTGTCCTACTCCCCCTGTCGGTAAGACCCCTGAAAGTGACAGTCCGCTGGACTGAGCTGTCATCAAAGCAGTGAAGGGTCCTGGCTGAGTCTGTAGCTGCTAGTACTAAGGGAACACTGAAGGTCCTGGCTGCTGACCTACCTGCCTCTGGGTCAACTCCGTCATCTGAGTCATCAGGGCTATAAGAAGTGTAGTTTGCTGCCTCTGAATCTCTGCCTGGCTCCTGATGATGTCCATCATCTGGCGTCTGTCCTCGGGCACACTCTGAATGAACTCTCCCAGCCGTCCTGCTAGTGCTATCATAGTGATAGCATCCTCAGACTGTGAACCTATTGGCTGGGGAGGTGCTCCTGTACTGGCTAACTCAGGAACCATCGTCTCTGGCTGAGCTGCCTGCTCATGAAGTACTAGTGGTGACTGCTGCTCCTCCTCCCCTATCTGTTGGCTAGAGGCTGACTATGATCCCATGGGGACTCGAGGTGCATTGCTAGTGGTCACCTCAAGGAACGCCTCGTACTGCTCCTCCGTCACTAGGCCCATCCTCCTCAAGAGATAGCACATGTATGTACCATAGACCAAGTGACGTCCTCCAACCCTCTCTGAGATCACCTCCTCCATCTCTCCAATGAGAAGATCTGCCAAGTCGAAGTGTTGTCTCCTCAGTATCGCTGCTACAGCCCACTAGTGTAGAAGTGTGAACTCCTCTCTGTAGCCAAACCTGGGGATGATAGTCCTGGTGACTATCGCTCTCACCACCTTGGCCTCTGCAGTGAGTCTCGCAGGGCCTCTCTCAAAGCTTGCTGTGTGAGGGGGTGGGAAAGCAATCGACACCATGTTGTCTGAAGGTAGCTTCCCTCCTTGAGGTCTATGGGGTGGCTCTAGTGAAGGATAAGCACTCCTATATAGCTGAGGATCTGAAGCAAGGAACCTAAAACTAGCAATCAGATCCTCTCTTGTCACTCGTTGTGGCTGCCCTCTGAACAAGAACCAGAGCTCTGAGCGGTCTCTGGCTATCCACAGCATAGCAGAGAACTCAAGTACTATGTCCTCTCAGAACCTAAATGGAGCAGTAACTAGCTCTGCTAGTACTGGCAAGTACGTGAAGTACTACTCCATCTCTGTGCCAGTGGCTCTCCTCATGGCCTGGTAGGTCATGTATTGCTGCGGCCCAAACGTCTTGTCTCTGCCTGTCATGGCCAGACAGCGTCTCAGTCCCTCTCCAATCCTCCTCTGGAGGGTTGTCCAGTACCTCTCTCCAGTAGCGGGGTCTTAGGGACTGGAACCCACTGCTCGAAAGGCACCAAGTGAAGTACCTTAAGGTCCTTTGTAGGAACCTTAAGTATATTCGGCTCTCCAGCTGCCTGTGCTAGACTCTGCAGTCTTCTAGTGCACACTGCACAGGTGCACCTCGGGTCTCCTGCCCGGTGAGCAGTCCTCTGAGGAATAGTCTACTCAGCCACCTCAAGCTCCTCTGTAGACTCTGACTCCTCAGATCCTGACTCTGAGGTCTCTATTGACGGTCCTTAAGTGCTAAATCCGACCATCAAATCCTTGCATAAACAACATAAAAGGAATAAACAAAATAGTGATAGCTGTTTATTATTAACCATTTCCATGAGTTTTGGTGAGACATGTGTTTGCAGGTATAAAAGAGCCAGAATATGCAAAAACATGAAGAAACGCCTTGTCGGCCGATACTGCCGTAAAACAGCCGGCCGACAGGGTTATATGAGGCTGAAATCAGGGCCCGGCAGGGTTGTGATGGCTGAAATCAGAACTCAGCTGACAGGGTCATATCAGGCTGAAATCAGCCACCCGACGGGTTAAAATAGAGTCTCATTAGGCTGAACCATCTGACCCAACTGACCCTGAAAAACACTCCACTATGAGGCCGTTTTCCATCCCCGGACTAAGGAGGGTAAAAAGTGGAGAAGTGAAGACATGACCCAGAGGGGGTCGGCACCAAAAATGGGCCGCCGCCGGGCCTACCCCGCTGCCTGACCTCGGAACTTCCTCCCGAGGTGTCCAGCCCACTCGACCCATCATGCCAACCAACACCAAGTGGATAAGGCGGTTGAAAACCGACTCAACAACCGTTATCTGGACCAAATCTGAGACGTCCAAAGAAAGTCGGTCGGAAACCGACCTCATCCAATGGCCGCCCAGCCTAGGTTGCCGCCCTGCGTGGCCCACCGCCCTGCGGGGGGACTTTTGCCCATAGACCCTCCTTCACCTACAAATACCTGCCAGCACTTCGCCACCTATAAATAGAGGGGGAATTCGGCAGAAAAGAACACAAGAAAAAGATATTTGAGCTCCACTCAAAAGGCTTTAGTACTGCCAAAGTGCTTAGAAAATAGGGAGAGAGTGAGAGAGAGTTAGGAGGAGGTCCGGACTTGTCGGCGCCTTCTCCACACATGTACCTCCGTGGATGCTTTTCTTTCTTAGTAAGTATTCATGATATTCCATTGGTATTTAAGTTTCCTTTTTAAGTAAGTTCTTTCTTTAATTGCTTACAGGAACATCGTTCTATTTAGTTAGAGTATCATAGTCTTCTATAAGTGTGACATCGAGACTTTGGTAGTAATTAATAGCGTAGACATGATGTCTAGGCTAGAGGTTACCTTTGTTTGCCGCGTGCCCCAAGGTTCGTAGAGCTGTTGGCCGGAGTCGCCTGTGGATGCAGGAGTAAGCCGGTGCCCGAAGTAAGCAGTTTTAGACTGAACCTATCTTATTATAGGATCCTTGACCATAGGAATCCTCTCTACCCTCTGCCTAACTTATTCTTGTTGTCCTTGGACGAATTAAGATAGAAGATTACACACACACGTTCCCTGTGAATTCGATACCTTGGAATACTCTTAGGTGAAGTGCTATAGCGGTATCCGTGCGCTTGCGGATTTGTCTGTGATCGTAAGAAATACCAACAAGAATTTCTGGCGCTGTTGTCGGGATGGTAATATTTCTGGTGCGACGTTAAGAAGTGTCAACAAGCATTTCTGGCACCGTTGTCGGGGAACGGTTGTTGTATTATCTTTGAACTTTATTCGTTCTCGTATCTTTTCCTTTTTCCTTTCTTTTTACTTGTTTCTTTTTTTCCCACTATGGAGCAACCCACAATCCTATCTTTTTCTGCTCCGAAGGGCGAGTACCTTGAGCCACCACCGTCTGTGGACCCAATTCGCACATCCGGCTATAAACTCCGCCCTGGTTTTATAGCCATAGTTCGGGAGCAATCCTTCTCTGGTCTAGATAGTGAAAACCCATACCATCACCTATGAGAATTCGAGCAACTGTGTTCATGCCTTTCTATAAAGGGCATGACACAAGAAACTCTAAAGTGGAAATTGTTTCTCTTTTCCCTCATAGAGAGGGCAAAACAATGGTACACTTGTACTGTTGGGAGTGTAAACGGTGATTGGGAAGAGTTTTGAGATAAATTTTGTCTTGCTTTCTTCCCTACATCCCGTTTTGTCTCCCTTCGTATGGAAATTTTCAGTTTTCGCCAGAATAAGAAGGAGTCTTTAGGTGCAGCCTGGGCTAGGATTAATTTACTATCCAAATCCGGACCCAACCTTGCCATTCCCGACCCAATGTTGCTACAACATTTTTGTGTGGGTTTGAATAAGGAAGCTGCCCTATATCTTGACATTGCCTCTGGAGGATCATTCATCCACAAGATCGCGATGGAAGGAAGAGAAATCCTAGATCGTATTTTAGAAAACACTTCCTTCCTTTCTTATCATGTCGAACCCCTCTAGGACAAAGTCAAGTCGAGCCATGAGGAACCCTTAATAGTCGAATCCAAACCCATTCCATGCATACACCAAGATTTGACAATTGAGCCCTCACCCGAACCAGGAACACCTAGGGAAGAAGAAATTCAACCCTTAGATTACCCATTTGACTTTGAGGAAGAGCTTTTTGCAGATTATGGAAACACCTCAAGGTATTGTTGCTGAAAGAAACCCCCAACTCCCATCTCTCCTCCTGAGCCACTTGAAGAGGCATTCCTCCAAGAGATGGTAAAGGAGTTAACTTCAATTATGAGCGATGAATGGTTGCGAGAGGTTGAGCTATCCTCTGAAGTAATTCGTATTTGCTCTCCCTCTTCAACCATTCGATGCGATATTAGAGGAGTCACAGTAGAAGTTCTTTATAATCCCACTATTGGTGCCAACATAGTTTCTAGTGCCTTTGCATTTGACATTTTGGGCGATACGCCGTTGGCACCAACTAATAAATCCTTCAAGAGCCCCTTTGGCCCTATTTTACAAGGATACGGGATTTTGCAAGATGTGACTATAAGGCACGCAAACGTCGAGGCTGTCCTAGACTTCCATGTCTTTGACATTGAGGATTTTGATGTCTTAATCGGACATCCCATTGAGAAATTACTCATGGATTTACCGAACCTTGGATGTCTCGACGTAAAACTAGGGGGAGAAAAGTTTTTTATCCCGATCTCCCGATCAAGGAACTCCCTACCAAATCCTTCTCCCAAGGAAGAGCCAATCGAGGAAGTAATGGCTATTCTCCAATTTGATTCTCCTGAACCCCTTCTAGAAAGAGATGCTAAACAGTTTATCCAAGAGGAGGATGAGTTTCAGGAGACAATTGAGCTACCCATTGAAGAACCACCATCACGACCTCCGATTAAGCTTAAGCCCTTGCCTTCTGGCCTATACTATGCTTTCCTAAATGGCGACCTGGAAGCCCCTATTATCATAAGTGATAGATTATCTGAGGAAGAATCTGCTATCATAAGCCCCTGTTATCATAAGTGATAGCCATCCTAGAAAAGCATCGCTCTGTCCTATGCTACTCACTCCAAGACCTTAAGGGAATTAGTCCCGCTCATTGCACCCATCGCATTCCCATTGTTCCTGATAGCACACCTTCTAGGGAGCCTCAAAGGAGGCTAAATAATGCAATGAGAGAGGTTGTTAAGAAGGAGGTTTTGAAACTTCTGCACACCGGGATAATTTATCCCGTTCCTCATAGTGAATGGGTTAGCCCTGTGCAAGTAGTGCCTAAGAAGGGAGGCATGACTGTCGTTACAAACGATAGAAATGAGTTGATCCCTCAACGCACCGTCACGGGATGGAGGATGTCCATCGACTATCGGAGGCTCAACAAGGCAACAAAAAGGGATCATTTCCCACTGCCCTTCATTGATGAAATGTTGGAGCGTCTTGCCAAGAATTCCTTCTTCTGTTTCCTTGATGGGTACTCTGGTTACCATCAAATTCCCATCCATCCAGATGATCAAAGTAAGACTACCTTCACAAGCCCTTACGGAACCCATGCCTATCGGAGAATGTCATTCGGGTTGTGTAATGCACCCGCTTCGTTCCAAAGGTGCATGATGTCTATATTCTCTAACATGATCGAAGAAATCATGGAAGTCTTCATGGATGATTTCTCTGTTTATGGGAAAACTTTTGATCATTGTCTTGAGAACCTAGATAGGGTCTTACAAAGATGCCAGGAAAAGGACTTAGTACTTAATTGGGAAAAGTGCCACTTTATGGTCCAAGAGGGCATTGTTTTACGACACCTTATGTCCGAGAGGGGTATTGAGGTGGATAGAGCTAAGATCAAGGTCATAGAAATGCTTCCACCTCCAATTAATGTTAAGGGGATTCGTAGTTTCTTAGGACATGTGGGGTTTTATCGGCGTTTTATCAAGGACTTTTCGCAAATTGCCAGACCCCTCACTAGTCTTTTTGCTAAGGATGCTCCCTTTGATTTCGATGATGAATGCCTTCATTCCTTTAATATCCTTAAGAAGGCACTCATATCAGCTCCAGTCATTCAACCCCCCGATTGGACGCTGCCCTTTGAAATCTTGTGTGATGCTAGTGACTATGCTGTTGGGGCTGTTCTTGGCCAAAACAACGATAAGAAGCATCACACCATAGCCTATGCTAGCAAGACCTTGACAGGAGCACAACTTAATTATGCCACTACAAAAAAAGAGCTCCTTGCCATTGTTTTTGCTATCGATAAGTTTAGGTCATACTTAGTAGTAGCAAAGGTTATCGTTCACACTGATCATGCTGCATTAAAATACCTGCTCACTAAGAAAGATGCTAAACCAAGGCTAATTAGATGGATTCTTCTGCTCCAAGAATTTGACCTTGAAATTAGAGATAAGAAAGGAGTAGAGATTTCTGTTGCGGGTCATTTGTCGCGTATGCAAGTGACTAACATGCAGGAAATTCCGATAAATGACTTCCTCCGTGATGACATGCTACTGAAGGTGACAGACTCCAACCCCTGGTATGCAGACATTGTGAATTTCATTGTTACAGGTTATGTACCACTAGGGGAGAACAAGAAGAAGCTCATCTATGAGAGTCGACGTCATGTGTGGGACGACCCATACCTCTACAGAGTATGTTCTGATGGGTTGCTAAGGAGATGTGTCCCAAGAATCGAAGGCACCTAGATAATCGAGAAATGTCATGCATCTCTATATGGAGGCCACTTTGGTGCATTCCGCACCAAAGCAAAAATCTGGCAGAGTGGATTCCTCTGGCCATCAATGTATGAAGACATAAAAGAATTCATCCAAAGATGTCGGAATTGCCAGAAGCATGGAGGAATAACTTCCCGCAACGCAATGCCCCTAACATACAACCTTCAAGTGGAATTATTCGATGTATGGGGCATTGACTTCATGGGACCATTTCCAAAGTCCTATGATTGCGAGTACATCTTGGTGGCCGTTGAGTATGTATCCAAATGGGTAGAAGCAATGCCATGCAGAGCTGCCGATGCCAAGCAAGCTCGAAGAATGCTCCATGAGATCATCTTTCCTCGTTTTGGAACACCACAAATGATGATAAGTGGCGGAGGGTCTCATTTCATTGATAAGACCTTCCGGAACTTCTTAAGAGAGCTTGGAGTAAAGCACAACATTGCAACTCCATACCACCCTCAGACAAGCGGGCAGGTAGAAACATCAAATAAACAAATTAAGAACATCCTGTAGAAGACCGTGAATGAGATAGGGAGTGGATGGAAAATGAAGCTACCAGATGCACTTTGGGCATATAGGACAGCATACAAAACACCGATTGGCATGTTTCCCTTCCAGCTTATATATGGAAAAACATGTCATCTACTAGTCGAGCTGGAACGTAGAGCACATTGGGCCATCCGAAAATGGAACATGGACTTTAGGGAGGCCAGGAGACAGAGAAAAGTATAGTTGTCTGAGTTAGAGGAATGGAGAGAGAAGGCTTATCATAGTGCCAAGATCTATAAGGATAGAACCAAAAGATGGCACGACCGAAGGATCAAGCCTAAGGAGTTCAAGCCAGGCGACAAGATGTTGCTCTTCAACTCCATAGTCAAGTTGTTTGGTCATGGGAAGCTTCAGAGTAAATGGGAAGGACCATTCACCGTCATTAATGCTGCATCACATGGAGCAATCACACTCCAAGATGACGGAGGGAACCAGTTTAAGGTAAATGGTCATCGTTTAAAAGTCTTCCTAGAGCCAGATGACAACGAAGGTAAGGAGGTAGATTTGATCAATTTAACTGATTTCAATGCTCTACTCTAGCATTCCTCTCTACATTTTCTCTCATTCAAATAAATTTACTCCCTGGTCCCAGACCCAGTAGAGTCCTTTTTGTTTCCACAAACCTTTGTTTGTTTTGAATAAAAAGCAGCCAGGTACAAGAACAAGTGTGGGGGAGGCTTCTCAGACTTTTCAATGTGCAAACAACAGAAGTCAACATCATGAGAAAGAGCGTGGCGTCCAGGCACATCCCAGCTTCCACCCTCTTCAATACGATGGTTTGCACACTCAATTCCTTCACCTCCTTGTTTGCGAGTTAAAATTATTTTCTCTTGAATCAATCATAAAAATTTAACTCAAAAAAAATTAAAATGAACCTTGTGGAACCCTCATTGTATTTCATGCTTCTATTTGGTGGGCCTGCATGCTCCTTATTCCTAGTTCATAAACCTATTGCTTGGGAACTATATCTTTAGGAAAGCATGTCACCTTGGTAGTTGATGCATGAGATATGGTTTGACGAAATGAATCTTTCTCTTATGCTTGATGTGCTTGGAAATGTTTCTTAAAAAAATAAATAGCTTGACTCCTCAATGATTATATCTTCCTACCAAAGCCATATGATGAACTCATTGAAAATCTTACGCATATGCTACTTGTTGTTTCATTGAACTTTGTCAAATTGTTGTGACCCTTGTGAGTTACTATTTATGACTTTTTGATCAAGATTTTGTGCACACCACTTTGCTAATACTTCTTCACTGGAAGTTAGCACCACCATATCCATCATCCATGTGCTATTTCTTCTACACTGGAAGATAGCATTTCCATGTCATCATCCATCCATTAAATAAAGTACTCCATTATATTCTGATGAACTCCCTCTCCAAATATACTTGTAAAAGAGACATGGGCTATTCATGAAAAAAAAAGAGAGAGCAAAAAAAAGAAAAAAAAGATAGAGAAAGAATTGGCCTACGTTCTCAAATGCCTATCCAATAGAAGGGAGGGAACATCTTAAAAAAAAGGAAGTATTCACATTCATTCATTTTCCATCCACATATCCACATGTGCACATGCTTGATCAAAAGTTCATGAATTGTTCTCCACGGATCTGGTTTTTGACTTAGTAATATATGAGACACAAGTATGCCTCTCTATTATCCCTACCTTGAGCTCCACATAAAGCCATATTTAGAAATAGGATGAAAAGAGGTAATGATCTAGTGAGGAACCATACACATTGAGCGATTTGAGAGAATCGTTTGAGGAGTACAGCTATTATTTGTTTTGAAAATCTTTTAAAAAACCCAAGCTACATAGCAGAATGAGTGAAGGTGATTAGAGTCAGGACCATTCCATTCTTCAACCACCCAAGGTGACATGATAGACACTTTAAAAGTTCATAGGTACAGGTATGACATGGAATAATTTGCATGCTAGCATCATGCCAATTGAAGTTATGATCCACTTTAGTCTTCAACCTTTACTCGAGGACGAGCAAAGGATAAGTGTGGGGGAGTTTGTTGACGGTCCTTAAGTGCTAAATCCGACCATCAAATCCTTGCATAAACAACAAAAAAGGAATAAACAAAATAGTGATAGTAGTTTATTATTAACCATTTCCATGAGTTTTGGTGAGACATGTGTTTGCAGATATAAAAGAGCCAGAATATGCAAAAACATGAAGAAACGCCCTGTCGACCGATACTGCCATAAAACAGCCGGCCGACAGGGTGGCATGAGGCTGAAATCAGGGCCCGGCAGGGTCGTGATGGATGAAATTAGAACTCAGCCGACAGGGTCATATAAGGCTGAAATTAGCCACCCGGCGGATTTAAACAGAGTCTCATCAGGTTGAACCATCTGACCTAGCCGATCCTAAAAAACACTCCACCATGAGACCGTTTTCCATCCCCGGACTAAGGAGGGAAAAAAGTGGAGAAGTAAAGGAGGCACCCACGTGGCATAACATGGGCAAGTGAAGACATGACCCGGAGGGGGTCAGCACC
The DNA here is from genome assembly GCA_032690845.1 of Eleusine coracana subsp. coracana. Classification (NCBI taxonomy): domain Eukaryota; kingdom Viridiplantae; phylum Streptophyta; class Magnoliopsida; order Poales; family Poaceae; genus Eleusine; species Eleusine coracana. The sequence goes on along the minus strand of CM064428.1, from coordinate 34,602,868 downwards.
AAAAATGGGCTGCCGCCCGGCCTGCCAGGCCGCCCGGCCTACACCGCCGCCTGACCTAGGAACTTCCTCCCGAGGTGTCCAGCCCACTTGGCCCATTATGCCAACAGACGCCAAGTGGATAAGGTGATTGAAAACCGACTCAACAACCGTTATCCAGACCAAATCTGAGACGTCCAAAGGAAGTCGGTCGGAAACCGACCTCATCCAACGGCCGCCCGTCCTGGGTTGCCGCCCGGCGCGGCATGCCCGGCCGCCCGGTGTGGCTCGCCGCCCGACGGGGGAACTTTTGCCCACCGACCCTCCTTCACCTACAAATACCCGCCAGCACTTCGCCACCTATAAATAGAGGGGGAATTCGGCAGAAAAGAACACAAGAAGAAGATATTAGAGCTCCACTCAAAAGGCTTTAGCACTGCCAAAATGCTTAGAAAATACGGAGAGAGTGAGGGAGAGTTAGGAGGAGCTCCGGACTTGTCGGCGCCTTCTCCACACTTGTACCTCGGCGGATGCTTTTCTTTCTTAGTAAGTATTCGTGATCTTCTATTGGTATTTTAGTTTCCTTTTTAAGTAAGTTCTTTCCTTAATTGCTTACGAGATCATCGTTCTATTTAGTTAGAGTACCATAGTCTTCTATATATGTGACATCGAGACTTTGATAGTAATTAATAGCATAGACGTGATGTCTAGGCAAGAGGTTACCTTTGTTTGCCGCGTGCCCCACGGTCTGTAGAGGTAGTCGGTAGGTGGTGACAGCCCTATCTGGCCTTAGTAGTCCTCCACGTTCGGGTACGTCATAGAGCAGTTGGCCGGAGTCGCCTGTGGATGCAGGGGTAAGCCGGTGCCCGAAGTAAGCAGTTTTAGACTGAACCTATCTTATTATAGGATCCTTGACCATAGGAATCCTCTCTACACTCTGCCTAACTTATTCTTGTTGTCCTTGGATGAATTAAGATAGAAGATTAGACACACACGTTCCCTGTGAATTTGATACCTTGGAATACTCTTAGGTGAAGTGCTATAGCGGTATCCGTGTGCTTGCGGATTTATCTTTGACCGTAAGAAATACCAACAAGAATTTCTGGCGCCATTGCCGGGGATAGTAATATTTCTGGTGTGACGTTAAGAAGTATCAATAGTCTCCTCCGCTGACTCCTCCGGCTGCTGCCTGAAGGATCCCTGCTCCGTAGTTCTCAACGACCTCTCCTGACGAGAAGTCAATATACAGTGCGGCCATGGCGGCGGTACAACCCTAACTACCAGAGGTGCAGTCCTCTGTCTGGTGCTCCTCCTCAGGCCCTGTGTGTCACGAGGCTGCTCTAGGATCAGCCGTGTCCCTGGTGTCCTCCGTGACTGCTCCATGGCATCTAGGTGCCTAGCAACTCTCCTGGCTCTCTCAGACTCTGGGTCCAACTTCTATCTCTTCTTGCTCTTGGGCATCTTAGGCATCTTTCCCTTTCTCTTGTCCTGACCTGAACCTGCCATCTCTGCTACTACAAACTGCTATTACTGCACGCACGTAGGTATAGACAGAATAACCATAGATCCTAATACATCTATAAGCAAAGCACCGCTAGGAAAGAATGCGCAATAGAAAACCTAGCACTGAATGAAGGACATGATCACTCTGCAAATATGCAAAGTAACAATGGTGATCATCGACTCTATGTGGCTAGTGCGAGTCATCTAGTGTGCAGTCAAATAATAGGCAATGAATCTAACTGTAGACTAAATAAGAGATAACCCTAGACATGCAATTAACAGATAATCAATGAATTAATTGCAGCTAGGTTGAGCCAGTTAATTAATTAATGCAACTAATAATAGGAATTAGTACTAGTTGCATCAATTAACCAATTACTCAAGATTAGGGCATGATCTGATGAATGGAGGATAGTAGTAATACCCTGGGAGGAATCCGACACGCCGAGAAGAACAAACACCGCAGAACGCGCTCCGATCACCATAAAAGATTGGAACTTTGAAGTCATCGGCAATGGAGATTGAGGGGATAATCCTTTCCCTAACAATCGGTGAAGCTCGGCGGTGTCATGTGCGCGCGCGTGGGGGAAGCAGAAGCGGTGCTAGTCGTCAGCGAGCGGCGATGGCAACTGACTGCGACAGCGCTAGAGCTCTCATGTGTGGCGGCTACGGCTGGAAAGGCAGCGGCGCAGTTGTGCGAGGGCGTATGTGTCTACGTGTCATGGTGAGCAGGGGTGAGCGATGGCGTCGGCAGCCGGCAGCAAGCTCAGGTGCAGGCGCGGCCGCGGTGGCTTGGTCAGCGATGGCGGCGATGAAGAAGGGTGTCGGGGGCGAGGATGTGCTCTCGGCGGCGAGTCGAATGAGGAAGAAACCAATTTAGCTCTGATCAATTTTGACCTAGGTCAAAACTTGAATGGACGGCTGAGATTCAATCAAGGAAGAATCAATGGTTCAGATCTAAAAGAGCTTAGCACGATCAACCGTAGTGACCGGACCGTCTGCTCACTAGACCGGACCGTCCGGTCACTTCGGGGCTCTGAAATATCAGGATTTGGGCAATCCAGAAATTATGCAGACTGGACCATACGGTCTTTAGACAAGTTATGTCTGATCTCTAATTTTCTTCTCCCCGAAGTACTGTGCATTGGTGCACAGACCGGACTGTACGATCATAGAACCGGACTGTATGGTCACCACCAGGATTTCACTGAACAAGGAATTTCTCCATTTTCCATGTGCCCTCACTAAACACAGAAATAAACACTGCACTTGGAATATAGAGGGAACTCTCAAACACTCTTTTTCAAATAGTGGCACTCTATGGCCTTAGAATTTTCGCAAATGCCAAATAAAGGATCAAGCAAATAAGAACCAAGGAAAATAAGATCCAAAGGGTATGTATGAGCCTTAGTCCATGAACCGCGTGACTAGATTTAACATCGGAGTTTATAAGAGCTTTCTCAATGGGTATGAAGCACAATCCTTTCCTTTGGTCACACTTATGGAGATGTAACCTCATATAGAGCATGAGGCACAAATATCTCCAAGTGGGACAAGCCTCCTTTGTGTTTCCTATATGATGCATGCAACAAGCATTTTACATATGCAATGAAAGTAAACATGCCATGTGAATGCAAGCAATATTAAAAACATGACACAAAGGAAACCTAACAATGCCAAGTTTGAATCCCTCCCAAGCTTACTCACTATAAGCCATGCCCTTGCCTGGAGAGAAGTCAAACCACCATCTCAAGCATTCCCCCTTGCTTATAGCTATCTTGGATGGGTTAGATATTGACGAATTTTTATGTGTTTTTCTTTTAATTATTTACACAAGCATGGATGCAAAGCATACTAGTCACAAAGGAGTCCTAATTACCATGCAATGCAAGAGAACAAAAAACACACTACAACTACCAAGAACCAACACGGTTACCTCCCTCATGAGTAGATAGGTCGTTGAGGTCCATGTCACTTGTGGTGGACTTCACATGATCTTCATGAAGGCGCTTAGTCCACCACCACCACCATTTAGGTCTTGTTCTTGGGCACCCACTTGTACGTAGTCGATCTCTCAAGATCAACAATGCACTTAGGCACCCTTATGCTCTTCACATTTCTCTTCTTCTTTGGTGGTCCCAAGGCCTTATCTTTCACCTTGCCATCCTTGTTCCTAAAAAGCTTGAAATGTGTGTTCTCATGGAACAAGTTAGCATTAGGCAAAACAATGGAACTTCTCACCATGGGACAATCATTGGTGGCGTGGCCATCCTTGCAACACCTCTCGTAATAGTAGTCGTCGGTGAGAAGGGGTTTGATCCATGCGGGGATGGAATCACTCATCCCTATGATGTCGATGGCGGCGAGATATGAGCCAAGTCCTCGGTGGGAGACATTGTTCACAAGGTTCCTCCCAAGAATCTCCTTGTGGATGGCTCTACCACATGTGAGCCTCTCAAAGCCATCCATCACCATCTTCCTCTCTTCCTTGAGCTTGTGATATTCCTCCAAAATAAATGGCTCAAGAGAAGAAACCTCGACCGAGGTGGTTAGTTTATCACACATAGTAGAAGCATCACTCTTAGATGAACTAGAGGAGGGAGAGGCAAGGTTCTCAACATTGATGGCCTCATAAGTGATCTCAAGGGCCTTATAATTCTCATGAAACTCTACATGATCACCCTTGAGTTTGTCATAACTCTTGTTTAGGGCCTTATGAGATGTGTCAAGGTCCTTGAACTCACTCGCAAGCTCAGCAATACGGTCCTTAGCCAACTTACACTCTTTTCTTACCACATCCAGCATTTTGGATTTCTTGATGGCGATGTCACGGGCTTGCTCAAGCATACTCAACAACTTGGCACATGTGTGCTCCTTATCATCGCTATCATCACTGCTCTCATCCTCACTCTCACCAAGTTGGCTCATGGCCATGAGGCACGTGGGAGGTGGAGGAAGAGCTCGTGGAGATGTGGTCTTGATCATGGCTAGACCGGCCACTTATTCATCACTTGAGGAAGAGGACTCATCACTTGAGTTATCACTTGTCCACTCTCCAACAAGGCCCTTGCGAGAGAACTTCTTCTTGTAGACTTGAGCTTTGCCTTTGCCTTTGCTCTTGTCCTTCTTGAAGTATCTTTTCTTCTTTTGCTTGGCCTTGGGGTCCTCTTCTTCTTCTTCACTTGAATCTTGTGACTTGAATGCTTCTTTCTTGGGCTTTGGGCACTCTCGAACAAAGTGATTCTTTGAGCCACAATTAAAGCACTTGCCCCTTGACTTGGAAGTAAACTTGTTCTTGAAGTTCTTCATCTTCTTCATGAGAAGAGCCAAGTCCTCGGTCAAGTCACCGTCATCATCATCTTCTTCATCATCATCCTCAATGATCACCTTCTTCTAGTTCTTCTTGCTCTTGCTAGATTCTTGCTTGTCAGCCGGTAGAGCAAGGTTGGATGGTTGAGGATCATCCATCCCCAATTGGTAGCTCTCGAAGGCGGTGATCTTGCCAAGTACATCCTTCATGGTCTTGGTCTTGAGGTCAGCTTGCAAGATGAAGGTGATGATGGACTCATACTTGGGATCCTTGAATAGCCTCAAGAATCTTCTTATCACCTCAACGGGCTTCATCTTGAACTCATCCCCAAGTGCATTGATCTCCTCCACTAGTACATGAAAACGGGAATAAAAAGTGTTAGCTCTCTCATGTGGCAATCTAGTGAAGTTATTATACTTGTTCTTCAGCACATAGTATCTTTCCTCTTTGGCATCACTGGTGCCCTTATGGAGCCCCTGAATCTCAGTCCAAATACCATGTGCTGTGGAACAAGCATCTAGCTGAGCAAAAACATCTTTAGAGATGCAAGCAAATAGAGCATTCTTGGCCTTAGCATTACACTTAAAATAATCAGGCTCAAGTAGGTTCACATCCGCATCGGACTCGTGAGTGATCGTCCATATCTCTGGATCAAGGGACTGCAGGTAGGCTTGCATGCGAGCCTTCCAATAAGCATAGTCCTCCCTATTGAATGTGGGAACATTTCCCACCTGTCCTGGCATCCTTACTCAAGGCGGTGAAGCCTCAAAGATGAGCACTTGGCTCTGATACCACTTGTAAGAACCAAAGGTGTACCGAGAGGGGGGTGAATTGGTAAGCCGCTCACGAATCCAATTACTTCAATTTACACTACTTGATACTAAACGAGAAGCAACCTAAACAATTCTAGTAGGCCAAGACCCTACACATGTTAGTGTTCATGATAAGATAAAGTGCGGAAGCCAATCACACTAGCTTATGCAAGCCACAATTCACCCTAGTCACTAGAGCACACAATTACGGAATAGTAAAGAGAGGGTCAAGGAATGCTCATGATTTTTTCCCGAGGTCTCGGAAGAATGGCGCCTTCCCCTAATCCTCGTTGGACCACTCCCGCCAGAGTCTCGGTCCCTCCTGCCCCCAAGTGGAGTTCTCGCCCACGAACCCGCAATCACTCCTGGAGTGAAGACATGGTGTGCGTCACCACTACACAAAGCACAAGCTCGCCTCCCTCGAGAACTTGCCGGACTCCCCGAGCCGACACGGGCGCTCACTAGTGATGTCCCTTTCACCGGCGGGCTCAAACCATGTACAAACGTGTGATGGCCTTCACAACTGATCACGATAGGCTCGATCACCGACACCTAACCAGTCTAGGTCTCACCATAGACCAAGAGTAACAATCTAGATCACATCCTCAAGGACACCCTAGCCTTAGATGTGCAATATGCTCAAGTTACTCTCCACTAACACTCTCAAGATATGCAATATCTCCTCCTAGTGCTCTCCTCTTTTCCTCTTGGACCTTACCAAATGCTCTCAGGTATTCCATTGGACAAGAGAGGTCCCAAAGACCCCAGCAACGAAGTTATATAGGCTCCCAACCTCAAACAAGCCATTGCTCCATGAATTCACCTTTCGGGACGTACTGACCGTACAGTCCGGTCTCTCCCAGACCGGACCGTCCGGTCACTCTGGTAACGGCTCTCCTAGTCGTTGGCTCAACTATGTCCAGGCAAATTTCTCATACTGACCGGACTGTCCGGTCAGTAGACCGGATCATCCGGTCTGTACAACTGTTCGACATGTCTCACACATCAGACATCATCATTGGACTCCAGAACATTGGCTTCCTCTATGCACTCTTTCTCAGCTGAACTGACCGTACAGTCCAATCACCTGTCCATACCGTCCTACATCTATAGCCCCTGCATAGTCAGATTCCTCGCTCCATGCTAGAAGTCCCAGATAACTCCACATAGTGACCGTACAGTCCGATCACCACTGACCTCCCTGTCCGGTCTCTTTGTCCAGAAGCTGAAACTTGTCATCCTCGCTTGACTTCGTTTCCCGGCTTCTTCGAACAGCTCCTTGGCTTCTCCATTGTCACCTAGTGCCTGTGATTTCATAGAGCAACCTTGCACATCACCGACTAGACATGACCTAAGAGAATGACCTAGACCCCCTTGATAGTCCAGTTTTTCCTATGGACTCAAAGCCCTAACAACTAATCAGGTGTTCCAAACACTTACACCATAGCTTGTTCTCTGCTTTGATCCATCTCCATCAACCCTTGGACTCCATCAAGTTCACAAGCCTCTATGCTTGTGGTCATTGTCATTCGTCGCCAAGGACGTCATTGCCAATCATCATAAGATAGATAATAGAGTTTAGAGATGATTCCTACATAGACAACACTCATGTAGATGTTAGCCCACAATTTCATAGTTGTCATCTATCACCAAAACATTCATACCTTGGCGATCCAATCATCAATGGCTATGAAGCTTACAAGCTGGAGGAAGGTCCGCTGCCTCCATGCCGGATCTGCTCATCACCGAGGAAGGGGAGGAGGGCCTGCCTCCGAGCTGGATCCCCTAGTCATCGGAGGGAAGGTGGGGAAGGGCGAAGCTGGCCGGATTGAGCTCGTGCTCTGCCGGAGAGAGAGAGAGAGAGAGAGAGAGAGAGAGAGAGAGAGAGAGAGAGAGAGAGAGAGAGAGAGAGAGAGAGAGGATGCCAAAGAGAGAGGGGGGGCAAGATAGAGCCAGAGGGGGAGGCGTGGCTGGTGGCGCGTGAGTGTGAGAGAAAGAGGGGGTTGAGAGAGGCATTTTATTGGAGAGAGTTAAGGTTTGGAGTAAATGGGCCAAAAAACAAAATGGGCCTCAATTTTTAGCGGCGGGCCAAGTTGTAAACTGCCCCCAAAAATCAATTTTCAGCTGCGGCTCACATTATGGACCGCCGCTAAAAATAGAGCCTATTTATAGCGGCAGCCCGAAATGTGAACCACCGCTAAATATTGATTTTTAGCGGTGGTTTACATTGTGAGCCGCAGCTAAACATTGAAGGACAACTATAGCTACGGATCTCTTCAATAACACTGCTATGAGATTTTTTATAATGCCACTATAGTTCCTTTTTGTTGTAGTGCTTATAGCATAAATTCTAGCTTGTGTGATACTAAAGGATTGGATTGTTAGGAGAGTAGTGATTTTACGTATTAATACAAATATTTTTCTTAATGAGGATGATTTTACGTATTAATACGAATATTTTTCTTAATGAGGAAAAACCATAGAATAATATAAGGTTATAGAACAAGAACCTTTGATAGTAAACACATTATCGTACAACCATAAAGGATTCATGGTCATGACTTAATGGATGATGCATGAACATATGGAAGACTATAATTTTTACAGTTGCTCAAATAGGCTTTTACGATTACAAATGATCACAGAATAGTCAATATTTTAGTCAACCGAGATAACAATTTATGGTCTAAACTATATAATAATTTATGGTTACCAAAACTTCTTTTATGTTCCAGTTAACTCGTGACCATAAAAACATTATGGTATAGTTTCTTTGCAAAAGCTTTGAAACACAATCATAAATAGTCGTGCATACTGGTGGCTTCAGAATCTGAAATCTTTACACTCTGAAAATAAAAGGTACACACTAAATGCCATCTAACTGCTACAAGGCAGCCGTGCAACATTAAGATGGAGCCACGCTTGTTACAAGCTGATCCACATGCTTGTTTGTGGTGCTTGTAAAGTTGGAGAACGCCCGTATATGGCCACCTGATTCATCTCCGCTTCCCACCTTCCTTCCACCGAGTCTTCCACCTAGCGTATCAATTTAGCACAACCTATTCCCATAACTGAAAAAGATAGGAGAAAAGGAATCAAAATCTGAATCCAAACTTATGCGCTCTGATGAACATCAGGGAATCAGATGGAGGGCCTCTCTGGTGACTAATGCAAGAGTTCACGGGGTCAGGCATGCCCTGTCATTCATATCCACATCAGCTCAACGGTATAGAAACAAATTAATATCACTTGATTTTATAACAATCTGCTATATGCTTCCATGGATGAGGAAAGGTACCACCTCAGCCCTCAGGTCTGTGAATGAATATTGTACATAGCGACGACAACGGGCTTGGGACGCGAAGAGCATTGAGTCGTACTACCAATCATAAAAAATGGATGTGTGACGTTCTTCCTCGTCGTTTCCTGGTAGCTTGGTTCCTCGGAGTTGAAGCATGGGGCCATCAGGCCTGGATCTGCTTCACATCACACAACCCGTCATTAGCAAACTAGATAAAGTGAAAAAGACAACAAATCTGTCTAGATCAGATCAAGGGCCCTCGCGGTACAGCAGATTATTGGGACTGCATCTGCTGCACCAATAAGCATATCTCGTCGCCAAAGCTGATCGTTGGTCATTGCCGCAGGCAGCGTTGTCCACCACTCTTTTGAGGAAGGCGGCGTGTTTGTGTGTGTGTGAGAGAGAGAGAGAGGAGAGGATGGAATGGAATGAGGGAACACGGCAATAAATAATGGAAGAAATAAACCTGCATGCGTATGAATTTTCCATATCAATTAAGCACCCAATTAAATATCCATAATTATTAGGTAATTGAATATGCATGCAAGACAAAATCATGGGGTGGTCTGGACTGATGAACGAACCGGTTTGGTTGTGCACGGTGGCCTTGGTACTAAATAAGTTATTCAATACCCAGGGTACAGTATGTATATATATATATATATATATATATATATATATATATATATATATATATATATATATATGTGTGTGTGTGTGTGTGTGTGTGTGTGAGAGAGAGAGAGAGAGAGAGAGTGGCACACAAATCAAAAATAAAGAGTAAAACTGAATAAGTGTCCTAAGTAACTTGTCCTTAGTGGCTGGTCTAACAGTGTTCTAGAACAGTAGTGATAGCAATGGCAGAAACAAGTGTGAAAGAAGAATAGAGCACAACAGGGGGCTATGTGTAAAATAGCCAAATCTCCAAACTCCAGGGACCTAGATGGACCACTAGTAGAAATCCCAAATTTCTTTTTCTTGATTTTATTTACTTTTTTAATATTTTTTCCAACTCAATGGCAATGGGAGAGAACTCTCATAAAAATTTCAGCCCAAACAAAGGTAGGATGTGGCCTACAAAAATTCTGCAAGTTTCGGAAAACGTCGGGTGTCAACTTGAAAGAATTTTTTCTTTATCTTTCTGATTTTTTTTATTCTTTTTTGAGAAGACCAACGGCCCTTGGTGTTTTGGAGAGGCCCCTTTTCAAGTCACTAGCTCCTGTAAAAATTTCAGTCAAAACGGACAACCAAGTAAAAAGTTATGTCTATTTTACCGAAGGTGTGTTGAAACCGGTTTTGAAGAAACCCGGGGTTTGAGTCAAACCCGTGTCGGGTTTGGGGTCAGGTAGAGATTTTTTTGGCGGGGTGGATGCAGAAGAAAGTGGATTTTGTGGGAATTGGTTCGAGGTGTTGAGGGTGGGTTTAGCGCGGGATTAGGATGGTCGTGTTGAACAATCAACCCTAGCACACAAAGCCGACAAAACAGAGGGTGGTGAGAGGGGATGGCGGCTAGGGTTGCAAGGGAAACATAACTGATAACAAAAAACACAAACTAAACCAGCGACTAAGCAAGAACTAGGGCACAAACTCAACTCTAAGAACTCTGAAATTGAAATATGCAAAGGCTAAATACGTGGTTATGGGCGGGGGAAAAATATTTTGGCTTTTCTATGGACGATAGGAAGAAGACAAAAACAAAACTAAAGGGTAGTGCGAACCTGAAGGTGCACCTGAAGCTCTGATTACCACTTGATATGGATAAGGGTTCTCGTTCTTCCGAAAGGTTCTTGGTAACTTGATTTGGTCGGAGGCGACACACAAATCGATCCGGCTTCAAAACAGCACATTCTAAACCCCGCAATCACAGCACGACGTCTCCTCTAGTTATTAACCATCCTAAAATGATTAACCTCACTGAGAAGGCTAATCCTTGCCTGTGAATCAAGAACACAAGCAAGAACAATGAAGAATGCAGCACAATTGCAGATGTATGATTAAACTCACGATGTTGGGGTCTCACAAACCGATGAACAGCGATATTGTTTATAAACAGAATTGATCTAAGCAAAATCCAAACCCTAATGGTGTGGTGGTGGCTGTATATGAAGGCCCTAGGGTCGTGCAAGACCTTCTGGATGCGCCCCTAATTGGGCTCAACTGGATACAAAACCAAAAGGCCAAAAACAGGTGATGCAGCACCGACACAGATTCTACACCCTCTCTTATTTTGACAACTCTCGAGGACTCCGGATGAATTTGGACATGAGGCCAGTGGCATTGGAAATATCTTCTCCTTAGCTTTCCGTGCATATGTAGAATGTTCAAATCTGGGTCCGTATGTGTCCTGGTAGTCTATTTTAGCGCAGACTGGTCCTGGGCCCTGAAATAGACTCGAAGTCGGTTTTGATTGGGCCTCCACATTGGCTTCCAAGCCCTTGCTGGTCCTCCACAATCCTAAGTCCTTCTCCCATCATCTCCTGGTCCTCTCCATGGTTCCTAATCATAAAATAATCATTAGGTAGCAAATCGTTCTCAAAAGTAACATATAGCAAAGAACATAGGAACAAGCTCACCTCTAAATTTAGTCGTCATGCACGAGCTCTAGTCATTGGACCTTGCAAGTCCAGAATTGGAGGAGTGATGTGTCTATCCATACGAGTGATGTCCTCATCACTAAGCCTGCGACACTGGAGGCCCCACAGGCCTAACGAGAAGTCGTGCCTCTTCTTGCCAAGGCCACCGCGCTCCAAGCGGAGAGCTCGCAACAGCGCACCGCCTAGTCCCGCCAGCAAATCTCCATGTATAGGCACGCTGGAGGGGTCAGCATCATCGGGTCGCAGCAGCACTTGGTTTGGCAACCCCTAAAGACTGGAGGTACGCCAAAGAATGCCTCGGTTCATGACCGGGTCAGGGCTCATCGCGATGCATGCCACACCCTCAGGGCACACCGATGTGAAAAAGAGCGACTAGACAAGGAAAGGGGACATCAACCGCGCCATGGAGGCTGCTACAATGACACTGATGAGGAAAGGAGCCCGAGCCTGAGCCCTCTTGGGCTGCGGGTCTTTAGCTCGCGTATCCACAGTGCTGAATTCCCGCAGCGCTTTCGAGCGCTGATGACCATCACCAAGTACGCGAGCGAGACAGATCCTAGACTATGGCTCGAGGACTACCGTCTCGCGTGTCAGGCGGGAGGTGCGAACAACGACCTGGCTCTCATCCGCAATCTCCCTCTGTACCTCATTGACTTAGCCCGGGCGTGGCTTGAGCACCTCCCAGAGGGCCAGATCTACAACTGGGGTGAATTAAGGAACATCTTCGTTAGAAACTTCCAGGGAACCTACATCCGAAAGGGCAACCTCTGGGACCTCAAGAACTGCCGGCAGAAAGCCGGCAAGTCCCTTCAGGATTACATCCGTCACTTCAGCAAGAAGTGCAACAAGCTTCCCAGCGTGGGTGATGCATATGTCGTCAGAGCCTTCATCTCTGGCACAACCTCAGAGCGGCTCATCCATGAGCTGGGCCTAAAGGGTCTGTGCACTGCCCGTGAACTCCTCGACATCGCCACTAGCTTTGCCTTCAGCGAAGAGTGTGTGGGAGTGGTCCTGCAACGCGCGCCAAAATGCAAGGGTAAAGGCAAGCAAGACGAAGGGGCCAGCAACTGTCCCACTAACTATCCGAAGAAGAAGAAGAAGAAGTTGCAGGACGGGCGCGACCCTGTAGTGGCTGCCACAGAGCGCAAGCCGCCAAGGCCCGCAATGTGGGAGGTGCCAAACCACTTCAAGAAGAAGTGGAATGGTCCGTGCCTAAACCATGGATTCCCGACAAGCACCTCCTTAAGCACTGCTCCATGATGAACAAGTTCATCCGAGAGGAGGCAAATAAGGGGGACCCAGAAAAAGCGTCAGAGCCAGGGACCCAGGACCCCGCCGATAGCGACAACGAGCAACGGGGGCCAGTGTTCCCCAACACCAAAGCCTACCACATGATCTTCATGGGGCCCGAGTCCCGAGGAAGTCAATGCATGGCCAAGGTCGAACGTCGCGAGGTCTTCACGGTGGAGCCCGCCATGCCATCTTTCCTCAAATGGTCAGACCTGCCGATCACTTTTGACCAGTCACACCATCCCCACCATGTGTTGTGACCGGGCCGATACCCGCTCGTTGTCGATCCCATCATTGCAAAGGTCTGCCTCACCAAGGTGATGATGGATGGGGGTAGTAGCATCAATATCCTTTACGCTGACACCCTCGATTTCCTTAGGATCGACCGGTCGCGCCTCCAGCCGACCGTCACACCCTTCCACGGGATCGTCCATGGGAGATAGGCCATTCCCCTCGGACGAATCAGCCTGCCCGTCATGTTCGTCGCCCCTTCCAACATCAGGACCGAGACCCTCGTCTTCGAGGTCTTCGACTTCCCCGGAGTGTACCACGCTCTTCTACGGCACCCATGCTATGCCAAGTTCATGGTCGTCCCCAACTACACCTACCTGAAGCTCAAGATGCCGGGGCCAAAGGGGGTCATCACCGTGAGCGCTTCGCTCCAATGCGCTTTCTAGTGTGAGAAAGAGAACAGGGATCTTGCCGCCGCAATGGTGGCCTCCACAAGGGAGCTCAAGGGAATCCGTGCACACCTTGAGGAGGGAACCCCCAATGCCAGCCACAAGAATGACTCGTTCAAACCGGTGGAAGACACCAAGGAAGTGTAGATCGACCCTGAGGGTGACAAGGATAAGATGGTGAGAGTAGGGATGTCCCTCAACCCTAAATAGGAAAGCGAGCTCGTCCACTTTCTCCGCACGAACGCCGATGCTTTCACGTGGATACCCATAGATATGACCGACATACCGAGGGGAGTCACCAAGAACTCCTTGAACATTACACCAGGCTCCAAGCTGGTGAAGCAATGCCTGCGCCACTTCGACGTGGAGAAGCGTAGAGTAATCGTAGCGGAGATCGCGAAGCAGTAGGCCGCCAGATTCATCAAGGAGGAATTTCATCCTCACTGGGTAGCTAATTATATTCTTGTACGAAAAACGGATGTGTGTTGACTATACGAGCTTGAACAATGCATGATTCAAAGGATCCTTTTCCTTTGCCCTGCATAGACCAGATAGTCGACTCAACGGCGGGGTGCGAGACCCTCTGCTTCCTGGATGTCTAGTCTAGGTATCACCAAATTGCGATGAAAGAATTCGACCAACTCGCGACATCTGCTATGTAATGATGCCTTTCGGGCTCAAGAACGTCAGCCCTACTTTTCAGCGTTGTATGCAATGGTGCTTTGACCATCTGATCGGCCACAAGGTCGAGGCCTATGTGGATGACATTGTTGTCAAGTCCAAAAGGGCCGACACTCTCGTGGCTGACCTCGAGTGCGTCTTCACCAAGTTGCATGCGAACGGCATCAAACTTAACCCCACAAAATGCGTCTTCGGGGTCCCAAGGGGCATGCTTCTCGGGTTCATCATTTCCAAACATGGAATCGAGGCCAACCCTGAGAAGATATCTACGATCGAGGGGATGGGCCTAGTGCAGAACCTTAAAGGACTGCAATGGCTTACAGGGTGTCTGGCGGTGCTGAGCCGCTTTATCTCACGCCTCGGCAAAATAGTGTTCCCGTTGTACAGGCTTTTGAAGAAATCTGACCGTTTCGAGTGGACCTCCAAGGCGCAGTCAGCCCTTGATGAAGTCAAGCGCATCTTGAGAAGTGCACCAGTGTTGACACCCCCGCTCCTGGGAGAGGTGTTGCTGCTATACATAGCGGCAACGACTCAGGTTGTGAGCTCAGTGCTTGTAGTCGAGCGAGAAAGGGAAGGGCATGCCCTCAAAGTCCAGCATCCCTTCTACTACTTCAGCAAAGTCCTGTCCGACTCGAAGACCCGGTACCCGTAGATCCTCAAGATCCTCTACGCGGTGATAGTCGCAACACGCAAGCTCCAGCACTACTTTGACTCCCACCCGGTGCATATCGTAAGTTCCTTTCTGCTTCACAAAATTATACAGAACAGGGAATCGGCAGGCAAGGTCACCAAGTAGGCACTCGAGCTGATGGAGCACTACATCACATACCAACCTCAAGCGGCCATCAAGTCCAAAGTCCTCGTCGACTTCATGGTAAAGTGGACCGAAGCGCAACTCCCACGTTCTCCGATCGACTAGGAATACTGGTCATGTACTTCAATGGCTCAATCATGCGAACAGGAGCGGGCGTCGGCCTCATCTTTGTCTCTCCACTCGGGGTACGTATGAAATACGCAATTCGACTACACTTCCCCACTTCAAATAACGCTACTGAATATGAGGCACTCATAAATGGCCTCAAGAATGCCGTTGAGCTAGGCATCCGATAGTTAGAGATTCGGGGCGACTCCCAGCTCGTGATCGATCAAGTCATGAAGGAATCTAGGTGTCAAACCGACATCATGGCACTCTACTGCTAGGAATTTCGCAGGCTCAAAGGCAGATTCGATGACCTAGAGCTCAAGCATGTCCCACGGTGTCCCAATGAGGTGATGGACACGTTGGCCAAAATGGCATCTGGTCGAGAGCAGATTCCCCCGGGAGTCTTCGCAAACGACCAGTTTCAGCCTCCGGTGCGGTCCAAGGAGCCTACGACGGCTAAGGAAGGCCCAAGCGACTCCGTCGACCTCAGCTCGAGGGTTGACACATTGCCTATGGAAATAGGGTCACCCTCCACCCCTCAACATGCCGAGGTCATGGAGATCGACCAACTAGGCGACTCGAGGATATGACCTAATCCGAGAGCAAAGGAGACCTCGAGGTGAGCAAAGATAAAGGGGGTGTTAGCCTGCGATCGTCTTACCCTGCGCAACAGCACGGGTCCCGATGGAAAGATGCCCTGCATCTTGCACGCCAGAAGAAGATGAAAACCTGCCATCTCGGTAGCTCCACATCTCTCCACTTTTGGAAAGAAAGACGCATCCCGTCACATGGGCGCTACGGACAAACCCCCTTTCTGCGACACTCAGAACCGTCCACTCAGCTCGGGGTGCAAAACCCAAGGGACTCAGGCGCGACAGCGTTCGCATGACTGCTTCAAATGAACAAAGCCAAAGAACGAGTCCATCTAGACTCGTCCCTTGGCTCGGGGGGCTACACCCGATGGGTGCGCTCGTGCGCACCCCATCCGGGGAGCTGGCTAACCATCTCACATCAAGTCAAGCCAAAGCGCGAGTCTCATCGAGACTCGCCCTCAGGCTCGGGGGCTACACCCGTCGGATGTGCTCACGCACACTTCTTTGGGACTTAGAAAACAAAAAAGCAACTTCATGCTCTCCGGAAACGTTGCTACGAAGACCCCCCAAATGATTCTCTAATTCGCTCGGGGGCTCGGCGGCAACTATCGGGGGCGGAAACCGGGGGTGCCATATTCCACCACTTAGAGGCCCGTCGATAACCGAGACAGCGGACCCACCGAAGCCTCTCTAGAACATCATCCGCGAGGAGCCCATAAAGGGAATCCCTCATGCTAGCCGAATCTCAAAAGTAAGGGCCATGCCTCTCCCAACTCACTCGACCCTCTAGGGGTCGAAGACCGGATGGGGTCCGCTCGACCCCCCCCCCCCCCCTCGGGGGGGGGGTCGAGGCGAGATGGGTCCGAATGTGAGGCCCAGATGCGGGTCACTCCCAAGCCGGATGACTCGGCCGGTTGCCCCATCTTATCACCTCCTAGATGAAGACAGAACATGACGCCACTACCTCGATCATAGCAGGGATCAGGACCACTAGATGAGCTTAGCCCCTGTCAACTCTTGTCAATGGGACCCACCTCAGACGGGACGGCTCAGCGAATCACTGACTAAGCCAAAAATAACGGGTAAATGAACTCGATCGCCCTGCTGAGACGGGACGGATCTCCACCTTTAGCAAGGTCGGACAAGTGCAACCCGACGCATCGACCCCCGGCGAAAGGGTCAAGTGAAACGACTATCAACAACTACCAACCACCCCACCTTAACTGCCGAACCCAGCCTAGGTGCATAGTATCGGGGAATCCAATCACTCCCATACCTGCCCCTATCATCATCAGCAGCACCCGCCGATGATGGCAGTCATGGCAAAGCTCAATGCGCTGCCATCTTCTGATGACACCCCCCAATGGCGATGGCGTGGGATAGTCCGATAGACAGGCTGATTGAACCTAGCCTGAACAGCGTGACGATGTCCATGCTGCACCACCCCACGTATGGTGGGGCACGCCATCCACAGGAACAAAGGAGGACTCAATGTGACAACGGAAAACGGGGGAACACCCAAAAACAGTGCCCCCTGACGCAAGACCGGGACGACAGGGCCCGTAAGGACTAAGGGCTATGCTACCGACCAAAGCCTTTACCCTCACCAGCATGGCTTCACCCACTCCATAGGTGTAGAAAAATCTCTCTCTGTCTCTGTAAATGAGGTCGGCTCCCTTGAAGTATAAAAGGAAAGACATGTCACATCTCTAGAGAGCGACCAGAAGCAATTAAACACATCCACTCACACTCACGCTCATGAATACCAGAGACTTGGAGACTCCTCCTCTATCTCCACCATT
Source organism: Eleusine coracana subsp. coracana (assembly GCA_032690845.1). Classification (NCBI taxonomy): domain Eukaryota; kingdom Viridiplantae; phylum Streptophyta; class Magnoliopsida; order Poales; family Poaceae; genus Eleusine; species Eleusine coracana. The sequence continues at coordinate 34,585,404 of CM064428.1, read as the reverse complement.
GTATACCCCGGTGCAAGTAACACAAGCAGAGCCAAGAACTAGATGTAGGGGTTTATCCCTGAATCAATATAATCCTTGTTTCCTCTTGCATAGCCATCACCGAAACCGAAACGTGCGCTCCAGGAACAAATTCTACTTGCCGGTAATCTAAACACCGACAGATTGTTAGGTTCTGGTAGTGTGAATTGAAGTATTTGGATTCGTAGTCGGCTTACCGATTCACCCCCCCCCCCTCTCGGTATGCCTTTGGTCCTTACACATAGGGATCAAATTCGTATTGTCTCTTGGGCATATCTTCAATAAGATCATGCCCATCCCAGACCAGACACAGTGGGAGAAGACTCCATTCCCAAATGTTGATCCTCCAAGGTTCACTGTGCAACCAGGAAGGCCTAAAAAGAAGAGAAGAAAAGGCTCCAGGTGAGCCACATATACCAGAGAGAGCATCCAAGAAAAAAGCAATCAGATGCACTCGGTGCAAGACTTTTGGCCACAACAATTCAACCTGCAAAGCCAAAAAAAGTTCTGAAAATAGATTTAGTATATCTCTGCACCTTTTTATTTGCATCAATACATATGACTGAAGCCAAATATGACCGCCACTATATGACATGCAGGGCACAAAAAGAGGGTTCCCTCAGCAAAGAAGGGGACCAAAACCCAGAAATGTACCCACTTCAAGCTCACATCAGCCAAGTGATTTTTGCATACAACCTAGAAATGTATCTGCTTCAAGCTCAGCCAACCAAGTATCTTCAGCACCTGGAGTTCATACCTCCTCCCAAACCCCTTCTACACCACTTCCCATGAACAATTGGTATGGTGTTGGTGTGTTCCATCCTGTAGAAGGAGGACCAACACTCAACCACATTCAAGCTTCAAGGGCTCGCTTTTTGGCCAAGAGGAATAAATAGGCACAACACATTTTATGTGTAGAAGAGATAGTGCTCAATGACATATTTGGCAATTTAGTTTATTTTTCTCTGTCACATGTCACAAACCACTTCTAAGAAATGATTTTTGTGGCTATATATCATCAAAGACAATCACTTGTTCAAGCGCAAAAAAAAAAAGACAATCACTTGTAAGATGTGGATTTTTGGCAATATTATCAGGGTACTCCATGCATCACAGATTAAATTAACTACACATGAGTGTCAGTACAACTTTGTTCTTATGATGTTTCAGTATTTTCTGTTGTTTGTTTCTCTGAATATCCATTCTATATTTGAAAGAAAACTCCAATTCTAAAGTATTTTTATTACTCCAATTCTGTTGTTTGTTGGGAAGGAAGGTTCTTCTTGAAAGAAAACTCCAATTCTAAAGTATTTTTATTACTCCAATTCTGTTGTTTGTTGGGAAGGAAGGTTCTTTTGTTTTTATGTAGTACTTCTGTGTTGGGGCACTATCTCGGATTATCCAAGTTCCATATCGTGCTAAAAATATGGTTTTAAAGAAATAGGCAAAATGCATAGCACAAGCAAGCTGAGCATTAACTATCAACTTGGAATACTGTACTGAATGTTCTTCTTTGACTTGTTAAATTTCTCTAGATTTTAAAATATTCAGTGATATGAGAAATGAGTTTACAAAACAATCAATACTTGCATTCATATTATTTGACAATATCAGCATACAAAGATCAGCATATAAATTTACATCCACTAGTCTGAATTCATGAGCAGAAACTTTGTAAGTCTGAACACTTTTATCTGAGTCATGCCATACTGAATCGACTAGTTGAACAGCTCCACCAAGTTTCAGACTATCGTCTAAGAGGACTAAGATGAGGTGGAGATTACGGAACCAGTAGCTTGCGTCATCGCCTCGAAGCCAGTAGTCAGCGCCGGCGCCACAGAGCCAGCGACCGGGGTCGACGTCGTGGAACCAGCGACCGCCGGTGTCGCCATCGAGCTGGCGACTCGCGTCATTGCCATGGCCTCCAAAATGCTTCATATCTGTTCCATGTCAGTGCAAGGAGTCCTTTAGCTGGTTGGGTGGCATGGGTCAGGTACCGAGTTGGATTCTTCAGGGGCGACCAGAGCCAGCAAGTCACCATGGCCGCCTTCGGGTTCACACTTTGCTTGCAGGATTTTGTATGGAGAAATTGGGCCGGGCTGTTTCAGTCTAAGGTGCGATTAAGGCCTTGATATGTGATGTGTCACTCAGCATGTCCACGGTGGTGAGATTAGGATGAATCATCCTATGCATGTGCGTGATGGGGGAGGGGGAGATTCGGCCTGGAAATCATGGGTGGGTGGGCTTTTGCCACATATCATTTTATGGGGTGGAATCTGAAACCAGTGGTAGTTTATGGGGAGGTATCTGCAATTATACCTTTATGCAGATATATAGATGGCGGTATCAGGTGATGGGATTAATCGCTATCCCTTTTCTTTACAATAGATAATTATGAAAAAGAATCTAATTATTAAATAACAAGGTTCTGGATCGACAATGCGCTCTATGGGGGTGGGTGTTACGAAGTTTTGAACTCGCGTATCGCTCTCGCGTCGTCTCCCCTAGGGGCAACGAGGGGGCGACCCACACCACCGCTAGCACAACCTCCATCTCCACCGAGCTTCGATGGCCGCCACCGTTACGCCACGACGATGCCGGCAGCGGCCAGTGGCAGAGTCCAATGGCTTCCATCCGCGGCCCCCTCTCCTCCCTCGTTTTTCTCTCCCACCCCACTCCTTTCTATCTCCTTGCTCTTGATGGGATTCCGATGGTCGGCAAGCTCCATTGCCCCTCCTCTTCAGATCCAGTCGGGAGGGGAATGGATCTTCTTCCCGTAGGCTGATGGCATCCATGGCTCGATGGCATCCTTCTTCTTCCTACATATCCATGGCCAGATCTCGATGGCAGGTGTCCCCAACACCCGGGTCCTTGTCGGATCCGGCCTCAAAGGGACCTCACCTACCACTGCCCGGTTGACTGCCCTCTCTGGCGCCCCTGGATTCATCGGTGTTGTACCTAGCACCATGGCCGGCCCCTCTGACTACCAGATCCACATGTCCACTTGCCGAATCTTACGGTCTAGGGGCTTGGCTTCTGTTGCAGTGCCCAGGCGATAGGGCTAGGCGTTGACCTTCGGCAAGGGTGGTCCATGGGCGGGGCAGCTAGCCCCATCCTTGCGGCACCATGGTGATGTGGCCTGGCGAGAGGAACATCCGGAGCACCGATGCATCGGCTACTACTCTCTATGGCTCTTCGATTTGACCAAAGCAGTGCTCCATTCCTTGTGAGTGTTTGCTGTCGTATCAGGGTCATCTTCCTTCATGAAGGCATTGTCGAGGTACTCTCATAGTGTCGACTCTTAGATTCTCTGGGTGCAAACCCATGTTCAGCCTAGCGCTTGAACGGACAATGATGGCGTCCTTGATGTCCTGCTCTTCTTGAAGGCATTGTCTTGGAGTCTCCGGTGGGGTTGGCACTTCTTTACTAATCTGCTTCTCTATACTATGGCCTTTAGGGAGCTCCTCCTGCTTCCTTGTTCATTTGTTCTTCCCTCCCAGCTACGGCTTGTTTGTTGGCCTGTGGTTGATATCGAGAGCTCTACTTTGCTCTTCCTTCGTTCCCTCATGGTGCTGCTTCATCAAATGTTGGCTTAACGAGGCTATGACGCCCTCTTGGGTCTCCTCATTCCCCTTTCGGTGGTGCTTCCCCTTTCAGGCTTCCTCCCCTCAATTGGCGTTGGAGTGGTCAGATGATCTTATTACAAAGTGACATCAACCACAACCGTCACAGATCATTAGACTCAAAGCTTTACGGCTATGTGGATTAAAGGTCGTCAAAGTGAAGCTGCTCGGTGATGCCATATGTTGATAGATAGTTGTTGTTGTGAGTTTGTAGTGTGTTATTACCTGTTCTGTTTGTAATCCTTCTCCCTTTCCCGGTGTTGATGTATCCTTAAACTTTGGCAATTTACGCCATCCTGAGAAACCATGTGGATATGTAGCATGGTTTGCAATATATGTGATGAGTAATTGACTTGAGCGGATTTGGTGTTTGAGTTGAAATGCAGGAATCCAGGGATTGCATGTATGTGTGCATGATTATGGTCTTGACTAACCGGAGTTGGTGGAGGAATTGGTGATATTGCAGGAGATGGGAAATGTGTTTGCTTGTCTCATGATGTGTAGGTCACTGGAGTCGACTTGGTGGTCAACGACGAGAGGATCAGGCATAAGTAGGGGACTTGGGGCCAGACGATTGTGATGCCGGGTGAAGTCAAGGGTGATCCATACCGTACATGTGGAGAGGCAAGAAGCACGGACGGTCTCACGGTTGAGCCTCCAAACCCTTGTGGTGATGAAGATGGCGTGTAGATCAAGTCAAGGCGAACAGGATGCCGGTGCAAGTGACAAGGGGGCCTGATGGACAGGGACTGGGAGAGACTTGCCGGCGGTCAGGATCACAGGACAAGGTGACACGCATCAACATCGAGAAGTCGCACTTTGAGAAGCGTGCGAAGCAGTTTGTCGATTTGGGCCTCAAAACCGGTGGTGGTGGTTGGTGGTGCACGTGGCACCATCACGGAGCTTGCTTCAAGATGAAGCAAAGATGTGAAGCGTCCGATGGTGTTCCGGTGATAAGGAAAAAGATGGACGGTTATGCCCCCGGTGGTAGGTGGGTGTGTTATGTAGGTCCGATGGTGTTTCCCCTTTTTGGTGTTCTTGGCACAAGATCTGAAATTTGTGATGATTTCTTGAGCTAATTGAGTTGATCTTCTAGGATTAGGGTCATGATGTGCTAAGGATTCACTGGTCCAAAAATCGCATCATTTGGAGTTCGTTTGATTAGGTTTTAGAGAAGTTCTGTCAAAATCCCAAAAGTTTTTGCTGTTCTATCGGGGTCGATCGACACTACCGATGAACAGGACCGGCACTGCCGATGGGGTACAGACACCACACCGGCACTACCGATAGCACCGACTGGCATTGCCGATCTGTCATGTCTGTTGGCTTTAGAGTCTTTCTGCCCGTACCGGCACTGCCGATGGGCGTGACCGGCACTGCCGATGGCTGTGGTCAGCACTGCTGTTAAGAGTCCAGAATTGACCTATTTTGATTGCTTCTTATTCTTTTTTGTTTCCGTTGTATTTCTTTGCTGTGGTTGATCACTCCTAGGGCTAGTACACCACTAGTTGGTGTGTGTAGTCTTGGTGATTGGTTTGGAGGTTGGCTTGGGTTGTTTTTGGGATATAGGCCAAGTTCCCTTAGAGAATTTTGATTGGCTCCCATTCACCCCCCCCCCCTCTGGTCACCTTCTCGGTCCTTCAATTGGTATCAGATCCGGTTTGATCACTAGTTGATCTTCACTGGCTTTGTGATTCGAAGGTGACATGGAGAAGCGTGCTATTAAGCTGTGGATGTTCGTTGGAGAGGACTTCTCGTATTGGATGTCACAAACCAAGGCGTATCTAATGAGTCAAGGACGTGCAATTTGGGAGATTGTTGAGCGGGAGTATGCTATACCACAGGACCTGAACACTGCATCTACAGGTGAGTTAGTTAGGTATGAGAACATCTCCAAAGCTGTCAATATTCTGCTCTCTGCACTTGGTAGGAGTGAATATGATAGGGTTGCACACCTTGACACTGCTCATGCTATATGGGTTAAGCTCTATACTTACCATGAGGGTACCAACCAAGTCAAGTCTATGCATAAGGATTCTTACAATAGATAGTACCAAACCTTTGCACAAAAAACCTGGCGAATCACTAGATGACACCTTTCGTAGGTTTGAGGCAATTGTGTGCAACTTGCGGGCTTGTGGTAACCTTGTGTACAATGACAATGATAGAGCTAAGCAACTGCTGTACTCACTTGATGAAAATGTTTGGGGGTTAAAATTGCTGCTCTAGAAGAAACTGCTGAATTCAATACCTTGAACTGTGAGCAACTGTATAGCAAGCTAAAATCTCATGAACTGTCTAGGAAATCTCATCCTAATCTTGCTATTCCTGCTTCTAGCATGGCTTTGCTTTCTAGTTCTCAGAAGGGTGATCACAGTTGTGCTTCTTATGGAACTAACCCCTCACTTGACAAGTCTTCTTTGGAGTTTTCTTTGTCTTCTCTTGTTGCAGCTTCCGATGAACAGATGGAGTGCATTCCTGATGAGGAGTTGTCCTTGCTCACAAGGTAGTTCAGGAAGTTCTACAACAACCGGAAGGAAAGAAGAGGAGGTGGTTCAAGAACCTGCTTCGAGTACGGTGACCTGGGACACTTCATTGCTGACTGTCCCAAGAAGAAGAAGAAGGCTGGGTACCGTGGCAACAACACTAAAGACTTCAAGCAGAAGAAGAACCGCTTCTACAAGAAGGGCAAGAACTCCAAGAAGTTCGCCAAGGCCATTGCACGCGCCTGCATTGCCACCTTGAGCGATGTCGACCTCACATCAAGCGAAGGCCTTTCAAGCTCGGAGGAGGAGGTTGAGAAGCCATGAGTCAAGAGGAATGATGACTTCACCGGGCTTTGCTTCATGGCAAAGAACGACCACAACACCGACTCTGGATCCGACTTCGACACAAGCGAGGTACCTCCCACTCTTGATGAGCTCTCTTCTGAACTTGATCATTTGCGTGATGTTCTGCTCTTGCGATATGATAAGCTTCGCAGTGCTGTTCGTGAGAGTAGAGAGCTTAAGTCTAAGTTGGAGAGTTCTAATTTTGAAATTGCTTCGCTTAGGTCTAAGCTTGCTTGTGTTGATACTGCTGCTAAGTGTTAGTCTTGTCAAGTTGTGATGAGTGATCTTGCACAGAGGAAGAGTGTGCATGCTCAAGTTGCCAGTCAGCTTGAGAGTGCCCTCAAGGAGCTTGATGAGTTCAAAGCTAGACCAACTCTTTGGGGTGCATATCAGAAGTGCCCTAAGCTCACAGATGAGTTGAAAGCTCAGTCCCTCAAAGTCAAAGAGCTTGAGTCCAAGTAGCTTCATGAGACTCGCTCGAAAGTTCTCCCACATCTATGTGAAGTGTGTGTCACCCTCAAGGACAAGCTAGTAATCACTAGGGAGGAAAACAAAGTCCTAGTTCAGAAAAATGACTATCTTGTTTCTAGGCTCCAGAGAACCCTAGCGAGTGAAGAAAAGATTGAGAGTGATTTGGCAAGAGTGAAGGAGAGTGCTTCTAGGTCAACCTATAACTTGGGCTTGGGATTTGAGAGGTGTGACAAGGAGAGTGAGAATGTGGGTAAGTTTGTTCCTAGCTCTAGCTACAAGGATGAGGAAAACACCATCAAACCCACTAACACATACTATCCACCCAATCCAAAATCCTCCTTCAACCCGAAGCAAACAGAGAAGCCAAAACCCAAGCCCACCATGCAAACCAAGCCTAATTCTAAGAGTGTCTACATTTGCATGTTTTGTGGTCGCAAGGGTCATTTGGATGAATTATGTTATAAGCGTAAGAGGATTGAGAGAAAGCAAGCTGAGTTGACTAGGGATGTTTTTATGATGATTTTGTTGACTTTCAGCCTTGCTCTTTTTCTCGTGCCTATCGTGGACAGGGTCATCCCTCATATGGTTTTGATTCACGAAACAGAGGCTTTGCGCAGTAGCGCTTTGGTGCCCCATGTTTTCCACATCGTGGTGAGTGTCACTCGTGTGGATTTGGCTTTCACATAGATGATTTCTATCCTCACAACCCAAGGTTTGAGTCGAGATGCTTTGATAGGCCATGTTTTCCCCATCGTGGTTCTCGTCCTATGCGTTCGAATGATAATGTGCAAAGAGATGTGATGACTACTACCGGTCGTATGGTCAAGTGCTAGATTCCCAAATCTCTTTTGACTAACCCCAGCACTGAGCCAACGACTTTTTCTTCTCGTTCTTTGTAGGCAGCAGGTGGAGGCTTGGAGAACAAATGGTTGATGGACTCCGGGTGTTCGTGCCACATGACCGGAGATGCAAAGTGGTTCTCCAGCCTCACTCCCTTGAAGCGGCGGAAGTATGTGACCTTTGGAGATGACAAGAGAGGGAGAGTGAAGGCAAGAGACACAGTAAAGGTTTATTGAAAAATTCACTCTCAAGGATGTTGTTTTGGTTGAGTATCTCAAGTACAATCTCCTCTCTATCTCTCAGCTTCTTGATGTTGGCTTGCAAGTGCGCTTTATGTCGAATGCTTCTTGTGTTCTTTATTCGAGTGGTTCCTTGGTTTGTGGGATTTCTCGCATTGGCAGAGTTTTTTAGGCTGATTTTGCTAGTTCTCCTGGTTCTCACAAGTTCTTGTTTGCTCAATCTTCTTCAGAGCTAGAAATGGCATAGGAGACTAGGTCACATGAGCTTTGACTTGTTATGTCGCTTGAGTGGCCTAGGTTTGATCCAAGGATTGCCTAAGCTCAAATTTGATAAGGATTTGGTTTGTGCTCCTTGTCGTCATGGGAAAATGATTGCCGCTTCTCATCCACCAACCAATTTGGTGATGCCTGAACGCCCTGGAGAGTTGCTTCACATGGACACTGCTGGTCTTTCTCGGGTCTGTTCGGCAGGTGGGAAGTGGTATGTTCTTGTGATTGTTGACGACTATTCTCGCTACTCTTGGGTTTACTTTCTTGAGAGCAAGGATGAAGTATTTCATCACTTTCGGAGCTTAGCTTTGAGGTTGTTAAAGGAACTCCCTAGTGCATTACGAGCAATCCATAGTGATAACGGCACCGAGTTCAAGAACTCCTCCTTCGATGCTTTCTGTCTTGAGCATGGTATTGAGCATCAGTTTTCAGCACCTCGTGTTCCACAGCAGAATGGTGTGGTCGAAAGAAAGAACAGAACCCTGGTGGAGATGGCCCGGACGATGCTCGATGAGCATAGGACTCCGAGGCGATTCTAGGGTGAGGCCATTAGCACTGCTTGCTATGTCTCCAATCGGATTTTCTTACGCTCAATTCTTAATGTGACTTCTTATAAGCTACGTTTTGGGAGGAAGCCATCTATTTCTCATTTGCGTGCTTTTGGCTACAAGTGCTTTATTCTCAAGCGTGACAATCTTGATAAGTTTGAGTCGAGATCTTCCCATGGCATCTTTCTTGGTTACTCTTCTCATGGTCACTCCTATAGAGTTTTGAATTTGGAAACTAACACCATCATAGAATCCTACGATGTAACCTTTGATGAATCAAACTCTTGTGCAAGGAATGTGATTGAGTCTGCAGGTGACAAGGAGATGAAGGAGAGCATCTTTGTAGAAGAGGACCTACAGGGCTTTGATGATGATGACGATGATTCACTTCATCTCTCATCTGAGCTTGTTCCTGCTGCTACCACTACTCCAGCAGAGGGTTCAGAAGCTTCTACATCGACTTCAGCAGCTGCCGAGCGGGCTTCAGCTATGGTCGAGGGGGAGGTACACTCTGAGAGAGAGGCTCCTCACCACATTCAGCGTCAACATCCACCTCAACAGATGATCGGTAATCTCTATGAGAGGACAACAAGGTCAAGGTCTGCACATCTTGCTTGCTTTACCAATTCTCCCTTTGTTGCAACCTTTGAACCCCTAGATGTTGGACACGCACTATCTGATGAACATTGGGTTAATGCCATACATAAGGAGTTGGAAAACTTTGAGAGAAACAAAGTCTGGACCCTTGTAGAGCCTCCCAAAAATGTCAATGTTATAGGAACCAAGTGGGTGTTCAAAAACAAACATGGGGAGGATGGTGAGGTTGTGAGAAACAAGGCTAGGCTAGTTGCTCAAGGTTTTAGCCAAGTGGAGGGCTTAGATTATGGTGAAACCTTTGCTCCTGTTGCTTGCATAGAAGCCATTAGGATCTTGCTTGCATTTTCTTCCTCCAAGGGCATCAGACTTTATCAAATGGATGTCAAGAGTGCTTTCCTAAATGGTTTCATAGAGGAAGAAGTGTATGTGAGGCAACCCCCTGGCTTTAAGCACCACAAATACCCAAACCATGTGTACAAGCTTCAGAAGGCTTTGTACGGGCTTAAGACCTTCTTGCTAGAGCGTGGGTATGTCATGTGGTGTGTTGACAAAACCTTGTTCACTCTCAGGCATGGCAATGACTTTCTAATGATTCAGATTTACGTGGATGATATCATCTTTGGTGGTTCCTCTCATGTTCTTGTGTCCAGATTTCAGGAAGCCCTGGAAAGTGAGTTTCAGATGTCGATGATGGGCGAGCTCACCTTCTTTCTTGGGCTTCAAATCAAGCAGTGCAAGCAAGACACTTTCATTCATCAAGCCAAGTACACAAAGGATCTCCTAACGAAGTTTGACATGGTCAATGTGAAGCCGTTGTCTACACCAATGTCCACTACAACGGCTCTTGACCCTGATGAAGACTGTGAAGCGGTGGATCAAAGGGAGTACAGGAGCATGATTGGCTCCCTCTTGTACCTGACAGCGACAAGACCCAACATACACTTTGCGGTGTGTCTTTATGCTCGTTTAAAGCTTCCCCAAGGGTGACTCATCGTAAGGGTGTCAAGCGCATCTTCAGGTATCTCAAATACACCCTTGAGTTTGGTCTTTGGTACTCTGCATCTTCATCTCTTGATCTCATTGGGTATTCGGATGTGGACTTTGCTGGGTGTAGAATTGATAGGAAGATCACTTCTGGTACTTGCCATTTCTTAGGTACTTCTTTGATCTGTTGGTCTTCTCGTAAGCAGTTGAGTGTTACCCAATCCACCACAGAGGCTGAGTATGTTGCTGCTACTAGCTGCTGCTCATAAATCCTATGGATTGTATCTACCATGAGAGACTATGGGTTAACTTTTAAGGGTGTTCCACTCATGTGTGATAACTCCAGTGCCATATGCTTAGCCCCAAAACCCAATCCAACATGGTAAGGTCAAACACATCAATGTGCAATTCCACTTTCTGAGAGACAATGTTGAGAAGGGGGATGTTGAGCTCAAATACATTGACACCAGAAACCAACTAGCTGATATCCTCACCAAGCCCCTAGATGCTTCGAGACATGCTTTTCTTCGGGTGGAACTTGGTGTTTGTCATCCTTATGGCATTATTTGAAGGGGAGTTGGTGTTCACTTGTATATATGTATCTTACCTTTTATGCACTGCATCTCATATGTAATATATGCATTGGTAGATGAGCTTTGATTCTTATGCTTTCTTGCATTTCTCTTTGCTATGATTGAGCTTGAGCTAAGTTGTGAGAATGTGATGGTAATATCTCATGCTTAGATTTTCTAGATGGCCTATTATAGGCTCATGTGAGCAACTTGCTAATCTTAAAGGTCAACTGAGCTTCTTGTGAACCTTATGATCTAATCTTGCTAAAACTTGCTCACCATGTGTATAATTGCTTTCATCCTTATTGGAACTTGCACTGAGGCTAGTCTAGAGGATGTGTTGGCTTTGGCACCTTGTGTTTGCGAAATGGAAGGCTTTGCAAATGTTTAGCTCATGATAAAATATTGTGGGAACTTGTGTTCCTTTTGCTGCAAAGGCATGCTCTTTTGTCTTGTGCATAAGCTTGAATAATATGCTAAGTGCTTTGATCAAGAATAATTCTAAAATACTAAATCCAAACATTGTGACTTGAAGCCTCGAGGTGTTTGCCATACCCAGTCGTGCGACCCTCCGCATGGATAAGAGGACACATAAGGATAAACAATAATCACTTGATCAACTGAGTCTCTGTTTCATATGTGAGTGTTTGTAGAGCTCATTTTCTGTGAATGCTTGTTACCCTAGTTGAGATTGAGACTGGCTAGTATCCTTTTGATTCACTTGGTGCTTGTTTTGTCTTGGATGGGAGTACTTACACATGTAGTGGCAGTTTTGCTCATGATAAGCAACTTCGATTCTATCTAAGCTAGTCAATCTTTCTGCTTAGCTTGTATAGCTCATGGTGTTTATGCCTTGCTATCTATTTTTGATCTTTGCGTGATTGAGAGCCATTGCTTTTACACTTCAAGGCACTATGGTTATGGTTGGCAAAGTTAAATGCTTGTTTGCATAATTGTTGAAGCTCCTTAGGTTTGCATTTTCATGCATTGCATGTTTGCTTGTTCTTTTGCCTCTTTGATGAGTTCATTGCCAAAGGGGGAGAAAACTTTGGGGTCATGCACAAATAATGCTAAGAAACTTATATGATCCATTTTGCACTACATGGGACCTACCACAACTTAAGGGGGAGCATTTCATGATATTAAGCATTTTTCTTGCGCTTTTCACATTCTTTGTGTCTCAAGTCGCTTTCTTTGCCAACTCTTGGTTTTGTGATCCCTACTTGCTAGATGGCTTGTTTTCACCTTTTCTTTGGGTTTGGATGTGCTTATTTGGTTACGCATTTCAATCTCTAATCTATGTGCATTTGGTGTTGTCAATGTACTCATCAAGGGGGAGACTGAGAAACCATGTGGATATGTGCCATGGTTTGCAATATATGTGATGAGTAATTGACTTGAGCGGACTTGGTGTTTGAGTTGAAATGCAGGAATCCAGGGATTGCATTTGTGTGTGCATGATTATGGCTTTGACTAACTGGAGTTGGTGGAGGAATTGGTGATATTGCAGAAGATGGGAAATGTGTTTGCTTGTCTCATGATGTGTAGGTCACTGGAGTCGACTTGGCGGTCAACGGCAAGAGGATCGGGCACAAGTAGGGGACTTGGGGCTAGACGATCGGGATGCCAGGTGAAGTCAAGGATGATCCATACCGTACATGTGGAGAGGCAAGAAGCACGGACGGTTTCGTGGTTGAGCCTCAAAACCGTGGTGGTGATGAAGACGGCGTGTTGACCAAGTCAAGGCGAATGGGATGCCGGTGCAAGTGACAAGGGGGCCCGATGGACAGGGACTGGGAGAGACTTGCCAACGGTCAGGATCGCGGGACAAGGTGACACGCATCAACATCGAGAAGTCATGCTTTGAGAAGCGTGCAAGGCGGTTTCCCGGTTTGGGTCTTAAAACTGGTGGCGGTGGTTGGTGGTGCACGTGGCACCATCACGGAGCTTGCTTCAAGATGAAGCAAAGACGTGAAACATCCGATGGCATTCGGACGATTAGGAAAAAGATGGATGGTTATGTCCCCGGTGGTAGGTGGGTGTGTTATATAGGTCAAGGGTAGAGTGGTCATGTGGACAATAGACCCTAATCCTATATAAGGAGAGGTGTGGCTACTGGGAGAGGTGCCTCTCTTTCCATTAGCCTTGTGTTAAGACTCTATTCAAAGTGCTAGGAGAGGACTTCATATTTTAGAGGAGAGGAAAGGGTGTGTGAGAGACATTTCTTGCTTTTCCAAATAGTGGGAGGAAGAGGGTGGCTTCCTAGCTTTATAACCATGAATCTTGTAAGCACCTTTCTATGATATGAGAAGTATTTTCATGCTCAAGATTTCTCTCTTCACTTGAATCCCGAAATTCTCTTTTTTCCTATTTTCGGAGCTATTTTTGTGGTAATTTTCGATCTCATTATTGGACGAGTTTTTGGAGCGGATTTCTTGACAAACTTGTTGCTATGATGAGATAGAACAATCCTTCATAGGTCCATGACCAAATCAAGAGCTCTAGCACCTTCAATTTGAAGGATTTCTCAAGTTTCCTCTTATTGGTGTTCTTGGTACAAGATCTGAAATTCGTGATGATTTCTTGAGCTACTTGAGTTGATCTTATAGGATTAGGGTCATGATGTGCTAAGGATTCACTGGTCCAAAAATTGCATCATTTGGAGTTCATTTAATTAGGTTTTGGAGAAGTTTTGTCAAAATCCCGAAAGTTTCTGCTGTTCTTTCGGGGTCGATCGTGCCGACGACTAGCACCGGCACTGCCAATGGGGTACAGACACCGCACCGGCACTGCCGATAGCATCGATCAGCACTACTAATCTGTCGTGTCTGTTGGCTTCAGAGTCTTTCTGCCCGCACCGGCACTGCCGATGGACGTGACCGGCACTGCCGATGGTGCCAACTAGCACTGCCGATGGCTGTGGTCGGCACTGCCGATGAGAGTCCAGAATTAACCTGTTTTGATCGCTTCTTATTCTTTTTTATTTCTGCTGTGTTTCTTTGTTGTGGTTGATCACTCCTAGGGCTAGTACACCACTAGTTAGTGTGTGTAGTCTTGGTGATTGGTTTGGAGGTTGGCTTCGATTGTTTTTGAGATATAGGCCAAGTTCTCTTGGAGAATTTTAATTGGCTCCCATTCATCCCCCTTGGTCGCCTTCTCGATACTTCACATCCATTGTAACCATGGCTTCTGCCATCACTTCAATGGAAAACAAAAATTCAGGTGGGGATGCTCTCCGCCGTCAAAAAATTATTAAATAACAAAGCATGACGTGATGTGTTATACAGGATGGATTTGATAATGGTGCGGAACAGTAGCCTACTTATCGTTTGAAATTGCTATACACACGACTCATATGTCTGACTCCGTCTTCCGACTACGGCGTCGTATATCTCCACGGCAGAAGCGTCAATTGATGGTCAACGCTGCAGATTCCTTTCCTTTGGAAGCCCAAGCCAAGATGAAGCCTTGGCTGTATTTTCACCTCGTAACCTAAACTACTTAGTCAGTTTAATCTGATGTAATTTACGGCAGTCATGACAGAATATATTGATCTTAGTCTCCTAACAAGAGTAGAATGTAGATATAGGTCATGATCTGATTAATCTGAAGCTTAACTAGCTAGGTTCTAAATCTCTAACCCTCACGTGCATGCAAATCCGTTTATCTATTTGTAGATATAGAATTCTAGATCAGTTCTTGTACCTGCCTGACGAAGTTCATTAAATAAGGTACCTTTCAATTTTCATTCGCATGGAACAAGACTGTATAGCGAAACGATTCAGATCGAGAAAATCTATAGCAGCTCTGATTTCTTCCTAGTGCTTGTACTGTTGTACATTATGGGATAGCAAAATCTAATGCTTTGGTGGGCTTGCCATAGGATACATCTTTGGATGTGAAGGTAGGATAGGTTTGTACATCGCATACGTCAGTTACGAAATCACCGTCACGCATGCTGTCGCCGTTCCAGTCATAAGACCGAGTCGGCCAAATGGGTCGTGTGTATAGCAGAGTTCCTTATTGTTGAGCAGATTCGATATATCACAATCCAAACAAACCGTGTTTAACATGTCGCCGGTTAATACTTTGGTTATACGCTTAATTTTGGATGTTAAACTCTAAGAGAACAATACAGAGAATGATGCGATCATTCAATGCATGCCAATACTCGTGGAATCGATAACACAAAGGAGCAATGCTATAGGTATAATCCGATTTGTCCAACTAGCGTAATAAAAAATAATGTTAGAGTAAAAAATATTACATATATTTTGGTTAGACACTGGTTGGACGATTGAGTTGTACCAGTGGCAGAGCCACCAATACGGTGAGCTACGGCGGCCGCCATCAGTGCGCTTAGTCCTTAGTGGTTGTACAATATGTTTATCTAATTGTCTACTTACCAATGTCTATTATTTTTATATAATTATGACTTATGAGCTGAAATATAGTGAATTTATGCATATTCTATGATTATAGTATAACTTTGATCATATAATATTTTTATAAATATAAGTAGTGGTAGGTTCATTACAGGTAGATTTTAATCCAGGCTTTGCCACTTGTTGCACCTACAGCTTTCAGAAGCTACAAACATAGTAGGCTAATACAATCTTACGAGATTTGGCATCAGTCTTGCTTCAAAAACAAGCAAAAGCTCCCTGAACCAAAAGGCAAACATCAAATTCACATCTATAAAAACATCAATTTAATTCCATTTTGATGTATCTGCGCAACTTCTTCCCAAGCATCCTATCCTGAACTTGAAAACCGGTCTCGTCATGGCTATCAAGGCCATAAGAAGGATCATAGTGATCCACGTACTCGTCAGGGTCCAAATCTTTCAAACGTTTAGCACAGTATTCAAGCATGAGACATGTAGAACATTCTAGTAGAGTAGTGCTGGCCTCAAACTCCTGATGATCGAATTCCCTATAACTAGAATAATTCTTAGAAGGCTGTTTGCCCATCTGTTTGGTTTTCTGTTCTGCTATCAGATACTTGGTCATGCGTTGATAGCTTCTTATCTTTTTCCTGAGAGTGTTCCAGTCGTAATCAGCTCCGAATCCCTTATTCATGATGATATTGTGGCAGTTCCCTAAATCTAGGCCCTCAGGATTAACTGTGTTATAATCAAACCATTTCCTGAATAGTTTGGTGGTCAGTGTGTTAGTCTCAATCTGGGCGCGCTTACATGGCTAAGCAATTGTTGGCTAGTGCAAGATTGTGTTTGGTTGACTGCCTTAGCTTGAGTGAGATAACCTTGCATTTGAGGTGGTGAATTTTAGTTCTGTCACCTTCTTTTTTCCCATTTTTATTGCAAAACTATTCTTAAGCTTAAGCTTAACATAGAATAAAATAAGCAAATTAACTTTGATTAAGAGTTCAAGTCCACGATATCTAACTTGTATTCTTTTGATCTAAAAACCTATGTAAGCGCTACTGAAAAAGGTCATCCTATGCCTACGAACTTTGTTGGTATCTCAAAAAAGTCAAAAACTTCCAAAAATTCAAACGAACATTCATTTTAATCGGACAAAGCATTTTCTACCAAAGGAACAGGTGGAACATTTCATCAAACACCTTGCAGTCACGTATGGGTGTAACCATGTCAGGAGCTTGAGGGACCTGGCCGCCTTCAAGCAATCAATCTTGGTGCTCTCCGTGAGGTGGAGCAGGCAGGGCGCCGTGGCATGACGTGGCCGGTTAATTTGCCGGCGTCGAGGCACGCGGTTTCCGAGGTGCGCGCCACCGTAGTTGATGAGATTGCCGAGGTGCTGAAGCGACCAGCGAGGTCAAGTCAAGCTCCAATTGAAGTCAAGCTATAGCAAAACGTCGAAGCCCCAGGAGCAAAAATCGAAGTCAAGTCAAGCTGAAGGACCAACTAGCTTTGCATCCACGCCAAAATCGAAGGTTCACGAGCTAAATTGGAGCACCGGCAATGCAAATCAACTTCCCTTGCGCAGAATTGAGCCCAAGCTTGATTTGAACGGATGGGAGGTCAAGCTTCCGGCATGGAGCTCGACGGGGTGACTATGGGGTTGTTGGAGAGTGAGGTTGCCAAAGGTTGTGGTGTTGGCTTCGACTCCCTCCGAACTCGAGCTCATTCGTTACGAAACCGAGCTTGTAAATGGAAAAAGAAATTCAAGGCATAAATAGCCACATAGGTGACTGGAAGCCCTTCCATATGCGTACGGCCTGCAGAGCCAAGCCTGGCTTAGCGGAAACGACCGTAACCGGCGTTTCCAATAAGCCAGGCTCGCGGCTGCTTATTGCATTGGACAAGCCTGGTTAACTAGCTGAGCAGGGAACCAAACAGTGAGAAAAGGTGTTTGCCTGCATTAGCCAAGCCTGGCTAGACCCAATACAAGAAACCAAACACATCCTATGTCATCAGGGTTCAGATGGGGACACTTGTCAAGAGTTACCATCAGTCCTTCAGTGATGAGGTCATGGCGGTGGAATTGCAAGAAGCGCAATTAGCTTACTGTGACAATCACCATGGCTTCAAGTTCCTCATCGTTGACCTTGAAATATCTCCCCTTCTCCTAGGACCTTCCTCCTGTATTATGAAAATAAGAAAGACATGTATGACATTCACTAGTAACAGGGATGCCACAACCATGGACCCAGAGGTCATCATTATCTGAATCGTCATTGAAAGCAGTTAGGGAACAATGCAATGATCATTGGGGTGCACAAAGGCAAGTACAAATAGGGGAGCCGACGTGCGTAACCCTAACCAAGAGCACAACATGCGGCAGGCCCAATAGTTATACGTGCATGGATGGCACATAGCCCAACAATACCCGAGATCCTAATGAGTAATTAGCCCAAGTACAAAACTGTCTAACACCCCCCCCCCCCTCAGTGTGAGCATGGAATAACGTTCAAACTGGACCTGAACTCGTTGAAGACAGAAGTGGGCAGTCCCTTGGTGAAGATGTCCGCATACTGTGAAGATATAGGGACATGTAGAACCCGAACAGCGCCAGCAGCAACTCGTTCTCAGACAAAGTGAAGATCAATCTCAATGTGCTTCGTGCGTTGATGTTGCACGGGATTTGTTGAGAGATATACGGCACTTATGTTGTCACAGAACACAATGGTGGCACACTGAATAGGGACGTGGAGCTCTTGAAGTAGCTGTCGAAGCCAAGTGGTCTCGATGACAGCATTAGCAACAGCACGGTATTCAGCCTCAGCACTAGAATGAGAGACTGTAACCTGCCGTTTGAAAGACCAAGAAATCAAATTGTCACCAAGAAAAACTCCATAGCCAGAAGTAGATCGTCTGGTGTCAGGACAGCCAGCCCAATCAGCATCGGAATAAGCTATAAGAGTAGAGATGTCGGTCCATCGAAGTAGCAAACCATCCAAGGTGCCACATGAATAGCGAAGAATACGCTTAATAAAAGCATAATGAGGCTCTCGAGGGTCATGCATGTGGAGACAAACCTGCTGAACAGCATATGCAATATCTGTTCGAGTGAAAGTTAGATACTGTAAAGCACCAGCAAGGCCATGGTAATGTGTCAGATTTGCAACTGGAGGTCCTTCATCGGCAAAGAGCTTAGCATGAGTATCAACACGCATAGAACAGGGCTTGCAATCCTTCATACCAGCATGATCAAGGATATCAAGAATGTACTGACGCTAAGAGA
Organism: Eleusine coracana subsp. coracana; assembly: GCA_032690845.1. Classification (NCBI taxonomy): domain Eukaryota; kingdom Viridiplantae; phylum Streptophyta; class Magnoliopsida; order Poales; family Poaceae; genus Eleusine; species Eleusine coracana. The sequence goes on along the minus strand of CM064428.1, from coordinate 34,566,744 downwards.
GGAAAAGACCATCCGACTGACGAGTGATAGACATGCCCAAAAAATGTTGTAGAGGACCAAGATCCTTCATAGAGAACTCCTGCTGAAGTGCAAAAATGACACGGCGAAGAAGTGATGCTGATGAAGCAGTCAAAATAATGTCATCCACATATAAGAGTAAATAAACTGTCTCTGAACCATGGCGATAAATGAACAGCGAAGTGTCAGACTGAGCTCCCACAAATCCAAGGGAAAGGAGATGAGAGGCAAACCGACTGTACCAGGCACGTGGAGCTTGCTTCAATTCATATAGTGACTTATTGAGGCGGCAAACATGATCAGAATGTGCGGTATCAACAAAACTAGATGGCTGAACACAGTAGACTGTCTCATCAAGTGTGGCATGAAGAAAAGCATTTTTTCACATCAAGCTGATGAATAGGCCAAGTATGAGAGAGAGCAACTGTGAGTACCATATAGATAGTAGCAGGCTTAACCACAGGACTGAAGCTCTCGGCGAAATCAACACCAGGACGCTAAGTGAAGCCACGTAAGACCCAGCGGGCTTTATAACGCTCGAGAGAACCGTCAGAGCAAAACTTGTGATGAAAAACCCATTTGCCAGTCATGATGTTCGCACCTGATGGTCGTGGAACCAGTTCACACGTGTTATTGGCGAGTAGTGCGGAGTACTCATCCGTCATGGCCTCCCACCAATTGGGATCAGCCAATGCCACACGGTAAGACGTGGACAGTGGCGAGAGGGGTGCCGTGTGAAGATCAAATGGGACCTTCGGCTGCCGGAACCCACGATTGCTGCCAGTGACCATCTTGTGAGCATTGACAGGTGGTGTGGTAGGAACATCAGCTGGTGGTGGAGCCAGCATGGTGGCACTGGCCACCACACCTGGAGCACGTGGGGTGCCAGGAGCAGGTGCGGTACCCGCACCACGAGCCGGTGCAGCAGAATCGCCTGAGGGTGCACGTGGGGAGGCGCCGGATGAAGCCGCAGGAGATGCGGGCCTAGACGACAGTGTCGATAGCGGCACAGGGGAGTGCCGCGCTGCAGGGTCACTAGCGCACAACGGTGGCATGATGCCAGCAGGGGAAGTGACTCCGCGCACGGTATGCGGTGTGCAGGGTCATCAACAAGAGATGCTCCGCTAGCAACAGCCTGATCGGAAGGAGCAAGGGCCGCAGGAGCCGTCGAGGTGGTACGTGAAACACGAGAAACAACAGATGGTCCAATAGGTGGAACGGGGTGACATCAAACTCAGATAAGAAATCAAAGTCGGATGAATGGGGTGATGAGACCTTAGAAAAAGGGAAAGAGTGCTCATCAGAATTGACATGCTGGGAGATGACTAATTGATTCGTAGCAAGGTCTAAGCATTGATAACCTTTGTGATCCGTAGGATAAACAAGAAAAACACAAGCCATAGAACGGGGTGCTAACTTATGGGCTGTGGTGGCAGAGACATTAGGATAGCATTGGCACCCGAAAACCCGGAGGTGATCATAAGTAGGATGATTACCATAGAGGGCAAAGAAGGGAGTGAAGTGGGCAAGTATCTTGGTTGGGAGACGGTTGAGAAGGTACGTGGCGGCATGGAGAGCTTCAACCCAGTAAGACGACGATATGCTGGCCTGAAACAAAAGGGAGCGCATAATATTGTTTATGGTACGAATAATGCGTTCAGCCTTGCCATTTTGGATGGAAGTGTAGGGGCAGGACATATGGAGAGTGACACCGTGCAGGCAGAGGAATTGTCAAATTCCCGGCCGTTATAGCACTGGACGCTCTTGATAGTGGTGCCAAACTGCATATATACAAAGGCAAAAAAATGAGTGAGAGTAGAAAAAGTGTCAGACTTCAAACGCAAGGGAAAAGTCCACGAAAAATGAGAGTAGTCATCGAGAATAATGAGATAATACTTATAACCAGATATGCTAAGAACAGGGGATGTCCACAAATCACAATGTATTAAATCAAAAATTTTAGTGGCACGAGAACGAGACTGACTAAATGGGAGTCGAACATGACGCCCAAGCTGACAAGCATGACATAAAGTTTCTAAATCACTCTTATTACAGGAAATAGCAGAAGACGCCACTAAGTGAGATTGGGCGTCGTGACCGAGATGACCAAGACGCCGATGCCAGAGCGTAGCAGGAGTGGTACTGGTGGCCAAGGCGAGAGGCTGGAACACCGACGATAAAAGAGGGTATAGATGTCCGGAGCTATTGAACCTGATGATCACGTTCTTGGTTTGTAGGTCCTTCACAGAGAAGTCAAAAGGATCAAATTCAACATAACAGTTATTTTTAATAGTGAATTGACGAACAGAGATAAGGTTCTTGATCAAATGGGGTGAAACAAGAACATTATTTAGGTGCACGGGGCCACGATGGGAAGGAAACATAACGGAACCAGTGCAAGTAACGGGCAAGATGAAACCATCACCAACAACAATATTGGGTGGAGTGGAAGATATAGATGCACGAGTGGAGGAGAGATTACTGGAGTTTGATGTCATATGTGACTCGGTGGATGCTGTAGCGTCAGGGTGGTGAAGGCCGAGAGCACAGCCGGGTCCCAACTCAGCCCGCCCGGGTGACAGGCCTAGCCAGGTGGCACCGCAGGTGGCATCTGGAAACCAGGTGGGGCGAACGGGCCAGGCGTGATGGGCTGGCAGGTAAATTGCCAGCCGAGGCCAATCCAGGAACATTGTGCGGCCCAGCAACGAAAGCCTGTGGATGCAGTGGTGGGCGAGTCGGGATTTGGCCGGTAGCGGCTGGGCCGGCCCACATCTGAAAGTCACCGGTGAAGGGATTGAAGGCAGCGGGCCAGCCAGGAGGAACTGCCGTGGGCCGACTAGGAGAAGGCCCAGAGTGCGGAGCCGCCACGTTTGGTGCAGCGCCGGAAGGGCCACCGCCGCCTGAGCCCTGCTTGTTGCCGCTGCCGCCGCGTCTGGTCCGATGAGCCCCGCCGTTGTTGGAGTTCGTCAGGGTAGGAGGTTGCGGTGGGACGGGCATAGAGGGGCACTGGGGGTGGAGGTGACGAGCGCCTGAGATGGCGACCCTTGTTTTTCCTCCATGGTGAATTGTTCAAGCTCAAGATCACAGCAGACGGTGTTGAAATCCGGGAATGGATGAGTGCGCCTGATGCGAGCCGCCATGTGTGAGAGTAGCGACTATTGAGGCCACACAGCACGTTGAGGACGAGCGTGCTGTCGTGGACCGGCTCACCAAGATCGGCCAGCTGATCAGCCATTGCTTTGAGGCGTTGGCAGTACTCCGGGATGGTGAGGGCGCCTTGGGAAAAGGTCCGGAACTTGGCATCGAGATGCATGGCCCGAGTCTCCCGATTTCCGAGAAACTTTTGGTTGATGGCAAGCCACGCGAGGCGCACGGTGGGAGGGTCGTCGTCGTGTGTCATCACAAGTTCGACGAAGCGGCGGAGATTGTTCCCTAGAGCCATGAGAGGACCGTAGCATCCATGCATTTCCACGAAATGTCATCGGAGAGGTCATCATCCGAGAGAACATGATCGGCCAGCGCATACTTCTCGAAGGTGTTCATGAGAAGACCGCGCCAGCGGGTGAAGTGCGGCGATCCGACATCAAGGACGACGGGGACCAGCGCTTTGATGTTGAGCACCACTACCGCCTGAGCGTGAAGTGCAGCGGTGGCGGCGGCAGATTGCGCAGCAAGGAGAGAAGCACGGGCCTCTTCTTCTTGGCACGCAACTTCAAGACGGGCGGCCTCCTGGCGCTCAGTCTCGTGACGAAGGTCGGCAAGGCGCTCCGCTTCCTGGCGAGCGGCCTCCTACCGTTCTTCAAGGGATAGGGCGGCGACTCGGCGCACAAGCTCAGCGTGAGCAGCCTCCCGTTTGAGGCGCTCGGCCGCGAGCTCAGCCTTAGATGAGCCAGCCATTGGACAGTGTGCAACGATGACGTGTAGATGGCGGCGGCGCAGCTAGGTTTAAGCGGAAGCGAGGCGAAAGAGAGGAACGAACCAATCTGATACCATGAAAGCAGTTAGGGAATAATGCAATGGTCATTGGGTGCACAAAGACAAGTACAAATAGGGGAGCCGACGTGCGTAACCCTAACCGGGAGCACAACATGCGGCAGGCCCAATAGTTATACGTGCATGGATGGCACATAGCCCAACAATACCCGAGATCCTAATGAGTAATTAGCCCAAGTACAAAACTGTCTAACAGTCATCACCAGCAGTCCAGCACGTTCACACAAAACTAACCTCAACATACTGATGCGAGCGCATTTAGCTTGCAGAGCGTTGTTCATGAAGATATTGCGGCATCGGCAGATTTCAAGAGACTCCAGGCGGGGACAGCTGTCCAGGATGGCCTCCAGCCCATGATTACTGAGTTCATTGTGGACGAGCTGCAAGGAACGTAACCCATGCAATGTGGCAATTGCAGTGGCATCCCTATCATCTGGTTCCCCCTCGTAGTATAAACAACTACTAGATAGGTGGCCAAGTCTTAGGTGCTTCAGCCGACGGCATGCCACGGCAACAGTCTCCAACGCCTCATTTGAGCAGACCATTAGACACGCTGTAAGCTCGAGCTCCTCAAGCAAAGGGAACCTCTTGATGGCTTCCACGAATCCTTCATGCGAGATTTCACGGCATGAGTTGAGGATAAGTCTCTTTAGCAACGGCGCCCTGCAAGTACAACATGCATGACTTGAAACACTGTAGCATCATTTTCAAAATAAGTCTATCGATGGTTAAAAATTCACCTGCCGCTATAGTGTTATAAATATTTTTAGAGCCGGTTCGTAAAGTGATCCGCAGCTAAAAAAAAATAGCAGCCGTTTACAACATGGGCTGTCGCTATAAATGAATAACAGTCCGCCGCAACCGAAATAGTTCCAGCCCACCCAGCCCAATACCTCTCAACTTTAGTATACATATAACCAAACCCTAAAAATATTCTCTGACACTTTCTCTCCCTCCCCTCTCTCTCATTATCCCGCCGCCACCCTTCCTCCCCTCTCTCTCTCATCACCCCGCCACCGCCCCTCCTCCCCTCTCTCATCACCCAGCCACCACCCCTCCTCCTCCTCTCTCTCAACACCCCACCGCCATCCTCTGGCCATGGCGGCGCCTCCCCTTCCCCCTCTGTTGTGAGTCTGCGAAGAGTGCCACGAGGAGCGCCAAAAAGAGGTGGCTGGTCCTGGCGAGCGTGGCTCGGCGGCGGCGCGACCTAGGCGATGTGCGGCACGACCTCAACGATGCACGGCCCTACGGCGGCGCGACCACAACGAACGCAGCACCCTCGGTGACGCGCGGCATGGCAGCGGTGAGCGCAGAGCCCAATGGCAGCGCGACCTTGACGACCGTGGCCCAGCGGTGCACGGTGTATCATGGCCGGATCCGGCCGCCTTCCCCCTCCAGGTGGCAGCACGCGGCGTATCACGGTCGAATCCGGCCGCCTTCCCTCTCCACGCGGCGGCACGTGACCTATGGCGGCCGGATCTGGCCGCCTCCTCTGCAAGCGGTAGCGGGCCTCAGGTGTGAGCCAGGGGCGCGGGCCTCAGGTGCCACAGCCATGGGCTTGGTGGGCTTTGGGCTTTTTTGTTTTCTTACTTTAATAGTAGCGGTGGGCGACTTCTTTGGCCGCCGTTACTGTAACCTTTTTCTGCGGCAGTGAACTTGTACCCGCCGTTAGTATGAATTCTTTTTAGCTGCGGATACATGGCTGTGATATGTCATACCGGTCGCTGTAGTATCTTTTTATCCGCTGTTACAGTAGTTTTTTGTGGTAGTGAAAGTAGCTGTCATATTCAGGTTAATTTATCTCTACGGCTAGTAGCAGTACATGTAAAATAGAGTGAGAGACAGACTATGCAGGATGAGGTAATTTGGCAACTAACAAGTCGGAAAAAAAAACGAGTCTCACTGATCAGAGATGAAGTGGAGCACGTTGTCGTGGACGCAGCTGCCCTCTCCCCTGAACTCCTCGCACTGCCCCTCGCTGCGCAACACGGCGTCGGCCGCCATCTTGTGGAGGTCAACCAGCCCCCTGCCTCTGAGATCGGCATGGTCGTGCATGTGGATGCGGTGCCAGAGCTCAGGCTCATGGCGAGTGGCACGCCGCCAAGAGCGGCACACCTTGTCAGCGCACAACATGACCTCGACGTGGTGGAGCCTGTGAAGTATGGACGAGATGATTTCGGGCGGCATCCCCACCCAGTCCCGATACAGCGGCAGGGGCAGCAGGGAGCGAAACACGGGATAGGTTAAGCGTCACTGATTCCACCGACGACCGCCGGGGATGCAGGTGCTGGCGAGGATGACGCGCAGCCTCGGGTGCTTTCGGAAGAGTATGTGAGGGCATATATATATCATCAGATTGAATTTGTTCTCATTAGCGATGAAGATCTGATGTTCATATGTGCAGGTATATAGATATAACAGTATATGTAATGTGGTGACGAGCCGGCATGGGGAAAGGAATCGGTATCCGTTTCCGTTCCAACAAAGAATTATGAAAAGAACTCGAGTCACAAGCATAGTAGGAACAAGATGAAAAAAAAATCATCAGTACTATATAGTCAAAATGTGAAACCAATTCGTAACTTCTACCATCAACCAAATCTCACTTTTAGGAGACAAATAACAAGAAACAAATTAGTCGAATGGAACAGACTGATTGCTAAGATTTCCGCAGTGTGGCTAAGCCCGGATGTCTTCATCTGGCACTTGCATCAGAATGGCACTTTCTCGATGCATTCTATATATTTCACAATGCTGCAACAAACAAATTCTCATCTACAAAAATTGTGGAAGTTCAAATTTACCTCTCAAGATCAAGATTTTCTTATGGTATCTTGCTAAAGGGATGACTTTAACCAAAGACAACTTTAGAAAGAAGAAATGAAAGCTGTAGTACTATATACTCCGAAGTGTAGTTTCTATAATCATGATGAAACTGTTCACCGTCTTTTTTTCGATTGTCACATAGCTAGAACCTTTTGGCGACTCCAAAACATCGTCATTGGCTTGCCCAAACCGATCAATAATGATCACATGGTCAGTAGCTCGATTCACTATTGGGGGGGGGGGGGGGGTTGTTAAAAATAAAAGGCTTATAATTGTAAGGGTTGCGGCAATGCTTTGGGTCATTTGACTTAGTCGCAATGACATTGTGTTAATTGTTTGTAGGTCATTTTTAGAGTAACGACATTGGTCACTACTACAAAAGGACAAGGGCCAGGAGATGTTGATCACAACGTGCCGGCAGCTAGAGATAGTAGCTATGGATTCGTTTGCTCGGAATTGGTGGCCATCACAGTTTAGAATTTGCTTGTAGTTCTCCATCTGGTGGAGTTTGTTATTCTCGAAAGCTTGTAATAATTTATCAAACCGGTTTGTATGCATCACGTATGCAAAAAGCCGGAAACTCTTTTTTTTCATTATCTAAAAAAATCCACTTTTGAGCATTGCCTATATCTTTTTTGAGCAGTGCTGAAGGTGCATCTAGGCCCCTAATTTTATTTTAGTGATTGGCGTCAATACAATTAAGAATGGACTAATCTTTTGATGAGCATGTGTATAGATAACACTTCCATGTTTGGTGAAAGAATTGCATACAAACAAAAAGGAGAAAAGAAGATGGCAAAGTGCTTCGAAGATGAAATTCAAATTTACTAAAGAATGATGTTCATGTGTTTTTATTTTTGAATCTTGAGTATAGGAAAAGTCGTACTATTAAGAGGGACACAAAAGTGTGAAGCGAAGGTGAACTAACTGTTAAATCTCTTTTCCCAGCCAAATACACTTTTCCAGAGGTTTTTCATCGGACCTGTCCGACGTGTCAGATAAGTCCACTGGACTCTAGTAGCGTTGCCACTCTGGGCCGTTGGACATGTCTGACGGTCATTGGACTTGTCTGATGATCTGAGGAAAGTCCGACGCGTCAGACATCTTCATCGGACTCCACTACCTCTGCCACCCCATGTTGTCAGACTTATCCGATGACCAGGACTTATCCGAGGCATTGGGTAAGTCCCTCGAACTCCACTTTCATCGCCAACCCTAAATCATCAGACTTGTTCGATGACTATCGGACTTGTCCAATGCAGATCTGAGAAATAAATACCCCTTCAAACGACTCTTTTTCTCCATGGGCTATAAATAGACCCCCATCTCGCCCTTTGGCCGGCTGGTCACTTATTCCACTCAAAAACACTCTCAAGCTCACTATGTGTCGAGACTTAATCTCGGCAATAGACATAGGATAGTTCATCTATGTGGATTTATAGGTAGGACATGGGTATGCGCGAGATCGAGAGACGATGGTAACACAAGACGCCGATTTATACAGGTTTGGGCCTCCCAAAGGATAATAACCCTATGTGCTATGTTCTGTGGGTATTTGTATTGATATGTCTAGATCTAAAGATCTAGACGAGAAGGGTAGACTTAGACGATGATGTCTAGTTGTGGCTAATCTATATCCCGTGTGGGATTTATCTAATTGAACTTGTCTAATTGTCGACTTGTCCAATGCTATGGCTTGTCTAGTAGAACTTGTCCCTTGAAGAGGACCCCTACCCCTCCTTATATATCCGGGGGGACATGGTTACATAACAGAGTCCTAGTCGGTCTACTATATATATCCAAGTAGGAGTCTACTTTGCTTTCCTTCTCTGTGAGGTACCCCGATGGTATGTATCATCGACAAGCCCCCAAGAGTCTTGCAAGCTGGATGATAATCTTCAGTAGCTTCCCGACTGGTTCGTGACATATATAATGCTTCAGCCTTATATCACGAGCTTGTAAGAATCTCAACGATCTGAAAATGTCCTCGAGAAATCAACTGATGCACCGAGTAGGTGCACCTAATTAAGTGTAGCCCCCAACTCTTGTATCATTTGGAAACGGCAAATAATGCAAGAGTCCAAAATAAGAATTGTCGGGTTGGCTCTCTTTAAGGAAAAAATCGCTCCAATCATCAAATTCGAGTGATAAATAACTCAGTAGAATGACATCAATCATTACCGAGTGATAAATGACTTAGTCGAGTGACTTCAATCACCGCTGAGTGGTAGATGATTCAAACCAATTACTTCAATCATTGTCGAGTGCTATATGATATACTCGAGCGACATCAATCACATCCGAGTGAACATAAGCTTATGACATCAATCATAGCCAAATGACATAGTTTTTGGCCGAGTGGCCTACGAGTGATTTATGAATCAAACGGGTGACTTCAATCACAGCTGAATGATTATGTTCTAATCGGGTAACTTCAATCACAACCGAATGAACGAGGCTTTATGAAATCAATCGTAGCCAAGTACTAAGTTACCACGACTTCAATCTTGATTAAGTAACCTTTCCTTAAGAATTGTAATCACTCTTATTTTTAGCTTTATTTTCACTATTATAAACTGACTTCGATCAGCCGAGTGATGCATATATGACCATCAAGTCACAACGACATGATCATCCAATCATGTTTTAAATGATTATGTTATCAACCATTTATGATAATGCACTTCTCATCAAAGAAGCATATTTGATGGAGTGACCATCAAGCCACTGCCATATAATCATCAAATCATATATTTGTATATTATGGCATCAGCCATAAATTTCATATACAGTGTCTCTCTTCAAAGAAGCCCCCGAGACAATCGTCATTATGAGTGTAGGTCGCGCTCAACTCAGAATATGTCTGAGTGGCAGCGGTACTTAACTCATGACGATAAGGTCAAGTGAAGAAGACAGTCAAGGTTGTTGTAGCTGCCAACCGCTGATGAAGTAGAAATCACTCGAAGTCACGATGACCGAGTGAAGCCGATAGTCTGACATGTGGCCGACCAATGGTGGCGGTCAGATATGATGTGGCAGATCGATGGCGGTAGTCAGAGCTGGTGTAGCCGACCGGCAAAAGCGGTCAGAGCTGTAAACCGACCGATGATGGCGATCGGAGCTGGTGTGGCCGACTGATAAGAGCGGTCGGAGTTGTAAGCCGACCGATGGAGGCAATTAGAACTGGCACGGTCAACCGATGAAAGTGGTCGGAGTTGTAAGTCGACCGATAAAGGCGAGGAAATCACTCTATGTCGAGTGGTGTATCCGCCTATCCATCAAAATGTTCCTGACAATACAGGAAATTAGGATAACTAGTTATAATTAACATTGTTTGCTTGAAAACTTATTTTTAGAAGCCAAACAAATCAGTTGACTAAAAAGTCAAGTCTTTATCCATTTTTCTCTTTGAAGTAGACCGACTGGTACATAGCAGCGTATTCGCGCGTTAGCAACCAAACTGATCCACAGTAAGATACTTAGGAAAAAATATAAAAAGCTCGAAGCTCGGTCTGCCGCAACAGTATTGGTCATAATTATCTTTACGTAACAATCAGAACCAGTCAACACATGACCTCTCGCAACTTTGGCTCTGGGTTTAGTGTAGTGGCAGTCTGTTGCGTAGCAAAGAAGTTTTATGCCTTAGTTTCTTGTCGGCGTAAGACCAAAAAATAAGACCAAATCGTGAATAAATGCAATGTATCGGTCAAGGCTGAAGCCAAAGAAGAGGTGAAACTAAAATAGACGACATGGGTCATATGGTGTCAGGGCTGATGCACTACTGAAAGGTCACCGACCGACATGGGTGGTGTCAGGGTCAAGGCACTACTGGAAAGGTCACCGACCGACATGTGTACTACTAGATTCACAAAAAAGTGGGAGAACACGTGTATAGATACACAAATAGCCCCCTGGCTTGATTGTTTAATGCGAAGAATTAAAGAACCGAGGCAATATAAAGATGAATAAAGCCATAAAAAAGAGCACTGATTTAAAAGCCCGACTTCACTCATAAAAAATTTACGACCTTCTGCTTAGAAAACAGAGATAAACAATCGTAGGGAAAAAGAATAAAGGAAAATCTTGAAAAACAAATTGAGAAAGCATAAAGATACTTAGCTTTGCTATTCAGCGAGTTGAAGATGAGCCCCCAAGCATTGTTGGCGATCATGTCGCTAGATCATTGAAGCTTGGAGTGGTTGATCGAGACACAGAATCGTTGAAGGTGTGGCCGAGTGGTCAAGTGACCGAAGCGCCATGTCATTGCGGACGTTGTTGAGTAGCCAAGTTGATGAAAACCCAAAGCATCAAGTAATTGCCAGCGTTGCTGAGTAGCTGAGTAGCCATCGAGTCATAGTGTTGCAGCGATGTCGCCGAGTGACCGAGCCGTGGCGATGTCACCGAATGACCGAGTCGAGGCGATGTCGCCGAGTGACCGAGTCGAGGCGATATCGCCGAGTGACCGAGTCGTGGCGATTGCTGATGTGCTGAGTTGTCGAAGACGTCTTCGAGTGGCCAAGTAGCCAAGTGGCCAGGTGAAGACAGAGTAACCCCCGGACATGTACATGTGGCCGTGAGCAGTCGAACCATCGAGTCGCGGCGATGTCATCGAGTCATTGGAATCCGCCAAAGTATCGAGTTGTCGGAAGCATCCTCGTAATGGATGATATCGCCGAATAGCGGTCATCCTCATTGTAGGTGTCGTCTTGATGAAGACGTGATGATTTGTGTGATGACACGATGCTTCAACATTGGTCTGCTCGCGATTAGATCTTGAAGAAGAAATCTTTCAAAAACGCGGCAACTCACGCGCTTCAACGCCGGTCTGCTCGCGATGAAATCTTGAAGTAGTAGATTGGAACCACCAATCTCGACGAGCCCATCGCCACGCTGGCCCCTACCTGGTGCGCCAACTGTCAAGACTTAATCTCGGCAATAGACATAGGGTAGTTCATCTATGTGGATTTATAGGTAGGACATGGGTATGCGCGAGATCGAGAGACGATGGTAACACAAGACGCCGATTTATACAGGTTCGAGCCTCCCGAAGGATAATAACCCTACGTCCTATGTTATGTGGGTATTTGTATTGATATGTTTAGATCTAAAGATCTAGATGAGAGGGGTAGACCTAGACAATGATGATTTGTCTAATTGAACTTGTCTAATTGTTGACTTGTCCAATGCTATGGCTTGTCTAGTAGAACTTGTCCCTTGAAGAGGACCCCTACCCCTCCTTATATATCCGGGGGGATAGGGTTACATGGCGGAGTCCTAGTTGGTCTACTATACATATCCAAGTAGGAGTCTACTTTGCTTTCCTTCTCTGTGAGGTACCCCGATGGTATGTATCATTGACACTATGCTCTCCCCAACTCCCCTTACTTCCAATCTTGATTTGTGAAGGGATTGGGAGAAGATTGAAGAGCTCTATCTTGTCTAAGCTTCCATCGTCTCGAGCACTCAGTTCATCCTCACCGCCGACAACTCTAGTGTTTGTTACTCTTGGGGATTCATCCCCTAGATGGTTAGAGGTGCCCGTTGAGCTCCCAACTTGTGTGGTGATGCCTCGGGAAGTTTGTATTGACCCCTCCTTTGTGTAGTTGCTAGTGGAACACCAAGTTTGATCTTTATGATCACTTGGAGAGGTTTAGGGTTGAAAGAGACCCGGTACTTTGTGGATCCCTCAACGGAGATGTAGGCTTCTTTGTGGAGCTGAACTTCGGTGAAAAATCCCATGTCTCCTGTGTGCTTGATTATTTGTTCTTTATTTACTAGTTCTTGTTCTTAATCTTGCTTGTTAGGGGGGTTTGCTTCATATTTCTCAAAATAACTTGTGTAGGTTCCATGCTAGTGCTTCTCCTCATTTCTACAACTTTCTCTAGCTTGTTATTACTTGTTTCTAGCTTGCCTTGCACTGGTTTAAACTTTTAATCACCTGATCTACTTTTCTATCTCGTGCCACAAGTCATCGGACTTTCCTCACAATCGTCGGATAAGTCCGACACTACGCATCTAACTTTTATTATTAAGTCATTTTCATGGATAATTGCCTATTCACCCCCCCCCCCCGCTAGGCCCTTTCAATTGGTATCAGAGCAGGTATCTTCTACAAAGCTTAACCATTTGAAGATTAAAGATGTCAAAACCAGAAGATCAACCATCCACCGCTCTCCCAATCAAAGATAGTGCTAGCTGTTCTCGAGATGGAGATGATGCAAGGATTGGAGATGGTGATAATGAGGCTCAACCTAAACTCTACAACAATATCATGTTTAATTATGATGTGCTCAAAGAGGATCATATTGGACAAGGTCCGGAAGACTCCCTTACTTCAATGGTCAATTCTATGATCATTGGAAATACAAGATGACGATGTACTTGGAATCCATGAATCCACATGTTGCAAGTATAACCGAAAATGGTTTCTTGTGGGAAAATAGAGACAATCCAACTCACAAGGATCAAGTCAACATTCATCGCAATGCCGTGGCGGCTAGTGCAATTGTCTCCGCACTTAGCTCCACCGAGTATGCCAAGGTTGCCAGAATAAAGAATGCCAACCAACTATGGAGAAAGCTTGAGGTTATCTATGAGGGCATTGATTCCGTCAAGGAAGCAAGGCTTGAAGAGATACAAAATAAATTCAACTTGTTCATCATGGGTCCAGGAGAAGGCCCAAAAGAAGTTCATGATAGGCTCATGAGGATTGTAAACCAAAGAAGAGCACTAGGAGCTAGAATGACTGACTTGGATATCAATAAAAGACTACAATAAGCATTGAGACCATGGGATAGCAACATTTGTTCAAACATTAGAGACAAGAACAACTTTAAAACCTTCTCCGCCGATCAAGTATTTGGGAAGCTTCTGTCCCAAAAGCAACAAAATGATCAAGCCAACAAGATAAATGCCTTGATCAAAAAAATTGAGGGAGCAAATGGTGACAAAAATGATATAGCACTCAATGCCAGATGAGAGAAGCAAGAGAAGAAGAAGAAGAAAGTGGCTGATTCTAGTAGTGAAGATAGCAATGATGAGATGGCTTTGCTTGTGAGGAGATTCAAGTCATTTCTCAAGAAAGATGGCTACAAGAATAAAAGCTTTGACAACAGCAAAGCAAGAAGATCAAAAAGGACTTGCTATGAGCGTGGTGATGAAGGACATTTCATTACAGAGTGTCCAAAGAAGAAGAACAAGGATGAAAGAAAAAAAGACAAGCACCACAAGAAAGACAAGAAGTACAAGAAGCATAGAAGAGGTGAAGCTCACATTGGTCAAGAATGGAATTCCGATGATTCATCCTCTTCATCATCTTCTTCCTCCAAATCCGACTCGGATGAGGGAGGCATTGCTACAATTGCCATTGGCATCACTCCCACCAACACTTCTCTATTTGGGAGCTTGAGTGATGATGATGATGACAACACTCACAAGTGCTTCATGGAAAAAGGATCCAAGGTATCTAAATCTAAACATAAGCGTTCCTCTTATGCTAGTAGTAGTGATGATGATGATGATGATGATGATGATGATGATAATGTTAACACTTCACTTTCTAAAATGCTTGAATTCATGGAATTGCTTGAAAAACAAAAGGAACAAAATGATAGGCAAGAGGAGCTTCTTGAAAAACAAGAAGACTTGCTTATTCTTGAGAAGAAGAGAAACCTTGAACTAGAGAAGCTCCTAGAAGATGAGAGAAAGAAAAATAATGATTTAACTATATCTCTCACTAAACTTGAAAACTCTTGTGAAAACCTTAAGAGCTCAAAAGATGCTCTTCTAGGGAAGTATGAGAACTTGGAAAAGACTCATAAGTCTCTTGAAGAACAATATGAAATACTTTCACATCCTCCACTAACAACTCTCATGCTTCCACTAGCAAAGGATGTGATAGGTGCTATAACATTGATATTGATTCTTGTGCCACTAATGTCAATTTGATTGATGATTTGAACAAGAAAGTGAAAATTATTGAAAGAAAAATACAACATGAGAAGCATGTTCTTGATGATGAGAAGGCAAAATATGCAAGAGGTGCATACTCATACAACAGGCACCCAAATGTCATGGATGGCATTGGATATGTGGAGGGTGCTAAGCACAATGCTTGGGAGAACAAGAATGGGAAGGAATTCCTTAAGTTCACCCATGAAGGATCTTACCAAAAGAAGCAAGCCAAAAACAAGAATACTAACCAAACTTCTTTTGTTAATGATTCTCATGCTAATGTTCCTAATAACTCTTGTGCACTCTTTCATGACTTTGATGCTTCATATGTGCTCATGAAAAACATGCATGGTCGTGTGTTCGCCAAATATGTTGGGCCACGGAACAAGCGGCTAAAGACTTGTGTGTGGGTGCCCAACGTGCTTGTGACTAATGTGAAAGGACCCAAGCAAATTTCGGTACCTAAAAACAAAGCTTAACTTGTTTTGTAGGACTATGTCTCCGGAGGGTCAAGTTGGGTGATTGATAGTGGATGCACCAATCATATGACCGGAGACAAAAAGATGTTCAAGTCATTTGAGCCAAGTCACAACAACAATGAATATATCACATTTGGTGACAATGGAATGGGACAAGTACTAGGTTATGGTAAAGTTCCTCTCACTCCCTCGTATTCACTTTCTAAGGTTATGCTCGTTGATCACGTTGACTTCCATCTATTGTCCATTTTGCAATTTTGTAAAATGAGCTATTATTGCTTGTTCAACGAATGTGATGTGACCGTCTATAAGAGGAGTGATGGCTCGGTTGCTTTTAAGGGTGTGCTCAAAGGAAAGCTTTATGTTGTGGACTTCTCCACGGATGAAGATAGACTTGGTATATGCTTATTAGCAAAGTCCAACATGGGGTGGTTGTGGCATAGAAGGCTAGCCCATGTTGGTATGTGAAATCTTCACAAACTCCAAAAGGGCGGCCACATCATAGGACTAACCAATGTGTGCTTTGAGAAAGATAGAATTTGTAGTGCATGTCAAGCAAGAAAGCAAGTTGGAGCTTCTCATCCCTCCATGAACGTGATGACAACAACAAGACCATTGGAGATGTTGCACATGAACCTCTTCGACCCAATCTCCTACATAAGAATCGGTGGTAACAAATATGATCTTGTAATTATTGATGATTTTTCTTGTTCACGTGGGTATTCTTTTTGCATGATAAAGATGAAGTGAAGGACGTGCTCAAAACATTCATGAAAAGAGCACAAAATGAATATGAAGTCAAGATCAAGAAAATAAGAAGTGACAATGGCACCGAATTCAAGAACACACAAGTTGAGGAGTATCATGATGAAGAAGAGATCAAGCATGAATTTTTGGCACCCTACTCCCCTCAACAAAATGGGGTGGCCGAAAGAAAGAACCGCACACTCATTGAGATGGCAAGAACAATGCTTGATGATGTAAGCTTCATGATCATTGATGATTGGATCCCTATGGTATGAATGTTTTGATGATAGATGACGACTATGAAATTGCGGGCTAATATCTACATGAGTGTTGTCTATGTAGGAATCATCTCTAAACCCTATTACAAATCATATGGATGATGGTTGCCTTGGCGATTGATGACAATGACCACAAGCATGCAGGCTTGTGAACTTGATGGAGTCCAAGGGTTGATGAAGATGGATCAAAGCGGAGAACAAGCTATGGTGTAAGTGTTGGGTACACTTGTCTAGTTGTTAGGGCTTTGAGTCCATAGGAAAAACCGGACTACCAAGGGGGTCTAGGTCATTCTCTTATGTCATGTCTAGTCGGTGATGTGCAAGGTTACTCGGTGAAATCACATGCACTAGTTGACAGTGGAGAAGCCAAGGAGCTATTCGGACAAGCCGGGAAACGAAGTCAAGCGAGGATGAGGAGTTTCAACTTTAGGATGAAGTGACCGGACAGAGGGGTCAGTGGTGACCGGACTGTACGGTCACTCAGAGGTTTTGTTCGGAGGCTACATCAACTCAGCGAGGAATCTGTCTGTGCCATAGTCTGTACAGACTGGATGGTCCGTTCCGCTGACCAGATGGTCTGGTCAATACGGCTTGCACAGGGCAGAGAGGAAGGGCTGAAATGTTTCTGGACTGGAGAGAGCAATAGACCGGATGGTCCGGCCAGGTGATCATACAGTCCGGTCAGCAGAGGAATCAGCAGTGGTCAGAGCCGTTGGTGCACAGTGTTGCAATGACCGGACTGTCCCGGTCAGGGAGTGACCGGACTGTACGGTCAGTAGGCCCAGTAAGCTGATTTCTTGGAGCAACGGCTAGGTTGAGGTTGGAGCCTATATAACTTCGTTGCTGTGGTCTTTGTGACCTCTCTTGGCCAGTGGAATACCTGAGAGTATTTGGTAAGGTCCAAGAGGAAAAGAGGAGAGCACTAGGAGGAGATATTGCATATCTTGAGAGTGCTAGTGGAGAGTAACTTGAGCATCTTGCACATCTAAGGCTAGGGTGTTCTTAAGGGTGTGATCTAGATTGTTACTCATGGTCTATGGTGAGACCTAGACCGGTTAGGTGTTGGTGATCGAGCCTATCGTGATTGGTTGTGAAGGCCGTCACACATTTGTACACGGTTTGAGCCCGCCGTTGAAAAGGGCATCACTAGTGAGCGCCTGTGTTGGCTCGGGGAGTCCGATAAGTTCTGAGGGAGGCGAGCTTGTGCTTTGGTAGCAGCGGTGACGCACACCATGTCTTCCCTCCGGGAGTGATTGCGGGCTCGTGGGCGAGAACTCCACTTGGTGGCGGGAGGGACCGAAACTCCGACGGGAGTGGCCCAATAAGGAGTAGGGGAAGGTGCCATCCTTCCGAGACCTGAGGAAAAAAATCATGAGCATTCCTTGACCCTCTCTTTACTATTCCACAATTGTGTGCTCTAGTAACTAGGTTGATTTGTGGCTTGCATAGGCTCGTGTGTTTGGCTTTCGTGCTTGCTTTTATCATGAACACTAGCATGTGTAGGGTCTGGGCCTACTAGAATTGTTTAGGTTGAAACGCTTGTTAGACTCAAGTAGTGTGAATTGAAGTATTTGGTTTTGTGAGCGACTTACCGATTCACCCCCCCCCCCTCTCGGTACGCCTTCAGTCCTTACAAGTGGTGTTAGAGCCAAGTGCTCATCTTTGAGGCTTCACTGCCTTCAGTAAGGATGTCAGGACAGGCGGGGAGTGTTCCCATATTCAATGGGGAGGACTACGCTTATTGGAAGGCTCGTATGCAAGCCTACCTATAGTCCCTTGATCCAGAGATATGGTCGGTCACTTACGAGTCCGATGCGGATGTGAACCTGCTTGAGCCTGATTTTATTAAGTGCAATGCTAAGGCCAAGAATGCTCTGTTTGCTTGCACATCTAAGGATGTTTTTGCTCAGTTGGATGCTAGTTCCATAGCACATGGTATCTCGACTGAGATTCAGGGGCTCCATGAGGGCACCAGTGATGTCAAAGAGGAAAGATACTATGTGTTGAAGAACAAGTATGATAACTTCACTAGATTGCCACATGAGAGAGCTAACACTGTTTATTCTTGTTTTCATGTACTAGCGGAGGAGATCAATGCTCTTGGGGATGACTTCAAGATGAAGCCTGTTGAGGTGATAAGAAGATTTCTGAGGCTATTCAAAGACTCTAAGTATGAGTCCATCATCACCTTTATCTTGCAAGGTGAGCTCAAGACCATGAAGGATGTACTTGGCAAGATCAGTGCCTTCGAGAGCTACTAGTTGGGGATGGATGATCCTCAACCATCCAACCTTTCTCTACCGGCTGAGAAGCAAGAATCAAGCAAGAGCAAGAAAAACAAGAAGAAGGTAGTCATTGAGGAGGGTGAGGAAGAAGATGATGATGAATGTGACTTGACCGAGGACTTGGCTCTTCTCATGAAGAAGATGAAGATCTTCAAGAACAAGTTTGCTTCCAAGTCTAGGGACAAGTGCTACAATTGTGGCTCAAAGAATCACTTTGTCCGAGAGTGCCCAAATCCCAAGAAAGAAACTTTCAAGTCACAAGATTCAAGTGAAGAAGAACAAGAAGACCCCAAGGCCAAGCAAAAGAAGAAGAGGCACTTCAACAAGGACAAGAGAAAAGGCAAAGGCAAAGCTCAAGAGCATAAAAAGAAGTTCTCACGCAAGGCCCTTGTTGGAGAGTGGACAAACGACAACTCTAGTGATGAGTCCTCTTCCTCAAGTGATGAAGAAGTGGTCAGTCTAGCCATGATCAAGACCACACCTCCACGAGCTCTTCCTCCACCTCCCACGTGCCTCATGGCCACGAGTCAAGAAATCCAAAATGTTGGAACTGGTAAGAAAAGAGTGTAAGTTCACTAAGGACCATGTTGGTGAGCTTGAGAGTGAGCTCAAGGACCATGTCACTTCTCATGAGGCCCTATACAAGAGTTATGACAAACTCAAGGGTGATCATATAGAGCTATGTGAGAAGTACGAGGCCCTTGAGATTACTTATGAGGACATCAATGTTGAGAACCTTGCCTCTCCCTCCTCTAGTTCATCTAACAGTGATGCTTTTACTATGTGTGATGAACTAACCACCTCGGTCGAGATTTCTTCTCTTGAGCCATTTGTTTTGAAGGAATATCACAAGCTCAAGGAAGAGAGGAAGATGGTGATGGATGGCTTCGAGAGGCTCACACGTGGTAGAGCCATCCACAAGGAGATTCTTGGGAGGAACCTTGTGAACAATGTCTCCCACCGGGGTCTTGGCTCATATCCTTCCACCATCGACATCACAGGGATGAGTGACTCCATCCCTGCATGGATCAAACCCCTTCTCGCTGATGACTACTATTGCGAGAGGAGTTACCTAACGCTAACTTGTTCCATGAGAACACACATTTGAAGATTTTTAGGAACAAGGATGGGAAGGTGAATGCTAAGGCTTTGGGGCCACCAAAAAAGAAGATAAAGGTCAAGAGTGTATGGGTGCCTAAGTACATTGTTGATCTTGAGAGGTCAATGAAGTACAAGTGGGTACTGAAGAACAAGACCTAGAAGATGGTGGTGGTGATGGACCAAGAGCTTCATGAAGATCAAGTGAAGTCTACCACAAGTGACATGCACCTCAACGATATATCTTCTCATGAGGGAGGTAACTGTGTTTGTTCTTGATAGTTGTAGTGTGTTTTTCCTTCTCTTGCATTGCATGGTAATTAGGACTCCTTTGTGACTAGTATTCTTTGGATCCATGCATGTGTAAATAACTAGAAGAAAAACACATAAAAATTAGTCAATGTCTAACCCATCCAGGATAGCTATAAGCAATGGGGAGTGCTTGAGATGGTGGTTTGGCTTCTCTCAAGTCAAGGGAATGGATTATAGTGAGTAAGCTTGGGAGGGGTTCAAACTTGACATTGTTAGGTTTCCTTTGTGTCTTCTTTAATATTGCTTGCATTCACATGACATGTTTACTTTCATTGCACTTGTAAAATGCTTGTTGTATGCATCATATAGGGAACACAAAGGAGGCTTGTCACATTTGGAGAAATTTGTGCTTCATGATCTATATGAGATTACATCTCCATAAGTGTGACCAAAGGAAATGATTGTGCTTCATGCCCATTGAGCAAGCTCTACGAACTCCGAGGTTAAACCTACTCGTGTGGTTCATGGACTAAGGCTCATACATACCCATTTGGTTCTTTATTGCCTTGGTTCTTATTTGCTTGATTCTTCATTTGGCATTGGCGAAAATTATGAGGCTATAAAGTGACACTATTTGAAAAGGAGTCTTTGAGAGTTCCCTCTATATTCCATGTGCAGTGTTTACTTGAGTGTTTAGCGAGGGCACTTGGAAGATGGAGAAATTCCTTGGTTCAGCAAAATCCTGGTAGTGATCATACGGTCCGGTCATCAGACCGTAGAGTCCGGTCTGTGCAGCAATGCACAGTGCTTCGGGGTGATGGAAATGGAGACCGGATAGAACCTTTTCTAAAGACCGGATAGTCCAGTCTATGCAAGTTCTTTCAAAACAGAACCCTGATTTTTAGAATCCCCGAAGTGACCGGATAGTCCGGCCTAGTGAGCGGACGGTCCGGTCACTACGATTGATCACACAAAGCAACCCCGATCTATGACCGTTGATTTTATCTTGATTGATCTCGGCTGTTCATTTGGTTTCGACCTAGGTCAAAAATCGTCAGAGACATTTTGGTCTCTTCCCTGTTTGGCTTTGGTCGCTAGTAGCAGCGACGTCTCTGGTCGTGGTGGCGGCGCGCGCGCCGCCAAGAAAAATCGCCGCCGCGCGCGCCGCCACCACGACCAGAGCCGTCGCTGCTACTAGCCGCTGAGCAGCCGCACTGCCGTCACGCCCGTGCCACCTCCAGTCCTCCACCACATGCACGTGCACCCATCCTCGCTGAGTCCGTGCTCCACCACAATCCTAGGGCGATGCTTGCCCCTCGCTTCTGTCCTCCTTTGTCGGTGTCAAAGGTTGTACCATTCAGTTGATCGGAGCATGTTCTGCAGTGCCTATTGTTCTCGGTGTGTCGACTTTCCTCCCAGGGTATTGCACTTATCCCCCTATCATTGATTGATGCCCTGATCACGAGCAATTAGCTTTAATTGATGCAATTAGTATTTACTGCCCATCATTAGTTACATCAATTAATTAATTGGCTCAACCTAGTCTACAATTAAATCCATGCCTACTTGTTAATTGCATGTCTAGGATTGTCTCCTCATTTAGTCTGCAGTTAAACTTATTGCATACTATTTAACTGCACACTAGATGACTCGCACCAGCTACATATAGTTGATGATCACTGTTGTTATTTTGGATATTTGCCTAGTGATCATGTCCTTCATTCAGTGCTAGGATTTCTATTTGCGCATTCTTTCCTAGCGGTGCTTTGCTGGAAGATTTATATATAGGGTTCTATGCTTATCCTGTCTATACCTACATGCGTGCAATGACAGCAGTCAACAGCAGATGGTAGGATCAGGTCAGGACAAGGGCAAGGGAAAGATGCCTGAGAAGCCCAAGAGCAAGAAGAGACAGAGGCTGGATCCAGAGTCAGAGAGAGCCAGACAGCTAGCACAATACCTGGATGCCATGGAATAGTCACACAGGACACCAGGGACACGGCTGATTCTAGAGCAGTCTCGTGACACTTAGGGTCTCAGGAGGAGCACCAGGCAGAGGACTACACCTCTTGCTATAGGAGTTGTTCCACCTCTGTGGCCGCAGCGTACTCCGGCTTCTCGTCAGGAGAGATTGTCGAGAACTACGGAGCAGGGATCCTTCAAGCAGCAGCAGTAGGAGTCAGAGCAGAACAGTTCAGAGGAGGAGACCTCATAGTCAAGATCTGAAGAGTCAGAGTCTGAGGAGGAGGCTGAGCAGATAGTTCCCCAGAGGACAGCTCACCGAGCAATAGACCCGTAGTGCACCGGTGCAGTGTGCACCAGGAGGCTACAGAGACTGGTACAGGCAGCCGGAGAGCCGGACATACTTAAGATTCCTGCAAAGGACCTTAAGGTGCTATATCTGGTTCCCTTCGAGAAGTGGGTTCCAGTCCCCAGGGACCCCGCTGCTGGAGAGAGATACTGGACAACCCTCCAGAGGAGGATTGGAGAGGGACTAAGATGCTGTCTGGCCATGAGGGGCAAGGATAAGATGTTTGTGCTGCAGCAGTACACGACCTACAAGGCTATGAGGAGGGCCACCGGCACTGACATGGAGCAGTACTTCAAGTACTTGCCAGGGCTAGCAGAGCTAGTTACTACTCCATTCAGGTACATAGAGGACATAGTGCTTGAGTTCTACACTACGCTATGGATAGCCAAAGACCGCTCAAAGTTCCGGTTCTTGTTCAGAGGGAAGGCACAACGTGTGACCAGAGAGGATCTGATTGCAAGTTTTAGGTTCCTTGCTTCAGATCTCCAGCTCTACAGGAGTGCTTAACATGCACTAGAGCCACCTCGCAGACCACAGGGTGGGAGATTACCTACAGACGACATGGTATTGATTGCCTTTCCTCCACCACACACACCCCAGGCTTTGAGAGAGGCCCTACGAGACTCACCACAGAGGCTAAGGTGGTGAGAGCGTTAGTCACTAGGACTATCATTCCCAGGTCTGGCTATAGAGAGGAGTTCACTCTACTCCACCAGTGGGCTGCTGCAGCTATTGTGAGGAGACATCACTTTGACTTGGCAGATCTTCTGATAGGAGAGATAGAGGAGGTTATTTTGAGAGAGTGCAAGGACGTCACTTGGTCTACGGTCCATATATTTGTTATCTTCTGTGGAGAATGGGCCTAGTGAGAGAGGAGCAGTACGAGGCATTCCCTGAGGTGACCACCAGCTATGCACCACGAGTCCCTAGGGGGTCGCAGTCCGCCTCGAGTCAGCAGACGAGAGAGGAGGAGCAAGAGTCACGGCCAGTCCCTCACGATTAGGCAGCTCAGCCAGAGACGATGGTTCCTGAGTTAGCCAGTACAGAAGCACCTCCCCAGCCGACAAATACATAGTTAGAGGACACTGTCACTATAGCAGCACATTGTTGGTCATGATTACGCGCCCACTTATATACCGCAAGAGGAAGGTGTGTGATTGTAGCACTTTTTCCCTTGAATTAAGTATTCTAAGGTTTATCGAATCCACAAGGACCTTAGGGGTAATTAAACAAAGTTAACAGTAAAAGATATAATCAAAGCTATTGTCGAATTCAGGTTGCATGAGGGAAGACTGGCCAGCGCAAAGGTGCGCCACACAGTAAATCTGTCGTTGCACCGATCATCGCATATTCAATCATCCTTGAGATACATAGAGTAAGATTCATCCCTAAGGAAATTAAAAATACTGGGTTGCCCTCCCGGCCAGCACTAATTAACTAAGTGAAACGGGTTGCCCTCCCGCAAGCACTACATAACTTCTAAATCCCTCGATCATTGGGTTGCCTCCCAAGAGCGCTCTAGTTATTTAGAGGTCAAAGAGCTTGACCTCCCCGCAAAAAATCAAGGCTTAGTGTTGCAGTGCGAGTTGTGAAGCCGTGACACTACCAGGTTCTCTTATCTCCATGGTTCATATAGCTCGAATGACCTATCCATACATCCCCTCCAATTACTCTTAATGCCATGTTGCCACGGTGTCTTGTATATCTTCACTTCATCAACAGTACGACACTCTTCTACCTTTGGATGAAAATTGAAAGAGTAGGGAGTCCCACTTATATCGAAGCTTATCTCACCACTCCCAACATCACTACTTGCTTTTGCTGTCCTCAAGAAGGGTTTACCTAAGATCAACGGGGTCCTCGTCCTCTTATCCATATCGAGCACAATAAAATCAACAGGGACAATGTGATCCCCAATTTGAGCAGGCACATCCTCAGCAATTCTGTTAGGGAAGCGTACCGATTGGTCGGCTAACTCCAAACACATACCCGCAGGCTCCAATTCAGGCAAATTGAGACTTGCAAATATATGACGGGGCATAACACTTACACTTACTCCAAGATTGCACAACCACCTATCAAATATCCTTGTTCCAATCATGCATTTGATGCTTGGTGATCCAGGGTCGGGTTTCTTCTCAAGTGCAACATCATTGATTGCCGCCGTAAGCTTCTTAGTAACCTTCACAACCTCCTTAGAAGCTAGAGACTTCTTGTTTTGCATCATGTCCTTAATGTACTTGGCGTAGATGGGTACTTGAATAGCATCAACAAAAGGGACATTGATGTAAAGCTTTTTCATAATATCGACGAACCTTGCAAATTGCTCGTCGTGTTGCTGCACTCTTTCTGTCTTTGTCAGCAGTTGAGTATCTAGGAACATGGCAGGGCCATGCTCCTCTGTCTCCATGCCCATTTTCATATCGGAGAGGTCAACATCCTCCTCGTGTCGATCGGTGCTTTCAGGGAGCCGATCAGTGCCATCAGGACCGTCGCGCCGATCGGCGCCAGGTGTGCGCCGATTGGAACGGGGCTTCTTTGCTCCCGCAGGGTGATCTAGATCTTCTGTTTGTTTTCCTGACCTCGTAGCTATTGCCTTGAATTGCTCTGCAGACTTTGTATTGCTAGGAATAGCCCCTTTGTTGCCTTGAATGGCTTGCGATAACTGTCCCATCTGTTTCTCCATAATCTTGGTAACACTTCAAAATCTGGTCATTGGAGCTCCTGATTTCTATCACCTTGTCATTAATTCCCTCAAGGACAGGATCAATCTCCTTGAATTTAGCTTGATTGTCCTTGTTGATCTTCTCTTGAGCTTGGAAGAACTCATGACATTGGAGACGAAGTGGGATAGAATATTGCGTGGACGAACTAGGAGAGAAAGAACTTCTTTGCTATTGATATTGGGGCTTCCATCCACTATTCTTCATATATTCCAGCATCTTCATCTCTTCAGGGCAATATTTCTGCACATGACCAAATTCTCCACACTCACCACAAGTGGAGCATGATTCTGCTAGCTTGAGCGGCTCTTCCTTAGCGATATGAAGATTATTATCCAACCTTCTTTGAATAGCGTTGAGGCAATCTATAATCAAGTCTTCATGAGTCCTCTCAATCACATTCTTCGCCACTCCTTTTGAAGGTTGCAAATTCCTTGAACTTGTCTTACTATCCCACGATTGATTTTCAACTAGCAACTTGATCTCTTAGCTTTGGTGGGAGTTTTTGACATAAATGAACCTGCAGCTGAAGCATCCAAGTGTTGACGGGATAGTTGATTCAATCCAGTGTAGAACCTCTCAACAACTTCTCCAACCGTCGGACCATGATGAGGGCATGCATCCTGGTACTCATTGTATCTCTCCCATGCTTTTCCAATGCTCTTATCAACATTGTGTGTAAATCCAAGAATCTTATTCTTCAAAGCTTGAGTCTTACAAGGATGGAAGTATTTGGCCAAGAATTCAGCTGCTAACATGTTCCACACCGTCTTCACTGGGTTTTCCAATCCATTGTACCATTGCTTGGGGCGTCCAACTAGAGAGAAGGGGAACAGTCGTACACGTGCTTGGTTTCCGTCCAATCCCGCTATCTTGAATGTATAGCAATCCTCATAGAAGTGTTGCAAGTGATGATTGCGATCTTCCGAACCTGTGAACGGTTGTTGCGCCACTATTCCAACATATCTCTCCAATTGATATGGAAGTTGATCTTGAGCTTCTTGGAAATCTGTCTGGACAACATTAGTCAATTGAGGCTTGAGACGATTAACCATAGGTAACTCTGCCATCTCTCTTCTTTTTTATCTTGAACTGGATCTTCTATTGTGAATAATGCTCGAGGGGTGGCGCAGACTGCTTCTCCAGCTGAATCTCCAAGTGACTTGCTTCTCTTCTCTGTTGTTCTCTTTTTGTGAAAGAGTCTTTCTAGATCATCAGTGTAATTAGAGGGTTTGTTTGACTTAGGACCATCCATACCTATTAGTTTCACTTAACAGAATATACGTACTAAAGAGACAAGTAAAGCACAATGACTAAACACTAATACATCAAACAATGTTTAAAAACCTGCTATGGTCCCCGGCAACGGCACCAGAAAAAGGGTAGCTTGTTGGTCTTGATTACGCACCCACTTATATACTGCAAGAGGACGGTGTACGTGTGGGACATATGTACCTGGGATACCTAACCACTCGGCTATATGGCCGAGTGGGCCGGGGGCTCGGTTATGATGTATTTGGCCCAGGAGATATTTATTTAGATATTTGTTTGAGTAAGCAGCAAGTTAGGTTAGCAATATGTTGATAGATAGAATTTGTTGTAACTGACTAAAAGGTTACCATGTAAACCTCTGCCCTTCGGATATATAAGTAGGGCAGAGGGTCATCGACAAAGCAGAGACTCGTATTGGAACCCTAATTCCAGTGCGAACCCTAGCAATACAGAAACACCAAATAGGACGTAGGGTTGTTATCCTTCGGGAGGCCCGAACCTGCATAAACCCTGTGTCTTGTGTCCATCGATCTTTCATACTCATACGCATACCTAGATCTACTATCAAGAATATCTCTCGACAGTTGGCGCACCAAGAAGGGGCAGCGTTGAGTTCCACTCCGTTGAAATCGATGGCTTTCGTCGACATCAAGTTCCGCACGGGAGAAAAGATCCGCTTTGGCACCATCAGCTTCGTGGCAGATCAAAGCGGGGACCTCATCAAGCAAGATCAGGCGACCCTCCTGGTGGTCGTCGTGCCTTCAGATCCAGGCGTCGGCAGAGCTTCGGCAGTCAATCAGACCTATTCGGCCGATCGGTTCCCACTCGGCCTCAACAACGTGGCGACGACCCTCCAAAGGGAAACCCTCCCAGGCCCTTGCCCAACGTTGCTCACAACAAACCGATCGGCAACCTTGGCCAACTCGGACCTCACTACGGTCGATCTCCCGGCTTTTCATACTAATCAGTCGGATGAAGATCCCAATTTTTTCTATGAATCAAGATTAGTAGCAACAATCAGCCTTGAAAACGAGTCAGTTCTGGACTTGCTTGAAGGGCCGAGTGATTTAGAAAGTTGCTCGTCAGATTATCACGAGGTGTTCATGGTGGCACCTACCGCCCAAGGAGGCACTGGTGGAGAAACATCAGTGGCAGACACCGCACGAGCAAATGCATAGCCCCGCGATGGATAGGAAGCTGATCCCGAGGATGATGACCTGGACGTCGCCACTCCCCCGCTCTGACGGCCGGACGCTCGGCAGGGTCCCGGGTTGCACAGAATCTAGATATGGGTGACATCACCTTAAAATTCAATGGCGAAGACGTCTTCAAAACTCCACAGCACAACATCACGGCTACGGCGGCCCTCTTGAGCTCCATAGAGCCCATGCTCCAAGTCACTCCAGAATTGACACCTCAGGTCAACCCGTTAAAAGCGCACATCAGGGCCGCGGCAGTACTGGAGATGCATGTAGCACAATCAACACCGAGTAAGACAATATCCGGGGCTGCCAGTTCGGTCCCCAGCCAGGAAAGAAGGGGCCGACAGCGCACTAACCGATAGGCAACTCCGCCGACCGCATCAAGGCAAAGGCCCATTGCGGACTACCATGATCGGCATCCAGACGCCGACCTACGAAATGGTATACAGCCACGCGATGCGCGGGCTCGATTATACAACAGATACCAAGAGAGGGACGATGCGGCCCACCGAGAATATGAGGATGAACGACGCCATCGCGGTTTCGTTGATGATCGGTACTACGAGCGCAAAAATAGGAGAGAGCTGCCCAGAGACGATCGGTACCATGATCGACCAGACGAGGGTTGCCGCGAGGATAGATTCCACTGAGAAACTGGTCACGAGCGGGAGAGAACCCCTATCCTCGAAGACTATGACGATGAGGTTGGCATTCGAGCCTTCACTCGGGAGCTTCGGAATGTCAGTTGGCCAGTAGGTTTCAAGCCAGTCGGCATCAAAAAGTATGACGGCAAGATGGATCCGCGTGACTGGCTTCACGTCTACTCAACCGCCATACGAGCACTCGGGGGCGATAGTTTTGTCATGGCCAACTATTTGCATGTATGTCTGGCTCCAGCAGCTAGAACCTGGCTCACTAATCTGCCCGACAATTTGATAAGTTCTTGGGCAGAGCTTTGTCGGCAGTTCACCACCAACTTTCAAGCTACCTTCAACAGGCCGGGGAATCATTGGGAACTTGCCCGGATCTAGCAGCGGAACTGGGAGCTATTGCGAGAGTACATCTAACGCTTTTGCCGAGTCAAGAATACCATCCCCAACATCTATGACACTCAGGTCGTTGCCGCCTTTCAAAGTGGACTTCGAGATGACGACTTGATCAAGAAGATCGGCAGGTTGGATGCCGCTGGAGGGTTGTCGGCCAAGGAACTCTTCACCATGGCTGACAGATATGCAGCCTGCAACTCAGCTTTGTTCCAAGTCCGCCAATACAAAGACGAGGCACCCTGGAGCCGTAATCTGTCAAGACCGTCCGACCAAAACAAGGATGGCGACAGGAAGCGCAAGCAATACTAGACGGTGGCCAACACGGTGCGCCCCACCAGGAAGAAACAAGTCACTGAGGATGACTTCGACAAAATGCTTGATGGTCCTTGTCTGTTACATGACAGTGTCACAAAGCCAGGGAGTGCTTTAAGCTGAAGAACTTCGCACATCATGCCTTGAAAGTCTGCAAAGACCACCCTTGGATCCCCAAGGGTGGCAGAAAAGATTCAGATAAGGACAACCAAGATGAGGATAAGGAGTAATTTCAGGATCCCAAACGCGAGGTCAACTATATCTGTGGCAGGTCCATGGCAGATTCGAAGTGCTAGCAAAAGATCCTATACAGAGAGGTCCATTCAATTTCACCAGCGGTCCCTCATTACTTACGCTGGTCTGAGGTTCCAATTACCTTCGATCGGTCAGACCACCCGGATTATATCCCCAGGCCCGAGAAATACCCCTTAGTACTGATGCCGACTGTCAACCGAGTTCGGCTGAATAGGGTCCTGGTGGACGGCGGCAGCAGTTTGGACATCCTCTTCGTGAAAACTTTCAAGGAGCTCGGCATACCTTTGACTAGCCTCAAGCCCAGCCGGTTGCCGTTCCATGGCGTCATCCCTGGCATGCAGACAGTTCCCCTGGGACAAATCACTCTACCAGTGACTTTCGGCACTCGAGAGAATTACAGGACGGAGCGCATCACCTTTGAGGTTGCCAACCTCGATTCTACATACCACGCCATCATAGGGCGGCCAGCCATCGCCATGTTCATGGCCATACCTCGTTACCCATATATGATGATGAAGCTACCAGGACCGAATGGAGTCATTTCACTTCGTTCGGATGTCCGGACATCATACGACTACGACAACGGCAGTTGTGAGTTGACAGAGAAGAAGGTGGCGGCATCAGGGCTGGCCGAGTTGAAGGCAGTAATCGCAACAATGGAGGAGGCCATGCTCGACCCACCCCCCAAGAAGGCACTGAAGGCTACGGTGCAGACAGATGCCGTGGATTCTAAGAAGATTCAGCTAGATGATATTGATGTATCCAAGACCACCAATATTGTGGTCAATTTAGGCGATAAATAGGAAAGCGCACTCATCCTTTTCCTCAGAGATAATAAAGACATATCGCATGCGAACCCTCTGATATGCCCGGTGTTCCAAGGGAAAAGGCTAAGCACAAACTTCACGTTCGAGATAATGCCAAGCCCGTAAGGCAGCGACATAGACGATTTTCATAGGACTGAAAGGACGCGATTAGAAAAGAAATTGGCCGACTACTGGCAGCCGGTTTTATTAAGGAAGTCTTTCACCCCGACTGGTTAGCCAACCCAGTCCTAGTGCGAAAGAAGAATAAGGAGTGGCGGATGTGTGTGGATTACACCAGCCTCAACCAAGCCTGCCCAAAAGATCTATTCACCCTCCCTCGTATTGATTAGGTGGTCGATTCAACGGCTGGATGTGCTTTATTGTGTTTCTTAGATGCCTATTTAGGGTAGCATTAGATCCCCTTAAGTCAATTCGACCAGCTTAAAACTTCGTTCATTACACCATTCGGGGCTTTTTGTTACACAACAATGCCCTTTGGTCTAAAAAATGCTGGCGCGGCAACGATGCCTGGACAGCCAGATAGGAAGAAACATTGAGGCCTACGTGGACGACGTGGTGGCCAAAAGCCGGCTCCCCTCCGACTTGATATCCAACTTGGAAGAAACATCCGGGAACCTTCGCAAATACAACATGAAGCTTAATCCAGAAAAATGTGTCTTCGGCGTCCCGTGAGGAAAATTACTCAGTTTTCTAGTGTCACATAGAGGGATTGAAGCAAATCCAGAAAAGGTAAACGCCATATTACGAATAGGACCTCTACATTCACAAAAGGACATTCAAAAGCTAACCAACTTCATGGCTACACTCAGTCGGTTCGTGTCACGACTCGGTGTCCGGGGACTACCTTTTTTCCGGCTACTCGGGAAACAAGAATCATTCGTTTGGAACAATGACGCACAGAAGGCTCTAGACGACCTTAAGGCCTACATCAGCGGTCCTTTGGTTTTAACCCTCCAGAGCCAAAGGAACCTTTGCAGCTGTACATCTCCATAGCCATACACGTGGTCAGCACCATGCTGGTGGTGGAACGGGCGGAAGATGGCAAGGCTCAAAAGGTGCAACGGCCAGTTTACTTCGTCAGCGAGGTCTTATCAGAATCCAAGGTACGGTATTTTCAGCTTCAGAAGTTAGTTTATGCATTACTAATGACATCTAGGAAGTTGAAGCACTACTTTGAGGACCATCCAATCAAGGTCCATACATCATTCGGTTTGGGTGAGTTGCCCCACAACCGAGAAGCAACCGAAAAAATAGCCAAGTGGGCCATCGAGCTTGGATCATACGATATTACCTTCAAACCTCGTGATGCAATCAAAGTCAGGCTCTGTCCGACTTCATAGCCGAGTGGACAGAATATGAATTAATAACTACCCCACAAGAACTAAGCTATTGGACAATGACATTTGAGGGTTCCTTACAACTAGAAGGTGCCGGAGCAGGGGTCGTGTTGACATCCCCTGACGGTGCTAAGTTGCGGTACGTTCTCCAAATGCACTTCCGCGCATCTAACAATGCTGCAGAGTATGAAGCCTTGTTACACGGGCTTTGGACAGCTGTGTCACTCAGCGTCCAAAGATTAAGCGTCTCTGGTGATTCGGAATTAGTAATTAACCAAGTCACAAAGGAGTGGTGTTGTTCCCATAAGAGCATGACAGCCTACTGCACTGAAGTTCGGAAGCTAGAAGATAAGTTTGATGGCATCGAGTATAAACACGTCCTTCGCAAATATAATGAAGAGGCAGACGAACTGGCCAAGCTTGGGTCCAGCAGATCTAAAATACCTAATAGAGTATTCCTCGATGATTTACACAAGCCATCTGTACTACCCCAACAAACTGTGGTGCAGTCGGCACCAAAGCAAGGAGCAACATCTATCTCAAGTAGCTATCATCCAAGTAGATTGGCGCACTCCATTTACTGAATATCTAGACTGCAGTACATTACCAACCGATAAAGACAAAGCCCTCCGAGTTATTCGTAAGTCCCGGTCATACTGCATGGTCGACCACCTCCTGTACAAGCAAAGCCCACATAGGATATTGATGAAATGCTTGTCACGAGATGAGGGCATAGCTATACTAGGAGAAATTCATGTCGGCATATGTGGGAATCACGCAGGCCCATCTGCGATTGCGGCCAAAGCAATGAGGCAAGGATTTTATTGGCTGACCGCTTGTGCTGACGCCAAAGACATCATCCGGAAGTGTGAGGGCTGCCAGTTCTTCGCCCGCCAGATGCATGTACCCACCACTGAGCTTCAAAACATACCAATAACCTGGTCATTTTCAGTATGGGGTTTGGATATTGTTGGACCTTTCATGAAGGCTCAAGGAGGCTTCACTCACCTATTCGTGGCGGTGGACAAATTTCCTAAATGGAAGCAAAACCAGTCGGCAAAATTTCGGCAAAGAAGGCCATCGAATTTATTATCGAAATAGTCACTCGGTTCGGCGCCCCATACAAGATCATTACTGACAATGGTAGTCAATTCATGGCAGAAGAGTTTAAAGAGTTCACGGACCGGGTGGGCTTCAAGATCAGTTATGCTTCGTCTGCCCATCCGTAGAGTAATGGTTTATGGTTCAGAAGCAATATTACCAACTGAGGTGTTATTCGCCTCCCCACGCATGGTAGCATATGAAGAACAAACCTCCAGCAGCAATAGGCGTGACAACCTTCTATTTCTAGAAGAACAACGAGGCGCCACTTTGGTTCGGTCGGTGAAATATCAACAAAGCCTTAGGCGTTATCATGACAAGAATGTTCGATCTCAGGGTTTTTTGATCGGCGATTTAGTTCTGAAACAAGTCCAATCTATGGTTGGTAAGCACAAGCTGTCGACCCCATGGGAAGGACCTTTTATTGTAAAGGAAGTCAGTCAGCCAGTGCATACCGATTGATGTTTAGTTTTCATAGTTTATTGTAATCTGTTTATTTTATTTCATTTACATATATATATATATATATATATATATATATATATATATATATATATATATCATGGTCATGATGTTTTGAATTTATGATTTCTAAGACATAATTGATGATATTGTATCAATCATGACTCCAATACTGATACTTGGTATCACCGCAACTCATACATGTCGACCAAGCGGGTTACTTAGTCCCCAGGGTTCATGTCGTCTGTTGCGGACCAAGACAATTCTCTCGATTCGCATATGCTTGACCGAGTGGGTTCTTAGTCCTCATGGTTCATATCGGTTATTGGGAGCATTATTTAGAGGGCTGATATGAGTTGTGTATTGGTTATGAGTGTTTAACACGAGTTCATACAATACATAAACAAAGCAGCGCGACCCAAGAATTCGTTACAACACTGGTAATGAATCTAGGCCCTAGAGGTCTACTAAACTGAGTTATATTACAATATTAGTAGTGCAATATAATATCCAGCGAAGTTTTACAAATCCTTACACCTTTGGTAAGGGATCTAACTCTATCTGGTCAGCTAATACGTGAGCAGTTTTTTGTGCCTCGGACACAAGAGATTCACATTTCTCGTCAGAAAGGTCTTCATGGAAACCTTCTGCAACCACATCCAGATCTATGCTGGGGATGTGAGATTTCGCTATAGCCAACACTTGAGCGCCGGCTAGTTCCACAACATGTCGCGTGTGTTCTCTCACTCGGTTCGGAGCCTCCTACAATCGAGTCAGCAGATCTCGGCACCGAGGGGGTTTTTCGTCGGGGAAGATGTACTTAGCGACTACTTCCGCATCTTTCTGCATAGCTGCAAGAGACCATAAATTTCTTCTGCAAAAGCTCATAGGACCTTTTTGACCCTACAGAAATGCTATAATCACATATGTCCAGGCACATATGAAATCGGCTATAAAGGTATTATGAAAACAATATTTACCTCTTAGACATTTCTCCACATCTAATTTTTCAGCTTTGAGGGTGGCAACCTTTGCCTTGTAATCTTCCTTGAGCTTCTCAACTTCTTTGAAAGTATGTTGGAATTTGTTCAGCTCATCTACCGCCTTTTTGAAAATTCCCTCGGCTCTGGATAGCTCGGCCTCTAGCTTTGTATTTTGCTCCCTATGAGCCTTTATTGTCCCTTCAGCCTCTGTTATTTATAAACATGTCAGTTTACAGAATAATCCCCATGTGTATAGGTATATCAGTTTTTACCTTCTGTTCTCTTTTTCCAATGGTCTTGGGATTCTTGCATAGTTTTGAAGCTATCTTTAAGCTTCGCAAAGTTGTTTTTGACTTCTTCCATGTCCTGGAGCTGCTTTTAAGCTTTGATTTTCATTTCTTAAAGCTTCGATAGGCAAAGCAGATGACTCCATCTCCTTTATGCGTTCCTGCAATTTTATGATCTTTGTGGCCGAGTCGGCATCTTCTTTATGTTTGTGCATCAACGCTTGTGATACCTCTGTAAGGGAAAGGTCAGATAATTGTGGCTGACAAATAGAATGTATGGTTCGGAATTTCTAGTTTTCATACCATGCAGTTTAAATTGAAGTTCATCCACCTGGGATGAACGGGTTTTCAGATCACCCGAGAGGTGACCCACTTCAAGCCTTTTCTTCGCAAGCTGATCCTCTAGATCCACTGCCTTTGCACAATGTCTTTTGACAAGCTGCAACAGCTTGTTCTTGCTAGCCATATGGGATTTCAAGGCCTGCAACAACATTAGGATGAAGATGTGATAAACGGTAACAATGCTTAATTTTCTCTAAGAAGAAAAGCATACCTGGAATGAATGGTAAGCCTTTTTGGTGTACTCCTCAAAGGTCTACAACTCGGCTAGTTCTGCCGACTCATCAAATCTTGCAATTGTGAACTTACCTATATGGTATACCGACCTAGCAGGTGGGGCTTCTTCTGGAATGCCTTCTTTCACCACTCGGTGAATGGGAGTAGGCGTGATGTTTTCCTCCGGACCGATGGGATATTCGTAGGCAGCTTCTGGCATCTTCTCAAATACCAATGATGGTTCTTCTGGTTTGGTGGAAGCAGGAGTACTAACAGCAGTGGCCATCTCCGGAGCATTTATCTTTGGAACAGTGGGGGTCTTAGAATGGCTGGCCTCCGATTGAGTATACTTTGGAGCATTCCTCAAATCACTCGGCTTCTTTGCCGAGTGCTCTGGAACATCATCTCTAGATGTCTTGTCAGACGGAGCAGCTTGGTCTTTTTCAGGAACTGAGCTTTGAGGCAGGGTTTCATGAGATGACGATGTCCCTGTTGACCTATAAAACAAATAAGGGTTACACAGACAGCTACTAGAAGGCTAAGAATCAAGTTATCCTGCTTTACTTACCTTAGGCGGCATTTAAATTTTAAGCCTAACACCTTTGGTGGGGGGCTAGTCGGCCTTGGGGTTTCTATCATGCCCGTAGGCTCCTTAGTGGCGCCTATCTTGCTCTTCTCACTCGGAAGGACTTGTTCTTCTACAGGCTTTGCCTTATTATCTTCTTTCATGGTCCGCCGAGTGGTGGAGGTCTTTTCTGAAGCTGTCTTCTTAGCTTCTTCTTGCAATCTAGCTATCCTTTCAGCCAGAGACTCTTCTTCATCAGAATCTTCAATGTGTGCCTTGCGACGCTTGGGGGCTGATGGCCATGTGGGTGATCTTCCTTGAGGCGTCGGAGGCAATGGTGGATTGGACACAAAAACATCCAGGTTCTAGAATACGTATAAAATATTAATCACTGCTAAAGATAGAGGATATAGTATCAACTGTCGAAGAGATGAACAGATAAACTTACAGTTCCTCTGTCAGTTTTGGCATGATGTCCGCATTTCGCTCTCCCTGGGGCCCAGTTAAGCAGCGACGAGAATATATTTTCTAAACGTAGAGTTAATTCCATATCTGATAATTCTTTTGACACCTCCATTGTGGGATCTGAACCCATTTGAAACTTCCATCCGGGAATGTGCCGTTTCTTGATAGGCTGCACGCGATGATATATGAAGCTTGCGGCAACATGTACTCCGGTATATCCTTTGGACTTAAGAGATGCAATTTCCTTCAATATGGCATCCACTTGAGATTGCTTGTTTGGAGCGGCTTTTTCTGACCACTCGAGACGTGGCATAGGGGCTTCAGCTTTCGTTTTCAACAGAGGCGGGCATGGTTCCCGTGATAGAACCAGTCTGCATGCCAACCTTTGTTTGTGGAGGGGAGGGGTGCTTTGATGTACTGGGATTTATTCCTTAACTGGAAGCCAGCCCCTCCGATCACACTGTTGTTATTCGATTTCAAAACAAACAATTTCTTGAAAGTATCAAAATGGGGATGAATCCCCAGTAATACCTCACAAAGATGGATAAAAATGGCAATATGCAGGATTGAGTTGGGGTTCAGGTTGATGAGGTTGATGCCATAAAAGAAGAGTAGACCACGAAAGAAGTTGCAATAGGGAATTCCAAATCCACGGTAGAAAAAGGAGGAGAAAATAGTGATTTGTTTGACCGGGGGAAATTTCTGACCTATAGCTTCGATCCATCAGTCGGTTTGTTGATCTTGAAGCACTCCGTCAATCACCATCATGTTGATCTTTTCCGCATCCATGGCCGATGCCGGGAATTCTTGGATAGCGGCGGGGATGTCGTACACGGCTTCTTCATCGCTTTTCTCAGGAGATGATTGCTTCTTGGACTGGGCTCTGGTGCTTTGGCGGGTTCGCTTTGGTGCCATTAAGGCAAGCAAGCAGCTATGTAGAGATGTTGGGGGAAATGGAGCTTTGAGATCTAGGGTTTCAGTGTCTCTAACGGCGGTGGCTGCAAAATGAAGACGAAAGGATGTGACTGTTTCGGCGGCACCTTTATAAGGGAAGGATAACCTAACAGGTCGCGGGTTCTCATAACCCGATATTCCAGTCTCGTGAATTGGTAGGTGCCTTTATTGTGCTATTGACAGTCATTTCAGCATTAACCTTGGACACTGTGGGTCTCGATGTTAGTGATAAATCACTCGAATTGTTATGGTTTCAACCTTGGAAGTTGTACCTTCCGAGATTTTGCGACAAATCACTCGGATTGTTACAGTTTCAACCTTGGAAGTTGTACCTTTCAAGATTTTGCGACAAATCACTCGGATTGTTACGGTTTCAACCTTGGAAGTTGTACCTTTCAAGATTTTGCGACAAATCACTCGGAGTGTTACGGTTTCAACCTAGGAACTCGTACCTTTCGAGATTTTGTGATCAATCACTCGGATTATCTCAGCACCAATCTTGGGGGCTGTATTTATTGTGTGTTAAAATACTCCATCTGAATCATCACCAATCTTGGGGGCTATGGAATTCCAATTTTGCGATAAATCACTCGGACGGAGGTAGCATCAATATTGGGATTGTAGCTTTCTAAATTGATGATGCATCACTTGGTTTATGATGGCAATTTATCTGAAGACTGTGTAATTAAGCTTTGAGGATTATTATGATTCAATCTGGATATTGGATATTTATTTTTCAAAGAACTCACAAGTAGCTTCGGTAAAGACTCAACACCTTCTGAGTTGGGGGCTGTAATCATAGCGTATGCCTTTTTTTCAGGCATACGTGAAGAAAAGTTATCAGCTACAACAAAAGAAGCACTTTCCAATTTCAAAAGATGTCGAGATGAATCCAGGCGACATTTTCAAAATTGGAAAGTTCTTGGGGGCTACTGTGGAACATATGTACCTGGGATACCTAACCACTCGGCTATATGGCCGAGTGGGCCAGGGGCTCGGTTATGATGTATTTGGCCCAGGAGATATTTACTTAGATATTTGTTTGAGTAAGTAGCAAGTTAGGTGAGCACATATGTTGATAGATAGAATCTGTTGTAACCGACTAAAAGATTACCATGTAAACCTCTGCCATTCGGATATATAAGGAGGGCAGAGGGTCACCGACAAAGCAGAGACTCATATTGGAACCCTAATTCCAGTGCGAACCCTAGCAATACAGAAACACCAAATAGGACGTAGGGTTGTTATCCTTCGGGAGGCCCGAACCTATATAAACCCTGTGTCTTGTCTCCATCAATCTTTCATACTCATACGCATACCTATATCTACTATCAAGAATATCTCTCGACAGTACGATTGTAGCTCTTTTTCCCTTGAATTGAGTATTTCAAGGTTTATCGAATCCACAAGGACCTTAGGGGTAATTAAACAAAGTTAACAGTAAAATATCTAATCAAAGCTACTATCGAATTCAAGTTCCATGAGGGAAGACTGGCCAGAGTAAAGGTGCGCCAGACAGTAAATCTATCGTTTCACCGATCGGTGTAGGTGTTCAGCCGATCGGCACACTGGTGAATCTATCATCGCGCCGATCGGCGCATGTGTTGAGCCGATCGGCACACTGGTGGATCTAAGCCAAAGTGCGCCAGATACCTTGTAAGCCTAAGCTGTTAAGTGAGTAGCCAAGTATCTACTAGTGAGATCGTAACTAGAAAGTCTAATCAAATAGCATCATAATGGGTAATTACATGGATTAATGAAAACCTGTAATGAATAAGACCACCCTGCTTTCCGAGCGGCTCCTGATTTATCGCTGCCGAGAGGAAACCCTTAATCGCACGAGTATCTTACCCTACTCAACTATCTAATAGTGCTGCGCAGGCTTAGTGCTGTCACCGCTAAACCACACTACTAGCATCATCAAGCAACCATAACCAATACAATGTCTGAATACTATCCTAATCACCACGATCAAGATAATATCTACTTACTTAGCCTAGAATTAAGCTATTGGAATAAGCACATGCATAATTATAGAATCAAGATAGACAAATCACCAAAACCATTATCAACATATTGAATCATCCTTGAGATACATAGAGTAAGATTCATCCCCGTCTAGATGGCCTACCTTAACGGATCAACACTTAACCCCAATGGTTCTTGAAACTCAACTAGAGATCTATTCTAACGGGGCAAGCCCCAGTGGCTCTAACTCACGGATCTGTTGTCCCTTTGTCGCCTATGCCTCCTCTCTGCCAAGACCAGGGTTTACAAGTATTTATAGAGGTTCTACTCGTAAAGGACTCGGTTTCTAGCAAATAAGGTGGTTGTGCCGATCGGCGCAAGCCGTGTCTTCTGTGGTTTCTCCTCTGAGTCGGTTCTTCTGCCTTCCATAGCTGCCATGTGGGCCTTTTCCTTCGAGATAAAGTCTTGTACTGCACGTCGAGATCTTGAAGTTCCATAAATCTTCTAGGCAAATATCTTCAAGTGTCTTGCGCAGATAAACTTCCATAAACATGTGGAATGGGCCTCAGTCACTTCTGTGGGCCAAAATACCCGTGCGTCGACTGTTCATGGACTGCGCTGATCGTTGCACTGGGCTTCTTCAGTGCTTTTCATTAGTTCTGGATTCCTGTCCTCTCCAGCATCACTTTAATCACCAATTTTACCTGTTTCTATAATAGAGCTCCAAAACAACATATATACAAATATATAGGCAATATCATAGGTAAATGGCCTAAATTAGTATCAATTATGCTCTAATTGGGGTAATATTCACATGTAAAAGGGGCACTTGGGGAGTGCCAACACACTTGTAGGACGCCTGAATGAGTTCATTCAGGGCACAGCTGAGGACAGGCGTCAGATGATGGAGGTCATCAAGGACAGGCAGAGCTTCAGAGACAGCAGTTGATGGTGATGCCCACCCTGATGGCTCAGATAGCAGAGATGACTCAGAGGCAGGCATGTCAGCAGCTAGGACCCGAAGTGTTTCCACAGTTCCAGCAGTTGCCGACTCAGCCAGGACCCTTCACTACTTTGATGATAGCTCAGTCCAGCGGACTGTCACTCTCAGGGGTTCTACCGACAGGGGGAGCAGGACAGACACTCTCTTCA
This sequence comes from Eleusine coracana subsp. coracana, assembly GCA_032690845.1. Taxonomy (NCBI): domain Eukaryota; kingdom Viridiplantae; phylum Streptophyta; class Magnoliopsida; order Poales; family Poaceae; genus Eleusine; species Eleusine coracana. The sequence continues at coordinate 34,527,038 of CM064428.1, read as the reverse complement.
GCTCAGCTCTCCCCCATGCCAGCGTTTTTAGTATCTGTGTTGTTTGTTTCTCCTTCACACTCTTCGACTTCGCAGATGGCGGGACCCTCCACCTCCCAACACTTAACAGTCAGGAGTCTATTCTCATATATAGTGCACACCACTTGTGCAGACTCCCGGCCAGCACCACAATCAGCTACAGCTCCACCCTCCACTGCTACAGACAGCATGCTCACACCTCAGGTAGCAAATGATCTAGTCCGTGGAGGCTTTTCACAGCAGGATGTGGTGGATCTCATCCTTCTCCAGACTTCAGCTCAGGAGACCGCCACAATCACTCTAGCAGAGCAGGACAGAGGGTCTGAATCGCCTATGGACCTAGACTTCTTTGAGCAGATGGATGCTCAGGCAGCACAGGCTCAGGGAGCGCAGAAGGATCCAGCATAGCAGCAGCCAGGAGCAGAGCCCTCAGAGGATGTCGCTATACCACTTCCTTCGACCACGAGCGCTTAGATGTTCACTTTTCCTGCTTTTTAGTGCTTGTTGCCAAAGGTGGAGAAGTAGTCCTAGGTCTAGGGGGTGTGGGAGTGCGATCCTATGTGATCGAGAGTAGCATGTATCTAGGGGGAGCATACGTGTACATTGGTTTTGGGAGTTAGATACATTTGGATCATATTTTAATGGAGTTATTCAGTGTTCGTGGATTTTGATGAGTCATGGTTTTCATTCGCTTCTGTTTGACTCATTTTAATCTCACTTGGTTTATTTTCATATGCAGTGTTCTTTGTCATTAATTATCTTATATGGTTGCATATGATTTCATGATAATGATTGCTTGTTAGTAATTCCTATGCATTGCCATGCTAATCTGTTGCATATCATCATTCATGTCTTGCATTGCATGCCCTTATGTGTTCTTTAATATCCTATCATGACATGCATGCATTATCATCTAGAGTTTGCTTTTCTCTTTTTTCCTTGTATCTCTAGATGATGTCTGATTGGGTAGGACCTTGTGCGTTTCTCTCTTATGATGTTATGGTTCCTCTTGATCATAGTGTAGCTCTTTCAGTCTAGTTGTTTCTTGTTAAGATTATAATAAGTAGTGGTTGTCATCAATCACCAAAAAGGGGGAGATTGTAAGCTTCATGACCATTGATGATTGGATCCCCAAGGTATGAATGTTTTGGTGATAGATGACGACTATGAAATTGTGAGCTAATATCTACATGAGTGTTGTCTATTTAGGAATCATCTCTAAACCCTATTGCAAATCATATGGATGAAGGTTGCCTTAGTGATTCATGACAATGACCACAAGCATGGAGGCTTGTGAACTTGATGAAGTCCAAGGGTTAATGAAGATGGATCAAAGCAGAAAACAAGCTTTGGTGCAAGTGTTGGGTACACTTATCTAGTTGTTAGGTCTTTGAGTCAATAGGAAAAATCGGGCTATCAAGTGGGTCTAGGTCATTCTCTTAGGTCATGTCTAGTCGGTGATGTGCAAGGTTGCTCGGTGAAATCATAGGCACTAGTTGACAGTGGAGAAGCCAAGGAGCTGTTCGGAGAAGCCGGGAAACGAAGTCAAGCGAGGACGAGGAGTTTTAGCTTCAGGATGAAGTGACCGGACAAAGGGGTCAGTGGTGACCGGACAATACGGTCACTCAGAGGTTTTGTCTGGAGGCTACAGCAACCCAGCGAGGAATCTGTCTGTGCCAGAGTCTATACAGGCCAGACAGTCCAGTCAGTATTGCTTGCACAGGACAGAGAGGAAGCCAGCGCCAAAATGTTTCTAGACTGGAGAAAGAAACGGACCGGACGGTCCGGTCAGGTTACCATACAGTCCGGTTAGCAGAGGAATCATCAGTGGTCAGAGCCGTTGGTGCACAGTGTTGCAGTGACCGGACTGTCTGGTCAGGGAGTGACTAGACAGTACGGTCAGTAGGCCCAGAAAGCATATTTCATGGAGCCACGGCTAGTTTGAGGTTGGGAGCCTATATAACTTTGTTGTTGGGGTCTTTGTACCTCTCTTGGCCAGTGGAATACCTGAGAGCATTTGGTAAGGTCCAAGAGGAAAAGAGGAGAGCACTAGGAGGAGATATTGCATATCTTGAGAGTGCTAGTGGAGAGTAACTTGAGCATCTTGCACATCTAAGGCTAGGGTGCCCTTGAGGGTGTGATCTAGATTGTTACTCTTGGTATATGGTGAGACCTAGACTGGTTAGGTGTCGGTGATCAAGCCTATCGTGTTTGGTTGTGAAGGCCGTCAAATATTTGTACACGGTTTGAGCCTGCCGTTGAAAGGGGCATCGCTAGTGGGCGCCCGTGTCGGCTCAGGGAGTCTGACAAGTTCTCGAGGGAGGCGAGCTTGTGCTTTGGTAGCAGCGGTGACACACACCATGTCTTCACTCCGGGAGTGATTGAGGGCTCGTGGGTGAGAACTCCACTTGCTAGTGGGAGGGATTGGAACTCCAGCGGGTGTGGTCCAACGAGGAGTAGGGGAAGGCGCCATCCTTCCGAGACCTCGGGAAAAAATCATGGGCATTCCTTGACCCTCTCTTTACTATTCCACAATTATGTGCTCTAGTAACTAGGTTGATTTGTGGCTTGCATAGGCTAGTGTGTTTGGCTTCCGCGCTTGCTTTTATCATGAACACTAGCATGTGTATGGTCTTGGCCTACTAGAATTGTTTAGGTTGCAATGCTTGTTAGACTCAAGTAGTGTGAATTGAAGTATTTGGTTTCATGAGTGGCTTACCGATTCACCCCCCCCCCCCCTCTCGGTACGCCTTCGGTCCTTACAGATGAATACAAGACGTCCGAACATTTTTGGGCCAAAGCCGTCAACACCGCATGCCATGCCTCCAACCGGTTGTATCTCCATCGATTATTGAAGAAAACACCATATGAGCTACTAACTAGTAACAAGCCTAATATTTCCTACTTTCATGTTTTTGGGAGCAAATGTTTCATGCTAAACAAGAAACCCAAGACTTCAAAATTTGCTTCAAAAGTTGATGAAGGTTTCTTGCTTGGTTATGGGTCAAATGTTCATGCTTACCATGTGTTCAACAAAACCACCGGTTGTGTTGAAATTTCACGTGATGTGATATTTGATGAATCTAATGGCTGTCAAGAGGAGCAAGTTGCTATTGATGATGTAGATAATGAATCTCCTAGAAATGCAATAAAAAGGATGGCTATTGGTGATGTGAGACCACAAGAAACATCAAGTATTGAAAATCAACCCTCTTCCTCAAGACAAGACCAACATAATGAAACTGAAGAAATTGATCATGCAAGTGGTCAAGATCAAGATGATGGGGATCATGAACAAACATCAAGTGTTGATTCTCAAAGACATGATCAAGAGGTTGATAAAAATGGTGGTCAAGAAAGTTCGCATCCACCACACCCAAGAGTGCATCAAAGTGTACAATGTGATCACCCCGTCGAGAAAATCCTTGGAGACATTGATAAGGGAGTAATCACTAGATCTCGAGTTAGTAATTTTTGTGAACATTACTCTTGAGGATTCGGATTGGGTGATAGCCATGCAAGAAGAATTGAACAACTTCACAAGAAATAAAGTATGTACTTTGGAGGAAAGACCAAAGAACAAAAATGTTGTGGGCACCAAATGGGTGTTCCGCAATAAACAAAATAAATATGGTGTAGTGACAAGAAACAAGGCAAGGCTCGTGGCAAAGGGGTATTCACAAGTTGAAGGTTTGTATTTCGATGAAACTTATGCCCCCGTAGCAAGACTTGAATCTATTAGAATATTACTTGCTTTTGCTACTCACCATGATTTTCAGTTGTATCAAATGGACGTGAAAAGTGCATTTCTCAATGAGACAATAAAGGAAGAGGTGTATGTGGAGCAACTACCGGGCTTTGAAGACCCTAAGTATCCTAATCATGTCTATAAGCTCCATAAGGCGCTCTATGGGCTTTAACAAGCTCCAAGAGCATGGTATGAATACCTTAGGGATTTTCTTGTTAAAAAGGTCATTGGCAAGGCTGATGCAACTCTCTCCAATAAGCATTTTGGTATTGATATATTTGTGTGCCAAATATATGTCGATGACATAATATTTGGTTCTACTAACCAAAACTTTTGTGATGAATAATTTAGCAAGATAATGACAAGGAGGTTTGAGATGTCCATGATGGGAGAATTGACATTCTTTCTAGGCTTCCAAGTGAAGCAACTCAAGGAGGGCACCTTCATATGTCATGCCAAGTACACACAAGACCTATTAAAGAAGTTTGACATGGATAAGGCCAAGCCCGTCAAAACTCCCATGCCAACAAATGGTCACCTCGACCTCAACAAAAAGGATAAGCCCATTGATCAAAAGGTATACCACTCCATGATAGGCTCTTTGCTTCATCTTTGTGCATCTAGGCCTGATATCATGCTAAGTGTGTGTATGTGTGCACGTTTTGAAGCCGCTCCTATGGAGTGTCACATGGTGGCCGTGAAGAGAATATTGATATATTTGGTTCACACACCCAACCTAGTACTCTGGTACCCCAAGGATTCAAAGTTCAACCTATTAGGCTATTCTGATGCGGATTATGCCGGGGATAATGTAGATAGAAAGAGCACCTCCGGGACATGCCAATTCTTGGGTAGGTCCCTAGTGTCATGGTCATCCAAGAAACAAGATTCCGTTGCACTTTTCACGGCCGAAGCGGAGTATGTTGCAGCCGGTAGTTGTTGTGCACAACTACTTTGGATGAGAGAAACTCTAAGGGACTATGATTACAAGTTGTACCGTGTTCCTCTCCTATGTGACAATGAGAGTGCCATAAAGCTTGCTTATAACCCCGTTGAGCATTCGCGCACAAAGCATATAGATATCTGCCACCACTTTTTGAGAGATCTTTCTATCAAGGGGGATATAGAAGTAAGTCATGTGAGAACCGAAGACCAACTAGCCGATATATTCACCAAGCCCCTAGATGAGAAGAGATTTTGCTATCTTAGGAGTGAACTAAATATTCTTGACTCCAGCAATGTGATTTCAAAAATGTGCACATCTTAATGATGATTGCTTAATTACCGAAAAAATTATGCTTTTATGTCAAAACTTGTTTGTTTTTTGCTTGTTGATTGATTCTTGATCTCTTGATCAATCTTGTCAAAAATGGTCATAGTTTTTGTATGATTGTTTGATTGGCTGACCATATGTTCTCAAGGATTCTTTGTGTCCATCAACATCTACTCTTAAAGGCTCCAAATCTTTCCTTGAGCATGCCTTTCTGCCCCTGGCGCCTTCTGACATCGGACAAGTACGATGACTATCGGACAAGTCCAACATCCAACGGACAAGTCCGACGGCTCCAGGTTTCGACTTTAACCCAGCCCGACTTACCCCTTCGGTCAACCCCTCCTCATTCACCTCGCTCACATTCTCTCTCCTCAAGAACTCCCCCAAAGGCGATTCCAAGGCGATCTCCCACCCCAACCATCCATTGCCGTAAGATTCAATGTCAAGGAGTCCTCCTCCATTGGAGAAGTCCGATCCCCCATTGATTTGCAAGGTTTTGACCCTTGTCCCTCCTCTCCCCACTAGGATTAGGGTTTCAAGGCAATGCTAGGGTCAAATACTTTTACCTTGCATATTTAATCCATGGAGAATGCTTCTAGTTTGCTGTAGGTGGAGAAAATAGAGTTTGGTTCCTTATGGTAGGTGAATTTGTGAAGGATATAGGTTTTTGGAAATAAATGTGTGTCATCGGACAAGTCGGATGGTCACTGGACATGTCCAATGCATCGGACTTTCCCGATTATTATCGGACATGTCCGATGACTTGCAGCTTTTTCAAAAACGTAAGTCCCTCATTGATTCCCCTTACCCATATTCCTCTCTTTGACTCTCTTCTAACTTGTTACTCGCCACATTTTCTTCAATATGTCTGACGTGGAAGCTTCTTGTTGGTCGTAACTACGCACACACTTATATATCGCAAGAGGACGATGTACATTGTAGCACTTTTTCCCTTATAGTATTCCAAGGTTTAGTCAATTCCACAAGGATCAGAAGAGAACGGTGTTTAGCGTTTACTATTTCATCTAACAAATCAATCCTAGCATGAAGTACATATTGCACATACGTGAGCATGAAAAGAGGTGAAATTGAAGTTTGCACCGATCGGCGCGAAGGCTTACCTGGTAAAAGGGGTTATAGGAGCATACACATCGACCAAAGAGGAACACCTGGAGTTAGCCTATATGCATCTAGTACTTGAAGAAAGGATGTGTCGATCGGCACAACTGGTGCGTCGATCGGCACTGAAGCAGTAATCATTATCATCTTAATCCTAGCTTACTTGGCACTTCATTGACTTGAATCATAAACTTAGTATTCTACAAGACATGGTGGTTTCGTTCACCCCGACTTGTCACATGCAAAGGCTATTAGCTCCCTACTGGTTTCTTGCACTATGCGATGAGCAAAAGCATAATTGCAATTTACACTAATGGGAATAGATAGATATTAAGTACACCACATAGACTGAATTCACCGAAAGAGATTCAACAAGCGATCAAGGATAGAATCAAGATAGATAACATAGATATAGATAATTCTACCAATATTCATCATCGTCAGAGGAGCGCCGATTGGCCCAACTGGTGCGCCGATCGGCGCAGCCATGATGCATCGTTGATGACTCCTAAGGTACATGGATCTACTTCTCCTAGCTCCAGTGTAGTGCACCACGCAGGATCCTTACCTGACTAGACTACATCTCTCAATTTGGTGGCTCTTTAACTCCGGCGGCCTCTCCGGTGATGTGTAGCGGCTCCTATGTCATGATCACCTCCCTTGTCTTGGACGTCATATGGGTGTTTATATAGCCTCCGGTCATGTCCTCCCTTGCTTGTCCTCCAAGTTTAGCTCATAGAGATTGAATCCAAGTCGGTTTCGTACCTTTGATAAACTACGCCGACTTACTTTAATCATAACCAATACTTCCAGAGTCCAAAAGAGGCAAACCTGGACTCTATCTCGTAGACCTTGAAAATATCTACAACTTTGGTATTATTTGGATCCTCATATTAGGACGTTTAGATAACCAAAATTGTGATGCCAAAATATCTGTCTTGATTCGGATTCCTCTGTGCAGCCTACCTTGCGCAGCCCATATCACCTAGCTTTGTAGTCCCATAAATGCAAACCATATAATGTTCCGGAAATCCCTCGACGAGATCTTCAACATTGGTATTCTCAGATTTCCTATTTGACCACGTATTGGGCTCCTAAATTGCGTGACAATACAGTACTATTTCTGGACTCCGCGAACTGAACTTTCCTTCCGGATAAACCTTCTAGAAATCCTTAGGCATTGAGCCTCGACCTTGGGCTTGCACATTGGGTCTCATGAATGTCTAGGTGTGTCTTGTAAGCTTCATGCGCCAATGGGAAGCCCTCCTTGCACAGCGAGTCGGGTTTCATGTCGGTACTTCTCATATAAGAGCCATTTTGTCGTCTTTTCACCTATTTCTGTAATAAAGCACTAAAACGACACTACATGTGGAAATTGTCAATATTAGAGGTAAAACACATGATTATGACGAGAATATGGTACGGTTATTGTCATATAAAATGGGTACATAGGAACCACCAATAGTTCCCCCATGCTTAAACCTTTGCTCGTCCTCAAGCAAATAAATCTTCTCAAGGAGAGATCAGCATTGCAATCATGTTATCTTCACTCGCACTCATCAAGGCACATGCATATCTAACCCGCTTTAAGAGTGTAGCATAAAAAGTTTTATCTTGCACCAACTCTAATACTCAAAGATACTAGTGGGGAACAGAAAATGACTAAGATCCGACCACAATGATCAAATAAAGTAGCTTCAACTCTCAAATCAGGTTGCTCCTCAAACTAGGTCTTAAATGATAAAGTTTTTCCAAAAATTTAGTCTCATTTATCCAAACAATATGCTCTCTTGCAAAGAATCAAGGCAACACTCATCTTACAAATCTCACAAGCCAAACAACTAGAAGTTGATCCTATCTACAAATATTTGGTGGAAGCCTTTATGTGTAGCTTGGTACGAAAACAACTAGCAATAATATAACTCAGAGTATTGTCAAATCAAGAGATAGTTCTAATTGGTTTTACAAAGACTTGTCAAAAAGGCCATTGGAAAACATTATGAAGAAGAGGAAAAACACACGCTTTTAGAAAGGTGGACATGTGCAAAAGGCAAAGAATGATCTCAAGACACAAATGAAGTTCTCGAAATCAGATTGCACATGGTTGGAGTGATACAGTTTCAGTCAATTGAATGCACTTACTTGAAGAATAATGGTTTATGCACAAATCTCCTCTCTTGCAACTTGATTAAACATTCCTGATCTTCCATCAACAATTTTTTTATTTGAAGTCCATTAGCTAGTGCTTCAGAATGATGAATGACGTCCACCCCCCCATGCTTAAACGTTGCTCATCCCGAGCAAAGGGAGTGGAAAAAGAAGATCAGTAGCTAAATCCTTTATTTCTTCTCTTCGACCATCTGAAACACTTATAATTGCTTTCTAGAGATAACAGAGCACTTCCTGAATTTTTGAGTCCTTGCACCGGTCGGTGAAGAGTTGCGCCGATCGGCGCACTTTTGATTTCACCTTGTCTTCTCCTTGTATTGCTCTTTTGCACTTCAGAGAGTCTTCAGAGGTGTTTATTGATGAAGATCTTCGTCTTCAGCAAGAGGTTGGTAGTTTGTGCATAAAACCATAGAAATAGTGCAATGGCTCGACGAGAAACTCACATCATAGGTTGTGTACAAGGAGAGGACAACACGAAAAGAAATATTGGTTTACAGGTGGGAATATTCAGCGAGCATTGCTAAATATGAAAGGGCTAGCAAACAAGTGATAGTTACGCAAATAAAATGGCCAACTTCCAAGTCTCATACCAAAAGAACACAAACTTGAAACAACTCACGAAATTACATGTTGCAATCTACAGGTTTATCATATCAGAGTAGCATTTTTGGCTTTGGTAGGTATGATCAATGCAAGAGAACAAAATTTGCAAGGATTAGAGACAACATGTAACAGTTTTTCAAAAATTATTAAGTACACTAGCTATGTTGGAGTTTTCTTCTTAGAGAGCAAAGCATATTGTCATGAAGAACAATTCAACCATATGGGGTATTTATCAAAACATCTATCAACAAATTCCACCACTAAAGCAAATAGAGTTCACAGAATTGGTGCTTAGTTGAAAATTCAGCGGTGGATAATTATGTGCAATGAATCATGCAACTTCCAATAACAATAGCAACTTTCATCATATCTGATGAAGACATCACCATGCTGGATACGCGCATATCATGGCCTTCCCCAAGTTACAAGTCGTCACCAACTCGGTCGCCATGTTCGTCTCGGATTCAGCCGACACCCCTTCACGGTTTTGATGATATCTCCCACATCCGACGTCCAAACGAGGCGTTCTTTGATGCGTTGGAAAGGGGACGACGACGCCGTTGTTTTGGTTCTGGTACTAGCTCCAGAAGGGTCGTGAGTCATAATATATGACCATGACAAGGTGTTGTGCCACCTATTTTGGACCAACTTGGCCATGTATCATGTCGGGCCTTAAGCCCATGTTGTGGGCGTCCCCCCCCCCCCTGGTCGCCCCCATCCCTAGGACGTCTTTGTTTCCTACATAAACTCAGTAGCCGCCATCTTTTAGTTTCGGGTTTTGTTTAGTTTAGTTTTCCAGAGAGAAACTTGATCGAATTATTATAACTGTGGCGACAAGTCCTTTTACAGTAATCCAGGGCCCCTGTTCTTGTTCTACACCACTATGGCGATTAGTCCTTTTGTGTTCAGAGCTTGAACCTTTTCTTGTGATTTGCTTCATCCATATTTGCAATTTCAGATTGCGTGTTTATCCTATCTTGCTTGTGTTCTCGATTTCGCTTGCAGGAACAATCAAGTTGTGCTTGGTGTAACGGTTGCAGGGTTGGATCATGTCTGATTCAAGCCGGGTTGTCGACGCTGAGTTCCCCAAATTCAAGTTTATCCCCTTACCTCTCGGAAGATTGGGCCATATCTACATCAAGTGGTATCAGATTCAAGGTTCCCCGTGAGGTATTATCATGTTCATCCCTTTAGATTCGTTTGTGTTCATCACCTTTTGTCCACGAAAAATCCTACAAAAAAATATTTCCCCACCATCCCAGACATTGTTTAGCCTTTGCATAATTTAATTTCAGAGTCCGTAGTGTTGAGTTTGTGTCCTAGTCAAGTTTAGTTGCTGGTTTGAATTTGTGTTTCGATTCGGTTTGTGTTTTGATCTCCACTGCACACCACCATCACCTTTGTGTTTTCCATTGGATTCACCATCATGTCACCCACCCACCACACCCACAATCTGTTGCCAACAAAAAAACCCTACCCGATTCGGTTCCCCCCCCCCCCCCCTCACCCCTCAAACCCTATCTTGACATACCTTCGATAAAATAGGCATAACTTTTCGCTCGTTGCTCCGATTGGGCTGAAATTTTTACAGCAGATTCTTGACTCAAAGTTGAGGTGACCCACATTGGGCTTTGCCCTTTGTGCCCTCGTCAAAAAATTCAAAAAAATCGGGAAAAAATAGAAAAAAAATTGTGAAGTCAAAAATAGCGCTTTCGGTGAAACTTTGAGATTTTGCCTACCCTTTGTTTTCCCTCTGTTTGAGTTGAAACTTCTTGTGGTTCCTTCCTTTGTGTTCCTGTATCACAGAAAAATAGTGGAAAAATCCTACAAAAAATCAAATTTTGATTTGCACCCCCCCCCCCCCCCCCCCCGCCCGCCCTGAAAATTCTAAGTCTGTGAAGTCTGTTTTGTTCCTTGCTCCCTTTGCCATTGTTCTTGCTGTCACAACTGTTTTTGAACATGATTCTTTTGCCAGCAATTAGGACACTGCTTTGGACATTTATTTAGTGCTACTATCTGTTATTAAATTGTGTTCCATTGACATACATATTAGTCTTCCAAGCTATACATATTACAGCACAGGTTTCTTCCTTGCAACTGTTACACCCAAGCTCAACTACAGATTGTGTCGACCTATTTGGCTTTGGTAAGAACACTTGCAAGATTGTGATACATTGCTTCTGATATTGTTTTCCACTTTCTACACCCTCTGCTGCGTGCTAGTTGATAGGGCTAATCTTTTTGTTTAGTGTTGTCTTTTGCTTTTAATCATGTCAGAGAAAGGGAAAGAGACACCTAGAGAGTTGGACTCCCCTATAGACTTCAATGATTGTGTCTCCAAGGCCGAGCTCACGAAGCTTCTTGCGGACCAGCGTACATTCATGGAAACAAAGTTTGCCGAGTTGATGGGTCACATCAATACTGTTGTCCACCGCATTGAGGATGTTGAACGATGACCTCCACCTCAACGAGCTGCTGTTGATGATGATTTTGACCGTGATGCAGACCGTCTTCACCATAATCGACACGGTATGGGAGATAATAACAATCGTGGTAATACTGATACTTTTGTTAAGCCCAAATTTAACATACCACCTTTTGCCGGTAGTGCTGATCCTGAAGCATACTTAGATTGGGAACTTGCTGTTGAACAGAAATTTAATTCTCATTTAGTTCCTGCTGAGCATAGAGTTAGACTTGCTACTAGTGAGTTTACAGGTTTTGCTCTCTTTTGGTGGAATGATCTTTGCAATACTAATGCTGCTATACCTGCCACTTGGCCTGTTTTGAAACAACGCATAAAATCTCGTTTTGTTCCTCCTTATTACCAATGTGATTTACGTTTGAAATTACAATCTTTAACACAAGGTAGTAAAATAGTAGAGTAATATTATCAGGAATTGCTTATTGGTTTAGCACGTTGTGATATACATGAAGATGATGTTGAAACTAGTGCTAGATTTTTTGGTGGTTTGAACCGTGATATCTAGAATATTGTTGACTATAAAGAGTAGAATAGGTTCAGCCAATTGTATCATATTGCTCTTAAGGCTGAACTTGTTTCGCTCGTCGTAATCATTGAACACCATATTTTCTTTGCTCTCCATGAACTTGTCGAACTCTTCATTTTGCACACTTTGCTCTGTTGGAGCTTCAGATATGGACATTGAATCCGAGAGATAACTCGGAGTATGCCCATGTGAAGCTCTGGAGTGCTCTGCTTTCGAAAGCTCACTTGGTGTGCGCCACGGCTTGAGCTGCTGCTGTTGCTGAACTTGGTGTAGATGCCTCTCCAAACATTTACCATTCCTGCAAAAGGGTTACTTGGACACAATACCCGAAGGACAATGTGATGATAATGGTCAGTGGTTAGTCGTTCGGTTAGTAGTCCAAGTGTTAGTCGTTCGAATGTGCGAGGGTGACAACAAATTCTCTCTAGTTGGTTTTAGTGTAGCACACTTTTATAGCTAAGTGCAAAGTGCACTTACTAGAGAGAGCTAGTGAAGTGAGAAGAGGATGAAGAGGGAGAGAGTTTGTGAGGGAGAGCAACTGCTTTCAGCAAAGGGTGGAGAAACAAAGGAGAGAGAACCCTCTATTTATAGGCTCAAGAGGAGCCTTGGGGGAGGAGAGGCCAGGCCGGGTGGCGCGCCATGCCGGCCGGCGAGCTAGGCCGGGCGGCGCACCAAGCCGGCCGGCGCTCCCATTTTCTATCTTTTGCTCTATTATTGCTCTAGTGGTGATGGGAGGTGGCTAGGCCCAAGTGCCATGTGATCCACTTGCTCAATTTGTCCAGAAATTTGCTAAGAGTGTAGGGAGCAAGGATAGAGTGATGGGATGGCCAAAGTTGTATGTTTGCAATGAGTGTGCTACCACCCATGAGGCCTAAGTGAGTAGGGTGGTAGGTGAGTATGAGTGGTGAAAGAGTGAGGTGACATGGATGGTTCTCATTCATTCACTTTCACTCATGGTGGGGCTTTTGATGAGTATTTTTTCTTCAAGGTAAGGCTGGCCACACCTCCACCACTCATGGCCATCATCTTTGCATTAAAAGGGCCAAGAATCCGATGAAAAGTTGTGCCGGGTGGCATGGCTTGCCGGGCGGCAGAAATGACACAGCCGGGGGTCGCTTTTCATGAAAAATGACCTCCCGGGTGCTGAAATCTAGGTTATTTCAGGCTGGGTTACAGCCCTGAATCAGCACCCCGGATGGTCGTTTTGACTCGAAAACAACCTCCCGGCAAGAGACTTGGCCGAAACATTACCAAAAATTTCAAATTTTAATTTTTTTTGAGTAAAGTGCATCGTAGGTCCCTAAACTATTTAGGAATATTTATTTGGGTACATAAACTTTTAAAGTAACCATCTGGGTCCCGAAACTATTCTCAAATGGTCATCAAGATACACAAACTTTATAATGACCCTATATATGTCCATGACCTATTTATTTTATGTCAACCAGGTCCACACTGATCACGAGTTTGCCCGTTTGCCCGTCATGTGGTGATGACAGCAGTGTGTCATGTGCGAACAATACAACGTATGGAAGGCAGACCGTAGCCCAATGTCACGGGTAAAAGGCAGGCCATCTCCATGGTTAATGAGTAACAGGAGCGAAAAGGCGAGGCTACGATGGGGAGAGCAAGGCCGGATGGGAAGACGAGGCCATGACGAGCATAGCGCACCTGCTGCTATCAGGCATCATCATGTGACCTCGATAGAACCCGTATGGAGAGTGGTTGTTCGGTGGTGGTGACACACGTGGAGAGCGATTGTGCAGCTGCGTGACACGTTGAGAGCAGCTGGTTATTATGAATCTAATTGACATAATATAAATAAATTATGGATCTATAGGGTCACTATAAAGTTTATGGGCCTATATGACCGTTACTAAATAGTTTAAGGACTCAGATGGTCACTTTAAGAGTTTGTGTACCTATATGACCGTTACTAAATAGTTTAAGGACCCATGGTGCATTTCACTCTTTTTTTTATATCCTAGTTTAATGGTTAAAGAAAGAGGAATAAAATCAACCTAATCTAATGCTATGAAGGGGGATAAATATCGGTTACCTTCCGATGAGGGTTCGAATTTTATGTCTCGAACAAGACGTTCTCCGCGCTCAATTTTGCATGGTGCCCATCGTGGATGGGGAATTTTCCACGATCGGTGCAACTTCTTTCTTCATCCATACTTGTTTGATTTTCTTTGGCATGGCAGTGACCTTTTTCTTCATTTCTTGTGGCTCGTTCTTCTTCTTGGGCGGCGGTGGTATGCTTTGAACTTTAACCGTCGGTGCACCCATTTTTGGTGGGATTGGATACACCTCAATTTTTTGCACCGTGTTAGGATTTTTGCCATAAAAGATGCGTACCTGATTGCATTGTTCCGTTTGGGGCTTGAAGGCGAACTTTTCGTTGTGCCCATTAATGTTAAGGTGGATTTCTCCAGCCCCAACATCAATGTTGGCACTTGCAGTGCCAAGGAAGACGGGCACAAGAGAGTTCCTTATCCTTACGGGTACGTCCTCCGCTATGCCCATCGGGTAGCAGACTGATTGGTCGGCGAGCTGCAAGCACATTTGGGTAGGGGATAATGAATTGACATCGAGTTTGTCATACACTACCTTTGGCATGACGCTCACGCTCGCCCCCAAGTCACAAAGTGCGTTGTTGAATTGTTGCCTCCCGATGGAACATGGGATGGTTGGGCATCCCGGATCTCGCTTCTTTTCTGGGAAGGAGTTCAAGATAGCGACGCTGCATTCTTTGGTTAATTTGACAACCTCTGTGGATGGCATTGGGCGTTTGTTGTTGAGGATGTCCTTTAGGTACTTGGAGTATGTAGGAACCTGCATAGCATCAAGTAGCGGTATGTTGACGTATAATTTCTTTATTACCTCCACAAACTTCCCAAATTGTTCATCCACCGTTGGCTTCCTCTGTCGAGGGGGGAATGGCAACACCGGGGTATCATAGAACTCATGTGGCGCCTTCTTGAGAGGTGCCTTTGCCTCCTCAACTTCAATTTCCTCCTCTCCTTCTGATTCTTCATTGGTTTCCCCGGTCTTCCCTACAATGTTCGGATTTGGCGGATCTTGTGTAGATTTTCCGCCTCTAGTTGTGACCGCACTAACATTTTCTTTGGGACTAGCTTCCGGCTGACGGGGGAGCTTGCCCGAGTTAGGCTTAACAATAGAAGCGGCCAGCTGAGAATTTTGTGTTTCTAACATTTTATTATGACTAAGCTGGTTTTGCAGAGAGGTATTGAAGGCTTCCATACGAGAATCTATGTTTTCTAGAACTTTATCAGTAGCAATAAATTTCCTACTAATACTTTCATTGATTTTAGATTGTCCTAGAACAAGATCACGAAAGGAGGGTTCATTACGAGTAAAGTTTCCAAAGTTACCCATGTTCTTGTCGAAGGAGAGGTTTGGCTTGGACTCCCATCCGAAGTTGTTCGTACGGGGCCTAAACCCGTTGTTGTTGTTGGTGATGTTGTTGAGGTAGTTCACTTCTTCTTCTTGAGTCTCTGGGCAGTGGCTTCCCATGTGTCCAAGGTTTCCACAGACTTCGCAAGTCATGCGAGAGTCCAAGGATTGGACAGTTTGAGGTCCGTCCATTTTCTTCAAAAGTTGATCCATTTTAATTGCTAACATGTCAATAACATCAACTTGGTGGACTCCCCTCATCTTGGGTTGCGGCTGGTTCTGTCTCTCATCGTAGCCACTGTAATTGGCGACCATCTTTTCTATGAGAGTTTGAGCTTCTTTGACCTTCAGAGAGAAGAAGGAACCTCCAGCGGCTGCATCTAAGTGCTCACGAGCGGGGCGGTTGAGCCCATGGTAAAAGCTTTGGATCAGCAACCAATCTTGCATTCCGTGATGTGGGCATGCCAGAGTGTATTCTTGGAAACGTTCCCATGCCTTAGGAATGCTCTCGTCAGTTAGCTGTTGAAAACTTGAAATCTTGTTCCGTAGGGCATTGGTTTTGCCTAGCGAGAAGAACTTGGCAAGGAAGGCGTTGGAGCACTTGCCCCATGTAGTGAGCTCTTCTTGATTGCTATAGAACCACTGCTTCGCCTTCCCTAAGAGTGAAAATGGGAATAGGCGAAAGCGAATGGCCTTAGGAGTCACATCCCTCATGGTGAAAGTGTTGCACACTGCCAAAAACTGTTGGAGGTGGGCATTTGTGTCTTCCGATGCCTTGCCACAGAAAGGACTGGCCAAAACCATGTTGATTAAGGCCGGTTTCAGCTCATAGCCTCTGTTCCCCATGTTCGGGTTCGGACCAGTGCGGATGTTATTTGCAGACGGGGCGGAGTAGTCACTGATCGTCTTTTCAGCCATGATTGGTTGAGCGGACGGAGACGGGACTTGCAGCTGAGCTTGAGTGATCGGAGGTGCTACAAGAGCAAGCACGGGCCGAGGAGGGGTGAGTCTTTGATGCACTCTCCTCAACAAAGCCTCCGGATCGTTGTGGTAGTTGTTTGGTAGGTTGAAACCAGTCATAAAGCGTCCTGTTTACACCACAAATAAACAGGACAAGGGTTAGCCCGCTAAGGAAAGTGGTAACCTCTTAATAGAAATATCAATGTTAAAATTCCGATATCTTAGCCTATTGTTTCCCCGACAACGGCGCCAGAAATGCTTGTTGGCATTTCTTAACGTCGCATCAAGAATATCACTATCCCTGGTACGACGCCAGAAATGATTTGATGTTTGTTATGCTTTTAGAGAAATATGAATTAATCCGCAAGCGTACAGAACATCTATTGTAGCATTTCACCTGGGAGTATTCCAAGGTATCGTATTTATTTTCCGCAGGGAAGCTAGGCGTAAGAGTATCTTGGTTTAACAAAGATATAACTATAAGAATTATACCAACTGACCAAAGACGGGGGTGAGGATGTTCAATAATAATAGTTGGGGTAGTGAAACAGGAGAAATCCACACCAAGATAAATAAAGAGATCGCTTTAGCTAGCTGGGAGGACAGCGAGTCTAAGTCTAGAATTCCTAAGATTATATCTTCTTATTTTATCTAAGTCAAGTGTCAAAATTCCTAGTTACTCGGGTTGAGTGCTTACACCAAATTCATGGTACAGCCTCGAGTATTTCACCAATAAGTTTACTTCGGTCCATGACAACGATCCAATAATAGGGTCGGTAACTAACCTCGTACACTAGTGGGCACGTTCCCGCTACACAACCCTGCTTAAGACTTCCCGAACGTGGTGGAATACTAAATGGACGGACAGGGCTGTCACCACCTGCCGCCTACCACACAGCCCGTGGGGACGAATGCAAAACCAACTAGTGCTAACGTAGGCACCACGCCTACGCTTTCACTAGATATTCTTCCGTTGGCCTAGCGGAAGAATAGCCGGGAAATAACCAAGTCTAAGTTCTATTCAAGAACTAAACTTAATTAAATCCTAGCTGGGAATCCCGTAAACTATGCTTCAAAGTTCTTTCCCGATATTTGTAACTTAAGGAAATTGACTAAGTAAAGATAAATACTTGACAAGATAAATAAGAAAATATAATTAGATTGATAAGGGATAAGTCTTACAAAAATAGAAAAGATACAAGAGAACTCATACCAAGACTCCGAGACGACTCCCGGAATCCCGAGCGATGCTCTCGACTAGACTCTAACTCCCGACTAACTAACCTACTCTACTCGTAAGAAAAGTAGTGGGAAATGGACTCCAATATATTTCACTTGCTTCCTTCATGTTTTCTGCCGAATTCCCCCTCTATTTATACTTGGCGGGTATTTCAAGATGGAGGAGAGTCAGTGGGCAAAAATTCCCCCGCCGGGCGGTGGGCCACGCCGGGCGGCCACGTGTGCCGGGCGGCCGGGCATGCCGGGTGGCATGCACCGCCGGGCAGCAGGCCAGGCCGAGTGGCCACTGGATTTGGTCGGTTTCCAACCGACTTTCTTTGGACGGCTCAGATCTTGTCCCGATGGCGGTTACTTGGTCGGTTTCCACCGAAATCTCCGTTTTGGGGTAGGTAGAAGTTGTGGGCCTCATAGGCTGGCAACCCTGGGTGGCCAACCCAGGTCGGGTGGCAAGCCAGGCCGAGCGGCAGCCTGTGCTGGGCGGCGGCCCATCTTTGGTGCCGACCCCCCCCCCCTTCCCCGGGTCATGTCTTGACTTGTCCATGTTGTGCCACGTGAATTCTTCCTTTATTTCTCCACATTTTACCCTCCTTAGTCCGGGAATGGAAAACGATTTCATTTTGGAGTGTTTTGCAGGGTCGGCTGGGTCGGATGGTTAGCCTCATGACGACTCTATTTTGACCCGCCGGGTGGCTGATTTCAGCCTGATATGACCCTGTCGGCTGGGTTCGGATTTCAACCATCACGACCCTACCGGGCCCTGATTTCAGCCTCATATGATCATGTCGGCCTGCTATTTTAAGGCAGAATCGGCCGATGGGGTGTTTGTTCATATTTTTACATGATTTTAGCCCTTTTGACCCTGCAAACACATATTTCACCAAAACTCATGGAACTTTATTAGTTTAAACAAATATTCACGAAACTTTGGTCTTTACCTTGTATTTCCCGACCGGTTGGTGGCCAATATTGGGTTTTAAGGGCCACCAACACCCTCCTTGCACGGTGAGTCAGGTTTCATGTCAGTACCTCACATATAAGTGTCATTTTGTCGTCTTTTCACTTGTTTCTGCAATAAAGCACTAAAATGACACTACATGTGGAAATCGTCAATATTAGAGGTAAAACACATAATTATGATGAGAATATGGTACGATATTGGTGGTTATTGGCATATAAAATGGGTACATAGGAACCACCAACACTTCTCCCTTGAGAGAGAAGAGGACTTGACGATCAAGGCCAAGGCTAAGCTCCGAAGAGAAGGAAAGCCACTGCTAAGCGCATTCCTCGCACCACCCTGCGAGCGGCTGACAGACCGGAGCCAGAAGAACCTGAGGATCTCATTCGGGTCATGCATCCTCCAGCTGAAATGGAGAATTCTGACCGAGAGATTGTAGACTTCCTTCATGCCTCCATTGAGACATGCTCTGAGGCAAGGTTGACCAACCACTATACTGGTGAGAAAGAAGCTTCTGATTTCCGCTTTCATGCACATTTTCATACAGATTGGTACCGCTCCACCTACCTCCACATGAGGAATGCAGAATTTTCATGAAGTGGCTAGATTGGGATCATATGAAGGCAAGGAAGCATCCGTTGCTCAATCAAGTGCTTGCAGACCTTGAGCATCCTGGGCTCAAGACCTTCCTCACCTTCAACTATTCTTGGAACACAGAGATCATAGCTCAGTTTTATTCCACTATGTACATTGATGAAAAAAAGTCAATGACCTGGATGACAAATGGCACAAAGTACACCTGCTCAGTGAATCAGTTTGCCACTACGATTGGACTCAAGCACTCTCACAAAGAGAAGCACAAGATTCACTAGGGAAACCACATGGATGCTGAGGACACGAGGTATATGTATGTGGACCTAGACACCTACTTCTCTCCTAACTTCAATGGACTGAAACCATTCTTCTCAGTCTTGTTTCGGATCTGCAGGAGCACCTTAGCTCCAAGGGGAGGCAATTCTGACCGTATCCATGCTTTTCAGAGGGATATCCTGCATTGGATTCATGGAAATAGCAAGTTTGATGCCTTTGACTATGTCTATCAGGAGATGTCGGACATCTCAATCTCTCCCAAGTGTGGTTGTGGATACGCTCCTCACATCATGTACATGATTTAGAAGGTCTTGGGATTGACTTTCAACAAGAATATGAAGCATCTGAGTCTCAAACCTCAGATTCCTTCTAATTGGACTCCCGACACTACATCTGGTCAGTACTTCGGTGCAGCTTAGCCTCCATCTTCTGCTGCATCTCCTCACGCACCTAGGGCTGCTTCTAGGGGTACTGGATCATCTCATGTGCCTCCGCCACCTCGTGGGAAGAGAAGTGGAATCATGAAGATGTTTAAATCTCTTCTTGGAATGTGTCGGAACATTAACCAATGGATGGATGTCATTGAGAGGAATTAGCATGCACTCTTTGATCAGTTTGGTATTGAGCCTCCTGCTCCACCTTCTCCCACAGAAGCACCTCCTCCTACGTATGCTGATCTAACTGACACTTTCACTATGGAGGAGATGAACTACTTTGGCTACTTTCGTCTGCCTCCTCAGTTTATCACACGAGCCGCCTCTAGTGGACAGCATGTCTGCTTTGATGATGATGAAGAAGAAGAAAATAAGGAAGAAGAAGATCCCGCTGCTTATGCCCTTCGTGAGCGCAAGGGAAAGGTCCCAGTCATTGAAAAAGATGAGGACGACAATGAAGAGGACGATGATGAAGATTATGATGAGGAGTAGATGTTTCTGCTTGCTCGTGTTTCCATTTTTCTCCTTTTTGGTGTTTTGATGCCAAAGGAGGAGAAGTAGTTATCTATCTTAGTCATTTTAGTTTGTGAGTTGTGAGATTGATGTAGTTGGATAAATTTGTGGCACTATTTGGTTTGTAAAATTTTTTATGCTTTCCTTGTGATTGGATATTTTTTTGTGGCTTGTCAACTCTATTTGCTTATTGTAATGATGCTTTGTTGATTATCTTCATCTTGTTGCATTTGTGTGAAATTACATGTCATTTGCATTTGTTTCTATCTCTCTTGATCAATTGTTGCAAATTAACATGTATGCATAGTGTTAGGGGGATCTCTCACACTTTCCTTTAAAATGTGCACTTGTTGTCATTACCTATTTCTTACTCATGCACACATTTAGAGGGAGCTCCTCATCTAATTATCACAAACTGAACTTCTTTGTATATTTCTATGAAATTTTAGTTGTATTGTCATCAATCACCAAAAAGGGAGAGATTAAAGGTGCATCTAGGCCCCCAATTTTTTTTTGTGATTGGCATCAATACAATTAAGAATGGGCTAATATTTTGATGAGCATGTGTATAGATAACACTTACAAATTTGGTGAAAGAATTGCATACAAACAAAAAGGAGAAAAGAAGATGGAAAAGTGCTTCAAAGATGAAATTCAAATTTACTCAAGAATTTAGTTCATGTGTTTTTATTTTTGAATCTTGAGTATAGGAAAAGCCGTACTATTAAGAGGGACACAAAAGTGTGAAGCGAAGGTGAACTAAGTGCTAGAATCTCTTTTCCCAGCCAAATACACTTTTCCAGAGGTTTTTCATCAGACTTGTCTGACGTATCGGACAAGTCCATCGGACTCTAGTCGGACATCTTCATCGGACTCCAGTAGCGTTGCCACTCTGGGTCGTCGGACATGTCTGAGGGTCATCGGACTTGTCCGATGACATAACGAAAGTTTGACGCACCAGACATCTTCATCGGACTCCAATACCTCTGCCACCCCATGTCGTCGGACTTGTTCGATGACCAGGTATTATCCGAGGCATCGGGTAAGTCCCTCGGACTCTAGTTTCATCGCCAACCCTAAATCGTCAGACTTGTCCGATGACTATCGGACTTGTCCGATGCAGATCTGAGAAATACCCCTTCAAATGGCTCTTTTTCTTCATGGGCTATAAATAGACCCCCATCTCGCCCTTTGGCTGGCTGGTCACTTATTCCACTCAAAAACATTCTCTCGAGCACTTGGTTTGTGAAGGGATTGGGAGAAGATTGAAGAGCTCCATCGTCTTTAAGCTTCCATCCTCTCGAGCACTTGGTTCATCCTCACCGCCGATAACTCTTGTGTTTGTTACTCTTGGGGATTCATCCCCTAGACGGTTAGAGGTGGCCGTTGAGCTCCCAACTTGTGTGGTGATGCCTCGAGAAGTTTCTATTGACCCCTCCTTTGTGGAGTTGCTAGTGGAACACCAAGTTTGATCTTTGTGATCACTTGGAGAGGTTTAGGGTTGAAAGAGATCCGGTCCTTTGTGGATCCCTCAACGGAGACGTAGACTTCTTTGTGGAGCTGAACTTCGGTGAAAAATCACATGCTTCTTGTGTGCTTAATTATTTGTTCTTCATTTACTAGTTCTTGTTCTTAATCTTGCTAGTTAGGGTTTGCTTTGTAGTTCTTAAATTAACTTGTGTAGGTTGCATGTTAGTTCTCCTCATTTCTACAACTTTCTCTAGCTTGTTATTACTTGTTTCTAGCTTGCCTTGCACTACTTTAAAGTTTTAATCGCCCGATCTACTTTTCTATCTCGTGCCATCGGACAAGTCATCGGACTTTCCTCACAATCGTCGGACAAGTCCGACACTGCGCATTTAACTTTTATTATTAAGTCATTTTCAGGGATAATTGCCTATTCACACACCCCCCCCCCCTCTAGGCACTTTCAATTGCATATATTTGTAACACTTTATTTTCCATTTGGGCTTGTGGGCTTTGAGGCAAAAATAGAAGCCCATCTTGGGCCCAACTCATGGAGAGAAGAGAAATGAGCCAAATAACTCTAAGCTATAGTACCCATATCCTTCCATTTTGTTTTCCCATCGTATGATCGTCTTCCTTCGTTTCTACGACTAGGAAAAAATAGTGGATGGAAGCTCCTCCTTGCTAGTAGCAACCCAACCTTGTGGAGAGGTCATATTGCCTCCATTTGATTCCCATTAGCTGTGAGAAGGTCATTAGTCGTGTAATAGAACTGCCTTACCACAGAGACGATTCCACTATTAGGATCTTTCTCGGGTGACGACATACGCTATGACGTCCAATAGTACAACAGATGACAGGAATAATATAGTTTGCAATGAGGACATAGATAGAGCACAAAGTTTTATATAAATCTAAATTTAAGTTATAAATCAGAGTTTAATAAAAGTACGGAAGCGAAATAACTCAATAGTAACTAAAGATGATTCAACGAAATACTTAAGATACAATCATCTTAGTTTAGAAACAACATAATTAAATTAATACATCAATATTCAAACCCATTCATCATGTGACTCTTCTTACTACGTTCCGGCAGAGTGACCAAGTGGTACTCGTTACGATGAGAGGCTTTGACTTGAATCAATTTACATCTTGAAGGAGAGAAACCTTCTTGCACGAACCATACGCGCTTCATGGAAGCTGCATGGAGTAACTTTTCGCTACGGTACCGCAAAGTCTTCCGGATCCAGACTCCTCCAAGAAGGGTCCCTCAACGCGATGCGTCCCGACCGATATCCGTGAGTGGATTGCTCCCTCCTCTCTGCCCCAGTTCCACCAAAACAAGGGAGAAGCCTATCTTCCGACCAGGCAATAATCATAGCTACATCAGTTTACCGGGCTCATGAACTTCATCATGCAAACAATACATTCAAACATGATCCCATGTGTCAGACAAGATGCTGGTCCTTATACGACACAGACGGGGCTATCACCTTAAAGACAAGTTGTCCTTTCCTTTCCACCTAGTTTGCCCATCCGGTCTCCATTTGCTTTCTCATCCAAACCTTCCTTTGGCCGATATATTTCTCAAGTGATAATATTTCTTAATCTACGAGTGATTTTTATACCACTCATCGAATGGTTGTCCTATATTAAGCAAAACAACTACCATTTTGAGGCTATCATCAGGTAAAAGGAATCTACTATAATACTAGGTTTTTAAACAACTCCTATAAACATAATGCACAGATAAACCTACATCACTAACTAGTAATAAAATAAAAAGGTAAAAATTGATGGGGTGCACCGAGGCTTGCCTTCAGCTTATTCCTGGCTAGCGGGGTCTCTCCTCCTTTTGGCTCCTGCATGGCCTCCACGTGGTTCAGCTCATTATCTACATGATGCAAGTGATGCCATGCATGAGAGAGTATTTTGATTCAAGTCATTTTCCTATCAAATACGCTAACTCGACAACTTGCTGTATAAGAGAACGAGGTGTGTGATTGTGATAAGTGAACAGAAGGTGTACTAGTCATGACATTACCTCCATCATATGTGATATTTGATATGAAGAAATAACAACCAAAACAAAATGTTAGAATTAAACTATAGTGCCAAGTGAAATAATAGAGCTACATGACAATTAAAATTTTTTAACAAGGTTCTGGAAGTCAAATGAACAGGGTAGTCTAAAAACATGAACAGGGGTGATTTATTATAAATAGAATATGTCAAGGATGAATTTTAGACCAAGTTACAGCGACATGCACTAAGTCTATAATTTTAAATAATTAATCTAGTATAAAATATCATATAAGGGCATCTACAACAGTATTTAATGCATCGTCTGTATAGCAACACGTCAGCCAATTATCTACGTGTACCTAAATTAATGAAGAGAGAGGAGGGTGTCGTCGCCTCACGAGACGACGGCAGCGGCTCGTGCTCCCAGGCCTGGCAACGCCTTCATCGACGGCTGTACGAGCGAAGCCGTTCCCTCCGGATCGAGTGAGAAATCGGTGGACCAACTTTTCCCCCAGTCGCAGGCCGTCGTCCGCCGTGGCTTTCTCTCACCACGCTGCACCGTGTTGCTCGGAGCAAAGAGGAAACGGCCTGTGGATGTTCTGCGCCTGAGCCTGTCAGTGTCATCTCTTCCAACCACTCCTCGGGTGGGATCGTCGTTGAGAAGCTTTCGTCGTCCTGAACCTCTGCCACGGCTCTGTAGAGGCGCAGAGCTTGAGCCTTGAGCCTCGCCGCAGTCAAGACCAGGCCATTGTGCAGCTATGCTCCTCAGTCATGGAGAAGCCGAGCCCCTAACGCCGACACTGGGGGAGGAACTCGGACAAGAGTCGAGGAGCCTGAACTCCTAGAGACGGTGGTGAGTGCTGACACATTCTCGCCCATGGAACATGGATACGAATCAGATGGAGGCAGCTAATCCACGGGTGAGGAGACGATTCAGAACTCACAAGCGGTAGGGATAAGGATTGCTACCTCTCGATTTGGCCATTGCCAGCTAAAATATCATTTTCAAATATTTTTTTAAATAGTCCTTTACGCAAAGAAGAGGGGCATAAAATGAATTAGAAAACTTAATTTCAGTCTTTTAGGTATAATTGACTCACATACGTCATAGACCATGCATTTGCTAAAACAAGCCATAAAATAGTATACAAACATCAAATTTTACATTTGACCACCATAACCTTATTATATATAAACAAATTAATTAGCCTATAGACATCCTTATAGACAGTGCATTGTATGAGTTGTTGTCTGTGTGTGACAATCAATATATTTACAGACAACAACTGTCTAAACCACTATACATGCCCTAATTAGTTATGATAAATATATTGGGAATTTAAATGTATGGTGTTACAGGGTGGTCAAGAGTGGTAAAAGAGGCTCACCAGCCAAAGGACAAGAATTTATCGATTACACAATATTATATATGGATTTATTTGTGTTTTATTTATTTATTTCTAGTGAAAATATTGATATGTATGATGGTTTAGCATTTTATCAAAATAGTACATAACTAGAGGAATCCAACCAAATTTAGTTTGCTCCTAAACTCCACTTATTTCATCAGTTACGAATTTTACAAGCAACAATTGATTGTCAGGTTTGGGCAACCGGATCCAATGGATTGGTTTTGATATTGGTCAAGTTTAGTTTGGTTGAAACGGGCTCAGATAGATAATGGGTCAGGTTTGGTTTGGTGGCACAGTATATCGGTTTAGCTCCAGTCCGGTTTGGTTTGAAACACATAGAGAATAGTTCCTACTCAGTTCTTCGACTATACAACACCAGTGGTTAGCGGAAGCGGAACAGATGTGATGGCGGTTCCTAGGGTTAGTCGGTGGCACAGTATATCGGTTTAGCCCCAGTCCGGTTTGGTTTGAAACAGATGGAGGATAGTTCCTAGCCGTTCGGCACGGCGCCCCACGTTCTAGCCGTTCGGCACGGCGCCCAGTTGGTGCTCCGCCGACCTAGCAAGAAGGAAAAGGTCCAGCCGGGTTGCTCGCCTGTGCTTCGCTCAGTGCTCCGTCGACCCTGCTAGCAAGAAGAGGTCTAGCCCCCCCCCCCCCCTCCCCCACCCGGCAAGCAGTTCCAACACCTAGACCAATACATCGAGCCATCCCCTTCCCTCTCCTCTTTTCATTTGACGTGGGAAAAATTTCGAGATCTCTTTGGTGAAAACTACTGTGTGCAGGATTGCTTTTCTTTTTATATTTTGGAACGGTTGTGTGCAAGATTGCAGGTACGGAGCACCCCCCCCCCCCCCCCCTAATTTATCACTTGCATCTTATTCTTGCATCTTATATTTGTGTGCTTTTACTACTACTTTTGAACAATGTTTCTTATTGCTTTATTGACAGTTAATAGGCTTTGAAATATGTCTGCACACGCTTTTGAGGGGTCCAAGACTGACGATTCTATAGATGTTCATGATCATGTCACCAGTACTGATTTTGGTGCTTCACGATAGCCCTGTGTTCTTTAAACAAACTGGTCAGGTAGTGCTTTACTTGATAGTTGATTATTAGCTGCTTAAACAAAAAGATCAATACATGATCATTCCTGGTAATTGTTTTCACTGCTACATTTGAGCTGAGAAAAGACCACCAGCAATTGTTTTCATTACTACATGATTATTCTGGTAGTTGTTTTTATTGCTTTCATTCCTGGTAATTGATTCCAAATAAAAAGGTCACCAACAGTTGTTTCTGAGCTGTGTGAGCTTATACTTTATATCGTGTTATTACAGGCAGAGTATGAGGCTGCCAGCTGATGTTGCATGTCTGCATTCTAGGTACTACCTAGCTAGTAGGTAGTGAGTCTCCATGTTGTTTGCTGGGTCTGAACTTTGTAATCCAAACCAACATTGTGTTGCTGTTTGCTGGTTTTCTCCATTATTGTTACTTGAACAATTTAGTCTTGTGCTTTTCTAAGGATTAGGCCTTGTAGTGTGTGACTATTTTGTATTTTGTATGAAAGTGGAGCAGCAAAATGATATTTGAACAGGCAAAGGAGTTCTAGAATTTTCTTTATGAATATGGGGTAGATTTTCAGAGATAAATCCATTGACGTGACTTTTTTGAGTTGGTTATGAGCTGTTGAATTTAAACATGTTTGTTTAAAATCTGCAGAGCCTTGAAAGGTTTTAGGTGAAACGAGTTCTGGTTACACTGCTGGAAACTGAAGTTTTTTTTTGAGATTTTAGAGCTATAGAAATCTAAAATTAGAATTTTTAAAAGACTGGAGAAATTGTGAAGAAAATAACTTAGCACACGCACCAGTCGGCAGTCCAGCAGGCCCGTGTAGTGGCAACCATTTGCACCAAATGGTTCTAAACCAGTTCCAAACAATAGTTGGGTGATTCGGGCTGGTGTGGTTTTGGCCTAATATTTATTCAGTTTGGTTTGGTCCAGTTTGAATAGATAGTTTGGTGGGCTGGTTTGGAATCGGGCCACTAGTGCCGTAGTAAACCGGGTTTGGTTGGGTTCCCGGCCCACTTACAGGTTATAACTGAGCATTGGAGACAGGTTGAAGACGGAGAGGAGGCTGATAGGTGGGACCCATAAGATTATTCTTTTTTCTTAGTTTTTGAAATTGTGCTCCTTCCATATTTTTATATCTTTAAAATTATAGATGTCATATAAAATCTAAAACTATAAACATGTTCACTGTGCTCTTAATTTCAAAAATGATAATGTTCAACAACTTGCATTAGACTTTAATTAGGAATTGTTCCAATTATGTATGTTTTGAGCCTTTTGGCATTTATTTAGGCCACCAAATGAAGGCATAAAAATTTGAAAAATTGCTCAAAATGCTATTTTATTATGATCTACAACATAGATATTTGGTGGGTCTAATTTGTGTTGAAACATTTGGACTTGTAGTTCAAATATGGTTCAAAATTGGCCAAATTTCATGCAAATGATGTTTAAATGATTTCGAGTCAGTGAGTTCATTTTTTATCAAAACAAAATATCTTGGATTCATATGTTGGTTTCCTTGACACCCTGGGGGTCTGCCATCCGCCAAAGAGGTCACCCGCAAGACCGGCTGCCACGTCTGCGAGGTTGCCGCCTCTCTAGAAATGAGATCTCATTATCTTATTTATACTGGCGGTCCATTATAAAACTGCTGCAATGGATTTTCTTTTACCATGCTACTATAGTGTTCTTTTTTCGTCCTAGTGAACAGCAGTACGATACCAGAAAGAATGTAATAATATGGAGTTAGTCTCTGTGGAAACAATCCGAAACATAAGTTGGATCTGTTTCCAGATTTTGTACGGCTCCTTGCATGCGGCCACTGAGTTTGCTAAGTCATCTATCCTATTGTAATGGAATTCCATCTAAAAAAATAGCAGAAGTCTCGCACGGTGACACCAAAAGCACCATGCCCATTAAGGTGCGGGCGATGCGAAGGTCAACGAGGGCACCATTGTATAGGTCAAGGAGGAGCTTGGGCAGCCGACGAAAATTAGTGGCCGGAAGAAAGGAGGTGAAGGAAGAGGCGGCCACCGGCGAGGAGACTGTTAACTTTGAGCATTCCCCTTCCCTTGCTTGTGCTCATTCGTTCTCAAGGTGTGTTTGTTTTAGCGGTGGATTCATGAAGATTTAAGAGCTCTAGCTAAACAATCCACGATAGGATCAAGTTAACAGAGAACTGCATGAGGTAGAAGGATGAGATGAGAGGGCGGTTGCGCGTACGCCAGCTGATGCTGCCTCCGGCAGCCAGGCCGGTGATCCCAACGGCAGGCAAGGAGTGCCTAGGAAAAAAATTTTAGCGAAATTTCAACGAAATATCCGATATAATTTTTATCGCTGAAATTTTATTATTGACTTTGTTTATTCAATAAAATTTATATTCATTATATATGTAACTATGATAGTTTATAGATTTAAGACTATTTCTTCTCAAATCATAAAAAAAGTTTCAAAATATAATTTATTTTCTTCAACGAAATTATCGATATTTCTAAAATATCATATTTATCGGTGACCACCGATATTTTTTCTATACCAAAATTTTTTTTCTTGGGGAGTGCGGGCTGGGCGTGGATGAGCGCCTGCTAGCTGAGGAACACTTTCATCGAGACATCAAGCTCGTGACGTCAAGTTTTTTGAAGGTAAGGCCCCATGTCCATGGAGTGGAGGACCGACTCGGCTACCGCTTCTGGGCATCCGGCGCTGATTCCGATTCCGACTCTGAATCTAGGGTGGAGGTGTCCGTCACGGCTGATGTCGTCGATCCTCCCTCTTCTCCGACCAACTCGATGGGCTCTTCGGAGTTCATCACCTTGGCTACGGAGTTCGGTTTCTCGCTACCGGAGTTACTCCAGGTGAAACGAGACATCATGAGCTCGTCAAAGACCAAGAAGTGTTTTGTCCCTGAAGGTTCTATGGCAGCCAAGGTACTCGACATCATGGTCAGGAAATGTGAGGGCAGGAAGAGTGAGAGCAGGCCATGGCAGGGTCCCCTACTGCTGCCTCGTATCTCACCTCTGCGTACCATTGGCGACACTATCTTGGAGGCAAAGGTACGTACTCCCCACCAATTTCAATCTACCTCCCACCATTGCCAACATTCGCCGGAGATCGACATAGAGATTTCATTGCGATTTGATAAATCTGGATCCAAGGCGCGGAGTTTGGGGTATTCAAATTTGAACCCGATAACACCATCGTCATCTGTATCCGGGCCAGGGTTTTACCACACGGGCCGTAACTTGTTCCCTGGTTCACATCTGCCGTACCGGCCTATTCCAAGACTAGTAGCTTTGTTTGCCAGGACGGGTATATGACCGCAAACTAGAGCACCACAGTTCCACAACAAGTCTATCGCTGCTTTCTCATACGTTGAGGCAGCTAGGCTACCAATGGAGAACGGTGACATGAACAACAGTGACAACCACTAGCGCGGCGGCAGCAATCACCGAGGCCGCAGTGCAGGTCAAGGGGGTATGGTTGGCTGTGGTGTGTTCCAAGGCGTGTCGTGGTCTTTTGTTGGTGGTTCCTATGTACCTGTTTTATATACCAATAACCACCAATATCGTACCATATTCTCATCATAATTATGTGTTTTACCTCTAATATTGACGATTTTCACATATAGTATTGTTTTAGTGCTTTATTACAGAAATAGGTGAAAAGACGATAAAATGGCTCTTATATGAGAAGTACCGATATGAAACCCGACTCGCTGTGCAAGGAGGGCTTCCTACTAGCCCATGAAGCTTACAAGACACACCTGGATGTCCATGAGGTCCAATGTGCAAGCCCAAGGTCAAGACCCAATGCCTAAGGATTTCTAGAAGGTTTATCCGGAAGAAAAGTTTAATTTGCGGAGTCCAGAAATAGCACTGTATTGTCACGCAATTTCGGAGCCCAAAACATGGTCAAATAGGAAATCTCAGAATACCAAAGTTGAAGATCTCATCGAGAGATTTCCGAAACATATATGATTTTCATTTATTGGACTCCATAGCTGGGATATATGGGCCCCGCAAGGCAGGCTGCATAGAAGAATCCGAATCAGAACAGATATTTTGGCATCACAATTTTGGTTATCTAAACGTCTGAATATGAGGATCCAAATAATACCAAAGTTGTAGATATTTTCAAGCGCTACAAGATAGAGACCAGGTTTGACTCATTTGGACTCCGGAGGCATCAGTTATGATTAAAGTAAGGGGACGCAGTTTATAGAAGGTACAAAACCGACTTGGATTCAATCTCTATGAGCTAAACTTGGAGGCCAAGCAAGGGAGGACGTGACCAGAGGCTATATCAACACCCATATGACGTCCAAGATAGAGGAGGATGAGGAAAGGAAGGTGATTAAGACATAGGAGCCACTGCACATCGTCAGGAGGCCGCCGGAGTTGAAGAGCCATCAAATTGAGAGATGTAGTCTAGTTGGATAGGGACCCTGCATGGTGCACTACACCGGAGCTAGGAGAAGTAGAGACATGTATCTTAGGAGTCGTCAACGATGCAACATGGCTGCGCCGATCGACGCACCAGTTGAGCCGATCGGCGCTCCTCTGACGGTGATGAATATTGGTATAGTTATCTATATCTATGTTATCTATCTTGATTCTGTCCTTGGTCGCTTGTTGAATCTCTTTTGATGAATTCAGTCTATGCGGTGTACTTAATATCTATCTATTTCCATTAGTGTAAATTGCAATTACGCTTTTGCTCATCGTATAGTGCAAGAAACCAGTGGGGAGCTAATAGCCTTCGCATGTGACAAGATGGGGTGAACGAAACCACCATGTCTTGTAGAATACTAAGTTTATCGTTCGAGTCAATGAATTGCCAAGTAAGCTAGGATTAAGATGATAATAATTACTGCTTCAGTACCGATCGGCGCTCCAGTTGTGCCGATGGACACATCCTTTCTTCAAGTACTAGATGCATATAGGCTAACTCCAGGTGTTCCTTTTTGGTCGATGTGTATGCTCCTATAACCCCTTTTATCAGGTAAGCCTTCGTACCGATCGGCGCACCTGTTGAGCCAATCGGCGCAACCTTTAATTTTCACCTCTTTTCATGCTCACGTATGTGCAATATATACTTCATGCTAGATTGATTTGTTAGACGAAATAGTATACTCTAAACACAGTTCTCTTGCTGATTCCTGTGGATTCGATTATACCTTGGAATACTCTAAGGGAAAAAGTGCTACAATGTACACCGTCCGCTTGTGGTATATAAGTGGGTGCGTAGTAACGACCAACAAGCTCTTTTTCTAGCGCCGTTGCCGGGGAACGGCAACTCGAACCTGTTTAGGGGGATCTATCTAGTCTATCAAATTAATTCTACTTTTTTTTATTGTACATACCCTATTTTTCTTTGTTTTTGTGTCCATTGAAAAATAGGTACAAGGCTAGGCACACAACCTCAATTGGAGCATGACGACGTTGCTGCTTGCGCCGACCGGCGCAACCATGTGCCGATCGGCACTGCATCGACGTCCACGCCGGCATCAACGATCCCGCTCTTCGTCGACCCTGTTGCTCCATCATCTGCTAAGGAGTCCTTCTCCACCCGAGAGCCACTTATGCCGATCGGCGCAATGCCCATGCCGATTGGCACCGCACCGCTCAAAAGAAGGTACGCTCATGTGTCAATAATTTTTTCTTACTAATGCTTTGCAAGGATGCTATCTTGTTCACAGAAAATGATAATGGGAGAAAATATGTTATGTCCGTCGATCAAAAGAAGGTGTGTGAAATTCTACAGATGATTGAAGAACCTACAAATTTGATATTGTGGAAGAGCATCAAGTCTTGTTTCCAACGGTTTAAACCTCACGTCATTTGGAGTTTCCTACAAATATTTATGGCCAAAATACGAGATGCTGCACAGGCTGTTTAGATATTTCACGAGAGTTGCAAACAATTGGAAGTTTGAGCCAAATATGAAATTAAAGTCCTATATCCACGTGATCTATGGGTTTCCAGACATTTAAGAGGCTTTCTTTTGGTGATTAACATGGATTCAAGTCATTCCAAACACGGAGTTTGAATGTTTGGAAAGTTTGAATTCAATTCGGATTCATCGCGAGACAGCCTAACATACCTTTAGAAAAAAGGCCATATCTCCCTCATACGGATTCTGAATTGGACGCATGAGTACTTGAAAGATAATTTGATGCCCAACACAATGACACTGGTTTCAGCCTCTAATTCCTTCTGGTCGCGGCGCAATGTTAGATACAAGATGTCGGTTCAGAAAAGCAATAGCAGATTTCTTCGGATTTCATCATCGTCGACTTGATGGATCATTGAGCAAGAATTGAGAAGTTGCATCTACTCTTCATCATCAATACTTGCTGGTGCTACAAAGATCAAGATTCGCATGTCAAAGGACAAGCCGACATATGCTCCAATGCTTAAAAGACGAAGTCATCAAGATTCTCCTACAAGCAAATGATTAGAAGTTAAACAAGATTGAAGACTCTAGAGCATTACATCATATACACACATTGAGCATTATGCAATGCAATGAAGACGGGCAGTGAGCTAACCACGAAGAAGATTGCATAGTACAAGCTGTATGGAAATTTTGGATCTTACACCAAGAACCATGGCTTCGCAACAATAAGGTATGTAAGAAGTCTAGCTAGATGACTCTAATTAAAGTGCTTTTTGGGAGGCAACCCGTGTTTTTTTGTTTTTTGTTTTGTTTGGATCGATTAGTGCTACTAGGAGGGCAACCTAGAGTTTTGTTGTGTGAGAATAACCCAACTCAATTGATTCACTTGTGGCAAATTAGTTCTAGATTAACTTTTTATTTTTAGACCTCCATCACCATCCTTTTGTCTTTTGTTTGAAAATCATCCACTACATGCATAATTTGTGAGGAGTTGCTTTGTTTTTTGTTTTTGCATAATGTTTTCGCTTGCATGCATCTTAATCATCTAACTTCAGCCCACCTAAGCCTCCCACCTTTCATTTTTCGTCGCATTCCAGAGCCAATTCCTACTGCACCGATCAACGCAGGCACACTACTGATTGGCGCAGCACCCAAATGCTTTTCTAAGCATTTCTTCACTGCCGCCAAACATGTTTTTGTTTTGTTTCGCACAAACCTCCAACTTTGCATGTTCATATTCACTTTCCCATTCATAATAGCTTGGTTTGAACTTGATGATGAGCACTTAATTGGCTTCATGAGCTTTCTAGCAAATTTTGGTGTAAACATGGTGTTTATGCTTATTTGTTGAACAACATTGGATAGTTCATTTGCCTTGCTTTGTTTTGCATCATTTGTATTGGTTAGTTGCTAGTCTATTGCAATGCGCTATTCATTTGATCTAATGAAGTTTTGTCGTAACTAAATGATGAACATGGTGTTTTGATTTTGGTTATTAAGAATTTTGTTATGATTGATGACAACAATTTAGTTGTAAGCATGGTGCTCAGAGCTAGGTGTAAACATTGTTCTTATTTAGGTTTCACGCCTCTAACCTTCGCTGCTAACATAAAAATTCTTTTTCTTCATGTTGTTTGCTTTGTTTCAAGACTAAACAATGAAAACTTAGAACTTAGAATTATGACATTCATTTAGCAATTTTGTGTGAACATGGTGTTTAGACTAAATTGTGGAACAACATTGTTGTAGTCTTGTTTCTTTGCTAACATTGTGATTTTAACTCCATGCATCCACACTTGTGCACACACGTACACCCATTAGGATTTTATTTTCTTTTTTTGCTACTAGAATTAAAATGCCACAAGTTGAACTTTTGAGGTTGTTGCTAGATGGTAGATATTGTTCTATCCCCGACCATCATATCGGGGGTAGTGTGTGCACTTCAATGTTTTGCAGGCATGAAAGAAATACTCTAAAATGAGGACAGTCAAAGGAAATGAGGTGACAACAGCCGCATATATAAGAGGGAGCATTGAGATAGCACATCAAGGCTGGAGATGGAGGTGACGAGAGGCACAACTGTCTGCGCTGATCGGCGCACCATTGTACCGATCGGCGCTCCCTCGCTGCCCCTGCTACCGCCCTTCTCTTGTGCAATATAGTAAGATTTTAAGCATGGGGGAGGCACACGCTGCGCTTCAATTGATTAAAATGCAAACATCCCTTTGATTCTTCACTTCTCCTAATCTTATTTTCTTCTCAAACCTGTACTTGCTATCTGCTTCCAACTTGGGTATTTTCTCTCTTTTTCTTCTGTGATACCCTTCTGGTTTTGTTCATGCGAAAGGTTATTTGTAATTTATCACTTAGAACATAGAATGGACAATGACATATCCCTAATAGCTACCTTAGGGTGACCAAATGTCATTAATTTATCTAGGGGAGCTTGCCTATATCATCACCTTCATCTCATAATGTTTTCACGCTGAATAAATACATAATTATGATGAGGATCTTTGATAGAGATATGATGAAAGTTGCTATTGTTATTGAAAGTTGCATGATTCATTGCACATAATTGTCCTCCGCTGAATTATCAACTAAGCACCAATTCTATAAACTCTATTTGCTTTAGTGGTGGTATTCGTTGATAGATGTTTTGATAAAGACCCCATATGGTTGAATTGTTCTTCATGACAATATGCTTTGCTCTCTAAGACGAAAACTCCAACATAGCTAGTGAACATAATAAATTTTTGAAAAATTGTTACATGTTGTCTCTAATCCTTGCAAATTTTGCTCTCTTGTATTGATCATACCTACCAAAGCCAAAAATGCTACACTTATATGATAAACCTGTAGATTGCAACATGTAATTTGGCAAGTTGTTTCAAGTTTGTGTTCTTTTGGTATGAGACTTGGAAGTTGGCCATTTTGTTTGCGTAACTATCACTTGTTTGCTAGCCCTTTCATATTTAGCAATATTCGCTGAATATTCCCACCTGTAAACCTATATTTCTTTTGGTGTTGTCCTCTCCTTGTCCACAACCTATAATGTGAGTTTCTCTTCGAGCCTTTGCACTATTTCTATGGTTTTATGCACAAACTACCAACCTCTTGCTGAAGACGAAGTGTTTCATCAATAAACACCTCTGAAGACTCTTTGAAGTGCAAAAGAGAAATACAAGGAGCAGACAAGGCGAAATTAGAAGTGCGCCGATCGACGCAACTCTAAAATTGTAAGTGTTTCAGATGGTCAAAAAGAAGAAATAAAGGATTTAGCTAGTGCTCTTCTTTTTCCACTCCCTTTGCTCGGGACGAGCAACATTTAATTATGGGGGGATGGACGTCATTCATCATTCCGAAGCACTAGCTAATAGACTTCAAATAAAAAAATTATTGATGGAAGATCAAGAATGTTCAATCAAGTTGCAAGAGAGGAGATTTGTGCATAAACCATTATTCTTCAAGTAAGTGCATTCAATTGGCTGAAACTCTATCACTCCAACCATGTGCAATCCGATTTTGAGAACTTCGTTTGTATCTTGAGATCATTCTTTGTCTTTTGCACATGTCCACCTTTCTAAAACGTGTGTGTCTCCTCTTCTTCATATTGTTTTCCAATGGCTTTTTTGACAAGTCTCAAGTAAAACCAATTAGAACTATCTCTTCATTTGACAATACTCTGAGTTACATTGTTGCTAGTTGTTTTCCTACCAAGCTACACATAAAGCCTTCCACCAAATATTGGTAGATAGGATCACTTCTAGTTGTTTGGCTTGTGAGATTTGTAAGATGAGTGTTGCCTTGATTCTTTGCAAGAGAGCGTTTTGTTTGGATAAATGAGACCAAATTTTTGGAAAAACTTTATCATTTAAGGCCTAGTTTGAGGAGCAATCTGATTTGAGAGTTGAAGCTACTTTATTTGATCATTGTGGTTGGATCTTAGTCATTTACTATTCCTCACTAGTATCTTTGAGTAGTCGAGTTGGTGCAACATAAACTTTTTGTGCTACACTCTTAAAGCGGGTTAGATATGCATGTGACTTGATGAATGCGAGTGAAGATAATATAATTGCAATGCTGATCTCTCCTTGAGAAGATTTATTTGCTCGAGGACGAGCAAAGGTTTAAGCATGGGGGAACTATTGGTGGTTCCTATGTACCCGTTTTATACGCCAATAACCACCAATAGCATACCATATTCTCGTCATAATCATGTGTTTTACCTCTAATATTGACGATTTTTACATGTAGTGTCATTTTAGTGCTCTATTGCAGAAACAGGTGAAAAGACGACAAAATGGCTCTTATATGAGAAGTATAGATATGAAGCCCGACTCGCCATGCAAGGAGGGCTTCCCACTAGCCCATAAAGCTTACAAGACACACTTGGACATTACGAGGCCCAATGTGCAAGCCCAAGGTCGAGGCCCAATGCCTAAGGATTTCTAGAAGGTTTATCCGGAAGGAAAGTTTAATTTGCGGAGTCCAGAAATAGCACTGTGTTTCCACGCAATTTCGAAGCCCAAAACATGGTCAAATAGGAAATCTCAGAATACCAAAGTTGAAGATCTCATCGAGAGATTTCCGAAACATATATGATTTTCATTTATTGGACTCCATAGCTGGGATATATGGGCCCCGCAAGGCAGGCTGCATAGAAGAATCCGAATCAGAACAGATATTTTGGCATCACAATTTTGGTTATCTAAACGTCTGAATCTGAGGATCTAAATAATACCAAATTTGTAGATATTTTCAAGCGCTACGAGATAGAGACCAGGTTTGACTCATTTGGACTCCGGAGGCATCAGTTATGATTAAAGTAAGTGGACGCAGTTTATAGAAGGTACGAAACCGACTTGGATTCAATCTCTATGAGCTAAACTTGGAGGCCAAGCAAGGGAGGACGTGACCAGAGGCTATATAAACACCCATATGATATCCAAGACAGAGGAGGACGAGGAAAGGGAGGTGATCAAGACATAGGAGCCGCTGCACATCGCCAGGAGGCCACCGGAGTTGAAGAGCCACCAAATTGAGATATGTAGTCTAGTCGGGTAGGGACCCTGCGTGGTGCACTACACCAGCGCTAGGAGAAGTAGAGCCATGTACCTTAGGAGTCATCAACGATGCATCATGTCTGCGCCGATCGGTGCACCAGTTGAGCCGATCGGCGCTCCTCTGATGGTGATGAATATTGGTACAGTTATCTATATCTATGTTATTTATCTTGATTCTGTCCTTGGTCGCTTGTTGAATCTCATTCGGTGAATTCAGTCTATGTGGTGTACTTAATATCTATCTATTCCCATTAGTGTAAATTGCAATTATGCTTTTGCTCATCGCATAGTGCAAGAAACCAGTGGGGAGCTAATAGCCTTCGCATGTGACAAGCCGGGGTGAACGAAACCGTCATGTATTGTAGAATACTAAGTTTATCGTTCGAGTCAATGAAGTGCCAAGTAAGCTAGGATTAAGATGATAACGATTACTGCTTCAGTGCCGATCGGCACTCTAGTTGTGCCGATGGACACATCCTTTCTTCAAGTACTAGATGCATATAGGCTAACTCTAGGTATTCCTCTTTGGTCGATGTGTATGCTCCTATAACCCCTTTTACCAGGTAAGCCTTCACGCCGATCGGCGCACATGTTGAGCTGATCAGCGTGACCTTCAATTTTCACCTCTTTTCATGCTCATGTATGTGCAATATGTACTTCATGCTAGGATTGATTTGTTAGATGAAATAGTAAACTCTAAACATTGTTCTCTTGCTGATCCCTGTGGATTCAATTATACCTTGGAATACTCTAAGGGAAAAAGTGCTACAATGTACACCGTCCTCTTGCGGTATATAAGTGGGTGCGTAGTAACGACCAACAAGCTCTTTCCTCTCTCCATACAGATATCCACACGTATGGAGAGAGGAAGGTGAACGTGAGTGTGCTAGCACCCGACATTGATCTTCAATGAACAGCAGCCCCTTCGAACCTCCACGCAGCAGCAAGCACCACACGTCCTAACGTGGGCAAGCAACGACGGCGGTAGGAGTACTCGATGGTTTAAAACAATTTGGTTAATTATCCTCCTCGAGTGCTTAGCTTAGATAACCTTGCTAATGGGCTATCATGGGCCAACCACACATGGGCCACCAAGGCTCACGGGCATAACACCAATAATCATCCACTTGCACTTGAGCCAATCAACATAATAATTTCTACGATGTCTAGAAATTAATCAATTTGATTTTTGGATTTCCTCTCTCCTTAAGTGTGTGACCCCGTAGGTTCATGCAACCAATAGACATGACTTAGAAACAATTTCCAGTCAATAGTTAGCACCAGCTCCTAGCAGAGCATACCAACTCCTGAAAGTCCATGGAGATCATATCTTGCATAACCTTTGATATACACATACACCGATCCCTTTTCCACACGATACCAGTCAAGCTCAAGGCAAGATATGTGCCATCCTTGTGATAGCTCGACCATTCACTCGAACCAATAGTGGATTTATCATGACTAACTTTTAGTCATCATGATTAACTAGTAATCACATTAGCATAGCCATGCATTTTCAAATCCAACTACTTCGAGGGGCCCAGAGATATCTCTCCTGTTATTAGGAGGGGCAAATTCTATCTTGACTGCTCACACCCCACGACATGTTTCATAACATACCCGAAAGCTACCTTTGTGACTACCCAGTTACGGAGTAGCATTTGGTAACCCCTAAGTGTGCTACTATGCATTCTAAAAATCAATGACGATCTCAGGTATAAGGATCCTGAAGGTACATCATTCAAGACAACGACTGATAGAACAAATATAACATCTTAGCAGAGTCTTTTAGTGGGTCAATCCAACACCATGTTCTCTAACATGTGTCCACATTATTGATTCAATATCTCCATATCTATGATCTGTGAAACATGATCATCAATCAATACATGTGCTAGTTCATGAATCATTATTGTCCCACATAATGATAAGAAACTAGGGATCATTTTAGGATAATATCATAATTAAACAAAAGTCTCACAAACAAGTCACATACTTGTTAATAATGTAATGATAATTATCCGAGGAACAGAATAACACTTTATTCAATTACACATAAACATAGACGCAACACAATCTCTCACATACATCAATCTTGATCATGCAAGTATCTAATACCCATGGATCTCATATGCGCCGCATGCATGGGCTGTGGGAGAGGTTTTGTCAATGGATCAATGATGTTTGAATCCATGTGCACCTTGCATATCTTTACATCACCTCGAGCGACGATGTCTCGGATGAGGTGATAACGCCGTAGTATGTGTTTGTTCTTTTGATGTGCTCTAGGATCCTTGGCTTGCGCAATGGCACCACTATTATCACAATAGAGGTCCATTGGGCTGGATGCACTAGGAACCACACCCAATTCAGAAACAAATTTTCTGATCCAAACAACTTCTTTTGCAGCTTCAGAAGCTGCAAGGTACTCGGTCTCTGTCGTTGAATCAGCAACCGTTTCTTGCTTGGAACTCTTCCATCTCACCGCGCCTCCATTGAGGCAAATAACATATCCAGATTGCAATCTCGAATCGTCTTTGTCGGTTTGGAAGCTAGCATAAGTGTAACCATTTACAACGAGCTCTTCCTCACCTCCATAGACTAGGAACATACCCATAGTTCTTCTCAAGTACTTTAGCATATTCTTATTAGCTCCCCAATGAGCTTCTCCTAG
This sequence comes from Eleusine coracana subsp. coracana, assembly GCA_032690845.1. NCBI lineage: Eukaryota > Viridiplantae > Streptophyta > Magnoliopsida > Poales > Poaceae > Eleusine > Eleusine coracana. The sequence goes on along the minus strand of CM064428.1, from coordinate 34,487,087 downwards.
ATTTGACTGGTATTTGCTCATAGCACTAAGAGCGTAGGCTACATCTAGGCGAGTACTTATCATGGCGTACATGATGGACCCAACAGCCGAAGCATATGGAATCGCTCTCATTTTCTCTTGCTCATCTGGTGTCGAGGGACACTGATTCCTGCTCAGAGAAACCCCATGTGACATGGGCAAGGAACCTTCCTTGGAATCCTGCATATTAAACCATTTCAATACATTGTCAATGTACGTGTCCTGTCTTAATCCAATTAGCCTCTTTGATCTATCTCTATAGATCTTAAGGCTACCTCTCCTAAGTCCTTCATAGAGAAACTCTTTCTCAAAGAAGTCTTAACAACTTCAAGCATTGGAATATCATTACCGATCAGCAATAATCCACATAAAGGACCAGAAAGACAAGCGCGCTCCCACTAGCCTTTTTGTAAGCACAAGGCTCTTCTTCATTTTTAATGAAGCGAAACCCTTTGACTACCTCATCAAAGAGAAGATTCCAACTCCAAGATGCTTGCATTAGTCCATAAATGGACTTTTGAAGCTTGCATATCTTCCTAGCATTTTGTGGATCAACAAAACCTTCAGGCTCTATCATGTATACATCCTCGCTTAGGTTTCTATTAAGGAAAGCCGTTTTGACATCCATTTGCCATATCTCATAATCATAAAATACGACAATTGCTAGAAGGATCCGTATAGACTTTAGCATAGCGATGGGCGAGAAGGTATCATCGTAATTAACCCCTTGAATTTGCTTAAAACCTTTCACCACCAGTCGTGCCTTATAGATGTGAACATTTCCATCCATGTCTATCTTTTTCTTAAAAACCCATTTACACTCAATGGTTTTTACACCATCAGGCGGATCTATCAAGTTCCAAACTTGATTTTCTCTTATGGATTCTAATTCGGATCTCATGGCTCAAACCATTTCTCAGAGTCTGGTCCCATCATTGCTTCACTGTAAGTCTTAGGCTCATCATTGTTTAACAATAACATGTCGTGCTGCCCCGTGGTTAGGAGCGTGAACTTTTCAGGAGCGCGACGTGCCCTTTCTGACCTACGTGGGGCTGGTGTTTTAGCAATTGGTTCAACAACAATTTATTCATCCAATAGTGGTATAGTGGAAGAAGAAACATTTTTTGGAGCTTCTTGAACTTCTTCAAGTTGAACCGTTCTCCCACTTTATCTTTTGGAGAGAAACTCTTTCTCTAGAATAACACCATTACGAGCGACAAACACTTTGCCCTCTTCCCGGTTGAAGAAATAATAATCTTTTGTTTCCCTAGGGTATCCTACAAAGAAGCATTTATCAGACTTGGAAGAAATCTTATCAGACGTCATACATTTTACATAAGCCTCACATCCCCAAATCTTAAGAAAAGACAACCCGGGACGCTTCCCAGTCTATATCTCATATGGTGTCCTTTCCACGGATTTAGATGGAACCCTATTAAGTGTGAAAGCGGCAGTTTCTAGAGCCTATCCCAGAAGGACAATGGAAGATCACTTTGGCTCATCATAGACCTAACCATGTCTAACAAGGTTCGGTTCCTCTTCTTGGATACTCCATTCCATTACGGCGTTCCTGGCGGAGTCCATTGTGGAACAATTCCACATTGCTTTAGATGTTCACTAAATTCATGGCTCAAATATTCACCACCACGATCAGATCGTAGGAGTTTAATAGTCTTGCCCAATTGATTTTGTCCTCTTATTTTGAAATTCTTTGAACTTTTCAAAGGATTCAGACTTATGCCTCATTAAGTAGTTGTAACCATATCTAAGAAAGTTGTCGGTAAAAGTTATGAAGTACTGAAAACCACCTCTGGCCGTGCAACTCATTGGTCCACATACATCCGTATGTACAAGTACCAGTAGTTCACTCACCCTCTCACTATTTCCTGTGAAAGGTGACTTAGTCATTTTGCCAAGTAAACAAGACTCACATGTATCAATTGATTCAAAATCAAAAGAACTTAGAAGACCATCTGTATGGAGCTTCTTTATGCGCTTCTCATTTATATGACCTAAACGACAATGCCAAGTATATGTGGGATTTAAATTATTAGGCTTGAGCCTTTTCACATCAATGTTATAAATAGGCTTATTCTAAAGATCTAAGTAATATAATCCATTCACCAATGGGCAATTATCATAGAGAATATCATTCAAATAAATGGAACAACACTTGTTTCTTATTATGACCTCATAACCATCATCTTCCCCGAAACACTTTGAAAAAATAATGTTTTTGCCTAAGGCGGGAATGTAATAACAATTATTTAACTCCAAAACTAATCCTGATGGTAATGAAAGTGGATAAGGCCTTAGCCTTGTGCTTTCGCTTCTTTCTATCCTTTTGAACCAAGTTAACTTGTCGAGAGATATTCTCGATAGTAGATCTAGGTGTGCGTATGAGTATGAAAGATCGATGGACACAGGACACAAGGGTTATACAGGTTCAGGCCTCCCGAAGGATAATAACCCTACATCATGTTTGGTGTTTCTGTATTGCTAGGGTTCACACTAGAATTAGGGTTCCAATACGGGTCTGTCTTTTTCCAAAGGCCCCCTGCCCTCCTTATATATCTGAAGGGCAGGGATTTACATGGTAATCTTTTAGTCGGTTACAACAGATTCTATCTATCCAACATATTTGCTAACCTAACTTGTCGCTTACTCAAACAAGTACCTCAATAAATATCTTCTGAGCCGAATACACCATATCTGAGCCCCCGGCTCACTCGGCCAATTAGCCGAGTGGTTAAGTATCCCGGGTACATATGTCCCACATAACTTGTCTTGGACCAGATTTTTTGATGCTTGCCTTAGCTATCTTAAGCATCCCATGCAACTCAACCAATGTCTTCTCCATGCTATTCATTTGAAAGTTTAAAATGAAAGGCTCATAGCTCGTGGGAAGCGACTAGAGAATCACATCTATGACCAAATCAGGGTGTAGAGCAGCACCAAGTTTCCCCAAATTCTCAATGTAACCAATCATCTTGATCACATGAGGACTGGCAGAACTGCTTTTAGCTAGCCGGCACGCAAACAAGGACTTTGAGACCTTGCTTGGTTCTCAAACATGCCATGGAGTCCCTCAATCAATTGTGGGCATCCATGTTCTCATATTGCTTCCGAAGCTCAGAGGACATAGTGGCAAGCATGAGACAACTAACATCAATTGCATCATTAGTATGCTTCTCATACTCCCTTTTCTGAGCGGCAGTAGCATTTTCTAGCAGATCATCAGGATAGGGAAGCTCTAGAACATATTCCTTTTTCTCTTGCTTGAGAACAAATCTCAAGTTGTGATACCAATCAATAAAGTTTGTTCCACTAAGTTTTTCTTTTTCAAGAATCAAGCGTAAATTGAAAGTGTTCCTAGCGGTTGGTGCCATGATCTACAATAGAAAATATGCAAATACAAGCACTATGTAAATGTAAAACTCTTATTAAACATTTTAACAAAAGTTCATTATTCCACTATATGCTTAGAACTGTTTTCCCTCAAAACGACATATAGTGGTTCAAGATCCATATTCAACTTAGATCCTAGTGAGCTTTGGCATCACCGCTAGAAATCTAGTGACATAGGTAAGCAACACTTTGCTATCACATCCCTATGTGACTCTTGTTTGTTGGGTGGCATCATATGCCCCGGTGCCAACACCATGCCCCAAAGCCCAAAACCGTTTTGATAGCTTTGTTAATTAAACCAATACTATGCATGTAAATGTCCGATATTTACCCTAATAATTAAGATAGTTTAGGTACTCTACTTTGCTATTGGAAGGGCATATAATTTAATTTTTCTTGAGAGAACCTATTCTAGCATGTTAATCATATCCAATATAAATAACACATGAAAGAATAGTATGACAGAAATATCATCACATGCAATCATATTAACTGTGAAATAGTATGGCCCCTTTCAATTGGTGATCTCCATCTCCATTGCCATCGCCATGTCTCCCGTCCCTTCAACCATCAGGCTTGAGGCCTCCATGAACTAACACTTAGCTACTACAACTAATAGCTAGTAATAAATTACATGAGAATATCAAACATCAAAGGTCGACACACATGCCATTATACAATAATATGACAGCTTCAACCCAATTGTAATTAATCATGGCACGCAGGCCATGCAAATCACATACATACATCATATGCGTCTTTTGGACCATACTATTCATAACATTCTCTGCAAAAACAAGTTAGGCGAGAAGCGAATGCTAACGTGTGGCCAAAAAGGGTTGTAACAATCTAGCCATGTCCGTACGGCGGTGGCCAAAACCTCACAGGATTATCTATGAAATTGCAATGGAAATCCTATCAGGAAAATCATATTTGCCCGATTTCAAGTCATTCACAATGCCTCAGTTTTCCATTAGGTTTTCATGAGTAGACTGTTGTACATGATCATGATATTATTGGTGATGTAGATATGGCCCGATCTTCCAAGAGGTAAGGGGATAAACTCGAATTTAGGGAACTCGGTGTCGATGACCCGGATTGAATCAGTCATGATCCAACCCCGTAACCGTTACACCAAGTACAACTTGATTGTTCCTGCAAGCGAAATCGAGAACACAAGCAAGAGAGGATAAACACGTAATCTGAAATTGCAAATATGGATGAAGCAAATCACAAGAAAAGGTTCAAGCTTTGAACACAAAAGGACTAATTGCAACAGTGGTGTAGAACAAGAACAGGGGCTCTGGATTACTGTAAAAGGACTTGTCGCCACAGTTACAATAATTCGATCAAGTTTCTCTCTGGAAAACTGAACTAAACAAAACCCGAAACTAAAAGATGGCGGCTACTGAGTTTATGTAGGAACCAGAGATGTTCTAGAGTTGGGGGCGATCAGGGGGGGCGCCCACAACATGGGCTTAAGGCCCGACACGATACATGACCAAGTTGACCCAAAATAGGTGGCGCAGCACCTTGTCATGGTCACATATTATGACTCATGACCCTTTTGGAGCTAGGACCAGAAACAAAATGACGGCGTCGTCGTCCCCTTTCCAACGCATCAAAGAACGCCTCGTTTGGACGTCGGATGTGGGAGATATCATCAAAAACGTGAAAGGGTGTCGGCTGAATCCGAGACGAACGCGGCGACTGAGTTGGTGACGACTTGTAACTTGGGGAGGGCCATGATATGCGCGTATCCAGCATGGTGATGTCCTTATCAATTGGCTCCTCTACTGGCGGATGTAGTTAGTCCCGATGGTGATTCCAATCGGTAGGGACAAGTCGCGCGCGTACAGAGAAGGAACACAAATAAATCAATGATACATGTATCGCTATCCGCCCATTACCTTGTGAACCTCGCTATCACCATTGATCTAATCAATCCTAACACAAAAACATGTAATAGTTCCCATCTAATATATCAGTATATCAACTATATGCACAAGATTCAAATCACAAACTACATAAGGTCAGCTTTGATACCACTGTTGGGAAATGGATAGGCTACGATAGCATATATCATTCAACCAGAAAACCTTGTAAGGAGGGGATCATGGATCATTACCACTAGACGCACAGGCGGAGCGAAAGCATTATTGTAGACGCGTGCATCGTAGAGGAAGTAGCCGTATGGCTTGATGAAGTGCGCAACCCAGCAGCACCTCTACGGATATCCGCACGTTTCAGAGAGAGGAAGCCGAACGCGAGCGTGCTAGCACCCGACGTTGATCTCTGATGAATAGCAGCCCCTTCGAACCTCCACGCAGCAGCAAGCACAACACGTCCTCACGTGGGCAAGCAACGGCGGCGGCAGGAGTACTCGATGGGTTAAAACAATTAGGTTAATTAGCCTCTTTCGATGCTTAACTTAAATAACCTTGCTAATGGACTATCATGGGCCAACCACACATGGGCCACCAAGGCTCACGGGTATAACACCAACACCACAAGGTGCACCCAGCTCTGTTCCTTCTGAAACCGTGAAGGTCAAGGTGGGCGATGTCTCATTTGACCTGCCGGCGCAGGCGGCTGCACTCCTGCAACAAGCGTTTGCTGCTATGCAAGGGTCTAATGCCCCAAAAAAGGAGGAGGCACAGGGGGGGGGGGGGCGGGGGGCATGCTATATCGATGGGTAACATTACTTGCACTCTTGAGCCCATAAAGCAATTATCTAAGGCCACCTCGTCCAAAGAACTACCTGAGTCGTCTAAAGTGGCAGCGGGGAAAAGTAGCAATGGCAAAGTTCCTTATTGCTATCGCTGCTACACAAAAGGACATGAAATGCAGGATTGTCATGCAGACTTATACCGTGAAATTTGTGATTGCAATGGATATGTTAAAGTTCGGTGTCCTAAATACCGAGCGGCAAAACAGGTAGATACATCTGCTAAACATTTTGCTACACCATGTGGATATGCTGTGGAAGGGATGGGGTTCTTCCATGTATGGTGAGCCAAAAGCAAAGGAACGAGTCATGCACTGCTATAGTTAGTTACAAATGGTGAACTCACAATACCAAACGTAATTTCTGAATTAGTAAGACTTTTCCTGGCACATGGACATGGAACGTAGAAGCTATTGGCAACAACACTTTCAGAACTGTGTTCCCTTCCAAAGAGGAGCTACAACGTATGGTTGAATAGGGATTGGTCCACACAAAATTTCAGAATGCCAAGCTTCAAATTGAAGAGAAGGTGGCTGCAACGTATGGGTGCAGTTTACTGGTTTACCGGCTGAATTGAGGGAGTTTGTGATCATTTGGGCTATAGGTTCTATTCTTGGTGTGACTAAGGATGTGGATATGATTTTCACGCGGAAACATGACTGTTGTCGCTTACATGTAATGGTCATGGATCCCAACCTTATTCCCCAGTGTGTGAATGTAGTGATTGGTGACTTCATGTATCAGATTCAGTTCCGGGTGGAGGTTGGCCAATTCCATAGGTGTCATTGCAAATTTCAACAATCCCAAATCCGCTATTGTAAAACCACTTATCCCATACACGCCATTGTGTTGTAAAATTTATTCCGTTTGTGCCATTGACATCACTAAACTGCTAACATTTTTTTAAAAATGACTAATTTGCCCCTGGCTTCGTAATTGTGGTTATTAAACTAATTTTTGCCGCTGTAGCATGACGAGGTGGGGAGCACGATGAGCACACGGCGGTCAGGGCAACTGGCAACGAACGCACGCGGGACCAGGGAGGCGATGGCCGACGGAGCTGCAGGCGCGACGACCGAGGGAGGCGACTGCGGGCGTGGCTGCCGGTGGAGCTGCGGACATGACAGCGGAGAGAGGCGACCGCGGGCGTGGCTGCCAGCGGAGCTGTGGGCGTGGCTGATGGCGGAGCTGCGGACACGATGGCCGATGGAGGCGACCGCGGGCGTGGCTGCTGGCATGCGCGACTGCTGGCGGAGGCGAGCGCAGGCTGCCGGCTGAGGCGCTGGCGCGGCTGTCGGGGAGCGCGGACCGGCGAGTGGAGCAACAATGGTTGGAGAAGGAAGAAAGGCATGGGTATTTTGGTCTTTTCATGTGATTTACTATTCATCAATGACATGTATGGGATAAAATTTGCAATCTGATGGTTTATATGGGATAAGCTGTTTTACACTGGCATATTTGGGATTTGGTCGTTTTGTAATGGCTCTGGAGGAATTATCCCTAATGCTAATGATGATAATCCTCTATCCATGGACATGGACAACCAGAACAACGATGGCTACGGTGAACATCAGGGTGATGCTATGGATGATTCGGTGAAGGAAAATGGTTCTTGAAAAATGAGTGCAGATGCGAAGAGCAAGGGAGGTCGTGCTAGCACCGCTGCTGGCGATGTCAAACCGTCAAAGACACACAGTGCCTTCCACATTGAGCTGCCTGGAATATCCGGTAATTCTGCCATGCCAATTGTGATTAAAATGCCAAGTTTTGCACGCTTCTTTGCTATGCCCAATGAGCCTCTCAACCACACGGCAACCCCGACTGTTGATCCTGTGTTTGCCTATGCCCCTAGCGCTGGTGCTACTGCTGTTTTGCCGGGTAAACTGTCGCCAGTACAGGCCACCGCTATAGCTGTGCGGGGGCTGGTCGAGCATAGTGTTCCAGAATCTAAGCTCCCTGTGACGCCGATTGTAGCTGAGGAGGCTGCGACTGAGCCTCTGCACACGGCACACGAGCACACTGATGGAGGCCCAAGGGGTGGCACCCCTTGCTACGGGATATAACTCAGACTCCATAAACAGCGAGGAGTTGCGTCAGGATATTGAGAAGATAGCCAAGGATGTTGGGGTTGATCCGACAAAATTTGAAGATGAAAGCGTGCCGGTATCCATGGAGTCTGAAGATGAAAGCACAACTGTGCGTGCTAACGAGCTAGCGGCCATCCCAGAGGCTTCGCTGGAGCAGTCCTCCGCAAGGCGCAGCAAGCGCAGGGCTGAAGATGCTGATGTCGACTCCACCGAGCAAGCAGTCAGGGCCAAGGCAAAACGCAATGAAGGTCAAGTAAATCAGAATCTTCCTTCTTTTCCTACTGATAAGGCTATTACACAGGCTTTAAATTCCATTGGCATTTCCTTAGGACTTGATAATGATTGTGTTAACAACTCTATTTCTTTGCTGAAATCTTTAGAGACCTCTGTACTACCTTGTAATAATGTTGTTGATAGGAAAATACAACTATTAGATAAAGAGGAGAAAGAGCTTTTAGAAGAACAAGAGATACAGAAATTTATCCTAAATCATTTGTGCAGCGACCTCATGGAAGAAGTGATGGACATGGGTGGTGACCTAAATGTTGTCATACCACCAAAAAATAAATCCAGTCACAAGAAAAAGGTCAAAGCAACAACAAAAACAAAGTTGATTCAGTAATAATGAAAGGAGTGATTTGGAATAGTGATGGGTTCAAGGACCCCAAAAAACATAGGTACGTCTTGGACCTTGCCAAGGAACAAAACCTGAGTTTCATTGCGATCATAGAAACGGGTAGGAAAAGTTTTACTAATCCTTTCCTTAAAAATCTTTATGCTGGAAGAGATTTTTTATGGCACGATAAAGAACCTAGGGGTCATTCGGGGGGGGGGGGGGGGGCATACTTCTTGGTATCAATCTAAATGTATTTGATATCGGGCAATAGATGAAGGTGAACACTATGTAAAATTCCACTTGTGCAACAAAATTGACAGTTTCAAGTGGGCTCTAGTAGTGGTCTATGGTCCAGCACAAACTAATTTAAAGGAATAATTCCTTGCTGAATTAGTAAACATGTGCAGCCATGAGAGATACCCTGTTCTTATAGGTGGCAACTTTAACATCATGAGAACGTCAGAGGATAAGAATAATGATAACTACAATGATAGATGGCCTTTTCTATTTAATGCGGTTATAGATGGATTAAACCTTAGGGAATTGGAAATGTGAGGGAGAAGATACACATGGGCTAACTCCTTAAATAATCCCACTTATGAAAAACTAGACAGAATTCTTATGTCTACTGAATGGGAGCAAAGATATCCTTTATCAACAGTAGTAGCTCTGTCTAGAGATATATCCAACCACACTCCACTACTTATGAACACAGGGAAAACATCAGTTTCAAATTATCAACCTATGTTCATGTTTGAATTAGGATGGCTTTTACGTGATGAGTTCCCTGATATTGTTCGGAATGTGTGGACTAGTGAGAATAGTAGCTCAATCCCGACGGAAAGATGGCAATCTAAAATCCATAGACTACGCCAATATCTTCGGGGATGGGCAAAGAATGTGAGTGGGGTATATAAAAAGGAAAAAAAGAACTCTTAGACAAATTAGATGTCTTAGACAAAAAGGCGGAGTGCACCCTTTTGTCACCCAAGAGGTGGACTTAAAGTAGTGCTTGCATAACCGCCTAAGTCAATTGCTAAGAGAGGAAGAGATCAAATGGTACCAGCAAGCCAAAACAAAAACTCTCCTTTAGGGGGATGCAAATGCCGAGTACTTTCAACTAGTGGCCAATGGTAAACATAGGAAGACCAGGATTTTTCAGTTACAAGACGGCAATAGAATCATCAATGGTGATGCTTAACTTAAAAAGCATATTACCTCTTACTATAAAAACCTATTCGGCCCACCTTCTGACAATTCTTTTAGTTTAGATGCAACTTGAATAGATGATATCTAAACTAATAAAGAACGAATCCATGCGATCCATCTACTCATCAAAATTAATCTATACCCATTAATCTGGAGCCTCACATCAAAGTGGGACCGGTACATCTAACCATATGATTAATAGATGAAGGAAATCCTCCACCTCAATGACATATTTTTGTTGTGTGTCGTTGGTCAAATTAATTCTTTTCTCACCCACCCCTTGTCTACGCACCGCCTATACCCGCCGAGCCCATCACCGTTACTACCCACTTTGACGTACCCTCCAGCACTCACGATCCCGTTACTACCCACTTTGACCTACCCTATGTGCGGTAGTGCACAAATGTATCTGTTATTCATCCCAAGGACAATCAATCTCCGTCTGGTTCAATGGCAGGAACTGATGGCGCGTGGCAGGATAACACAGGTTGGAAATCTTTGGGAGATGAGATGGAAATCGTTTGCAAATTGCAATCAACTCTGCACTTTGTAGTTATATGTGCAAAATAAATTACGGAGCAACAGAATAATCTTTTGGATAACTCAGCAGGATATTTGCTCGCATTGATCTCACAGAGGTATGTTCAGTAGAAACAATCCTCTCTTGTTCATCCTGTAAAATTACTATTTTCATCTTGGCACATTATTTCAGAATACTTTTCAATCATGACAGTAAATGCGAACCCATTTTATTTCACTGAAACGAGCAGCTGCTTAAAATTCCATTTGTGGTTTGAAATAAATTGGAACAATATCTAAATCTTGTCAACAACAATAGTTCATTTTTTAGAATTTGAATTTTTTACTATATTGGAACTATTCTTATTTTTTCATGTTCAGGATGAAATACAAAGAGGGTGAAGGCTGCACTACGGGAAACATCACATTTGCCGTGTGTCCCAGGCACACAGCAAAGATGGAAATACCCATGGCAAAGACATTGCCATGGGTAACACATGGCATACGGCGCACAACAAAATAACCGTCGGCAAAGGCCTCTTTGCCGTATGCTTTTGCTTTGCCGTGTGTCTAGTCTGGTCGCTGGCAAAAAAAAAGGCACGTTAGTGCCGACGGAAATACCCATGGCAAAGTTGTTGTTTCCCGTAGTGCTGATTAGATAGTTATGCATTTGTACGGTATGTAGCTCTTTGATAAATTATGTTGCGCTTGTACAAGTTGGTTTATTTAGAGGGAGAGAGACAATTTTATACTTCCTAATGTTTTCCGATTGGTGTTGTATCTCCTACCCTACACGTACTATGTCTTACAAGGGGAATTATTGTTATCCCTTATAAATAAATATAACGCTTATTGCATGGATTGATGTGCATCCCAGATTTAGACAGGTCTATCCGTCTATGCCAAAGGTATTACTTTCTACCAATTTTTTTGGTATTTAAGTTTTGTATTACATTCAACCTCATAACCCAGCTATACAAAGTTGGGTTAGTTGAGTTATTTTTGCTTATGGGAACCTGGTAATTATAGCTTAATGGTACTCAAATTCCTGGCTTTATCTACAGAGATGAAACATTTGAATTGTTAAAATATATAAGAGAAATATATCGGGATATATATCTGGCTAGATTATGGGGTTGGAATGAGGGCTTTTTTTCCCATTCCATTTTTGGAAGTCAAACACTACTTTTTTATGGTAATAGGAGGAACCAGGTTTCTACTTATTATAATTAATATAATATAATATAAAGGTGTTCAAGTACAAAAGATTGCAGAAAGAGAATGAAGCTCTTTGATTTGTGAGATGAACTTATAATATATTAATATAATATAAACAACAAGAAGAAGATGAAATTTAAGTTTTACAACCTTTCTTTGATTTGTGAGAGATGAACTGATTTTGGTTGGTGGGATAACCATGTCAAACTCATTTTGAATCTTGCTTTGCAGGTCTAGATGTTGGAGTCTTGGCTGTTGAATATGAGTTCATTTCTTGCCATCCTAATTTGTCCAGCATAATAGGATTAGGATGATTACTTCCATAAAGAAGGGCACGGAGAGAGCTGTTCCAAAGCCCTAGAAGTTTTGTTTTGCTGACTGTTTGTGCCTTGTGTTGTGCAACTAATAGTTGACCAGTATGCATTGGTAAAGGGACACCTGCTGAGAAAAAGGTGCTCCACTGTCTCTTCTTGCAGAATACATTGTGTGCATAGAGTTTGGCTTCTAATAACATATCAGATTTCTACCTTCGTGGAAGTTGGTTCATTACATACCTCATGAGCAAATCACTTCTTTAAAATTGAATGAGATCAGTTATTCGTCATGTTGCAAGCATTGAAATGTGCTATCGAGAATGTTCAGAATGCAAGTTATAGTGAGTAGTCCTGTGCAATTAGCTATTTCACATACAACCACTGATGCACAAAAAAAGTTTTAGTATTAGCATAGTTTCATTATCACTTGAGTTTCTTTTTTCCTTGGAAGGAGATTATTTTCACAGAACTCTGAACGTTTCACGTGATTTCCACTTTTGTAGGAAAATGGAGTGGAAAGTAGCCTGTGTTATTTTTTCAAAGGCCATAAGTAACTGAAGAAGAAAACAGTGTATTGGTACAGGAATTTACTGAGGACGACGAGGTGAGGGATGCTATTTTCCAAATGGAGCATAATAAAGCTCTATGTCCGGATGGTTTCCCAGTGGAATTCTATCAAGCTTTTTGGCATATTATAAAATTTGACCTCATGGATGGTATCGATCGTCTCTGGGCGGCTCTCTCCTGTTGTTGCGCTTGTAGTACCGATCGTCAATGAAACCACGATGGTGTCATTCATCCTCGTATTCTCGGTGGGCCGCATCATCCCTCTTTTGGTATATGCTATCCAATCGAACCCGCGCATCGCATGGGGGTATACCATTACGTAGGTCGGCGTCCGGATGCCGATCATGGTAGTCTGCAATGGGTCTTCGCCTTGATGCGGTCGACGGGGTTGCCTGCCGGTTGGTGCGCTATTGGTCCCTTCTTTCCTGGCTGGGTACCAAACTGGCAGCCCCATATATTGTCTTACTCGGTGTTGATTGCGCCGCATACATCTCTAGTACAGTCGTGGCCCTGATGTGCGCTTTTAACTGGTTGACCTGAGGTGTCAACTCTGGGGTGACTTGGAGCAAGGGCTCTATGGAGCTCAAGAGGGCCGCCACAGCCGTGATGTTACACTGTGGAGTTTTGAACACGTCTTCGCCATCAAATTTTAAGGTGACGTCGCCCATGTAAAGATTCTGCACAACCCGGGAGCCCTGCCGAGCATCCGACTGTCGGAGCGGGGGCGTGGCAGTGTCCGGGTCATCGTCCTCGAGATCAGTTTCCTGTCCATCACGGGGCTGTGCATTTGCTCGCGCGGCGGCTACCGTCGATGTTTCTCCATCAGTGCCTCCTTGGGCGGCAGGTGCCACCATGAACACCTTGTGATAATCTGACGTGCAACTTTCCAAATCACTCGGCCCTTCAATCAAGTCCAGAACTGACTCATTTTCAAGGCCAATTGTTGCTACTAATCTCGATTCATACAAAAAATTGGGATCTTCATCCGACTGATCCATATGAAAAGCCGGGAGATCGACCGCAGTGAGGTCTGAGTTGGCCAAGGTCGCCGATCGATTTGTTGTGAGCAATGTCGAGCAAGGGCCCGGGAGGGTTTCCCTTTGGAGAGTCGTCGCCGCGTTGTTGAGGCTGAGTGGGAACCGATCGGGCGAATAGGTCCGATTGGCTGCCAAAGCTCTGCTGACGCCTAGATCTGAAGGCACGACGACCACCGGGAGGGTCGCCTGATCTTGATTGACAAGGTCCCCGCTTTGATCGGCCATGAAGCTGATGGTGCCAAAACGGATCTTATCTCCCGGACGGAACTTGATGTCGACGAAAGCCATTGATTTCAATGGAGTAGGACACAACGCTGCCCCTTCCTGGCGTGCCAACTGTCAAGAGATATTCTCGATAATAGATCTAGGTATGCATATGAGTACAAAAGATCGATGGACACAGGACACAGGGTCTATACAGGTTCGGGCCTCCCGGAGGATAATAACCCTACGTCCTGTTTGGTGTTTCTGTATAGCTATGGTTCGCACTGGAATTAGGGTTCCAATACGAGTCTGTGCCTTGCCAAAAGCCCTCTGCCCTCCTTATATATCCGAAGGGCAGAGGCTTATATGGTAATCTTCTAGTTGGTTACAATAGATCCTACCCTTATCTGCTAACCTAGCTTGCTGCTTACTCAAATAAATATCTAAGTAAATATCTCCTAGGCCAAATACATCATAGCCGAGCCCCCGGCCCACTCGGCCATATAGCCGAGTGGTTAGGTATCCCGGGTACATATGTCCCACAGAGCTCTTTCGAGAATTCCATAATGGCACTCTACCTCTCTATAGCCTCAACTTCGGTACAATTGTTCTTCTACCAAAATGCACTGAAGCAATCAAAATACAACAATACAAACCAATCTGTTTGTTAAATGTTAGCTTCAAGATTTTTACTAAAGTGGCCACACTAATCATATAACGACTATTGCACATAAAGTCATTCAGCCCACACAAATGACCTTCATCCCTGGTAGGAACATAATGGAGGGTGCCGTGGTGTTACATGAGACAATCCATGAGATGCATAGAAAGAAACAAAGTGGTGTGATTTTTAAAATTGATTTTGAAAAGGCTTATGATAAGGTTAAATGGCCTTTTATGAGACAAGTCCTAGAGATGAAGGGATTCTCTACAAAATGGTGTCAGTGGATTGATATATTCATTCAAGGAGGTCATGCGGGTATCAAAGTAAATGATCAAGTAGGTGACAACTTCAAGACGAGGAAAGAACTTAGACAGGGGGATCCCCTATCTCCAACCCTCTTTAATATTGTGGTAGATATGTTAGCCATAATAATAAATAGGGCAAAGGCCAAAGGACAAATAACTGGGGTAATTCTGCATTTGGTTGATGATGGGTTATCCATTCTACAATATGCGAATGATACTATCCTATTTATGGATCACAACATAGAGAAGGCTAGGAACTTAAAGCTTCTTCTTGGAGCTTTTGAGCAGCTTTCTGGTTTAAAGATAAACTTCCATAAGTGATTTATTTTGCTTTGGCTTGGCAAGAGAAATGGAGAGTCAATATGCTCAATTGTTTGGGTGCCAACAAGGGAATTACCCATTTCGATATTTAGGTATACCAATGCGTTACTGGAAACTTAGTAACGCTGATTGGCAATATCTAGAGCAAAGAATCAAAAAGAAATTGAGTAGTTGGAAAGGTAAACACCTCTCGGTCGGGTGAAGATTGGTTCTCATAAACTCTGTATTAACCAACTTTGTCATGTTCATGTTATCTTTCTTTGAGGTCCCAAGGGGAAGTCTGGAGAGAATTGACTGCTTTTGATCTAGGTTTTTTTGGCAAAGCGATCACCACAAGAAAAAATATAGACTTGCAAAATGGAGTATTCTTTGCCAACCAAAGGATCAAGGAGGGCTTGGAATTAAGAACATTGACATTCAAAACCAATGTCTGCTAAGCAAGTGGCTATTTAAGCTCATCAATGAGGAGGGTCTATGGCAATCCATATTGCGTAGGAAATATCTAAGGAACCAAACAATTGGTCAGGTGCAAAGAAAACTTGGGGACTCCCAGTTTTGGTCAGGACTTATGAAAGTTAAGGACTGCTTCTTGAACATGGGTAGGTTACAACTGAATAATGGAGCAAATATCAGGTTTTGGGAGGATAAATGGTTGGGCAACTTCACCCTTAAACACCAGTACCCTTCCCTCTATTTCATTGTCAGGCGTAAACAAGCTACAGTGTCTAGTGTTTTCAGTTCCATTCCTCTTAACATTTCCTTTAGAAGAGGCTTAGTAGGTCAAAACAAGCTTCTATGGCATAATCTAGTAAGAAGAATAGCTCACATTATTTTGAATGACTGTGAAGACACCTTTAGATGGAACCTACATCAAAATAGTGTTTTTACTGTCCATTCAATGTATTCTGCTTTAACCTGCAACACAAACATAGTACAAAATATTTGGAGATTAAAATCCCCCTAAAAATAAATATTTTCATGTGGTATCTAAAAAAAGGTGTTGTGCTTACAAAAGATGACTTAGCCCAAAAAAATTGGAATGACTGTAAATTATGTGTCTTTTGTGCTAGACAAGAAACTATACAACATCTATTTTTTATTGTCATTTAGCCAAATTTGTATGGAGAGCGGTGCAGTTCACGTTTGGTATTAATATTCCACATAGTGTTGATCGATCAGATGTTTAATGATTGGATATATGCAATGTTGGATTAAAAACAAAACAAATACTTCTTTTGAGTGCTTCTGCTCTTTGTTGGTTGATTTGGCTAAGTAGAAATGATATTGTTTTTGATAAATTGCCAATTAAAACTTATATGCAGGTACTCTATAGGGGAACACACTGGCTACGTGAGTGGGCGCAGCTGCAGTCGTGTGAGGAAGACACTATCATGATCAAGGATGCGTGCTGGTCGATAGAGATGTTGGTCATGCAAATTTTCGCCAACCATGGATGGAGATTAGCAATAGAATTGTTGTCTAATAATTTATCTATTCAAACTATGTTGGCTCTATCCTTTTCATACTTTTTTCACATAGCGTGTGGTGTGAGACAACTGAAGTTAAATCAGTAGCGTTATTGTAACGATGGCCATACCCTCTATGAGGTCAAGGCCAGAACTTTTTTTTTCCATTATCTAAAAAAATGCTAAAAAAATAGCAAGAAACCCCTGAAACATGTTCCATTAATTTTTTTTAAAACAATCTATATCAGCAACATGTCCATCCTATGGTACCTGCGCAACCTCTTGCTAACCATTCTATTTGAATCCTGAAAAACTGTCTCATCATGGCGGCAATCTTGGCCATAAAAAGCATCATAGGAGTCAGCATGGCGGCAATCATAGGAATCCAACTCTCCCCAATGTTGAGCGAAGTAATCGAACATGAGGCACGTAGAACATTCTATAGGACAGTTGGGCACAAACTCCTGAGGACCAAATACTGTATAGTGACAGTTGTAAGCATATTCGACAATCAGACGACCGGACCTAAACTCCAGACGATAAAATTCCTTGTAATTAGATCTGTCACTAGGCTGTTCGGCCTGCAGGATTCTTCTCATCATCAATTCCGCTACCAGTTTCTTGGCCTTGCGGTGATAGTTTTTAATCTTTTTGAGAAACTATGTGGATATGTGCTATGGTTTGCTATATTTGTGATGAGTAATTGACTTGAGCGGATTTGGTGTTTGAGTTGAAATGCGAGAATCCAGGGATTGCATGGGTTTGCATATCATGGTTATGACTAACCGGAGTTGGTGGAGATATTGATGATGTTGCAGGAGATGGGAAATTTGTTTGCTTGTCTCATGATGTGTAGGTCACTGGAGTCGACTTGGCGGTCAACGGCGATAGGATCGGGCACAAGTAGGGGACTTGGGGCCAGACGATCGGGATGCCGGGTGAAGTCAAGGGTGATCCACACCGTACACGTGGAGAGACAAGAAGCACGGACGGTTTCACGGTCGAGCCTCAAAACCGTGGTGGTGATGAAGACGGCGTGTTGACCAAGTCAAGGCAAGCGGGATGCCGGTGCAAGTGACAAGGGGGCCCGATGGACAGGGACCGGGAGAGACTTGCAGGTGGTCAGGATCGCGGGACAAGGTGACACGCGTCAACATTGAGAAGTCGCACTTTGAGAAGCGTGCAAGGTGGTTTCCCGGTTTGGGCCTCAAAACCGGTGGCGGCGATTGGAGGTGCACGTGGCACCATCGCTGAACTTGCGTCGAGGGCAAGCAAAGTTGTGAAGGGCTCGATGGAATTCGGGCGACGAGGAAAAAGATGGACGGATATGCCCCCGGTGGTAGGTGGGTGTGTTATGTGGGTCAAGGGTAGAGTGGTCATGTGGACAATAGACCCTAGGACTATATAAGGAGAGGTGTGGCTAGTGGGAGAGGTGCCTCTCTTCCCATTAGCCTTGTGTTAGGATTCTATTCAAAGTGCTAGGAGAGGACTTCATGTTTTAGAGGAGAGGAAATGGTGTGTGAGAGACATCTCTTGCTCTTCCAAAGAGTGGGAGGAAGAGGGTGGCTTCCTAGCCTTGTACCTATGGATATTGTAAGCACCTTTCTATGATATGAGAAGTATTTTCATGCTCAAGATTTCCCTCTTCACTTGAATCCCGAAATTCCCTTTTTCTTATTTTCGGAGCTATTTTCATGGTGATTTTTGATCTCACTTGATGCGTTATTGGTTCGGATTTCTTGAGAAACTTGTTGCTAGGATGAGCTAGAACAATCCTCTATGGATCCTTGACCGAATCAATAGCTCTCACACCTTCGATTTGAAGGATTTCTCAAGTTTCCCCTTTTTGGTATTCTTGGCACAAGATCTGAAATTCATGATGATTCCTTGTGTTTTTGGAGTGGATCTCTCTAGAGGAGGGTCGTGATATATTGAGGATTATCTGGTCCAAATTTCGTGATTTTTGGAGTTGGTTTGATAGGGTTTTGGTAATTTTCTTTCCCGAACGGAGCTGCTGTTTTGCCCAGGACAGAACTTTCATGGTCAGGACAGAACTTCCGTGAGCATGACGGAAGTTCCATCAAAAACCACGGAACTTCCATGAGTGACAGTTCTCCCGTCGCTCGGAACTTCTGTGATTGACAGAACTTCCATCGGGGGCTTCTGAACTTCCGTCGGGCACCACGGAACTTCCGTCAGGCTCAGTTTTGTGATCTTTCGGATCTTTCTTGATTCCCTTTTTGTTTCTCTTGTGCTTCCACTATGTGTCCTTTTGGTTTGAGTCATTCCTAGGGTTAACACATTACAAGTTAGTGTGTGTAATCTTGGTGACTCGGTTAGAGGTTGGCTTGGGTTGTAGTTGGGACATAGGCCAAGTTCTCTTGAAGAATTTTAATTGGCTCCCATTCACCCCCCCCCCCTCTGGTCACCTTCTCGGTCCTTCAATTGGTATAAGAGCCGGTTTGATCACTAGTTGACCTTCACCGGCTTTGTGATCTGAAGGCGACATGGAGAAGCGTGCTGTCAAGCTGTGGATGTTCGATGGAGAGGACTTCCCCTACTGGAAGTCACGGACCAAGGCGTATCTGCTGAGTCAAGGACGTGCAATTTGGAAGATTATTGATCAAGAGTATGCTATACCACAAGACCTGAACACTGCTTCTACAGGTGAGTTAGTCAGGTATGAGAACAACTCCAAAGCTGTCAATATTCTGCTCTCTACACTTGGTAGGAGTGAACATGATAGGGTTGCACACCTTGACACTACTCATGCTATTTGGGTTAAGCTCAACACTTACCATGAGGGTACCAACAAGGTCAAATCTATGCGTAAGGATTCTTACAATAGACAGTACCAAACCTTTGCACAGAAACCGGGCGAGTCACTAGATGACACTTTTCGTAGGTTTGAGGCAATTATGTTCAACTTGCGGGCTTGTGGTACCCTTGTGTACAATGACAATGATAGAGCTAAGCAACTGCTGTACTCACTTGATAAAAATGTTTGGGGGGGTTAAAATTGCTGCTCTAGAAGAAACTGCTGACTTCAGCACCTTGAACTGTGAGCAACTATATAGCAAGCCAAAATCTCATAAACTGTCTAGGAAATCTTGTCCTAATCTTGCTATTCCTGCTTCTAGCATGGCTTTGCTTTCTAGCTCTCAAAAGGTTAGTCACAGTGATGCTTCTTATGGAACTAACCCCTCACTTGACTAGTCTTCCTTAGAGTTTGCTTTGTCTTCTCTTGTTGTAGCTTCGGATGAACAGATGGAGTGCATTCCTGACAAAGAGCTGTTCTTGCTCACAAGGAAGTTCAGGAAGTTCTACAACAACTGGAAGGAGAGAAGAGGAGGTGGTTCAAGAACCTGCTTTGAGTGCGGTGACCCGGGACACTTCATAGCTGATTGTCCCAAGAAGAAGAAGAAGGCCGGGTACCGCGACAACAACACTGAAGACTTCAATCAGAAGAAGAACCGCTTCTACAAGAAGGGCAAGAACTCTAAGAAGTTCGCCAAGGCCATTGCACGCGCCTGCGTTGCCACCTTGAGCTATGTTGACCTCACATCAAGCGAAGGCTTTACAAGCTCGGAGGAGGAGGTTGAAAAGCCATGAGTCAAGAGGAAGGATGATTTCACCAGACTTTGCTTCATGGCAAAGAATGACCACGACACCGACTCTGGATCCGACTCCGACACAAGCGAGGTACCCCACTCTCGATGAGCTCTCTTCTGAACTTGATCATTTGCGCGATGTTCTGCTCATGCAAGATGATAAGCTTCGTAGTGCTGTTCGTGAGAGTAGAGAGCTTAAGTCTAAGTTGGAGAGTGCTGATTTTGAAATTGCTTCGCTTAGGTCCAAGCTTGCTCGTGAGGACATTGTTGTTGAGTGTGAGTCTTGTCAAGTTGTGATGAGTAATCTTGCACAGAGGGAGAATGTGCATGCTCAAGTTGCCAGTCAGCTTGAGAGTGCCCTCAAGGAGCTTGATGAGTTCAAAGCTAGACCAACTCTTTTGGGTGCATGTCAGAAGTGCTCCAAACTCACAGATGAGTTGGACGCTTAGTCCCTCAAAGTCAAAGAGCTTGAGTCCAAATTGCTTCATGAGACTCGCTCTAAGGTCCTTCCACCACCTTGTGTGGTGTGTGTCTCTCTTAACGACAAGCTTGTAATCACTAGGGAGGAAAACAAAGCCCTAGTTCAGGAAAATAACTATCTTGTGTTTAGGCTCCAGAGAACCCTAGTGAGTGAAGAGAAGATTGAGAGTGATTTGGCAAGAGTGAAGGAGAGTGCTTCTAGATCAACCTATAACTTGGGTTTGGAATTTGAGAGGTGTGACAAGGAGAGTGAGAATGTGGGTAAGTTTGTACCTAGCTCCAGCTACAAGGATGAGGAAAACACCATTAAACCCACTTACGTATGTATCCACCCAATCCAAAACCCTCCTTCAACCCAAAGCAAACAGAGAAGCCAAAACCTAAACCTGCAATGCAAGCCAAGCCTAATCCTAAGGGTGGCTACATTATGTTTTGTGGTCGCAAGGGCCACTTGGATGAATTTTGTTTTAGGCATAAGAGAATTGAGAGGAAGCAAGCTGAGTTGACTAGGGATGCTTTTTATGATAAGTTTGTTGACTTTCAGCCTCGCTCTTTTTCTCGTGCCTATCGTGGATAGGGTCATCCCCCATATGGCTTTGATTCATGAGACAGAGGCTTTGCGCAGCAGCACTTTGGCGCCCCACATTTTCCTCATCGTGGTGAGCGTCACTCGCGTAGATTTGGCTTTCACACAGATAATTTCTATCCTCACAACCCAAGGTTTGAGTTGAGACGCTTTGACAGGCCACGTTTTCCCCATCGTGGTTCTTGTCCCATGCGTTTGAATGATAAAGTGCAAAGAACTGTGATGACTACTACCGGTCGTATGGTTAAGTGCTGGATTCCCAAATGTTTTTTGACTAACCCCAGCACTGCGCCATCGACTTTCACTTCTCGTTCTTTGTAGGCAGCAGGTGGAGGCTTGGAGAACAAGTGGTTGATGGATTCCGGGTGTTCGCGCCACATAATCGGAAATGCAAAGTGGTTCTCCAGCCTCACTCCCTTGAAGTGTCGGGAGTATGTGACCTTTGGAGATGACAAGAGAGGAAGAGTGAAGGGAAGGGGCGCGGTAAAGGTAAATGAGAACTTCACTCTCAATGATGTTGGTTTGGTTGAGTTTCTCAAGTACAATCTCCTCTCTGTCTCTTAGCTTCTTGATGTTGGTTTGGAAGTGCGCTTTAAGTAGAATGCTTCTTGTGTTCTTGATTCGAGTGGTTCCTTGGTTTGTTGGATTTCTCGCATTGGCAGAGTTTTTCAGGCTGATTTTGCTGGTTCTCCTGGTTCTCACAAGTGCTTGTTTGCTCAATCTTCTTCTGAGCTCTAGAAATGGCATAGGAGACTGGGTCACATGAGCTTTGACTTGCTATGTCGCTTGAGTAGCCTGGGTTTGATCCGAGGATTGCCTAAGCTCAAATTTGATAAGGATTTGGTTTGTGCTCCTTGTTGTCATAGGAAAATGATTGCCGCTTCTCATCCACCAATTAATTTGGTGATGACTGAACGCCTTGGAGAGTTGCTTCATATGGACACTGTTGGTTCTTCTCGAGTTCGTTCGGCGGGTGGGAAGTGGTATGTTCTTGTGATTGTTGACAACTATTCTCGCTACTCTTGGGTCTACTTTCTTGAGAGCAAGGATGAAGTGTTTCATCACTTTCGGAACTTAGCTTTGAGGTTGTTCAAGGAACTCCCTGGTGCACTACGAGCGATTCGCAGTGATAATGGCACCGAGTTCCAGAACTCCTCCTTTGATGCTTTCTGTCTTGAGCATGGTATTGACCATCAGTTTTCAGCACCTCGTGTTCCCCAGCAGAACGGTGTGATTAAAAGAAATAAGAGAACCTTAGTGGAGATGGCCCGGACAATGCTCGATGAGCATAGGACTCCGAGGCGGTTCTAGGCTGAGGCCATTAGCACTGCTTGCTATGTTTCCAATCGGATTTTCTTGCGCCCAATTCTTAATGTGACTTCTTATGAGCTGCGTTTTGGGAGAAAGCCATCGGTTTCTCATTTGCGTGCCTTTGGTTGCAAGTGCTTTATTCTCAAGCGTGGCAATCTTGATAAGTTTGAGTCAAGGTCTTCCGATGGAATATTTCTTGGTTACTCTCTTCATGGTCATTCCTACAGAGTTTTGAATTTGGAGACTAACATCATTGTAGAATCCTGCGATATAACCTTTGATGAATCAAACTCTTGTGCAAGGAATGTAATTGAGTCTGTAGGTGACAAGGAGATGAAGGAGAGCATCTTTGTAGAAGAGGACCTATAGGGCTTTGATGATGATGATGATGATTCACTTCATCTCTCATCTGAGCTTGTTCCTGCTGCTACCACTACTCCAGCAGAGGGTCTAGAAGCTTCTACATTGACTTCAGCAGCTGTCGAGCGAGCTCCAGCTGCGGTTGAGGGGGAGGTACACTCTGAGAGAGAGGCTCCTCACAACATTCAGCGTCGACACCCACCTCAACAGATGATCGGTAATCTCTATGAGAGGACAATAAGGTCAAGGTCTGCACATCTTGCTTGCTTTACCAATTCTCTCTTTGTTGCAACCTTTGAACCCTGGGATGTTGGACACGCACTATCTGATGAACATTGGGTTAATGCCATGCATGAGGAGTTGGAAAACTTTGAGCGAAACAAAGTCTGGACCCTTGTAGAGCCTCCCAAAAATGTCAATGTCATAGGAACCAAGTGGGCGTTCAAAAACAAACATAGGGAGGATGGTGAGGTTGTGAGAAACAAGGCTAGGCTAGTTGCTCAAGGTTTTAGCCAAGTGGAGGGCTTAGATTATGATGAAACCTTTGCTCCTGTTGCTCGCATAGAAGCCATTAGGATCTTGCTTGCATTTGCTGCCTCCAAGGGCATTAGACTCTATCAAATAGATGTCAAGAGTGCTTTCCTAAATGGTTTCATAGAGGAAGAAGTGTATGTGAGGCAACCCCCTGGCTTTGAGCACCACAAATACCCAAACCGTGTGTACAAGCTTCAGAAGGCTTTGTACGGGCTAAAGCAAGCACCTAGGGCATGGTATGCTAGGCTTAAGACCTTCTTGCTAGAGCGTGGGTATGTCATGGGGTGTGTTGATAAAACCTTGTTCACTCTCAAGCATGGCAATGACTTTCTAATGGTTCAGATTTACGTGGATGATATCATCTTTGGTGGTTCCTCTCATGCTCTTGTGTCCAGGTTTCAGGAAGCTATGAAAAGTGAATTTCAGATGTCGACGATGGGAGAGCTCACCTACTTTCTTGGGCTTCAAATCAAGCAGTGTAAGCAAGGCACTTTCATACATCAAGCCAAGTACACGAAGGATCTCCTGAAGAAGTTCGACATGGTCAATATGAAGCCGTTGTCTACACCAATGTCCACTACAACAGCTCTTGACCCTGATGAATACTGTGAAGCGGTGGATCAAAGGGAGTATAGGAGCATGATTGGCTCCCTCTTGTACTTGACAGCGACAAGACCCGACATACACTTTGCGGTGTGTCTTTGTGCTCGCTTTCCAGCTTCCCCAAGGGTGACTCATCGCAAGGCTGTCAAGCGCATCTTCAGGTATCTCAAATACACCCTTGAGTTGGGTCTTTGGTACTCTGCATCTTCATCTCTTGATCTTATTGGGTATTTGGATGCGGACTTTGCTGGGTGTAGAATTGATAGGAAGAGCACTTCTGGTACTTGCCATTTCTTGGGTACTTCTTTGATCTGTTGGTCTTCTCGTAAGCAGTCAAGTGTTGCCCAATCCACCACAGAGTCTGAGTATGTAGCTGCTGCTCACAAATCCTATGGATTGTATCTACCATGAGAGACTATGGGTTGACTTTTAAGGATGTTCCACTCATGTGTGATAACTCCAGTGCCATATGCTTAGCCAAAAACCCAGTCCAACATGGTAAGGTCAAACACATCAATGTGCGATTCCACTTCCTGAGAGTCAATGTTGAGAAGAGGGATGTTGAGCTCAAATACATTGATACCAAAAACCAACTAGCTGATATCCTCACCAAGCCCCTAGATGCTTCGAGACATGCTTTTCTTCGGCGGGAACTTGGTGTGTGTCATCCCTATGACATCATTTGAGGGGGAGTTGGTTTTCTCTTGTATATATGTATCTTATCATTTTCGCATTGCATCTCATATGTAATATATGCATTGGTAGATGAGCTTTGATTCTTATGCTTCCTTGCATTTCTCCTTGCTATGATTGAGCTTGAGCTAAGTTGTGTGGATGTGATGGTAATCTCTCATGCTTAGATTTTCTAGATGGCCTGTTATAAACTCATGTGAGCAACTTGCTAATCTTAAAGGTAAACTGAGCTTCTTGTGAACCTTATGATCTAATCTTGCTAAAACTTGCTCACCATGTGTATAATTGCTTTTATCCTTGTTGAAGCTTGCATTAAGGCTAGTCTAGAGGATGTCTTGACTTTGGCACCTTGTGTTTGCGACATGGAAGGCTTTGCAAATGTTTAGCTCTTGATGTAACATTGTCGGAACATGTGTTCCTTTTGCCGCAAAGGCATGCTCTTTTGTCTTGTGCATAATCCTGAAAAATCTGCTAAGTGCTTTGATCAAGAATTACTCAATAATGCTAAATCCAAACATTGTGACTTGAAGCCTCGAGGTGTTTGCCGTACCCAGTCGTGTGACCCTCCGCATGGATAAGAGGACACATGAGGATAAGCAATAATCACTTGATCAAACTGAGTCTCTGTTGCATATGTGAGTGTTTGTAGAGCTCATTTTCTGCGAGTGCTTGTTGCCCTTGTTGAGATTGAAACTGGCTAGATTCTTATGATTCACTTGGTGATTGTTTTGCCTTGGATGAGAGTACTTACACATGTGGTGGTAGATTTTCTCATGATAAGCAAAATTTGATTCTATCTAAGCTAGTCAATCTTTCTGCTTAGCCTGTATAGCTCATGGTGTTTATGCCTTGCTATCTATTTTTTATCTTTGCATGATTGGGAGCTATTGCCTTTACACTTCATGGCACTATGGTTATGGTTAGCAAAGTTAAATGCTTGTTTGCATAATTGTTGAAGCTCCTTAGGTTTGCATTTTCATGCATTGCATGTTTGCTTGTTCTTTTGCCTCTTTGATGAGCTCATTGCCAAAGGGGGAGAAAATTTTGGGGTCCACAAATAATGCTAAGAAACTCATATGATCCGTTTTGCACTACATAAGACCTACCATAACTTGAGGGGGAGCATATCATGATCTTGAGCGGTTTCTTGCACTTCTCACATTCTTTGCGTCTCAAGTCGCTTTCTTTGCCAACTCTTGGTTTTGTGATCCCTACTTGCTAGATGGCTTGTTTTCACCTTTTCTTTGATTTTGACCATTTGGATGTGCTTATTCGGCTTCACATTTCAATCTCTAATCTTTGTGTATTTGGTGTTGTCAATGTACTCATCAAGGGGGAGATTTAGAAACCATGTCGATATGTGTCATGGTTTGCTATATTTGTGATGAGTAATTGACTTGAGCGGATTTGGTGTTTGAGTTGAAATGTGGGAATCCAGGGATTGCATGGGTTTGCATATCATGGTTATGACTAACCGGAGTTGGTGGAGATATTGGTGATGTTGCAGGAGATGGGAAATGCGTTTGCTTGTCTCATGATGTGTAGGTTAGTGGAGTCGACTTGGCGGTCAACGGTGAGAGGATCGGGCACAAGTAGGGGACTTGGGGCCAGACGATCGGGATGCCGGGTGAAGTCAAGGGTGATCCACACCGTACACATGGAGAGGCAAGAAGCACGGACGGTTTCACAGTTGAGCCTCAAAACCGTGGTGGTGATGAAGACGGCATGTTGACCAAGTCAAGGCGAGCGAGATGCCGGTGCAAGTGACAAGGGGGCCCGATGGACAGGGTCCGGGAGAGACTTGCAGGTGGTCAGGATCGCGGGACAAGGTGACACGCGTCAACATTGAGAAGTCGCGCTTTGAGAAGCATGCAAGGCGGTTTCCCAGTTTGGGCCTCAAAACCGGTGGCGCCGATTGGAGGTGCACGTGACACCATCGCGAAGCTTGCGTCGAGGGCAAGCAAAGTTGTGAAGGGCTCGATGGAATTCAGGCGACGAGGAAAAAGATGGACGAATATGCCCCTGATGGTAGGTGGGTGTGTTATGTAGGTCAAGGGTAGAGTGGTCATGTGGACAATAGATCCTAGGCCTATATAAGGAGAGGTGTGGCTAGTGGGAGAGGTGCCTCTCTTCCCATTAGCCTTGTGTTAGGATTCTATTCAAAGTGCTAGGAGAGGACTTCATGTTTTAGAGGAGAGGAAAGGGTGTGTGAGAGACATCTCTTGCTCTTCCAAAGAGTGGGAGGAAGAGGGTGACTTCCTAGCCTTGTACCTATGGATCTTGTAAGCACCTTTCTATGATATGAGAAGTATTTTCGTGCTCAAGATTTCCCTCTTCACTTGAATCCCGAAATTCCCTTTTTCTTATTTTCGGAGCTATTTTCGTGGTGATTTTCGATCTCACTTTTAGATGAATTTTTGGTTCGGATTTCTTGAGAAACTTTTTTCCAGGATGAGCTAAACAATCCTCTATGGATCCTTGACCGAATCAATAGCTCTAGCACCTTCGATTTGAAGGATTTCTCAAGTTTTCCCTTTTTGGTGTTCTTGGCACAAGATCTAAAATTCATGATGATTCCTTGTGTTTTTAGAGTGGATATCTTCAGAGGAGGGTCATGATGTATTGAGGATCATCTGGTCCAAATTTCGTGATTTTTGGAGTTGGTTTGATAGGGTTTTGGTAATTTTCTTTCCCGAACGGAGCTGCTGTTTTTGCCCAGGACAGAACTTCCGTGGTCAGGACAGAACTTCCGTGAGCATGACGGAAGTTTCATCAAAAACCACGGATCTTTTGTGAGTGACAGTTCTCCCGTCGTCTGGAACTTCCGTGATTGACAGAACTTTTGTCGGGGGCTTCGGAACTTCCGTCGGGCATCATGGAACTTCCATCAGGCTCAGTTTTGTGATCTTTTGGATCTTCCTTGATTCACTTTTTGTTTCTCTTGTGCTTTCACTATGTATCCTTTTGGTTTGATTTATTCCTAGGGTTAACACATTATAAGTTAGTGTGTGTAATCTTGGTGACTCGGTTAGAAGTTGGCTTGGGTTATAGTTGGGACATAGGCCAAGTTCTCTTGGAAAATTTTAATTGGCTCCCATTCACCTCCCCTTTGGTCGTCTTCTCGGTCCTTCACTTTTTCGTGGAGAGTGATCTGATCTTAATTATCCTCGAATCTCAGCTTGTTCATGAAGATGTGTCGGCAGTCCTTTATGTCGAGGCCCTCAGGATTAAATAAATCAAAACTGTTCCTGTTCCTCAGTAGTTTGGCGGTCAGTTTATTAGTCTTGATCATGGAGCACTTATCTTGCATGGGATAGTGGCGTGACCTGGCTCGCGTCGCATTGTTCACAAGGATATCACGGCAATTGCGTATGTCACGAAACTCTAGCTGGGGACACTTGGCAAGAATTGACGCCAGTCCATGATCGGTGAGGTCATTGGAGTGCAGCTGCAGGGAGCATAGTTCGCGTACTGTGACCACTACCAGGGCTTCCTCGTCATTGGCATTATAAGATCTCCCCTGCTCCATGCACCTTCCTTCATTACCTTCAAAGTAATAAGAACACGCACGGCATTCAGTAACAGAGCTGTCGTCAGAATCCAATTCTTCGTACTCTTGGTCTATGGTGAGACCTAGACAGGTTAGGTGTCGGTGATCGAGCCTATCATGATTGGTTGTGAAGGCCATCACAAGTTTGTACATGGTTTGAGCCCGCCGTTGGAAGGGGCATCAATAAAGAGCGCCCGTGCCGGCTCAGGGAGTACGGAAAGTTCTCGAGGGAGGCGAGCTTGTGCTTTGTGCAGTGGTGACGCACACCGTGTCTTAACTTGAGGAGTGATTGCGGGCTCGTGGGCGAGGACTCCACTTGGTGGCGGGAGGGACCGGGACTCCGGTGGGAGTGGTCCAACGAGGAGTAGGGGAAGGCGCCATCCTTCTGAGACCTCGAGAAAAAAATCATGAGCATTCCTTGTCCCTCTCTTTACTATTCCGCAATTATGTGCTCTAGTGATAGGGTAACTTGTGGCTCGCATATGCTAGTGTGAATAGCTTTCGCGCATTGCTTTGCATCATGAACACTAGCATGTGTAGTGTCTTGGCCTACTAGAATTGGTTAGGTTGCAATGATTCGTTAGGTTTGAGAAGCATGAAACTGAAGTTTTTGGATTCGTGGTCAGCTACCGATTCACCCCCCCCCCCCCCTCTCGGTAGGCCTTCGGTCCTTACATATGTACAACGTTAAGTTGCAAAGATTGTTGTACGGGCTGAAACAGTCTGGTTGGATGTGGTACAACCGACTGAGCAAATACCTCCTGAAGAAAGGTTATGTGAATAATGAGGATTGCCTCTACGTGTTCATTTGAAAGTCCAGCAATGGATTTTGCATCATCTCGATCTATATTGATGATTTGAATATAATTGGTTGCATAGAGGATATTGAGGAAGCGTGTACCTACCTCAAGGCAGAGTTTGAGATGAAAGATCTGGGTAAAACCATATTTTTCTTGGGCCTGCAGATCGAGCACCTCCCTGATGGAATTTTAGTACACCAAACGACCTACATGAAGAAGGTCCTTGAGAGGTTTAACATGTCAAAGGCTCATCTTTTGAAAACCTCCATGGTCGTTAGATCACTTGATAAGGATAAAGATCCTTTTGGACCCAAGGGTGACAATGAGAAATTGTTAAAACCCGAAGTCCCTTATCTTAGTGTAGTCGAAGCATTGATGTATTTTGCAAACAACACAAGGCCTGATATCGCTTTTGCGGTTAATTTTCTTGCTCGGTACAGCTCTGCACCAACCATAAGGCATTGGGTCGGCATTAAGATAATCTTGAGATACCTCAAAGGCACTGAACATGGGCTATTTTCCCGAAGAAACATGACTTGACCTTGGTTGGGTATGCAGATGCAGGGTATCTTTCTGATCCACATCATGCTAGATCTCAATCTGGGTTTGTGTTTCTCTGTGGTGGGACGACCGTTTCATGGCGGTCTTGCAAACAAACATTAGTAGCGACATCTACTAACCACTCAGAGATAATAGCCCTATATGAAGCCGCACGAGAGTGTGTTTGGCTTAGACGGATAACAACTCATATCCTGAAGTCATGTGGTATTAAAACCATCAATACCCCTCCTGTTATCCATGAGGATAATGTAGCATGCATTGTGCAAATGCAAACCGGCTATGTAAAGAATAACTTAACGAAGCATATATCACCTAAGTTTTTCTATCCTCATGAGCTATAGGAGAAAGGCGAAGTGAGGATCCTACAAGTTAAGTCATGTGAAAATCTTGCTGATTTGTTCACTATGCCCTTACCAACTACCGTTTTGAAGAACTATGTTCACGGTACAGGTATGAGGCACTTAAGAGAATCGCAGGGTTCAGGGGGGGGGGGGACCAACCCTGAACATAGCCCAACTTTACATTTTAACCTGATCCTGATAATCATATTGCCTAGAAGGCAAGAGTTGTACTCGTTTTCCCTGATGAGTGTTTTCACGAAGTTTCTCCAACAAGTTTTTAATGAGGCAAATGTGCAATGCACTAGCGGTAACTATGTACTATTTCTCCATATTTTTCCCACTTGGGTTTTAGGAGTTTTAATGAGGCATGAGATTATCGTGGTATTCGCCCAAGGGGGAGTGTTATAAACCCTTACGTTTTAAGGTTATGGGCCCATACCAAAAGGCAATAAACGAGTCCTAGTCAGACTCGTTTCATACCTGAGTTCCAGATTGACTCGATTCCAAGTCCCAGGTAGGACTCTGCCTACCTGACTATATAATGTAACCAGGTGCACCTATATTGAGTAATCTAGTGAATAACAAAGATTATGATAGACCTTGCATGCTTTCTCTCTCCTTGGCCACAATGCATGATCACTTGACATGGGAATGTTTTGAAACATAGCAGCATAGTAGACCTTTCACACATGCTTTCTTCTCAGTTGTGAACCCGACGTATGCAATCGATGCCGAGGTATATGTGGAGTTCGGGGAAAAAGAATCTTCTGATCCATTTCTTTTAGGAGTTCTAAACAACAAGGAATGAACAAAGATCAGGAACAAACAAACACAAAAAATGCGTACATAGTGCAAAATTAGCGGGCAGACGAAAAGATATATGCAAATTTTTCTCTTGATTGTTACATGATTAATCCATATGTGTATGTTGAATATTCTACTATGCATGGTTTGAGGGGGAGTTGCACTATGCTTTGTGCGACCAATGAGTTTGCTAAGTTTTTATATGGATTTTATAGTCTCAGTGAATAAAAAAGAAGACTTCAAGGTATGGTTTCACTTTCATTACTTTCTAATTTCATATATGTGCATTTGTTATTTCCCTTCACATGATGTTGCTCTCTTGCCCTTTTTGGTGCTTGATGCCAAAGGGGGAGAATAATTACAAAAAGGGTGAGAAAGACTGAAAAGGAAAAAAGGATGAAAAGGAAAGTATGCATATGGTTATTTATATTTTATATCTATTTCTATGCACATGCTTATAGTAAGGAGTGCTCACTCTATGGCTAGTGTTTCATTTGTTGAAACTAACCCCTCTAGTATATTGTTGATCCTGAAATATATACTAGAGATAAATGTTATCAATTTTTCTATGATGGTATTGTCATTAATCACCAAAAAGGGGGAGATTGAATGGTCTAGGTCTCTATCCTTGACTTAATGATGAGTTTTGGTGATAGAGGATAATGGTTGTTGGAATTAACCTTTTTTATAAGTTTGTGGGTTTTCATGTGTTTTGTTACTTTCCGACATCAAGCTAAAAGATTGAGCTATGAAATCAAGTTACACTGTTTATATCAAGTGTTGAGATGGCACATGTTGATAGTCATCATTCTAACTGATGAAGATGCTTCACAAGAGATCTTGGTTATCTATATATGTGTTGATGAAGATAACATTGAAAACGATTATCACTCTTGCTTGAAGCACTCAAGACACATCATGGAAGGTGATTGAATATCAAGATTTGATGGTATCAACATGATGATGTGTAAATAATTGAAGTAGAGATTATTGGTTGATAATTTGAACTTGAGGGAACATTAAGACAAGAAAATAATAAATACTAGAGAAAATAAAAATATCAATTTAATGATCAAAATGATAGTGAGCATATTGATAGTGATGGATATAAAATAGCATTACATGGAAAGATGGTCAAGGTTGAGCAACACTTGCCTGTGTTGGACCATGCAAGGGTCAAGCGCAAGGAAGAGGCTTGATGCCGAAGGGCAAAAAGGCAATGGTGAAGAGCAAGTGAAGGCTTAGCGCGATGAACCATGCAAGCCCATGTCAAACTATGAATTATATGCATCACTCATTTGGTAGAAAGAAAAATCATGGACACGCCATATATTGATGGACATCATGCTAGATCCAAAGTGGATATTCGCGCAAGGCAAAGGTATAAACAATAGGAATTTTCTGTTTCTGGTCTTGGTAATTAGTGAAGAAAGACCTAGTAGCTAAAATAGTTTGTCATACTATTAAGAGGGGTCTGGATGATCACTTGATTTCTACCATATGTTGAGAAGCTCAATGTTGCATATGCATAATCTCCTTGACATGATGCTAATATTTGCAAATAACTGAGGCTCATGTGTATTCCTTAAAGGTTCATCTTTGGACAATGTTTTTCTCCTTGATCCATTCTATTTGCGGTCACGCAAACAGTGGGGATGTGAGGCCCTTTGAATGATCTTTCCAAAATGTCTAAGACCATGAAAATCAGACATAAAAGTCAAAAGTTACAGTCGTTTCTCTTAAGGTTGGTTCTGTTAAAAAGCGGTGGCGGTTTGACTCCCTAGACCATGTGGTCTAACCGTGTGTGTCCAGAGACTCTGGTCTGGAGTAGCTTATGGAGGTCTAACCGTCGGTACCAAGCGGTCTGACCGCCAGAGGTCAAAAATTGGTTACAACGGCTAGTTTTCTAGTTGTTGACATTTCTTAACATTGTAACTAAGTTGCCTTAGCAATGAAGCCAGAAATGTGTATTGGTAATCTTTAACGAATGCAGAGAGTCTGCAAGCGCATGAAGAATATCGTTGTGGCATTTTACCCAGAAGTATTCAGGGTATCATATTTATTTCATCCCAAGGGAAGGCGGGGGATTGATCAGGGTAATTACCATGTTCTAACTAGGCATAATGGATTATGACACAAAGTCCTCACAGGGGTAAGGATAAAGATCAAGGGTAGTGGACACACAGATAGCATACTAAAGATAAAGAAAACTAGTCTAGTGGAGAAGGACAAAGAAAGAGCTAAGTTCCTATGTTGCTTTTATTATAGTCTACATTATATACTATTATATAGATACATAAATAATGCATGTCAATCAGATCATCAAACCCTAGGCAGCCAATTTTCCCCTGCATCTAAAGTACGATTCCGGCCAAGAGCCTATTGTATAGCCGAACATGGGGAATTTTAATGGACAGATAGGGTCGTCACCACCCACTGCCTACCCCTAGCAATCCGTGGGCTACATGACAAATAATGCATTCTATTGATCTAAGCACCACGCTTACATCTCTAGATAATACCCCTAATCCCCTAGCGATGGATTAGAAAATTAGTAATCATATTGAAGTGAACACTAAGCACGTGGAAATGATCTAAGTTGTAGTCATGCATCACTATAACGATATAAAGACTATAGTAAGGGCTTATATCTAACATGGTAGTATAGTATAACTATAGAACTAACATGCAAACATTATAACCACATACATGAATGGATCATATAATCAAACAAGAAATACATGATCCAAGCATAACTATATAGAAAGACTAAATATATTAAATAGACCAAAGTCTTACAAAAGGAGAAAGAGACAAGAGCCATACCACAACTCCATGGAAGATTTGGGAACTAAAGAGCAATCTATTGTAAGCCTAAATCCACTAAAACTATAGAGAAACTAGAAATACACAAAGAGTGATGCTTCTTTGTGTGCGTTGAGGAGTGAGGCCAAACCCTTCTACTTATAGGGGTCCAAAGGCGGTTCGGAGGTTGGTAACTCCCACCCTAAGGGGAACAACCGCCTTTAGAGAGTCAGTGGGAAACTGGTGTCTTTGATTTAAAAAAATCATTTCTAATCTATAATTTCAAAAAAAAAGTCTACCTGAAACTAAAATTATAGGATCTAGATGTTTTCAACACACCAATCACTCTGGCGTCTTTGGTGTATGAAACACGCCATGCTGATTGGCATGATTGAGTCCACGTCAGCGTCAAATGCCATGTCAAATTCAAACGGGGACTGAGGTTGACCGCAAACACGCCAATCTATTTGGCATGTCTTGTGCATGAAACACGCCATATTGATTGGTGTGTTTGGTACTTAATCCTCTTCAGACGACCTAGGCGTGGGATGAGCTTAAATATAAGACGCGTCAATCCATTTGGCATGATTAATAAAGGAGACACGCCAAATGGTTTGGCGTGTCTCAATAAGACCAAATAGTAGACATGTCACTTTCATGCTGACATAAGCGAATAAAGTTGCACAATTTTTTTCAAAATGTTATAAATCCTTGATATAGTATCCATTTTTTATTCTGATTTCACCGTTGTGTTCTACATGACGGTACGAACAAAACTAGACCTCACATGTATATGTTTTAGATCCTGCAATTTTAGTTTTGGGAAACCGCCATAGGAAGCTAGGCCCACCTGGTGTTCGGTCGAACAGGCCTGTTCGGCCAACCATGGGTAGGGCCCAGTGGCCCCCCAGCTCTTCTGGCACATGGTAGGTGGCCCCCTTTGACTCCTCCACGGCTTAGACCTTCTGTATGTCGGTTTCGTGCTGCAGGTGGGCCAGTTGATCCGTAAGAATCCCCATTGGCACACTCTGATTGGAGGAAGTTGTGTTTCTTCACTAAATAAGTGTGTTTCCTCCTCCATTTTATTATTTCTCTAAGCACAAGTGGATATTTATTATTTCTAACTAACATGCATAGTGGGAATGTTGAATCCTCCTTTATTTTGAGTAATATTGATGGCCGAAAATGGTATTTAACGACTGTCAACAAACTCCCCCAAGATGAACCTTTGCTCATCCTGATGCAAAGATAGAACTTGAGGTTGTTGATGAGGAGTTGCTACAATGTTTTATATTCCCCCATAGTACCAAGTGCACAATAAAATACTCTACCTTTAATTGAATAAGTTGGCATTTGGTAACTCACCTATTTTACCTTAGTCCCTGTGGGGTTTTTTTGGCTTCTCTTCATCTTGGGTGATTGAAAGACAGAACAGTCTTTTGTAGGACACCACACTCCCATCCCTATGTTCCACTTTCCAGCCGAAGGTTTTCAAAAGATTTTGCAAATAAAACTTAAGTTCCTCCAATGACTCTCTCGACTGCTCAATGTGTATAAATCATCACCAAGGCATTGAAGTTGCCTCTTTTTGTTTCTACCTCTAAATAAGGCTTATGTGGAGCTCTGAGTAGATAATAATTGAGACATACTTGCAACACATATATTGTTAAACCAAGAGACTGAACCCACAGAGAAACAAGTCATACAATCTGATCAAGATGTTCATGTGTATGGAAATGTGGTGGAATGATGACGGAATGGTGGATACTCCTTTTTGCGTAGACTCTCTCTCTCTTTCTTGAGCAAACAATTGGTCATGACTATTTCTTTTCTTTTCACTTTTTTTCATCATGCTCATGATTGGGAGCAAGTGTTTATTCTATCTTCTTGATAGCCATACCGTCCATGCAACCAATTGAGAGAGAGTCATATCATGATAATTATGGAGTATTTATTTTGCCAACTTCTGGTATAGAAGTTGAGCATATGGTGGTGGATGCAATGGAATTGCTATCTCTCCGTGTAGGAGTATTAGCAAATGATGGTGGATGTGTACGTGAATCTTGATCATAAAAGCATGAAATGGATCTCACAAAGGTTGCAAGCATTTTGATAAAGCTCAATGTGAAAACAAGCAACATATGTAGAAGGGTTTGCATTGAAGTACAACATATGGCCATGGTAGGAATTTTCATTACTGAGGAACTTTTCAATTTTATCATTTTGAAAAACAAAATCTTTGGATGTTAAGCTTCACTTTGGGATAAAGAACATAGCAGCCCTATTTTAATCATATCATGTCTCACAACAACCAAGACTTAGATCATGCACTTTGCAAGCCACTGTTGGCACCAGAATTTGACTGGTCCCATTGATTAGAGGCGGGAAATTAAAATCGGCAGAAGTCAATGAAGTTTCAACGGCCGAAGGAAGTTAAGTGGGCCCAATAGAGTTAGTTTATCTCTTTCTATTTTTAAGTTTAGATTTTGTTTTAAACATAGTCGGTTTGTTTAGGAGTCCTGACCGAATCGGGTCAAAACATCTTGCATGAGGTTATAAATATGTAATAGGATCCATAAAAAAATAACACTTTCATTCAATACAATTCGGCGCATCACCAACTTTTCCTACTCGACGAAACCCTCGTCTCGCACGGGCTGCATCGGTTTTGATCTTGACGAGAGACTTGGATTAGTCACCCTCGATAATTCTATCAATCTCAAATAGTACTCTCATTATATTTGATATTTTAGTTGCTATCATTAGAGTTGTTAGTTATCCGGTAATAAGATCTATTTAATACTTGTTCTATCAACTTTGATTGCAATACTGTCTTGGTTGAAGCTGATCTATTGTAATCTTGGTAGATTTTATAGGTATTATTAGGTCTATTATTCGAGTCACTTTATTGATTTTATCTATAAATAGGTTAAATCTTGCTCTATCTATCTTGTTTGAATACTGTCTCGATTAAGTTTGATCTGTTCGAATCAGTAAGGCTGCATCAGTTTTGATCTCTTACTGGGTAGATAGGGTTAGATCCGACTAGTTTATAGGTAGAGTTGATAGGGTTCTATCAAGGTGTTTAGCCGATAGATTATCACGGTTCAATCGACATTCTGGTACTGAATTGATTATATCATTTTATTTTGATGGTCGTTTGCCCCCATGTTTAAATAAGATATATTTATGATTTTAAGGCATATTTGCAATACTAGCTAATTAAATCTATCAATCTGATGCCATCGACAGAGTGAGTTTATGTTACTTACTGTAGATCTATCGACTCTGGCACTTTACATCGACTTGGCCAGTTGCTTTATGAAAACTATAGCTTTATCGGCTTTGGCCAGTCGATTTGATCTTTTATCGACATTTATGGTTTTAAACTGTTTATTGAAGTGAATTTTGCCAATAAGTCGATATAATCAGCCGATTAGTTTAATTTCTTTTATTTTCTTTGTTCATGTAATAGCCTCGACTGATTTCACAAATAGTGACTATCGGCTTTCTTCATCGGCCTGTCCTAGGCCGGTGACCCGCGTCTTCTGACCAGTTGTCTCTTTGTCGATTTGTAGGGGAAATCGACTGGCACGCCCTGGTTTTTTGTATTGTGCCTGCACTGGAGTTAAGTAGATCTCCTAGGTCACGCATGGTGATTTTCGTGTCAACACGCTTTTTGGCACGCCTAGTGGGACCAAGAATTTCAAATTCGACATCATGCCTGAACTTGGAATGCCAAAAGCTCCTGAAGTCTCACAACCAAAGAACAACATCAATCCTGATCTGAAGAATGAACATGTGCTACCTATTGTTAGAGATGATCTGAATGATGAGGAGAATGCGTACATTGATCAAAGACTGGCTGAGTTTGAGAACCTTCTGTTGGGAACTTTTGGGAAAACAAGGAATGGTGTCATCCAGAAGGGGAAGTTGCCTGCTTCTGTCCTGGTTGAAGGTGAGGAAAACTCACTTGCCAATAAACCAATAAAAGTTGTTGACGAAGAAGCTTTGAGTAACATGATCCACACGGCAATATATTATGCATTAATTAATAGGTCGCCTGTATTGGTTAATACTTTGAGGGCTTTGATTGTTCAGACTATGGAGGGTTGTGTAGTTGATGATCTAATTTGTGGGCCAATGTATTTCCGTGTGATCGGAAATGTTCCTTGGCCTACAGCTCCTACGGCGAGTTCAAGTCAAATGCCTTCAGAAAGTACTCTACCTTCAAAGAATGCTGATACTAGGACACCTCGCATATTGTAGAAGACCACTCCATAGACACAGCCACAACATTATAGACAAGATGCTACAGAGCCGAATGTGACATACAGAACTAGCCCTAATATCGAGCCAAGTATGTTTGGAATGCCGTCGTCATCTGCATTACCAAGAGAATTAGGAGGCCATCATACAGTTGTTAATTTCAGCTCACCTATACCAGCATCTGGTCCTATATTGACTACCTCAAATGTGAATGTGTCGACTGATGACTGGGCTTCAAAGATTGCTTAAGTGATGAGGGAACAATTTAGATTGAAGCCTAAGCAACAGACGTACATGTATCGACCTCTATATCCTCCAAGCTATAATTTGATTCCTATGCCGAACCGATACAGAACTCCAGAATTTACTAAGTTCACTGGACAGGATAACACCACTACAGTTGAGCATATTAGCCAATTTTCAGTGTAGTGTGGAGAAGCTGGTAATACTGAGGCATTGAAGATCAAGCTGTTTCCGTTATCCCTGTCCGAATTGGCATTTTCTTGGTTCGCATCATTGCCCCCAAATTCAATTATTACTTGGGCCGATCTCGAGCAGAAAACCACAAGTACTTCTTCGCTGAAAATAGAGAGTTAAAGTTATCAGATTTGACTGCTGTGAGGTAGAAAGCTGGGTAGTCTGTGCATGATTACGTGTAGAGATTTAGAGATATGCGCAGCAAGTGTTTCAGCCTGCATTTAACTGATAATCAGATGGTAGAAATAGCATTCAATGGCTTAGTTGCCCCTCTAAGAGAGAAGTTTCCCTCTGCTGAATTTGAAAGTTTGTCGCAGTTAGTGCAGAAGGTGTCCATTCAAGATAATCTGACTCGAGGGCATGTTCAAGGCCAATTCAGATTAATTATAATGATTATGGGTCTGAATCTGATGACAAAATTACTGAAGTCGATGTTGATGGTCCTTAAATGCTAAATCCGATCATCAATTACCTGCATAAAACATATATAATAAATAACCAACATAGTGGTAGGAGTTTATTCCTAACAATTTTTACAAGTGTTGGTGAACATTTGTATGCAGGTGATTTATAATCAAATTCAAGAAAATATCACAGTTTCAAGAGGACAAATAATAGAAGGTCACAAACATGAAGTGAGAATTGCTCAAATAATATACTAGACCTCACCATGTTGAAGCTCTCATCGAGCCGATTGAAACGCATATATAACTTGCCTAAATCGGACTTCTAATGTGAGAGTTCTGAAGCATAGAAGATCAGGTGTTTGGGCTGAACCGATGCTGACTTCAGTATGACATCAGCACGTGCAGGAGGGGAATAGAATGACGGTTCATGTTGCTTGGCTGAGTGGGAAGCCCATTACTTCACCCCTAAGGATGAGGAATAGTCTAGGGAATATTCCCTTATTTTTAGGAAGGCTTCTCCACTCCCCCAAGTCACGTCCCACTATAAATAGAGTCCCTCTTCCTGTTAATTTAGACAACACAAGAAGAGAGTTTAGAGCTCCACTCGAAAGGCTTTAGCACTGCCAAAATGCTTAAAAAATAGGGAGAGAGTGAGGGAGAGTTTGGGGAAGCGTCGGGATTGTCGACGATCTTCCCCACACTTGTACCTCAGCGGATGCTTTCCTTTTCAAGTAAGTGTTCGTGATTTCTCTTTGGTATTTAAGTAACTTCATTTCTTTATTGCGTACGGGATCATTGCTCTATTTAGTTAGAGTATCTTAGTGTTCTATAAGCATGATACCGAGACTAGGATAGTAATTGATAGCATAGACATGGTGTCTAGGCTAGAGATCCTTTGTTTGTCGCGTGCCCCATGGTTTGTAGAGGTAGTCGGTAGGTGGTGACAGCCTTAGTAATCCTCCACGTTCAGGTACGTCGTAGAACTATTGGCTAGAGTCGCCTGTGGATGCAGGGATAAGCCGGTGCCCGAAGTAAACAGTAGAGACCGAACCTATCTTATTTTAGGATCCTTAACCATTATGAATCCTCTCCACCCTTTGCCTACCATATTCTTGTTGTCCTTGGACAGATTAGTTTAGAAGAATAGTACACACACGTTCCCTGTAATTCGATAACCTGGAATACTCCTAGGTGAAGTGCTACATCGGTATCCATGCTCTTGCGGATTTATCTGTGATCGTAAGAAATAACAACAGTCGATATGGCCAAATGGACTAGGAATAAGAATGTTTTGTGATGCCCGTGGGTGAAGCAGAACGAACCTGAGGAAAGGTATGATTTTGATATCACCAAGGCCGACAAGATATTCGACATGTTATTACAAGAGAAGCACATTCAGCTGCCATCCAATCATGTGATACCTCCTGCTGAAGAGTTGAAGAAGACGAGGTACTGCAAATGGCATAACTCTCTCTCTCATAATACTAATGATTGCAAAGTGTTCAGGAGATAGATTCAGATGGAAATTGAGCAGGGCAAGATCAAATTCACTAAAGGTACTGTGAAGATTGATGGACATCCTTTCCCTACAAATGTCAACATGGCTGGTATCGACAATGTGGAGGCATTTATAAAAAGATATCAGAGGAAGAGGGACAGGGAAGTGAAGGAGTCACAGTTTGATTCACATTGGGAGTGCCCGTTCTTTCAATATTGCTGGGATCACAATATGAAACTGTCGTCAATCGACAATTGCCCTAGATGTAGTAAATGTACAGATCATATGTATAGAGAAGCTACAGCAAGTCATCGGCACCAACATCGTGTGATGAATCTAGAGAGTCGATGGTGGGATCAGCCGATCGACGTCAAAGGGTTTCTGTGTTTGATCGACTCGGAACCAAGAAGACAAGTGACGAAGCTAAATTTGATAAGGAAGTCAATGAGGAGATGCAAGGGACAAGAGCAGGCTGATCAGTGGTGCTCATCTAGTATTTTCTCTAGGAATCAGAAATGCAGGATACAGAGAATGCGTTGCAGGCAGATAAGGGCTGGCCAATATTATGATGAAGATGATCAGCCACCAAAGAAAGTCTGGAGGCTAAAGTAAAATCACGAGAACAAACGCCAAGTACCTCTGTGAATATGGTGATGATATTGCCTCAAGAATTCATGGTTGCAGAAGAAGAGTTGTTTGCTGATAGAGAGAGTGAACCACAACTCATATTTGATTCAGAACAAGCAGTTTTTGATAAACAAGATGAGTCTAAACATCGGCACTTGAAGGCTTTGTATTTAATAGGTTTTGTTAATGGGATGCCGATGGGAAAGATGATGGTCGATGGAGGTGCTACAGTGAATATCATGCCGATCACTACTGTTAGAAAGTTGGGAAAGACCAAAGAAGATTTGATTGATACAAATATGATTCTAAGGGATTATGGTGGTTGCACTGCAGCAGCTAAGGGTGTTTTAAATGTAGAACTCACAATCAGCAGCAAAACCTTGCCGGTTACTTTCTTCATGATTGATGGAAAGGGAATCTACAACCTTCTGTTTGGACGTGATTGGATACATGCTAATTTTTTTGTTCCTTCTACTATGCACCAATCTTTGGCCCAAAGGAATGGCGATCAAGTTGAGGTGATCCCGGCCAATGAAACCATCAATGTCCCATCAATCGATTTAGTTCCATGGCATGCAGATGATATGGAGTGTTTGTCTGGCAAGATCTGGGATGGGGATTAAGGTGATCCCGGCCAATGAAACCATCAATGTCCCATCAATCGATTTAGTTCCATGGCATGCAGATGATATGGAGTGTTTGTCTGGCAAGATCTGGGATGGGGATTACGTCAAGATTACTACACAGGGTCTTGAAGTGGTGGACCAATCAAATTCTAAACTGTTTCTCTGACAGGCACTCCAATGGAATTTAGAGGCACGCCAAAGGAATTTGTGGAAGATGGGAAGTTAGGAAAAGGATTCATGTCAGTCGATGAGTTATAGGAAGTTGACATAGGAGATGGTGACAAACCAAGGCCAACATTTATCAGCAAAAAGTTAGATGAACATTTTAAAGTTGAATTAATAAAGTTATTAAAAGAGTATCGAGATTGCTCATTTATCAGCAAAAAGTTAGATGAACATTTTAAAGTTGAATTAATAAAGTTATTAAAAGAGTATCGAGATTGCTTTGCTTTGGATTATTCTGAGATGCCCGGTCTGAGCCGATCTATAGTTGAACATCAGTTGTCCATTAAGCCTGGATATCGACCTTACAAGCAGCCTCCAAGAAGAATTGATCTAAAGATATATGATGATGTCAAAGCTGAGATTACTAAATTATATGATGCTAAATAGTGGGTTTCAAATATTGTGCCTGTTTTTAAGAAGTGTGGCAAATTGAGAGTTTGTATCAATTTTTGCCCATTGAACAAAGCTACTCCAAAAGATGATTATCCAATGCCGATAGCAGATCTTCTGGTTGATGCAGCTGCAGGACACAAAATTGTTAGTTTTATGGATGGTAATGCTGGGTACAATCAGATTTTCATGGCAGAAGAAGATATACCAAAGACTGCTTTCAGGTGTCCTGGTGCAATAGGGTTGTATGAATGGGTCGTTATGACGTTTGGATTGAAGAATGCTAGAGCTACATATCAGAGGACTATGAATTATATATTCCATGATCTGATTGACAGGTTGGTGAAATTTATATTGATATTGTAGTGGTTAAACCTAAAAGAGTAGAAGATCATATAGCCAATTTACGGGAAGTACTTGAGAGAACCAGGAAGTATGGTTTGAAGATGAACCCGAAAAAATGTGCTTTCGATGTATCGGCTGGTCAATTTTGGGCTTTCATTGTGCATGAAAGGGGGATTGAAGTTGGGCCGAAGGGCATGAAAGCTATTAATGACATTGAGTTGCCGGTTAACAAG
Organism: Eleusine coracana subsp. coracana; assembly: GCA_032690845.1. Classification (NCBI taxonomy): domain Eukaryota; kingdom Viridiplantae; phylum Streptophyta; class Magnoliopsida; order Poales; family Poaceae; genus Eleusine; species Eleusine coracana. The sequence goes on along the minus strand of CM064428.1, from coordinate 34,444,270 downwards.
ACAGAACTTCAATCTTTAATCGACAATGTGAATTTCATCAAGAGGTTTATTTCAAACCTATTTGGGAAGCTCGATGTATTTACCCCATTGTTGAAGTTAAAAGCGAATCGAAGGTTTGTGTGGGGAGAAAAACACCAGAAAGCTTTAGATGATATTAAACAATATTTGGTTTCCCCACTAGTGTTAGTACCACCAAGACAAGGATTGCCTTTCAAGCTTTATCTTGCGGCATATAAGAAATCAATTAGATCAACTTTAATCCAAGAACAAGATGGCAAAGAAAGGGTGGTGTTTTATCTAAGTCGAAGATTGATTGATGCTGAAACCAGGTACAAAGAGATTGAGAAGTTATGTTTATGTTTATATTTCTCATGTGTGAAGTTGAGACATTATTTGTTGCCGACCGAGTGTGTGGTGGTTTGCAAAGCCGATGTCATCAAATATATGCTATCGGCTCCTATTCTAAAAGGGAGAATTGGAACATGGATGCTTGCTCTAGCTGAATATGATCTTACTTATGAATCCGCTAAAGATGTTAAGGGTTAGGTGCTGGCTGATTTGTTTGTTGAGCACTGCGGGTCTAAAGTGTCAATGGTGGAGCTAGTGTCATGGCTATTATTCTTTAACAGATCTGTTTGCAAGAGCGGCTGTGGTGTTGGGCTCGTGATCATATCGCCTCCGGGGGCAAGATTTGAGTTTGCATTTGCTGTTGAAGTATCGACTAATAATTAGGCTGAATATAGAGCTGTGCTTAAGGGGTTGCAGATGATGAAAGAAGCTAGAGTCGATTGTGTTGAAATCATAGAAGATTCATTATTGGTGCTCGGGCAACTTGTAGGAGAATTTCAATGCAAGGATAATATGTTAAGATTATTTCATTCCGAGTGTCAAAGTATATTGCAACATTTTAAAACAGTAAGATTCAAGCATATCCCAAGAGAGCAGAATATGGAGGCAAATGATCTGGCAGGAAAGGCATCGGGTTATCAATTGAACGATAGGGAGGTTATTATTGATATAGCTATTGTTGATGAAGAAGATTGGAGAGTTGAGATTATTCAGTATCTTAGAGATCCAACTCAACGAGTGTCTTGGAAGATTTGGTACATGGCTTTGAGGTATGTTTTATTAGAAGAAAAACTTCATTATCAAACGATTGATGGTGTACTATTGAGATGTTTGAATCAAGTTGTTATGTGTGAAGTTCATGAAGGTATATGTGGTACAGATCAATCGGCTCATAAGATGAGGTGGTTGCTAAAAAGGACTAGATACTATTGGCCGACTATGCTGGAAGATTGCTTCAAATATTGTAAAGGGTATCAGGACTGTCAGAAATTTGAAGCTATACAGAGAGCACTAGCATCGGCTATGAATCCAATTATTAAGCCGCGGCCTTTTAGAGGTTGGAATATGGATATGATTGGCCAAATTTATCCTGCATCAAGCAAGGGTCATAAATATATTCTGGCAGCTACAGATTACTTTACGAAGTGGGTCGAAGCAGTGTCTATGGAGAATGTTACTACTGGAGATTTGATCAACTTTGTGAAGGAACATATTATATATCGATTTGGTGTGCCACAGACTATTACAACTGACCAGGGTTCTATGCTTACTTCAGAAGAGTTTCAAAGCTTTGCTGATAGTATGGGAATTAGGCTTTTGAATTCATCACCATATTACGCTCAAGCCAATGGTCAAGCAGAGGCATCCAACAAGAGTTTGATTAAGTTGATTAAGAGGAAGATAGATGAACAACCTAACAAGTGGCATACGACATTGGCTCAATCTTTATGGGCATACAGGATGGCTTGTCATGGGTCAATTAAATGTTACACCCGGTTCCAATGATCGAAACTGAATGCATCTGTATGCGTGCCTAGGATCAAGTTTTCACACACACATGATAATATATGTGATAAAAGAACAATATCTTTATTAAATCGATAACTTTATTACAAAGGTCACTCGTATGTCAAAAGTAAAATATTACACTATAGCAGAATAAACTAAGCGTTGGCGTCCTTCAGCTCCCACAGGAAGTTGATCGGAAGACCTGTAGCTGAGCAGCAATGTGGTATATAGCAAGGGTGAGTACATGTCGTACTCAGCAAGTGGGGGAAAAGATGACATGAGGCTATAGACAAGGAAGGCTTATAGGGGTTTATTGCATGAGCTTTTAATTAACCTAAGCATCCTATTTACTAAGCGGGGTCATCCCAACCATCAATCCACAGGATGCTATCAAACAAGTCTAATCCCATCCATCAACCAACCATTCCCAACCATTCCAACCCATAACCAACTAATCTTGTGAGGATTGCAGGCCGCTCTTGACCATGAGCACGGCTATCATGATAGTTTGATACTCTGCAGAGTTTGTACCACTTTACCCACAAGTCGTGATTTTGTCCCCTGTTGCCAGGTGGACTAGAGTCTCCATGTTGCCATGCCGGCCAAGCACTAGCACACTTCCTTATGTGTGTGGCCAGGAGATCACTACGAGGCTTTTCCAAAGGGTCTCCCAGTACATGCAAGCCACTAAGGTTCCACTCCCGTCCATAAGTGATAGCCCATCAACAAGAAGCTCATCACCCCAGGAGCCCCCTCTTGAGCCATTCGGATACAAGGACAGTCCTCTTGACTTCCATTCCCCACTCCACCAAAATGCTGCACCGACATTAGGAGAACTCCTAATTAATCAGCAAAGTTGTTCCATTGCAGCCTTGTGATGGCACTGTTGTCCTGGATTATCGCTCCAAGAACTGGTTCCTAGGATCTACAACAAGCCTACCACCACCAGCCATGTGCCCACGACACCACATTCATTCCATCTGGCTTGCATAGATCCCTAAGTCCATGTTGCTAACAGAAATTACCATTCCATCCATGAAGTGATTGTGGGATACTTGCTTTATGGGTATCCTCTTACAAGGCTAAAGTCGGTGGCCGACCGGGTACTTCATCAACATGGAAGCCGATCGACTCAGCTTGGAGTGCAAGACAAGAAAGATTAGACTTGCTATATAGAACCATTGTAGAGTACGACTAGGACTCTGCTTGTACCCCCCTACCGACCGGATATATAAGGCGGCAGGGTACCCCCCATGGAGGAAGAGAGAGAGTTAGAGGCAATTTAGGCTTAACATCTTGTGACAATCAATTCAATACAGAACACATGACGTAGGGTTTTTACTCTCATTGAGAGGGCCCGAACCTGTATAATTCGGTGTCTTATGTAACCATCGTAGTTCTTGGTCTCGACGTAGCCCTATATATTTACTGCCGGTCTTGAGCATCGACAGTTGGCGCGCCAGGTAGGGGACAAGGCTCGCCGGGATTCTCCGTCGACTACGATGGCTGAACTTCCCATCATCCAATACTCTCCGGACTTCAAGATCTCCTTTGGATCGCTCGACTTCACGGTCGGCGACAATGGAGCCCTAGGTCTGAACAACTACAGATCAGACTCGACCGCAGCCAGCCCCATGGCGCGATCACCGAGTCCGTCTGACATTATCCCTGTATTGATCCCACTCGGATCCGAGCAGGAAGACTCTTCCTTCGGATATGACTCAATGTCAGATCAGTCTTTTGATGAGGACATGGTCGGATCGACCTACTCGTATCCCCATACAGTCAACATGTTGGATATAGTAGATCCAGCTGCTGGAAACCAGGATGAGAATCCAGATGCCAAAGAAGAAGGGAATTCAGCCGGTGGTCTCCAAAACCAGCCGGTCGAAGGAGGCCAACAGGATGATAACCCGCCAGCTGATGAATTATCGGTCGGTCACCACCGTCGACCAAGAGGGTCGCACGGATCACGTAACGCACGCTGACTGGATCTTGGCCCTGACCTTGAAGTGGATGGTGTTAAGGTCTACCACACCCCACAGAACAACATCACCAGGGCCAAGACATTGCTTGACACTTTATTGGTTGATGCCCATAATCAAACTCCTGCTATGCAGAAGGCGGTGGCTATGCTCAAAGCCGCAGCAGCACAAGATGCTGCAAAGTCTCAGTCGGTCGCAAGTTCCAGCCATGTATCTCCTCAGGGTCGACGAAGGCGCGAAGATCTGAGAAATTCTCTCAGCCTTCGGGATGGACAAGACACCATCAACTTTCACCACGAGGAGCGCGCTCGGGACAACCGACGCTATGAGGAAGAGCGGCATGAATGAAGAATGGACGCCCGACGGGAAGACCGGTGGGATGACCGACGAGAAGACTGACGGTACAACCAACGGGATGATCATCAGAACCCTCCTCCAAGAGACAACCGCGACGACCGACATCAACATGACGATCGGGATCGGCGTGATAATGATGGCAATCGACGACGTCGTCATGACAAGGATGTTGGCCCACATCACCGTCGTAGCCCAACCATGTCCCCAGACCGACAAAGGCGGTCACCAACGCTGACTGATGATGAGATCGATGGCATCAAGGCTTACGTCCCTCGACTTCGTATTGCTCGATGGCCGAAAGGATTCAAGCCGGTTCCCATCGAAAAATATGATGGACAAACCAATCCCCGAGAGTGGTTACAACTCTATAGCACGGCGATCCGGTCGACTGGAGGTGATTCCTACGTAATGGCTAATTACCTTCTGGTCTGCTTAGATCCTGCCATTCGGATATGGCTCACATCTCTACCTGAGGAGTCAGTCACATTTTGGGGAGACCTTAACCGGAAACTCATAGAAAGTTTCCAAGCAACTTGCAACCGACCGGGCAACCACTTCGACCTCACTCGGATCAAGCAGAAAGGAGACGAGCCTCTTCGTGACTACATCAAGAGGTTTTGCACTAAGAAGACTGAGATCCCCAACGTCCCTGATCAGCAAATCGTTACTGCCTTCCTGGGTGGAATTCACAGTGACGATCTGGTCCGGGAAATCAGTCGGAGGAACCATGATCTCAAGCTCACCGCTCAAGAGTGCTTCAAGATTGCTGATAAGTATGCATCAGGGGAGTCTGCACTTGATGATATCCGAGGAAAGGGCAAGGAGAAGCAGTCGGACAAGCCTGAGTCCTCCAAAAAGGACAAGAAGAGAAAACCTGACAATACAGTCAACATAGTGGACCGGTTTCGAAAGAATCCTAGGATGAACCAGCTGTCTACTGATGAGTTGTTGAGTGGCATTTGCCCTTAGCATCCCAAGGGAAACCACAAAGCAAAGGATTGCTATTATCTGAAGGGTTTTGCAACAGCTACGCTCAAGGTGGTCAAAGATCCCCCAAGGCGCAACAACAGCAACAAAGACAAGCCTAAGGATGATGATGACAAGGATGATTCAGGAGAGTTCCAGGAGCCCCGCAAAGAAGTAAACTTCATCTTCGGAGGCCCGGATGCCTATACATCCAAGCGCAAGCAAAAGTTAGAGCTTTGAGAGATTAACTCGGTGGAGCCAGCTACACCTCAGTACATGAGGTGGTCTAAGATGCCAATCACCTTTGATCGGTCAGACCATCCAAAACATCTACCAAAACCAGGTCGCTACCCATTGGTGCTTGCTATGATTATGAAGGAGGTGAAGTTCAACAGAGTACTCATCGATGGAGGAAGCAGTTTGGACCTAATCTTCACTAGGAACCTTCAAGAGCTCGGTCTGTCAATCAATGACCTCCAACCGAGTTCTTCACCCTTTCATGGGATTGTGCTTGGCAAGACTTCAGTCCCAATTGGACAAATCACTCTGCCAGTCACCTTTGGCACCCGTGATAATTTTAGGATAGAGCGTATCCTCTTTCAGGTGGCAGACTTCGAGTCAGCATACCATGCTATCATCGGTCGACCGGCAATGGCCAGGTTTATGGTTGTTCCGCACTATCCGTATCTCACCCTCAAGATGCCAGGCCCGAACGGAATAATCTCCCTCCACTCTGATCTTTGGAATTCTTTTGATTGCGATGTACAGAATTGTGAGATGGCTACCAAACAGTTGATGCTGTCAGACCAAAAGGAAATCCAGAAGGCGGTCGGTATAGAGGAGCAGACTAGAACGAAGGTTCCTACAAAGAAACCTACCAAGGACAAGATCCAGAACGATGACATCCAAACCAAGGAGATTTCGCTCGATACTGAGGACCCCGATAAGGTGACTTATGCTGGGGTCAACCTTGATGAAAAATAGGAACTCGCGCTCACTCTTTTCCTCCAGGAAAATAGGGATATCTTTGCATGGAAACCATCTGACATGTCGGGAATTCCTAGGGAAAAGATTGAGCATGTGTTAAGGGTACCTCTAGGGGCTAGCCCCGTTCGCCAAAGGCTTAGAAGATTTGCGCAAGATCGCAAGGATGCTATGAAGAAGGATATAGTTAGATTGTTAGAAGCTAAGTTTATAAAGGAGGTGTATCATCCCGACTGGTTAGCAAATCTAGTCCTTGTACCTAAAAAGAATAAAGAGTGGAGGATGTGTGTTGATTATACCGATCTCAACATGGTCTGCCCAAAAGACCCCTTCGCTCTTTCTCGTATTGATCAGATTATAGATTCGACAGCCGGGTGTGAGCTTTTAAGCTTTCTGGATGCCTATTCAGGCTATCACCAGATCCCACTGAGAGTCAAAGATCAGATCAAGACTTCCTTTATAACCTTTGGCGCCTATTGCTATATCACTATGCTATTCGGTCTAAAAAATGCTGGCACGACTTACCAATGAGGTATTCAACGCTGCCTTGCCACTCAGATCGATCGGAACGCTGAAGCGTATGTTGACGACATCGTTGTCAAGACTCAGAAAGTTGAAGAACTTCTCTCTGACCTGGCAGAAACCTTTGACAATCTGAGACATTATTCAATGAAGCTGAATCCTAAAAAGTGTGTTTTTGGGGTTCCATCAGGAAAGTTACCTGGTCACATCGTTTCGAAACGAGGTATAGAGGCTAACCCAGATAAAATCAAGGCATTCCTTGATATGAAGCCGCCTAATTCTCAAAGGGACATTCAGAAGCTGACCGGATGCATGGCATCTTTGAGTCGCTTTATTTCCCGATTGGGGGTTAGGGGGTTACCACTCTTCCGGTTGCTTAAAAAGCAGGACGGCTTTGTTTGGACTGAGGAGGCGCAGTCGACACTGGACGAATTAAAGATTCATCTCAGCAGTATTCCAGTGTTGGTGCCTCCGGAGCCAGGAGAAAAACTTCAGCTTTACATCTCAGCACAACCCAGGTTGTGAGTACTGTTTTGACAGTCGACTGAGAAGAGGAGGGACATGTACAAAAAGTACAGCATCCGGTCTACTTTGTGAGCGAGGTTCTTAGCGCCTCTAAGGCAAGGTACCAACAGATCTTGAAGTTGTTATATGCATTATTGATCACCTCGAGGAAGTTGAAACACTATTTCCAAGCTCATCTAATTGAAGTTCAAACTTCTTTTGCACTTGGGACGGCATTACATAACTGAGAAAAATAGCCAAGTGGGCAGTCGAGCTTGGTCAGTATACTATTACGTTCACGCCTCGGTCGGCTATAAAGGGACAAACGTTAGCTGAATTCGTTGCCGAGTGGACAGAGATTCAAAATCCTCCTACTACCCAAGATATCGAGTACTGGAAAATGTACTTTGATGATTCCCTTCAATTACAAGGGGCAGGTACGGGAGTTGTATTTATCTCGCCAACTAGAGAAAGGCTTCGATACGTCCTTCAAATCATGTTTCGCGTGTCTAATAATGCTACGGAATATGAAGCTCTCCTACACGGTCTGCGCATTGCTGTGTCACTTGGTATTAAGCGCATCAACATATTTGGTGATTCGTCCTTGGTCATCAATCAGGTTACCAAGGATTGGAATTGTGTAGATGATAACATGAGTACTTATTGCCAAGAAGTGCGAAAACTCAAAGACAAGTTTGATGGATTGAAGTTCACACATATTCTCCAAGATAATAACCAGGAGGCTAATGAGTTAGCCAAGATAGGATCATCTCGGTCTGCAGTACCGCCGGGTGTTTTTCTACATGTTCTGGATTCCCCAACAATTTCCCCCCGGTCGGACGTGTTGATGAGTATTGTTACTGATCTTGTTGACGATGACGTCTCTAAGACCAACTGGCACGACCCACTCATTTAGTATTTGGATAAGAGGACGCTGCCCTCGGATCCTGATGGGCAGCAAAGATTGGAGATCTGATCTCGAGGATACTTGTTGGTGGGGGACCAACTTTACAAAAGGGGTGATTCCAACATTTTGATGCGATGCATCTCAATTCCTAAAGGACAGAAGTTGGTAGAAGAGATTCATTCGGGAATATGCGGCAATCATGCAGCTTCCAGGACTTAAAGCTTTCCGGCAAGGGTTTTATTGGCCCACGACGGTCGAAGATGCACACCAAGTTGTTCGGAAGTGTGAGGGTTGTCAATTCTTCGCTCAACAAACACATGTGCCTTCACAGAAACTTCACATGATACCATTGACTTGGCCTTTTACTGTTTGGGGGCTTGATATTGTCGGTCCTTTCAAGAAAGCGCCAGACGGGTTCACTCATTTGTTTGTTGCTATCGACAAATTCACCAAGTGGATTGAAGCGAAGCCGGTCGGCAAGATTACATCCAAGAAGGCGATCGAGTTTGTCAAAGATATATTCACTCGGTTTGGAGTTCCTCATGATATCATTACCGATAATGGCACTCAATTCACTTCAGTGGAGTTCTGGGACTTTGCCGATGAGATGGGAATAAAGATCCACTTTGCATCAGTGGCTCATCCGAAAAGCAATGGGCAGGTCGAATGGGCCAATGGTATGATTCTTCAAGGATTAAAGCCGCGGATATTTGATAGACTCAATCCTTATGCTGATCGGTGGGTCAAAGAGTTGCCTTCAGTCCTTTGGGGGCTTTGAACAAACACCAGTCGGGCTACTGGACAATCACCTTTTTCATTGGTCTATGGCTTAGAAGCTATGTTGCCGACTGAGGTCAGTCTTGTCTTGGCACGAGTTCAAGTGTACGATGAAAAGCTTTCTGAGGAGAACCGAGAGATTGTTTTGATTGCGGCAGAGGAGCTGCGGGATCATGCTCTGTTTCAGTCGGCACTCTACCAACAAGGCTTGCGTCGTTATTATGATAAGAACGTCCGCAGTCGCCACTTTCAAGTTGGAGACCTTAGGCTTCGCCGAGTGCAATCGACAAAGAATCAGCATAAGCTCTCTTCGAAGTGGGAAGGACCTTACGTAGTGAAGGAAGTCACTCGCCCGGGGGCTTACCGACTGATGTATGAAGACGATGATGATATTCCAAACTCCTGGAACATAAATCAGCTACGTCATTTCTATACTTAGCTATTATTTTGTGTATTTATACATTATTTATGAATGAAACTTTGGTCTTTTTTAATGAAAGATTTTTTGATGATTTTCATTCTATATCTGTCTCGATTCCCTAATTTATACTATTAAACAATCGAGCCAGGGGGCTAGCAATAATGTCCCATCTCGGTCTAACCATATTTTGGTTTTGGCCCATTTTTTGACCGACTTATTATCATGAGATCTTGAGATCTTGAGTTTTGGTCTTTATTATTTTGGTCTTACACTTATACATCATGGTTAAATACTTTGTGCTGCACATCAGACTACCGCTACACTAAACCCAGAGCCAAAAGTGTGAGAGGTCATGTGTCGATTGGTCGATTCTGTTTGTTACGCGGTTGCGGGTTACAACCTAATATGTTGTGGCAGACCGATGCAATCTTTGTTTCTCTTGATAGAAACATGTCAATGATATCTTTGTCAAACTTCTAAAGCTATAAAAGGATAAGATTGGTTTATACACAAGTATCATTACAAAAATACTACTAATGTTTTACAATATTACAGGATTATATCTCCTTTGAAGGAGAAGAAGAGTCAGCCCGAAGTTCGACCTCTGGAGTTGCTGGGGGAGTCGGCATGATCGGATTGATTTCTATATTTTCGACCAAGGCCTGGGAAGTCTCTAGCATGGAATCCAGGAGCAGCTGACATTGGTCGTTGATCAGATCAGGGTTAAATCCCTCTTTGATCCTGTCCAATGGCAGAGCAGGAGACCAGGATTGGCAAATCGCCAGCACTTGACTCCCGGCTTCGGTCACCACTCGCCGAGTGTTATGAGCAATGGCTTCCGAAGCATGCTCCAACAAGTAGTCCAGAGAGTGACCGGTCTGCTCTACTCGGTTAGCATGAACATAGTTTATTGCTTTTCGAGCGGTGTAAGATAGAGCTGCAAATAATAATTATTGGTCAGTATGATCAACAGAAGAATCAAGCAGAAGGAAGAAGTCGAAGGCTTACTGGCAAGTTTACATTTGAAAGATTTGGAGACAGCCTTAGCCTCCTCTATCTTCACATCAGACCCCTTCAGCTCCTCCTGTAGTCGAGTGATCTCGGTCTTCTGGTCTTCAGCCAATTTGGAGAGGCTTTCCTTCTCAACCTTCAAGGCGTCAACAAACCTCTGTTGGTTGGAAGTCAACTTCTCCAGATCGGTGATTTTTTTATCGCGAGCTAAAAGTATAGCTTTTAGCGTTAGAGTGGTCAGCAGATTGCTTAAATATGGATGGAAGGAAAACTTACCAGCCAGGTCTGCACGAACTTGGTCTAAGACCTTGTTTATCTCTTGTCGGTCGACCAACAGCTTCTTGTTTTCCTCTAGGGCCTTGGAGAGCTGCTGACCGGTGACTAGCAAGACAAATAAGAAGTTAGTCTAAAACATAAAGACAAGAAGATTAGGCGACCAAGGACATATCAAAAGTTTCGGCTTCAAGATACTCCACTCTTGCCTGCTTTCGCTCCACAAGAGCATACACTTTCTGATATGCAGAAGATAAATGAGCTAAAAGATGAGAGCAAAGCAAGGTAAAAGCATAATGTTGAGATACCTTGCTGGACTCCCGGTGTTGGTGCAAAATCTCTGCATCCTCTACCTCAGGCCGACCAAGCATATCTGCAGGAAGAGTTCTTTTACCTTTGTCAAGAGGCAAAGAGATATTAGTCGGAGTGGTCTGAGATAGAGGCTCGGGAGTGGTGGCAGGAACTGTCTGTTCAAATAGTTTATCCACTTCGGTTGGCGTGTTCGAAGACTTGCCAACCGAATGGGACACACCAGTCGAACGAAGTGGGAGCGCAGACCGAGTTTCCCCAGATCCCTGAGCACTCTGAGAGTCACTTGTCCAACTGCCAAGAATAAATAAATAAATAAAAGAAAGAGATCAGGAGATGTTGAGATCAACAATAAGCGACAAGGAATATAGGGTTTAAAGATTAAACCTGGGAGCCTTCTTGAGCTTGATCCGGCATAGCCTCTTCTTTGAAGAAGTTGACTGAAAATCAGTCTCCTTACTCTTTTGAGAGGGCTGGTCAGACTTGCCAGTCTGCACTACCTCTTCCGTTGACCTCTAAGTTTGGCTCGGGGGCTCCAGTCATTCTTAAGGTCGGCTGGAGGTTGCAGGAGCAGGTTGACCAGCATCTACGGCAGTTAGTTCTTCATCGTCGTCCTGGTCCCCCACATATTGGCTCCAGTCGGTCTGAAGGTCGGCTGGAGCTTGTCAGGGGAGGCCAGAGTAACGACGGGAGTGACGCTGACTGGCCGAGCGCCTGCGGAGGAACTTGAACCCCCAGCGCCGATCAGCTGTGTCTTCTTGACATAGTCAGGTCCCTCAGTATCGGTCTGAGGGAGCGGGGGATAAGATACATAAGTATCCAGCACCTACATAAAGATCAAAACAATGAATACAATCTCAAGATAGGATAACAAGGGCTAGCTAAAGGTAGACTGAGGCTTACTCGGGCTCGCATTGTAACCTTGTTATATGCCTTTGAGACCAAAGAATGGCCCTGAAGGATTTCCCCTTCAAACATCTTCACCAAGCGTCTTCAGCGGAGTTCGCCATTTGGTCTCATCCTCATTAACATAGTCCCATGCCGGGTGACATTGAAGCTTCAGGGGCTGAACTCGTCGGATGATAAAGCTTTTGGCCACTGTGATGCCATCGACACCTTCAGCCTTCAGATCGGCAATTTTCTTGAGCAGGGCGACCACTTGAGGATCGGTCGGATCGGGCCTCTCTGTCTAATGCGCTTGGGGAATAGCCTTTGCACCAGTGAAGTCGGCAAGAACAGGTGGAGGGTTGTCACAATAGAACCACTCGTCCTTCCAATTCTTGTTTCCGGTCTTCAATGGGACATTGATGTAGGCCTCCTTCCTGCATAACTGGACCCCGACACCGCCTATGGCCACTTGGTTTTCCTTGGTGGGCAGCGGTCGGAGGACAAACAGATGGCGGAAGAGATCGAAATGGGGGAGAACGCCAAGAAAAGCTTCGCACAAATGTACAAAGATGGCAATATGAAGAATGGAGTTGGGATTGAGGTTGACAAGCTCAATCCCAAAGAAAAAAAGGAGCCCGCGCAAAAAACTGCAGCAGGGAACTCCAAAGCCATGCTCAAAGAATGAGCGAAACACTAATCTGCTGGTGAATGGGAATGGGGCAGGATTCACGGGGTACCTTCCAGTCGATCCGAGCCTGCTCTGGAAGGACGCCATCCAACACCATCACACATAAAATGATGAAACTCTAATTTGTTTCATTGAAGCATATGGCCTCGAGAACATTGAAGCATATGGCTTCGAGAACATAATAATAATGTTAATCAACATTTAAAGATATTGTGCATCATATCATTGCATTCTACGGTATTTTGATAATACCGATAATTCAATTCTATCATATAGGCAACGTCAACCCGGAGCTGGAAGAAGAGAATCTTCAGAAGGACATTGATCCCCAAGAGCAAGACGTTGTAGTTGCTAGCACTAACATCGATCCAAGCAAGCCCCGGTTTTCATTCGCCATTTTATAAAGTTGCTAGTTTTCAATATTACTAGTGTCTATGATTATTGCATTAGGTCATAGGAGTTGATTTGGAACCCACTTGCATGATACCCAAATGACCTACGCCACTATCACTAGAACTTTGATAGTATCGGTACTATGTCACTATGCTTAGTAATTGATAGACGCGATAGATATCATTACTAAGAATGAACTTAACCACTGGAACGGGACTTATAAAAGAAGTTTATTTTGATGTCATGACCGGGCAGGGATGATGCATGTGTAGGTTTGCAGCAATACATGGGTGTTGACTGCGGTAGCCCTGCCTTGTCAACCCTAGGACCTGTCCGTGGTCAGCCCCTTGGTCAAGTATTGAATAGTACCGAATGCATGCTAGTCTATGGGCACTAGTAAACTGATGTAGCATTGACGCGGCAATGAGGATGGTACCTAGTACAGTGGTTATTGACCCTTCTGGTTCTGGAGTGGGCGGTTCATACCGTGAAGTACTGTTGGCAAGACGGCATGCCCTCTCGCTGAGACTGGACTCGGACCAAGTTGTTTTTCGTCCTTGTGAAAGGTTGCCATATACGACCTTAATTGGTGCGTATGTGTCGTGTACCTCAGGTTATCCCAGCTGGTGAAAAATCAATTGCAATTGTTGTCCCTCGCAGTAATGAGTACCACTTGGTCACTGAGTCGTCACGTAGTTGCACATGGTACTTGGGAATTGATTATGATGCTATTCGTTGTTGTTACTATTATTGCTCTTATGTTGTACTTACCTTATGTATTGCTTTATTATCTTATTGTTGCAACTAAAGTTACATTCTGCTCTACCCAGTTAATTTAGAAAGTAAAACTTGATAGAACTAAAGGTTGCTTAGTGCGAGTCTTTTCAAACAAGCCACCTATTAGAGCCATTGCATGCCTAGATGTCTGACGGGTAAGTCTTGCTGAGTAATTAGTACTCAGGCTTTGTGCCATTGTTGTTTTCAGGTAATGAAGAGGTAGAATTGCCTGAGAATGTGCTGCCCTGGGACATGCAAGTCCCTGAGGGTTGGACTGCCCACTGGGAGTTGACTCTCCGCCGCAGTATTGATGTGTGTTGCTAGAGTGATGGTTCTTCGGGCATGAATCATTACTATGTTGTATCATCGAACTCTTAGCTTGTTATCGTGATTTGCTTCCGCTGTTTTCAAAACATTCTGAACTTGTAATATTCCGCTGCACTCTGAGAACTCATTGATGTAATATTCAACTTAAATTCGAACCAGTGTTGTATTATCAAGTGTCTGCATTATCAGCACCGTCGGGACCTCGATCCTTCGGGAAGGGGCGTCACAACACTATATGCATCAAAGATTGTAGATAGGTTCCAAGGATAAAATGTTCACTAAGGAAGGATAGGCTCAAATAACCTAAAACAATCATAACATGCAATCACCCATTACTCTACAAACAATAGTCTACACTAACATACATTGCTTCGTGTCTTGTTGTGGTTGAAGTACTTCACTTCTCTTATTGAAAGTCTTTAGCGCCTTGTTTTATTGCTCTTGTTGTCGTGATGATGACCTTCGTGGTGGTGATTTGATCAAACCAAAATAAGTTTTAGAGTCAACATACAAAATATTAATAACCTAAATTAATTTATTTAATTTAGAAAATAGCCCTTTCTCCTAAAATAAATTATAATTCTCTAATTAATTTATAATAAAAATTTAATCTATTATAAAAAATATTTAAATTTAGTGAAATTAGGTCAGAAACCAAAATTGGAAATTTTGGGGTGTGACATTAAAGTACCCCCTTATCAGCTAGTTTATAGGCATAAGGCAGTTTTACCATGGAAGACAAATCTGGGATCTAGAAGGGTGGAGATGCAAGATCAGTTATCCGCCAATGACGATAGGCAAGTTATGTTAGATGAAGTGGAAGACGTCGTACATTATCGAATGAAGGCCCTGGAAAAGATACAAGAGAATAAGGCCCGGGTGGCTAAGTTTTATAACAAAAAGGTGGTGCCCAAAAGTTTTTCGGATGGAGACCTTGTCTAGAAATTAATCATGCCCATCGGCTCTAGAGATAGTCATTTTGGAAAATGGTCACCAACTTGGGAAGGTCCATTCAAAGTGAGCCGATGTGCACCTGGCAATGCATATTTCCTACAAGGGTTGGATGGATAAGAGTTCAGGAAAGCGATTAATGGTAAATATTTGAAACCTTATCATCTGAGTGTTTGGGTGGATTCATGATTTCATTGTTAATTTATAGCCAATATTTTTAAGTATCGCGCTTGAGTGATAAGAGCCGATGGTGATACATCGACTTAAGATGGCCGATATTTCAATATCGCCCTTAGCAGAAAAACTATATCATCACTGAGCATGAAGTATAGATAATATATATTAATTCAATGATGATAGGAGAAGTTACAAGTGGTCATCAGTACATGGTGCAGGTGAACTGATTACTCATAGGTAATCAAATTTTGAAGAGACCTATTCTCCTATTACAGCTAAGGGATGAAGCTATAATTATTACTAAGACAAGGGGAAGAGAGGGTTGCCTTGCCGACACCATTCTTCATGATTGGGTCACCCTAAGGCAACTAGTAAGTTGATTTCTGGCGTAGAGGTGGCTGTGGATTTTGAATTAAAAGGATCACTTTGGGGACTAAAGATGCTAAGAGTATTTGCCATGATGAACTTAGCAGATTTGGAGATAGGTGGTATTTTTCTATCAGAGCTCCCAGAAGAAGAACCATGGTCGAAGGTGTTGAGATGAAAGGGAGCTAGTCGAAGGAGCTACTTATAGGATCTGCACGTGACCTTTGAAGAACCTAGACGCCGCTCTACATTAATTAGGGAGGATAAAAAGTGGAGAGGTTCAAGGAGGAAAGATAAGAATGAGGATGGTTAAAAAGAAGACCAGCAGTTGAGACGGTGCAGGAAGATGGTGAGCTGCAACTAAGAAGAGCATGAGTGGTTGGGAAGTGTACTACGAAGATGAAGATTGATGGTGGGCGGTTCACCAATAAATACGCGTGGTAAACGAGGAGATAAAATCCGGCGCACGAAGTATTTGGTACCCCGGACTCGGGGGGCATGTGTTGGCACCGGAATTTGACCAGTCCCATTGATTAGAGGCGGGAAATTAAAATCGGTAGAAGTCAATGAAGTTTCAATGGCCGAAGGAAGTTAAGTGGGCATGATAGAGTTATTTTATCTCTTTCTGTTTTTAAGTTTAGATTTTATTTTAAACATAGTCGGTTTGTTTAGGAGTCTTGACCGAATCAGGTCAAAACCTCTTGCATGAGGTTATAAATATGTAATAGGATCTATAAAAAAACAACACTTTCATTCAATACAATTCTGCGCATCACCAACTTTTCCTACTCGACAAAACCCTCGTCTCGCGCGGGCTGCATCGGCTCCGATCTCGGCGAGAGACATAGATTAGTCACCCTCGGTAATTCTATCAATCTCAACTAGTACTTTCTCATTAATTTGATATTCTAGTTGCTATCGTTAGAGTTGCTAGTTATCCAGTAATTAGATCTTTTTAATGCTTGTTCTATCAACTCTGATTGCAATATTGTCTTGGTTGCAGCTGATCTATTGTAATCTTGTAGATTTTATAGGTATTATTTAGGTCTATTATTTGAGTCACTTTATTCATTTTATCTATAAATAGGTTAAATCTAGCTCTATCTACCATGTTTGAATACTGTCTCGATTAAGTTCGATCTATTCGAATCAGTAAGGCTGCATCAGTTTTGATCTCTTACTAGGTAGATAGGTTTAGATCCGGTCAGTTTATAGGTAGAGTCGATAGGGTTCTTTCGGGGTGTTTAGCCGATAGGTTATCACAGTTCAATCGACTTTCTGGTACTGAATTGATTATATTATTTTATTTTGATGGTCGTTTGCCCCCTTGTTTAAATAAGATTGATTTATGATATTGAGGCATATTTGCAATACCAGCTAATTAAATATATCAATCTGACGTCAACAACAGAGTGAGTTTGTGTACCTACTGTAGATCTATCGACTCAGCTGTATCGACTCTGGCACTTTACATCGACTTGGCCTGTTGCTTTATGAATACTGTAGCTTCATCGGCTTTGGCCAGTCGATTCGATCTTTTATCGGCATTTATGGTTTTAAACTATTTATTGAATTGAATTTTGCCGATAAGCCGATATAATCAACAGATTAGTTTAATTTCTTTTTGTGGAGACTTATTCTCGGCAATAGACATAGGGTAGTTCACCTATGAGGATTTATATATAGGACAGGGGTATGCGCGAGATCGAGAGACGATGGTAACATAAGACGCCAATTTATACAGGTCGGGCCTCCCGGAGGATAAACCATATGTCCTATGTTCTGTGGTATTTGTATTGATATGTCTAGATCATAGATCTAGACGAGGAGGGTAGATCTAGACGATGATGTCTAGTTGTGTCTAATCTATGTCCCGTTGTGGGATCTATCTAATTGAGGGGTTGTCTACTTGTGGACTTGTGGACTTCTCTCTTGAGGAGGACCCCTACCCCTCCTTATATATCCAGGGGGACAGGGTTACATGATGGAGTCCTAGTCGGTCTACTGTTCTTATCCTAGTAGGAGTCTATCTCTACTTTCCTTATCTATGAGGTACCCCGATGGTATATGTCATTGACAAGCCCCCGAGAGTCTTGCAAGCTTGATGATAATCTTCCGTAGCTTCCCGACTGGTTTATGCCATGTAGAATGCTTCAGCTTTATATCAGCAAGCTTGTAAGAATCTCAAAGATCTGAAAATGTCTTCGAGAAATCAGCTGGTGCACCGAATAGGTGCACCTAATTAGGTGTGTCTCCCGACTCTTGTATCATTTGGAAACTGCAAATAATGCAAGAGTCCAAATCAAGAATAGTCGTGTTGGCTCTCTTTAAGGAAAACCCACTCAAATCATCAAATCCGAGTGATAGATAACTCAGTAGAGTGACGACGAGTGATATATAATTTAGACGAGTGACTTCAATCACCACTAAGTGGTTGATGACTCAAACCAATGACTTCAATCATTGTCGAGTGCTATATTATATATTCGGGTGACATCAATCACAGTTGAGTGAACATAGGCTTATGACATCAATCATAACCAAATGACATAGTCTTTGGCCGAGTGGCCTACGAGTGATTTATGAATGAAACAGGTGACTTCAATCACAACCGAATGATTATCTTCTAAATGGGTGACTTCAATCACAACCGAATGAACGAGGCTTTATGACATCAATCATAGCCAAGTACTAAGTCACCATGACTTCAATTATGATTAAGTAACCTTTCCTCAAGAATTGTTATCACTCATATCTTTGAGCTTTATTTTCACTATTATAGACTGACTTCAATCAGCCGAGTGATGCTCGTTATTTCATGTATATGACCATCAAGTCATAGCGATATGATTATCAAATCATGCTTTGAATGATTATGGCATCAACCATTTTTTATAATGCACTTCTCATCAAAGAAGCATATATTGATAGAGTGACCATCAAGCCACTGTCATATCATCATCAAATCATATATTTATATATTATGGCATCAATCCTAAATTTGATATAAAGTGCTTCTCTTCAAAGAAGCCACCGAGACAATCGCCGTTATGAGTGGCAGCCGCGCTCAACCCAGAATACCTTGTCCGAGTGGCAGCGGTACGTAAATCATGACGATAAGGTCGAGTGAAGAAGGCAGTCAAGGTTGTTGTAGCTGCCGACCGCTGATGAATTAGGAATCACTCAAAGTCGTGATGACCGAGTCAAGCCGATAGTCTGACACGTGGCCTGAACGATGGTGGCGGTCAGATATGATGTCACCGATCGATGACGGCAATCGGACCTGGTATAGCCAACTGGCGAAAGTAGTTGGAGCTATAAGCCGACCGATGAAAGCGATCGGAGCTGGCGTGGCCGACCGATGAGAGCCCGTCAGAACTATCATGGCCGACCGATGAGAGCGAGGAAATCACTCTGTGTCGAATGGTGTATCTGCCTATCCGTCATCAATGTTCCAGACAATAAAGGAAATTAAAATGATTAGTTATAATTAACATTATTTGCTTGGAAACTTACTTTTATAAGCCAAACAAATCAGTCGACTGAAAAGTCAAGTGTATATTCATTTTTCTCCTTTAAGTAAATCGATCGGTGCATAGCTACGTATTCGCGCATTAGCAACTAGACTGATCCACCATAGGTTACTTAGGACAAAATATAACAAGCTCGAAGCTCGATCTGCCGCAACAATATTGGTCATAATTATTCTTGCGTAGCAATCAGAACCAGCCGACACATGACCTCTCGGAGCTTTGACTCTAGGTTTAGTGTAGTGGTAGTCTATCTCATAGCAAAAAAGTTTTATGCCTTAGTTGCTTATCGACGTAAGACCAAAAACAAGA